>OY856412.1:1289253093-1290508093 GCA_963693085.1 Alisma plantago-aquatica | reverse complement strand
TATTACTAGTTTATTTGACTTGAAATTTTAATCACGCCTTCAATTAACATTACTCAAATTTTAAAAATATTGAATCCCATATTTTTTTATTTTGAGATGTGTAAGGAATTTATTTTTGGAAAGAGGGAACTATATTTCCAAAGAAAGTATACCAAGCCGCTATACATAGTACAAAAGACCTTTAGGTCATTCTACAAAAAAATTTATAAGGGATTCGAACTACAAAATGTCCTAGTATAACTTAGCTTTTCTTGAAACACCATTTACTAAGACTTTTGGTGGCATGTAAGACGTTTAAGATATATTTCCCTATATACTATATTAATTCATTCTCATTGCTGCTCTTCTTTGTGTGGATCCTTTTGATTCTTTCTTCCCGAATGTAATAGCAGAACATGGTGACTGATATAGCAAAATACCCTAGTTTCCATTTGTTCTTAAAGTTTTGTTACATCTAGTACAGTGCTTCAAGTAGATATCTAGTGGTACTTGCGCCCCATTCATTCTTGATACATATTATAAATCAAATCTATTTGGAATATGTTTATCCATGGAAGAGGTGTCCATGGCTTTCATCTTCATTTGACACAAGGGGTATAAGGAGTCCACCTGTAGACCCCACCTCCCCATACAGTCCTTAGTGAGGGGTTTCTCAGTAGTTCCCTGTATGTAGAAGTTTTCCATTTAGGGATGTGGAACGAGTTACAGAGGTTCTTGGTCCTGGTGACATCTCCTTGTGGATCATTGTTGATCCATGGTGTGTTTTTCTAGTTAACTAGGTTGAACACATCATCCCATCACATTGTACAACATGCTAACATCACTCCATCTTTTGCATAAATTCTTCCACACCCTAGAAAAGAGTCATAACCTTTTGTAGGTTTTCTTATGTATCTCATGATCATCCAACTTCGCCATGTCTTGCCTTCACTTCTAAAAAAAGGTCCAATCACTTTAGTTTATAGACTTTTATGATTTCATATGGTTTCTTGATGTTTAGTACATCTGTATTGTAAGGTTCAGAGACTGTTTATGAAGTTGGAAGTGAGTTTCTTCATAGGTTCCTCCATGGGCCAGGTATATCACATACCTCCCCCTAGAATCATATTTTTCTCTATAGGTGTGATATCACCAGGACAAATCTACTAGCAAACAATAATCTTAGCCCACTCTGACTCTCTATTTTTGTTCTTGTATCATTCAAGCACATTTTAAAATCCTAGGAAGATCCTTTCTCTCTAGCTATTGGGGTGTATATGTTCTTTATGGGAAGCCTCCCTATTTCCATGCTGACACGCGTAAACTGTGTGTGCAAACGCAAGTATACGTATCAATGTAATATAGGCCTTGTGAGGCCCGAGTCGAACTCAGGGAAACGTGAATTTTAGTAGACTACTACTAACTGGTTGCGATCAGCTAAACCGATTAAAAGAATTTGAGAGTTGATTGAAAAAGAAAAGAAAATAAAATAAAATAATGCAATCAATTAAATGTTTAGTTTAATCAATTTAAATGGGAATCTTTAGGATTGTGGTTTCACCGCAGGTTCTCGCTGTACTAATTTCTACACAATTATCCTAATTCGTCTCCTATTCCGGATAGTGGCATGTAGTCAGAATTGCTTGCTTTCGCGATACAATTCACTACCTAAATCTAGGTCGGTTCCACGGTAGTAGTAACCTATACCCTAAATTAGGTGCATGAGAAACAAACTCTGGGTTTCTACCATCAACCGCACATCGCCTTGTTCAAGGAATTTATTAGTTAATGTGATATTCATCTCTTTTCAACCGTTAATTCTTCTTTCAAAGTAATTAAAGGCATTAGATTATCATTAAGGTGATCAATCATAATGATAGAATGGAGAAAAAGAAATCATACCACGAAATTGAGAGACAAATTATGATAAACTATGTAAAAAGTATCATACAGTGATTACCCGGGCTACTCCCGGTCCTAAAGACAAAGGGGATTAGCCCCGCATGGTTGACAATGTAAAATACATAGGATTAGAGAAGAAAAACATGGGAAACATGGAGCAAACTCGTGTAACCCCTGATACAAAGGTGTTCCTGGAGATCCTCCTCGAGAAACGTGCGTTTTGCAGTCTTCCGGCAGCAAAATCGCCCGTCGGAGGTGCCCGGATCGCCCAGTTGACGGCCTTCAGCTCTCGTCTCCTTTCTCTCTCCCTCCTTCTTGGATTTTGTGCAACACCATATGAGATCCCCCTAGGGCCGGCCGTGCTCTTCTTAGGTCATAGGACCACTTTACGGCTCCGAAAAAGCTCAACCATCGGATTAAAACGCTCCGTTTTAGTGCAGAAAATCGCCAGATCCCGACGTTGTCGATAGTATTGACCCCCAGGTCGATAGTATCGACCATGATACATGTTTTTCCTTCCAAGATCGCATTTTGGGGTTGCTTTCTGATGAAATGTTGATACTATCGACTCTGGACAATGCAAAAGTGCCTAAAAAAGTGTCGAAACATGTGAATAAGTCTGGGGATTATATAAAATCATATAAATATGATAAAATAAGTATAATTTGATGAAAAAAGAGTTTAAAGACAAACTATAGTGAATTATGAAAATATAATCAAGAAAATGACAAATACATGCATAAAACAGATATAAAATAAGCCTATAAAAGTGACTCAAAACTCATGCATCAAACTCCCTTAAGATTAAACCTTGCTCATCCTCGAGCAACAAACTTTGGATCTGGTTGAGATAAGTCAGCAATAGGACATAAATACATAAAATGAATCTACATCATCCCCACTTTCTTTCCACAAACCGACCCTCATTGACCATTGAACATTAACTGCCATCCAGGCGACCAAAGACCTATGTAAAAGATACTTGTCCCCCAATCAGTGAAACACTATCAATTAAAGTAGTTAATATGATAAACTCATTTGGTCCATACTTGATGCATCTTGTGATCTCCTATCTACGTTGCTCATTTCCTAACTACCATCTAAATGGAAGCAGATCTCCTGATATTAATGATTGAGGAGAATATCATGGGTGGCCTACCGATTAGAGAAATGGGTGGATGGGATAGGTGGTTGTGGAAGAGATGGAAGCACATAATAGTAAATCATGAAATACAAAAATTAATGACCTATCATGATGCAAAATGCAAGTGAAAATGTCCTAATGCTATATTTTTGGTGGAATGATGCATGCACTATCATTCCGTCTCAAGGTGAGATGGAATATCTAAGAAAACTACACCATGTGCTTATTCTTCTTAGTTCTCAGGTGAGAACATGTTCCTTTCTCCCTCTTCTTCTTTATTACTTCTCAATTCTTTTTTTCTTCTTTTTTTTCTTCTCTTTTTTTCAATTTTTCTTCAAATTTTTTTCAAGCCCTTATTTTCATAGATGACAATGAATTATTTGTCGGGCTCACTTCTTGTTACATAAATTATACATTTGAAGCATTCTATTTGGAGGGTATGGATCAAGCTCACCACCTTTAATGTTTTCAGAGTAACATAAGATACATGGTGTACAAAATGCTCAAAAGATGCAAATGCAACTACATAACGATAGTTATGCAATTAAATGACACACACCTAAGGATAATGTGCATGTATAACTACTCTATCCTTTTTTTTCATTTTCATGCAAAAAAATATGTGAAAATAGATGTAACGCAAGACCTATCTACATGAGATGCAATCAAAAAGTGAAAGACAATAATGTGCTCCCATTTCTTATGGTGGAGTGTGAATGAAATTGCGGTGGATCAGATCATAAGACTAATTGACAGAACCTTTCGAAAATATCATATGTCCCTCTCTAAAGACCTATGTACAGGGTAACTGAAGGATTTCTCTCTTACACTTTAGTCTAAGGTCACATTAGCGTTTGGTCGGTATGGGCTCAAACATCCTTGCCAATCACTTTTCCTTGGACAATAAAGATGGTCATTCATGTCCCCATGTCTAGAAGTTGACTCACCCAAGCACTTCCTCAGTTTTGCAACTCAATTACTAACAAGAATAAGCTCAAAAAGTTCACAAAATTCTCATTTTTTATGTGCACACAACCCAAGAGTAAAACTCCCAATTGAAACCATGCATTTATTGCTCCACATATTACACTAGATAGATGTGGATCCTACAAAAGCAGTAAACCTAGAAATAAAAACAACTAATATCTCAAAAGTAAAATAAACATGAATAAGTAAGTAAAAACTAAGATAGAGGGTTGTTCCAACACCCCCCCTAAGCTTGAATACGACTATGGCCTCATAGTCAACATTCTCACTTAAGAGGTGGAACAGTGGTACCGTTCACTTTGAAGTGTGGTGAAGAAGGATGGTTAGATGCTCAAGTGGACCAAGTGATGCTTGCTATCTCCCTCCTTTTTGTGGCCCATTTTTTTATCTTAGTGGTTCTAAGACGTGACTTTCTTCATCCATCTTTCCTCTGCAAAAAACGGTTTGAAAAAATCTCGTTTCGATACCTTTTACGGCTTGTTTTATGTAGTTGTCCTGCAGGTGTCGATACTATCGACACAAGGTCGATGGTATCGACCCAGGATCAGCAATTTTGCTGTATCGATGCATCTAAAAGCTTGGGAACTCAAAAGTGTCGATACTATCGACCCTAGGGTCGATGGTATCAACTTTACTGTCTCCAATTTTTCTGAAAATCTTCAGGAATCTGGATACTATCGACACTAAGGTCGATGGTATCGACTTTTCTTCAACATTTACTGATCCAAACTTGATACTATCGACATGGGTGTCGATAGTATCGACCTTAACATTCTGCACACTTCAAAACACGAGTTAGGGTACCATTTTTACAAAAATTATCAAAACATAAGCAAAAACTAAGTACATAAACATAAAATAAAATAACCAAACATAAAAATGAACTGAAAGTTGGGTTGCCTCCCAACAAGCGCCCTTGTTTAATGTCCTAGGCTTGACATAAAGATACCTTTAACTGGGTTGTCAAGAGATGTATCCAATGAGTCATGTGGTAATTTGAATTTAACTCTATCATCACCAATCCCAAGTGTCAAGTAACCTCGCCCAATGGCAGCGATTACATCAGTCGTAGCTTGGAACGGCCTTCCTAATATCATCTCACCTCCTTCCAACTCATGCATGTCCATGACCACAAAGTCAACATGGAAGATGAATTTGTCGACCTTGACTAGCACATCCTCGCATATACCTTGTGGCTTCACAATGGATCCATCCGCCAACTCAATAGTCAAGGCAGATTTCTTTAGTGTCTTCAATCCAAGCTTTTGAAACGTGGACAGTGGTATAAGATTAATTCTGGCCCCTGAGTCACACTGTGTTTGTGGAAAATGTTGGCCGCCTATGGAACATGGGATGTAGAAACATCCTGGATCTTTCCTCTTCCTTGGTAGCCGTCCTTGGATAATAGAACTCACTTTTTCATCAACAACACAAATGTCAGTGTATTTTATCCGCCTTTTCTTCGTGATTATGTCCTTGATAAACCTTCCATATGTTGGAATCTGTTCTATCATTTCCACTAACAGAATATTAATATGGAGCTTCCTAAACATCTCCAAGAATTTCTTGTAGTGCATATGCTCTTTCTTCAGCCTCAGACTATCCGGGAAAGGCACGTTTGGGTCCTTCACTCGCTTGTGTGGTGGCACATATGGAACTTTAGGGGTCTCCTCCCCTAAGCTTGCTTCAACGCCACCTTCTAGGATAGGATTTAACACATCATCCGTGGATGGCATGACTTGTGTCTTGTCACACCCCGATCTCGCATTAACCACAAACCACGAGATTAGAGCGCGACAGGTGGGATTTACACACAAACCAACCACTCGCCACTTTTTCTAACATTTTTTATGACATTTAAATGATAACCAAATTTAAGCTGTAATCAAAAACTAAACAAACTGTAGAAGCATTTCTATTAAACTGACAAAAGATACAAGCATAGTCTACAGCATGTTACATTGTTTAACATAAAGTAAAACATAACAGTTAATTTACATCTTTTACACATTCGCCATACATACTCTCTCTCACCCACACCATGTCCCAAGGACCGAGGGGAAAGGACTAAGAGACCTCTAACTAGTCTAACTACAAACCTTCTATAGACTAGGCATTAGGATGAAACGATCCTTCTGATTCCTGTTGCTGATGCTGACCTGAAAATGTTTGAGTAGAGGGATGAGCCTACTCGCTCAGTGAATAGCATTTCACTTAGCTATCACTAAACAACTCGTCAGGTTTATAAAATTGAAATAAAACAAATGTACAGTACAAGCAGGGCAGTTCTAATGACATAGCAGATTTGCAGATAATATTCACATTTCTATGCAACGATAGATATTTTTAGTAAATAAACAGATATATAGAATTTGCACAAAGTTCGAAAATATTAATTTACTGTGATCCTATATGATTACATATTAATTTTATTATGCCCTAATCATATGCAGTGTACCCTGCATACAAAGATCTGTAGCGAACTACGATCCCACCGTACAAGACTTAGCGACACACCCGGGAAATGCTAAGTCTGACGCCAGCCCTGCTCTGCCACAGGACCCCAGGCTCTCCGGCCTGACTCATAGGCTCTATGGCCTCAATGCACTACTATGAGTGCTCTAGACTCCTCCTCTAACCTGAGTACACAGGCGCAGGGAGTCAATCCTGGGTTACCACCAGAATTACTCAACCGGTTGGTGTTGGATAACCCTTTACCTTTTTTTTATTCACCCCAGTGCCACCGAAATTACTCATTCGGTTGGTGTTGGACACTATCTATCAATCCTCGTGCCACCAGAATTACTCAACCGGTTGATGTTGGACACGAGTTTCACCCCTAAGAAGCAGATCTGTCAAAGGGGTTCTACGGTGTTAGGGCACCTAAGTCTATTAATTGTTTAACATATAACCTTTTAAACAAGAATATCACATTTCATGCTCATTTCAAGTTTCCAATGAATCGATCATACTCTATTATACGTACTACACTGTTTAAAAGTCATATCAACTGATATTGAAGCAAATAAGCATTTAAATTGAGTTAAATAATGATTTCTGAATGAACTGCCACTCACAACTTGAAACTCGGCCGATCACTCTGGAACTCGGCCGATCACCTTCCAGATTCTGAAACTCGGCCGACCAACTTCGGCCAATCAGCAGGAAACTCGGCCGATCCACTGGGAAACTCGGCCGATCGAAACACAGCTCGTTTACCTACAAAAGAAACTCGGCCAATTCAAGACCAAACTCGGCCGACCAAAACGCTGTTCGATTGCCTATATAAGGAACTCGGCCGACCAAAACACGAACTCGGCCGAACCGCGTACAGACAGAAAATAAAAACGGACCTGCATATGTCGATTTCACTCAAATCGACGGGCAAAACCTCCGATTTGCGCTGCAAATCGCCCGCAACTGGTGCACACCACCAAGAACTAGCTGGAGGGGGAGCAAGGACGAGCTAGGGCTGCCCTTTGCACCCTAATCTTCAGGTCGTCACCTTGCAAACGCAGCTCTTGCTGCTAGCCGGAATGATTGGCGGAGAAGATGATGGAAGGAGGGAAGGAGGAAGGCCGCAGCTGTAGGCCGGAGCAACTCCAGGGCTCCAAGACGTCCTTCCCTTCTCAGCTCCCTCTCTCTCTCTCTCTCTCACGCGAAGGAAAAAGAAGAACGCTTCTGCGTTCTCTCGTTTCTGGAAAATGAAACGAGATAAGTGAGAAAGAATAGATAAGGAGGAAAACCTAGGGGCCAAAACGCAAGGTCCAAAAACTTCCAAAAACTACAAACGGGTCCTTACAAGCCCAAAAACATGCAACTTTTGACTCGAAGGTCGGATTCGAACGATTTCTCTGGCAACGCTTCAAGCGTAAGATCCTACATGTTTTAAGAGCTAGGATACACACTAAGCACATGGCGTATCCGTTATAAACATTATTATCAAAAACAAGCTTACAGCTTAGCAAAGCAGCTAAAACACATGCTCAACAACATACTTACAGATTAAGCTCGACGCGGGTCGTAACAATCTCCCTCCCTTATAAGAATTTCGTCCCGAAATTCCTAAAAGAGAAAAGGAAACTTGCTACACATCTCAGACTCAAGCTCCCACGTAGCTTCTTCGAGATTATGGTTCCTCCACAGAACCTTCACTAAAGGTATCTCACGGTTCTTAAGCTTTTTGATTCGGTGATCAACTATCTGCATTGGTCCTTCCACGTAGGACACATCTGTCCTAAGCTGTGCCAGATCTGGATCTAAAACTTTCTCTGTACCGGGGTGACACTTCTTCAGCATAGACACATGAAACACATCATGAAGATTTGACAACTCAGACGGCAAATCTAACCTGTAGGCTACAGGTCCAATCCTCTCAACAATAGGATATGGGCCCATAAACCTAGGAGTCAACTTGCCTTTCTTGCTAAACCTTAGAACTCCCTTCCACGGTGAAACTTTCAGATACACCTCATCACCAACCTCAAACTCAAGAGGTCGATGTCATCTCTCTGCATAACTTTTCTGTCTATCCTGAGAAGCTTTCAACTGATCCCTGATCACAGATATCTTCTCTGTAGTTATATCAACTATCTCAGGTCCAAGAATTTCTTTCTCATCAACCTCATACCAGCAAACTGGTGATCTACACTTCCTGCCATATAGAGCTTCATATGGGGCCATTCCAAGACTAGAATGGTAGTTGTTGTTATATGCAAACTCCATCAGGCTTAAGTGTTCTTCCCAGTTACCTCTGAACTGCAGAATGCATGCTCTCAGCATATCTTCAAGGGTCTGAATGGTCCTCTCAGATTGGCCATCTGTCTGCGGGTGAAACGTTGTACTAAACCTCAGCTTTGTACCCAACGCACGATGTAACTGATTCCAGAACCTAGATGTAAACTTAGGATCTCTGTCAGAAATAATGGAAACTGGAATTCCATGCAATCTGATTACCTTGTCTACATATATCTTGGCCAGTTTCGGAACATCAAAGGTTGACTTGACCGGAAGAAAGTGAGCAGACTTAGTTAGTCTATCCACAATCACCCAAATCAAGTCCGAACCTCTAGACATCCTGGGTAATCCTACCACAAAATCCATCGTGATGTGTTCCCATTTCCATTCGGGTATAGGAAGTGACTGAAAAGTACCAGCAGGTTTCTGATGCTCAGCCTTAACCTGCTGACACACTCCACATCTAGCCACGTATTCAGCCACATCTGTTTTCATACCAGACCACCAGTACAGCTCTCTGAGATTCCTGTACATTTTCGTGTTACCAGGATGCATAGCATACATAGAAGTATGCGCTTCTTCAAGAATTTGCTCTTTCAGTTCACTGTTCCCAGGTACACACAACCTATCATGAAGATATAACACTCCATCGTCATAAAACCTGAATTATGTTCTCTTGCCTTCTGACATATCCCGCATAACTTGCCATAATTCGTCATCACTCTGCTGCAAATCCTTGATCTGATTATAGAAAGTAGGTTTGACCTGCATCTGAGCAATTAACCCACTCTGTCCAGTCACATCCAAGTCTAAGTTCAACTTTCGCATATCTACAAGCAAATCTCTCTTGAAACATGCCATAGAAAATGCATTTGTTGTTGAACTTGACTTTCTACTCAAGGCATCTGCCACAACATTCGCTTTACCAGGATGGTAGTCGATTGTCACATCATAGTCTTTAATCAGCTCAAGCCATCTGCGCTGTCTCAAATTCAAATCCTTCTAAGTGAAGATATACTTCAGGCTCTTATGGTCCGTAAACACCTGACATGTCTCACCATACAGGTAGTGACGCCATGTCTTAAGAGCATGAACTATAGCGGCTAACTCCAGATTATGAGTAGGGTAATTCTCTTCGTTCTTCTTAAGCTGTCTCGGTGCATAAGCCACAACTTTGCCTTCCTGCATCAGCACACAGCCCAAACCTCTCCTGGAAGCATCACAGAACACTGTATAACCCTTTTCTGCTTCTGGCAAAACCAACACTGGTGCTGAAGTCAACTTCCTCTTCAAGATCTGAAAACTTTTCTCACAGTTATCAGACCAGACAAACGGTGCATCCTTCCTTGTCAAGCGTGTCAAGGGTGATGCTAACACACTGAAGTTCTGTATAAACCTTCTGTAATAACCTGCTAATCCCAAGAAACTTCTGATCTCAGTAGGAGTCTTAGGCTGTTCCCACTGAAGCACAGAATCAACTTTCTTAGGATCGACGCTAACTCCATCTCTCGAGATAACATGTCCAAGAAATGCTACCTCAGCCAACCAGAACTCACACTTGCTAAACTTAGCATACAGTTGGTGTTGCCTCAACAACTGCAACACTACTCTCAGGTGTTGCTCATGCTGTACATCATCTCTGGAGTAGATCAGAATATCATCTATAAAGACTATAATAAAATGATCTAAGAACGGTTTGAAAATCCGATTCATCATATCCATAAAGGCTGCTGGGGCATTGGTCAGCCCAAACGACATGACCAGAAACTCATAATTCCCATACCTGGTTCTGAAAGCTGTTTTGGGAATATCAGAAGCCTTCACTCTGAGCTGATGATATCCAGATCTCAAATCTATTTTAGAGAAGATCGTCGCTCCACGCAACTGATCAAACAAATCATCTATTCTTGGAAAAGGATACTTGTTCTTAATAGTGATCTTGTTCAATTGCCTGTAATCTATACAGAGACGCATGGTACCATCCTTTTTCTTAACAAACAGGACTGGAGCACCCCACGACAAAGAACTGGGTCTAATGAAACCCTTATCCAGCAACTCCTGCAACTGCACCTTGAGTTCCTTCAACTCTGCAGGTGCCATTCTATAGGCCGGCAGTGCTACTGGATGACTACCTGGATATACCTGAATCTCAAAATCAATGTCTCTGACAGGAGGTAAGCCTGGCAATTCTTCTGGAAAAACATCAGAAAACTCACAAACCACAGGCACATCATAAACACTGGCGGTGCTCTTTTCTGCTCTAGTGTCAACCACATGAGCAAGGAATGCTTCACATCCCTTCTGTAACATCTTATCAGCTACAGCAGCTGATACTATGCACATAGGAAGAACTTTCCTGTCTCCAGTGAAGACACAAGAAAATTCACCTTGTTGAAAGATAGCTTCCTTCTTCCAACAATCGAGTTGCACTCGATATGTCTCAAGACAATCCATACCCAGGATGACTTGAAAAGTATTGACATCCAGGGGTATGAGATTAGCAGCAAAGGTATAACCTCTAAAAGATAACAAGCATCTGGGACAGGACTCAGTCAAAACTGTTGGTCCACCTAGTGGAACCCTCAACACCAATTCATCTACCAACTCTTGAGTTAACAGATTAAGTTTACCAACTAAAGAACGTCGTATGAAAGAGTGAGTAGCACCCAGATCTATCAAAACTGAAACTGGTATACTATTAAACAAAAGCATCTCTCCTGTAACAACTTGTGAAGAGATTATACCTTCTTGAGGTGTCAAAGAGAAGAAACATGCTGAAGCTCTCCCTCTGCCATGCTGTCCTCTCTGACCACTCCTGCCACTGGGCACTCCACCACCTCTGGAACCAGAAGCCACAGAAGAACTTGGAACATCATGGTACTGAGGCTGGAAAGCTTGCGATGCTGCTTGTCGAAGCTGAGGACATTCCTTTTTGAAATGTCCTACTTGTCCACAGACAAAACAACCTTGAGGACTTGCACCCCAACACTGACCAGTATGTGGTCTTCCACAGTTGTTACATGGCAGCATCTCTTGTCTCTGGGGACCTGTCACTGACATTGACGACCCAGAAGACTGTCCACTAGCGGCACTGCCCCATCTTCCTGGGTTGTATCCCCCTCTGCCTCTAGAGGTAGTGACATCCTCAGATCTTTGTCTGCTGAAACAGCTAAAGCCACGCCCAAGTTTAGAAAAGAAACCTCTAACTCCACCTCTGTATCCACTACTGGACTGTCCTCTACTGAAATCCGCAGATCTCTTCTTAGATTCGAGCACCTTGTCAGCATTCACAGATTCTTCAACCTGTCTAGCAGCCTCAACAAACTCACCAAAGTTCTCTCTGTTCCTCCTGCTAATAGCAGAAACTGTATGCCGAATTTCTGGCCTTAGCCCTTCCTGGAATCTTCTGCATCTTTCTATGTTGTCGGGAACAAGCTGCGGACAGAAATTCGCTAACCGGGTGAAAAGCGCTTCATACTCAGTAATTGTCATGTTCCCCTGCTTAATGTTCTGTAACTGCCTGATTTTCTCATTAAGAAAAGTGGGTGGATAGAACTTAAGATGAAACTCCTCAGAGAAATCCTGCCAAGAAAGCTTTGTACCTCTCCTCTTTTCCTCCACACTATGCCACCACAGCTCTGCATCGCCTGTCAAAAGATAAACTGCGTGATTAATCTTCTTCTCTTCTGGAAGCTCCATCAGGCGAAATACCTTCTCTATCTGTCTCCACCACTCATCTGCCTCTGCAGGATCTGTAGTACCACTAAATTATGTACCACCAAGCTTCTTTACAAGCTCATAAGATCGCATCAGATCCTTACTGCTGGTAGAAGTAGAAGCTCGCCTATCAGCTTTGTACTTCTCCCTAGTCTCCAGAAACATCTTATACATACGATACACTTCATCCACATGGTCACCACCACCTGGACCCAAGTACAGAGGATCAGGGCCAACATGACTCTCGGCCTGGTCATCATGATCATAACCTCTTCCTGCCATCTGCGATGATATAACAGAATATTTCATGTTAGAAAACTACAGATAGAAGAAAGACACCTAAACCTTAATCCTATTGGTCTCTTATCGTCCCCTGATCTGGACTTAGAGTATTCATATACTCAACCTATGCTCAGATACCATAAATTGTCACGCCCCGATCTCGCATTAACCACCAACCACGAGATTAGAGCGCGACAGGTGGGATTTACACACAAACCAACCACTCATCACTTTTTCTAACATTTTTTATGACATTTAAATGATAACCAAATTTAAGCTGTAATCAAAAACTAAACAAACTGTAGAAGCATTTCTATTAAACCGACAAAAGATACAAGCACAGTCTACAGCATGTTACATTGTTTAACATAAAGTAAAACATAACAGTTAATTTACATCTTTTACACATTTGCCATACATACTCTCTCTCACCCACACCATGTCCTAAGGACCGAGGGGAAAGGACTAAGAGACCTCTAACTAGTCTAACTACAAACCTTCTATAGACTAGGCGTTAGGATGAAACGATCCTTCTGATTCCTGTTGCTGATGCTGACCTGAAAATGTTTAAGTAGAGGGATGAGCCTACTCGCTCAGTGAACAACATTTCACTTAGCTATCACTAAACAACTCGTCAGGTTTATAAAATTGAATATTCACTAAGGACCTAGTTCTTTCCCATCTAGCATTCATCAGGTTTGAGCTGGAAAGTCTTGTACTCTATCTTTCCAAAACAAATGTACAGTACAAGAAGGGCAGTTCTAATGACATAGCAGATTTGCAGATAATATTCACATTTCTATGCAACGATAGATATTTTTAGTAAATAAACAGATATATAGAATTTGCACAAAGTTCGAAAATATTAATTTACTGTGATCCTATATGATTACATATTAATTTTATTATGCCCTAATCATATGCAATGTACCCTGCATACAAAGATCCGTAGCGAACTACGATCCCACCGTACAAGACTTAGCAACACACCCGGGAAATGCTAAGTCTGACGCCATCCCTGCTCTGCCACAGGACCCCAGGCTCTCCGGCCTGACTCATAGGCTCTACGGCCTCAATGCACTACTCTGAGTGCTCTAGACTCCTCCTCTAACCTGAGTACACAGGCGCAGGGAGTCAATCCTGGGTTACCACTAGAATTACTCAACCGGTTGGTGTTCGATAACCCTTTACCTTTTTTTTAATTCACCCCAGTGCCACCGAAATTACTCAATCGGTTGGTGTTGGACACTGTCTATCAATCCTCGTGCCACCAGAATTACTCAACCAGTTGATGTTGGACACGAGTTTCACCCCTAAGAAGCAGATCTGTCAAAGGGGTTCTACGGTGTTAGGGCACCTAAGTCTATTAACCGTTTAACATATAACCTTTTTAACAAGAATATCACATTTCATGCTCATTTCAAGTTTCCAATGAATCGATCATACTCTATTATACGTACTACACTATTTAAAAGTCATATCAACTGATATTGAAGCAAATAAGCATTTAAATTGAGTTAAATAATGATTTCTGAATGAACTACCACTCACAACTTGAAACTCAGCCGATCACTCTGGAACTCGGCCGATCACCTTCCAGATTCTGAAACTCAGCCGACCAACTTCGGCCGATCAGCAGGAAACTCAGCCGATCCACTAGGAAACTCGGCCGATCGAAACACAGCTCGTTTACCTACAAAAGAAACTCGGTCGATTCAAGACCAAACTCGGCCGACCAAAACGCTGTTCGATTGCCTATATAAGGAACTCGGCTGACCAAAACACGAACTCGGCCGAACCGCGTACAGACAGAAAATAAAAACGGACCTGCAGATGTCAATTTCACTCAAATCGACGGGAAAAACCTCTGATTTGCGCTGCAAATCGCCCGCAACTGGTGCACACCACCAAGAACTAGCTGGAGGGGGAGGAAGGACGAGCTGGGGCTGCCCTTTGCACCCTAATCTTCAGGTCGTCACCTTGCAAACGCAGCTCTTACTGCTAGCCAGAACGATTGGCGGAGAAGATGATGGAAGGAGGGAAGGAGGAAGGCCACAGCTGCAGGCCGGAGCAACTCCAGGGCTCCAAGACGTCCTTCCCTTCTCAGCTCCCTCTCTCTCTCTCTCTCACGCGAAGGAAAAAGAAGAACGCTTCTGTGTTCTCTCATTTCTGGAAAATGAAACGAGATAAGTGAGAAAGAATAGATAAGGAGGAAAACCTAGGGGCCAAAACGCAAGGTCCAAAAACTTCCAAAAACTACAAACGGGTCCCTACAAGCCCAAAAACATGCAACTTTTGACTTGAAGGTCGGATTCGAACGATTTCTCTGGCAACGCTTCAAGCGTAAGATCCTACATGTTTTAAGAGCTAGGATACACACTAAGCACATGGCGTATCCATTATAAACATTATTATCAAAAACAAGCTTACAGCTTAGCAAAGCAGCTAAAACACATGCTCAACAACATACTTACAGATTAAGCTCGACGCGGGTCGTAACATGTCTGCTCCCCTCTCTCAGTGACTGTAGCTTCATCATGACGCATGGCCTTCACCTGCTCCTCTTGCCTAGGTGCGGGCGCGGCCGCGATGTGCTCTTGGAGGATTTTTCTAAATGGACAACATCCTCTCGGTAGTCCATAATGACTGTGAGGATACGGTATTCTTGGTGTAGCCTCCGTATCAAAAATCATTTTGCTTTTGTCCTGGACCTCCACCACCGGGGGCTCTGCCTCAGAAATCACAGATATATATTTCACTTGATGATGTGCTTGAACAGAATCTGCATTCCCAACCTGTCTTTGTTGATTTGTATGCTTCATGGCCGCCACTTCATTGGAAATTTGGGTCACAGTCGTCTCTAGTGCCCTCATTTGTGCTCCATGACTTTGCAATGTCTGCCCAAATTTATTCAAAATCTTGCCCTGAGACTTTAACTTCTTGGCGAATGTACTCATCATCTCTTAATTTTGTTTCACCACCAGGCTAAGCAATTCATTGTTCTTTTCCTCTAGGCTAGGCTGCAGCTTCTGAAAATTTTGTTCCTTCCTCCAATCATAATTGTTATTTCTATATCCCTGTTGATGCATATACTTTGCATGTGCTTCATCATCAGACCCATTGTCCTCTTTCTCTAGGAGCTTCTTGGCTATAAGATCCAACTTGTCATTAAGCGCTTTGATGGACCTTGCTTCATGTGTAATGCCAACCTGCTCGGGTACATCTCTTTCACCCCAAGACTGCTTTTTGGACATGTTCCTTAGAATCTCCCAACACCTTGTGCCTGTGTTGTTCAAAAAGAAACCAGAACCTACTGAGTCCAAATTGCTCTTATCATGTTCATTTAGGGCAAAGTAGAAAATTTTAGCTTGCTTCTCCTTATCTAATTCATGATGTGGACACTTCCTCAGCATGATCTGGAAGCACTCCCAAGTTTCAGAGTATGTTTCACCGGCTCGCTGGCTGAAGTTGTGTATCTTCCTCACAAGATCGTTTGTCTTTTCAGGCGAGAAGAACCTCTCAAAGAACACCTCAACCATGTGATCCCAAGATTCAATGTACTCATCATCCAGATTGTGCAGCCATTCCCAAGAATTCCCGCTAAAGAACTGGGAAAAAGTTTCAAGTAGAGTGTCTCTTGCGGGAACCTGTCAATCTTTATCATATCACAATTTTCCACGAACGTGCTGATGTGGGCCACCGGATCCTCATTTTTAAGTCCATGGAAAGCCTGCGATTTGACCAACTGAATAAGCCCTGGATCAATCTTGTAATTGGGTATGTTGATAGCTTGTTTCTTGATTGGCCCCTTCTGCGCAGAAGAAGAAGACGCCTTAATCCTTTCCCAGATCGTCTGCTCCTCATTTTCCGCTCCGTCACCCATTATTACTTTACTAGTACCTGAAATTTCAAATGGTAGTGTATGAACCAGTACTAATAATTAAAACAATGAATAAGATTTGCAATTCAGTTCAAAAGATGAAAAGAAAAAAACATTACAGGAATTAAAAGTGGCCTAGTGTGGCCGCTCGCAGCACTCGTAGTGCTAAAATTCACTGTTTCCCCGACAACGGTGCCAAAAACTTGACACGCGTAAACTGTGCGTGCAAATGCAAGTATACATATCAATGTAATATAGGCCTTGTGAGGCCCGAGTCGAACTCAGGGAAACGTGAATTTTAGTAGACTACTACTAACTGGTTGCGATCAGCTAAACTGATTAAAAGAATTTGAGAGGTTATTGAAAAAGAAAATAAAATAAAATAAAATAAAGCAATGGATTAAATGTTTAGTTTAATCAATTTAAATGGGAATCTTTAGGATTGTGGTTTCACCGCAGGTTCTCACTGTACTAATTTCTACACAATTATCCTAATTCGTCTCCTATTCCAGATAGTGGCCTGTAGTCAGAATTGCTCGCTTTCACGATACCATTCACTACCTAAATCTAGGTCGGTTCCACGGTAGTAGTAACCTATACCCTAAATTTGGTGCATGAGAAATAAACTCTGGGTTTCCACCATTAACCGTACATCGCCTTGTTCAAGGAATTTATTAGTTAATGTGATATTCATCTCTTTTCAACCATTAATTCTTCTTTCAAAGTAATTAAAGGCATTATATTATCATTACGGTGATCAATCATAATGATAGAATGGAGAAAATGAAATCATACCACGAAATCGAGAGACAAATTATGATAAACTATGTAAAAAGTATCATACAACGATTACCCGGGCTACTCCCAGTCCTAAAGACAAAGCGGATTAGCCCCGCATGGTTGACAATGGAAAATACATAGGAGTAGAGAAGAAAAACATGGGAAACATGGAGAAATTCATGTAACCCCTGATACAAAGGTGTTCCTGGAGATCCTCCTCGAGAAACATGCATTTTGCAGTCTTCCGGAA
Organism: Alisma plantago-aquatica; assembly: GCA_963693085.1. Classification (NCBI taxonomy): domain Eukaryota; kingdom Viridiplantae; phylum Streptophyta; class Magnoliopsida; order Alismatales; family Alismataceae; genus Alisma; species Alisma plantago-aquatica. Next base: position 1,290,490,435 of record OY856412.1, on the reverse strand, counting down.
GGAAAATCGCCCGTCGGAGGTGCCCGGATCGCCCGGTTGACGGCCTTCGTCTCTCGTCTCCTTTCTCTCTCCCTCCTTCTTGGATTTTGTGCAACACCATATGAGATCCCCCTAGGGCCATCCGTGCTCTTCTTAGGTCATAGGACCACTTTACGGCTCCGAAAAAGCTCAACCGTCAGATTAAAACGCTCCGTTTTAGTGCAGAAAATCGCCAGATCCCGACGATGTCGATAGTATCGACCCCCTGGTCGATGGTATCGACCATGATACAGGTTTTTCCTTCCAAACTCGCATTTTGGGGTTGCTTTCTTATGAAATGTCGATATTATCGACACCAGGGTCGATAGTATCGACTCTGGACAATGCAAAAGTGCCTGAAAAAGTGCCGAAACATGTGTATAAGTCTGGAGATTATATAAAATCATATAAATATGATAAAAGAAATATAATTTGATGCAAAAAGAGTTTAAAGGCCAACTATAGTGAATTATACAAATATAATCAAGAAAATGACAAATACATGCATAAAACAGATATGAAATAATCCTATAAAAGTGACTCAAAACCCATGCATCACATGCTTATATCAATCTTTAGTCCTCCTTCTTGTGTTACAAAACTTAGATGGGCACACTTTGGATTTGATGACACTAATGTAGATCTCGATCATATTTCCAAATAGGATAGTTACTTTTTTTAATTTTTCAAGCCTATTGTGTGTCTAACTGAATATAGCAGGATATCATCGAAAAAGATTAAATGTGATTTCTATTTAGCTCCTTTGATCGTGTAGGGTTTTATTCTCCTTTTGTCTTCTTATTCCTTTATCAAGTAGGTGAGCTCGTGCTTTATTATAGTGAAGAGAAGGGGGCCAAGGGATCCCCTTGTCTAATAATGTTGGTTTCTTTGAACAGACTCACTAGAGTCTCATTGATGAGAATGGAGAAAGGCATGGTCTCCACACACTGTCTTATGATTTGTATCCATCTTCTTGCAAAGTCAATCACATCCATAATCTTCCATGGAGCATCCCTACTAACAAAATTGTAATCTCTTGTCAAGCCAACTTAACACAAGCTTTTGTGTTTGATTTCATTAACCTAAATCTCATTAGGAACTCGATAGCTAGAAAGGTATTACATGAGATATGTATTCCCTTGATGAGTGTTCTTTGTTTAATGAATATGATATTGGGGGAACTTCTTTGAGTCAACCTACAAGAAGTTCACAGGCAAATTTATATAGCATGAGGTAACAAGAAATAGGTTTGTAATCACTGATGTCTGTTATCTACCTATTCTTTCATATTAGTTTGGTGAATGTGTGATTAATAGAACAAACCATGTTTCCCTCATTGATGACCCATTTCACCACTTTATTGATATCATTCTTAATAAGGTCCTATCTCAACTGGAAAAGCTTTCCATAAACCCATTAGGCTCGGGCGCTTTAGTTGGATTAATGGAGAAAGATGAAACCTTCATCTTTTCCTCAGTATTTGACCTACATAGAGTGACATTCATTTACTTATTGAACCTACATTCTAGAAAAAAAGTCCCTCATAAATCCTCTATGTCATATCAGTTTGGTTATAGAGCTACTTGAGGTAGTTGATAGCATTCAAGGTAATTCTTCTATACTATCAAGCACTTTCCCATATTCATATATCAGCTCATGAATAGTTTCCTTCATCTCTTTCTTCTCATTATCTCTGTGACAGTCCTTGTATTCATATCACCATCATTAATTCATTTGATGTGGCTCCTTCACCAATAATAAAATTCCTCTACTTTTTTCAACTTCTTCAATTTATCTTCAGTCCTCCTTTCTTAATTAATGTCTTCTATGATGACCATGTGTAGCTTGGACAATTCAGAAGCTCTTCATACTCACTTCTATCTTTAGACTTCATATTTTTAGGTTGAATTTTTTTTACTCCACTTCTTAACCGTTCTTCTTTTGTGTTTTTATTTTCTTCAAGGCAACAAATAGGGGATTTCCATGAACATGGATTGTCGAGCTACCCTCTATCATCTTCTTGAATCCTTCCCAATCACACCAGTAGTTGGCAAACCAAAAGGGTCAGGGTGAATGAGGTTTTGTTTCCATTAATATCTTCATCCATTAGTGATCACTCAATAGATTGGATCCAAGCTTGATCACTGCATTGGTCCAGATATCTATCTAGGCTTTGTTAAAATGAACTCTATCAAAGGCATGTACTATTCTTCTCCCTGCCTTCTGCTTGTTGGACCATGTAGATTTCACAGTCTTCAGTGAGACATATAGCTTCCATGATGTCATCAAAAGTATCCATTACTCTCTCAGGGACATTTAGTCCATCGTACTTCTCTTTAGTCTTCCTCACATTATTGAAGTCTTTATCACAAACAATGGGACCTCCTATTATTTTATTTCTTTAATGGTGTTCCACATCCTATCCCTATTACTTTCCATATTTTAGCCATACACTCCATAGATGATACACGACAATCACCTCTGTTGTAGCGGCTAACTATGACTACCTGACCAATAAGGTTTTTATGTCCCAAATTGTAGGATTCCATCATACAACGATTCTCCCTCCATCTCTTTTCTCTAGGTTGGACAACACTTACCATCTCAGTGGAAAGATTGTAGAAAATCTCTCATTCACCTTCATTTTGAACCTTCTTTCATAAAAGAAAACAAGATTCAGTCCTTCTACGATGGCCTTTCTCAGATCCCTTTGGTCCCTTGCAAGTGAAGCCCTTCGCACATTCCACACAAGCACAAACATTACCTCTTTGCCCTTCTTCATCTTCTTGGTAGGGTTTTGGGTCTACCTTGAACTTCTTCTACAATTGCTACAATCCATAGTGAGGTATTTTGGCATGTCCTCTAGCATCTCAAACCCATTCCCACTACTATTGTCCTCTATTTCTTCCTTTTACATTCTAGTTACTCCCTGGCCATTTGGAAACTCCATAGAGATGATTGGAACACCATCAACTACAGAAGGATCCACATTCCTTTCAATAATGTGATTGGCATCCCATTCATATCCCTTTGTTATGGTCTAGAGGTACTAGGGACTCTCCTTCCTCAACATTGCAAAGGATCTCCTTGTTTTTTCCCTACTTGATTCTTTAGTTAGCACCATTTTGTCCTTCATCCACATAAATAGTTTCTTTCTCTTTTCCGTCCCTTTCTTGATGTGTTGGCATGTATTTTCAAGATATCCTTGAGCTTGCCCTTAATTTCTTAGACACAATGATAGGGGATAGGTGTATGGTGGTTCTTATCTCCCCCAGATATCCTATTGTTGATGGAATTTCCTCCCAAAAATCTAGAGTATTGTTTAGTGTTAGTAATGGTCTTCCATTTTATCCATGATAGGTCATGTAAACCTAGTCGATAGTCTTCTATACCCCTGTTTACAAAAGATGGTGTTTGGATCAGCCACCTTAACTCCCTACATATTAGGTGGAGGTCTAGTGACAGACCTCACCCAATCGCTAGCAACTGTGACATGGGTAGCAAGGGAGAACCATTCATCCTCTAGTTTTCCATATCTTCCTTTGGTAGTTGGAACTCTGGTACAAGCAAGTTGGGTTTGAGAACCCCCTCCCACCATGGTCGTTCTCTGACCTATAGAGGGATCAAAGCATGTGGGTAGAGAGAGCATGGATGATTATTTATAAATCTCAATAGGCAGTAGAGATTCATGGTGGTGACAAAGAATTTATTATTCTAATTAATTCAAATGTAATTATCTAAAAATCAATAATATATTTTTATGTGATTCTAATGACATAATTCCATTATGTGGTTCAATTATTTAATTTTTGGTCCTGAGTGGTGTTATTTATCAAATTTTGTCATAAGTAATTTATGTGATCAAGTTCAATATATTAAACGAAGTGCAAAGTAAAATAGGAATTTAGTGATAGAGGTTTTCAAATTTGAGAGAGATAGGTAAAATAGTTCGATGTTATATTTGGAACCTAATTGTGTAATGTTATGTTATATATATGCATACATGTATATATGCAAAGATATAAATATAGAAATATATACAAAGATACATATATATACATATAGATATATACATATATATGTACATATATATACACATATACATATATATATATATTATCTATTTATATTATATTATATATATATATATATATATATATATATATATATATATATTCATGCATATATATATGTATATACATATATAATACATATGTAGGCATATATATATATATATATATATATATATATATACATATCATCTGTTAGAATCTCAAGATCCCTAATAATCATCAATTCCTCCCTATTAAGGTTTAGATATCATTACGCAATGCTATGTGCATGCACACACACATATATAGGGCATGTATTTAATACCCATGCGGGTAGCTGGTGATTCAGCCCTATTTTAGGGCTTCATCTTATGTCATTTTGCATTTCAATCACATCTATACCTGTTAGATTACATGGCATTTCCCCTAATATGCATATTTGTGTAAAATGCACTTATGGACATTGTTTGCATGTTTTTCAGGCATTTGGACCATGGTTGATGGAAGAGAGAGAGAAGGTGTGATCCTAGGGTCTCTCCACCCTTGGAGAGACCCAAATTGAAGCATGATTCTCCCTCAACCTACCCCTAGTGGCCAAACATCCATCGAAGCAAAGATGTCCAAGAAAATCCAAAGAACAAAGTCAAAGTGTTGATTCAGAACCCAGTACGGCCATGGTACCACAGAATGGTCGTACTAGCTCACTTGCAAATTAGCAGAATCATCACCAAGTGAAGCTAGAATCACCACGTCTGTGGTGAACCAACCCATAATGGTCGTTCTACCCAGCACGACTGTGCTACAACAGAGGCAGAACAACTGTGGAGTAGAGAACGACCTCAACATTTCGAACCACCATGGTCGTGCTACCCTCACTCCACCATGGCCATGGTGACCACCACAGTCGTGCCAGCTTCAATACAGAGTTGACCATTAACAAGTGATTTTTACATTTTAATTGACACGGCCCATGGTAACCACCACGAGCGTGCTCACCCCTACCCACCACGGCTATGGTGAACCATCACGGTCGTGCTTCTCAAAAAACCCAGCTACGTTTTCCATTGTTTTTCCAATACTACCCTCACTTGACCTAGTGCTTCCCCCACACCTATAATGTTACGACCCCACCTCCCGATAACCCCCAATTAAGGGAGATCGAGAGGTCGAAGCCGCACCCATAACTTTCGGATCAAAGGTTCAGAAATTAACCAAGAATAATTATCAAATTTTAACAGACTATACTTAAAAGTTGTAAGAAAATAAATTTTTGCATACCTTTTTGAAAACTTGGATCTCTAAACTTCTATCCATTTAAGGATTCTACTCTAACTAATCCTCCTTGTATTTTACTTCATGTATTTCACAATGTGACGATTTACTGTTTGTCCTTTTGGCTTGTACCTAAAATGCCGACAAACAAAACGTCGGTCAGCCGAAGCTGGTATGTGGGGGAAACAATAATCATGTAATTACATTAACAATATAATCATTCAATTAATCATGTAACAACCAAGATTATGTTTTAAATATAACTCTGTGATCCAAGAGTACCCTATCCTCTGTGTTGTCCCCATTAAACCCCTCATGATCCACCTATAAGTGAACCAATTTCTAGGGTTGAGTCACATGGCACTACTCGTAAGTAGCCCACTCCTTAACTCATGGCAGGCTAATGAGTCTCATGGCACTACACGTAGGTAGCCCAGTTTCTAACTCTCGGTAACCTAGACCTTGCTCTAGGATTACCCCTTTTTTAGCCTTTTCAAAGCAACAGAGGTGAACCCGGATCTAGCCAGTTATATATGAACATTTATAGTGATAATCATAGTCACTTTAGAGTTGCATGAAATAAATAAACACCCAATATTTATTTTCAAGCAACCGATTAAAACTCCGGGAATCGCCATGAAACTAGAACGATTATTCATAAGTGTAACCACATACCTGTTCAGTAGATTTCTCAAGCTAATATCAATTCCAACCAAGAAAGCAACCCAAGGAAGTAATTCAACCACATAATAAAGAATCCTGAAAAACACATGTATTCCATTTACTACACACTTTATCAAGATTCTTTCTATTCAACTTGAAATCGCTTCCTAAGGTTTATGTATCCATTTTAGGGTTTTGTTTTGCAATTAGGGTTTTCCTTCATCTTTTACCATATTAAACCCTAATTTTATGCCATTACTCATAAACCCTAATTATGTCATCTATTCTTCAACATTAAGGTTATCTTAACAACATATAACCCTATTTCCATATTAAAGGCACATTAATCATCAATTAAGCTTCTTTTTCATTAAAACTACCATTTTTATCCCTTTAATCCATGACAAGATCATATTTAACATTAATTCAAAGTTCATTAGGGTCTAATTAACATATGAACTTATTTTTCCATCACTTCTACCTTTTATTCATGAAAAGACCCTAATTACTACATTTAGGGTATTTATCCAGAATTAAGGTCTTTCATATACAAATAACTTAGAACCAACATTAAATAATCATATTCTCACATTTTTCAAATTATATATATGACTTATCCTCTTTGACCCTAAATTAGGGTTTATAAATTATTTAATCATTATCATATGAGGTATAACCCTAAATCATGCAATTCTACATCTAGATCAGGTTCGAATCTAACATTATCATTCAACAGGTTATTTACACTTCAATTAACCCATTAAGCATTCTAGATTCAACCTTTAATCACAAATAGGGTTTTTAACTCAACTTTAATGCACTTTTCATCAACTTATAGTACTTTTGCAATTAGAAACGTAACAATATTTAATATCATTTTTATTGGATTCCTCTCGTTCTCCTGATCAAAATTCATATATTATTCACATTTATCCGAGCTACGGTTTACGAGATATGAATTTTGCAAAGATTCACTTACTTGGCCAACTAGAAGCCGCCACGTGTTCTTTCCATGCATCACGTTGCTGATATAGAAACATAATTGAAAGACCGTTCTACCCTTGCGTAAGTAACTGGCGATGTATGGCACGGAGGGGTAAAGTCGTCAAAGTGACCCGATCTTCTTCAACCTCCGACTCAGGGCATGGCCGCCGACTGCAGCCAAAACGCGGGTGTGCCCCCTTCCTTTCCAGGGTCCATCAACTCCCAGGGAGTACACCCTTCTCTCCGAAGCTCCCCCACGCACCTGGGGTCACCCTTAACCTGCGGCCAAAGCAGCCAGTTTGTGCTAGTCGGGCCTGCACCTCTCGGCGGCCCTGCAACCATGCTTCTGCGACCACACGTGATCCCGGGCGCGAAGCTTGACGGAAAACCTCCCCCTTATGTCGTGGGAGTAAGCCGCATCAACCAAGGTCATCCTCTGGTCCCTCACAACTCCATAGATGCATTTCTTACATGGTTAGGGTTTCAAATGTAAAGAAGCAATGGAGTAGAGAGAGAAAGATGTAAGATCCCTTTAGAACTCGAACCAGGGTTCTACCCTTTATATAGGGTGGAGTATGAAGCCCTAAGGCGTGCCTCATGAGGATTCAAGTCCCAACTCGAAAGGAAATACACTTTCCTTGGTTGTGAAGCAACCATCTCTCTCTCATCTTCATTAACTTTTATTTCCTTGATACTCCTTATTGCATGGATATTTAGGAATTCGAAATTCCACTTTCTTATTCTCTTTAAACTTGCCTTTTAGTTATTGGTCATGAAATCATGTTTCCTTTTAATATAAAATACCACCTTTTAAAAACAACACAAAATTCATTAATAATGTATCACATTATCCTCTTATTTTGCCTTTTTAGTATTTTCTCTTTCTCATTGCTTTCTTTTTGCAACCTTGGACTCCTTGGTACCAAAGGAACCCAAGAGGCACGAAATCCTCTTTGGACTTGCCTTCCAGAGGTTTCTACATATTTCTTTTCTTAAAAATTCAATTATCCATTTACTAATTGAATTTCCTTATTATTTGGGCCCAATAGCCAATAAATCCCACAAAACAATCATCAAGGCTATTGGAAACGAAATCTATGTCTTCAAAACAAATTATATCATTATTTGTTCAATTATCTTTAATATGAGAAATTATATTTCTCACTAATTGAACCCAAAAATTTGGGTTGTAACATATATATACCTAGGTGGCGGCTCTAGCACGAGGTTGTCCACCCCTATCTCACTCCTACCACTCCATTTTGTTCTTCCTTCATTCCACTTCATTTCCACCTCCATAATCCCCTCCATTTCACCATTTCCACCATCAAAACCCTACCTTCCTTCCATTTCCACCGATTTCCACCATCATTCCATGCCCCTACACCTTGGAGGAGAGAGGAGGATGCCCTGCAACAGCTGAAGTGGAGGATTTATTCATCTACACCAAGCTCCATGGCTTCTTCTACCTCTTTCTCCTTTGTTTTTGTATTTTCCATTTCCATGAGTAGCTAGGCCCCTTTTGGTGGGCTGTTTGGGGTGTAAAATGTTACTTTGATACCATGTTGGGGGAAAATGATATGTAAATTTTGTAATTCCATTTGTTAATGATTATGTTATATTTCTATCTCATTCTCCATGAATTGCTTGTTGGTTTGTGTGTGAACTCATCTAGGAATTTAGGAAAATTGCTTATATATGTGAATTTTGGGATTTGCCCCTAGGTCCAATTCTTGGATCCCTAGGTTGCCTCCTATCTTCCTACATCCAAATCAATCTCCCTAAACCTAAGTGAGAGATCTAAGTAGCTAGATTAGATGATTCTAGTGCAATTAGTGTGGAGCCTTCTCAAGGCTAGAATGAGGGGGAATTAGGGTCCAAAACCCTAATTTCAACTCCCCATTACTACCCTCGGGCCCTAATTTCCCTAGGAATGTCTAATCTAGAAACCTAGACTTGATTAGACTCTAATTGAATTGAACCTAATCCCTAACCCAATTGAATCTCACAAGAGTAGTAGGGAGTGTTAGGGACTAGTTCCCCTATACACAACCTAGCATATTCATGGCCAGTTAGTAGCTTAGGTTAATTCATTAGAATCTAACTCGTTGTTTGGTTTGGATAATCTAAATGGAATCATAATGTTTATATATCACCCCCAAGTTAAGTGATAAGTGCATCCCCTAAACAGCCCACACCTTCCTTATTTGATGTAAAACACTAGTTTTCATCTTTCTTAGCTAGTGTTAGCTTAGTTAGTTCTTTTCCTGCTTAGTAAGATTCTTGCCCTATTTTTGCCTTGTTCTTGCTAGTTTATCTCTTTACTTGCTCTTGTGCTTTTCTTTTGCTTGCCTTAGTGTAAATTGCATTTTCATATCGAGCTTAGTCTTTTCCTGCTTACCTAGTCTTAATCTAATATAGGGTTAACTTAGATTCCATTCTTTCCTTTAATTGCTTTCTTGTTCATCCTTAGTTAACAATCAAAACAACCTTTAAACCCTCAACCCTAGTCTCCGCAGTAGGAACCCAGCCAAACTAACCTAGCTCTAGTGCCCCCCTTTGTCTCCCTGTGGATCGACCCTATACTTACCGCCCTCCTATGCTACGACATGACCCCGTGTGCTTGTAGGTGTAGTGTTTTAGTTGTGTGAGTGTATTGAGTGTAGGTCTTTATAAATATCAAAAGTTTAATCCACCCGGGTGCCTGATCTTGTGGGGCACATCTAGTCAAGTCTAATCAGCCATTGTGTAGCACCTCTAGTGGCCGCACCAGCTACCCACCCCCTATTTCAGTTACTTTTTTAAAATTTTCCTACTTTTGACATGTAGAGGGTTACTTTACCTTGCAAATTGTTACTTTTCATGCATAGATAGTTACATTTGCAATAGTATATTCAAATATATATATATATATATATATATATATATCTACATATACATATACATATATATACATATATATATATGTGTATATATGTATATATACACACATTTGATGTGTGTTTTTTCCAGATTTACTTTTTTAGTTGTATAGTTACTTTTTTATCAACATAGTTACCTTTTTGTACATAGAGTTACTTTTCTGGTCAAATAGTTACTTTTTTGGCTGACAGGTAGCAAAAATCGAGACTACCCATTGGGTATTCAATGAACGCCCAATATATATATATATATATATATATATATATACATATATATACATATATCTGTGTGTGTGCATGTGCACGTGTATACATAACTATCATTATAAAAGGTAAAAATAGTTGACACTTCAAAGATGCACATGTAAATTTGAGTGTTCTACCATTACGAAACAAAGGGAAATTGTACCCCACATTGTAAAATGATAAATGAATATTCATCCATTTTATTTGCATCTTTTAGATGATTACATAGTAGCATTTTGTTCATTACTCCCTAGTTTTAGAGTTAATTGTCTTAGTTGAGATTGTCTCTCTCTAATTGGAGTCTTTATTACAATTGCTTGGATTTTCGTGGGATAAATGGCCCAATCATTCCAAATCCCAAAAGACACAAGAATCAGAGGCTTCAATTGCATATTTAGCCTCCCAATTTTTCTAGTCAATGGACTCTCATACATGAATTGTCTAAGTTCAAAAATTCCAACCATTCGATTGGCAGTCTAGTCGATCCACTTGACTGCAAGACCCAGTCAAAGACAAAATTGAGAAGGTTCATTAATACAGAAAAATGATCAAATGACCACCAGTCAGTTGACTGACTTGCCTTCAGGTCAAACAAAGCATTTAAGCCAATTGATCGAATGGCATCCTTGTCAATCGATTGGCTTCCTTATCGAACGACCGGTATCCTTGTCGGTCAACTTGCCAATAAGACTTAGTCAAACTCTGAATCAATAAGGCTCATTATTTCATTCAAAGTTGCCTTCAGGTCAAAGCAAGCAGTTCATCTAATCGACTGACTAGAATCCTAGTTGATCAACAGCTTCACAGTCCATATCAATCTAGTCACTACCAGCAACCATTTTTAGGATTTCAACTCCCATTTCCCTCCTATAAAAGGAGAGGTAATCCAAGCACAAAGGGATCCTTCCACATCCCATCTTTTATACTTCTTTCTCAGACATCTTAGAGACCATTTCTTGGGGTGTACAGAGCAAGGATGGGAGAAAAGGAGTCGTCATCATCCTCTAAGATTAATTCATCATTGCATCTTGACAACATGACTCCTTATATCCTAATCCTTACTTATTTATCTATTTCTACTATATTTGAGTAGTTTTTCCACTGGGGCATGGGGAATAGACCCATATCATGTTCTTTACTTTCACAGTATTTAACTCCAATGTATTAATGATTAGATGTTTTTCACCCGATCATGAACTCAATCTTTAGTTAGATAGATTATACTCTATGGGGTGACAAGAACCCCTAATCCCAACAATAATGAACCCATAACCTCCTGACGAGATCTACTGATTGAGTTTATGATCATTTACCTAGTTTATCTTGTTTATTATAGCTTATGGTAATGAGATCACTTGATCCATGAGTTTACACATCAGATTGGAAATCACAAATTCTTGAAAATATCACCTAATCTTGGATGGTTGAACGAGGGCCCTCAAACTCTGAGATCTCAGGTTTGTGATAAGTACAACCCTTCTGAGATTTGTGCTCCGTAAGGAGACCAATCCACATGGTCCTAGTTTAATAAAAAAATAATAAAGGAGTTGAATCGGTTTAATTAAGAAGTCGGTCTAAGGTGGTAATCTTCAAACACCCAATATCTTTTGACATTTTAATTAGAACCCAATTTAAATAGATTTATCTCTACACTTCTATTTTTTGCTTTATATTAATCCAATCTTTACAAAATTTGATCTTAAATATTGTTTGTTGCAAATCAGTTTGTATCTAAACTCTTAAAAATTTTGTCCCATGGGATCGATAGCTTTCCATACTAAAATCAACTTGCTTGTTTCCAAGCTATTTAATAGTTGTTAAAAGGTTAAAATCCATGTATAATTCTCTAGTGGATTTGGTTTACAAACAACATGCATCAAAACTTAGAGGTGTTGCTGGGGACCTCAGAGTTTCCTTTCAAACCCCTTTTTCTTTGAATAATTAGGATGTTTTTCTTTTCAATTGATAATCACTCTTATATGCTTGAATCTTTACTTCATTAAAGCTTTATGATGATTGATATCTTTTCCTAGGTACTAATGTTTTATGTGATGTTCACAAGGCATTGATTCACCACCATTCATTTTCGACCCTGAGAACGGCATGAGCTTCCACCACCTAAGTCATACCCATCAATACATGATGGATCAAGGGGAGGGAAGCAAGGATTGTTGAACTAGAAGCCCAAACTTCCACACAACAAGAAGCATAGTAGAAAAATGCAACATAAGAACTTTTCAGTCCCAAAGTCTGCGGATGCACTACATTCCAATGTCCCTCCTGCCATCTCCACTCTACAATTTGAGATCCACACACAATGGATCACCATGCTTCAAGGTAGTGCATTTGTTGGGAAAATAGTTGAAATTTGTAAAGACCATATCCAATGCTTCATTGATTTATGTGCTTTATATAAGATGTCAGGTGTCTCGAATGACGCTCTGAATATGATGGTATTCAAATATTCGCTTATTGGCCTAGATAGAAGGGAGATTGCATAACCACATGGGAATTCCTCCAAGAAAAATCCCTTGAAAAATACTTCCCCCTATCCCATATCAAATTCAGGAATAGATCACTCAATTTGCCATGGTTTTAGGAGAAACCTTTGGAGAAGCTTGGGAGAGATTTAAAGAACTTCTTTGTTGTTGTCCCCATCACAGAATATCTCATGTACAACTGATTGAGACTATCTATCGTAGTGTCAACAAGGACATCAAGACCTTCCTTGATACCTCATTGGAGGTAACTTCATTTCTAAAGCTACAACGGCACTTGGGAATTTTCCAGGAGAAGCATTGGGACCCAAGCCCAATCCAATCAAGGGCAAGGTGGAGTTATCAAAGTAGCCAAGGCTGAAGATAGATTTGAGCCCAAGTCTACTACCAAAATCTTTAAGATTCTTGCCTTGAAGAAAGATCATCTAGAGTCTTCTATAAATGCCTATGAAAGAAGGGGATAGCCATAGTATCTACACCAACAAGTAAAATTTGTGATAATATTAGTGAGACCTGCCAAGGACAGGATCAATCCACTCAACAATGCTAATTTCTCTACAACAATCCAATGAATGGACAATAGATGGAGGAACTCAACTCCATCCACAACATACTGGGTCAATCCCATTACCATCTAAAGCAAACCAGGAGTGACCCTAGTTCCTAGTATGGCAACATGACCGGCATTGAGAATGTGGTGCAATAGAGACCTTCTCAATTTAATAACCAAAATGATGCTCCTCCATGGTTTTCATACAATAACCAACATAATTATAAGAACTAAGGTAATTATCTAAAACAAAAATTCCAAAATCTAGATCAATGCCCTCAATTTTAACAACTTTCTTCCCTTCCCTCCACTGATGAGAGGTTCTCTACTATAACAAAACCTCCAAGCGATGATAGCTAGCCAGCAAGCTCATCAAAAATACATTGATTCCTAGTTAGCTTAGTTAGCTTCATTCCTACGCCCTCTTGTAGGAGTCATTTTAGGGAAACCATAAGTGAACCAAAACATGTGGAACAACTCATCTACAATTTCTCACCCTGGATCTACACCTCTAGAGAATGTGAGCTTTTTTATAGTGAGCCAGGAAGACAAAGATGAGGCGGTCATTGCCCATGACCTACAAACATCTCATCCAGAATGCTCCACACTATTCCATACATATCCATCTACAAACCTCTTGTGTCGTGCCAATCTTGGTTAAACCAAGTGAAACTCAATACCAGGTTCAATATATTTAAAGATACCCTAAAAATTGTATATTAATATTTTTTTACTCAATGGCATGATTGAAATACCACAATGGACTAAATTCTTCTAGCTCCTGCTCAGTTGTAAATGTCTAACTAAAGAATGTGAAATGATTAAGTTGGTAAGGATGTCATCAAATATTGTTTGAAGCAAGATGCCTCACAAGAGAAAAACCCTTGGTCTCTTGAAATTTCATGCTCCATAAATGATTCTACTTGCTAAACAGGGCTAGCTGACCTAGTAGCTAGCATTTCTATCATATCTCTTGGCCTATTTTGGAAGCTTGGCCTTATTGATGCTCAAGCCACCTACATGACTATCGAGCTCATTGAATCCTTCATTACTAAGCCTATTGGTATTGTTGAAGATGTACCAGTAAAAGTTGGGGAATTTTACATCCCTTATGATTTCAAGTGTTGAACATCAAGGAAGATACTACCCTCTTATCTTTGGAAGGCCATTCCTTGACATATGAAGGGCCTTAATTTATTTTGTAGTAGGACGTATAACCCTTCAGGTGGGGAACCAGGTTTTTTACTTCCAAGAGCTTGGAGGTTTCATAAAGTATACTAGAGAATAAGTTACTTCCTCGATTGTATCAATCAATTTACTCCTTTTTAACAACAACGCTTCCCTTACGCAGTCTCATCCAATCCTAAATGCCAAATGCCTTTAGAGACAACATAGGGCAAGGGAGATCGAAAGCACACCTATCTACTCCCTTCTAAAAGAAAAACCTTCATCCATAGAAGAAGCACCCCGCTCTATTGAATCCACACTTGCACAGAACATGTCAAGTACACAAGAGACATCATTTCTACAAATGCATGTCTATCCATAGACCTCATTAGTACATCAATTAGTCCCCACTCATATCCCCCCACCAATTTCCGATCTATGAAGGATAGCATGCATTGCATGAGTTGAGCATACCATATGTTTATCAATAAGAATCCAATGGGGACATGGGTAGTCAATTTCCCAAGCATCAACCTCCAAATCCAACCCTTGTAGACACCAATTACAAATATGATGGGATGACCATGCTTCTAGTGAGCATAACTATAGCTCCCCCTCAACATTATCATGTTTACCTTTTAGATCTCTCACTCACCACCCTACATCAAGCAATGGGAAGCCACCAGGTATGACTCTAAGTGTTTTCCTTGGTATTCAGACATATATCACACCATTTTTGGTAGGATATAGGAAAAAAGAATGTAAAAAAGAATAGGGGAGTGGCTGAAAGGAAAAATTCTAAAATACAATCATCCCACAGATGCTCCAATTGTCACTCCTCCATGGTGAACCACACAGTAGTTGGGCCTTTAACGTTAAACAATTTACTTGTTGGGAGGCAAACTAAAGCATTCTTTCCCTCCATTCTGGATATAAGTTTTTCTTGGAATTGTAACAATTTGAAGTTTGGGTGGAGTTGGGTGGTATGTATCCATTCTGTCCACTCTATCTTCCCTTGTCAGGATTTTTTTTCATTTTAGCATTTTTCATTATGTTAAGAAGTTTAGCTATAAAATTTTCACACTTTCCTTGCTTTATCTTTGTCCTCTGTCTAGTCATCCATTTATGCATGTTAATCAAGAAACCCACTAAATAAGTGAATCTTCTTGTAACATTTTCAAAAAAAATGCCCTTAGTAGAAATCATCTGGTACCCTATGATCTCTAATAGAAATACCCATTGGAAACATTAGCAAGCCGTAATGGACAGATAGGAATTAAACACAATGCATTCTATTTAAAATCTGGAAATAGCTTATAAAATTTCCTGATTTACACAATCTATAGAGAAAATTGAACCAATGTTGTGATATGCCCAATGTGCTAAATTTCAAACGCAAGCTACATAAGTCTAGCCTTTTCTACATTTCTTCCATCACCTTCTTACCCCTCCATCCACTAAAAAATACAAGGCTAAATATGTGCCAAATTTCAAGTTTAGGGTGGCACACCCTTTCCCCCTCTATGATGTGGTCTATTATCGCACTAACAAATGCACTCGGGGTTGAAATCCCAGAGCTTTTAACCAAAACCTTGTGCAATAATACCACCCGCAAGAGGACGGGTCTTATCGCAATATAGTTAAGGATTGAATCCCAAGGGATAACATTTTTAAGAATCACTGCTAGTCTAGTCTAGTTCAAGTAAGACTAATATTTAGAATAAGGGTTGATTTGAGTTTAATTAAACTAATTGCAAGAAAGTAAAGAACAAAATTAAAGTTGATCTAGATTAATGATATGGAATCACTGGGGTGGACTCGAGTTTCACCACCACTCATGCAATCATATCCAGTCACAAACATCCAGGCAAGATATAACTATCCAAATAGAACTGCTGCAAACCCTCCCGGTGGGATGTTTAAGTTCGCGTAAGCATCACCTTAGGCATCAGATCTCTCGTCACCATTTGGATCATGCACATATGGTTATGAAGATATAGATATCCAACTGAAGCTGTGGGCCCCCTATACAGGCATTAGGCACATAGAAGCATCAGCGTGGGCTAGATGGCTTGTCCCCTCACAGATCACCCACTTACGACCTCAAGGAATCCCATTCTATTTCTAGTCAGGGAGTCAACCGTATTAATCGACATCCTATCCTACATATTGAAGTTCTCGCAACATAGGAATGAACAAGATAAAAGCAAGCAGGTGATCAATCTACAAGCAATCATCGACGATTAACAATGAAATGAAAAGTTATATACATTTCCTTGGAATGTTAAAATGAAAAGACATGAAAGCATGAGCAGCGGGGCGAGGCCCCGCACCCTAGTGAAAAGGAACTACTCACTCATGATGCGAGAAATAAGAAGAACAAGAGAGAGGGAAGATTCTTCCATGAGCATGGTGCAGAAGGTGGTCGCAGTTAGGTAAAGATGATGCAGTCTTGTATGCCGTGTCGAAGAAGATATGAGACGAGGAGGATGAACCTCCAAGGCAGACCGGGCCGATCTTCATCTCCACCGTCTTTCTTGTCTTGAACTCCTCGCTTGCAGTAAAAGGAGCAACAGGCGAAGTGACAGTGGTGTGGATGTACGTGGATGGATCAGGATCGAACTTGCATTCAGGCAGCCTGGCGACGTCCCAGGTCCGATGCCTCAAATGAGGACCCTGCTGGTCCTATTTATAGGCTTGGATGGGGTCTTCATGATTTGGACCCAGTTGCAATTTTCAAAGTTTGGACCCTTTATACATCTTCACGGTTTTGCTTTAACGGTTTTGGAAACCATTTAGTCTTCTCATGGTTTGGAATGTTAAACGTTTTGGGATCGTGAGACTTCCTCATGATCTTGAGACCGTGAGGGTCTTCTCGGTCTACTATTTTCATCCAAACGGTCTTGTGTGTTCTATCGGTCTTCACAAACCCATTCTTCACGGTTTCTACTCCAATCGGTCCTGGGATCTTCACGATCTTGCATTCCATCCAAACGGTCTTGGCTTCCGACTGGTCTTAGCATTTTGATCGTCCAAACAGTTTTGCTTGCTTCACGGTCTCATGGTTTGCTACCCCAGTGGTCTTCACTTCCAAGCAGTCTCACTCTAATCAGTTTTGATCATCCAACTGGTCTTCAGCCTCCAAACGATCTCAGTTGCTTGCGGTCCTCAGTTGCTCATGGTCCCTAGTCTTCATGGTTTTGAAGACTGTTAGGGCTCGCGCAGTCTCGAGACCGTTCGCAGCCCATGCAGTCTCAAGACCGCTATTGGTCCTGGTTGCGAGGGTGCAGGTCAGGTCTTGGTCCTTGCGGGGTTGCAGGGGCGTGGACGTGTAGGGAGGACGGCGGTGGCACAACAGTTGGAGATGGTGGCGGCGCTTTAGGGTTTAGGTGTGTAGGTGGAAGAAGAAGATAAGGTGGAGCAAGCAGGTTGTTGTAGGTGCACCAGTGATGAGGTCGCGAGGCAGCGATGGCGGTGGTCGTGGAGAGGAGTGGCACAGATGAGAGGACGGTGTTGTCGTGGTTCCATGCAGTCTTGGTTAGGCGGCTTCTCATACGGTCTTGAGACCATGTGGCCTCATGCGGTCTTGAGACCGTATAGAGGGGGGAGGCTTGAAACCGTTAGGGTAAGTGAAAGGGTAAAACCGTATAGCCAAGACCAAGTAAGGTCAAGACCTTTAGGGAAAAAATAGGGAGAGCAAACCACAAGGGTAGGTTGCGTAGGTGAAAATGAGAGGTCTAAGATGTTGATAAAGGGGGTTAGGGTTAGATGGAGGTGGTATTAATGGTGAAGTTGATGAAGATAAAGGTGTAATAAGCTCATGGTTTCGGGGCCGATTGATCAAGATTGGTTGAGCCGATCGAATGGGCAAACCGTTTGGTCAAGACCGATTGATCAAATAATTTGGTCAAGACTGATTGATCAAGACCAAGGCTGAGAAGATCTTGAGTGAAGGTGAGTTCCAGTTGATGGTTGAACCTCATCATGACCTACATAAAATCAATATAAACCTATTTAACAATCTTGATAATTGAACCAATTAAGCAATTTTGCATATTGTGAGATTTAGTAGATGAAATCGGATGTAAGAGTCCAGACTTACCCGCAGAACAAAAAGTGTGCATCTGATCTGACACTGGTGTTTTTTAGGACAGTGGAGGCATTCATTGTGCCTTTAGGTAGAAAAGGGAGTGAAGGGTGGTATGGAAGGAAGAAATAAATCTCTCCTCTATTCGACTCGAGATTTTTTTTTATGATTGCAATTTCATTTATTGCATTTTTTGTATTAATCTCTCCTCTATTCGACTCGATATTGCATTTTTTTGTGTACGCTTTGGCATATTTTCTTGGTGGTACGCCCCTATTAATTTGCGAGGGGTATGGAAGAAGCGGATATAGAGGAAAGTGTCATGCCACCCCAAACATAGGGTTTGACACTATTTTGGCTATTTTTGTTTCTTTTTTATGGACGGAGGGGTACGAAGATGATAGAAGAAGTGTAGAAGAGAGTTCAAATCAGAATGTAACTTGATTTACAATTTCAGTGCACCAGGTCATTCTCTTTATCATACTCTGCTCAAATAATGACTTGATGAGGATCTGGTGGGGGTTCCATGTTATTGATCCACTAGTCAGTTAGGAAGCACGACGTGTTTGATCCCTATCAGTTCGACAGACACTTGTCATTTTTTACAGAAGGATCATGATATTATTATTCATAAGCTACACAAGATGATTTCAATCAATAGGCTAGTTCCAAAAAGTGGTCCTTTTGAGGGTCTGCTTTGAATAAGTAGGGTGTAATGATTCAAAATGCATAAAGAGAAAAACTATATGACTAGGTAATGGGTTTTATTGAAATAGAAAACGTCAAAATTTCATCAAGTTTCTATTCAATTTTTGTGAAAACTTTTAAAAAAATTGAAAATTTTGATCAAAAATGCAACGATGAAATCTTAAGTCTGAAATAGATGGTTGACGGTGGAAAGTAAAGTATGTACCACCCGCCCTCCACCCCAAACTTAGAAATTTGCTCATTCTGAGCAAACTCTAAATTTGAGATGGAGGGGAAAATTCACGCCAGTGAACCCCCATATGTGGTTGCGTTCCAATCAGCGTGTGTCCTCCATCTGAAAATCTCAAAAATAAAGATTAATCAAAACTCAAGATAGCATCTTGCGATGTGATTTTTTATTTAGTGCAAAATTATCTAAAATAAAAAAAAACAAAATTAAGGAAAAATTTCTAATTCAAAATTAAAAGTAAAACAAATTTATTGATCGGGTTGCCTCCTAACAAGCGCATTAGTTTTATGTTGATGGCTCATTGATTCTTTCAACTTTATGCTGGATATGTTGGATTGGTGAGTTCCGACATTGCTTCAGTGCCTGTTTCGACTGAGGTGAAATATCTCTTCAAGCGTTGACCATTAGCTACAAATTCATCTGACTTTTCACTCCATAAAGAGAAAGCACCATGTGGGGAGATGTTCTTGACAATGTAAGGTCTAGACCAGTGAGAATAGAGTTTTCCTGGGAATAACTTCAGTCATGAGTTGAATAATAGAACTTGGTCTCCTAGTTGTATGTCCTTTATTTTCAGATGACCATCATGCCAAAGTTTCGTGCGTTCTTTATAGATTCGTACATGCTCATAAGTTGTCATTCGGAGTTCTTCCAGCTCTTGGAGTTGTAGAATCATGGCTTTGCATGCTTTCTTCGTATCAAAATTCAGTTGTTTTATTGTCCACCATGCTTTGTATCCTACCGTTTGATGGGTGCAGGTTACCCCGAACGTACACATGATGGAGACCACCACGAGACAGGCGAGAGAGGACTCCTGACTCCTAAAAAGGGAGGATTCCCAGGTTTCACTAGGATGTCTCAATAATGGGACCCACCCATAAGAAAAAAGAATATTGGGGTCGCGGCTTATTCGAGTTCTACAGGTAGGTGGCATGACTTTTCATAAATCAATCAAAATGGTGTAGTTCCAAGAGGAGTCTTAAAAGCAGTTCGGTAAGCCCACAAGGCGTCATTGACTTTCACTGACCAATCTTTTCAGTTGTGACCTACTATCTTTTCCAAGATAGCCTTGAGTTGACGGTTAGCGACCTCTACCTGTCCACTTGTTTGTGGATGGTAGGGGGAGGCCACTTTGTGTGTTACACCATATTTCCTCAGCAATACTTCAAAACTTCTTTCTAGAAAATGAGAACCTCCGTCGGATATCACAGTGTGTGGGACTCCGAAACGGGGAAAAATAATATCCTTGAACATCTTGATAACATGTTTGGAATCACTTGTTATGGTTGGTATGGCCTCCACCCATTTGAGACATAATCAACCGTGATTAGGATGTAGGAAAATCCATGTGAAGATGGGAACGAACCCATGTAGTCCACACCCCCAAACATCAAAAATCTCGATTTCTTTCCACAGCTTGAGTGGCATCTCATCTCTTTCTGTTATGCTACCCATTCTCTAACATTTGTCACATGATAGAATAAAGTTGTAGGAATCTTTGGATATGGTTGTCCAAAAGAAACCACATTTCAAAACTTTCAAAGCAGTTTTCTTAGAACTCATATGGCCTCCAACTGGGCCTGAGTGACATTGCTCTAAAATGAGTTGGGCTTCCTCCTCAGCAATGCAATGTCTGTAGAGACCATCAGCACAAAGCTTAAAGAGATACGTCTCATCCCAGTGATACTACTTTACATCATGCATGAATTTCTTCAGTGCATTACCAGTGCATTCAGGGTGGATTATACCGGCGACAAGGTAGTTCACATAATCCGAGTACCAAGGGGTAGCTTCTGAAACCTTCATTAGTTGGTCGTCTAGAAGAGAATCATTAATCGGGATTTTCTCAGTTTCTAGAGTGTGAATATGATTGAGATGGTCTACCACAACATTCTTTGTACCCTTCTTATCTCTTATCTCCAGTTCAAATTCTTGCAAGAGGAGAATCCATCTAATCAACCTGGGCTTAGAATCTTTCTTTGCCAGGAGGTAACGGATAGCAACATGATTTGTATAGACAATGACTTTTGAACCAATGAGATAGGATCTGAACTTGTCAAAGGCATACACAACTGCAAGGAGTTCCTTTTCAATAGTCATGTAGTTCCTATGAGCTTCATCGAGGGTCTTAGATGCATAGTAGATTACATAATGTTTCTTCTCTATACATTGGCCTAAAACAGCACCCACATCGTAATCATTGGCATCACACATAATTTCAAATGGGTGATCCCAATCGGGAGCTCTGATGATGGGTGTTGTTGTAAGGGCATGCTTCAAGTTATTGAAACTCTTGACACATTCTTTGTCAAAATGGAAATCAGCATCCTTTAGCAACAAATTTGTCATCAGCTTGGTTATCTTGGAGAAATCCTTTATAAACCATCTGTAAAATCCTGCATGACCAAGGAAAGCACAAACTTCTCTTACATTTGTCGAGATAGCGAGTTTGGAAATCACTTTGATTTTTGCTCTGTCTACTTCGATCCCTCTACTGCTGACTCTATGGCCAAGGACAATGCCTTCTTTTACCATGAAGTGACATTTCTCCCAATTTAATACAAGATGTGCTTCTTCACACCATTTAAGGACAAGGGAGATGTGCTTCAGACACGAGTCGTATGAATCTCCATATACAGAAAAATCATCCACAAAAACTTCCATTATAGTTCCAATGAGACCCGTGAATATAGCCGCCATGCAACACTGGAAAGTTGTAGATGCATTGCAAAGGCCGAACGGCATCCTGCTAAAGGCATGTGTTCCAAACAGGCAAGTAAAATTTGTTTTCTCTTGGTCATCTGGATGTATAGGAATTTGATAGAATCTAGAGTAACCATCGAGATAGTAGAAATATTCTTGGTGAGCCAATCGTTTTAAGACTTGGTCAAGAAAAGGCATCGGGAAATGATCCTTTCGGGTTGCCTTATTCAACTTCCTGTAATCAATACACATCCTCCACCCGATGACTATTTGAGTGGGGATGAGTTCATTGTCTTCATTCTGTATCACAGTAGTTCCACCTTTCTTCGGGACAACATGCACGGGACTCACCCATGGCGAGTCAGATATCGGATAAATGATTCCAGTAGTGAGTAGTTTAATGACTTCTTGACAGACTACTTCCTTCATGTTTGGAATAAGCTTTCTTTAATGTTCCACGCTTGGCTTGTGATCTTCCATCATGGGGATTTTGTGTATGCAAAGCGCCTGACTCACCCCGTTGAGATCACTCATCTTGTAGCCAATGGCTTTTCTTCTTTCCTTTAATTTCGTTAAGAGTTTATCTTCTTATTCGGTTGTTAGGTCAGAATTTATAATGACTGTGTAGACCTTGAGATCATCCGAAAACATGTACTTCAATCCCTCGGGTAGGGGTTTGATTTTAGGGGCTTCTGGTTTCTCACTTAGTTCTTCAGTAACATTCACAGACCTAAGTTCCTCAAATTTGGCTTTAGGATCTTCTTCAGCAGTTTCGAGGTGGTGAACAAAAATTTTCATTTGTTCGTCAACTGAACTTTCTACATTTGGATTACTCAGATCTACTTCTAAAGGATCTTCTTGTTCATAATCCTCTTGCATGAGGAGTGACATCTTCTTTATGCACTCAATCAAGTAGACTTCTTCTTGCATGCTTGGTCTTCGCATAATTTCATAAACTTTGAACTCAAGAGTTTCTTTGCCTAGTCTGAGCAGCAAGGTTCCCTCTTCAACATCAATCAGAGCTCTTGCAGTGGCAAGGAACGGATGGCGTCTTCTTTTATGTCCATAATGACAAAGTCACATGGAACATAGGAATCTTTGCCTAACTTGACAGGTACATCTTCAATGATTCCCAAGGGAAGAGTCACGGTGTTTTCTGCAAGCTATATGGTCATGCCAGTCAGAAGTATTTCAGCAAACCCTAGCCTTTTACAAAGGCTAAGTGGCATGATATGATTCTAGCACCAAGATTGGCCAATCATTTCTTACATGAAGAGTCGCTGACATGGCATGAAATCCCAAAGGATCCTGGATCTTTCTGCTTCTTTGGCATCTTGCTCTGAATAATGTCGGAAGTGGTCGTTGCTAACTTGATTGTCTCATATTCTTCAGTTATATACTTCCTTGTAAGGAGAGACTTTAAGTACTTTGTCCATGCTAGTATTTCAGCCAGTACATCAAGAAAGGGTATATCAACATGGAGTTTCTTCATGGCTTCTTTGAACTTGTTGAATCAAGTGTCAAGCTTTGTCTGCCTCAAACGAGCTGGGAAAGGTATATGAGGCTTGTACACTGGCATGTTCATCTCAGGTGTTTCTTCAACTTCTGTAAAGGTAGGTTCTTCAGAACTTGCCTTTTCCATTTTATCCGTAGTTACTGCCCTTTTTTTGCTGGGACTCATGTGCTGTAGAGTCTTGGACAACCACAGATTCACCCTCATCAGTAATAACCACAGGTGTCTCGACGGGAGGATCAGAATAATCTTTTCCGAACCTGGCGGTGATAGCCTTCAGTTGTTGTAGGTGCTTAGGATTGTTCTCTGGTTGTCCAATGAAGGTTCCAGCTGGTGGCTTCATGCTAGATGTGAAAACTACTAGAGGGGGGGTGAATAGATTTTTTAATTTATTTTAACAATTTATTGAATTCAAACAACCACAATTGAAATTGGAAGAAAGAGACAGGTGTTTAGAGTGGTTCCAACTATAGAAAATACTATAGTTGTCAGTCCACTACCCGGTTGCTTACCCAACCGGGATTTGAAAGTATTTATTTTATTACCTCTCGAGGATTTATACAAAATACAATACTTTCCTTTACACCCTTTGAACATCCTTCACTTGAAGTAGGTGCACCAACTTTGAGGTAGCCTTCTTTGAAGTAACTCCAAGCTCCCCCTTGAAGTAGCCTTCCTCTCTAGAAGTAACCTCCCGTTGCACCAGCCTTCTGAAGTAGCTCAAAGTCTCCTTCTTCGCCAAGAAGATCTTCACCCTCTCCAATCCGCAGCCTCCAACCTAGGAGTAGCAAGGAGAGTACAAACAATAATAGGGAACAAGAAAGAAAACGGAAATTACAACTTATCCTTTGTAGCCCAAGGCTTGATTTGCCTAGATCAAGCGTATAGATCTCCTAACCAAGTATGTGAACTTGTGATTGCAGTGGGTAGGAGATACTAGCCTATAGGAAACGAATTATGAGCTAAGGAATGAAATGGCCAATTGTCACAATGCTCAAATTGCTTACAAACAGATTGCACAAAGTATGCTCAAGGATTTCTCAAGTGTAGCAAGTGTAAACAAGTGAGTTTGAGTGTCCTATGGCTTGTCCTATTTATAGGAATGGCCTAAGGATGCTTAAGGACGTTCTAGACAACTTCTATGGGTTTCTAAGTGCTTAACTAGCCGTTAGGTACAAAGTTGTTGCTTTAACAACGGCTAATTAATTAATTCTGCAGTTGCTGTCAGAGACAATCTCGGTCGAGGAATGGTCGACCGAGACACCTACTCGGTCGAACTTTTGTCGACCGACAGGCACTCTGGAACAAGTGATTTGCAACGTCTTTCTCCAACTGCCAACTAACTTGTCTGTTGTGTCTAACGGCTACTTTGGATCTTTCTCGGTCGAGGAGTTTGTCGACCGAGAGTGTCTCGGTCGAGGAGTTTGTCGACCGAGATTGATCATGTTTCAATGTTTTAATTTAGGCACTAATTATACGTATGAGTGTGCATATGTGATCCTGTTTGAAGGGAATGACTTATCTAAATGTGGTGTTTAGCTAGGGAGAATCTAACGCTTTATTTACATGCAATCTAAGTACTTGTACATTATATATTAGTACAAGTTTTTACAAAGCGATTACATTGCATGAAAAACATAAATGTAAGCATATGGATTTCCCTAGTTGCTTTGGCATCCACCTTAATCCTGCACACTTAAGTAGCTCGTTAGATCAATAAGAATGAAATGTTTGTCATAATCAAAACAAAGGGATTTATAGATGTCCATTTAGCCAACAATCTCCCCCTTTTTGAAGATGACAAACATTTCCTAAATATAAAAATAAAGGAAATATAAACCATATGAGTTTCATACCTTTAGATTACCTTTTGTAGTTTTTCCTCTTGTTTATAAAATGTGTGCTTATTATTCCCCTTGAATTATGGAACATGAAATCCAATTCACTAGGGAATATAGCAACTTTCAATGTAAAGCCAAGAGTTTATTTATGAAACTCATTGATTGAGTTTTTCAAAGTTTTAGTTTTATATTTATTTCTCCCCCTTTGTCATTTCAAAAAGATATCCGTTTAGAAATAAAAACTCCCCCTTAATTAGATGTCCCATAAAATCTAATGACAAAGATGTCCATTTAAAAGCCAAAATATCATGATGTAAATAAGAGTTTTTGTTTAAGTAGCACAAATATCAAAGAAAACATCTTCCAAAGGAGTGATAAGCAATTGCTTCCTAATTGTGTTAAATTGATCTAGTGGAAGCGGTTTTGTAAAAATATCAGCCAATTGATCATCCGTATCAACATGATGAAGGGAAACATGATTCTTGGAGATGTGATCCCTTAAAAAATGATGACGGATTTCAATATGTTTAGCTCGGGTGTGTAAAATAGGATTGTGTGCTAAGTTTATAGCGCTTGTGTTGTCACAAAAAATAGGCGTAGATGAAAAAGTAAAACCATAATCGTTTAATACTTGTTGCATATAAAGCACTTGAGCACAACAAGACCCGGCTGCCATATATTCAGCTTCAGTTGTAGATAGGGCAACCGTATTTTGTTTCTTGCTAAACCAAGATACTAAAGCTCTCCCTAATAAGAAACAGCCACCACTAGTACTCTTGCGATCAAGTCGACAACCAGCATAATCCGCATCAGTATAAGCTTTAAAATCCACAGATTGTCCTTTTGGATACCATAAACCAAAACAAGTAGTACCAGCTAGGTAACGAAGAATTCGTTTAACTGCTAGAAAATGAGAGTGCATAGGTTGTGATTGAAATCGAGCACAAAGACCAACGGGAAACATAATGTCCGGTCTAGAAGCAGTTAAGTAAAGCAAACTACCAATCATGGCTCTATATAAAGAATCATCAATAGGTTCACCATTTTCATCCTTATCAATTTTAGTAGAAGTAGCCATAGGAGTAGTAGCATGTTTGCACTGATCCATCCCAAAACGTTTTAAGAGTTCTTTAGTATATTTTTCTTGGCTTATGAATATTCCGGCAGGTGTTTGCTTAATTTGAAAACCAAGAAAGAAAGTTAGTTCACCCATGAGGCTCATTTCAAATTCTTTTTGCATAATATCACTAAATTGTGTGCACAATGAATCGTTAGAAGCTCCAAAAATAATGTCATCAACATATATTTGCACAACTAGGAAATCAGATGTATATGTTTTGAAAAATAAAGTAGAATCTGAATTTCCAATAGAAAAACCATTATCAAAAAGATATGTCTTGAGCCTTTCATACCAATTTCTAGGTGCTTGTTTTAAACCATAAAGTGCTTTCTTAAGTTTATAAACATAGTCACCTTTTTCCGGTATTACAAAACCAGGTGGTTGGGCAACATATACTTCTTCTTGAATGATGCCATTTAGAAATGCACTTTTTACATCCATTTGGTATAGTTTGATATTTTTATGTGCAGCAATAGCTAGTAACATTCTAATAGCTTCAAGTCTAGCTACCGGTGCATACGTTTCATCAAAATCTATTCCTTCTTGTTGATTATATCCTTGTGCTACTAACCGAGCTTTATTCCTTATTACTTCTCCTGCCTCATTTAGCTTGTTCCTAAAAACCCATTTAGTTCCTATTATGGTTTTATCTTGTGGTTTAGGAACTAAATCCCATACATCATTTTTAGTGAATTGATTCAATTCTTCTTGCATGGCTATTATCCAATAATCATCTTTAAGAGCTTCAGATATCTTTTTAGGTTCAATGATAGAAACAAAAGCCATGTTTGCAACATCTTTGAAACAAGACCTAGTTTTAACTTTATCATTAGGATCTCCAATAATTAATTCTTGAGGATGATCTTTAATAAGCCTAGGTGTAGGTTGTGGTTCAACTTGGTGATTATTTGTAGTACTTTCCTCACTATTATTTGGTATGGTTAGATTTTCGAATTGATTTGTAAGATCTATGATTTCTAGATTTTCAGATTTGGACTCTTCATGAAAAGAAACATGAATAGATTCCTCAACTTTTCTAGATATAGTGTTATATACTCTAAAAGCTTTGCTAGAGGTGGAATATCCCAAAAAGAATGCTTTGTGTGATTTTGAGTCAAACTTATCTCTATCATCTTTGGTATTTAAGATATAGCATGTGGAGCCAAAGGTATGAAAATAGTCAACTCTAGGTTTCTTAGAATGTATTAGTTCATATGGAGTTTTCTTTAAATGAGAGTGAACAGTTACTCTATTTAGCACATAGCATGCAGTGTTTACAGCTTCAGCCCAAAAGGTTTTGGGTGTGTTATGTTCAAGCATCATAGTTCTAGCCATTTCTTGTAGTGATCGATTTTTCCTTTCAACTATACCATTTTGTTGTGGGGTGCGTGGAGCAGAAAAATTATGAGTGTACCCTTGAGATGTACAAAACTCTTCAAATGTATGATTTTCAAATTCTCCACCATGATCACTTCTAATGGTACATATTTTGCTTTGTAATAGCTTTTCAATCTTGGAACAAAATTGTATAAAAACATGAATAGTATCATCTTTAGTTGCAATAAAGTGTACCCATGTGTATCTACTATAATCATCAACAATAACAAAACAATATCTTTTACCACCAATAGATTGTGTCCTCATGGGTCCAAATAAATCCATATGAATTAATTCTAAGGACCTACTGGTGCTAAGTACATGTTTTGGTTTAAAAGAGGTTTTGGTTTGCTTTCCCATTGTGCATGGTTCACAGTTTTCAACTTGATCAAAAGATAAAGTAGGCAATCCACGAACAAGATCATATTTCACTAACTTTTTAATAACATGTGAACTAGCATGTCCTAGCTTTTTATGCCATACTTGTAAGGTATTGTCATTTGCAAGCAAGCATTTTCCCACTACTGATTTCATAGAGTTAGGTTTAAGAATATAAAGATTTCCAACTCTATTTCCTTCATAAACAACATTTGTAGTATTTTCTATCAATAACTTGCAGCAAGTTTTGTTAAATAACACATCATAACCACTATCACATAATTGACTAACACTTATCAAATTATGGTGCAAACCATCAACGAGTAGAACATTCTTTATTTCGAGGTTTGTACCAACATTACCTATTCCAACGATTTTGCCCTTACCATTGTCTCCAAAGGTGACTGTTCCACTTTTCTTTTCTTCAAAGTTTTGAATTGCATCCTTGTTTCCGGTCATATGTTTGGAACATCCACTGTCAACCACCCATTCCTGCATTAAAATGTAGATTTTGGTACCCATGTGATGGTCCGATATGGTTAGAATCATTTAAGTACATATTTGTATAAAAGTTTTGAATCAGAAGTCCAGTCGGTCGACAATTGTTCGACCGACATATGTCTCGGTCGAAAATTTGTCGATCGAGAAGATTACTGTATTACAAAACCAGAAAACATAGAAATGTAGCTCGGTTGAACAATTTTCGACCGAAATAATTGCTGTAAATTTTGATATGTTACAGACATTCGGTCGGTCGACAATACTTCGACCGATTAATGGTTCGGTCGACAATACTTCTACTGACTAAGTTTCTATTTCAGTACAATAATGCAGAAAATTAACAATAAGCATAAAATCTTTTGTTTAGTTGAGATAAGACAATATAAATAGCAAGATGGAGCTTTTTGGTCATATCTCAACTAAATTCTATTTGACTCTACTAAGTTTGAGGTTTTGGGACCCAAACTAATTCGGAATCCTTAGTTTTATAAGGGCATGAAAAGGAATAGTGTCCAAGACGTAAACAAAAATGGCAAGTAATAGAGTCAACTTCATTTCTCTTTCTAGCCATTGTGTTCTTGGGTACAAACATAGTTTGAGTTCTCTTGGGTTGATTTTTCTTTGGAGCATATCCCAAACCTTTTCTTCCGTTGAAAACAGTACCAATGCTTAGAATGTTATCAAGTATATCTTTTCTTCTTAACTCATGAAGTTCTCTTTGCAACTGAGCAATATCATTCATTTTCTTGTGTAAATCTTTTCTTGCTTGATCTAAATCAGATAGCAATGAATCTCTTTCTTTTATAACATTATCATAGTCTAGATGGTTACACAAAATAGGTTGAGTCTGAAAATCTTTTAGTTTAGCTAACAAGTCAGTCTTTTCTTTAGAAAGAAGATCAACATTTGTTTCTAGAGTGAGTAGATTTCTAGTGCAATCATCCAAAGATGTTTTTAAAGACAAATTATCAAGATCAATGTTATTCTTTTCAGAAGAAAGATTATCTAATTTAGCAATTTGCTCATCATTTGATTTGATAACCTTCTTTAATTTCTTCTTGACATCAACATACTTATCATGAATTTCTTGTAGACTAGTGACTAACTCTTCTTTAGAAATATCAAGTAGGCTTACCTCTTGAGAGTTTTCATCATCTTCTCTTGCCATTAGACAATCCACGGTTTCTTCTCCGCTTTCACTGTCACTTGATTCGTCCCATGCAGCTTTATAGGCTTTTTCTCCCTTCTTCTTGTGTGAGCTTTTCTTTCCTTTCTTTGCTTTAGGACATTCATTCTTGAAATGCCCTTTCTTCCCACATTCAAAGCACCTAGGAGGGGTAGAAGAAGAGCTGGAAATTTTGTTAGATTTAAATCTTTTGTATTTCTTACCATTTACTATCAAGGCTTCTTCCTCTTCTTCACTTGACTCCTCACTTTCTTGTGTGACAACCTTTGAAGCTTTTAGAGCCACATCCTTCTTCTTTCCTTGCTGAAGTTCACGTGCTCTTCTTTGTTCCTCTTCTAGGGTTGCTTCATGAGCTTCTAAGTTGCCAATAAGTTGCTCCATTTTCAGTCGAGTGAGGTCGTTTGCTTCTTCAATGGCTGTCACCTTTGGCTTATATTTTGGAGGAAGTGAACGAAGGATCTTTGATACCTGATCTTCTTCAGGAATAGGTTTTCCTAAAGCACTTAAACCATTAAAAATAGTAGAGAATTTTGCAAACATTTCACTAATTGATTCATTAGTATCCATACG
This sequence comes from Alisma plantago-aquatica, assembly GCA_963693085.1. Lineage (NCBI taxonomy): Eukaryota > Viridiplantae > Streptophyta > Magnoliopsida > Alismatales > Alismataceae > Alisma > Alisma plantago-aquatica. The sequence goes on along the minus strand of OY856412.1, from coordinate 1,290,459,851 downwards.
AAAGTGTTCAAATTTTTGTTTAAACATGCTAATCTTGGAATTTTTGACTTGGACTGTACCTTCATAGGTTATGGATAGTCTATGCCAAATATCATAGGCTGTATCACAATTAGATATTCTATTAAATTCTCCTACCGAAATAGAACAATATAAAATGCTTACAGCTTTTGCATTCATTTGGGCCAGCTTTACCGTATTTGCATCCCATTCTGCAAATTGAGTTTGAGGGAGCTCGTATGGGGTTGACACCATTCTCCATAAGTCCCAATTGATGCCTTGGAAGTAGAACTGCATCCTTCTTTTCCAATATTGATAGTTTGTTCCATCGAACGCTGGAGGCCTAGCAACAAGTGTCCCTTCGAGGTTGAGGTTGTTGAGCACTCCATCACCCATTTCTTCAAGACCTTGTTAGGTTCCTTGAGCCTGCTCTGATACCAATTGAAAACTACTAGAGGGGGGGTGAATAGAGTTTTTAATTTATTTTAACAATTTATTGAATTCAAACAACCACAATTGAAATTGGAAGAAAGAGACAGGTGTTTAGAGTGGTTCCAACTATAGCAAATACTATAGTTGTCAGTCCACTACCCGGTTGCTTACCCAACCGGGATTTGAAAGTATTTATTTTATTACCTCTCGAGGATTTATACAAAATACAATACTTTCCTTTACACCCTTTGAACAGCCTTCACTTGAAGTAGGTGCACCAACTTTGAGGTAGCCTTCTTTGAAGTAACTCCAAGCTCCCCCTTGAAGTAGCCTTCCTCTCTAGAAGTAACCTCCCGTTGCACCAGCCTTCTGAAGTAGATCAAAGTCTCCTTCTTCGCCAAGAAGATCTTCACCCTCTCCAATCCGCAGCCTCCAACCTAGGAGTAGCAAGGAGAGTACAAACAATAATAGGGAACAAGAAAGAAAATGGAAATTACAACTTATCCTTTGTAGCCCAAGGCTTGATTTGCCTAGATCAAGCGTATAGATCTCCTAACCAAGTATGTGAACTTGTGATTGCAGTGGGTAGGAGATACTAGCCTATAGGACACGAATTATGAGCTAAGGAATGAAATGGCCAATTGTCACAATGCTCAAATTGCTTACAAACAGATTGCACAAAGTATGCTCAAGGATTTCTCAAGTGTAGCAAGTGTAAACAAGTGAGTTTGAGTGTCCTATGGCTTGTCCTATTTATAGGAATGGCCTAAGGATGCTTAAGGACGTTCTAGACAACTTCTAGGGGTTTCTAAGTGCTTAACTAGCCGTTAGGTACAAAGTTGTTGCTTTAACAACGGCTAATTAATTAATTTTGCAGTTGCTGTCAGAGACAATCTCGGTCGAGGAATGGTCGACCGAGACACCTACTCGGTCGAACTTTTGTCGACCGACAGGCACTCTGGAACAAGTGATTTGCAACGTCTTTCTCCAACTGCCAACTAACTTGTCTGTTGTGTCTAACGGCTACTTTGGATCTTTCTTGGTCGAGGAGTTTGTCGACCGAGAGTGTCTCGGTCGAGGAGTTTGTCGACCGAGATTGATCCTGTTTCAATGTTTCAATTTAGGCACTAATTATACGTATGAGTGTGCATATGTGATCCTGTTTGAAGGGAATGACTTATCTAAATGTGGTGTTTAGCTAGGGAGAATCTAACGCTTGATTTACATGCAATCTAAGTACTTGTACATTATATATTTGTACAAGTTTTTTACAAAGCGATTACATTGCATGAAAAACATAAATGTAAGCATATGGATTTCCCTAGTTGCTTTGGCATCCACCTTAATCCTGCACACTTAAGTAGCTCGTTAGATCAATAAGAATGAAATGTTTGTCATAATCAAAACAAAGGGATTTATAGATGTCCATTTAGCCAACAAGATGCAAGTTGAGCTAGTTGAGATTTAATAGCCTTCTGATGGGCTTGCTGGTTAGCTATCATAGTATACTGCGATTGTAACATCTTCTCAATGGCTGACATCTTGTCATTAGGAGAAATGGGGCTGGCTTGTTGTCCTTGTTGCTGATAAGGGACTTGGTTGGATTTTGGAACTGAGAATTATTTTGATAATTGTTGTAGTTCCTATTCTGAAAGTTACCCCTAAAATTTCCTTGATTCTTGAAATTTTGTTGTTGGTTATACTGGAATCCTAGTGGGCCTCGGTGCTGATTATTTGAACCAAGTTGTCACGAGTTTTCTGCTCCTGAAGGATTTTCGTATTGAAAACTAGGATGGTTCCTGTTTTGATTCAGATTATAGTATCCTTGACCAGGGATGGTGTTGACAGCATTAAGATTTTCCATTTGACCATTATCTCCTTGGCCATAAATGTTGCTTAGAACAACATCATAGAGAACATTGCAGGCTAGCATAGAATGATCGGTGCCTTTACATGCTTCACAGAACAATGTAGCTGACTTGATCTATTCTTGTTGGTGTGGGAGTGAATGTCTTCTTTCATAGCCAGCAAGGGATGATTCAATATGGTATTGCTTGGCAACTAAGAGTTTGAGAGTTTCAATGATAGACTTGTATTCAAGAATGGCTTCAGCCATAGCCACCTTCAATACTCCTTTGCCTACAGATTTACCCCAATTAGCTTGATTTTCAGCTCCCAGGGTGACAACCTTCCATGCGTTGTCATAACTTTGACGCATGAAATTACCACCAGATGAGGAGTTTAAGAACCTCTTGATGTCTTCATCCACACCCCTATAGAAGATCTCGATGAGTTGATTCTTAGTAATGCCATGGTGTGGACACTTGCGTAGAAGCTCCTTGTATCTTTCCCATGCTTCAACAAGGGATTCTCCAGGGACCTGAGTGAACATTGTTATTCGACCCCTAATTTTGTAGGTGAGAGAAGGAGGATAGAACTTTTCCAAAAAAACATTTTGAAGTTGTTCCCAAGTGGTGATGGGTTTGCATTGCAAGGAATTGTACCAACTTATAGCTCTATCAGCAAGAGAGTACTTGAAGAGATGGAGTCGGATGGCATCGTCTGATACTCCATTTTGCTTTGTCATAGCACATAGATCGATAAACCTTAGAAGATGTTCCTGACTATCTTTTCCTTGCTTACCATAGAATGGGCTATTTTGAAGCAAGGTGATCCAATGTGCCTGGATCTCAAAATTTGGAGCATTATGGGAGGAGGTTGTATTGGGTGATGAACGTCAGTAGCTTTAGGAATGGAGAACTCTCTAAGGTCCTTCTGCAATTCTACTGCTTGTGTTGCTCGAATCTTTATTTCAACTGTAGCTATGGCTTCTTGCATAAGCCTATCTCTTTGTGCAGCAAGGGCTTGAGCAACCCTTCAGGCTATTTCCTCCTCTTGAGCCATCCTTGCTTGGTTCTCTCTATACCGACGATGAAAAGTTTTGTCTATCTCAGGATCAAAGCTAGCAGTGAGACCGAGACTGTTTGAGTGGTGCATGCACTAGTCTTTGTTGGTACCTGGGATGGAAAGATTTTTCAGAAGTGATATTGATGGAGTAGAACTGAATTCAAGTGAATGATCAATTGTATCAAAATAAAAAGCAAAATCCTAGATTAGCCTCAAAAGAACTAGATTTGACTAACTAATTTCGTTGTCCCCGGCAACGGTGCTAGAATTTGACGTGGTCTATTATCACACTAACAAATTCACTCGGGGTTGAAATCCCAGAACTTTTAACCAAAACATTGTGCAATAATACCACCCGCAAGCAGACGGGTCTTATCGTAGTATAGTTAAGGATCGAATCCCAAGGGAAAACGTTTTTAAGAATCGCTTCAAGTCTAGTCTAGTTCAAGTAAGACTAATATTTAGATATGGGTTGATTTGAGTTTAATTAAACTAATTGCAAGAAAGTAAAGAACAGAATTAAAGTTGATCTAGATTAATGATATGGAATCACTGGGGTGGTTCTGGGTTTCACCACCACTACACATACAAGCACATCCAATCACAAACATCCAGGCAAGATCTAACTATCCAAATAGAACTTTTGTGAACCCTCCCAGAGGGATGTTTAGGTTTGTGTAAGCATCACCTTAGGCATCACATGTCTCGTCGCCATAGGGATCATGCACTTATGGTTCTGAAGATACAGATATCCAACTGAAGTTGTAGGCCCCCTATACAGGCATTAGGCACACAGAAGCATCACCATGGGCTAGATGGCTCGTCCCCTCACAGATCACCCACTTACAACCTCAAGGAATCCCATTCTATTTCTAGTTAGGGAGTCAACCGCGTTAATCGACATCCTATCCTACATATTGAAGTTCTTGCAACATAGGAAAGAACAAGATAAAAGCAAGAAAATGATCAATCTATAAGAAATCATTGACGATTAACAACGAAATGAAAAGTTATATACATTGCCTTGGAATGTTAAAATGAAAAGAGATGAAAGCATGGGCAGCGGGGCTAGTCCCCACACCCCAGCGAAAAGGAACTACTTGCTCGTGATGCGAGAAACAAGAAGAACAAGAGAGAGGGAAGATTCCTCCATGAGCATGGTGTAGAAGGTGGTCGCAGTTTGGTGAAGATGATGTGGTCTTCTACACCGTGTCGGAGAAGATCTGAGAAGAGGAGGAAGAACCACCAAGGAAGACTGGGCCGATCTTCTTCTCCACCTTCTTTCTCATCTTGACCTCCTTGCTCACAGCAAGAGGCGCATCAGGAGAAGTGATAGTGGCATGGATGTATGTGGATGGATCTGGATCAAACCTACGTTCAGGCAACCTGGCGGCGTCTCGGGTCCGATGCCTCAAATGAGGACCCCACTGGTCCTATATATAGGCTTGGATGGGGTATTCACGATTTGGACCCAGTTGCGATTTTCACATTTTGGACCCTTTATACATCTTCATAGTTTTGCTTTAACGATTTTGGAAACTGTTTAGTCTTCTCGTGGTTTGGAGTGTTAAACATTTTAGGATCGTGAGACTTCCTCACGGTCTTGAGACTATGAGGGTCTTCTCAGTCTGCTACTGTCATCCAAACGGTCTTTTGCATTCTATCGGTCTTCACAAACCCAGCCTTCACGGTTTCTACTCCAACCGGTCCTGGGATCTTCACAATCTCATGTTCCATCCAAACGGTCTTGGCTTCCGACCGGTCTTGGCTTTTTTATCATCCAAACAGTTTTGCTTGATTCACGGTCTCACGGTTTGCTACCCCAGTGGTCTTCACTTCCAAGCAGTCTCGCTCTAATCAGTTTTGATCGTCCAACTGGTCTTCGGCCTCCAAACAATCTCAGTTGCTCACGGTCCTCATTTGCTCGTGGTCCCTAGCCTTCACAGTTTTGAAGATCGTTAGGGCTCGCGCAGTCTCGAGACCGTTCGCAGCCCATGCGGTCTCAAGACCGATGTTGGTCCTGGTTGTGAGGGTGCAGTTGGGTCTTGGTCCTTGTAGGGTTATAGGGGCGTCGACATGCAGGGAGGACGGAGGTGGTGCAACGGTTGGAGACGGTGGCGGCACTTTAGGGTTTAGGTGTGTAGGTGGAAGAAAAAGAGAAGGCGGAGCAAGTAGGTGTTGGGGAGAAGGTTGTTGCAGGTGCTCCAGTGACAAGCTCGTGAGGCCGCGATGGTGGTGGTCATGGAGAGGAGCGTCACAGGTGAGAGGATGGTGATGTCGTGGTTCCATGCGGTCTTCGGTAGGTGGATGCTCATACGGTCTTGAGACCATGAGGCTTCGCATGGTCTTGAGATTGTGTGGCCTCACACGGTCTTGAGACTGTATAGAGGGGGGAGGCTTGAAACCGTTAGGGCAAGTGAAAGGGTAAAATTGTATAACCAAGACCAAGTAAGGTCAAGACCGTTAGGGAAAAATAGGGATAGAAAACCACAAGGGCAGGTTGCATAGGTGAAAATGAGAGGTCTAAGATGTTGATAAAGGGGGATTAGGGTTAGATGGAGGTGGTATTGATGGTGAAATTGATGAAGATAAAGGTGTAATAAGCTCACGGTTTCGGGACCGATTGATCAAGACCGGTTGAGTCGATCGAATGGGCAAACTATTTGGTCAAGACCGATTGATCAAGACCAAGGCTGAGAGGATCTTGAGTGAAGGTTAGTTCCAGTTGATGGTTGAACCTCATCATGGCATGCATAAAATCAATATAAACCTAGTTAATAATCTTGATAATTGAACTAATTAAGAAATTTTTCATATTGTGACATTTAGGAGATGAAATCGGATGTATTGAGTCAAATTGATCCCAAGATGGCGACTGAATATTATGATGAATACGCATTCATCACTCTACCGCTTCTTCCATATCCCTTGTAAATTTTATAGGGTTGTACCACCAAGAAAAGATGCCAAAGTGCACAACAAAAATACAATCAATGTAATTGCAACAAAGAAATAAAAAGGATATCAAGTTGAATAGAAGAGATATCACCTCCTTCAATACCTCCAACCATTCTTCTTTTCTATCTAGGAAATCTTCATAGCCCCAAACCATCAAATCCATGAACCATGTTCTTGTTCAGATTTTATGACCATATGTGTGAGCACAAATGTTAAAAGAGATAGGAAATTTGTTTCCCTATGGGCCTTGGAATGGAAATAAGTAATGAGCGATTTTGAGTACTCTATTTCCTGGTTCTAGGAAATTAGGATCTCTGGCCATTGAAGGTAGGATGGATTCAAGTAGTTTCTTTCCAACAGAGGATGAATGGATGAGAGCATTATTTGGTATTATTTATGATTCACTATTGGTGTAGGACGATCAACGTTCAAGTTTGAGGCAATTGATAAATGCATACTTATCCATTTTATTTGCATCTTTTAGATCATTAGATAGTAGCATTTTGTTGATTACACCCTAGTTCTAGATTTAATTGTCTTAGCTAGGATTTTCTCTCTCTAATTGGATTTTTCATTAGAATTGCTTGGATTTTTGCATGATAAACGGCCCAATCATAACAAATCCTACAAAGACCCAAGAATCATAGGCTTCAATTACATATTCAGCCTCCAAGATTTTCTAGTTAATCGATTGTCATCCTAGTCAATTAACTTGCATGCAAGAATTGGTCCAAGTTCAAAAATTCCAATCAACGATTGGCACTCTAGTCATCGATTCGTCAGCAAGAGCCAGTCAAAGATAGAATAAAAAGGCTCATTATTACTAAGAAAATGGTTAGTTGGCCACTAAACGCTCGATTAACTTGCATTGGGGTCGAAGCAATCATTGAAGCCAACCAATTGATTGACATCCCAGTCAATCAACATGCCAATAAGACTCAGTCAAACTCATATTGAGAAATCTTGTTATTGTTGGGTTTTAGGGGAGGCAGAGAAGGCAGCGGAAACAAAAAAATTTCTCCCCCAAACCCAGAACAAGGAAACGCGTCAACGTCTATATAATAGAAAAGGATGGTTTGTGGAATCATACCTTGTCCCGAGGCTTGCTCGGCGAAAATACCTCGTGCCTTGTGCGGTCTTCAAATCCGATCTTGGACGGCGTTTGTGCAGCTCTTGGTCGAACCGGGACTTACGACTCCTCCTTTCACCGGACTGTCGGATGACAGTTGTCCTCCTGAGCGGCAGTGACCTCCCGCCTCTGTAGTAGTCCACACGGACCACCTGGAACTCCACACTCCTTGTCCCACAAGGAATTGGAAGGAGTCGCACCCTCCTATAGACGTACTAGTCGCCAACACACTCTCCTACCTCCAGTTGCAACTGCAGTTGTCCTTCCCTTGCTGCACCTCCCTTTGCGGGAAGCACTTGCTCGGGCTCTCTCTCGGTTACCAAAACTAGAGAGAACGACAACTTTGCAGAGCAACTGATTGCACTGAGTTGTTCTTTTTTTCTTAGAAGCCCCCCCAATACCCCTATATATATAGGAGGGTCATGGGACAGGGTTCTCTATCTCGTGCAATGTGGGACTAAAAGAAGGAGTAGAAGGGTTCGAGATTTTCCACAAAAGCAACCAACTCGCAGCCTGAGCCGATCGGCTGGGACCTGAGCCGATCGTTTGGGACCCCCAACTAATCGGTTAGTGCCCTGAACTGATTGGTTCACGGTCCTGATCCAACTCAAAATGACTTTCCTTCTTTTTTGTTTCTAATTGGTATCGAATACCAATCCTATTCCCAATCAAATTGGGCAATTGAAATGAAAGGAAAATTCTCACCGACCTGACTTTCCCAACTTGCTCGGTTGCATCAGTTGAACCGATCGGTTCAACACTTGAACCGATCATTTCACTTTGTACTTGAGCCGATCGGTTCAACACTTGAGCTGACCGGTTCAGCAACCTCAGCCGACCGGTTCAACACTTGAACTGATCGGTTGGGAGTGCAGGTTGTGCAGAATCAGTCAATTGCGATTTCAATCAATCCGATACTCCAATCAATATGTCCAACACCTTGAACATTATGATATTGAGCTATCAATCAATTGAGTGTTTAATTAAACTACTAAACTCCATTAGTAATCAATCTAAACATTGCTTGTGGACAAAACTCCTCTTCCAGGTTAAATCCTATGTGTGTGACACTACAGGTCCATTTCACGTTGGCAATGAAAGTCCATAACACTTATGACTTCACAAGCAAAGAGCGGTGTCTAGTCACACATCAGTGCTACCCAAGTGAAAGTAGAAAGTTGGAGAACAACTTTCATCCTACAATCTGTGAATGGTGTTACAACGAATGTATAATTCCTTTGTCACTGATATCACGAATGAACTCAAGGCATGGAACAGTCATCCTGTCAACGTTCATTCACTTTCTTGATCTCAGAGTAGATTGAACGAGATATGTATGACATCAATATCGCATACTGATTCACACATGTGTGTGCACGCCTATCTCAATCCTACTCATCAAGTGGCCTTGGATATAAAACTCCCTCAGGAGGGACAAATCCCATATCTATCACTCACCCCTCAAAAGCCCCATGTGTCAAAGCCACCCAATCATCACCTTTATAACAACCCATGTTTCAGGACTGCGTTTGATGATGCAAAGTGTGCCCAACGACATGTGTTGAGTGTAGTGATTTCAGGTCAAAGAATCACATTCATCACCATCACTATGAGTACTGACTGTGACTACCATGTCATGGTTACATGTGTCAAACTCACGGTGGGTCTGTCCGGTACACTTTTTCTCTAACAAGTACCTATGTGTTTGTTTTGATATCTCTATATCATGACTAATGAGATTCTATCATCAACCAACACCACAATCTAGTCTTGTATGTCATTGTTGTCTATCTACCTTCCACAATGACATCCGACTAGGGACATAATGAGAATGTACAAACTCTTTGCATCCGTATGATCTCATCGTTCAGGTCCTCAACCTGAAGTCATACGTCATTGAGTATTGTCATTCTCTAGACATTCAATCTGTTCTATCACTATCTCATATGACTGAACCAGAAAGAATTGGAAGCTTGCCTTTGATGTTTATCAAATAAATCTTAATGTATCCCACCAATCATCCCATGATTGGCTCTTAGGGCATACATACCAACAGACTCCCACTTGCACTTTGAGACAATCACCCTTGAATCATATTCATAGTGATCTTCAAACATGTCCCACATGTTACTATACTCTTAGTGCCAACATAGTGAGTTATGGCAACACCTTGCCAAAGTCAGTATAAATTGCATGTCTCTCATCTTTTTGATGTACGTCACACGTATGAGATGGAGGTGGCGTAATATGCAATCTAGTATTCCTTTGCTAACCTTTAGCCACATTACATGATCAAGGATTCCATACTTGTCATCAATGAGCGGAATATCTATAAGTTCATCTCATGAACTCCTATATCCATATAGTATCCATTATTGTTCTCTAACACATAGATACTCAACATTTCCTTTTAAATGGTTTTATTGGAACACTTCCAATTATCAACAAACTTTCACATATATATATATCCTATATATATATTTTGCGATTAATTTTCTGTCCTTTCGGAAGTTCGCATCAATGTAACTCTTTACATTGAACTCTTCCTTATCACCATAGAACTAGTAATTCACAAGTACTTATCAAGTTCTCATGGTATTCCAGTAACCCTTACTGGAAGTAGACAGACATCCACTCATCATGTCTCTCATACGAGTTATCAGGATGAGCATAGCATATTGTCATGTCATACATACAAAATGATGAATGCATTTTATTCCTGCCATGTCGATACATGCAAGATATTGGGATGATTACATACATGATAGATCCATATCTATTCTTAGTGTTCCTATTCTTCATAAGAACTGGACACTTGGCCTTGGGATACTAACTCCATGTAACATGGACAAGTTTTCTCCCACTAAATCTGTGCATACTGAACTCTTCAGTACATATTGCTAATGTATGCTTTCTCTTTTCAGGTCAAGAGGTTTTTCGAGAACTATCTCTATAGATCTCTATTCCTATCACATAGGAAACATCTCTATCTTCCTTAAAGATAATTTCCACTTTTGGATTTCCATTTTAGAACATTTCCATTTCACATCAACATGTGAAATGTGAATACGCTCCCACTAAATCACAGATCCCTTCTTTATCTTTGACATATCAGTCAAACCCTTTGACTATATCATCAAAGTAAAGATCCAATTTTGAGTTGCTTGTACTCAATCAATCACATTGATTATTCCATTGTAACTTATAGACTTCATTTGCATTAGTGGATCCATAAACCTTATATGTTGTGCCGCGTACACATCCTTGTTTTATTCCTCATAGGAATGTGGTTTTATTATCCATATGCCAAATGTATTAGTCATTAAGTTGCAATCAACAAGCATCATCCTTCTCAAAATGTTATCCATGTGTCTTAACACTTAAGACTCAATTGCACTTATGGATTTCATCCAATGGGTGCTACCATCAAGGTCATACATTATGGTTGACATGGATGTCATTTAGGATGCAGTGGTCATAAACCATATCTCAAAATTTGGTTCCTCATATTCATCTAGATAGTTGACTCATCACAACTCATCACATAGATAATTGAGGTGTATCTGTTAAGGATATAAGAACTCACAACCCTTGTGATTCTTAATTTCTTTTATTAGTGTGGAGTATTCTTTTGTTAAGAAGAATTCAGTTATTCGATAGTCATTCTCTAACTCTGTAGAGTATGATTCCTTCTTGATTTAGACATCACCATGCCTTAATCATGAGTTCACTATGATACACTATCATAATCACTCATAAGGATCTCAAACATTTGGTCCAAGTATTTCATTCATTGATCTCATAAAGAATTAACACTTTACCAAATTTGTACTTCATCTATGATAATCTTGAACACTTCAAGATATTCATATTGGTATTTCTCTAAACACCATTTGAAGTATTAGCATTTGGTCCAATAGGTATGTAAATACATCACATGTATTATACCTAATAGGATAATCATTCTCCCACTACTTTTAGTGAAGATTGATTAATCATGTCCAAGATATTCATGTCTCTTAATGGTTCTCTAACCAAAAGAGTCTAGATTTATCCATCATATGGAAACTAGAAATGAATTTCTCATGATTGATGCTAATTTGATTGTTTGAGTTATCTATAACCTTTAGGTATCATTTTATCTTATGCATATCAAATACCACAAGATAAATAAGGCCTTGCCACAAAGATCATATCTTTAAGATTGAAAAATCAACTTTATTAATTGCCATCATTGTCATACAATATGCAAAAATAAAGTGTTTCTATCTATTGGAAAAATGAAATAGCAGTTCATAACTGTATTACATGCCTTATAGGCTGAAAATAAACTAAAGTACTCATATCTATGGCGGAAACACTTGCCCCAATTATGAGTGCTTTACACTTTACATCTTGGTATCATATACCTCAAAAAGTGTTACAAGTTTACTTTCATGACACCTTTAATTAGAGACGTCTGTAGCCTCCTTCTTCTTTTGCTCTTCCAGATAGAGAGGACAATTCCTTTTCCAATGTCCTGGCTTTTGACAATGGCGGCAATTTCCTTTCTTGGTCACGCCTCCCTTGGCCTTGAGAGCTGAAGACGGCTTGGACTCCTGGCTAGCATCAGAACCTTTCTTAGCTTTACCCTTGCCCTTGCGCTTGGACTTGCCTTTTTTGCTCGTGATCACCATCACAGCCTTAGGCTTCCTTCTTCATTTGTATCTCGGCTGTCCTCAACATGCCCAACAACTCTGACAGGGGCCTATCAAAGTTGTTCATGTTGTAGTTCATCACAAACTGACTGTAGGATTCTGGCAACGATTGCAGTATCATGTCAGTAGCCAACTCTTGGCTCAGTGGAAATCCCAGTCTCTGCAGGTTCTCCACATACCCAATCATCTTGAGTGTGTGAGGACCAACTGGATCTCCTTCTGTCATGACGCACTTGAACAGCGCCCTAGAAACATTGTATCTCTCTTGCCGTGCTTGATCTTCATACATGTTCCTGAGATGTTGAATCATCTCTATGACACCCATGTTCTCATGCTGTCTCTGCAACTCATGGTTCATAGAACATAACATCAAGCACTTTGCATCAATGGCATCATCAGCAAGCTTCTTATAAGCATCCCTTTCTTCCTTTGGTGCATTAGGAGCGGGTTCCTCTGGAATTGGAGTATCCAGGACATAAAGCTTTCGCTCTTGAGTGAGAACAATTCTCAAAGTCCGATACCAATCGTGGAAGTTTGTCCCATTAAGCTTGTCCTTGTCAAGGATCGATCGCAAAGAAAAGTTGTTGTTGTTTGTTGTCATTTGAACTACAAAAGGAAATATGCAATTTTAGTCCAAAAACTCATTTTTGACTTGTTTGATTGATTTGAAAATTTGACAATATAATTAGGCCTTTAATTAATTATCGCTCCCACTATTTTACTTCAAATAGATAGCCCTCACCATCATTTTGGAAGATTGTAGCGTACAACCTTCTAGTGGGCAAGATCCATATTTCATCAAGTTATGAGTCAGCTTTGGCTGATCGCCCACAATCTTGACTATTTAGGTAGGCCATCATGCCAATTGCATCATATGCAACTCTTGATGAATGAACATGCACAACACATTGCCATGAACATTCCTTGCCTCTGGGCTTAGACACTCTAAGAATCACCAGTTAAGTCTAACCCAAAAGCCAACACGGTAAACATGCACCATGCTTTGGCAGAACCTACATGTCTACCCTTCACACTTCCACAAGATAGACGGCACACCATGCTTTGGCGTAACCTACGCTTGGTCGATTGAGTTTTTCATGTGTGCCTCTAATGGAAGGCATATAATACTTAATATTTTAATGAGGGATTTGGTTTTTATATACATATACATATCCAATCACCACAATACATAGTATGTATCATATACATGCTATATCCCACAGAAAACATGCACAAACGATAAAAAATGATGATTATGGCCATCCTAATGTGATTCCTCGAGCCAAGAGGAATCACGGTCATCTAGGTCTACATCAAATGCAACCTGTACAAGATTAACATATGTGCCTTGCCTTCCGAGTTGATCAACTCATCATATGAATGATTTTCTCTCTCTAGCTGGTTGTCTGGGTGCCACCAGCCGATCGGTTGGCTCCTCCAACCGATCGGTTCACCTGGTCATCGTGCATCTCTTCATGGCCGCCAACCGCTCGTCTCGCTCCTCGAACCGGTCATCAACCGATCGGTTCACTCCTTGAACCGATCGTTTGGAACGTCAACCGATCGGTTTACGCCTTGAACTGATCGTCTCAGGTGTCGTCTTGATGTCCTCCGGTCCATGATATAACAGGAAATAAAATATATCCTAATATTACACTGCTTTAAAAGGGAAACCCCGAGTTACATTCGGGGGGAGCAAAGGTAGGAAAGAATCTCGAATTATTTTGAGTTACATCAGGAATAGGAGAAGGAAGATCGGTGCGCAGACCGAGATGCAAGCAACCACACACAACCAATCACAGATAGGGTTTATTGGCCATAACCACGCTATACATCCACCACAAAACTCGTTTAAGGGCGACGCGTATCAAGTGCATTAATAATACATATCATATAAGTAATATGGGATTTGTGGATTTAGGATTGGACATGCATAAAGCCAATTTTATTCGCATCGTATGCAATAAATAAATGCGACAAACCAAAATGGATCATATCGATATTCCCAAAATATAGAGCAGTTGATGTGGCTCTGATACCACTGTTGGTTTTAGGGGAGGCAGAGAAGGCAGCGGAAACAAAAAAATTTCTCCCCCAAACCCGGAACTAGGAAACGCGTCAACGTCTATATAATAGGAAAGGATGGTTTGTGGAATCATACCTTGTCCCGAGGCTTGCTCGGCGACAATGCCTCGCGCCTTGCGTGGTCTTCAAATCCGATCTTGGACGGCGTCTGTGAAGCTCCTGGTCGAACCGGGACTGACGACTCCTCCTTTCACCGGACTGTCGGATAACAGTTGTCCTCCTGAGCGGCAGTGACCTCCCGCCTCTGTAGTAGTCCACACGGACCACCTGGAACTCCACACTCCTTGTCCCACAAGGAAGTGAAAGGATTCGCACCCTCCTGTTGACGTACTAGTCGCCAACACACTCTCCTGCCTCCAATTGCAACTATAGTTTTCCTTCCCTTGCTGCACCTCCCTTTGCGGGAAGCACTTGCTCGGGCTCTCTCTCGGTTACCAAAACCAGAGAGAACGACAACTTTGCAGAGCAACTGATTGCACTGAGTTGTTCTTTTTTTTAGAAGCCCCCCCAATACCCCTATATATAGGAGGGTCATGGGATAGGGTTCTCTATCCCGGGCAATGCGGGACTAAAAGAAGGAGTAGAAGGGTTCGAGATTTTCCACAAAAGCAACCAAATCGCAGCCTGAGCCGATCGGTTGGGACCTGAGCCGATCGTTTGGGACCCCCAACCGATCGGTTGGTGCCCTGAACCGATCGGTTCACGGTCCTGATTCAACTCAAAATGACTTTCCTTCTTTTTTGTTTCTAATTGGTATCAAATACCAATCCTATTCCCAATCAAATTGGGCAATTGAAACGAAAGGAAAATTCTCACCAACCTGACTTTCCCAACTTGCTCGGTTGCATCAGTTGAACCGATCGGTTCAACACTTGAACCGCTCGTTTCACTCTATACTTGAGCCGATCGGTTCAACACTTGAGCCGACCGGTTCAACAACCTCAGTCGACTGGTTCAACACTTGAACCAATCGGTTGGGAGTGCAGGTTGTGCAGAATCAGTCAATTGCGATTTCAATCAATCCGATACTCCAATCAATATGTCCAACACCTTGAACATTATGATATTGAGCTATCAATCAATTGAGTGTTTAATTGAACTACTAAACTCCTTTAGTAATCAATCTAAACATTGCTTGTGGACAAAACTCCTCTTTCAGGTTAAATCCTATGTGTATGACCCTGCAGGTCCATTTCACGTTGGCAATGAAAGTCCATAACACTTATGACTTCACAAGCAAAGAGCGGTGCCTAGTCACACATCAGTGCTACCCAAGTGAAAGTAGAAATTTGGAGAACAACTTTCATCCTACAATCCGTGAATGGTGTTACAGCAAATGTATAATTCCTTTGTCACTGATATCACGAATGAACTCAAGGCATGGAACAGTCATCCTGTCAACGTTCATTCACTTTCTTGATCTCAGAGTAGATTGAACGAGATATGTATGGCATCAATATCACATACTGATTCACACATGTGTGTGCACGCCTATCTCAATCCTACTCATCAAGTGGCCTTGGATATAAAACTCCCTCAGGAGGGACAAATCCCATATCTATCACTCACCCCTCAAAAGCCCCATGCGTCAAAGCCACCCAATCATCACCTTTATAACAACCCATGTTTCAGGACTGTGTTTGATGATGTCAAAGTGTGCCCAATGACATGTGTTGAATGTAGTGATTTCAGGTCAAAGAATCACATTCACCACCATCACTGTGAGTACTGACTGTGACTACCATGTCATGGTTCCATGTGTCAAACTCACGGTGGGTCTGTCCGGTACACTTGTTCTCTAACAAGTACCTATGTGTTTGGTTTGATATCTCTATATCATGACTAATGAGATTCTGTCATCAACCAACACCACAATCTAGTCTTGTGTGTCATTGTTGTCTATCTACCTTCCATAATGACATCCGACTAGGGACATAATGAGAATGTACAAACTCTTTGCATCCGTATGATCTCATCGTTCAGGTCCTCAACCTGAAGGCATACGTCATTGAGTACTGTCATTCTCTAGACATTCAATTTGTTCTATCACTATCTCATATGACTGAACCAGAAAGAATTGGAAGCTTGCCTTTGATGTTTATCAAATCAATCTTAATGTATCCCACCAATCATCCCATGATTGGCTCTCAGGGCATACATACCAACAGTTATTGTAGTCAAACCTACCTTTAAGTAAAAAAAATAGTTACACCAGCTGACCAACTAGACTCCCAGTCGACTAACTGGCACCAAATACCAAATCAAATTCAGTCATCGCAATCAATATTTGTTAGGGTCTCAACCTATAACGTCATAAGATTTGAGGCCTCAGATAACATGATCTTAAAAGGAATGATTGGACTACCCATATCACCAAGGTGGACCTCCTTTTTTGGGAGCCCATCACAAAAGAACTCGATAGTTAAGTACGCTCAACTTGGAGTAGTACTAGGATGGGTGACCAGTGGGGAAGTTGACCCCAGCTTGCACGTGAGTGAGGAAAAAGTGTACAGTCTAGGCTAGTAGTGGTCTGTGGGGCCAGTCTTCATTTCTAAAACTCTACTAGAGCCTAGGGAAGTGGGTCTGAGTGTTACAAATGGTATCAGATTCAATTCACCTCCAGTTGGTGGGGCCCACATGGGCATGTGGCATGCCAGGCTTAAGCCGTGTGGTCCAAGAAAGTTTGAAAGGGCTATCCACTGAGATGAGATGGAGCTGCCCTTGTGCTGGTAGTCGTGGATGGGAGTTGGGTGTCCATGGGCCATTCTGGGTCTGCACAAAAATGGGGTAGAGATGATGAGGTTGTATATTGAGCCTTGACAAGGATGTTAAGAGTCTAAGTGGGGGAGATTATAACGTCATAAGATTTGAGACCTCGGATAACACGATCTTAAAAGGATTGATTGGACTACCCATATCACCAAGGTGAACCTCCTTTTCTGGGAGCCCATCACAAAAGAACTCCATAGTTATGCATGCTCATCTTAGAGTAGAACTAGAATGGGTGATCAGTCGAGAAGTTTACACAGGCTTGCGTGTGAGTGAGGAAAAAGCACGCATTTAAGGCTAGTGGTGGTCTGTGGCCAGTCTTCATTTCTAAAACTCTACTAGAGCCTAGGGCAGTGGGGCCGAGTGTTACAAATAGATGTTACGACCCCAGTTTTTGGGTTCAAATGGTTGGAAATGCAATTTCCCCAATAAATGTATGATTATGGGAATTGTATGATTTATGTGTGTTGAATGGGTTTCCTTTCCAATATTTCTTGTATGCATGTGATTTCATGGATCATAATATGTTAATGAGTCCAATGTGATAAAAAGGGAAAAAATATAAAAGAAATATTAGATAGAGAAAAAGGAAAAAAAGAAATAACAGATAATTGTGTGCATATATGAGAATTGTATATAGAATTTTCTAGAAAGTTGTGTGGATAACCACTGATGGTTAGTTTTCATTTGCACATGATTTCTAATAATTAAACTAATTGAGATAAATATTATAGAATGAAAGGGGTGTTTCATGGAATAATGATAATTACTTTAAAATACTTAAAAAAGCATGTTATGTATACGAAACACCACAATAAACCCATAATTTGGATAAGAATTATTGTCCATGAAATAAAGGGAGGTAACTCAAGGGATACTGATGCGATGATTTTGAGTCGCATTTATAGACCTGTTTCATATGTGTTTTGTGCCTTAATTACTCATTTTCATGGATATTATTGCATAATTCACTTTATTTGGTCTTTGCCATCATTTTATATCAAATCCCCTTTGTTTTACTATTTTGAGCATTATTTATCATCTTATTATAAATTGTGTGGATTTACTTGGTCTTGTTGTGAAATTTCAGGAAAAACAAGTATCTGCTTCCGTCGATACCATCGACGGAAGTCGATACCATCGACCAAGCCACAAGTTGTCAGCCGAGAAAAGCAATACAGAGTCGATACCATCGACACCTAAGTCGATGGTATCGAGATCCCTTCAAGTTGCTGGCGAGGAAGCTGTCGATACCATCGACCCAAGTCGATGCCATCGACACAAGGGGGGCTACAACGTCGCTAAACGACAACAACCGACGCTAAAGGAGTCGATACCATCGACACACAAGTCGATGGTATCGAGATCACCACAGGCGCTCAGAATAAAAGAAAGGAAAGCTGCCGCTAATCCGCCGGGTCGATACCATCGGCCCGCGTCGATGGTATCGACGCCGGCAGATATGCGTTGGATTTTTTTTGATCTCGATCGGACGGCTGTTGTTATTTGACGACCTAATTAGGGACTTATACCTAATGACGGCCGCCCAAACGTGAGGAGGATTTTTTTTTAGAGAAAAATATGAATTATTGATATAAAAATGTCATACAATGCATTCCCGAGCTACTCCCGGTCCTAAAGATTGAGGGTTTTAGCCTCTCATGTTCATCTCACACGAATACATGGTAGAAATTGGGGAATTCATAAGAAAAACGGGAAATAAATGGGAAAACCCCTGAACGGAGAAGAACCGGTGGATCCTTGGCGTAGAACACGAGCTTCCCCCGCCTGTCGGTGGTGGAAATCGTCTTCGGCAGCATCCGAATCACCCGGGATGAGCTTCTCGGCCTCCGTTCTCCTTTCTCTCCTCCTCGGCACTCGTGCAATCCAAAATGAGATCCTCCTCACATCTGGGCGGCCGTCATTAGGTATAAGTCCCTAATTAGGTCGTCAAATAACAACAGCCGTCCGATCGAGATCAAAACAAATCCAACGCATATCTGCCAGCGTCGATACCATCGACGCGGGTCGATGGTATCGACCCGGCGGATTAGCGGCAGCTTTCCTTTCTTTTATTCTGAGCGCCTGTGGTGATCTCGATACCATCGACTTGTGTGTCGATGGTATCGACTCCTTTAGCGTTGGTTGTTGTCGTTTAGCGACGCTGTAGCCCCCCTTGTGTCGATGGCATCGACTTGGGTCGATGGTATCGATAGCTTCCTCGCCAGCAACTTGAAGGGATCTCGATACCATTGACTTAGGTGTCGATGGTATCGACTCTGTATTGCTTTTCTCGGCTGACAACCTGTGGCTTGGTCGATGGTATCGACTTCCGTCGATGGTATCGACGGAAGCAGATACTTGTTTTTCCTGAAATTTCACAACAAGACCAAGTAAATCCACACAATTTATAATAAGATGATAAATAATGCTCAAAATAGTAAAACAAAGGGGATTTGATATAAAATGATGGCAAAGACCAAATAAAGTGAATTATGCAATAATATCCATGAAAATGAGTAATTAAGGCACAAAACACATATGAAACAGGTCTATAAATGCGACTCAAAATCATCGCATCAAACTCCCCTAAGCTTAAACATTGCTCGCCCTCGAGCAACTAATCCTTAGAGTAAGATTGCAGATGTCAACTAAAAATCAACATAGCACCCCACATCCCACATGACTCCCACTGAACGTTCTCAAACCGGCCTTTCCTAATCACAGAACAGTAATTACCCTACAGGCGACAATAATCATCAATAAAAGAAATTATCCTTCAAACCGATGAACACTATTACATAAGGCAGTTAACATAATAAAATTTGCCGATTCAGCATTAGTGCATCTTGTGATCACCTATACTACGTTGCTCGCCCTAACTACCATCTACATGGAAGCAGTTCTCCTGATAAACATGAGTGAGGAGAAAATCACGGTGGCCTACCAATCTGAGCAACGGGTGGATGGAATGGGTGGTTCATGGAAGAATTTGGAAGTATTACACAGTTTCAAAATGCATACAACAAAATGCCCTAAATGATGCAAATGCACATTGAAAATGCCCTAATGCTTAAAATTGGGTGAAATGATGCATGCACTAACCTTCCACCTCAAAAAGAGATAGAAATCTAATTAAGCTACATCATGTACTCAGTTTCCTTGTTATGCAAGTGATATCATGCTCCTTTCTCCCTCTTATTCCATTTCCTTCTAAAAAAAATTTCAATTTTTTTCAGATTTTTAGATTTTTTCTTTTCCTCTTAGCCCACATATCCATAATTGCTTATAGATACATGTGTTAGGCTATTTTCTTCATGATTGGAAATCTTTGTACTATTTCGAGGGTATGGAACAATTTAGATCACTTTTCAAGATAAACCGAGATACATGGTGTACTTATGCATGAAAATCATAAAAGTTATGAGTGCAACTACATGACATGCACCTGAAGGTAATGTGCATGAATCACTATACTTTTTTTTTCATTTTATGCAAAAATATGAAAATAACAATGCAAATCCTATCTACATGCTATGCACGCAAAAGAAGTTAAAACTGTACTTTACTTCCAATTCTTGGGTGGATTATGGAAAAATATGAAGTGGAATGATCACAAGATTAAGTTACTGAACCTTAAAAAAATATCATGTGTCCCTCCTTACTGACATGTGTAGTAGTTCAAAGGGTTCTTTCTCGTATATCCAATTAAGGTCTCATTACCATTTGATTAGGTCAGGCTCAAACAACCGTTACTATCCACTTTTCATGAGTCAATGGGGTTGTGGGTGTGACATATTGCTTCAAAGTTGACATAATCAATCATTTTCATAGGACAAGTTTCCCAAGGACAACCAAGTTAAGCTATCCAAAAGACACAAAAATTTTGAAATTCCCTTAAATTTCCCATGAAAAATCGAGATGACAATATTTACGACATCCACAATTACACTAGATAGATGTGGATCCTAAGCAAACACTAAAATTGCAAGAACAAATAACAAAGCAGAAACTAAAAACGAAACTAAAAACAACTAAAGAAAAGATAAAAGATAGAGCTGTTCCAGCCACCCCCCTAAGCTTGAATTCGACTATGGCCTCATAGTCAAAAACTAACTTAAGGGTGGAACAGTGATACCCTGATCAATCTTGCGGAGGTGGTGGTGGGTATTGCGGTGCCGTAGGATCCCAAGACGGGTACTCCCCCTGGAAGCTTGGATCATATTGGGTCCTCGGCGGAGGCTGTGGATAGCCTCCAAAGTAGTCTTGACTCCAGTAATGGTCAAAGAAGGGCTCATGTTGCGTCTCTATCCGCTGCAACCGGGTGTGCATTTGCTCTTGGTTGGCGAGGATGAGCCGCTCGTTCTCGAACATAGCCCGTTGGTTGTCAAGTACCCGGCTCGTAGTGTCATGAATGCCGGTATACATACCCATGTGCTGCAGCTGAGTCTGCTGTATGTCCTACAGCATGGTGTACATCCCCTGCATGGAATAGGGATCCGCATCTGGCTGCTCGTACTGTGGTGATGGCGGCGGGGGCTGAGATGATGAAGATGCACCCGGATGCATCCTAGGACGCTTCCGTGGTGCCACACGTGCTCGAAGATGTGTGAAAGCCTCCTCTTCCTCTGCAGCCTCGCCTTCTTCCTCGTCACCACCGTCGTCTTCCTCGGAGGACTCGATGGCTATGATTGGCCACCGGAAGTGCTGCTTGCCCTCAATGTTGAAGACGTCGTCCGGTAGGGAGCTCTCCTGATAAGCTTGGTTGACGTGGCAATGAGCATACGCCAACCCGTCCCGGAGAAGAATAAGGTTTGAACGGTGCAAATGTTGCACGTTCACCTTGCTCCTCGTAAAGATCGGAGTCATGGACTGAAGGTTCAGCCCCAAGTAAAGCGCCAACTTGGTGACAAGACCACCAAAATGGATTGGAGCCTTCCTTGTGCTCCTCTTCACCGCCAGGACGCGTTGTAGCCAGAACGCCCCCCAGTTGCACTCTTGACGTTTCAGGAGTGCGTAGAGAAAGAACAAGTCACTCTCCTGAAACTTGCTCAAAGCAAGATCGCTTCGAGCGAAGAAAGTCAAGCTCAACATCCTGTGCAGGACCCGGACGAACGGGTGCTCAAAATCCGCTACCGCTGCATTATGGTAGCTCACAGTCTTCCCTACCGGCACTGTAACTAGCTCGGCGAAGATTTTGTCGTAGTCGGTGCGGGCGTCGGGGCGTCGGTGATCGTTGCGGCTGTGGTTCCAGTTGAAGATGTCGTTGAACTGCTTCAACGTGATGTTGTAATTGTTGTTGAAGAGTCGGAAGGACACCCTTCCCCAGATCCACGTCTGGTCCGATGGTACCACGTCATTTGGTACGACGCAGATATCAAGAGACGCCATGAACTCGGCCACCAGTTCCTTGTATGTGGGCCATTCACCGAAATACGGCTGCCCATCCGCATGACAGTCGATCTCATAAAGGCGATTGGTGTGCCGCGCTTGCCCGGCCAACACATAGGCCAAGTTGGCCTCGAACCCCAGCTCGTGGATCATTCCCCGGTCCACATACCGGGTGGGCTCGAACTTTCGCTTCATAATATCCTCGTAAACCTTCCTCGCATCCATGTTGGCATGAATTAGGCGTGGACGAGGGATGGAAGCGGGTGGGGGAGGAACAAACTCCTCGATCTCCAAAGGGTGAGCGCTTGAGGACGACGCTCTGGCAGTGTGCACCATTGTTGCGAGAAAAGAAGGGATTAGAAGAACAGAGCTCGGTGAAGATGGAGAAGAGAATTCTCCGCTCGATGACGCTTCTCTGCAGTCTTGGATGGCTCGGGGGAGTGCTCGGCGCAAAGGAGGATACTTGCTCTGAAGGTGTGACGTCAAGTGACGTTGCAAGTCCCCTTAAATAGGCTTGATCGGCGCCCCTGTTGGCCCGTCGATACCATCGACGCGGGTCGATGGTATCGACCCATCTCGCGGGTATCCGCCTCCCTTGCGAGTATCGACGGCTGACGTTTGCTGGATCGAGAAACCCGGATTGCTGACGTGTCGATACCATCGACGGAAGTCGATGGTATCGACGCAGCACCCGGATCGCTGACGTGGCTGTTGCGATCATCGTCGATGTCTGTGTTCGGATCGGTGACATGTCCGTCGATACCATCGACGGGTGTCGATGGTATCGACTTGCTTTTATTGCGACACCGCCGTTGTGTTGCATTCATCTTGTGATGATGTTGATACCATCGACGAGGCCGTCGATGGTATCGAGTTGACTGAGCAAAATCTGTCTGAATATCTCCAGAGATCTCGATGGTATCGACTGGGGTGTCGATACCTTCGACACTTTTATTGTGAACTGTCTGTGACCACGTCGATACCATCGACAAAGGTGTCGATAGTATCGACACAGTGCGATTTCTGCTGGTGTCAACCTGAACCCATGTCGATACCATCGACGGATGTGGAGATGGTATCGACCCTGCCTGTGCCTGCACATTCAACAAACGGATCAAGGTATCATTTTTAAATTAAAATTCAAACGAATAAAAAGCAATCTATGACTAAAATTAAACTATCCTAGTGTACCGATGGTTGGGTTGCCTCCCAACAAGCGCCCTTGTTTAGCATCTTAGGCTAGACGTCTTCCCTCCATCTCATTCTTGCACAAGTGAAATGAGTTTGACCTCATTCACTTTCCTCTTGTAGTTCTCACCAAAATACATCTTTAAGCGTTGCCCGTTCACCAAGAACGTGACATCTCCATCACGCACGAGAATCGCTCCGTGCGGTTTCACCTCCTCCACAATGAAGGGTCCACTCCACCGGGATTTCAGCTTCCCGGGATGCAGTTTGAGACGGGAGTTAAACAATAGAACGTTGTCTCCCTTCTTAAACGTGCGCATCTCAATATGGCGATCGTGTATCAGTTTTGTGCGCTCTTTGTAGATGCGGGCATTCTCATATGCCGTCATGCGTAGCTCATCCAATTCATTCAATTCAAACATCCTTTTTCTCCCGGCCTCATCATAGCGCAAGTTCAGCCTTCTTAGCGCCCAATGGGCCTTGTGCTCTAATTCCACCGGAAGATGGCAAGCCCGGCCATACACCAACCTAAAAGGCGTGGTGCCTATAGGTGTTTTGTACGCCGTTCGATAAGCCCAAAGTGCGTCCGGTAGCAATAAACTCCAATTCTTCCTTGTGGATGCTACGGTCCTTTCTAAAATCTTCTTGATTTCTCTATTTGATACCTCCACTTGTCCTTGCGTCTGTGGATGATATGGGGTGCCGATGTTGTGCTTGACCCCATATTTCTTTAAAAGTGTCGCGAATTTCTGATTTCGAAAATGTGTGCCTCCGTCACTTATGATCATTCGGGGAATCCCGAA
Source organism: Alisma plantago-aquatica (assembly GCA_963693085.1). Classification (NCBI taxonomy): domain Eukaryota; kingdom Viridiplantae; phylum Streptophyta; class Magnoliopsida; order Alismatales; family Alismataceae; genus Alisma; species Alisma plantago-aquatica. The sequence goes on along the minus strand of OY856412.1, from coordinate 1,290,435,495 downwards.
CCTGCAAAAATGTTCTCTTTGACAAACCTGCACACTACGTTCGAATCATTAGTTCTTGTGGGGATTGCCTCCACCCACTTCGACACATAATCTACAGCAAGTAAGATATAAAGATTTGAATTTGAGGACACAAAGGGTCCCATGAAGTCAATGCCCCATAAATCAAATACCTCAACTTCCTGAAATACATTCAGGGGCATTTCCTGTCTCCTTGAGATGTTACCTGTGCGCTGGCACGGGTCACATTGCCTAACAAAATCATAGGCATCCCGGAACAAAGTGGGCCAATAAAGGCCGCTCTCCAACACCTTAGCTGCTGTCCGTGAGCTAGCATGGTGTCCTCCTGTAGGCGACGCATGACAGTGGTGGAGAACACTCTCGTACTCCACCTCCGGCACGCACCTGCGAAGAATACCATCCCTGCACTGCTTCAAGAGAATCGGGTCATCCCAAAAATAATATCTCAATGAATGAAATAATTTCTTTTTCTCTTGATAGGACCAATCCTCCGGGATGATCCCGCAAGCCAAATAATTCACAATTTCCGCAAACCATGGTTCTTTAGAATCAATTTTTAAAAGTTGCTCATCGGGAAAGGTCTCGGTAATGGGTATGTGCAAACCTTGTTCATCAACCCTCTCTAACCTAGACAAGTGGTCAGCCACCACATTTTCAGTTCCCGACTTGTCCTTAATTTCAATATCGAATTCTTGTAGGAGCAAAATCCACCTAATTAGTCTAGGCTTCGCATCCTTCTTCTCCATCAAATACTTTATTGCAGCGTGATCAGTCCACACAACCACCTTAGAACCCACTAAGTACTGCCGAAATTTTTCAAAGGCGAACACAACGGCCAGTAACTCCTTTTTCGTAGTTGTGTAGTTCAATTGAGCATCATTAAGCATTTTTTAGGCATAGAAAATCACAGCAGGCTTGTTATCTACCCTTTGCCCCAAAACAGCTCCCACCGCATAATCGGACGCATCACACATCAACTCGAATGGATTTGCCCAATCCGGCGTTTGAACAACCGGAGCTAAAATCAACTTTTCCTTCAAAACCTCAAATGCGTGAAGACATTTCTCATTGAAATCAAAAACTGCGTCTTTTTCCAACAATTCCGATAATGGCTTTGCGATTTTCGAAAAATCCTTAATAAATCGCCGATAAAACCCGGCGTGTCCTAAAAAACTTCTCACCCCTTTTACAGAATTTGGTGGGGGTAACTTAGAAATCACCTCAATTTTTACGGGGTCTACCTCAAGACCCTTGCTAGACACCTTGTGTCCTAGCACAATTCCTTCCGTCACCATCATGTGACATTTCTCCCAATTGAGGACCAAGTGTGTGTCCTCGCACCGCTGCAACACCTTATCTAAGTTATAAAGGCATTCATCAAAAGATGCTCCATACACCGAGAAGTCATCCATGAAAACTTCAAGACACCGCTCTACCATGTCAGAGAATATGGCGAGCATGCAGCGTTGAAAAGTCGCCGGCGCATTGCATAAACCGAACGGCATATGGCGGTAAGCAAACGTCCCATAGGGACATGTAAACATAGACTTCTCTTGATCCAAAGGATCAATAGAAATCTGGTTGTACCCCGAATATCCATCTAGAAAACAAAAATGCGACCGACCAGCTAGACGTTCCAAAATCTGATCGATAAATGGCAATGGAAAATGATCTTTAAGAGTTGCGGCATTCAATCGGCGGTAGTCAATGCAAACACGCCACCCGGTTAACAATCGGGTGGTGACAGGTTCATTCAAAAGATTTGTAGTGACAGTGATTCCCCCCTTTTTAGGGACTACCTGTGTGGGACTCACCCACGTTGAATCGGATATGGCATAAATGATCCCTGCAGCAAGAAGCTTTATGACTTCCTTCTTGACAACCTCCATCATGCTTGGATTTAGACGTCTTTGAGGCTGTATGACTGGCTTGGCTCCCTCCTCGAGCCGAATCTTTTGTTGGCAAAGTGTAGGGGAGATCCCCTTGATGTCCGCCACAGACCACCCAAAAGCTCCATGGTGGTTCTTGAGCACTATCAGTAGTTGCTCCTCCTCATCCGCACTCAAGTATGCAGAAACAATCACTGGTAACTTGTCCTCCTCAGCTAGAAAGACATACTTCAAATGCGGGGGCAATGGCTTCAACTCCAGATCAGGTGGGCAAATAAGAGATGATTGTAGCGGTGGGGGAAGTGTACCCAAATCTTCATAGTGCCTCGTGTAGAAACATGGAAGCATTTGAAGCATTTTGGCGCACTCCTTGAGTGAAGTACTCCGCATCCAATCATAAGTGACATTTAACAAACACGCCTCCAAAGGCAATTCCGGATATGCATCAAAGACGGAAGTAATAATCACATCATCCTCCCATGGAGGTGGAATGTCCTCATTCTCATCATTTGGAAACCCAACAGCCTTGCATAAAGAGACAACTTTAGTTTGCTCCATAAGGTCCACTGCTAGGGTCCCATTATCTATCCTACTCATAACATGAGCCATATCCAAAAATGGCTTCCCAAGACAAAGTGAGATATTTTGTTCCACATGCTTCACCATATTGCAATGTGCTTTTGCTTTATTTGATGCATTACCATTAGGCATGACCATCTCAAAGCGATCATCCGCAATGCCCAAGGTCAAGCGACCTCTCCCCATCTCCAAGATCATATCAGCTATAGCTTGGAATGGGTGACCAAGTAGTAACTCATTGCCGTGCTCGTCCTGCATTTCCATAACGACAAAATCAGCCGGAAAAACAAAGCGGTCTACCTTTACCAAAACATCCTCACAGATTCCATACGGTTTCACCACAGAATTATCGGCCAATTGGATGGTCATGTTACTTGGTCTCGACTCCTTCAATCCAAGTTTCTTGAACGTAGAAAGGGGCAGCAGATTGATGCTTGCCCCAGAATCACAAAGTGCTTTGCCAAATTTGAACTTCCCGATAAAGCAAGAAATATTGAAACAACCGGGATCCTGTCTCTTTGGCGGCAAAGTGCCCATAATAAAAGCACTCACTTGCTCCTTCAATACTACGACCTCAGTGTCGGGTATCTTTCTCTTCTTGGTGATTACATCTTTGAGAAACTTCCCATAAGACGGGATTTGTTCGATCGCCTCTAGCAAAGGAATATTCACTGATAACTTCCTAAAGCTGTCCAGAAATTTCTTAAACTGTGCATCCACCTTTCTTGCTTTTGCACTTAAAAAAGCATGATATGTATACGAAACACCACAATAAACCCATAATTTGGATAAGAATTATTGTCCATGAAATAAAGGGAGGTAACTCAAGGGATACCTTAAAGAAAGATAAAATGAATAATAATATAGATTACAAATTGATGTATAATCACCCTATGTGTGTGTCAAAACACCTTCCTTAATAATTTTAGTTTTGCTTCGTGAACCCTGATGTAGAAGGAGTTGAGCAATCCTAAAATAGAAAGGAGTAGATAATTCTTAATGTTGAGAATACACAAGAATAAGGCTTATGTCGGTGGGTAGTACTTCCCATCTCGGTAACATCTCACACCAAAGGAAATTTAGACGGGCAGCTCTCTTTCCCTCCTTTCTTTCTCAGTTGGTCATGGCTTTAGAGACCCTATTGAGACCTATATAGGGACCGCTTTGGTATTGGCAGACAACGTATCTGGCCTCTATAGTATGAAGGAGTCTTACCGCTATCATTGTTCCCTAATTGATCCTTGACCTTTAGAGAAATGCCAGAAAAATGGTTGCATATGGTGTTTTGGTTCTAGAGGGACATTGTGATAACTTAGCCCTTCCTCCTCTTTCCATCACCCATGGGTGGCTCCCATACAGGTCATCGGAAGGCAGCTTTGGCCGTTGCAACACCTCATTGCACAAGAGGTAAGGAGGAGTAGTCTGGCGGCATGGATAGCTAGGGTAGGAACATTCTGGGGGGGTAGAAGGCTAAAGCTCTGGGGGAAAGCTCGTGTGCCTGGTCGATCAGGAGACGAAAGAGGGAAGAATCAACTCTCGATTAATGGTGAAAACCTATTAGTGTTACAGTGTGTAGAAGAAGTGGGTAACTTGGATATTAATGGGGTAGAATCTCCTATACTGCAGTGAGGACAGCTTGGATGCGGTCATGTAGGTGCTTTGGGGGCGACGTTCTTGGTTGAGAAGTTGGGCACCATGACTGATCTTTGCAGGCATCGTGCACCGCGCGCGCACAGGGCCGGTCATGAGGAAGGGGATGAGCCCCTATTAAAAGACCCACATAACCCCGGGTGGGTGCGAGAAAGCTAAGGGTACGGGCATCTTTTCATCGATACCCAGCCAGCCAGCCAGCGTGGAAAATAAGTAAGTTATTTTGCTTATGTGTCCGTATATGATTGGCCTTTATATGCTTAATCTTGCAAATATTCTAGAAACAAATTGGTAACTCAGATTGCAACAAGTTATATACAAAAATTTATTATAAAAAATCAAGGAATCCAATAAAAATATCATTGAAGTCTAATTCTACTTGCAATTTGAAAATTATATAAAGTTGTCACCTTTAATGGTGTTATTAATCAAAAACCCTAATTTTGGATGATTAGTGAATTTAATGATGTTCTTTAGATAATTTAAGCCAATATGAACCTATTCTTAATAAAAGTGAGAATTAGGTCTAAAAAGATGATCTTTATGCATAATTGGCTTAATTTAGGTTTTTGTGCACATAAATATGCATCAATGGGCCTAGAAATCCTAATTTTGATCATTATGACTTTTAAGGGTTTTAATTGTGCAAATCCATGAATACAATAGAGATATTATGATCCTAAGTCAATTTGAGAATAATGGATCCCTAATATGGATAATTTGAGTAATTAGGGATTCTATGTGTAGAAAAGCTATTTTAGGGTTTGTTGACCTAAAAAGATAAAGGTTGAGAAACAGATCTAAGGAACCCTAATGAATCCTAATGATACCTAGAAACCTTAGAAAGGTATCCCAAGTCAATAAGGAGTTGTTTGGAGATATGATGGTAATGATTAGACATTATACATGTTTTCAGGATCAATGTTTGCTTGATTGATTGATTGGCTTGCTTGGTTGGACATCTAGTTGGATTTGGATATATATTACTTCTTTTGAGACTCCAAAACAGGTATGTGGTTACGCTTATGATTAATCGCTCTAGTTTCATGGAGATTTCTAAAGTTGTATTAGTTTCTTGAAATTTACTGATTGGTTGACATTATTTCATGCAACTATAAAGTGACTATGACTATCATCATAAATATATGTGCACGACTAGCTTAGATCCTAGTCCTCCTCTGTAGCTTTGATGATGATGAGATGGAAGACCTAGTATATGGTCTACCCTTGGGGTAGGATCATCAGGTTATCATGAGTCGATGTGTTGGGCTACACTTGGGTAGGACCATATGACTACACAACCCTATGTAGTGATCTACCTATAAGGTAGGATCACAAGGGTTATTTGAGATCTACCATTAGAGAGAGGTAGTATCCTTGTCCATTGTAGGTATAGCACAGAGGCAAGGATATGTAGGGATTGAGTAGTTATGTTTAAAATGTCAAGTTTGATTTGTTAAATCATAATTAGATTTCAATGTGTTGTCACAATTAGATGTGAGATTTTGGTTCCTCCACATACCAGTATAATTCATTATACTGACTGACGTTTTGTTTGTCAGCATTTTATGTTTATCAGAAAGTGGATATTCCTTTAAAGTGACATTTAATGAATAAAGCTCAATAAAGAATTGGAGGATTGTAGATAGATAGTTTCTTATCTGGGTAAAGTCCCTCAAATCCTATATTTTTCAAGGTATATGAAAAGAAAAATTTATCCTATTTCAAGCTTAGTTGTGGAAGAATTTATTAATTATTTTTTATTATTTGCAAAACTATTGATCCTATTTTGGTATAGTGACTCTGACTTCTTGGTCTTCCTTAATTGGGGGTTACTGGGAAGTGGGGTCATTACATTTGGTATCAGAACATGGTTTTCCATTTAATCTCTAATAATTATTAAATTTTACAAACTCTTTAGAACCCAAGGGAGTTATTATAGGATTTCTCAATGATGGAGGTGCCTAGAAAAAGATCACGATCCAGGGGCTGGCAAGATTTTCCTCCTCCCCACTAGTCAGTCTATGAGGACTCTCGGATTTTGTGTGACTGCCTGGCCGAAATCAGAGGATTTGACTAGAAATAAGATACCTCTAGGTCTTCCCTCATCTGTCTTCGTCCCTTCTCTACCGTGTTCATTGGATAACTTTAGGATATTAGGGTTTAATCTCCCCACCACCCTCCTGAGTTTAGGGTAAGTATAATAAGGATTAAGGAATCCTCCACCAAATAATAAAAATCATGTAAGAAAGATGTCATGGACATAAGTTTTGATAATTAGAAACGCAGACTGAGTTTAGTTACATGCTTAGGCTGCATGGTCGGTGTTTTCATGCTCTCAAGAGAACACTAAGGTTAGACCATCCTGTAGGATGAGGAGGAGAGTGATAGCCTTGGAGGAAGGAGCCTCCAAGAAGAGGAAGAGACCTAATGCATCCTCTGAGGATGATGCTCAACCCAAAAACCTTAAGTGGTGGATAGAGGAAAAGAAGACACAATGAGTTGGATATCATAGTTGACCATGCATGCATATATGTGGGTTAGACATGCATGTTTTACATAGAGGTTTTGAGTATACATGAGAAACGTGAACCATGTGTGGTTGTTTGACCCTAGTGCCTTTTGGTGACCTGACCTTGGGTGGTCGAGCCTATTGAGGGTAAGGGATCACTCCCTCATTGAGAAGGTTAGTAGTGACCATATAGGAACCCTAACAAATATATATGAGAGAAAGAGGCATGCACCTACATAGAAGAGAACGGTAGCAAGGCTGGCAGTAGGTTTTAGACCTAAGTCAGATAGGTTGTGCCTAATAGTTTATGAGACGGGCATGCAAAGAGCTTTGGATGATCTTGATCGGACATAAGTTTGGTTAAGTATGTTTCACCCTGGTAGGGGGTAGACAGGTAACCTTAAGAGCTTGACCCATCTTCTGAGAGAGAACCTCCAGTGGTAGGACCAGTAGTAGGGTTTAGTTCTGGATAGGGAGAGAGACCAGATGAATAAGGTTGGAGACCTAGACTTTGAGACATGAGGAATCATGCAGAGGTTCAGCATGATATGGCCTAGAATAAATGACCCTGAGTGGATGTATGTGGTTGCCTCATGCATGATCCTTGGAGGCTTGTCATACCTTGGATGCCTTTAGAGGAACCAAACCCTAGAAAAGACAATGAGGCTTCGTGAACGAACGTACATATGATATGAGTGTCTACCTTGGAGGTGTAGGAAGAGAGTTCTAAAGATCCTAAAGAGGTATGGCATGATAGCAAGTTGTGAGGTCTCGCACCCAGTTGGTTGTCCTAGTGTAGGACTCTAAGGGTTGTCCATGTGGAAGAGTGTTAGGATCTAAGCATATACATGATGATGTAAACCTTGGAGGTAAGAACGTTTTGTGACATTTATTACTATTAAGTGATAGTTTTCTCCCATCCTGGGAAGGGACCCTTCATGTAGGGTGAGCACCAACTCTTGTTTAGGTTTGAGGTAACCTAAAGAGGTCACTTATAAGAGCTTGATGAGCTAAGTGTAAGAGCACATCATGTGAGCATGAATCTATGGACCCATGTGTGACCATCTCTGAGGGGAATGAGGATACGTTGCCATGGAGGTAACATGTATGGGGACAGACCGAAATAGGTAGGTCACCATGATTCTCGTGAAAGGAATATAAGTTTTACCATGAGTGCCCAGAGAGATGATGAAGATCCAAGTGAGGATTCAGGTTTGAGATGTGATATGATGGAATCCTAAGTCAATACTAAGGTCAGAAAGGGATAAGACTGATTGAAGTAGGAGTTTTCTGTTCCATGGATGCACGAGACCATAGGGTCGGGAGGTAACAGCTACCTTTGCCCAAGGACAATGGGTTATGAGGTTGGCCACCTTCATGAGTTCATGGGGCCTAAGGGGTAAATGTGAGAGGCACTCCCTATATGCATAAGGGCCAGATCACTCCAAAAGTACTGACACACTAGAGACCTTGAGGTAATGACTAAGGATTGTACATATGAGAGATGTTAAGACCCATAGGTTATGAGAAAAGTCTTCTCATAGGTATAGACACATAAGGGAGATGTTCATGGTATGGAGTCATGAGAAGTAAGTTTCCACTGAGATTCAAAAGTGTAATGGCGATGTGTGATGCACCATCTCTAATACTGGAATGGGGTGAACTATGTATTTGGACTACAGCCAAATGCTTATTTCCTCTCATTATGGGTGTGAGAGATAGGGAAAAATGCATGCCATATGCTAAGGATAAAGGTGATATGAGTTGAAACATTTCTATGATGTTTTAGGATTGAAGAAAGTACCACACCCTTTTGAAAGTATTTTGGATAGATGGTATGCAAGCATAGATGAACTAAGGTAATCATCATATGAGGACGTTCTTATCAAGAGCATTCTAGATTTTGTGAGTTAAAGTTTGGGTTTTATAATAGAGATGATGGATATAAGAGCATGAAGTTTTCTTGACTCAGATAGACCTACACCCAAGATAAGGATGATGAGTTGAGTATATGAAGGTTTATGTTTTCATCATCACCTAGAGCATAAGGAAACTAATGTCATAGCAGATACTCTTAGATGAGACACAAATCAGGTGTACGACTGTCTTGTTTGGCCAGTAAAGAGGATGGCAGGGGTTTCTAGGTGAACCCTATGATCGTTAGAAGATGAGTCATATATGGCTAACATCCAAATACAACCAAACCTATTGGTCGAGTTAGTAGTTACCCAGTTAGCCAGCCCAGAGCTTGATGAGATAAGAGTATTGTTATAAGAACCTCACATACACCTCCCAGGAGAAGAAGGTGGTGAAACCCACTACTAGAGTATTTTAGGGTTTCTGAGGAGTCAACCTTGAGGAACATGTCACGCAAGAAGCACATGATTTTAAGTACATCGTATACCATGGTACTACCAAGATGGTTAAGGATTGCAGTGGTACCTTGAAGACATGGGATGAAGAAGGATATAGAGTTGCATGTGGCCAGTTGCCATACATGACAGAGGGTGAAGGTTGAACACCAATAACCCATGAGTTTTTACAGATGATAAGGAGTCCCCGAGGGAGAATGGGGGAAAATCACCTTGGACATTGTGGTGGGTCTCCCCTGGACCAAGAGAGGTCATGAAGCAATATGGGTTATGGTAGATTGCCTTACCAAGTTGACCTAATCCTTTTCCTATGAGAGAACACTGCCAGTGTGACAGATCTGGTTGAACTATACATATATAAAAGAGAACGATAGTTCAACTACATAGTGATCCAAGTTCAGATGTTCCTGAGCATGGTTTAAAGTTTGCTTCCATGTTGTGGAAGTAGGTATAAGAAGAACTCGATGCTAGATTGATGTTTAGTACAACATATCACCCTTGACTGATAGACAGTCAAGAGAGTATGAGCCATACTTTAGAGGGTCTGATGAGAGCATGTGTTCTCATTTAGGATGATACATGAGAGCAGTACCTACCCCTAGTATAGTTTTCTTGTCATGGTAGCCACCATAGCCAGTATCAGGATGTAAGAATCTCTATAAGGGAGGTCATGTCGGTCGCCACTTCCTTATGATGATGTCGGTCATAGGACTTGTGAAGGTTAGAGAAACCACAGCGTATGCAAATGAAGTCACTTTGATCAAGCAAGGGTTGTGAAAGCCCAAGATCGATAGAAGTCGTATGATGGTGTGAAGCAGACTGACATGCAGTTTACTATGGATGAACATGTCTTTTGAAAATCTAATCCCTCTGAGCTATAGCTAAGAAAGTAGAATCCCTGATACATGGGTCCATTTGAGATAGATTGGCAGAGTTGCTTATGTTTAGCCTTACCCCTAAGGATAATATGATGCATGATGTGTTACATGTGTCCGATCTAGAGCACTATGTGATGTACCCGAGCCATGTGTTGAGAAATGAACCTATTGAGTTTCAAGGGAGGCTTCCATGTCCTGAGTCACCTGTGAGAATTCTAGATACCAAGGTGAAAGAACTTAGATGTAAGAATATAGGATGATAAAGGTTTTTTGGAAGCAATATGGAGAGGATGAAGCCACATGGGAGCCAATGATGGACATAGGAAAGTCTTATCCTGAATGTTTGTATGTTTGGTGGAATTTTGAGGGCAAAATTCCTATAAGAGGGGAAGGATGGTATGATCCCAATTTTTGGGTTCATATGGTTGGAAATACAATTTCCCCAATAAATGTATGATTATGGGAATTGTATGATTTATGTGTGTTGAATGGATTTCCTTTCCAACATTTCCTATGTGCATGTGATTTTGGGGATCATAATATGTTAATGAGTCCAATGTGATAAAAAGGGAAGAAAATATAAAAGAAATATTAGAATGAGAAAAAGGAAAAAAGAAATAAAATATAATTGTGTGCATATATGAGAATTGTGTATAGAATTTTCTAGAAAGTTGTGTGGATAACCACTAATGGTTAGTTTTCATTTGCACATGATTTTTGATAATAAAACTAATTGAGATAAAGATTATAAAAGGAAAGGGGTGTTTCATGGAATAATGATAATTACTTTAAAATACTTAAACAAGCATGTTGTGTATATGAAACACCCCAATAAACCCATAATTTTGATAAGAATTATTTTCCATGAAATAAGGGAGGTAACCCAAGGGATACCTTAAAGAAAGAGAAAATAAATAATAATCTAGATTACAAATTGATGTTTAATCACCTTGTGTGTGTGTGTCAAAACACCTTCCTTAATAATTTTAGTTTTGCTTCGTGAACCTTCATGTAGAAGGAATTGAGAAATCCTAAAATAAAAAGGAGTAGATAATTCTTAATGTTGAGAGTACACGAGAATAAGGCTTATGTCGGTGGGTAGTACTTCCCATCTCGATAACATCTCACACCAAAGGAAATGTAGACGGTTAGATCTCTTTCCTTCCTTGCTTTCCCAGTTGGTCATGGCTTCAGTGACCCTACTAAGACCTATATAGGGACCCCTTTGGTATTGGTAGACAACATATCTCGCCTATGTAGTATGAAGGAGTCTTGTCTCTATCCTTGTTCCCTAATCAATCCTTTACCTTTAGAGAAATGCCAGAACAACAGTTGCAGATGGTGCTTTGGTTCTAGAAGGACATCATGATAACTTAGCCCTTCCTCCTCTTGCTATCACTCATGGGTGGCTCCCATATAGGTCATCTGAAGGCAATTTTGGCTACTGCAACACCTCACCACATAAGAGGCAAGGAGGAGTAGCCTAGTGGCATGGATAGCTAGGGTAGAACCATTCTGGGGGGTAGAAGGCTAAAGCTCTGGGGGCAAGCTCATGTTCTTGGCTGATGAGGAGATGAAAGAGGAGATAATCAACTCCATGTCAATGGTAAAAACCTACTAGGGTTACAGTGTGTATAAGAAGAGAGTAACTTGGAGCTTGATGGGGTGGCATCTCCTAGACTGTAGCAAGGACAGCTTGGATGCATTCGTGTAGGTGCTTTGGGGGCAGTGTTCTCAGTTGAGAAGCTCGGCACCACGAATGATTGTCACAGGCGTCGTGCGTCGTGCGTGCACAGGGCCAATCGCAAGAAAGGGGATGAGCCCCTGTTAAAAGACATGCATTACCCTGGGTGGGTGCGCTAAAGCTAGGGGTACGGGCATCTTTTCATCGATACCCAGCCAGTGTGGAAAATAAGTTATTTTGCTTATGTGTCCGTATATGATTGTCCTATATATGCTTAATCTTACAAATATTCTAGAAACAAATTGGTAACTCATATTGCAACAAGTTATATATGAAAATTTATTAGAAAAATTCAAGGAATCCAATAATAATATCATTGAAGTCTAATTCTTCTTGTAATTCTAAAAGTATATAATGTTGTCACCTTTAATGGTGTTATAAATGAAAAACCCTAAGTTTGTATGATTAGTGAATTTAATGATATTCTTTGGATAATTTAAGCCAATATTAACTTGATTTTAATAAAAGGGAGAATTAGATCTAAAAAGATTATCTTTATGCATATTTGGCTTAATTTGTAACATCTGGGCCTACAGTCCTAGACTCTAGTGGAGTTTTAGGAATGACGACTGGCCCCACAGACCACCAGTAGTCTTAACTACGCACTTTTTCCTCACTCATGCACAAATCGGTGGCAACTTCCTGACTGGTCACCCATCCTAGTACTACTCCAAGATGAGCACGCTTAACTATGGAGTTCTTTAGTGATGGGCTCCCAGAAAAGGAGGTGCACCTTGGTGATATGGGTTGTCCAATCATACCTTTTAAGATACTTATATCTGAGGCCTCAAATCCTAGGATTTTACAATCTCCCCCACTTATATTCTTGACGTCCCCTTCAAGGCTCAACTATATGACCTCATAATATTGCCCCATTTCAGTGGAGACCCAGAATGACCCATGGACACCCAGCTCCCGATCGGGAAATACCAGTGCAAGGGTAGCTACATCACCATGGACAACCCTTTCTAACTTTCCTGGACCACACGACTTAAGCCTGGCATGCCACATGCCCATGTGGGCCCCACCTACTGGAGGGGAATGGCTCTGATACCAAATGTAATGACCCTGCTTCTCGATAACCCCCAATTAAGGAAGACCAAGATGTTAGAGCCACTATCCCAAAACAGGATCAATGGTTTTGCAAATAATCAAAAATAATTAATAAATTCTACCACTACTAAGCTAAAAATAGGATAAAATTTTCTTTTTCACATACCCTGGAAAATATAGGATTTTGGAACTTCTACCCACTGTAGAGTTCTATAAAATTAAATCCTCCTTTATGATTTAACTTTATTCTTTACAAGTTCCACTTTATTGCTTGTTAAATTTTAGATATACCTAAAATGTCGATAAATAAAATGTCGGTCAGTATAATTAATTATATTGGTATGAGGGGGGACTGAAATCTTGCATCTATCAATAACAAAATAAGGAAACCAAATTATTGCTTAACATATCAAACTTTACACATTAAACATAACTACACAATCCCTACATATCCTTACCTCTATGTTGCCCTTGCAGTGGACATCGATACTACCTCTCTCATATGGTAGATCTCAAATAGCCCCTATGATCCTACCTTTTTGGTAGATCACGACATAGGTTGTGTAGTCATATGGTCCTACCCTAGGGTAGACCACACATTGACTCATGATAACTTGATGATCCTACCCCAAGGGTAGACCATGTACTAGATCATCCATCTCATCATCATCAAAGCTACAGATGAGGACTAGGATCTGAGCTAGTTATGCACATATACTTATGGCGATAGTCATAGTCACTTTATAGTTTCATGAAATAAAAGTCAACCAAGTAGTTATTTCTAAGAAATCAATAAAACCTCAGAAATCACCGTGAAACTAGAGTGATTAGCCATAAGCGTAACCACATACCTATTTTGGAGATCTCAAAGAAGCAATATATCCAAATCCAACTAGATGTCCAATCAAGCAAGCCAATCAAGCAAACCTTGATCTTGAAAACATGTATAATGTCTAATTGTCACAAACATATCCTAAACAACTCCTTATTAACTTGGGACACCTTTCCAAGATTTCTAAGTCTCATTAGGATTCGTTAGGGTTTTTTAGATCAATTTCTCAAACTTTATCCTATTTAGGTCAACAAACCCTAAAATAACTTTTCTACATATAAAAATCCTAATTTCTCAAATTATCCATATTAAGGATCTTTTACACTCAAATTTACTTTGTAACAACATATCTCTATTTTATTCATGGATTTGCACAATTGAAACCATTAAAAGTCATTAACGACCAAAATAGGGTTTCTAGGCCCATTAATACATATTCATGTACATGGAACCCTAAATTAAGCCAATTATGCATAAAGATCATCTTTTTAGACCAAATTCTCTCTTTTATTAACAACAATTTAATATTTTCTCATAACATCCAAAGAACATTTTTAGATCTAATCATCATCAATTCTTAGGGTTTTTCATCAACAACACCATTAAAGATGATATCTTTATATCCTTTTTGAATTTCAAGAAGAATCAAGATTCCATTCTATTTTAAAAGGATTCCTTGAATTTTTATAATCAACTTTCATATATCGCATTATTTCATCTGAGCTATCAATAATTATTTATGCATTTGCAAAGTAATTACCTTTAGGGCCAATCGCATGCTGCCACGTGTCCCTTTTCATTTTTCTTTTCACGAATACTTCTTTTCTCAGCTTGTGGATCTAGCCTTAGATCTGGCTACCCGGTCTCCCAGACCCACTCATCCCTTCTGTCTCCTTCACGCGGCTCTCCCTAGCACGGGTGATCCCATGTTCTGCCAGGAAAATAGGGCACTGCGGAAGCATTGAGAACCCCGCCCACAGCGATGACTCCCAGGAAGAATGGCAAAGAATCTACTCCCCTTCCTCCTATCAATGCCGCACAGCCCCTAGCGGACACCAGTAGGGACATGGTGGCTCCAAACCATCAAGCCCCGCCATGTCCCTGATGACGGTCACTGGGGGCTATGCAGCATTCGATAGGAGGAAGGGGTGTGGATTTGTCACCTTTCTTCCTGGGAGTCACCACTGTGGGCGGGGTTCTCAATGATGTAACAACCCCACCTCCCGGTAACCCCCAATTAAGGAAGACCAAGAAGTTAGAGTTGCTATCCCAAAATAGGATCAATGGTTTTGCAAATAATCAAAAATAATTAATAAATTATACCACAACTAAGCTTGAAAGAGGATAAAAATTTTCTTTTCGCATACCTTGAAAAATATAGGATTTGAGGGACTTTACCCAGATAAGAAACTATCTATCTACAATCCTCCAATTCTTTATTGAGCTTTATTCATTCAATGTCACTTTAAAGGAATATCCACTTTCTGATAAACCTAAAATGCTGACAAACAAAACATCGGTCAGTATAATGAATTATACTGGTATGTGGGGGAACCAAAATCTTACATCTAATTGTGACAACATATTGCAATCAAATTATGATTTAACAGATCAAACTTTACGTTTTAAACATAACTACTCAATCCCTACATATCCTTTCCTTTGTGATATCCCTACAGTAGACATGGATACTACTTCTCTCATATGGTAGATCTCAAATAAACCTTGTGATCCTACCTTATAGGTAGATCACTACATAGGGTTGTGTAGTCATATGGTCCTACCTAAGAGTAGACCAACACATCAACTCATGATAACCTAATGATCCTACCGCAAGGGTAGACCATGTACTAGGTCTTCCATCTCATCATCATCAAAGCTACAGAGGAGGACTAGGATCTAAGCTAGTCATGCACATATATTTATGGTGATGGTCATAGTCACTTTATAGTTGCATGAAATAAATATCAACCAAGCAGTTAATTTCAAGAAACTAATAAAACTTCAAAAATCGCCATGAAACTAGAGCGATTAGTCATAAATGTAACCACATACCTGATTTGGAGGCTCAAAAGAAGCAATATACATCCAAATCCAACTAGATGTCCAATTAAGCAAGCCAATCAATCAATCAAGCAAACATTCATCCTGAAAACATGTATAATGTCTAATCATTGCCATCATATCTCCAAACAACTCCTTATTGACTTGGGATACCTTTCTAAGGTTTCTAGGTATCATTAGGATTCATTAGGGTTCCTTAGATCAATTTCTCAACCCTTCTATTTAGGTCAAAAAACCCTAAAACAACTTTTCTACACATAGAATCCCTAATTACTCAAATTATCCATATTAGGGATCCTTTATTCTCAAATTGTCTTAGGATCATCATATCTCTATTTTATTCATGGATTTGCACAATTAAAACCCTTAAAAGTCATAGTTATCAAAATTAGGGTTTCTAGGACCATTAATGCATATTTATGTACATGGAACCCTAAATTAATCCAATTATGCATAAAGATCATCTTTTTAGATCTAATTCTCCCTTTTATTAACAACATGTTAATATTGGCTTAAATTATCCAAAGAACATCATTAAATTCGCTAATCATCCAACTTAGGGTTTCTCATTAATCACCCATTTTTGAATTGCAAGTATAATTATACTTCAATGATATTTTTATTGGATTCGTTGAATTTTTCTAATAAATTTTCATATATAACTTGTTTCAATCTGAGTTACCAATTTTTTTCTAGAATATTTGCAAGATTAAGCATATATAGGTGTTTCATATATGGACACTTCAGCAAAATAACTTACTTATTTTCCAAACTAGCTGGCTGGCTGGGTATCGATGAAAAGATGCCCATACCCCTAGCTTTAGCACACCCACCCAGGGTTATGCATGTATTTTAATAGGGGCTCATCCCCTTTCTCACGACCGGCCATGTGCGCGCGCGACGCACAATGTCTGCGGTGACCAGCCATGGCGCCCAACTTCTCAACTTAGAATGTTGCCTCCAAAGCACCTACACGACCACATCCAAGTTGTCCTCACTACAATCCAGGAGATGCCACCCCCATCAAGCTCCAAGTTACCCACTTCTTCTACACATCGTAACCCCAGCAGATTTTCACCAATGACAAAAAGTTGATTCTCCCCTCTTTCATCTCCTCATCAGCCAGACACACGAGCTTGCCCCTAGAGCTTTAGCCTTCTACCCCCTAGAATGGTCATGCCCTGGCTATCCATGCTACCAAGCTACTCCTCCTTGCCTCTTGTGCAGTGAGGTGTTGTAGCAGCAAAAGCGGCCTTCTGCTGACCTATATGGGAGCCGCCCATGGGTGATGGCAAGAGGAGGAAGGGCTAAGTTATCACGATGTCCCTCTAGAACCAAAGCACCATCTGCAGCCATTGTTCTGGTGTTTCTCTAAAGGTTAAGGATCAATTAGGGAATAAGGATAGTGGCAAGACTCCTTCATACTATAGAGGTCAGATACATTATCTGCCAATACCGAAGAGGTCCCTATATAGGTCTTAGTAGGGTCTCTAAAGCCATGCCAACTGGGAAATTATGGAAGGAAAGAGAGTCGCCCGTCTACGTTTCCTTTAGTGTGAGATGTTACTAAGATGGTAAGTACTACCCACTGACATAAGCCTTATTCTCGTGTATTCTCAACATTAAGAATTATCTACTCCTTTCTATTTTAGGATTGCTCAAGTCCTTCTACATGAAGGTTCACGAAGCAAAACTAAAATTATTAAGGAAGGTATTTTGACACACACATAGGGTGATTATACATCAATCTGTAATCTAGATTATTATTCATTTTCTCTTTCTTTAAGGTATCCCTTGAGTTACCTCCCTTTATTTCATAGATACTAATTCTTATCCAAATTATGAGTTTATTGGGGTGATTCGTATACACAATGTGCTTGTTTAAGTATTATAAAGTAATTATCATTATTTCATGAAACACTCCTTTCCTTCTATAATTATTATCTCAACTAGTTTTATTATCAGAATTCATGTGCAAATGAAAACTAACCATAAGTGGTTATCTACACAGCTTTCTAGAAAATTCTATATACAATTCTCATATATGCACACAATTATCTTTTATTTCTTTTTTCCTTTTTCTCATTCTAATATTTCTTTTATATTTTCTTCCCTTTTTATCACATTGGACTCATTAACATATTATGATCCATGAAATCACATGCACATAGGAAATATTGGAAAGGAAATCCACTCAACACACATAAATCATACAATTCCCATAATCATACATTTATTGGGGAAATTGCATTTCCAACCATATGAACCCAAACACTGGGGTCGTAAAACAACCCCTATTTCCCTCCTATAAAAGGAGGGGAGTCCAAAAACAAAGGGATCCTTTCAAACTCCATCTTTTATACTTCATTCTCAGACATCTTAGAGACCCCACTGGGATGTATGGAGTGAGGATGGGAGAAAAGGAGCCACATCATCCTTGAAGATTGCTTAGTTGTTACAACTTGGAAACATGACTCTTTTTATCTCTATCCTTACTTTTGTTTCTATTTCTAATATGTATGAGTAGTATCTCTATTGGGGCATGGGGAGTATCCCCATAGCTCATTCTATACTTTGGTTATATTTAACTCCAATATATTAATGATTAGATGTTTTCCACCCAATCATGCACTTATTCTCTGGTTAGATAGATTATATTTCTTGTGGGGTGACAAGATCATCTGATCCCAACAAGAATGAGCCCATAATCTCTTAACAAGATATGTTGATGGAGTTTATGATATTCTTACCCAATTTTTCTTATTTAGTCTAAATTATGGTGAAGAGATCCCCAGATCAATGAGCTTGAACACTGGATTGGAAATAAAAAATTCTTGATGAGATCACCTGATAGAACTTTTTGAACGCTTGAATAAGGATCCTCAAAATGTTGAGATCTCATGTTTTAGAGAAGCATGATCCTTATGAGATATGTTCTCTATAAGGAGACAAATTCAACAATCCTAATTTAATCATTAAAAATAAAGGATGTTTAAAGTAAAAACATGGTTTATGGTGGTAATCCCTAGGACCCCCGTATCTTTTGACACTTGCATTAAACCCAATTTAACTAGCTTTATTTCTTCACTTCTACTTTATGCTTTAGTTTAATCTAATCTCTTCGAAACTTGATCTTAAATGTTTTTCACTACAAACCAATTTGAATCTAAACTCTTAAAATGTTGACCCATGGGATCAATACCTTTCTTTTCTATAATCACCTTGTTTGTTTGGAAGTGAATTGATAGGCGTTAAAGGTTAAACTCTAGGGATAATTCCTCTACTGGATTTGGTGTGCAAATGGAATGCATTATCAAACTATTACTAACAAGTTCCAATCATCTATAAGGATAAAAAAAGTTTGATTTTATCTTTATTTAACTAAGAAATTGGATGAAAAAGTGATCGAATAAATTTAATTATATTTTGGGTCTAAAGATGTCCAGAATGTTGGGTTCACCACAGTACTATACTAATATAAGTCAATTAAAATTGACCCTACATTAAATTTGAATATTGTGTAAGTGTTTTTTTTTGGTCGGTAAAAATCTCTGTTACTATGATGTTGCCCAAAAAAACTTTGGGTACAAGAAAGAACCCCTGAATACAAGCTTGGTGACTAACCACCGACAAACTAAACAAAACTAAGCCAAAGAATAGAAAATGCTATGGTTCATGAGAACTCCTATCAGAACAACTAAAAGAAAGCATCAGAGACTATCTAACCATACAGAACCCCAAAAGAACAACTAACGACATAATCCTAAGCTACTCAAAACAGCAGCTAGCATGAAAAAACACCCTCTGAAAGTGTGATGCCTTGAATAGCCGGACAATATCTTTAGTTTTTCTTGGATTCTATGCAACCAGAAGAAACGGCTTCTATCCTTTAGTTTTCCTGATCATATACTTTTCCAGCCAGCAGAATGTAACACCATCAGGATTTAGACTCTGAAACAGGGTATCTTGTCAAAGCCTGCACGAAGATCAAATCAGTACTAGCAATAAACTCCTTAACTGAAAGTGTACTTATTAATCATCAGCAAAACTTCACATAATACCACTAAAACAGATCTTAGATCCTTACGGCAAGAACAAATGCAGGCAAGAAAAACAAGTAGCTAGGTTCTGCCACAGGAAAGAAGATAGAACTAGCCCCCTTCCCATTTCTTCATGGCTACTTTCTTTTTCCTTTTGGACCTTAATTCCTCAAACTCTAGTGATTCATCTCTCAACTGATCCGAGCCAGCTTCAGAGTTAGAGTCCTCAATGGAACCATCCCCATCCTTGAGCAGTTGGCTTTACTAAGTTGGTAATCAATTGAAAAACCACAGCTTTCCCAGATTTTCTTGACCTTCCAAGATTCAGAATCACATATATTGAGGTCCAGCTCCCATTCCAGATTAATACTTCCCACATTACAAACTGGTGAAGACCCGAACATATCAGGTTCAGCTTGGACAATATGGGGATCGTTGGGCTGAGGAGGAGGGCCAGAGGCGTTTCCAGAGAGAAATACTTCTTCAACCTGCTGCTCAATGGCCTTACGCAGGCTGTCATCAGACTCAGAAGAATGAATCTCATTTGTCTTATGGTCAGGATCAACTGGAGCATTTTTCCGAACACCTGCGTTCTTGCCAAACCTCATCTGCAGGTCCTTGTCTGGTGGAGGCTTCCGACTCTTCTGAGGACATGATGACTGTATGTGGCCGAACCTCATGCAGCACGAACACACGATTGGCTTGGAGACAATCTCCACCTTCAACTACTTGACGACTGAATCCACCTCAGCTTTGGTTGATTTCGGAAGATCAAGGATGTTGCTGACCTCGACGTAGACGGAGGCTGAACCCAGGCATCCAACAGAGGTTGAGCTATCATCAAAATCCACAGGCTTGCTGATGGTGTTGGCCACCCTTGCAATATGGTCTCATGTCCATGGGAGACCAGCATTCTCTATCTTGACCCAAACTGAAACTCATGAGAAGGAGAGCGGCTGAAGAGGAATACCTGGCTTCCAGGACTGAGCAACGACTAAGGAGCCATCCATGAACCAAGGCGCTTCATCCAATACTCTTTCCTGTTTGCTAGGCGAAGATAGTTTGATAACATACCCTTCCCTTTCATCCGAGAACACCTGAATGGGGCCACTAGGTCGCCATTTCCGCCTAATCCACCCAGCCAGGTGCTCCTGAAATGGCTTCCTGCCAAAAAAACGGATCGAGATAAACTTGCTCCAATCCGGGACGGAGATACCCTGACTAGAGATCGACGCACAACTCGATCCATCAACAAAGGTTGGCTCGATGTAGTCGATCGTGGCGAAACCTTCTACTTCGTGATCCTGCCTACTGGACAGCAGCCAGACGGCAACCAGTGAAGAAGGGGTGTCATTCGCCTGACTCTGTGGGTAGGATTTTGAAGGAGAGTTGGGGGGGGGGGACCTCGGACGAAGCCGCCGGTGCCTTCCCCTTGTGCAGCGCCGCCTTAGTAGGATTAGAAGGAAGGTCGTGCTTGCCTCCATCTCCAGTCTCCGCATCTTGATGAACTAGAGGAGTCGAGGAGGACTCCGTAGCAGCTAGCTCCTTCCCCCTTTGCCCGCTAGGGTTTCACCCACGCCCTCTCCCCTGTCCTCCACGCCCTCGAGCCATCTCAGCTGGTATACTAAGGTTCAATATTGTGTAAGTGTTGCAAGTAAGTATCAAGTGATTCTGGTTCATGACATTATATCTATGATAACCTAGACTTATCTCTACTCCCATGTATGTGCTATGAAAATCACGTTTGCACTAATTTCTCACTATGATATGTTTTTATTCTTTTTGGGATTATCTTTAGGTCAAATGATAAGTGGTGACATTCAATTGAATATAAAACCAAGGTTTCACCCAAGCTATTCATCATCCTCTCTCATCCCCTTTTGATTCAACATATAGGTCTCTTCTTACCCTAAACTTATTCTTTTATGTAGAGGACACTACCATGTTTCCAACACACTAAATTTCACTCAATTCTGAGCTAGGGTGAGAGAGATATGCCAATTTGAGAATTTCCTTAAATCTACCTTGGTTTTATCTCTTTGAATTTGATTTAGTCCATCTTGGGTTCACAACTTGCGTGGCCCAAAATTCAATTCCCTTTCCTTGGCATTCTGGCTCAAACCTATGGACCAATCACATGACACCATCTCGTGGGCCATGAATTTTGGCCATTGGATCTTTTAGACATGGAACTTAACCCCATCAAATGGCTCTTCATTCTTCTTCCTCACATGCTTCCCCAAGTGCAAGAGTAGGTAGTTGGAGTTGGTAACTTAACCTCAGATATACCCATGTCACACACAAATAATCTTTCTTTTTCCCTCCTTTCTCATTTCCCTTTCTTTGCACCCATTTCTGAGGTGTTTTGTACCCTGATCCTTCCTATTCCACTTTATCTTCTTCCTTGGGTGCCTTTAGCACTGTCCCGATAGAAATTTTGGGCATATGTATTCATAACCCCTTCACCATCATACAAAGCCAGCAACACATTCTTTGGGCCAAGGCAAGCTTGGTTGGCCTTCTTGCACTTGAAAGGGTCGTCGATATCCACCCCTTTTCCCTTTTTCCAATGAGGGCACCACTATGGGGTTCTACCCTAGCAAGTGCAACTTGTACAGGCCTTGTTGCAGTAGGGATGGAAGTTCGAGGTCCATCAGATCATGACCTAACTGACCAGATCCTACAAATCCCCCTTTGTCTTCCCATCTTAGACTGGGTCAACAAAACTCCATGAGTGAATCATGTTTCTCCACCTCAGTGCATGCATCCCCTTCCTTGCATCCCTTATGGTAATGGGTGTGTGTCATAGAGACTCCTGGATCAAGGAGATCTATGTTGCCCTGCCCCCCCCCATCTATGGCCAACAATTTTTGAAATTTGGTAAATCTTTTCCCTCTATCTACCTACTTCGAATAAATAAATAAATATTGTAAAATTTATAGAAAGTAGACCCTTTTTAAAAATATGGTCATGCAATATACCATTTTGATCAAAAAAATGAAATTTTCACTAAAAATACTTCCAGAACCTAGTTATACTTGCACATCCTCTCATAGTCCAAAATGCATGGTTTTGAAGTCTTTTGAAGATGCTTATTATCATTTAATTCTCATATGTTATCTAATGTGCCTTGAATCTTTGTGATTACTCTAGATCAGTAACATGAGTCAGTTGTTGTAATAGGTCTTGACCTTTATCCATCTTTGTACCCTCTGGTGACCGAATGTTACTTAACTGAGTTTAAATGGGATTTAATGCTAAAGATCACCTCATGAATGCTTAATGTCGATTAAATGTGCCTCAAATCCTCATGATTGACTCAAATATGTAATTTTGATGTATGTTGAATGAATATTCAAACGTATTCATGTTATCATCCTATTTTAACTTAATTATGTACTTTGAATTGTAAAACATGGTTATTATGGATACATTGATGTTGAACCTTAGACCTTGCTCAAATTCAGATATGTTTGTGTCCAAACTAATTATGTGACCTCTAAGTCAATAAGCCTACTTTCCTTGTACCCATAATTTCTACGTCGGTCATTCTTATACACATTTTTGGCTAAGCGAATGAATCTTGACATGATTCATAACCTAATGCACATGTTGATAACTATATATCTAATCTTGGATGAATATTGTTCTAATGATGATATATGATACTTTATGGGTTCAATCAATAGATTGATGGAACTCATCATACCAAATCTAATTGGATCTCTTTTATTCTCTAGAACTACTATCTTGCATGTTAATAACTCAAAATGACTAGTTTGACTATGTTAATGTTTATGTTGCTCTTATTCTTGGATCTTATGATCACACCATCTAATTTCATAAACTCTAATCTTATGACCCCTAATCTCATTTATGATTTGTCACCCTAGGTCCTAGATGAACCCATGTTGTATGATGTCAGACGATAATAACCTTGCATGACCTAGTTTGTGACTTTGAAATCAATGTTGAAAGATATGATAACTAGACTTAGATGACACACCCAACCACCATGGTCATGAGTAATGAACCTATCTTGTTAATTTTAATCCTATGACACTTATTTGTAATCCCAGGATCATTTTGTCGACTCATTTTCCAAGATCTCATCAAGCATTCTATATGGTCTTCTAAGTCATATTGTTAATCTTATGCTTTCATTAAGGTAGGATTTGTCCTCCAATTTAGTAGACTAGTGTATTGAACTTATTTGTATGTATGTATTCTTAGATGTTTGGTTTCATATGCTTGATTGAGATACTTGTTCCCTATGATTACTATGTTTGATCTTGATTAAACTATGTTGAATAAACCTTGAAACATAATTCAACTTGTGTATGATACAAACCTTACGTACCTGCATGAATTCACAGGGTAAAGGTACATGTCATGTTGAAATAGGTTTAGCTCATTGACTGGGTATTGAGTTGTCTCACATAGAAACATGGTGAAATTTGTGTTTTGGGACTTAAATGCCCCCACATGGACCCTCTTGTGATGAAGTTGGTTAATGGTCATATAAGTATAATGGAAAGGCACATAAAACACACTTTCATTTAACAATAAAGGCTTTAATGTTGTTTCTTTCTTTCAATTATATTATTTTCCCAAGCATATATGTTTTATTAAACCTGATATTTTTATGTCTTTTATAACAAACTAAGAATAGTTGTAGTGATATGTATCCATTTTATGATTTTAGGTGACATGTGTTCGTGTTTATGCCTAGAATCCAATCATTAGATGATGGATATAGGGATAGGGACATTTTTTACTTTTGATTTGATTACTAAAGGAAATTTCCAATTTATTGATTCGCATTTAATTAGTGTAATATTGTACATAATAAATGTCCTCATAATGATTGGTTCAAAGACCATGGGACTTCAACTGCGTAACTTGAACATGAGATCATAATGGATGCTATGAGCAATATTCTTAGATATCCCTAGTCAAGTATGAATTAGACAACAGCAGTACATGCGAGACTAGAATGTATGGTAACTGATGACCATTACTCATGGGTCATAGGTATTATATACCAATTCACATACATAGATACTTGTTAGAGAGAAAGTGCACTGGAAAAACCTACCTTTAAAGTTTTTCATGTATTGTTACATGAAAGTCAGAAACATAACACAAATGCAACAGTGGTGTTGTGGTCCTATGACCTAAAGTCACTACAATGGTGATGTGAAAATTTTCATGCTTTGACACTACCCAACGTGGTCTTAAAGAATGTTTCCATAAAGCTAGTGATTTGCATATTGAGAATCATGTTATGCATTGTAAGCATTGTAGAAGGAATTTGTCCCTCCCATATATTAGGAGGGATATCCAATGCCTCATGATAAGTGAGACAAGAGAAACACATGGCCATGCTCATGTGAGTCAATATATGATATTAAGCTCAAATTTATCTTTCTAGTATACTTAGAGATCAAAGAACTTAGATTCAACATAATGAGGGTGATGTGTCCATGCCTCTAGTTCAATCTGGATATATGTGACAAAAGGATTATAAAACATGGTAACTATGTTTTTTGTTGGTTTAGTCTTGTCTGATTGATCCTATACTTGGGGTAGCAATGATGTGTAGCTAGACACCCGCTCATTTCTTATGGTTCACAATATTGATTAGTGAATTGTTTGCCAACGTAGTATGGTTCCTATAGGGTCACACGCATAGAGATAGCTTCAAACAAGATTGAATTGGGCCTTATTGTAATTGTTATTATAAATCTAGGGACTAGAAGTAAGTTCTGAGGACCTACATAAAATGTGGAGGCAAACTTGAGAAATAAGTTTCCATAAGTCAGGGAGTCTATAGCCTGGCCAAATAGGGTTTAGGAAAACCTAACTCTCCAATTATCTCTCTATATATATGATATGAAAGGAGGCCTTCAGGGAATGCCCTCATATTATCCATTGTTGCTTCCAAGGTTGGAGAAACCCTAATAGTGACATGGAGAGAGAAAGAGGGGAGGGGGAGACTAGCAACTCTGGCCTCTTTGCACACTCATGTGGATACCGTGGAGACAATTTTGCATAGCATATTCCTTCTAGACAAAGATCTTTACTGTTGACACACAAATGGAGGTGGCATGAGAATAATGTAGTTTGCCACATGAATGCGTGGAATAACTACGTGATACTCTAGACATACATATTGAGGAAGGGTATTCCATGTAGGACATTGTGATTAGCCACCTAGGGCACATAGATCAAGGTAGAGAACCTCAATGGCAGAATAGTGTGATGCACCACACACATGCATGGTAGAACATTGTGATATGCTAGAGGTGACTTTGGGTTTAGATTTGGGGTCAACATATCCATCTTAGTGACCTTCAAATTTATGCAATCACTAAAGAATTCCCACAATCTTTCACTGACTATCACCGGCTGATTGTCATGATTTTCTAGTAGAAAAATATTTTTCTACACTCATCCTGAGAAAACATTTGGAGTGTCAAAAATCCTAGAAAGGAGTTCTAATTGTTGATACAGTGAGATCCAAGAGATGCATAGGTTGGAGTGTCTAGATCTACACCAATTTTTATAAGTTGAATGATTGGATTCTCTTCTAGGATAATGTATAAAATTGTAGACCCTAATCTGATTTTCATGCATTATACAGATCTTTCTCAAGGGTTCTTAGGGAAATTTAATTATGTTGTGATCTCTGCTCTTGATATATCTATAGTGGGATCAGAGCTATGATTAATGCTCCTAACTAGACTTTTGTATTATGAATCAATTTTTTGTCATTTGATGATGATACAACATATATTTCATATGAAGAAATTCATTAATGTGCAAATTTTCTAAATGGGAATGTCCCAATTAATATCACCATGATCATATTATGATATGATAATATATATGTATACATATATGTTTATATGCAAATCCAGAGTGATGCCTCAAAATAGTTTTCTTTGTTGTGTTATGCATGATGACAAAACCATAACTGTTATTGTGTTTATTACATGTGGTTGATTGTTTGTAATTCTTAATAAGGCTTTCATGTTGTACCTTCTCTTAAAATTCCAAAGTATAACTTCCAACCTTATTCCCCTTGAATGTAACTCAAGGCTTCTCTTACATATGATGTAATAGTTTAGGATAGCATAGGATATATGATATCTAATATGGTGGACATGACAAATGATGAATGCAAAACAATTATTGACTATAATGGATCGTCCATGGTGGCCTCTCATGATTGAAGAATCCAAGGATCAAGTTGTATTATATTTTGTGTATGCATATGATGCAGGAAACCTTACATGACCTCAATGCTCCATTATCTTGGAAATATTGTGTTGGGAGTCCATACTCATTGCATTTCAATTTTATAACTTGTGATGCTTGTTTATATATATGATATGCAATACATACATATGTGGTAATTAGATATGTATATGTATTATACAAAATCCCTTGCTAAATATTAAACTTGAGATGCCCTTCAACATGTGATACACATCAAGGTCTTGATCAATCTAAGTGGGCTCATCAAAGCAAGGTGCACTATCCATCTTGGTGATGTGGGGTAAACGTGTGGGTATGCCAAAGTAGGGAATACAAGGCCTTATCAGTAGCGGCATTTGGGATCATCTTAACTACATAGCCTTAATAGGGTTAAATGTCTAGAGGCATGTGGATGGGTGTTACATATGATGTAATTTAAAAATTGTTGTTTTCCATCCATCGAAGGGTTGCATGAGATGCAATTGGTAGAAGTTTCCAACCTAAATAATTGAGTTGTAAGTAGTCAGCCAAAGTTGACTCGTTTTAATAAAATATGGACATTGGCCACTAGAAAGTTATTCGACATGACTCTTTAGATTGATAGAGAGAGCCATTAATTTACAGAAAATGGTGGGAGTAAGATTTTTTAAATCAAAATTCATTCTTATTTTTCTTTGTATATCACATGGAAAATAACAATAAAATTTCACTGCCATTGGTCCTTAGGAAGGATAAGCTCAATGGGAAAAAAATTGGATTGGTACTAAAACATGAGAATTGTTCTCAATCATGATCATAGGCTCAAAGTACTAGGTCATAATTTTCACTAGTGAGCACACTCCCAATGAGCCAAAGGATGAAAGGGATGCATTCAAGGTGTTATGTGACATTTTAATGATGTGGTGTGCCTCATGCGAGCATCCACGATGCCTGACCTATAGTGGAAAAACAAGAACATGGAGGCCTTTGAAATGATTACGCGTCTCAAAGGATTTTTTGAAGGCAAGTTAGATAAGAGAGGTATGAGGTGTTAAAGGCATTATTTCAAAGAAAGTTGGTAGAGTGATATCCAATTGGTCCTCGTGTGATCTAGTTGATTGGGTATGTGGAGAACCTAGAGAGATTGGTTTCCCAATGGGCCAAGAGTTGGATATGCATCACACCAAGGGCATTGGGGAGAATGCAAACTATTTTGAATCATATAACAAATTTTTCATGAACATGAACATGAATGAAATGGTTAAACCACTTCCAAAACTACTCAAAAAGTTGTGAGTTGTTGAATCAAACATGAAAAAGGTCAAGATTGGATTGGTGTTGATGATCAATATCATGAATAGTAAGACCAAGAGAAGTAAAAGGGCAAGAAAGGTTCTAAGCCCTAAGTCCCAATTTTCTATTACAAAGGTGAACGGAGGTGTGGCTAAGAATGGAATTTGTCACCACTATCACAAGCCTGGACATTGGAAGAGAAATTGTCCTGTCTAGCTGGAGGAACTTAAGAAGTGTATGGGGTTGAGATTTCCACCTTATGTATATCTGTTATTGAGATAAACTTATCTACTTCTTCAAAATGGGTATTGGGTATCGAATTTGGATCTTACATATGTTGTAATGTGAAAGATCTAGAAAGAAGTAGACCCCTGAAGAATGGACTTGTGGACCTATGAGTCGCTAATGGAGAAAAGGTTGTTGTTGTGTCTATAGGAACATATAGTTTACCTTTGACCTCCTGTCCTATAATAGAATTAGAAAATTGCTATTACATACCTTCCATTTGTAGAAATACTATATATGCTTATTGTTTGGACAAGAATAAAGAATGAAATTTTCTGATATCTTTTTTGGTCTTTATTTGTTAGATCTTGAGACATAGGTTTATAACATAAATACCAACAATTTAAATTGCATGATTCAAACATGGCATATCTATGGCATTGCCACTTGGTTCGTACAAGCAAGCAGCTCATTTCTAAAATCCATAAGGATGGATACTTAGAGCCATTTTATTTTGAATCTTTCAAGACATGTCAATCATGTTTTTTGAACAACATGTCAAAGGTCCCTTATTGGAAACAATGAGAGGGGAACTAAAATTTTAGAAATCATGCATACTGATGTATGTGTCCTTTTAGGTAAAATCTAGAGGAGGGTATCAATACTTCATTAAATTGACTAATGATTTCAATAGATATGGATATGTGTATCTCATGAAACACAAATTAGAATATTTTTAAAAGTTCAAAGTATTCAAGAATGAAGTAAACAACCAATCAAGGTGGTGAATGTTTGAGCTAAAAGTTTGAGTACCTTCTCAAGGAGTGTGGCTTCATATCACAATTTACTCCACCAGGAATGCCACAACATAATGGTGTTTCACAGATAAAGATTTACATTTTTTTTGTACATGGTGGAGTCCATGATGAGATAAGTCGAACTTCCTGATTCCTTTTGGGTGCATGCTCTATAAGCCACCATGTTCGGACTTAACCATGTTCCCTCTAAATTGGTTCTGCATAAACCATAAGAGGTATGGACTGGGAATCATCCCAACATGTTTTTCATGAAGGTTTGAGGCAATGAAGATTATGTGAAGCATTCATTTCCTGGTAAATTGGGACCCAAATTTAACAAGTGTTATTCTATGTGTATCCTAGGGAAAACAAAGGATACTTCTTCTATATTCCTTCCCAGAACAAAGTGTTTTTTTGCTAGAACCAGTACCTTATTTGAGAAGGAGTTCATTTCTAGAAATATTAGTGGGAATAAAATAGAATTCGAAAAAGTTTGAGGTATAGAAAATGACAATGAACCTAAAGAGGAACATTAGGAGGCACCACAAGTTGTTGTGGCACCGCCACCCCATCAATAAACACATAAACCTCATAGATCTAGTACAACTTGCCATGAGTCATAGTTGGATTTCTTGTGAATCAAGATGGTGAGGTGTTGGTCGTGGATCAAGATGAGCCAACCACCTACAAGGGGGATATTGAGGGCCCAAAATCTGGTAAATGGTTTGAGCTTATGAGATCTAAAATAGACTTTATGTATACCAACAAGGTATGGACCTTGTGGAACCACTTGAAGGGGTAAAACCCATTAGGTGCAAGAGGGTATTCAAGAAGAAAATAGACATGGATGGAAATATCCACACCTAAAAAAGGGTGACTAGTGGATAAAGGTTTCAAACAAGTTCTAGGTGTTGACTATGATGAAACTTTCTCACCAGTCACCATGGTCAAGTCCATTAGGATCATGCTTTCCATTGCACCATACCATGACTATGAGATCTAGCATATGGATGTCCAAACTTAATTCCTTAACTATAATCCTCTTTAGGATGTGTAAATAATAAACCTTGAGGGGTTTATATCTCCAAAGGATTTTGGAAAGGTATGTAAGCTACAAAGGTCAATCCATGGATTGAATTAGGCATCTAGAAGATGGAATCTTTTTTTTGTTGAATCGGTTAAAGAGTTTGGCTTCATCAAGAATGAAGATGAACCTTGTGGTTACAAGAAGGTTAGTGGAATCATTGTAGTATTCCTCATATTTTATCGGGATGACATAGAAAATGATATTCCATCTCTGTAAAAGGTTAAGACATGGTTGGGAAATAGTTTCTTATTGGAAGACTTAGGATAACCCACCTATATTCTATGTATCAAGATCTATATAGATATATCTATAAGGATTATTGGCTTAAGTCAAAGTACATACATTGACAAGGTGGGAAATAGTTCAGCATTCAAGAGTCTAAGAAAGAGAACCTACCCATGTCTCATGGGGTAAGTATTTCTAAGGCCAATTTTCCCAAATCTTAGGAATAAAGAAACCACATGAGTAAGATTTCATATGCCTTTGCAATTGGATCTATCATGTATGAAATGATATGTACACATCTAGAAATCTCATATGCCTTGAGTGTGATGAGAAGATATCAAGCAAACCTGGGTAAAGGTCATTGTATTGTAGTGAAAAACATACTTAAGTACTTGAGAAGAACTATGGATGATTTCCTAATATACGGTTGTGAGGAAGAGTTGGTTTTGAAGGGTTAAATTTACATAAGCTTCCAAACTGATAAAGATGACTATCAGTCACAATTGGTTATGTGTTTTTCCTTAACGTGGTGCAATTAGTTGGAAGAGTTCCAAGAAAGCAATAGTAGTTGACTCTACAATAGAACTTGAATAGATTGATACATTAGATCTTTCAAAGGAAGTTGCATGGATGAAGAATTTCATCATCAAACATAGAATGGTTCCTAGCATTGTTGACGTAGTTGGACTAACTATGAGAACAATGGAGTTATTGTGCAAGCTATGGAACCCAAATTGCATCAGCATCCCAAGGATACTCTTTGGCACTTCCATCTTATATGAGAGACTGTTGAGAGAGGGGAAGTGAATATTAGTAGGGTACCAACAGAGATCAATATTGTTGATCCCTTGATGAAGGTGTTATCACAGCAGAAGCATGATGGTCATGTTAGACCGCTTGGTATTAGAATTGTAAGTGATTGGCTTTAGTTCAAGTGGGAGACTGTGGGCTTTAGTTAGGGTTGGATGGAAAAAGTGACAAAGATGGAAATCTAGGATTTTCTCTTCCTAGAGTTGATGAAATTAAGTTGGTGATCATTAGATAGATTTTCTTGGTGATTCTTCTCTCACATGTCAAGTGTCAGTCCCTCCTTGGATTTTATTTAAAATGATATCAGATGCCCCTCTTTCCTCACTCTTTCTCCCCTATTCTCCATTTCTAGGGTTTTTGAGTTGAGAAGAGGAAGAAGTATATTCAATAGCTATAACCTTGGTGGATTCATAGAAAACTTTAGAGATTGAACTATGTTTTTAAGGTGCTTGTCACCTTAGATGAGTGTTTATATCTCTCTTAAACTCTATAATTATGTTGAAAGCATGATTATATCTAACTAAAATAATCAAATCATTCTTAGTAACTATATGCAATTGCATAATCAATTGGGATGATTTTAGGGAAATAAATGCTTTTGATTTAGATCCTATCTCATTTATTTTCCTTTTCCTCATTCTTGATTTATTAATTTAAGATATATTTGAAGTCTTATGGATAAATAACTATATCATCCTACACCAATATTGCTTAAAAGTCATCCCAATAATTAAAATGCTTGGAAATTTAGATGGCATGTGTGTAATCGTATTTGAATTCAATCAACATGAGCTTCTTAACTGAAATTTTGAATCCTTATTTGATTTTAATATGTTATGTACATGAGGATCAGTATATGAACGGTTTATATTGAGTAAATCCATGTCTAGAGTTAATGTTGAGAGATGGACTCAAATAAGTCACTGAATCATTATACGCTTGTAAATGATTAGTGGAATGTGTAGAATGGAATCCATTCGTCTTGAATAGACTCAATAAACCTTTATAGACCATGATGAGATTACCAAATAGTATAATTTTATGATTTGTTGAACTAAGTCAAAGTCTATCAAAGTCATAGAAATTCAGTATTAATTAGTTGAGTATGAGAGATAAAGCCTAAACTTGTAAATAATTTTGTAAATGTCAAGAAATGCTCAGTTGTAGGTATGAAAAACATTAATTGAAGGTGATAAGTCTGATCAGTATGATATAAGCCTAATTTATCTATTTTAATATAATTTATGAAATTATGAGTAAACCCTGCATGAATGTAGGTCTTTTCTGTAAGTCACATAATAATGAATTAAGAAGATGAATAGAAATTTAGAGGCAAGAAGAAGAAACTCTAATATGTGATACCTTCTAATTTGAGAGTTTATGAGGAATAGAAGGATTGATTTTATTTACCAAAATTTCATTATGAGTCAAATGACATGGTACATGTATCTAAATGCAAAATAAGAATGGAACAAGGGTGATATGAATCATGATAATATGTGATGAATAAAATATTAATAACATAAGCATAGAGAAGTCTTTTATATTTTTATTTTAAATGTATATAGGTTGACCTAAAATGAATGGAATATGCTAAAATCATACTATAAAGGATTTCAGTGAGAGAGAAACTTTATGCATAAGTTTTGATTGATATATTCTAAAAGTATTAGTGCACATGAAATGAAAGAAGTTGAGACTAACTAATATGAAATGAAGGAAAAATAATGGAAACTAGTAGATGGATTTGAGAACCTAACTCTAAGCCTATAATGATGACCTATGTAACATTGATGAATAGTGAACTCAAATGAGGAATTAAGGAATGCATATAAGTATAATTCAAATCAATTACAAAATGAGGTATAAAGATGTGAATGAGCTTACAAGAATTTATTCTTGGATTGTAATTGTTTGTAATAAAACTTGTACTTGAATGCATATAATATTTTGATGGACTTCAAATGAAAGTCAAATAGGTGTTTATTAGTAACCACAACTGAGAACGCTAAATAATAGAATAAGAGAGTTAAGTATGTTAAGCATGTTTATTCTTGAAATTTAATTACATCTATTGAAATTGGATGGAATAAGTATATATTTTATGATAAACCTATTCTAAGCATGATGGATGACATAAGATGTCTATACATCTATATTGTTTCTAGTTTTAATACCTCTTTGAATACTTGAAAAAAAATTGATATGGAATTAATTGATATGAAATATGTTGATATTAAATTAACAAGCATTGATTACATTCGAGAAATCCTATTTAGGGTAATTTTTTGATTATGAAATGATGTCTTGGGCCGATAGTCAATTCATGATAAATCAAGTGAGATAATTTGGAAATGGGAGGGAAACATGACTATTGTAAATCATAAATTGTTAATATTGTTGATATAATTCTTATGTTTCTTGTTAGCCCTGATATGCTTTATGTCATTCTAGTTGCACGACAATGCACACATTTGATAAATGATGATTTGAATTCTTTTGAACATGATAAAAAGGGACTAGTAACAAGTGATATGATGACACATCTAGTTAGGTGCCCTAAACACCATGAATTTCCCCTGAGGTCCATACAGGGAAAATGAACGGATCTTCTTCTAGTAATTAGAGAATAATGAGAAGGATTTTTGGAGTGTGGATAAAGACCTTAAAGGTTATACCACTAGGCTATGATTGATCCATATGGTGTGGCACTGGCCCTAAATCCTTTGATGTGAAATTGTGTGTTCATAAGGAACGGACTCTAATGAAATGAAAACTGTGAAAAAAGTGATATATGGTTATATGTGATATTTTTTCGGGTTCCTATCTCATTTATACGAGATGATGATGTGAGCCACTTTAGGAAAACTTGTGGTGGACCAGGGTCTATTTTTGATATCTTAGGTTGGTCGACTAAACCCTAAGATAGTGATGGTGAGTCTTTGATACAAGAATCAAGTGTGGTGAATTCTACTTGGTGAGGTACGATCCAAGTAGTTTCAAGGAAAATGAATAAAAGATGATAAGTCGTGTAAAATATGAGTTGAATGTTTGTTGCATGCCTTTTATTGCTAGCTAAGAAACCTGATGTTGTTGATTATATTTGTTGTGGACAGTAACCATCCTTTTATATATATAGTATGTTTCCATATTATTATTTGTGTGGTTTGGAATCTGATCTTAAATGTGATGTGTGGTTTATGTTGGGATCAATATCCACTCTAAATATGAACTAGATTTGCTTTTCATTTGAATAGTCATGTTTTATAGACATGTCTTATGTGTACTTTAGCTTTAGGACGGAATCATGTGTTCTTGGTCTGGTTGGTGGGGTCTCACAGAGATGTAGTTATTGTTATTTCTTGATTCTAATTGTTTAGATCTTGAATTGTTGCTCCTATAATAGGATTGCCATTTTGAAGGAAGTAACCTATACTATTATGTTCACAAACATTCTCTTATGTATATTTAAAGTTGGAATTAGTCTAAGTGAATACCTTGTCTGGTTATTTAGATTAGTGTTGCAAAATGGATTTGACTAAATGCTAGAAATATTGTTAGACCTTTTAATATTTGTATGTTTCTTTTAAGTTCATTATACTTAATCTAATGTTGATGCATGTAATTATCTTGAGTGGGAGATATCCACTCATTGTGGGTCTATATGAGTCTCATGAGGTTGTTCCAAATGAGTTTAGGTATAATTCTATCTAGGAAAGAGGGCATGATAAAGAAGATGTAAATAGATTAATCAAGACTAGAATGTCCATGTACTCTCTCTTTCCCGGGATGGGTTGTAGATTAACTTATTTCTTTCATGTACATGTAGATGATGTAAACTGAAGTGTATATGAGCAAAAAGAATTGATTCTAATTTTAGTGGAGTTGAATTAGTTTTATGATAATGTAGCTTTGGTTTATTAGTTTTAATAAGAATGAAAAGGGAAAAACTCAACTATGCTTTTTCATGTCTTCTATTGATTGTGTTTGCTGATAATTAGTTGTTTTTCTTCATAATGTGGGTTAAGTTTTAGATTTATCTCTAATGATTGGCCTTAATGCTAATAAAAAGAGAAGTCCCAGCATAATCCATGCACATCCTCCACCTAGTGATAGTGTGAATGGGGATGAGCTCGTTGTTTTCATTGTGTACCAATGTGGTGCTTCCTTTCTACAAAATGAATTGTAATGGGCTTACCCATGATGAGTCAGAAATAGGGCATTTGATGCCAGAAGTGAGCAACTTCACAACTTCAAGGCGAACCACTTCCTTCATGTTTAGGTTCAATTTGCGTTGGTGTTATACATATGGTTTGTGGTCCTTTACCATAGGGATCTTATGCATGCATAGTGTTCGACTCACCCCCAGTGAGATCACTCATCTAGTAACCTAGGGCTTTTTGCCTTGTCCATTATTTAGATTATAGTTTATATTCATGTTTAGATGTCAAGTCAAAATTTATCATCATTGGGTAGAAATTTAGATCATCTAGGAACACATACTTCAACCCTTCTAGTAAAGGTTTCATCTCAGGGGCCTTTGGTGTTTCATCTAACTATCTGGTAATATATGTTGCCTGAAGTTCTTCCAATTCATCTTCTGGGACTTCTTCTATTGAGTCAAGGTGAAATATGCATTGATTCACTTGTTCATTAATAGACTCACTGGCTTTGGGGTCAACAAGGGTAGTCTCTAAATGATCTTTAGAGTTTGAATTCTCTCAAGTGAGGGGTTAGATCTTTTCTATACAATCTAACAAGAAAACTTCATCTTGTGTGCTTGGCCTATTTATGCTGTCAAAAACCCTAGATTCAAGGATTTCCTTCCCTAACCTCTTAAGTAAGGTACATATCTCGACATCAATAAATGCTCTTGTGTGGCAAGGAAAGGTCAGCAAAAAATAAGAGGGCAACAAAGAACCTCCTTTATGTCCATGCCAACAAAGTCACATGGAACATAAGAATCCTTTCCAACCTTGACTGGGACATCCTCAATTATTCCCATTGGGACAGTCATTCAGGAGTCAGTCAGATGTATCATCATGCCATTTGGGAGTAGTTTTGAAAATCCTATCCTCTTAGTCCAGCTATAGGGCATAATGGAAATGCTATCCCCAAGGTCAGTTAATCCTTTCCCATGTAGAGTCACCAATGTGGCATGCAATCCCAAAATAGCATGGGTTCCTTTACTTCTTTGGCATTTTGTTCTAGATCATATTGTATGTTGTTCTAGAAAGTTTAACCATTTGTATTACCCAGTTGTGTATTTCCTTATGAGGAGCATCTTAAATACTTTGACCATGCAGGTATCTCTGCTAGGGAATCTAATAAAGGAATATCCACATGAAGATTTTTCGTTGTCTCCTTTAACTTCATAAAATGAGTGTGGAGTCATGTCTGCCTTAAGCAGGAAATGGAGGATGATGCCTATTGATCGATATAATTGGTTCTAATGCACTCTTTTCTATGAAGACTAGTTCTTCTGAATTGTCTTTGTCTATGTTGTCGATAACTACAGTATCTTGTACTTTACATTTTAAGTAACTACTTTTAATGTCATTAGATTAGTTACTTTTGAGCCTTGAATGATTATAAATTGTCCTTGTTTGTTGAAACCACATGGGTCTTGGTAGATGAATTTTTGAAGACTCTTATCAATTGCATTGCAGCATTCTTTAATTATTCATGATGATGTGAGCTATCTTCTGGTGCCTTGCAAATGTTGTTGAACGGGGGAAAAGATTTATTGAGAGTTGGAAAATTTGAGATTTAATGGAGTTGTTGATTAGAAATTATCATTTGTTGTGATTGCAATATCTTCTCAGTAGCTGAAAGTTTATCATCAGATGATGGAGCACTACCATGTTATCATGATTCTTGTTTTTCTAACACCTGGTTAGGATAGCATTACTAGTTGTAGTTCCTATTCTAGAAGTAACCACTGAAGTTTCCTTGATTTTAAAATTTCATTGCTGGTTATTCTGGAATCCTAGAGGATCCCAAGCTTGATTTATGTCATGTATGAGTTGTTGGGAGTTTTGTGCTCATGTAGGATTGTTGTATTGAGAATCATGATAGATTATGGTTTGATTGGGAGTATAGTACCCTTGACTAGGAATACTATGGATGGGTTTTAGATCCTCGTGTGATTGTTGTATCTTTCAACTGTATCATTACTCATTATCACATCAAAAAGAATATTACAACCCAAGTTAGAGTCGGAAATGCCTTTGCATGCTTCATAAAATTGTGTTACTGCCTTGACATGTTGTTCGTGGTGGTAAATTTCTTATTGTATAGACATTAAAGGATGTCTCAAGACTATATTGCTTAAGTGATAGTAGTTTCAAAGATTTTACAATAGATTTCTACTCAAAACTACTCTTTGTCATAGTTACCTTTAACACTCCCTTCCCTATAGATCTACCTCAGTTGGAATGATTTTTAGCTCCAAGGCTCACTACCTTCCATGTGCTATCATAACTTCATTGCATGAAATTTCTCCAGACGAGGAGTCTAGAAACTTTTTGATATCATCATCCACGACTCTATAGAAAAACTCGATGAGCTGATTTTTAGAGATACCATGGTGTTAACATTTGTGGAGAAGCTCATTGTTTCTTTCACATGGTTTGCTACAATTTCACCTGGGACCTGTGTAAAATGTGTTATCTAGCCTCTGATAGCGTGTGTTATTGAAGGAGGATAGAATTTCTTAAGGAATTTGTTCTTAAGTTGTTCCAGTGTGGTGATTAGATCACCTGACAAAGAAGCGTACCAACTCCTTACTCTGTATTGCAAGAAAATAATTGAAAAGGTAAAGTCTAATAGCATCATCAGCAACTACATTTTATTTTGTCATAGCACATATATACACAATTTTATATCTTGACAATCCTCTCATTGTTTTAATAAGAAGCGGTTGCTTTGTAGTAGTGTGATCCAACACGTCCTAATTTCAAATTTAGGGGCATTGATAGGAGGTGGTAGAATTGGATGTCAAAGATCAACAACCTTCAATATTGAGAACTAATGAAGATCCTTCGGTCGCTTGGCCTCTCATGCAATAGCTTAGGCTATTTAGATTTCCTATTGAACAAAAGTTTGGGATTCTTGTGTAAGCCTCTCTCTGTGCTGTAGTGGCTAAGTTGACCCTTTGTGTGATTTCTTCCTTGGCCATTCTAGTTTGGTTTTATTTTATTCTGATGGTAAAAGGTCCTCTTATCTCAGGATCAAAGCTTGATGCAAGGCCAATGCTAGTGGAGAGCCACATACAACAATTTATGGTACCTGATATGGAAAGATCTTTCATAAATCAGATGGATGTAGAAAGAATAAGTTCAAGTAAATATTTATAGTTTCAATGGTAAAAGTAAAATCCTAAATTAATCTTCGTAGAGTTGGACTAACTAAACAATTACTTTGTCCCTTGAAATGGTGCCAGAATTTGGTATATTAATTTTATTGCGCTAACAGATCCACCAAATAATAAATTCCCTAGTTTATACCAAAATAACATACGAAAATACCACTCGCAAGCAGATAGATCTTATTGATGTATAGTTGAGGATCATATCTCATGCAAAAACTTTTAAAGAACATTGCTAGTGGTATCCAGTTGCACTAAGACTACTATTTAAAACCAAGACTTGATTGGGTTGAATTAAACTAATTGCAAAGGAAATAAAAAGTGAGAAATTAAAATTGGGTCTAAATTAATGATGGAAGTCACTATTTCACCATCGTTACATGCACAAACACATCCATAACATATCCAGGCTTGATAGAACCATTCAACTAGATCAAGCAAGTTTCCATTTGTTAGGAAAAGAAAATCATGTAGATATCTCTATAAGTATGCTCTCTCGTTACTTACAGGTCATGTATCTAGTGCTACGGAGACATTCATTCGAACATTCTCCTTTAGGCATCAACTAAGTTAATTGATATTTGAAACATATGCATTGAATTTCTCGCAACCTAAGATTATAAGATATGATGGAAAGCGGGAGATCAAGCCACTAAACATGCAGTGAAATGATTAACATCAAATTAGAGAGTTATATACAAGTCATGGAACATCAAAAATGGACATATAAATATGAGAAGCAGGCCTGGTCCCCACACCCTAGAAAAAGGAACTACTCATTGTTCATGATAAGAATAGGACAATCAAGGGAAAAGGATGGATTATACATCATCATGGTGGCATAGGAATCGTGGCCCTGGTATAGTAGTTGTCTTATAACTCGATGAAGACTATGGTCCAACAAAGGAGGAGGAACTTCCCAAGACTTAACATGGATGGGTCTCCTTCTTTGCCTCTTCCTCCATTGGATCTGAACCCCAATGAAGGGTGATAGATGTAAGGTTGCTGAGGCAGAGTCATCTAACCAACCACCTTCATGGATAAGAGATGAATGTTGGTGATGCAGAGGCAGAATGGAAGTGCAACAATAGCACCATGGAGGTGGCCAATGGCGGAGGGTCATTGGTGATCTTCTTCCTAGTCTAGAAGGAGTGTGGAAGTCATGCAGTGTCATGGAGAGAAGAGATCCCCCCTAATGGAGGTAGTGGTTGACTATTTATAGAATGCAGCAAAGTGTTCTTTGGGAGTGGCTCTACGATTGGCGTAGAAGCATCATTGGTTGATGGGACTAGGATCCCATCAAAGCGTCATGCAATGGGAGATCATCAGAGGCTTGGTAATTTGTTAAGTGTACATTGATGGTTAGATGCAAAAGCACCATCAACCCATGGCTCATAGGGTGTCCATCAGGATGGATTGAAAAAGGAGCAGCAATTCCATTAGGCGTAACATTCAAGAGCATCGTTGTTTTATGGGGCTATCATTAATGGAAGGTGCAATGCAACCCTTTAAGCTTGAATGTGGCACCATGGCCATTGGTCGAAGTTTTTTCGATCGGTGAAGCCCTGAAGTTTCTTTGTTAGACAGCTTCATTGTCTAGCCATGGGGCTTGGACCTCATTGGTCGATGGGAGTTGAGATCCAGTTGGTCTTATTTGTTGAACATGGTCGATGGATTCCTTAGTGATGGGTGGTCAACAAAAGGGGAGAGGGAGCATAATTTCTTCAGGCATCATCATTGATGAGAATGGAATCCCTGTTACACTACTATAGAATGGGGATACAGTGTTAGTTATTTTAGGCATACATCGTCAGTTGTAAATCGACAGCCAAGTGCAAAATGCTAAAACTCAGCCATTCTTCGTCGGTTCATGAAACCAACGACAATACTTTTTACCGTCAGTTCCATGTTACAGCGAAACTGATGATGTAACATGTAGTGGGTGATGTATTTGTGGTCTGGTTTAACCTTTGCTCAGTTGTTGCAAGAACAAAAATTGATGTTGTCAATATTTCCTTGTCAGTTGGGTAATGACAAATAATTAGATGTTGAATAACTTGATGTCAATTTTATTAGTGTTAGAATAGTGAAAACTTTAGGTATACCCCATCAGTTTGTTGAAAATTATTGACATAGTATGGATATATAGTCAATTTTTTTACAAATAACTGACAAGAAATTTCTATATTTTTATATAGTAGGTCTGTAGACTTTTTGGCCACTAGCCTATCTATTGTCTATAGTTCTTTAGATATGAAAAGTTCTCAAGAACTGTAGGCCTTTGCAATTATTGCATCTTAACAACAGGCTGGAAAACCTACAAGAAAAGAAATATTATGAGAAATAGGCACAAATATGCCACATTCTATCATTGTTTTCATTTCACATGTGCACAAATCCATGAACTCATAGCGAAATTGTTTTTTTTCTCAGCCACACTTCAATTTCTTACATATATGCAAAAATATATAGCATTCTCTTCCTCTTGCCTTCACATTCAAATTCACACACACATACACTTAACATCCAATTCACACTCACAAATACATACCAACTTTAGTTTTCAACTTAGATTTTAAGCCACAATGTATAATAATTATACAACAAATATATATCAACATTCAATTTACACTCACAAATACATATCAAAAATCTAACATCAAAGTTCAAACTATCAAAAATATCAATCAATCGTCTAATTTATCATTCAATTCCACATTTTTTATGAAGAAATTT
The DNA here is from genome assembly GCA_963693085.1 of Alisma plantago-aquatica. Lineage (NCBI taxonomy): Eukaryota > Viridiplantae > Streptophyta > Magnoliopsida > Alismatales > Alismataceae > Alisma > Alisma plantago-aquatica. The sequence goes on along the minus strand of OY856412.1, from coordinate 1,290,394,080 downwards.
ACCCACTGTTAGTGTTGGTCATTCATCTGCTCCAATGTATAGGTTTAGTATTCTCAAAAAACTACAATGACAATGAGACTTCTAATTGAATTTTATTGTTTGTATTATCAAATGAGACTATTTCATTAATATGATCTAAGACTAAAAACTTACATTCTCTACACATTTGATATGTTGCACGTGAGTGACAATCGTCTGTATGTACAACATCAAGTAATATGTGCATGCCCAGCCATTGTCTTGTATAGGACCCTCTAGATTTCTAATTATGTTAATAAATGTAATTAAGTAGAGCTGGTCATATATTATGAAATTGGAATGAGAAGACTATATACATCAACATTGTTCCAAGTTAATGATTTCTTTTTCTTATATACTTTCTCTCTGCAGGTATGGAATGTTTTCACACCGCTATAAGTTAAATTAATAGATATGTTGCATTATTAAGTTGTAATTTGATGTAAATATTAACAAATATGTTGGGCACCAAAAAACTATACTTACGCATGAATCACCAATTTCATTGGGTGTCCCTCATTTGGTGTCAGTTTTTCACCCAAAGAATCAAAGAAATACGCAGTCCAAGTCTTGGGAACAATCACTAACAACTACCGATGCTTATTTCTGAGTGAATAGAAGGGGAAAAAATTAAATACCAGAACAAATTGTATTCATAGGTTAGACATATAAACAACAAGCCAAAAGCTTACCTAACATTGAAGGGAGCTAAGATCACGCTCTTGGAAGCACCAAAAAACTACATCATAGTAGTCACATAATCTTTGGCCTCACTCGGATCTTCAAGTACATCACTAATCAATGGTGGCATTAGAAATCCCACATTTGCTATTCTGAAGTCACGAGCCGCATAATACAATGACTAAAACAATATATATGCAACACTCACTTAATGTATAGGACATAATTAAACAATTTTTCAAATATGACAGGTATTCACACATTGTAACTAAAGTTCTATCACTTATGTGTTTAGCCAATCATACTAAAATTTCTCAAAAACATCTTTGAACACTATAATATTATCACATTCTATACCTACAATCTCCTCTCCAAGGATGATCACAATGGTATTTTTTTGGTCTATATTGTCTTACCATATTGTCAATGTCTTACAGTTAGGGCCTAAGGAGTTGAACAACTCATGTGGAATAAAATGTGGGGGTGGAGGCTTGGGAACCCTAGGGGGCTTCTTAGCTGTTGTAGGTTACATGCATGTATTATCGTATTAGCTTTTAATTATTTATATAAGTTTCAATATACATTCATCATACCTAAAGAAATATAACAAGTCGTTGGGATACCCAGTAAGGATGCCCTTCTACCTCTCTGGATGTGGTGGCATCTGGGTTCTTGTATGGGAGAGGTGTGTCCTTCATTCTTGGAAAGACATGTATGACTCTTACATGAATGTTATCAGTGGGAAGGGGAATACCATGAACCACATTGGCGATAGAATCCTCAACATCTGCCACAACTTTGTATGATGGAACATCGACGTCAAGATGACATTTTTTGGCCACCTACAATTTTATGAAACACAAAATTTAATTTGACAAACACATATATGACTTGAGGGATTATTTTTTCATAATTTATATATAAATTGACTTGAATTGAACCATACCATGTTCATTCCATGTGCTTCCAAAAGACTACTCACAATACACTCTATGGGTGCGTGATGAACATGTTCTATGGTTGTTGGACAAACTCACACCTCCTGAGAAGCCTTGAAATTCTCCAATGTTGTATCTCTCAATCTCTGCAAATACTTGTGGTCCACTTCCCCTTTCTTGGCTTGTTTGCACATTTGTTGGGATGCGTCAAAAAAGGTTTTATCTCATACCTAGCTCCAATGCCCCTAACATGGCCAGGATGCACTTTTGTGCTTAGAGAAACTATCAATTCATCATGTGTATCATACGGGGTGAACTTTCCGTCCTTTGCTTGGGAAGCTAGCACCAACTAATTATCATCAAAAACTGACTAATCAGTAAAACTTAACAATTCGTTGGAAAAAAAGAACATGGGCATTATTGTGAGACCAAGAAATATACCCTTTTTTAAGCCACCTCTTGTGTTGCTTGGATAGGGATTTCTTTGTCTTTGTAATTCCTTGCATGTATCCACTCAATATAGCAAGACAACTGTCTAGAAGCACTAGAAGACTAGGTAGTAGAAGGAGTAGAAGTAGAAGGCCCTTGCTCTTTCCCTTTCTCTTGCCCTTTCTCTTGCCCTTTCTATAGCTCTCGTTGTTGCTCTTGATGTTGTTATCGCATCAAGCAACATATAATATAACCACCTGAACCCAACTGGTGGTTGTGCGCATTCCGGTCACGCCTGTTTTTTTAGTGTCATGAAGGGCGTGATTAATTCAATAAAGAAATATTGTTAACTATAAGAAATCATAAAAATATAACTAATTCAATACCTTGAACACATCTATTTTTCTTTACTCAACAAACTCCTTCCAATCATTTTTATCAGCATAGTTCCATTCAAGACATGGGTTTTGATCCTTCTTGTCTCCAAAGATGTAGTCTCTTGTGAGGATTGTTCGCCAATCTCTATGTCTTCTCCCTACGAGCTGCATAATTGACTTGCGATGTAGTTTTTCATCAAGCTCATACTGGGCCTAGAAAGGTTCAACATTCAATACTATTTAGAAATGTTAAAAAGAAAGAATGGGGAAAGACTATAAAAATGTTAATACATTTACCTCACCTCTAACTCCCTCCAGATGTGGTCTTTGTTGGTCATACTCACTTCTCTCCAATCCTCAACAAGGAGAGGCACTTTGCTTCAACCAAGGATTCCACAATAGCTGAAAAACTCTTTAGTAATCATTGTGTTTGCTTCATTGAATTCAACAACGCCCTTCCTCCCTTGCCTATCTGCATCATCTTTCATCAAAGTCATCTCTCTAACCCCCCTTACGTTTTGATTTATCAGCACTGATAACACCCTAGTAAAGATGCTCAGGATCCACAGCCCAGGATCCTCACACTCGTGGCCACTGTGCTCCTGGTCAAATGCCATCTATAAAATCAAAAATTAAACATATGAAAAAATTCATATCACTTATAAAAAGGTCAAATAACATATAAAAAGTCAAATCACATATGAAAAAGTCAGATCAAATATGAAAATAGAAGATCACATATCCATAAATAAACATGTTATATAATGCAAAAAAACCAAATCACATATGAATATACCTTAAACTAATATCCCTTTTGTGTGATCTTCATGTGTATAGTCAATAGTGTTGAATTCAACATTTATACTTGGTAAACCAACAAAAAATGGACTAGATTCATCATACTTGTCATAGTACTCTTCTTCATCAATAGGATCTGAAATGAACTATCTTTTCCCATGAAGAACGATAGACCAATTTTCTTTTACATGATCTTTGATATAGAATACCTATTTTGCATGTGATTTCATGATGAAGGGTTCGTCTTTCTCACCTATCCACTCAAAATTCACTATTTTGAAACTGATTGCGTCAACTATAACTCCTTTATGATTATCAACCTATTTACACCTAAATAATGGAACTCTAAACTATGTGTAGTCAATTTCATGTATGTCTTCAATGACACTGTAAACATCTTTTCTTCATGTAGACTCTTATCCTTGGCACTAGAAAAATACAATGAAGACGCCTGAAGGGTCACCCCACTATTTTGGATGACACTTCTGTGACATTTTGTGTAGTATGAAAATCCATTTATGTCAAACCCTTAGTAAGATGTAACATGGGTCTTTGGCTTATATGTGAGCCATTTGATAGTTTATGTAACATTATTTGGTATTTGATATAGTTGATTGAATACTTTCTTTTCAAACCACCTAATAAATATGTAACAACCTCATTTTTCAACAACCCCCAATTAAGAAAAGCCAAAAAGATGAAAGACATTACCTATAAATTTTACCCAAGGATCCAGATTTTAATAAAATAATATAAACAGATAATTTCATCCATTTCAAAAATTACATACAAGATGCTTACATGAACTTTTATCCTCAGATTTGTACATTTGAGAAGAAATAACTAGCTAATCCTCATTTTAAAACTTTACTACCTTCATGTAATTTCCAATTTATCTTCATTCCTTTATCATGTATATCAGTTTATACCTAAAATGGCATGAAAAAAATACACGACCAGTATGTTTCCATATTGTTACATGGGGTGCATCCAAAATGTGTAAGTATTATAACAACATATATTCACTCAATTACTTACAAATATGAATTGGCATCTTCTTCTTATAATGTTTCTTAAGTGATACCCATAGTGGCATTATGTTTGAATAGAAAGTAAACAAACAACCAACATTATAATTGTTCAATCCTCAAGAAAACCTCAAAAAGGGTTGACAAAATAATGCAATTAATCGTAGGTGTAGCCACGTATCTTGATGGTGAGCCATACAGATTATCATGTAGATTACCATTCAATTATATTGAAGTAATCCAATTAGCAAAATGAATCCAGGCAATTGTATTATATCTATAGGTATGTAAATCCTAAAGTGTCACCATTCATGTTATTCAAATCAAATCCTACTTGGCCCTAATCTAGAGTTTAGGTTTCCTTGTTATCAAGTTATCATTCAAGTCACGCTTCAAAACCCTAATTGCCATGATTATTATTTTAATGACTTAAGAATCCTAATTCATATTAAGTGTCTCCATGATCATCAAATCTACCATAGCCCTTTATCATGACCACTTGGATTCAATCATGTTTATTAACAGCATTGCAAGATATGACTTTTAACCCTAATTGTTCACATGTATGATTAACCACTTTAGAAACACCAATTACCATTATCATTATCATGTTCATCTTGATTTCCCATCTTATTTAACAATATCAGTTCTTATGTCAAAGAAATCATTTTAAGCATATTTAGACATCCTATTACACAAATCTAGGGTTTAGAGGTATTAATCACCACTTTAACACATATTGAACTAATTTTAGAATGAGAATCTGAGTAAGGTTCCAATATATTTTATTTGAGTTCCTCCCATTCTCCTGATCAATTTTCATATATAAATTGTCATTATCTGAGCATCCTAGTAATTTCTATGATTTTTGCACGATAATGATATTTGGGTCAATCCCGCATTGCCACGACATCAAAATATAATTACCTTTTGTATAATCAATTCGGCTCATGATCAGGGGGAATAGACTTCTCCTCCTGTCAGTCTTGAACATGCGACTAGGGGTAAAAGAGTGTTTCAACTCCATTTCCATCTTCCTCATGATTTGCTTCTGCACGACCACGCACAGTGTCTCGCTCCCGTCACTAGGTGTGGTGTTGCTAGCCAACCCCCACCGTCCACACTCTGACCTATCCACCATGGCCACCCTCCTCGATTCTTCATCCCTTATTGATGCTCACACCACTGGAAGACCTTAGTAGTTGGACCCGCTAATCCCCGAGGATGAGGCAGCGTCGTTCGTGTAGATGCAATGTATTCCTTTTACTATTTAATGATTAGACACCAAAATAATAGGAGAAGGATAAAGCATCATGTTTTAGGAAGTAATTATACACATTCTCCTTACTCCTTGGATTTTGCTCTTATAATTCCCACAGTCATGATAAGATATTACCAAGTTCCCATTAAGACTTTGATTTGGCAAGGAAAAGACACAAAGGAAAGCACATCAATATATGTCATCTTATTGGATAATGGATTCTACATTATTCTTAATTTCTCCCTTACCATTGTCGCATAAAACATCCTTTTTCTTCCTATTTCTATAATTCTCTTCCTTTCCTCTTTATTTTCAAGTATGCAAAGCATAAACTGAAATATTCTTGTTTGATGCCTCAAACATGGTGTTGTCAATCCTGGTTAGATAGTTATCATTTAATTATCTAAAACGCCATAAATCCTATTTCTTTTTGGAAACTTGCATATTATCTTATATTTCTATTCTCTAATAATTTTTAAGTCACCTTATTTATTGATGCACAAAAACTCTCTTTTCTAGAGTATTCCACACAATTCCATATTTAAAACATCCATTGTGAATTACCTTTAGTAATTTCTTTATTATTGGATTTTCCTTTCCTTCTTTGTCTAAAATATTTTAGTGGTTTGTTGAAAATAGTAAACTACATGAAATCCATCCTATATGTCATTTTACACTTTCAAACCACAATTTCCAAATAAGATACATAGAGAACCATATTTCTAATGTGTCCTTCATATTACATGATTTGAAAAATATTTTAAACATGGGAAAAATCAGTTTATCACATCCTTTCCCTCTTATAGAAATTTTATCCTCAAAATTTGACTAGTCGTCTAGGAAGATGACATAAGACAATTTCCTCATATATTGGTTATCCAATATCTATAAAAACATCATTTTTAATTATGTGCTAATTCCTTTTATTTCTTTAATTTGTGTGACAAGGAGCTATTTGCAAAACAAATAGTCTCATGTGCCTTTATATGGGGCATGGGTCACACCCATTCCTCAATAGTGACTTCATTATTCCCTCAATTGTATCATTGAGGAGATTACTTATGAATTTATACATTATGGTTAGTTTCACAAAAATTGAGCATATTACATTCACCCCTCCTTAAAAGGAATTTTGTCCCCCAAAATTCACACCCATAGTAAGCTTAAGGTGAATGATAGCCCAACTTAGTTCCAAACCTTAGGGTTAGCAAACCTACTTAGATATCCTTAACATCTTTGATTGACTTGTAAATCCCACACATCATTACTAGGGTAATACTTGAATTCAATTCAGAGTATATCCACATCCTTGACATCTGCATGTAATCATCTTGCAGTGATTATAATTTCAATTATGAATTTCAATTTCACTTGTTGACTACTTTTTCACCTAGGTTTCCAACTTATTATTCATTTATCGTCACATAAGGGTGAGGTAACACCTCTAACCCTAGTTCATGTCATTAGAACTCAACTTAATGTATTCTTTCTCATATGTCAATTTTAAGCATAACATGTGTCTACCCAATTTCTTTCCCTCATAACAGGATGGGATAAGCACTTAAATGCAGACCAACTACAAAACTCATCTCATTCCAAGAGTACATATTATGCATACACACATTATCCTAAAATTTCATATTTTAGGTGGAATCATTCTCTACATGACTTTTTTTAATTCCCAATATTCTTATGAAGTCATATGCTTTTTTCACTCTTGAGTTTGTATACAAATCTTTCATTATTACATGACTTCTTGTATCTTTTATATTTACACCTCAGGTATTATGAGCCTTATTCACTTCCTTGAGGTCTCTATGTGTGTACTTTTGGAGTGATCTCATCCTTCTGCATCTAGGGAGTGTCTCTCTCATTCACCCATTGGGCCACATGATCATCATGAAGATAGCTAATTTCCTTAGTCATGGACCTTGGACAAACCTAGTTGTTACCTCCCGACTACATGGTCTTATGCATTCAGGGCACAACTAACTCCTAATTCCATCGGTCCTATGTACCTTTAATACACACTACTTGACCTTAGGATTGACTTAGAGCTCTACCCTTCCCAAGGGTTTGTGATAGCACATTATTTTCATATGTAATTCTTTAAACTTGACTCCTCCATCTCTTATATTGCTCATTATTTACTTTATGTCCCCTCATTGGACTCATGGAAACTTTCTTTTTCGAGCTTAGTCTTATATGGTCAGCACTTCGATAGTGACTTTTCCTTATGCTCCTCAGAGATGGCATACTTGGGTTCAAAGAATCCTACTCAATATATGTGTTATGACATTCATGTTTAGCTCAATCTTTAAATTGAGTTGGTCAACTTACCTTTCTAGTGAAGGTCCTAACCTAGGGTGCCTTCATGGCTCATAGGAGGAAGTTAGGCTCTCTAGCCACAACCTGACCCCAAGGTCTAAGGTTTTGCCTCCCCCATAGTTCATCTTCCCACTATTGGGTTGACCCACCCTGGGTTGGAACACTAGCCCTAAAGGTTTCATATTTTCATCTTTATTCACTGTTGTTATTATAACTTCTCAACCCATTTTTACTCAACCTCTGGGATACCCCTTTTAAGGTCTTGTCCCTACAGTGGAAGTCAGGCCACCTTCTTGTCGACATACAAGTCTTCCCCTATTTAGGCAGATGACCTGTGATGTCTTCCCTTATTCAAGCAGATGACCTTTGATGTATTTTCCTATTCAGGCAGATGACCTTTAATGTCTTCCCCTATTCATGTGGATGACCTTTGATGATCATCTGCCTCATCGGCTTAATCATCATTATTTCATACATCTAGAGGTGGCATGAGGGGTTCGAGCAAGTTATATTTAGATTTTCATTTTTATATAAAACCATTGGTTACTTATGTTTCTCAAACTTTTCTCATTAAGGCCTTGTTCCATATGCACATATGCATGGAAGACTAAGTTACCTAATGCATTTTTTTACATTATAACTTCTCAACTTTTATTTCCCAATCTCTGTGGTATACCCACTCGTTGGGGGTGTTCATACTCACTTGTTGGGAGTATTCTCAATGATCTACCCACTCTCTAGGGGTGATCTCCATTCACACCAACCCACTGGGACATTCTTTATCCATTCATTCCACCAGAGATAGCATCATTGTGATGAGAAAGTTATATTCATATTTTTTTTATTTTCATGTATATCCCTTGGTTATGTATGTTTATCATGTATATTCAAATTCTTTCACATGTACCATGCATGAATGTCTCCCCATCCATGAATGGCAGATTGGGTCACCTAACTCTCATATTTATATTTTTTGTTATTCCTTTTCAAAGTTCATATGTGTAGTGTATTATATCACCACACTACTCCCATTTCCCATTATTAGGGTTTGGGTTAGGGTTAGAGACTACACCCTACCTCTTAGGGTTTCCATGTCCCTTGACCCCCTAGGGTTCTTCTAGACCAACCCTAACTCCATCTAGAATTTACCCTTATAGCCCATAAAATCATTTCACTTTATTATTATTCCACATTACATGTACATTATTATTTTCACAATACATGTACAATATCATTTACACATTACATGTACATTAATGGCGGAGGATGCTTTAATCCTACTTCTTCTCAAAAACCCTAACTTGAGATGAAGAGAAAAGTCCCTTTTAGATTTTAATAAGCAAGAGGATGACAAGTGGATGAATGAAGATGAGAAGAAAACCTAAAGGTATTTCACTTCAAGAAAAAGTGTTCGACTTTGGCCAGGCAAGATGCACAGGCCCGGGAGTCCTCATAAGTTGACTAGCGGTGAGGAGAAAAACTTTGTTAGCCCCTGGGTCGTGGTCCTTTCTAGACACCATCGTCTTTAGAAAATGCCCTAAAAATTGCCTCATATTTCTACAGATTACCTGAAATCATAAACTACTAAATATTATTTGAAAATCTTGGTGCTTTGATACCAAATGTAACGACTGCATTTTTCAGCAAACCCAAATTAAGGAAGGCCAAAAAGATGAAAGTCGTTACCTACAAATTTTGTCAAGGATCCAAATTTTAATTAGACAAGATAAAATACATATAATTTCATCCATTTCAAAAATTATATACAAGATGCTTACATGAAATTTTATCCTCATAGTTGTAAATTTGAGAAGAAATAACTAGCTATCCTCCTTTTCAAACTTTACTGCATTCATGTAATTTCCATATTTATCTTCATGTCCTTTATCATGTATATCAGTTTATACCTAAAACGGCATGAAACAAATATGTGATTAGTATGTTTCCATAGTGGTACGTGGGGTGCATCCAAAATGTGCAAGTATTATAACAACATATATTCATTCAATTACTTGCAAACATGAACTAGCATCTTCTTCTTATAATCTTTATTAAGTGATACTCGTAGTGGCATTATGATTGACCAGAAAATAAATAAACAACTAAAATTGTAATTTTTCAATCCTCGAGAAAACCTCAAAAAGTGTTGGCAAACTAATGCGGCTAATCGTAGGTGTAACCACATACCTTGATGGTGAGCCAAATAGATTATCTTGCAAATTACACTTCAATTATGTTCAAGCAATCTAATCAACAAAGATGAATCTAGGCAATCGTATTGTATATGTAGGTATGTAAATCCTAAAGTGTCACCATTCATGTTGTTCAGATCAAACCCTGCTCGGCCCTAATCTAGGGTTTAGGTTTCCTTATTATTGAGTTATCATTCGAGTCATGCTTTAAAAGCCTAATTCCCATGATTATTGTTTTAATGACTTGAGAATCCTAATTCATATTAAGTGTCATCATGATCATCAAATCTACCATATCCCTTTATCGTGACCACTTGGATTCAATCATATTTATTAACAACATTACAAGATATGATTTTTAACCCTAATTGTTCACATGTATGGTTAACCGCTTTAGAAACACCAACTATCATTATCATTATCACAAACATATTTATTTCTCATCTTATTTAATAATATCAGTTATTATGTCAAATAATTCATATTTAACATATTTAGACATCACAAATCTAGGGTATAGAGGCATTAATTACCACTTTAACACATATTAAACTAATTTTAGAATTAGAAGTCTAATTAGGCCTCATATATATATATATATATATATATATATATATATATATATATTGTTCCTCTCTTCTCCTGGTCAATTTTCATATATAAATTCTCTTGATCTGAGCATCCTAGTAATTTCTATGATTTTTGTAAGATAATGATACCTAGGCCGATCCCACGTTGCCACGTCATCAAAATATAATTAGCTTTTGTATAATCGATTCGGCTCATGATGGGGGGGGGAATAGACTTCTTCACCTTTCAGTCTTGAACAAGCGGCTGGGGGTAAAAGAGTCTTTTGACTCGATTTCCCTCTTCATCATGATTCTGTTTCTGTGCAACCACGCACAGCATCACGCTCCCATCTCTAGGCATGGTGTCTCTAGCCACCCCCACCATCCACACTCCAACCTATCCACCATAGCCACCCTCCTTGGTTCTTCATCCCTTACTAGTGCTCACACTACCAGACGACCGTAGTGGTTGGACGTGTTGATCCCTGAGGATGAGGCAGCACTATTCGCATGGATGCACTGACAGTGCCTTCGTTGTGTTGTAGGCAAAGTGGTCTCTGGAGCACCACCTCTCAAATACTAGGCATCGGCTTCTATGGTTCCTCTGTCATTGCCACAACCCTAAAGCTCTCCTCCACCCTTCCCTCTTTCAGTAGGCTCCGTCCTCCATGCTTCTTGGGATCATCGGAAAGGGGTCAACAACCCTCCATCATGGAGCATAGGGAGGTTGTCCAACAGAGGCCAGAGATACCCTAGAGTCCTACGTATGTTCACCTAGAAGACATGGTATTGTATGCTAGAGGGGATCATAGAGAAAAATTATAGATAGACACCTACATGACAAGGTAGGCAAGAAAGACAATAAAGTAGGAGGGGATAGGATATCCAACGAGAAGGTTTACCATCCACCTTCTTATATACAATGCTTTACCGGGGCCTTCCCCAGATCTTTCTTCCTTAGGCTTGCTTCCCAATCGATAGCCTTTAATTTCTTCCAATTCCATTGCTCTCCATGTCTACTTTTGCATGGTTACACGTGTATTCCTTTTACAATTTAACGATTAGACACCAAAATAATAGGATAATGGAAAGGCATCATGTTTTAGGAAGTAATTATATGCATCCTCCTTACTCCTTGGCGTTTTCTCTTATAATTCCCGAAGTTACGGAAGATACTACCAAATTCTTATTAGGACTTTGATTTGGCAACAAAAATCCATAAAGGAAAGCACATCAATATATGGCACCTTATTGTATAATGAACTCTAGATTATTCTTAATTTCTCTCTTACCATTGTCACACGAAACATCATTTTTCTCCCTATTTCTACAATTCTCTTCCTTTCCTCATTATTTTCAAGTATGCAAAACATAAATTGAAATATTCTTGTTTGATGCCTCAAACATGGTGTTACCAATCTCAGCTAGATAATTATCCTTTCATTATCTAAAACACCATAAATCCTATATATTTTGGAAACTTGCATATTATCTTATATTTCTATTCTTCAATAATTTGTAAAGTCACCTTCTTTATTTATGCACAAAACTCTCTTTTATGGAGTATTCCACGCAATCCCATATTTAGAACATCCTTTGTGAATTACCTTTAGTAATTTCTTTATTATTGGATTTTCCTTTCCCTTTTTATCCAAAATATTTTAGTGGATTTTTGAAAATAGTAAACTACACGAAATCCATCCTATATGGAGAATTTGCACTTTCAAATCACGATTTCCAGATAAGATACATAGACAATCATGTTTCTAATGTGTCCTTCATATTACATGATTTGCAAAATATATTAAAACATGGGAAAAACCAGGTTATAACAAAATGTATGATTATGCTCTCTAGCAAGCCACATTGAACTGGCTCGGGGATAACTTGTCTTGAGCACGTTGGTGTGTCTGATGGTATAAATACCCACATTGTCGATGTTGTGTAAAATATACAAGTATGCTTGTTCCCACTGCTCACAACTGATATTTATGTGTTGTCTCCCAATATACCTTTGTCGGAATAAACACTGGGATTCATAGTATTAGCAGACTTTTCGTTGGAAACAAAAAAGTCATTGTAAAAGTCCATAACCTCCCTAGAAATATAGCCCTCAATGATACTCCCTTTGGGGCAACAAGGGTTCCAAACATCACCTTTAAAAACACTTATATACCACTCAAAAGGATACATCCAATGCAAGAAAACTGGACCCAATATTATCACTTCCCTAGTCAAATGGACAATTAGATGTACCATGATATAAAAGAATGAAGGGCACAAATATTTGTTCAAGTTGACAAAGGGTAACGACCACTTCTCCTTGCAACTTATCTAGAATCTCAAAATGAATTGCTTTGCTTCATAGAGTGTTGAACAAGAAGCAAAGTCTAGTGATTTAAAACCTTACATGCTTAGAAAGGATATATTGAATAGCCACAGGAAATATATGTTGCATTAGAGTGTGACAATCGTGATATTTAAGACCTATCAACTTCAAATCCTTCATTGATACCAATGTATAGGTATTGGTTGAGTATCCATGTGGCAACTTAACATTACACAAGCACTCACAAAAAGTTCTCTTCTCCTTTGTAGACAAGGTGTAACAAGCAGGAAGTAGATGAGTGCAGAGACCTTTGGTATCTTCTTTTGTTAATTATGTCCTTATACCCATTCACATAGGTCCATTCTGGATTTGATGTCATCTTTAGTCTTACCGAGTATATTCAACAGAGTGCCAATAATACTATCATAAACATTTTTCTCAACATGCATGACATCGATACAATGTCGAACTGTCAAAGAACTCCAACAAGGAAGATCCTGAAATATCAACCTCTTTTTGAATAAATACTTTTCACCTATGGGAGTAGTACATTGTCTCTTACCAAAATGATTTACAATGTTCTTTACTCTTTCATAAACACCCTACCCTAACATAGGTTTAGAGGCACTCTGTTCCTCAGTTGAGCCATTGAATGTTTTGTGAAACTTGCGGTAAGGATGCACCTTTGGAAGAAACTTCAGATGACCAAGATATACAGTCTTCCCACCATGTTTCGGTCTAATAGAATTTGTATTTTCCTCACATATAGGGCATGCCTTGGTTCCTTTGACGTTGTAGTCAGACAAGTTCCCATAAGCAGGAAAGTCATTCATAGTGCAAAATAGCATAGCACATAAATTAAACATCTCTCTGCACAAAGTATAGTCATCACACCATATCCCCATAGTTTCTTTAGGTCATCAATCAAAGGTTCAAGGTAAACATCAATATTATTGCCAGGTTATTTGGGGCATAATATCAGCAGTGACAGCATGATGTATTTATTCTTTATATACAACCACGGAGATAGATTGTCTACAACAATTATGACACGCCAAGTGTTATGTTGCTTACTTAATGTTCCATATGGATTCATCCCATCAATGCAAACTCCAACTCTTAAATTCCTGGCTTCTTTACTATATTCAGGATACAATAAATTAATCATCTTCCATTACGGGGAATCAGTCGCATGTCGTAGCATACCATCATTGTTTTTCTTTACATATGCATGTCAAGATAAACTTTGTGCATCTATGATATTAGCAAACAAGAATTAAAAACGGGGTATTATAGGCAGGTACCACATCACCTTGGTAGGAGACTCGGTTTTGGTCTTACCCGATGTCATCTTTTTGTACCTAGACGAGATGCCCCACATTTTGGACATTCTTTCATATCGATATAGTCCTTTTGAAATAGCACATAGTCATTAGGGAATGAATGTATCTTCTTAGCCTCCATTCTCATTGGTCACAACATCTTTTTCTTTTAGTATGTTGAGATTGAAAGCTCATTTCCTTCAGAGATAATTTCTTTCAACGAAGACAATAGAGAAGTGAAGCTTTTGTTGCTCCATCTATTGTTAGTCTTCAGAGTATACAATCTCATTACAGCGTTCAACTTTGTAAATTTAATACAACTTAAGTATAACGATTTCTCAACATCGTGCACAACATTTCTAAATAAGCGAGGTGGGTATGTAACATTTACCCCGCAACTATCTAGCATCGTGTCAACCATGTTTGTTAGAACTGGTTTGTTCTCATCAACATCGTCAGCCATTTCTTCTTCGATATAATTACCACTACCAAAAATTGTTAATCTCGTAGTAGGAGTCTCTCCATGCCAGTACTATTTTGTATAGCCCTATATAATCTCATTGCACAAGACATGATCTTTGATCGTGTCAACAGTGTCAACTTTTAGGTTGTTACTAGAATTCCTACATAGGCAATAGAATCTATGTCTAGGTTGTTTTCTATGTTACTTTGTAAATGTTACAAACTCATCGAGACCATTAATAAAATCTGGAGCGCAGCAATTTGGTTTAGATATCCATGATCGGTCCACTGTGATCAGATGGGAGACGAGTAGCTCATCAGGTTCTAGCTAGTAAGTTAATTTTAGGAAAAAGTATACTTGAATTGAGCCATAATCATCGAGTAGCATTCACATTCATGAATGTGTACCACCTATCCCTTTCTTGAGCATGTCACTTAGTGGTAAGTGTATAATATGTGTTCAATTTCAATAAATTTTGGCAACATTTCCCTATAGTTATCCAAGTACACCGATGGAGATCGGAAAATACCCATCTTCATATGTACCCAGAGAACAAAAGGGGAAATGATTTCAAAATTTATTTAAATCAAACACATATTATACACTTGCATCCTAAGCGAGATGAAGTGCTCAAAAATAGTCCCAAATCAAGGACTATTCAAGGTTTACTCCTAATGACTAAATCATGGGTGGGTTTCTAGGCCATAAACATGGCTTAGGAATTAGGGTTTAGAATCTAGAGTTTATAGATTACATTTATATATTAGCGTTTACATATTAGAGTTTAGAAATATTGGTTTTCATATTAGAATTTACAAATTAGGGTTTATGTATTAGGGCTTACATATTTTATTCAAACATGATTTTCAAACAAACCAAATAACCAATTCAAAACTCATATCAGACTAAGAACACCCAAATTATTTCTTAGGCTTGCATAGTATTTAAACAATGATTATAGGGCCAACAATTTTACACAATCATCACATTCATGCCATCGACATAGTTATTGTAAATCATCACATTCAATACATCACCATTGTTATTGTAAAACATAATTCAATAATGAAAATGGGATATAGTTCATATGATCTAGCAATCCTACTCCAACATCATTATCATTCTAATATGACTAATATCTTGGAATATCATTATGTTATATCATCATCAAGTTATCACATATTGAACATGATCAGCAATCCAGTTTGGAGCAGCAAAACATGATATTCACTGCAAAAAAATGAAGGACCAACGTACCTCGCACTGGTGAGGATTCGACATCGGTGTGGATTTGGAGAAGTAGAAGGGTGTCGGTGTCAGTTTGGAGTAGTAGGGCAGTAGAGGCAGCAGCAGCAGAAGAGGCGGAAAGGAGGCGGAGTTGGTGACAAAGTCAGGGTCGATGGAGGAGTGAGGAGTTGCCCTAACAGCAGTGGTAGCAGTTGTAGAAATAGCAATGGCAACAGAAGAGGCGGTGAGGAGGAGGTCAGTGGAGAAGTGGTGAAGCTCGTTTACACCAAAGCAACAACAATGAGCAGCGGAGGAGTGAGCAACAACAATGAGTTCGGCAGAGGAGCAATCAACAGAGCTTAGAGAAAAGTAGCGGTAGAGCTCAGAGGAGGAGCAGCAGCAACAATCACCTACCATCGCATGAGGGCAATCAGACAGTAGACACGTGGGGAGTGAAAGTGGGGAAAGGGTATCGGGGTTAATTAATAGGTATGTTAGGCATCGGTTATTCACGAAATCGACGACATAAGAGTATTATCATCGGTTACATTACCAAAACCGCCAGAAAAGGACAACTTTCCCGTCCGTTTGGTAAAACCAACCGACACCTAACATTGTATCCCATATGCAACCCAGTGATACCTACATCGTCGGTTACGGTTGAGCCAACCGATAAGAAAACACATTGGGGTGGGAAAATTTTTGTTAGGCTCATGATCCAAACACCTTTCTTGTCGTCATTGTAGATACAACCGATGACAAACCCCAATTGTGTTTTGCAGGATAGATGATGTGTACACCTCTTTATATTGTTGGATATTCTAATAAACAACTGATATTATAGGATTTTCAGAGGCAAATGAAATGCTCATAAAACTTTTGCACAAAATTTTATTTTCGTTAGTGATGTGTGGCATTGGTTGCTTTGAGAAGCGACCGACAACAAAAAAAATGCAGCCCATATTTTTTTCAGTTGGCCAAACTTTGGAAGTTTTCTTTATAGAGTTGACGCTAAAGATAAAACTGTCATTTTTTCTTGAAAAAACAACCGAATGCAATATATCATATCTGTAGTAGTGTGGTTGTTGGGATGTCTACTTGGTGTAAGAAACCCATCACTCTTCTAGACATCAGAGCAAATTTCAAAACAAACCCATCCTTCAGGGTGGGAAATTTTTGTCTGTGCAAGGGTCGATGAAGGTGTGGGCCGACTAAGAGACTGATAATACAATATCAAGTATGAGCATCCAAAATTTATTTGGCCCGATAGTGGATTAGCAAGACCATCGTGGCCTAAGCTGGTGAACATCTGTTAAAGCTCAATCCTACCATGGAAGCCCATAGATTCGGTCAAAACCCTAAAAGTTTATGTAATACTAAGGAAAATTACATTGATACAAAGTCAAAGGTAAATTTAGGGATCTTATTAGAAACCTAAATTAAAATTCCAACTGGAATTATGTTGAATATGCATTCATCACTAGTGGGCCCATGCATGATCATTTGAACCACTCTCTGACAGCTTTGTGTGTGTGTGTGCGTGTGTGTGTGTATATACCAATGAGAAACATATCTTGGTGAGAGCATGAGAGGCATTTGAATAACTATCCATGGAGAGTAACTTTTCATAATCCAACCGTATAGATTAAAACTATACCTTAATATGTGCCTTCCCAAAAAAATTCATCATCATCTGATTTATATATCATTCACAATAAGAGAAAACTTTTCAACGCTCTATGTTGAATTTCAAGCTGACCGTTGGATATAAAAAGTATATATTGTACATATAGACATGTAAACAATATCTAATTGTAATGATTTTTTGTGGGAAGGTAAATGAATTAAAGTTTTTCTCATCTATACGGTTGAATTTTAGAAAACAGCTATAAATTTTTAGTTATTCAAATTCCTCTCATGCTCTCACCGTAGGATGTTTCTCACTAGATCACTACCATATATATATATATATATATATATATATATATATATATATATATATATAGAGAGAGAGAGAGAGAGAGAGAGAGAGGGAGAGGGAAAGAGAAGAATGATCTAGTGAGAGCCCTAAGATGGTGAGAGCATGAGAGCCCTTTGAATAACTCCCAACAATGATCCATTTTTTCTGATACAACCATGTGGATTAAAAATATATCATTGTATTTAACTACCCAAAAAGTTTGATATACATCGGACTTACGGATTTCTCGTGGTAATAGAAAAGTTTTTAACGTTCCATATTGAAGTCTCGGGTTGACTGTGTGTGTGTGTATGTGTGTGTGTGTGTGTGTGTGTGTGTGTATATATATAGAGAGAGAGAGTCAGGCTAGAATACACTCGAGTGTACGGATCGCACGAATACACTCAAGTGTGTTTGCATATCATGACTATTTTTTGCAAAATGTAAACCGTTGATCTTCACTGTCATACTATAACTAGGCTACATACAAAATTTGAGTCCATTTGGATGAGTGTAAGTCACTCATCCAAGGGCAACAAAATCGACGCGCAAAACTAATTTGAAATGTATAATTTTTGCGGTCTTCATAGCATGAGCTACACATATCCAAATGTGCTCAAATTTTGCGTATGAGTTGTTCACACGATGTTTAAGAAGATCAACGGATTAGATTTTCAAAAAAAATATTGCATCATGGAAAAACTACTTGAGTGTATTGCGCTTCGGATACACTCGAGTGTATTCTAGCCTGACTCTATATATATATATATATATATATATATATATATATATAGAGAGAGAGAGAGAGAGAGAGAGAGAGAGAGAGAGACGTGCACACACATTGGGAGATAGAGGTTTCATGCGTATACCATTATGTGTCTATTTTAAATTTGTCAGCACCTCATCATGTGGGTATGAGTAAGATACTATGGAAAGTCAATAATATATGCTTAGTGACACATTTGTTACTATATTTAGGAAATTATTCAACATAGAGTAACTATTATACAAAAATGTATGTGTTTATAAAATATCGCAATGTGACAACAGTTTAAATGGGTATCAGATAATGTATATGTTACAATCGAAATGGTAGCAACATATATTTTTAGAAAGGAAAAGTACTTTGCTATACGTATTAAAACTATTTACTCCTGACATAGGCATGTAACGTATAAGTGCCGGTATCTTGACGACGTACATTCAAGTCACGTTTATGTTAAAGGCTACATGTTTAGAAATTCAAACAGATGTAAAGCATATCAAGAATAGTATGCAAAGATAAAGAGCTCATGTAGATACTAAAAAAGTCTTTTCAGACTACATAGTTTTTACATCTTTTAGAAGCATCAATTGTAAATATTCAACAATTTTGTTCATATGACACCTAATATAATAAATGATTTGGATTTTCAAAAAACAAAATAGTCTATATACTTTGACTTGTCTGTATGTAACGTATATCCACATGAGCTGATATTTTCCTTGAGATCTGTTTAGACGAAGCTTAAGGAGATCAAGAATTTTAATTTTCCAAAAAAATAGTTATAGTATGTAGATAGCTACACGCGCATGTGTACCTGCGTACGCGACATGACATCAATGGATAATTATGCATTAAGAACTTCATCGTCTAACTTATCTTTCTGCTTGATTTTTGCATATATAACGAGCATCTTTCCTGACATTGCTTATCACACCCACCAACCATGTGAGGTTATCAATTTCGGTTTACAATGAAACTAGCTGTAAAAGTCTCTCTATTTGTGAAGACATGAATTCCCAAAAGCCTGCTGCGCGAGAGCTCTTTTCATATTTTAGTAGTACAAAAATAGAAAGAGATTGATTGATGGATGCATATGTGATTCCTGGGAAAGGTTTGCCCGTCAGTTTCAGTTCTCATTGGGCAGCACAAGACGGTCCTGCCCTTGAATCAGCTTTGCTGAACGTATGATGTCTCCAGACTTGATCTGTGAGAGCACGTCCCTGCCTGCACTGGTTGTGTACCTGCACCGTTGCACATGCAAGATAAATGATCATAGTAAACCACGGTATGTGGTATGTCGAAGTTCATAAGCCAAACTGCTTACGGCTTACCCAAAAACTGAGAATTGGCCTTCATCGAAAGATAGCCCTCCTAAGCCTGACTGAAACAGGGGGGAAATGCAAAGCTTTCACCATTAGGAGGGGCGGCGTGCAAAAGATATAATGTAGCGGCTAAATATTGTCATGAACAAAGAAAATAAGGTTCGGTTCAATGAGGAAACTGAAGAGAGATAAAAGCTGCAGGTTGGAGTTTGAAAGAGGGGAAATTTTCTGTATAAACATAAAGCTATCTGAATCTTTTCAGTTGTCTGATGTATCAGAAGGGAAAGGACGTACAATAACGGGCTCCTACCACTACGTCCATTCACTTACAGTCACATATACAAAATTGTACTTGTATTGGTGATGATAGCATTGTTGGAAACAATTACCATATAACAATTATTGACCATATGCGATAGAAAAAATTACTTAACAAGAGTTATATTTGACCTGAAGGACACAAGCACGATGCCGTGTCAGACAAACATCATCAGGTCACAAGATTCCAACAACTTGCCATGTACTTCACCTTGAAGGGATTTTATTACATCACCACTCCTATCTATACATGAGTTTTCTAATCAGCTTTTGTACCCACATTCATAAATCCCGTTAGAACATTGAACTTGCAAGCATTAGCACGAGCTCACTTCAGATATGGCATTGCCATTATAGATTATGCATGCAAAAGTCAACATTGATATATAGTAGTTTGCAGAGATGCAACAGATCTGAATAGTATTTTATGGTAAACATCTAAGTTACAGATTCATATGCTAAATGCAACTTTGCCTCATAGACTATGGAGTAGATTAGATCCACAGTCTTGACATACAAGCTACTAGGCTTTGTTGTCATGCAAAAGCTTTACATAGTTCAAAAGGCCATTTCTAATAGTGCATATATGATATTTTTGAGAGGCCATATGTATATCTGGGTTTGCTCCTATGTTTTTCTTTTCCTCCATTCTCAGTGTTATTAGTTCCTTGCTCTCAATATTGGATGGTTGACCAATATGTAAATCATGTAAAGTCGTACGATGCAATAGCAGGCAACTCATCTCTTGCTCGTTCTAATGTATGGCTGGAGTACCACATATGGTTTCTACACAAGCTACTCATTGATGATGGACCACTCCATCCAAATCGTTTATCCTTTTGAGGGGGATTTCTACTGTGCCACCCTCACCTACACCTTGACAAGGTCACCAATAATCAACAGCACCACCCACAGACGATAGGCACCAAGGGTTCTTGCTACACAATTGGGTGCAATGGCAAGGTCGTGGGTGATGAGCAACGCAACAACATATTACCCTGCAACGGTTACTACTAAATTCTGCGTTTGAGTGCTTCATGAGGCATCCAGAATTTATGGGATATGTGCTGGATACAAAGAGCCGTACACAATGAGAGGGCTGCATTAGCTACTTATGAATACTGCAACTGCTTTCAGCTTGTTCCAAACACGGCAGAGTAGGCGCTGATTTTAACACAAGTGACTATCGGAATAAATGGGATTGGTGGTTACAATAGTGTAATTTTGGGCTTATGAAGTTTGAGAGCAGGAGGTAACTCAACGAGCTTCTAAACAAGTCCTGGAGGCCTTTGAAGTGGAAAGTGAAATCTCTGGATCTGTTTTTCCTGCTGCAAACAATAGAAGCTTCCAGGTATATCTATATTGTATTCATGTGTTTTACTTGAAGTAACAGATGGAGGTGGTTCTTTTATCTATATATACAGCCTTCCATACTCCCATAATTCCGTAGAAAGAGTTTGAAGTACTAGATGATGTACCCTCCTCCTCACAGCCTATGGCCTCGTCGTTGTCCTGTTGATTGATTATGGAATCATGTTTGATGGTTTTTATTCAAACATCTTGTTTCAATACGTATGGAAACCCAAATGGGGTGAGCTCCACTTAGGAAAATCCATAACCCTATGGAGGGGGGCGAACCAAGGGCTAGGACAATGGAGGTGGTGCAAGCTATGAGACTGCCACAAGATCTCATAATGAGTATACCAGCCCTGAGAAATGGTGCATTCTCACTTTACTTTTGTTGGAGCAAATGGGCCTAGCCAACACCCCCCCCCTAGTGGTACAACTTAATAGAGCTTGCTCCTCACGTTGATCGTACCTCTATCCTCTCCTATATGTATGACCTCATGTAACTGTGCTTAGATTAATTGAAGAATCATTATTTACTCCACATGGCGTCAAAGCATTCCTTCTACCTAACCCTAAGCACCCCCCACTCCTTTCTCTCTCCTTCCCTCTCCTCTCCCTCCCTTCGGCACTGTAGGTGGGACCACCGCCATAGCAGCAGCAGGGAGGCCCTGTCTGTAAACCCTCGCAGACCTAACCGCCTGCAGTGATTTCGATTACCAGATGTATCTGGACTGTGATCCCATTTCAGCAATCGGAATCCTCCCTCCTCTCCCTATATATGTATCTGGGTGCTGCGTCTGTGAAAAACAAACATGGTCGCTATCTCAGATCTGATTATATCCCCTGTGGAATCCTCCGTGTGTCTAAAACAGAAGGACCTCCTCTCTCTGTTGTGTTGCCATGTGACGCAAACGTACAGGAAGGTGCTTCGTCTATGACCGGAACAAGAAGCTTGGCTCACGGGCAGGCTTGGGGAAGACGTAAGAAACGAAGCACGACAGGTCGACGGTGCTAGGCGACAGGTTTCTGCTGATCTTGACGGTTTCTCGATTTGGCACACCCTTCCAAGGTATGCAGTTGGATCCATGACCAAGGATTTCGCCTTGACTGTACCCTATGAAACAATGTATTGTATCCTACTATTTATTTTTCTATAGTAGAACCTATTGACTATATATAATTTGCGTTCATGTCTGCCTGATCCACTAAATAGTCATGGTTTAACATATTCTAAGACAAAAGAAAGATCCATATTGTTAAACTCTCTCCTTTATTTAGTGAACATGATAGTATGAAACATGTTCTTATCTTATAAATTATTTGTGTTAAGACAACTGCTGCCCCTGAAACATGGATCATATATGAGTCTTAATATGTTGAACAGTCTTCCTAACCTTGAGGTACATATACATGTCATATTTTCAATCAGACTTATGACTCCGTTATGGTGTTCTTAATCATGATCTACGGTAGGATAGAATGCTGATTTGGTACAACCCGATATGTATCAAGTGTTTTGTAAGGATCATAATTATCCTACAGGAAAAATGACCATACATAGGTAAAATGTCTACCTAAAAAGGGAAGATAATTATGGTATTAAAGGTTATGCTCACATGAACTGTCGCTCCTTCCTTTGCGAGCAAATACGGGATAAGAAGCTAGTGGTAATGAAAATTAAACAAATCTTATTTTGTGTTTATACTTACAGAATTGTATGACTAAGTATGACCATATTCAATACTGCTTTTAGGACCTCGTCTTAGGGTCAATTGTTGGCGTTCGTCCTATATACCAATATGCCACATTGTGGTGACGGTACTCAATTTTAGGCAATGAAATTTAGGAGCTTTGCCTGCTTTGGGTTGACTAAAATATCAAAGTGAAAAAAATCATAGGTTGATTGATTACTGACTGACTACACCCTCGTGGTGACTGCATCCTCGTGGTGTGACTGCAACCTCGTGTTGACTGTTTACTAATTGCACCCTCGTGGTGTGACTGCAACCTCGTGTTGACTGATTACTGACTATACCCTCGTGGTGACTATAATCTTTGGTTACTTTTTTTTTATAATCTTTGGTTACTTAGTCACCTAAGATTAATGAATGCATTTTGATGCATATTTTGCTCCCTTACTGCTAAAATTACTGAAATTGATTATCATGATGATGACATTGGGCATTGATTATCCTATATGAACTTATTAGTTAGATTATCTCTTTTATGTATCTTTCACCTTTTTGGCTGCGTACGTGACTGGGAACTTTTCCCACGTCTGGATCCTGCAGACACCTAGTTGATATTGGTTGATAGTCGGCGTGATGATCCTTCAGGCACAGATGATAGACACTGGAAACCGACACATTGATTTTATTTTGATACGAGATTTTTGCTCTTTCTTTCAAGTTTAGACTAAATGTTATTTTATTTCTATAAAAAGAACCATGCATGGTCGATGTTTTTATTTCTTATGTTATTTTTCTATAAAATGAGATACGATGAGGAAGATCCCCTTACGTGTAGGGTTTTCTTATTGCTTGATAGAAAAGAGGCAGCCACTTTTTCCTATAAATAGGAGAAGGGGGAAGCATACAGACACTTAGACAAACCCTAATGGGCCAACGGACAATGAGGCCCATGTTACAATTAGACTAAAGACGACTTAAGTAAAAGACTAAAACACTTAAGTAAATAGACACTCTAATGCTCCCCCTCAAGCTGGAGCTTGGGAGAATCCCAAGTTAGCTTGCAAACAGTCATACAGACAAACTAAACAGAATAAAAAGATAACCAAACTCATACAAAAATTTCTCCCCCTCGATGTACAATAAACCAGTCAAGCACTCAAATACAAAGACTCCCCCTCAAGTAGATACTCCAAAGCAGCAGATATCTTGACAGACATGGAGGCTTCTTGATCATCATAGTGGCATCTGGAGCAACAAAAAGAATAGCGGATAGGCACCAAGATCTTCATCACAGTCGTCGTCGTAGTAGCCAGAGAGTGTTGGATCACAGGTCCTAGAGAGTGCTGGGTCACAAGAATCAACAGTAGTCAACGTGCAAACAAAGCACGGACAAGTAGAGTCAATGTGCGCAAAGCACGGACAAGCCAAGGAGTGCTGGCACACAAAAGAAGAAGTCGATGACGTTGGCGGATAAAAGACCAGTGTACAAAGTAGCAAGCAAATACATAGCTCCAATATGCAATGTAGATAAAGCTACATGTAAAGTCAACAACAAAAGTCTCCATCATCTTCCCTCTTCATAAAGTATCCATCACAATATTAGGCGTCAAAGTCCAGAGAGTGTTGGTCCACAGAGTCCAGAGAGTGTTGGTTCACAGTTTAAAGTCAACATGCAAAACAGAGCACGGGCAGCAGATAGTGCAAAAGCATAAAGCAGCAAGTAACATGTGTTAATCATAGCACAAGTAGCAATAATGACGTCCCAATATGTAACTTCATAGCAGCAGTCGAGGTAGATGATGAATAAACAATAATCGCAACAAAAAGCTCCATATAACAGCAACACAATTAATAAAAATAGACGGATCCACATAAACGAAAAAGGAACACCAATAGTAGCAAAACGATCCATATAGCAACAGTAAATGTGGCAAGAAGATGCATGTAGCAGCATTACTAAATTCTTCTTCATCTCTCTCTTCATCTCTCCTTCATCTCATCTCTTCCCTCTACTCTTCATCCTCTATTCTCCCCCTCACGCCAACCACAAAAAGAGTCAAGAGAGTGGTTGGAGTGGAGAGTCAAAAACAATGGTAGCGTCAAGGGTTGTGTAGGCAAATATGTGAAGGAGGTAACAGATAATGCGAGTCAAGGTGCAAAAATGACCTGATTAGGTAGATCCGGGTAGAAAAATAAATGGATCTTTCTCTGACCCGAAAAGGGGATATGTTTAGCCCGTAAAACCCGATTAGGCTAAAAAATAGATCCAATTAGCAGTAATATGTAGCACAAAAAGGATCCGATTAGCACAAGAACAAAAGGAAGACTACCGGAATGTAAACTTCGGTAGAAAGAGAAGATACACTACCGGAATGTTACTCGGTAGGATGGATAGATTCAAAAAAGGGGGGTAGAACAAGTATTGAGGAGGTAGGCAAAAGGTTACGTAGGGTTAGAAAATCGGGGGGTGTAAACAAAATTATAAAAAAAAATGTTGAAAACGGGAAGATAATTGTTGCTAGTAAGAGAAAGAAGGGACACAACATGTATAGATACCTCCGCCATATGATAGAATCATTGTAGCACGCCAAGATGTAGTAAGTTAGTAACTGATAGCAGCGGACATGCTATGTCGATGAAGAGACGTGTCGTGTCAGCTAGACAGTAGCAGCATTCAGCGCCAGTAAAAGCTAGCGACACGCCGTGTCGTTGAAAGGATATGTCGTATCAGTTGACATAGGAAGTAGCAGTAGCAGGCGCCACGCCGTGTCAGTGAAGATACACGTTATGTCCGGTAGACAGTAGCAGTAGTCAGCGCCAGCAAAAACGCGGCAACACGTCGTGTTGTTGAAAGGACACGTCGTGTCAATTGACAAAAGCTCGGGGCAGAAGCAGGTGACACGCCGTGTCAAAAAGATGACATGTCATGTCTGAAAGCGACACACCGTGTCTGGAAGTGACACGCCGTGTCTGGAAGTGACATGTCATGTCCAAAACCGGTGAACGCAGTCACAAAGAAGCAGAACACCGCCTACACGCTGTTTCGATGAAAAGACACGCTGTGTGAAGACGATTGGTGGGGGATATGAAGGTTGAGATGGTCGGTACTACCTACAGACCTCGTGAAACCCTCCTACTACTGCCTCTTGTGGCCTAGTCCAACTCTCTTTATCAATGGTACCTTAGGTTTGTCCATCCTTCTGCTTCTAAATTGAAGTCTTTATTTTCAACTCTGTCTCCCGAAATTTATTTATTTTTGCAATCAGACATCAAAACGTCAATAAGCGGGGACTAGTTAAAATTGACAAACAGGGGGTATTTCGGTGAAAAAAGTCCAATAAGGGCCTTAATATCGCAAAATGACTACGGAACGCAGCATGTGTTTTGTGAAATAGTGTTCCACCGACAGGTTTTGTTGTGTCTTTGATCATTTGGCAATTTTTTGAGATTTCTCGCTCTCGGAGAATGCTCTACTTGATTCTAAGGTATGTGACTCCTCTCCCTAGCCCATCTACTCCACCTTCTATCTCTACTCTCTTTAAAACATATCTTAATAAATACTCCACAAATCTTAAATTTGTAAGTGACATTTCTCTTAAAAAACTCAAGATCTAGAAGTGAAACTTGTAGATCTAAGAAACCATAGTGTGAAATATGTATATATATACTTATTTTGAAAATATAATCAATATATTTCGTATACATACACAAAATGGCTACAAAGAAAAATTAAATTAAATTTCTTATTTTTTTATTTTTCACTTATGCAGCCCTAAATATATTGCAATAGTAGACCTATACAATAAATATTAACTAATTTTAGTATTACAACTTGAGTTTTTATTTTCATCTCAATTTAAATATTAATTTCAAACCTTCAATTAAAATAAAATCAAAATCAACTAGCTAAAATATAAATGATGCGGTACTTAGTTATACTTTTAACGTCTAAGTTCTGAATTTCTATTCTAACATGCAATTTTAGGATTTAGGGTTTATTTTTACATGTGTTGACTTAATGTGATGATTTATTCATGTTTTTGTTTTCAAAAATTGTAGTATATGGCTTCTTCAACCGGTGATACTGATGGTGGAAGGAGGAATGATGAAGGCGGTAGAAAGGTCATTGATTTTGCATGGTCTCATTGTGATCAAGTTCCAGTACTAAGCATCAAGTGACTTGTAAATATTGTACCAAGAAAATAGGGGGTGGGGCATTATAAGATTCAAATTCCACATTGTTGATGGTGACAGGAATGTGGCAATATGCAAAAAAATGCCCTCAAGGAGTGATGAATACTTCAGGGAAATGATGAGTCAAAGAAAAACATTCATCAACATCAAAAAGAACTTGATCAACTCTATGCTGATACCCTCTTTGACTATAGGAGAAAAGGTTCTTCTACTGATCTGACTCAGATGTAGATTATCATACTCTGCATATGTATGGTCAACAACGAGGAGGACAACAACCACCACGACACTCAAACTTCAACTAGGATTGTTGGACTCCTAGTCTCCTACTCTGCAAGACTTATGTAACATCTATTAGTATATATATTTTCCTGGTTTTATTTTACTTTTATTATTGTGTTATGGGCCTTTGTTTATTAGCCCATTAGTCTTTTTCCTTATTCTAGAATATTTATGTTTCTAGATTATTCTTAATCTTTCCTATATAAGAGAGTCTCATGTAATGGTTTCACTCATCTAATGCAAACCATCTTTTGTATTTTAGATGGTATCAGAGCCACCTGATCCTCCTTTATCCCCAACCCTAATCTATGCCCCCATAAACCCTAGTTGCCTTTCCTTTCTTCCCCTCCATCCTCCTCCCTCACGCCACCACCTTCCCCTTCTGCTCCCGCCGCTGCACCCCCCCCCGGTCTTACTCTTCCCGCCGCCACACCCCACCCCTCCTCTCCTCCCTCCCACTGCCGCCACCTGACGCCGCCCCTTGCTCCCTGTCCACTCCCCGCAGCCACCATAGCCACCCGCCGCCCCTACCCACCTACCACCCCCAACCGCTACCGCCCACACCTCCCACCGCCGACCCCCCCCCCGCCCTCTCCACCCCAAGCTGCCATGTGTTGTTGTCCTCTCTCTCCCACCATCCTTTCCTCTGCCTAACCACCACCACCACTCGTTTCTTTTTCGGCTCGCATTTATGCCTCCGGTAACTTTCCAGTCATAGCACGTTGAAGGCGTAGTCGGATCTTGCTCTTTCTCTGCCTACGCCTCATGGTGGAATAAGGTTTTCCTCCATGTTGGTGTAGGTTTCTATATCTACTGCTGCCCCGACATGGGTTTTTGAGATTTGATGCATCAGATCTTCTTCTGCTATCTTCTGCTCGTGTACGGATGTTTTTAGATCTGCCCCTATGTTGGGTTTCGCCTTCTTTGGTCTGCTATGTGCCTACTGCTGCTACATGTTTGCTGCTCTGTCTGCTGACTGCTACGTGATTCCTGCTCCGGCCTACCACTACTGTCTGTTGTGCCGTCCTGCACTCTGTGACCTCCCATGGCATCCTCCGATCCGCTTCGCAATCTCTGCGTGACGACTACCAAGTTGAACGACTCCAACTATCACACCTGGGAAGCCTCCTTTGAATTGTATGCAAAGCTCAGGGGCACTATTCCCATCTTTCTTCTACAGGGCCGGCGGAACCAACTGCTACTGCTGATGACAAAACTAAACAGGCGTATGACCTGTGGTCCAAGGACGACTCTGGAGTTATGACCTGGATGGTCAACAGTGTTGAACCCAAAATCAGCCAATCCCTTCTGCGCCTGTGCACGACTAAAGATATGTGAGATCAACTCTCCCATGGCAAAGTGGTGCAAATATTCTGTCCATTCTATATAATTCAATGGAGGCTTACACAGCTGACCTCACTAGCCACTTTCAAAGTACAAAGAAGTTTGGGATCATCTTCACTTGATGTACTCATTAAACATTTCATGCATGTATGACATGATGGTAGAAATGTATAATCAACAGCAGATGACAGATCTCTGACAATATCTTGGCAAAGTCACTCACATCACCAATGAGCTTCATACCTTACTTTCTCTTTCCAAGGATCTTAAGGAGCTCCGGAAACAAAGGGATCGAATGTTTGTCATCCAGTTTCTCTCTAGACTCTGACCTAAGTATGAAGGGGTGTGCGCTCAAGTCCTTTCTGAGTCTGGCTTTCCTTCTCTTATAGAAGCATATAAATGTGTCTCACACGCATTTTTGGAGCAAACCACTCATACAACTGCAGATAAATCGACCATGTCTCTACCGTGAATACTCACACGGGTTCCTCCACACGTAGAAGGGGATGAGGTGATAGCGGCAGATCACCGGAGGGTTAGGACGTCCAAAATGAACCTACTATGGGAAGAAAGGACATTGGATATGAGCTCCATGGGTACCCACCTAGATTTCAACTATCAATGTTGCATCTACTAATGAAGCTCTAGAAGACACCACCTACAATACCAAGTAACTCATGAAGAATATATAGTTGTGCCAGTTCAAAGCATCTCAACAAGCCTCTTCATCTATCGCTTCAGTCACCTTTACTCAACGGACTGGAGATTCAACTGCATGCATCTCTTAGTCTTCCTATATAGGCTCATCTTCTTCGGTCCTTGACTCGGGTGTGACATATTACAGTACAGGCACACCCAATCTCATCAAATTTGTCCACCAATAAATCACTTCTATCTCAAGTCACCATTTTCGATGGATCTGGAGTGAGTACCCAAGTCTCTAGGATCATAAAACCTCTATCCAAATTAACCGTGTCATCGTCTCTTTTTGTTCCCAAATTTTCCTAGTTCGGGTTTCTATAAGAAAGTTAACTTGTTCTTTCCAAGCTCCGTTACATTTAACCCTAATGATTGTGTTTATACAGGATCTCTGAACACATAAGATGATGAATGACGGCCTGACGGGTATGAACTTGTAGGTCTCTACTATCTTGTCCAAGCCTCCATATTGTTTACCTCTCTTCACACTCACAGTCGACTTAAACACATCGCTTTGGACAACCTCAAGATTCTCAATTATTGGTCATCTAGTCTTAATAAGTTAGAATGTGATGTCAATTAGACAAGCATCATCGATCCACTTTTAGGTCTAGGGATCAGATGAATGCTAAGTCGAGTTTTCATACCATTCATTGGATGTCTAGTGACCTTTCCAGGTTCCATCAGAGTTAGGTTATGAATACTTTATCTCGTTCATTGATGATTTTTTTCGTGTAATATGGTTGAATCTGATGAAAGACCATTCTGCAATTTTAATTATAATACAAAGTTTTAATCATGTCGTTGAAATCAAATTTTTGGACATATTTGGATTTTTCGTACAAATAATGCCAAGGAATACTTTCGTCACAGTCATGCTCTCGCCCAGTTTCTATCCACCTAAGGTGTAATCCACCAATCCTCATGCCCACATACACCCTAACAGAATGGAATAACCAAAAAGAAAATTTGACATTGTGGAAATTGATGGCACCCTCCTTCATATGAAGTTTTAAAGGTTTTCTAGGGTCATGTTGTCCTAACTGCCACTTATCTCATCAATCGCATGCCTTCTTCCATGTTACACAGCCAGATCCCTTTTTTGGTCCTCTACCTAAGTTATCCAATATATAATGGTCCTGAAAAGCATAGAACTAAACTTCTATGAAGTTTCAAACTCCTATCCAGGTGATGTCGAACCACCACTATGTTGAGTTGGTCCCAACTTTGGGCCGGATTTCCCCCCTTGTCGATGAAGTTGGATTTTTACACTGTGTTTTTATCCCAACATCCTCGAATTTCTTGTTGTTTCCGTCAAGTTGGCGATGTTGGACCGCAGTTGATACAGCCCAGAACTTTAATCCTAATTAGTGCCCTAAAGTTTATATTAGGCATAAGTGGTGCCTCCAACCCTCTTCACAACTTCTAATATCAATTTCTATGTTTTTTGGCCACCACTCTTTCTAAAGAAGGTGTTGTAACTACTATTTGAGTTCATATTGTATGGATGATGTAGGATGATTTGTATCTATATATTTGTATTGCACATTTGACCCTTGCAACTACAAGTGCACATTATATTATCAACCTACCTAGGGCTAGAGAGTCATGAATTGTGTTTGTGTCAAATTAACATATGTAAGATCGAAGATTAGCATATTTAAGATTTTTTAATTGAAGTTTCCTTCAGATTCACATCATTTTCTTCATAAATCGATATCTTATCAAAGCATGTGTCTAAACCTCCTCGAAGTTTCCACAAACTTCCAATTCCACACCTGGCAAAGTCGACATGAAGTTGAAATCTTGCACCATGCTCAAATGTGTTTGGTATGTCTACTTTGTCCATGATGTTGAGCCCAATAGTAATAAATTCAATCCAAGGGCTAACAAATGTGTTTTCCACCGGCGAGCAGTAGCTCAGGTGGTCGCAGCACAGGGCCCCTCATGAAGGGTCCCGGGTTCGAATCTCCCTGGTGGTGCTGTTCGGAATTATTTCTCTCGTGGCGCAGCCGGCCTCTGCGCGACTTAATGGGCTATGCTCCTTACGAGATGGAGTTGAGCTCCCCAGGTTGGGCTCGGCGCAAGCCTTACGAGTCTCCTGGGTTACCAAAAAAAATGTGTTTTCCTTAGAAACTACAGAATTCAAAAAGGCTATAGAAGTTACAGTTACAGTTCCAGTGAAAAAAGCCCTTGTGTCTACAGATGTAACTATCTTTGAAGAAACACCATTCTTTTAAGAAACTCAACCACTCTTCAACTTGAGGAGTCTCTCCTAAATCCTATGGTCATCGAAATCTCTATATCTAGTCAAGAGGTGCTCTCTACTCATGAGGTTCCCAATCCATTTGTGTCCTCGGCACCTAGCACATCTGAGAAACCTCATACAGGTCTACGCACGTTGTGGAAAGGCAAGTAGCATGGAATATATAGCTAGCCATGCAGGTATTAACCCTCCTTTAATCGCCACTTAGTCTCGAGGCCCCAGTAAGATGGATAGTTCTCTAAATCTACCTTTTGCTCTCCATAAATAAAATTTGGCATTTGTCTTTTTCTAATTTTGTCTCATATGATTGTTCATGTTTGTCTTATAATGCCTTTCTCTCTTCTTAATCCAACATATAATACCTAGTTCTCTATCTATTGCTTGAGTCATCTAGGATGACGATGGGCTACGAAAAATGAGATGACAGCTCTTCGCTAAAATCATAGATGGAGTCTTGTTCCTACTAAAAGCAAAGCTATTGTTGGATGTTGATGGGTTTTCTCTGTAAATATTTAGCAGACTGGTTGATTGCTTTAAGGCATGCTTGTTAGATAAGGTCTAAACTCAGATATATGAGGAGGAATACATGGAGACCTTTTCCCTGATGGCCAAAATGTCCTCTATTTGGATATTTCTCTCATCGATTTTCCATATTCATGGCCTTTGTATCAGCTAAATATCAATAATGCTTTCTTACATGGTTATGTTCCAGGAAAAAAAGTTATATGGAGCAACCTCTGGGGTTAACTGCTCAAGGGGGTCTCATCTTGTTTACATGCTCCACAATCCCTCTATGGTCATATAAAGTCATAAGAGCTGGTTTGGCAAGTTCAATCGTGCATTTATGGAACTTGGTTTTGTGGTGGCCATATCCCAAATGGAATTGGCGTCTCACAATGGAAGTACACGCTTGATCAGTATGCTAGGGGCAAAACCTACAAATACTCCAATGGACCCAAAGGTCAAGCTTTATAAGGACCAGTGAGAGCCATTCAAAGATCAGTGGAGGTACAAAAGGCTAGTGGAGAAACTCAATTATCTCATAGCCACTCATCCGGATATATCAATTGCTACTAGCATGGTTAGTTAACTCATTGACAAACCTTGTGCTGAACACATATAGGTCGTCATTTGAATTCTTGGATGTCTAAAAAGGATTCCAGGCAAAGGAATATCATATTCAAATCATAGACATCTCAATGTTCATCCTGATTGAGCAAGTTGGATGATTGATCGATAGTCTATCTCAGGATCTTGTGTACTTGTAGAGGGCCATCTTGTGTCCTGGAAAAGCAAAAGAAGCAAACAGTGGTGGTTTTGTCCAATATAGAGTTAGAGTATCGAGCCACGGCCCATGCCACCAGTGATCTTTTAGGGGTCAAGAATATCTTGGAGGAACTTGGATATAATCAATCAGAGGCGATAGAGTCATATTGCGATACAAGAAGCTGTCCACATTGCTTCAAATCCAATTTTTCACAAAGAAATAAAACACATAGAGGGTTGATTTTCATTTCATTCGTGAGATAATCCTAGATTACAAGTTGGTCTTGTTCATGTCCAATCAGAAGACCATGCAGCAGAGTTTTTTACAAATTCCCTCAATGGGTGTCTGGTCAAATTTATATGTAACAAGCTCAGTGCTTAAACGTTCCCATTGGCGTGCATCCAGCAAGAATTGAACCTACGAATTTGCCAATTATGAGTTGAGTGCTTTAACCATTCACCCTTCCCAAATCCAAGTGTGTTGTGGATGATCCACCGAATCCATTGTTGACTTCACCACGATCAATTAAGTGAAACAGTTCTACAAATTGTGTTTTTTCTTACAGTCGGGCCCACCAAATGGCCTGCACCAACATGGTTTTTTAATATGATCAGGAGGTCAACCCGAACAAAGCTCATGGGTCTCGATTCCCTGGTTCAACTGTCAGGTCGAGGCGATGACATTACATGACATATATATGTGTACACACACACACACACATATATGTGTGTGTGTTTATGTAAATATGTATATATAGACACACAAGCATATGTACTTATGTATACATATATATGTACACACACGCACACATACATAGAGAGATGGATGGATGGATGTACACACACACATACAAAATACATATATAATAGAATATTAAACACCGTGACCAAATACATACAAAAACAAACAAGAAAATCAATGATTTGCATCACACATCAGTGATGATGTCAATTAGTAAACAATGTTCATTATACTAGTAAATAATTTTGGGGTTGTTTTATTTTTCAGGGATGGGCTAAAGGCTCAAAAGAGACAAGATTTAGAGAGGTCTGACCCGCCCCGGCTCTACAAACCTGTGATTGGGTCACCAATTGGCCGGTTCAACCAACCAGATGGGTTTCCGATTTTTTTTGTCCAAACAGGCTTTGAGGCTACCCCACCTGCCAGGCCTGCTGGCGGTTCAGCAGGTTGAACCGGCCGAGTCGGGTCAGTTTGATAACACTACTAGCATGAGGAGAGCGTTAGAAAAATAAGTAGTTATTATTCTTTAATCTTTATTTCTTTTTCCTATTCTTTGCATAATGTATATATGAGATTAGTCCCATACTGTGTCATTGGATTGTTGGCTGCCACCCAAGTCTAAATATGTAGCTGTGCCATGTTCATAATACAAACACAAGTTGCCCTGCATCCATAATCTCTTAGTTAGCAGTTTGTATTGAACTTTTAAATGCAAAGTTTGAATTTTACACTCTTTCAAACTTTTGCTTGATTGGACATAAACCGCGGGCAAGAGTAGCTTATTCTATTTTTTTTTTTTTGAATGAAATGTTTGAGATACAATTTTTGGTTGATTGGACATGGAAGTCGTGTCAAAGTAGTCACTTTTTTTCAAAAATGATTAACTTTTGGGTTTTTGACATTTAACTTCTATTTATTTGTATCAGAAAACTCGAAGGATTTTATTATGACATTTTACCTGCACACTATGTTTATACCGGTGTTTTTCCTGATCACGTCAAATTCGATATACCGGTCATCCAAACAAGGTAGTTCCAAAGCGTTGAATTTATAAGTAATGCAGTTTGAATCCCCCATAAGCAAATGCAAACGAGTTTCTAAATATGGATCCCAAACAGCCCCTAAAAGTTGGCCAATAATGTTCAGCGTATTAAGACAGGAATACTTACCACTGGTGAATCATAACGGAATTCCACAACCCACAAGTCATAGGAAGATAATGAGATAGAGATATAGAAAGAAACTCCATATTGTCATTGCATACTCACATTTCTTTTATCATACAGGTAGAAGAAGAATTGTGATGGTGATGAGTATTCCTCAGAAGCAGCACTATGAGCCATTGCAACTGCACCATAAACAGATAATGGGAGCACTGGGAGCTCTCCATCCTTGTGTGCCACATACAAAGATTTCAGAATTTGAAAGCAGATTAATTATCATGTTAAACTAAGAAATCATACAAACGAGAAATTTAGTGCAGAAAGCAAACCTGGATGCTAAGCGTGGTTTTATAAAGTGGCTCAAATTGTCCAGAAGGCATTACTTCAAGTGGAACACGGTAGCCCTTCCCCTCAACTTCATTATCTGAAAGGACAGCTTGGCTAGTGCATTTAAGTTTTACTCCATCATATGCACCATCAATCACCTGCTAGGAAACTAGTGTCATTTTCATGCTACCAGTAATAAAGATTTCTACTTATAAAGAAATTCACTAGCTCTAAAGCATTATGTATGTTCAGATTTAGATTAAGCTGTAAGATTCTTTGTCAATAATTGTTTCTTTAATCCAAAGTAGTAAGGTACCAATTTTGCAAAATTCCCAGCTGTCAGAGGAGCAGAATAGCCATCTACCACAAC
Organism: Alisma plantago-aquatica; assembly: GCA_963693085.1. NCBI lineage: Eukaryota > Viridiplantae > Streptophyta > Magnoliopsida > Alismatales > Alismataceae > Alisma > Alisma plantago-aquatica. The sequence goes on along the minus strand of OY856412.1, from coordinate 1,290,358,060 downwards.
CTGGAAAAGTTAAAAAAATTCAAATATCAGTTCTCAAGCCCAAATTAAGAAATGATGTGTGTAACATATCTTGGTCTATATTTCATGATGTGTACATTGTAGCGGAACAATATAATGGGGACATCCCTTGTGTTTCTTATTGATAGAAGGTAGTCCCTCTCCTATATATAGGAGTGGAGGCAATCACAAAGAAGTGGACATAACCCTAATGAGCCAAGACACAATTGGGCTCACAAATTCAAATAGACCCAACAACTTAATTAACTAAATAATAACACTCTCTAACACTCCCTCAAGCTGGAGCTTGGGATATTCCAAGTCATCTTGCATACAGACAGACTAACACAAAAGACCAGAATAAAAAGACAAGCCAAACCTATATAAGAATGTTTCTCCCTTTCAATATTACAATTAAACACTCCCTCTCAAGCAGATAATCCAAAGCATGTAAGAAAGTAGGTAACAAGAGCTTCTTAACCAAAAGAAGTAGCATCTTGGAAAGTACTAAACAGCAGCAGGTAGGCGTCAGGTTCTTCATCTCAGTCGCTATCGTCATGAAGTAGACCAGAGAGTGTTGAAACACAGCAGACCAGAGATTTTAGCACACAAGAGGTACTAATAGTCAACGCGCAAAACAATAGCACGAAGTAATACTGGCAACAAAGGTGACATAGCCAGACTGGTTAACTCATGGCACGAAGAAGCAAAAGATACAAAATACCAAGATGCAATGTAGTAGCAAAAAACATGAAGCTCCATCATATATGTAGCACCTCCAAAAGCAAGTCATGAACAAAAACCTTCATCATCTTCATTCTTCATATAATTTATATCACAGTAACAGACGTCACAGACCATAGAGTGTAAGGCCACAGTCTAGAGAATATTGGATCAAGACAGGCAGTAGTCGATGTGCACACAAAGCACGGGCAGGTCAACGTGCAAATGAAGCACGGACGGCATATAGTACAATAGCACAAAGCAGCAAAAAGAATGTGCTAAGACAGCACAAGTCGCAAGAGCGATGTCACCATATGGAAGACCATCAGCAAAAATATGTAAAAACAATATCATCTAAACAAATAGCATTTAGCATCAGTCGATGTTGAACAAGTTCCATAAACTCTCCATATGATGAACTAATTGTTAATATATGTGTTGCTTTATTTATGTTATGTTATTTTCCATTATATCTGGACCTTTCTGTAATTATTACTTTTCTATAAATAGAAGGGTGCACACATTGTGCAACCCTAAGCTCTCCAAGTCTCATTGTCTTTCACATGGTATCAGAGCAGGCCGATTCACCTTAAACCTAATCCCTCTCTCTCTCCACCAACCCTAGCCGCCGCCACACTCCGAAATCTCCCTTTTTCCGCCGCTACAGTACTGCTACAGTAACACTACAGTCAAACTACAGTAACGCCATCCACCCCTCCGCAGTCCTCTATCCACCTCTAATACCCTAATAACCTCCATCCTTGTGGCCTAATCCACTACAGGCCCCTCCGTCTAGCTCTGTTTCTCTTTCCGAAATCTCCGGACAGCCTCGGTAACTTTCCAATTCTGGCACGTTGACGGCGTAACGGGCTTCATCCTCTCTGTCTGCCTGCGCCTCATGGAGTGACCGGTCCTCCATGTTGGCATAGGTTTTTTTTTCTCTTCTCTGCTGCCCCTACGTGGGTTTTTTTTTACGCTCCATGCGTGGATCTTCAACCTTCTACTACTAGTCCATGTGTTGGACTTCTGCCTCTGACTGCTGACTTCTACTACATGTGCCTGACTGTTGCTGCCTGCCTGTAACTCTACGTCTGCATCTGTTTCTTCCTGATGGCGTCTACTCATGAAGATCTGCGACGTCAGGTGACAACTGTGAAGCTGGATGGGCGAAACTACCAGCACTGGGTGTGCTCTATGCAGATATATGTTAAATCACAAGGAAAAATGTCGCACCTGACGCGAGATCCACCACTTGTGCCTCCTACAACAGCCGATTCGAAGGATGTGAAAGCCTATGATGATTGGGTGAAGGACGACTCCACAGTCATGACATGGATTCTAAATAGTAGTGAGACCAAGATTAGTGTCACACTATTGTACCTGCAGACGGCAAAGCAAATGTGGGATCAACTTGCCAGCACATATTCACTCAGTCAAAATCCAAAGAAGGTGTTTGATATTGTTAATATATCTTCACTTTGTATTTATTTCTTATTTTATATTACTGCTGTACCTACATGTAAATTTCCCTTTACTATAAATAGAGAAGAGAACCCTATTGGGTTGCTCACGTTGCATACGTGCAACAACACCACAGCCGCCTCTCTTTTTACATGGTATCAAGAGCAGGTTAGGCTTCCGCAGCCGCCGGCCCTCCCACCCAGCACCGCTCCCCCCCCCCTCCTCTCTCTCCCTCCCGCCGCCCCTCTCCTTCAGCCGCCGGGCGCCGGCCACCTCTCCCGCCGCCGGCCGCCGCCGCAGCCAGCAGCAGCGGCTGCTGCACCTTGCCGCCGGCGTGCGGCAGGGGCGCGGGCCTTCCGTGCGGCGCCGCTGATCCTCGGTGGCTCGTCTCATGCTGCCGTAGATCCCGTCGCACCGCTCTACAGGCTCCGTCTACGTCTCCGGGCTCTTTTTCAGCCTTTTCGGTTTCTTTTTCGGGCGCCGCTCTTGCTACTCCGGGATCTCCGGTTGATACAACGGCCTTCTAAAGCCCTACCCGGGGGTCTCGTCTCTTCCAGTGTGGCTTCCTAATCACATCTCCTTCATGTGTGATTAGGAACCTCTCGGTTGAAGGCTGTCGATGCGTCAGTAACGCATCCTCTTTCCAGTTTCGGTCGTGACGTGTATCTCTCCGTCACGGGACGTGTATCTATCCGTCCACTCAGCCTTCTGTGTGACGTGTATCACTCCGTCACCCATATCCCTGTTGCATCATGGAGAACAAGACCTATTATGAGGTCTCGCCTATTCCTATCAAGCTCAATGGGAAGAACTTTCTGCTTTGGATGAATGCGGTTCATACTGTCTTGGAATCGAGGGACCGCGCCAAGTTTGTTGATTCTGCGCCTCTCACGAGCACTGACAAAGACTATGCCGAGTGGAAACGACTTGACAGCCTTGTGAAGACTTGGCTGTGGGGTAGCATGGAATCGTCTATTGCTTCGAGGTTCATGTTCTACTCCACTGCTAAGGAGATTTGGGATGCTGTTAAGCAGCACTATGCTCAGGAGAAAAATGCTCTTCGCCAGTTTATGATCTATGATCGTCTGTTTGCAGAGAAACAGGGTGATCGATCCCTTGAAGAGTATTTTGGTGTGATTCAGTCTATTTCCCAGGAGTTGAGCTACTATCATCCCGTGACGGTTGCTGCGCAGATTAAAGACAGAGATGATCTTGTCACTGCCAAATTCCTCTCCGGCCTTAGCTCCTCTTTTGGTTCAGCACGCAGTGTGATTCTTGCATCTGACAGATTACCGAGCCTTGCGGAGGCCTTCTCTAGGATTCAACAGTCCACCTTTGAATCTGTTGATCCTTCTCCGGTTGTTCCTTCTGGAGATTCTCATGCCTCCATTGCTGCAGCAGTTCGCGGAGGACGACCTGCATCTACTACAGCTGACAGACCTGGCTTTGGCAGAGGACGTGGGTCTCGTCCTCGATGTACTTTCTGTGAAAGACCGGGGCACACTGTTGACAAATGCTGGAAGAAACATGGGCGACCTGCCGCCCCACCTGTTGGCGCTGCCAACTGTGCTACTTCTGACTCTACACCTGCGAGCTCGACTTCCTCTGGCATTACACTTACTCAGGAGGAGTATGACCGGTTTATTCAGGCTACTCAACATTGGAGTGTGGGCGCCTCTTCTGCTTCTTCAGCGCATCTTGCCTCTACCGCGGGTAATCAGGCTACATCCTTTATGGCTTCTGGATCCGCAACTCCCTGGGTGGTTGACTCTGGTGCCTCCCAGCACATGACTGGTATGAGGCGACTGCTCCGCACTTTTGACTCATATATTCCTCACCCATCTGTTACCTTGGCAGATGGGTCTGTGAGGAAGGTGGTGGCTAGTGGTTCTGTGTCCCTTACTCCAGATATTGATTTGAAATCTGTTCATTTTGTGCCTGAATTTCCTTTCAATTTACTTTCTGTTGCCAAGTTGATTGACACTATGAACTGCACAGTAACATTTGGGCCTTCTTGCTTTGTCTTACAGGATCTCAAGAGTTTGAAGATGATTGGTGGGGGGCCTAGGAAAGGTGATCTCTACCTCTTTCCTGGTGATTATCTACCTCGTCATCCACCTCCTGCTCCAGTTTCCTCCGCCATGCTGAGTGGTTCCCCCTTGCTATGGCATTGCAGATATGGCCATCCATCCTTAGACAGCTTGAAGAAATTGGAACCCGATCTTGCTCATGTGTCTTCTTTAGAGTGTCAGTCCTGTCAGTTGGGCAAACATCATCGGTTGTCCTATCCTGTCCGTGTCAATAATCGGGCTTCTAGCCCGTTTGAGTTGGTTCACAGTGATGTATGGGGTCCTGTTAAAAACCAAAGTTATAATGGTTTTAGTTATTTCATTTCCTTTGTTGATGATTACTCTCGCATGACATGGATTTATCTGTTGAAAAGTCGGGAGTCTGTGCTTTCCATTATCAAACATTTTCATAAACAAATTCAAGTTCAATTTAACTGCAATATCAAAATTTTTCAATCTGATAATGCTCTTGAGTATGTTCAGAAAGCAATGAATGAGTTTTGCAGTTTGGTTGGTATGATTCATCACACTTCTTGTCCTCATACTCCTATGCAGAATGGTGTTGCTGAATGTAAAAATCGCCATCTTTTGGATATCACTAGGTCTATCATGTTTGCATCCAATGTGCCTAAACGTTTCTGGTCTGAGGCTCTTCTCACTGCCTGTTTTTTGATTAATCGGCAGCCCTCTTCTGTTTTGAATGGGCGCACTCCTTTTTCTGTTTTACGCCCTATGGACACACCGTTTCATGTTCCGCTTCGGGTTTTTGGCTGTACATCCTTTGTTCATAATTTTGATCCCAAACAAGACAAACTCTCTCCTCGGTCCTTGAAAACCTTGTTTCTTGGTTACTCTGGTACGAGTAAAGGTTACAAGTGTTATTGCCCCAGTTTGCGTCGTATGTTTGTCTCTAAGGATGTCACCTTTCATGAAACCAGCCCGTATTTTGCACATGCTATGAGCAAGGGGGAGCAATTAAGTGAGGGAGTGCCACCCGCAATTCCAAGTGAGGGAGTGCCACCTATCATTGTTGAAGACATATCGCCTGATCCACCTACCATTCAACCCTATACCCAAGTTTATCATAGGCGAGGTAGACCGGATCCAGATGAGGTAGCGGCACAAGTCCATGAGCCTCCTTCCCCATCTTCTACTCAAGAGATTCCTGCAGCGGCTTCTGATCTTGACCTTCCTATTGCTGTCCGGAAAGGTATACGATCATGTACTATTCGCCATCCCATATCCAATGTATGTTGTTTGTCGCACTTATCTACACAGGCTCGTGCATTTGCTGTTGGGATGGATTCTGTTCAAATACCAAGGAACCACTTAGAGGCTATGAAGGACAGTGGCTGGAGGCAGGCCATGCAGGTGGAAATTTCTGCTCTGGTTGATAATGGCACATGGGATCTGGTTTCCTTACCTGCGGGCAAGAAAGTTGTGGGCTGCAGATGGGTCTTCACAGTCAAACACAATCCTGATGGTTCGATTGAGCGGTTGAAGGCTAGATTGGTAGCCAAGGGCTACACACAGACATATGGAGTGGACTTCTTTGAGACCTTTTCTCCGGTTGCTCGTCTCAATTCTGTACGGATCCTTATCTCTCTGGCTACTACTTTTGATTGGCCTCTTTTCCAGCTGGATGTCAAGAACGCCTTTCTTCACGGGGTTCTTCAGGAAGAGGTGTATATGGAGCAACCACCAGGTTTTGTTGCTCAGGGGGAGTGTCAGCAGGTCTGCAAATTGAAGAAGGCTATCTATGGGTTAAAACAATCTCCTCGGGCTTGGTTTGACAGGTTCAGTGCTGTTGTTTTACAGATGGGCTTCTCTCGTTCTATGACTGATCACTCTCTATTTTATTCAAATTCTTTTGGTGGGTCCATAATTATTGCTGTCTATGTTGATGATATTGTGATTACTGGCAGTGATTCTACAGGCATATCACGTGTGAAAGAAGGACTACAACATCATTTTCACACAAAGGACCTTGGGAAACTGAGATATTTTCTAGGGATTGAGGTGCTTAGATCCCATGCAGGTATCAATCTCTCCCAGAGAAAGTATGTGCTTGACTTACTACAGGAAACGGGTATGACTGATTCTAAGCCTGTATCCACTCCTATGGATTATCACATCAAGGAGGTGGAAGATGATATTGCATATTCAGATCCAGGTCACTACAGGAGAATAGTTGGGAAGCTGATTTACCTAACTGTCACAAGACCTGATATTTCTTTTGCTGTTGGAGTAGTAAGTCAACACATGTGTACACCACGACAGTCACATTGGACAGCTGTATGCAGGATTCTGAGATATCTGAAAAGTGCTCCTGGAAAGGGGATCACTTATTATAAACCCAAGAGTCCTCTATCTTCCTTGACTCTTACAGGCTATGCAGATGCAGATTGGGCTGGTAATCAAGTTGATAGACGATCTACATCTGGCTACTGCACCTTTCTTGGTGATCATCTGATTACCTGGAAGAGCAAGAAACAACAAGTGGTGGCACGATCTAGTACTGAGGCTGAGTATCGTGCTATGGCACATGCATGTTGTGAATTACAATGGGTCAAATCTGTCTTATCTGAGTTGAAGATTTTGATTCAAACTCCCATGATTCTCAAGTGTGACAATCAATCTGCTATACATATTGCCAGGAATCCTGTTTTTCATGAGCGCACAAAGCATATAGAGGTTGACTGTCATTTCATCAGAGATCAGATACAGAATGGCAATGTGGTGACGCCATATGTTAAGTCTGAAGATCAACTTGCTGATATCTTGACAAAGCCATTAGGTCCAGCAGTGTTCCAGAATTTATGCGGCAAGCTGGGCATCCACAATGTGTACACTCCAGCTTGAGGGGGAGTGTTAATATATCTTCACTTTGTATTTATTTCTTATTTTATATTACTGCTGTACCTACATGTAAATTTCCCTTTACTATAAATAGAGAAGAGAACCCTATTGGGTTGCTCACGTTGCATACGTGCAACAACACCACAGCCGCCTCTCTTTTTACAGATATCAACAAGCAACTCAGCCGTCTGCGTTTCTCTGGTTCTGATCTGACAGATTATTTCTCTGCTTTCAAGGGATCGTGGGGGGAGTTGGAAGCCTACCATCCCTTGTCTACTGATCTGGCGGCTACTATGCAACGACTGCGATAGGAGTTGCAAGTAGTCCAGTTCCTCTGTGGCTTACCTGATTCCTATGTCGGGGTGGTGGATCAGATTCTCGCCAGTGATCCGCTGCCTACTCTTCAGACTGCCTTTCAGAGACTACAGCGCTTGCCTGCATCGTCATCTGAGACTCCTACTGATACTGGGGATTCGACTGCTTTTACTGTGATGTCTGGTCGTGGTCGTGGTCGTGGACGCTGTCGTTCATATGATGCTCGTCCTCCTCTTGGTACTGGCAGGGGAAGGAATTATGCGGGTCATGGAGCATCCTCTAGATCTACTACTGTTGTTGCTCGTCCTCAGATTGGCCAACGCTTCTGCAACTTCTGTAGCCGATCTAATCATGTTGAAGACAAGTGCTGGGAAAAGTATGGTAAACCTGCATGGGCCAATGCGGCCAGTGACACTACTGCTACTTCAGAGACACCTACCCAGCCTGTTATGTCTGATGACTCGGGTACTGCCACTGCGGATTACATTCGTGCTGAGGTAGAGCGCCTACTACGTGAGCGTACTGGCTCCTCTTCTACTGCCACTACAAGTGGAGCCCCATGCTGCGACCTACTCGGGTTGTGATACTGCCTTCCTCAGTACTCCATCTTCTAGTGCTGGTAATACAAAATGGGTTATCGATTCAGGCACATCGTCTCACATTTATGGAAATCGAGCTTTATTTAGAAATTTATCTAGACGAAGCTACTGCTTCTTCTGTCATGCTTGCTGATGGTTCTAAGTCTGCAGTTTCTGGGGTTGGAGACATTGTATCTAAATTTCTTCTGAAGTCGGCTTTATATGTGCCTCGTTTTCCACTGAATTTATTATCTGTTAGCAAAATCTTACGCAGCCTGCAATGTAGCCTGACCTTTATACCTGGTTCGTGTGTTTTTCAGGACCTTCGCACGAGGACGAAGATTGGTGGGGGCATGAAGGATCTGATGGCCTCTTTTATCTGGATGATCTGCCAAGACTGGACAAGGTTGCATTGGCTTCTACTTTATCGGCATTATCTGCATCAGTCTCTGCATTACAATGGCACTACCATCTTGGACACCCTTCTTCTGAAAAACTAAGACATGTCATTTCTAGTGTCGGCACTCATAAGTTTCAGTGTGAATCATGTCAGTTAGGGAAACAGACTAGGGCTGTTTACCCTAAACGTCCTCGGAGTAGTAGCAAAAACTTTTTTGATCTTGTTCATGCTGATGTATGGGGTCCTTGTAATGTGCCTAATTTGTCTGGCTACAAATACTTTTTACTATTTATTGATGATTTCTCTCGGACCACTTGGTTGTTTCTGTTGAAAAGTAGGTCTAAAGTGATGTCTACTATTAAATTCTTTTTTGCTGAGGTGAAAACACAATATGCTCTGCCTGTAAGTTTTTCGTACTGATAATGCACTTGAGTTTGTCCAAAAAGATGTTGCAATGTTTTGTCGTTCTGTTGGCACTTTACATCAAACTTCTTGTGCATATACACCACAGCAAAATGGAGTAGCTGAGAGGAAAAATAGACATTTGTTAGAAGTTGCTAGAACTATTATGATGCACTATCATGTACCCAGATTGTTCTGGCCTGAAGCAATATTGATTGTCTGTTTCTTAATTAATCGGATGCCTTCCTCTGTGATTGGAAATAAAGTACCTGTCCAAATTCTACAACCTGATGCACCCTTATTTACTATACCCCTCCACCTGAACAAGTACCCCCCACTCAGCACCAATCTCCTCCTCAAGAAGGTCCTGCCACACCTGAGGTAATTTCTGACCTGGATATACCTATTGCTCTTAGAAAGGGAACTCGTTCATGCACTTCTCATAACATTGCTAACCATGTATCTACTGCACATCTGAGTATTCATGCTAGCAATTTTGTCTCTGCTTTATCTGCTGTCACTATTCCGAAAAATACTCATGATGCCTTGCAAAGTACAGCCTGGACTTCTGCTATGCAAGAAGAGATGTGTGCTCTTACTGACAGACAAATTTGGGAGTTGGTGGATCCACCTCCTCAATGTAAGCCTATAGGTTGCAGATGGGTATATGATGTTAAATATCAACCTAATGGTACTATAGAACAGCTGAAGGCACGCTTGGTTGCAAAAGGGTATACACAGACTTATGGTATTGATTACTTTTAAACTTTTTCTCCTATTGCCCGCCTTAATTCAGTCAGAATTCTTCTTTCTGTTGCTATTAATCTGGACTGGCCTCTGCTGCAATTAGATGTTAAGAATGCTTTCCTGTATGGTGATCTGCAAGAGGAAGTGTATATGGAGCAACCCCCTGGATTTGTTGCTCAGGGGGAGTCACACAAAGTCTGCAGGTTGAAGAAGTCTATTTATGGGCTCAAACAGAGCCCTCGTGCCTGGTTCGATAAATTAAGCTAAATTCTGATTACTTTTGGTTTTCTGAGATCTCAAGTGGATCATTCTGTTTTTACTAAGAAGACCTCTACTGGCATTGTAATTCTTTTTGTCTATGTGGATGATATTGTTCTTTCTGGCAGTGACTCTATTGCTATTCAGGATACTAAAGCCCATCTCTGCAAGCACTTTGCTACTAAAGACTTGGGTAAACTGTGGTATTTTCTGGGCATAGAGGTATCCAGAACCTCTAATGCACTAGTGTTATCTCAGAGCAAATATGTTCTAGATCTTTTATAGGAAACTGGTATGCTTGGAGCTAGACCTGCTGACACTCCTCTAGATCCCAATGTCAATTGGGAAGATGATTTGTCTCCATCTTTTGCTGATAATAAAAAGTACAGAAGATTGATTGGTAAAATGATATACTTAACTGTGACTAGAGCTGACATATCTACTTCTGTGGGACTTCTTAGCAGGTACCTAGATAAACCCAGACAGTGCCACTGGGATGCACTATGTCATTCTGCGATATCTAAAAAAGTCTCCTGGCAAGGGACTTCATTACAGGAAAAATGGGCACTGCTCTCTAGAAGGGTATTCTGATTATGATTATGCAGGAAGTCGGATTGACAGGAAATCCACTTCTGGCTATTGTACCTATGTTGGAGGCAATCTAGTCACATGGAGATCCAAGAAACAAAATGTGGTTGCCAGATCTAGTGTTGAAGCTGAATATAGGGCTATGGCCCATACTGCTTGTGAGCTGCTTTGGGTACGCTCTCTTCTTAAAGACTTCGGTGTTGAGTCTTCTTCTGCTATACCCATGCACTGTGATAATAAAGTTGCTATCTTTATTGCCAACAATCCTGTCTATCATGAGTGCACCAAGCATATCGAGGTTGATTGTCATTTTATTCGGGAATCTATTCTTACTGGCAAGATCTGCACACCTTTTACTCGATCTACAGACCAGGTTGTTGATATCTTCACCAAACTGTTGCCTAAGAAGCATTTCAGCGCTTTGATGGACAAGTTGGGCATGATTGACATCTATGCTCCAACTTGAGGGGGAGTGTTAATATATGTGTTGATTTATTTATGTAATGTTATTTTCCATTATATATGGACCTTTCTGTAATTGTTACTTTTCTATAAATAGAAGGGTGCACATATTGTGCAACCCTAAGCTCTCCAAGTCTCATTGTCTTTCACACTAATAATGGCAGTACGAAGATGATCCACAGAATATAGAGCAGCACGAGAATGATCCATAGAGATAGCACCATAAACGAAATCCTCCTCTTTTCATCTTCTCTCCTCCATGTCATCTCTTCCGTCTACTCATCTTCCTATACTCTCCCCCTCACGCCAACCACGAAAAGAATCAAGAGAGTGGTTGAGGTGGGAAGTCATAAACAATAGTAGAGGTAATAGATATGTAGGCAAATATGTGGACGGTAATTGATAATGCGAGTCAATGTACTACATGACCCGATTTCATAAATCTGTGTATAAAATTGAATAAATTTGTGTGCAACCCGAAAAGGTAGATTTATCTGGCCCTTAGGCCAACAAATATAGGGGGTGCGGGGTGGAGCCCCCACAATATGGGTTAGGTCATAAAGTGATTCAATTAATTAGCATTAAGCATGAAACATATATAGGTAGTGACAATCAAGATATAGAAAGAAGCATCAAAGGGGTATCTTGTGTATATGGACAAAAATAAATAAGACTAACTAGATATTAGGGGTGAGAACATATAAGACCAAAGAAAGATAAAATAAAGGGTAAAGGCTTCTCCCGTGTAGAAATTTACAACACCACCAACAGCAAAGATAAGATCCACCACGATCAGGAAGAAATACAGTCGTGATGAAATATGGTAGGAAGAAATATGGTCTGATGGTAACCGTATTCGGTCCCACCAAACAGTACTAGGAAGTAGTGGCGAAGGATAAAGGACGTTTATGGTGGCAATTGGGGTTCTACAGGAGGAACGGGTGGCACCACACATAACCATGGGGAGCGGAGCCACAAGGGCTGTCAGGGGAAACCAGTGGCAATTGTAGAGCACCATAGCTACTAAGACGTCTCTAGGGAGACTCGATGGTGGTGGTTGGTCCTTCAAGACGATCGTTGCAGCAACAGCACCAACAATGACGACAACATGTGGAGGCGGCGGAATACATGAAGACGGAAGCAATAGATAGTGGAGCATCGTGTTGTAGGTTGCAATAGCAACACATGTGGAGAAGCAACATCAACAAGCTAGATATGTGGTGGGTTTTCTACAAAGAATACAGATCAAGAGATGACCATTGAAGGCCAAGAAGTTGCCCAAAGGGCGGCCAAGCCAAGAAGGGGTGGGTGGCCCCCCGCAGGCGGAGATCTCACTTTGTTCACCTCCCTAGATCTAGGGTTGGGTTTAGGATTGGTGCTCTGATACCATGTAGAGAGACAATACAATTGAAAAATCATTGTGTTTCTTATTGATAGAAGGCCAGTCCCTCTCCTATATATAGGAGTGGAGGCAATTACAAGGAAGCGTCCAACGGGGACTCTCTCAGTGTTTTCTTTGATCATCGGGGGTCACGACACAAGTGGGCCCATATTACAAACAGACCCAACAACTTAAGTAACTAAATAATAAGAGTCTCTATTTACATTCATGGTTGTCATGGCTTGAACCTGAGACCTCTTGCTAACAAACTAAAGATCTAACCATTTGGGTGTCCCATCTTCGACAAGTAATAAGACTCTCTAACAAATGAAAGAATACGAAAAGGAACTGAAAAGGGTATTAGTCTGTATGAAAAGATATTTCATAAGATTGCTTCACATCAATAAGCAATAATATGGGAGCCAAACTTACTGTGAAAATGTATTAATATTTGCATCAAATCAAAATTCAGTTAAGTATTTGGGTAAGCATACATTATGGATATGGATATATTTATACAGATGTCGGAAGTAAATTAAAAAATTCTAAGAAAGTGTGTCATGACCATAGACAACTGGTCTTTTTTTGTCAACCAAAGCCTTCCTATTTTTTAAAATATATTTGTGGGCCTGTACAAAATAGGTATGAACAAGAGATAAGAGAAATAAGAGAAGAGAAGAAAAAGACTTTCTATCTTTACAATTTTTTCCCTAGATGGATCAACTAAAAGCAGCAAGATATTTTAGTTGCAGTCAGGTGTGATTTCAAGTTTTCCAATCATCGATCCATGATTATGTCTCTTGCTGAATTTCCAGATTTCTATATAGAGCGAGACTTATTATGTACGATGATGTTTCTCCCCCGCCAACTGATTTCATCGATGAGAAGATAGATAATTTTGGATACTTTAACTTGAACTGGATTGTGTCATTCAGTTGTTAGGGATGAGAAATCAACATTCTCCTATTTGGTTAGCTTCCGTAGGAGTTTAACATAAGAGAAACAGAACAGGAAATGGTTGGTATTCTCACAAGTCATAACCATCTTTGCGAAGAAAATGCGTAGAGGCTAGTTAAATATTTCCTGTTTGTGACAAGCCTTATGCTTTTGGTGTGTAACAAGTGTCACATTGTTCCCATCGACAAATATACAAAGAGAATATGATTATATTCCATTTTTACTTGAAGAAGGCCAAGATCTCAAATATATAGCTAAATTCATATATTCTTGAAGGAGCAGTGTATTAAAAAACAGCCCAGGCGGCCGCTTAATCGGCCAAGACCCCCATCTGCTTAATTTTGCCCTTAAGCGCCCGCTTACTCGGTTTGAAGAAAAGCGCCAGCTTTTTTCCCGCTTCACCCACTTTTTCCCGCTTTTTTCCCGCTTTTTTGCCCACTTTTTTTCGCTTTTTGAAAAAAATGCTGCTGTAAGCATGTGATGTTAATTAAATATATAATCCAAGTAGTATTGAGTATAATATATGAAGCTTGTATACATTAAATGTTCTATGATATACCTAGTCCTACTTTAGAATGCAAACTTTGTATGTAAGCTGTATATAATAGGGTACTGCAGTAATATATCCAAGTAAATAGCGTATTACTCTATTATACTTCTAATGGTTTTACTGATTTTACTGATTTTCTTGCAGATTTCGTTCATTACTAATTGATACTACTGGTTAGTATTACTGATTTCCTTAGAAATATATTTTTTATATACACATACATGTAATTTTGTATATAAATATATAAGATTTTAAGCATCCGCTTTTTCAAAAATCGCCCGCTTAATCGCCCGCCTACCGCTTAATCAGCTACAAGGTCCCGTCCGCACGCCTCCCGCTTCACGCTTTTTAAAACATTGTGAAGGAGTCTAAGTGATGTAGAACAGTCTGCGTTTTTAGGTCGTTATCAGGCTTAGCATCCCCGAGAAAGGCCGAGGCACTAGAATAGTAGTCATCTGGTCGGTTTAGGCTTTTATTTACTTGCATAGTTTTATGCGTTAATTCAGTAACGTTTTTGTAGGTTCCAAATTTATTGTTTTATTTTCAATTATTTCTATTTGGTCAATAGCTCGGCTATTATTTGCAATTTTCAAAGTCATTAAAGTTCTAGTGAATAATGACTTAGCCACTATTTATAAATGCACTAGAATATATATATATATATATATATATATATATATATGTATATATATATATATATATATACAGAGAGAGAGAAATAGGTAATGAGAAGGTTGTCATGAATATGACTGCACCCGTCTCTCTCCCTAGCTCCCGTGATTGTTAGGGCGATCTAGGGCTTGCCCCGTCGCCGACCGGGGGGGAGGCTGCCTGCCGACGCGCAGCGTTCCCTCTCCCCCTGGGCTTTCTTCTTCCTCGGCTGTCTCAAGGTGCATCGACGATCGGAGCCTCCTCCTGCTTTTCGTCTAGGACCCGTCCTTCTCAGCGGTGGTACTCGGCCTCGAATCTAGAGGCTACGACGTTGGTGGTTTGGGCGGTGTACCCTGGCGGTGCCTTGGCTCGCTGGGGTGAAGCGGGGAGTGGGCGACTTGCCCTAATCGTCAGTCCCTACGATAGTCGAGACCCCCCGCCCCCATGCTTCTTCTCGGGCCTCCCTATTTTTTTCTTGTTTCTTTGCGGCAGGTTCTTCTGCCCGTTTCTCGCCGCTCATCGGCATTGTTGTCGCTGCTTATCGGCGTTGTTGTCGCTGCTTGCCAGCGTTGTTGTTCTCTCAATTTGGGAGCTATGAGTCTTGGCTCTTGCTGGTCTCGATATTTTCTGTTCGGATTCACTACTGGGTCTATGGCTCTGCACGTGGCGGAAAACACTGGTCTATATATTTTTCATTTGCAGGTTTATCATCTCTGATCTATGCTCAGGTTGAAGGAATCTCTTATGAAAAGTTGCTTATGTCAGCCTAGTGGAAAAGAGATCAATGCAGAAGCGTTCTATTATCATTCCAATATGAGTTTTGGGGATCGGATAGCCCTGCTCTTGGTTGTATGTACTTCCAGAATCACTTTTACTATGTGTAGATGTCGTATGGCTTTTCAGTAATGAAGATGTTCGGATTGCTCAAATATATATATATATATACAGAGAGAGAGAGAGTCAGGCTAGAATACACTCGAGTGTACAGATCGTACGAATACACTCAAGTGTGTTTGCATACCAAGACTATTTTTTGCAAAATGTAAACCATTAATCTTCACCATCATACTATAACTAGGCTACATACAAGTTTTGAAACCATTTGGATGAGTGTAAGTCACTCATCCAAGGGCAACAAAATCGACGCTCGAAACTAATTTGAAATGCATAATTTTTGCGGGCTTTATAACATGACATATAAATGTCTAAATGTGCTCAAATTTTGCATGAGCTATTCACAAGATGTTTAAGAAGATCAACGGATTAGATTTAAAAAAAATATTGCATCGTGAAAAACTTAGGTGTATTCTGTTCCGAATACACTCGAGTGCATTCCAGCCTGACTCTTTCTCTCTCTCTCTCTCTCTCTCTCTCTCTCTCTCTCTCTCTCTCTATATATATATATATATATATATATATATATATATATATATATATATATATATATATATATACAGAAAGAGAGAGAGAAAGAGAGAGAGAGAGTCAGGCTAGAATACACTCAAGTGTACAGATCGCACGAATACACTCGTGTGTTTGCATATCAAGACTATTTCTTTGCAAAATGTAAACCATTGATCTTCACTGTCATACTATAATTAGGCTACATATAAATTTTGAGTCCATTTGGATGAGTGTAAGTCACTCATCCAAGGGCAACAAAATCGACGCACGAAACTAATTTGAAATGCAAAAATTTTGCGGTCTTTATAACATGACCTATAAATGTCCAAATGTGCTCAAATTTTTTATATGAGCTATTCACAAGATGTTTAAGAAGATCAACGGATTAGATTTTTGAAAAAAAATATTGCATCATGAGCTCCGAATACACTCGAGTGTATATATATATATATATATAGAGAGAGAGAGAGAGAGAGTCAGGCTAGAATACACTCGAGTGTACAGATCGCACGAATACACTCAAGTGTGTTTGCATATCAAGACTATTTTTTACAAAATGTAAACCATTGATCTTCACCGTCATACTATAACTAGGCTACATACAAATTTTGAGCCCATTTGGATGAGAGTAAGTCACTCATCCAAGGGCAATAAAATCGATGCGCAAAACTAATTTGAAATGCATAATTTTTACGGTCTTTATAACATGACCTATAAATGTTCAAATGTGCTCAAATTTTGCGTATGACCTATTCACAACATGTTTAAGAAGATCAACGGATTAGATTTTTGAAAAAAAATATTGCATCATGAAAAACTACTTGAGCGTATTCTGCTCCGAATACACTCGAGTGTATTCTAGCCTGACTCTCTCTCTCTCTCTCTCTCTCTCTCTCTCTCTCTCTCTATATATATATATATATATATATATATATATATATATATATATATGTATGTATATATATATATATAGGGCAACGATCCAATGAGAAACATATCTGGTGAGAGCATGAGAGGCATTTGAATAACTCTCCACATAGATCAATTTTTTATAATCCAACCGTACAGATCACAAGTATATCTTAATATCTACCTTCCTATAAAATTTTATCACCATCCAATTTGTAGATCATTCACAACAACCAAATATTTTTCGACGCTCTATATTGAATTTCAGGCTGACCGTTGGATGTAAAAAGTGTATATTGTACATATGGACATGAATGTCTGATTCCAATTATTTTTTGCGAGAAGGTAAATGAAATGATGTTTTTTCTATCTATACGGTTGGATTTTAAAAAATAGTTACTAATTTGTAGTTATTCAAATGCCTCTCATGCTCTCACCGTAGGATGCTTCTCACTAGATCGCTACCCTATATATATATATATATATATATATATATATATATATATATATATATATATATATATATATATATATATATATATATATATATATATATATATATATATATACATACACACACACACACACACACACACATATATTATATAATTATAGACACATATCACATATATATCGTATGCTTGTGGTAAATACAATTTTTGTATGTAATTTCTGCAAATATGTATGTAACAGAAACAGATAGATAAGCTGCATTTTTATAGTAGAAATAGTAAGATTTTCAGAACGAATAAATGAGTTTCCATTACTCAAATCAGTCAATTTACTAGACTGTAATATGATTAATTCTTGCTTATGCATATCAAATTATACAGATTGAATATATTTCAGATTTTGTTTTGCTTGATTTAAAGCTCAGACTTGTATTGCATTCTTTCAAAGACAATTTGTAGTATTGAATATATTTCAGATATTTTGTTTTGCTTGATTAAATCTCAGCCTTGTATTACATTCTTTAAAAGATAATTTGTAGTAAAATAGTGTTGCTTATTCCGAAATTACACTCTGAAATGACCTATTGCAGCAGCAGTTGTCATGTTGGTGTGTCCATGGAGTGTCCAAGACATGTCCAGCAGTGACTGCTATGCAAACGAGGACTAAAAGGGATCAGGCACGTCTTGATCCCAAAACGTTTTGGATCGTGTGTAAGCCATGTCTCTGTCCAAAACACCAACAGACATAGGGACTAGATAGGAGTGTATGCTTCCTAGGATTTAGTGATATTTTTCAAAAGTTGTTGTCTTATTATATTGATAAAAGAGGAGAACCCTTCCTATTTATAGGAAAAGGAGATGCAGGAAAGCGGACAAAACTCTGATGGAACTAATACACTTAGGTCCATATCACATGGGACTAAATCACTTGATCGTCTCCTATGTAAGGACTATGATATCCCTATTAGGGCGTTGATTGCAACACGAGATTATATACCTATATTAGACTCTCTCGCTCTAATTCAAAACCCCAAAGATTCATGTTTAACGATATAATTACTTTGGTTATGTGTTATACATGCTTAAGGAATCATTTTTAGGATTAACCATATTACATAAATATAACTATGTACATTACCAAAATATTGCCATAAACAATGTCCATAAAGGGGAGATATCCATCATGCTAAATGTATGTGCGCATATTGGAAGGAAAATAGGTATGAGAAAAGGCAATGATGCCACCTAGGCGATCCAGGGTGTGCAGCCTTGCCGCCTCAACAAGAATGAGTATAATTGTAGCAAATGAAGCATCACAATCGCCTATAGAGTGAGTTGGCTAACTAGAAGAAGTGCAGACCACCTATCCATGTTCCTCACATGACACACACATTAAAAGCATAACATTAATGAAAATGATGTGACATTAAGACTGTAGATAGAAAAAGTAATGTGTGGAATGAGATACCTTTGTATTGACAAAGCAGACTCTTGATTTGTCTGTAAGGGTTAGGGTGCACAATGTGTGTACCCCATATATTTATAAAGAGAACAATTACATAGAGGTCCACATAGAATAGGAAAATAACAAGTGAATATAAAGAGCTTAAATAAAACACTATTTAACACTCACTATTTAACACTCCCCCTCAAGTTGGAGCATAGATATCAATCATGCCCAACTTGTCCACAAGAGAGCTGAAATGTTTCTTGGCCAGCAGCTTTGTGAAGATATCAGCAACTTGGTCCTCTAAGCGAGTGAAAGGAGTGCAGATACGACCAGTCATAATAGATTCTCTGATAAAGTGGAAGTCAACTTCAATGTGCTTATCACAGTGCATAGGAATAGGAGCAGAAGATCCCACATCAAGTTCTTTTAGAAGAGATTCTACCCACAGAAGTTCACATGCAGAATGAGCCATAGAACGGTACTCGACCTCAGCACTAGATCTAGCAACAACATTTTGCTTTTTGCTCCGCCAGGTAACTAGATTTCCACCAACAAAAGTATAGTAACCAGAGGTAGATTTTCTGTCTATCTTACTTCCAACATAGTCAGAATCAAAATAGCCTTCGAGAGAGCAATGACCATGTTTTCTATAAAAAAGACCTTTACTAGGAGCTTTCTTCAGATATCTCAAGATATGACACAATCCTTCCCAATGACACTGTCTAGGCTTGTCAAGATATCTGCTAACAAGACCAACAACAGTTGAAATATCAACTCTAGTGACAGTCAAATAGATTAGTTTGCCAACCAGTCTTCTATATCTTTTACTATCAGGATACAGGGGAGATTCATCATCATCCCGATTCACATTACGATTTAGGGGTGTATCCGTAGGCCGAGCTCCAAGCATTCCAGTTTCCTGTAGAAGATCAAGAACATACTTTCGTTGCGATAGAATAAGAGCATTAGCAGTCCTGGAAACTTCAATCCCCAAAAAGTATCTCAGTTTGCCCAAATCTTTAGTGACAAAATGCTTGCATAACTAGGCTTTAGTAGCATTAATTTCAGAGAGATCACTGCCAGATAAAATAATATCAGCATACACAATAAGAACCATAATACCAGAGGGCATCTTTTTAATAAAGACAGAATGATCAACATGAGATCTGAGAAAGCCATAGGTAGACAAAATCTTGCTCGGTTTATCAAACCAGGCACGCGGACTCTGCTTGAGTCCATAAATAGATTTTTTGAGGCGACAGACTTTGTATGACTCCCCCTGAGCAACAAACCCAGGTGGTTGCTCCATATAGACTTCCTCTTGGAGATCACCATAAAGGAAGGCATTCTTGACGTCCAGCTGGATAAGGGGCCAATCTAGATTGATTTCCACAGAGAGCAAAACCAGCACAGAATTTAGCCTGGCAACAGGAGAAAAAGTTTCAAAGTAATCAATACCATAAGTCTGAGTGTACCCTTTCGCCACGAGGCATGCCTTCAGACGTTCAACAGTTCCATCAGGATGATACCTAACAGTGTAAACGCAACGGCATCCAACAGGTTTGCAATCAGAAGGAGGATCAACCAGATCCCAAGTACCTCTGTCAGTGAGAGCAACCATCTCCTCAGTCATGGCATGAGTCCAGACCGTACTATGTGATGCGTCATGAACATTTTTGGGTACAGAGACAGCAGAGAGAGCAGCAACAAAGTTTTACTAACATGAACAGTCAGGTGTGCAGTAGAGACATAGTTAGCAATATTATGAGATGTACATGATCTAGTACCTTTCCTGAGAGCAATAGGTAAATCTAGATCAGAAGTTACCTCGACAGTGGCAAGACCTTCTGAAGGAGAAGATTGGTTGTCAGTGGGGGTGTCTTGAGCAGGAATAGACTGCGGCAGCCGATTCCTGCGTTGGTAAACAATGAGAGGAGACGTAGTCTCAACAGGTTGCAAAACAGATGTAGAATCACTAATAATGGCAAAGGTGCTGCAATGAGATCTGAAATCAACATGTTCCCCTTAGTAGAGTAGTATGGAGTGTTCTCAAAGAAAATTACATCACTTCTCGTGAACCACTTTTTAGTAACAGGACTATAGCAACGATATCCTTTCTGAGTCTGTGAGTATCCCAAAAAAATATATTTTTCAGCTTGAGGATACAACTTGTCCTGAGTCGGTCCAAGCAAACGAACAAAACAAGTCAACCCAAAAATCCTCGGAGGTACAGAAAACAGAGGAAGATGGGGTTGTAGTACTTGTACAGGAATTCTATTCCCAATAACAGATGAAGGCATACAATTTATCAGAAAACGGGCAGTAAGAACCGCTTCCGACCAAAAATGCTTTGGAACATTAGAATGCAGCATGAGAGTTCTACTAACTTCAACTAAATGCCTATTTTTCCTTTCAGCAACATTGTTCTGTTGGGGTGTATAAGCACAAGAGGTCTGATGAATTGTACCCACAGAACGACAAAATAATTCAACATTTTTTGAACAAATTCCAAAGCATTATCAGTACGCAGGATTTTAATAGGCATAGAATACTGAGTTTTAATTTCAACAAAGAAGAACTTAATAGTAGGCAGAACGTGGGATCTATCTTTCAATAAAAACAACCATGTAGCATGGGAGTAATCATCAATGAACAAAATGAAATATTTATTGCCTGACAAACTTGGAACATGACAAGGACCCCATACATCAGCATGAACCAAATCAAAAATATTTTTGCTACCAATCTGAGATTTTTTGGGAAAGACAGTTCTGGACTGTTTGCCTAATTGACATGCCTCGCACTGAAAACTGTGCGTGCCTACAGAAAAAATAACATGTTTTAATTTATCAGCTGACAAATTCCCTAGTCTAAAATGCCATTGTAATGCAGAAACAGAAGACGACAATGTTGAAGCTAGAGTTGTAGTGTCAATTCGTTTCAACTCATCCAAGTAGTAGAGTCCATCAGGTCCTTCATGCCCCCCACCAATTTTCATCCTCGTGTGAAGGTCCTGAAAAACACAAGTACCCGATACAAAGGTCAGACTGCAGTTCAGATTGCGTACAATTTTACTGACAGACAACAAGTTTAGCGGAAATTTTGGCACATATAAAGCACATCTCAGAAGGACTTGAGCACAGATATCAGCAATTCCAGATACAGCAGATTTTGAACCGTCAGCAAGCATAACAGCAGACTTAGAACAAGGCTTAGACAGTCTATAAAAAAGAGAACGATTGCCAGAGATATGAGAAGAGGCTCCAGAGTCAATCACCCATTCGGTATTACCAACACTAGAAGAAGGAGCACTCAAGAAGGCAGAATCACAACCAGTGTAAGTGGCAGCGTGAGCTCCTGATTCAGCAGCAAATGAGGAGGGAGCACCGGTCTTCTCAAGTAGGAGACGTTCCACCTCGGAGCAGACAAACTCAGCAGTGGGAGGAGCTCGAGGTAGCAGCAGAAGGTGTCTGAGACGCACCCTCAAACGCACCATTGGCCCGCGCAGGTGTGCCATGTTTCTTCCAACATCTGTCTTCAGTATGGTTGTTTCGGCCAGAGAAGTCAGTACCGCTGAGCAGCGGCACCTCCAGATGCATCAGCAGATGAGCCACGACCAAGGGAGCCACGGCCAAGCTGTAACATATCGAATCTGGGACATTTTGTCTTTTGGCCCTCTTTCCCATCTTTTCCTTTCATTTCTATCCTTCTTGGCCTTTCTGTTTAATTTGTGGATATTATGGTGGTTTCTTGAACATTTGTTCACCTTTTCTACCAATAATTGGGTTTATGCACAAATACCTCAATAAAAGCTTAGTAATGGGTTTAATATATTAAATGTCCACTTAAGTGATAAAAAGGATAAAGAATTCGTGCTAGAACTTTCTAGTACCTTTTTCGAATATGAAAAAGAAAGGAAATTCCAAAATATATATAAAGGAGATGATAAATGCAATAATTGGAGATAATATTGGATAAAAGAAGATAATATTTCAAAAATCACAAATAGGAAGCCCACGAGATAATTTGGGTTACAATCTCGTTTTCTTGATCTAAAAGAAACTTAAGGGCCAAGTATCACCTAATTTGGAAGATAAATGTATATATTAAAGTCCTTATTAAAATAAATAGGAAATAAGCCATGAAAGAGAAATAAAATATCTAATGTCCTCAAATTAGAAAACTAACCCCAAATTTGTAATCTACATGAGAAAATAAGCTATTGGGGAAATTTGCAACTGATTTGGATAATGTTTGGATTATGAGTAAAAGTAGGAGAGAGAAACTGTGTAGAACATTCTATATATTAAATAAATGAACAAATAATCTCAACATGTGAAATTAATGACAAATTCGTATCCAATGCACTTAGGGTGACTTGTGGGTGGAGTTTCACGAAATTTAGGGAATCTTATCACCACTAATGAAGGAGGAAAGAGAAAATGAGTTTTGAATTATCTAACCCACTAAAAGTTCCCAAAAGGCAAACTAATTCCATATTCGGATTCTACACGTCAAAATCAGTCAGGGTGTCAATTTTTATTAGATTTGGAAGCCGTTTGAGCCCTCAAAAGAAGAAAGAGAAAATCATTAAATAATGCATATATCACTTTAGTCAAAATCAGTTTTGGATAAGGATTTAAATGTCACTCACTTTTGGACTTATTCCGCCCGAGCGGACAGTCAGGGATCCTCGGTGGACCCGGGCCCATTGATCCGATGGGGTCAGTCGTCTTCTACCTTGGTTCGGAAAAGGAAAACCGAAAACAGTGCTGCGATTTTTCGATTGGCTTTATCTCGAAGTATACTCAACCAAATTGAGTGATTTTTGTTGCTATGGACTCCTCTTGAGATTCTGTACCGAATTATCCTAAAGTTTTTGTGATTTGACGAATGTTTAAGAAACCCCCAAACCGGCCAAAGCTCTTTCTCTCACCCCGGGTTCTAAAACCCTAAACCACATCTCCTCACCTATATATACCCCTACCTTTGACTTCCTGGGATCCTTTGTAACTCAACCCAACTCCCAATTTTAGGTTTCGTCGTCGTTTTGACCCCAACGAGCGGCCGAAGGCGTGCGGTTTGCGGCGCTCCTCTCTCTATGCTCTCTTCGTCTCCGGTCCAATTGAAGGTACAAATAGGTTCGAGTTCATCTGCTCTTTCTTTCGGCTATTTGAACGTTGAGTTTCGTGGGTTATAGCAGTTTCACCCAAAACCGCGCTAGCTTCTGCTTGTGGGAGCCTCAGCCATGGCGTGGCCTGCGGGGGAGGAGAATCCCCTCTGCGATCTCCCAAGTTTGCCCCTCTTCCTCCTCTTTCTCTGACTTCTCGCACGGGGGCAAAGTCGTCCTTAGAGATTACTTGCTTTTGTGCTTTGACGAGGCTACGCGAGCCTTTGACTGGCGGACATGGCCACACGTGATTGGACCACGTCAACCGGCCCGTCTCTCTCTCACTCTCTCTCTCTCTGATTCGAATGCTCTTGCCTACGTGGCAATTCCTCATTGGTTAATTTTATAAAATTCATATCTTGTTATTCGTTTGTCCAAAATTAAAAGTAAAAATGTTCTGAACTCGGAAAAATGTGCTCTTTCTAATAAAAATATTTCCAAAGGTTGATTTCGAGTTTTGTCGAAGGTGATTTTCTAAAATAAATTAATTAGTTAAAAATCACCAAAAATTCATCTAAAAGCCCATATCTTCAAAATACATAATATTATATGTTATTTTGATCAGAAAACCCTAACTAAGACAGTAGTGATGGTTTCAAGACCTAAATCGATGGTTTGTAGAAAAAGTTGGTATCTTTGAGGTTTTGAACCTTTAATGAATGAATATGATTCTAATACATGAATATGAAATTGAAAATAGGATATGTGGACCCTGATCTCGTTTAAAGGTTGTTAGAAGAGGTGAGGAGGAGAGAAGACGAAACACCGAGAGATTTGTCGGCTGCAAGGAGCAGTTTTCTTGAGAGGACAATAGTCGTCTCACTTCTTTTTATATATTAGGGTAACATACATGGTGGTATAAAGGAGAAAATAATAGAAAAACAATAAAACAAATAATATAATGAAGATAGAACCAGGGGGCAGATCGTCGATTTCCGCCGTTGTGACCATCTCGATACCATCGACAGGATTGTCGATGGTATCGACAGAATGATGTTCTGTCGCTGTGACTATCTTGATACCATCGACCTCCTGTCGATGGTATCGACAGAGATGAAGGTTGTTTCACACTCCCCCTCAAGCTGGAGAGTACACATCGTGTATGCCCAGCTTGCCACATAATCTCTGAAAAGCTGTTGGACCCAAAGGTTTTGTCAAGATATCCGCCAGTTGATCTTCAGATTTGACGTATGGCGTCACAATAGTGCCATCTTTGATTTGATCACGAATAAAGTGGCAATGAACTTCTATGTGCTTTGTACGCTCATGAAAGATAGGGTTCCTGGCAATGTGTATAGCAGACTGATTGTCACACTTTAGCTCCATAGAAGACATGATAGTGATTTTTAACTCAGAAAGAACAGATTTGACCCATTGTAGTTCACAACATGCATGGGCCATAGCACGGTATTCAGCCTCAGTGCTGTTTTTTTCTTTTCCAAGTAATCAAATGATCACCTAGGAAAGTACAATAGCCTGATGTAGACCTTCTATCAGTATGATCACCAGCCCAATCTGCATCTGAATACCCTGTGAGAGTCACAATAGATGGAGTCACCTTGGGTTTAGAATATGTGATCCCCTTACCAGGAGCACTCTTCAGATATCTTAGAATCCTGCAAACTGATGTCCAGTGTGACTGTCGTGGTGAGTGCAAATGCTGACTCACGACGCCTACAGCAAAAGAAATGTCAGGTCGTGTAACAGTCAGATATATTAGCTTGCCAACTATTCTCCTGTAATATCTTGGATCGGAGTACTCGACATCATCAACCGTCTCCTTGATGTGATAATCCATAGGAGTAGATACCGGTTTAGATTTCGTCATGCCTGTCTCCTGTAGTAAGTCAAGCACATATTTCCTCTGAGATAGGTTGACACCTGCATGAGATCTAAGCACCTCAATGCCCAGAAAATATCTCAGTTTACCTAAATCCTTCGTTTGGAAGTGTTTTTGTAACCCTTCCTTCACGCGAGATATGCCTGGAGAATCACTGCCAGTAATCACTATGTCATCAACATATACAGCAATAATGATGGAGCCACAAGAAAAGCTAGAGTAGAATAAAGAGTGATCAGTCATGGAACGAGAGAAACCCATCTGGAGTACAACCTCACTGAACTTGTTGAACCAAGCTCGAGGAGATTGTTTCAGCCCATATATGGCTTTCTTCAATTTACACACTTTCTGACACTCCCCCTGAGCAACAAACCCAGGAGGTTGCTCCATATATACCTCTTCCTGTAGATCACCATGTAGAAAGGCATTCTTAACATCAAGTTGAAATAGGGGCCAATCAAAGGTAGTAGCCAGAGAAATAATAATCCGGACAGAATTTAGACGAGCTACTGGAGAAAAGGTCTCAAAGAAATCAACTCCATAGGTCTGTGTGTAGCCTTTTGCTACCAATCTGGCCTTCAACCTCTCAACAGATCCATCCGGATTATGTTTGATGGTGAAAACCCATCTGCAACACATTGCTTTCTTCCGTGCAGGTAAGTCAACAAGATCCCATGTGCCATTATGCAAGAGAGTTGACATCTCAAGTTGCATTGCCTGTTTCCAGCCACTGTCCTTCATAGCATCATAGTGATCCCTTGGTATATCAACAGAATCAATCCCAATAGCGAATGCGCGGGCCTGCTTAGATAAGTGAGACAGACAACACACATTTGTAATAGGATGTCTAATAGTACAAGAACGAGCACCTTTCCGAACAGCAATAGGAAGATCAAGATCTGATGCTTCTGTAGGAATCTCGTGAGTAGAAGACGAGGAGGAAGACTCAGGGACTGGTGTCGCTACCTCTTCTGGATCTTGTCTGCCTCGCCTACTATAAACATATGGGTACTGCTAAATAACAGGCATGTCAGCTTCCTGCTCGTCCTGAATAAAAGTATAATCAGGAATAATAGGTGGCGCTCCCTCACTCTGCACAAATGGTGCCACTCTCTCACTCTGAAAATCTGGTGGCACTCCCTCTCTCAACTGCTCCCCCTTACTCATAGCATCGGAGAAATATGGAGTGGTCTCATGGAAGGTAACATCCCTAGACACAAACATGTGACGAAGACTAGGGCAGTAACACTTGTATCATTTGCTAGTACTAGAATAACCAAGGAACAAGGTTTTAATAGACCTAGGAGAAAGTTTGTCAGCCTTAGGGTCAAAATTATAGCCAAAAGAAGTGCAACCAAACACTCTGAGGGGAACCGAGAAGGGCTGAGTCGTGGGCCGTAACACAGAGAAAGGAGTTTGTCCTTTAAGAACGGAGGATGGTTGTCTATTGATTAAGAAGCAAGCAGTTAACAGAGCTTCAGACCAGAATTTCTTAGGCACATTGGATTGAAACGTGATCGATCGAGCAATATCAAGAAGATGACGATTTTTCCTCTCAGCCACCCCATTTTGCTGAGGGGTGTGAGGACAAGACGTGCGATGGATCATGCCCACAGAACTACAAAAATCAGACATAGTCTTTTGAACATACTCTAAAGCATTATCAGATTGGAGAGTTTTTATATTGCAATCAAACTGAACTTTTATTTCTTTATGAAAATGTTTCACAATAGATAGCACATACTCTCGGCTTTTGAGAAGGTAGATCCATGTCATGCGGGAAAAATCATCCACAAAGGAAATAAAATAACGAAAACCATTATAACTCTGGTCTTTAACAGGACCCCATACATCACTGTGGACTAACTCAAAAGGACAAGATGCCCGCTTATTGACACGACTGGGATAAGACAACCTATAATGTTTTCCCAGCTGACATGACTGACACTCTAAAGATGACACTTGGGACAACTCAGGTTCCAACTTCCGCAGGCTTTCTAACGACGGATGTCCATATCTGCAATGCCATAGTAAGGGGGAACCACTCAACAGGATGGATGGAGTTGGAGCAGATACTGGGCGAGGCAGACTGTCACCGTGGAAAAGGTAGAGATCACCTTTCCTAGGCCCCCCACCAATCGTCCTCATACTCTTGAGATCCTGTAAGACAAAACAAGAAGGCCCAAATGTTACTGTACATTTTACAGTGTCAATCAATTTTGCAATAGAAAGAAGATTAAAAGGAAACTCAGGCACAAAGTGTACAGATTTAAGATCAATCTTGGGTGTTAGGGAGACAGATCCACTAGCTAGCACTCTCCTCACTGAACCATCTGCCAGTGTGATAGATTGGTGAGGAATATACGAGTCAATAGATTGGAGCAATCTCTTCATACCATTCATGTGCTGTGACGCGCCAGAGTCAACTACCCAAGATGTAGGAGATCCAGAAGTTATGAGAGATGTAGCATGATTACCCACAGTAGATGCTAGGTTTGTTGATGACGAAGATGAAGATCCCACACTCATGTGTTGTGTAGCCTGAAGGAACCGATCATACTCCTCCTGAGTAAGGGTGATGCCGGTCCCAGAATTGGTGCTCACAGCTGAAGACGGAGCGGAATCTGTAGAAGTGGCACAATGTGTTGCCCCCACAGGAGGTGCAGCAGGTCTCCCATGTTTCTTCCAACACTTCTCCACTGTATGTCCCGATTTGTCACAGAAGGTACACTTCAGACGTGTCCCACGTCCTCTGCCTGTACCAGGTTGTCCTCCTCTCACCGCAGCAGCTACGGATGCATGAGACTCCCCAGAAGATATAGTAGAGACAGGATTAACAGACTCAAAAACAGACTGTTGAATTCTCGAATAGGCTTCTACAAAACTTGGCAATTTGTCAGAAGCCAGAATGACGCTCCGGGCAGAACCGCAAATGGAATTAAGCCCGGATAAAAATTTAGCAGTAACCAAGTCGTCTCTGTCTTTGACCTGTGCAGCAGCTGTCACGGGATGATAGTAGCTCAGCTCCTGAGCAAGTGCATGAATAGATCCAAAGTATTCCTCAAGAGATCTATCACCTTGCCTCTCAGCAAATAGACGATCATATATCATGAATAGCCGAAGAGCATCTTCTCCTGCGAATAGTGTTGCTTTACTGCATCCCATATCTCTTTAGCTGTAGTATAGAACATAAACCTAGCTGCAATTGCAGGTTCCATACTATTCCATAACCAAGTCTTCACAAGACTGTCATGACGTTTCCATTCAGTGTATCCTTTATCAGCAGTGTCCAGAGGACCCGAGTCAACATGCCTCGCCTTATCGCGAGATTCCAAGACAGTGTGAACAGCGTTCATCCATAGTAGATAGTTTTTCCCGTTGAGTTTGATGGAGGGGATAGGAGACGCCTCACCGTAGGGAATCTTGGTGTCCTCCACTGTAGACGGGAACTCAGTGACAGATTGATACACGTCACAAAGAAAGTTGAGGTGACGGAGAGATACACGTCACAGAGATAGATGGGGTGATGGAGAGATACACGTCACAACCAAAAAGAACGGATAAATGTGTTACTGACGCATTCACAGCCTCCAATAGATTTTCTTAATCACACATGGAGGAGATGTGATTAGGAGTCCAACCGTCGGGTGACGAGTCCTCCGATTTAGATTTTAGACGGCCGTCGGATCACCCAAAGATCCCCAAACAACTTGTGGTGGAGTCTACGGCAGCGTTGGAGATCTACAGAAGACCCAACGTAGACGGAGATAACCCTGCAAGTCCGGTGCCTCACTCCAGATCGGCGGATGGGCTGCAGTCGGATGGCGACCTTACCACCACTGCCTCTCAGCGGCGCCGTCGGCAAGAAGAGAAAGAGAGAGAAGCACCGCTGGCACGGAGAGAAGGGGAAGAAGAGGGAAGGGAGAAGCGGTGGCGGAAGAGGAGAGAAGCCCTAGATCGAGCCTTGCTCTGATACCATGTTAGAAGAGGTGAGGAGGAGAGAAGACGAAACACCGAGAGATTTGTCGGCTGCAAGGAGCAGCTTTCTTGAGAGGACAATAGCCGTCTCACTTCTTTTTATATATTAGGGTAAGATACATGGTGGTACAAAGGAGAAAATAATAGAAAAACAATAAAACAAATAATATAATGAAGATAGAACCAGGGGGCAGATCGTCGATTTCCGCCGCTGTGACCATCTCAATACCATCGACAGAATGATGTTCTGTCGATGTGACTATCTCGATACCATCGACCTCTTGTCGATGGTATCGACAGAGATGCGGGTTGTTTCACAAAGGTTTTGGAAAGTGGTTCCTAGGACTCTAAGGAAGAGGTATGTGCATTTACACCTTAAGTTAGGAATATTTGTGCCTTAACCTATATTTCTATAATGAGGCTTTATTGAACCCTATTTCATATACTCTTGAATCTTTTGATATACTTGCCTCACAAATCAGTTTTGGAACATTATTCTTGGGTCTTGGTACCCCACTGCCATGCTTATTGATTCATATTCTTATTCTTGCCATGACTAATTTTTCTAGCATGTAGATTTATGTTCTATTTAATCTAAAGTAGCAATACTTATGTACAACCACCCACAGAGGGCATGTAAATAATCGCCCTGGGGAATGTCTTATTCTCCCCATAATATTGTAGGTGACTGGGAATGTTTTATTCTCCCCTCACCTAAGGTTAGAGGTCCGGTAGGTGCCTCAACCCTACTTAGTTAGGTAGACATAATTATCTTACATGCAAATCCTTTTTATTATATTTGTTAATGGCAAGCTTCATTGATATATAGCCTCATACTCTTGTTATCTTCATCTTATGATGAACCCTAGCCTATTTTTACTTGTTTTACTTATCTTGTTATCCTAGACTAGTTTTGTGACACATACCTTGTTTTCCCTTTCCCTTTTGCTGGGTGCCTTCCCAACCACCCAGATGTTGAGCCAAGTGATGAATAGGACAAGAAGAACTTGGTTGTTGGCTTGGACCTAGTCGATGGAGATATGCTTTGGAGACAAGATTGTAGTAGTCTAGACTTACCTCTATCTAGATCCTATTTGGGCAACTTGATGTAAACCCTAATGGGAGAATTTAATGTATCTTGTAAATTTGTATATGAAATTGAATGTAGTCTGAAATTTTTATTCTGCTACTTTCCAATGGTGTTTTGTTTACCTATTTAGTAGAGAGGTGGTTTCGCCTTTTTACACAAGCGAACCACGTCCATGTCCAGAAGCTGAAGAATGTTTGTCCAGAGGTCGACCACGACCCCTACCACGACCACGGCCAGACATAGCAGCAAGAGCAGTACTGTCACCAGTGTCAGAAGGCAGATCCGACAAGCAAACCAGCAGTCGTTGTAGACGCTGAAAAGCGCTCTCCAACGTGGGTAAAGGATCACTGGTGAGGATCTGGTCAACCACACCAGCATAAGAGTCAGGAAGCCCGCAGAGGAACTGGACAACCTGGAGTTCCTGCCGTTGTCGCTGCATCGTGGCTAAGTCGGTAGATAAGGGATGAAGATTCTCAAGCTCAGCCCATACGCCTTTGAAGATCGAAAAGTAGTCAGCAATATCGGGCCCAGTGAAATGCAGGCGGGACAGTTGTTTGTTCAGGTCAAACACCTTTTTCGGATTCTTACTATGTGAGTAGGTGCTAGCCAGTTGATCCCACATCTCCTTGGCAGTCGGGAGACGAAGTAGAGTAACGCTGATGCGAGTTTCACTGTTGTTCAAAATCCACGTCATCATGGTCGAGTCATCCTTGTCCCAATCATCGTAGATCTTTTTCTCCTTGGACTCAGCAGTACTGGGCGGAGCAGGAGGCGAGCCTCAGTCAGATGAGAATGCTTGCCTTGGGACTTTGCAAAGATCTCCATGGAGCAAACCCAATGTTGATAGTTGCGCCCATCTACCTTTACAGTAGTCACTTGACGACGAAAGTCATCATGGGAGGAGGCCATGAGCGAGACTGAATCCAAAAAAGGCAGAGAACAGCAGCAGAAGTCTGAACCGCCTATCCTCCGATTAGGCGGCAGCAAGCAGATAGAGCAACTAGAAGGACCAGTTTACATGAAGACTACGCCGAGACGCAGCAGAGAACACGACGGCTCAAGGGGCGACACGGACAAAGAGAAGGTGTAGGGCTCCGAAGACCCTCAAGACGAACAGCCAGAGGCGACAAGGGATGATGTGGGCGGCACTAGTAAGTCAGGCCCACATGAGGAGGGCATCCGGCCGCACGGCGGCGGGCGAGTGTCGCGGAAGCAGTAGTCGGCGGCTACAGGCGGTCGGGCGGGGAAGAGAGAGAGAGGGAGAGAGGGGGGGCGGCGGCTACGGGGAGGGTGGCGACTAGAGCATCTGTTCTGATCCCATCTTGACTTGTCTGAAAGGGTTAGGGTGCACAATGTGTGTACCCCGTAAATTTATAAAGAGAACAAGTACATAGAGGTCCACATAGAATAGGAAAATAACAAGTGAATATAAAGAACTTAAATAAAACACTATTTAACACAGACATATATGGACACAGGCGGTGGCCAATACTCGTTTACACAGTGTGGGACTAATCCCATATACATAGAGAATATATAGGGAAATAAAGAATAATGAATACAGGGAATAAACACTTATTATTATAACACTCCCCCTCAAGTTGGTGCATAGATGTCATAGGCACCATGCTTGTTACATAAGAATTTACTCATCATCCATTAAGGGATTTAGTGAAATGATCAGCCACTTGATCTTCTGAATGTACTAGAATAAGTACAATTTGGTGATCTTGTACCTTTCCCCAAATGAAATGACAATCAACTTCAATGTGTTTGGTCCGTTCGTGAAAAATCGGGGTGGAAGCAAAGTGGACAACAACTTGATTATCACACTTGAGTTTCATTGCTTCACATTGATTGATTCCCAGCTCTTCTAAGATATTCTTGGTCCAATGGAGATCACTGATTGCATGAGCCATTGCTCTGTATTCAGATTTAGCGCTAGATCGGGCTACCACCATTTGCTTTTTGGTTTTATTGGACACTAGATTGCCCCCTACAAAGATACAATATCCGAAATTGACCTACAGTCAATGACACATCCTGCCCAATCAGAATCTAGAAGCTCTGCACTTTGAGATGTCCATGATTTGTGTACCATATACCTTTGTATGGACTCTTCTTGAGATAGCTAAGAATCCTATAAACAGCTTCCATATGATTACTGCAAGGTTTATCCATGAATCGATTAACACACTAGTAGCAAAGGACAATTGGAAGAGTGGCTGTAAGATAATTTAATTTTCAAACCAGTCTTCTATATCTCCATCGATCTTCAAGTGGATCCCCCTCCTTGTACAGCTTGACTTTGGGATCCATGGGAGTATTTAGGAGGCCTAAACCTTTAATATGCAATTTACTTTACAGAAATTGTTTAAGTTGCACAATACCATGTTGATCATCTCTTGTAATGACAATATCATCAACGTGGACAATAAGGAGAACACAGCTTGAAGATTCTCATTGTTGGAAGATCGAAAGATCAAGGCTTGATTGTAGAAGACCAAATTCAAGTAGAGTTTGACAAAATTTCCCGAACCAAGCTCTTGGGGACTGCTTGAGTCCATAGAGAGATTAGCGAAGACGACAAGCTAGATGTGACTCCCCCTGAGCAACGAACCCAGGAGGTTGCTCCATATACATTTCTTCATACGGGTCACCATGGAGAAAGGCATTCTTGACATCAAGTTGGTGCAAGGGCCAACAAAAATGAGTTGTCAAAGATAGTAAAAGACGAACATATGACATTTTAGCAATATGAGAAAAAGTCTCAAGATAGTCCTTGCCATATACTTGAGTGTATCCCTTGGCTACCAAACGAGCCTTCAAACAATCACCAACACCAGTAGGCCCGACTTTTACTAAGTAAACCCATCGGCACCCAACAACAGTGTTGTCAGCTGGAGTAGGAACGAAACTCCAAGTGTAATTCTGGCGAAAATCATTCATCTCATCTTTCATAGCACGATGCCATCCTTGGTGATTCATGGCAACAGATACAGAACTAGGTTGTGTTGTACAGGCGCCCGCCTAGGCGACGCCTAGGCTTAAGTCAGCCAGCCTCAAACTAGGCGCCCAGCCCCCTTATTGTCCTAAGTTGTTGCCTAAGGCCTTTTGAGGCCCAAATTAAGCCAATTCAAGGCTAATTTAGCATAAGTTAGATTTGAATTTGATCAAATTGAGTCATTTTATGGTTAAATTGGGTCTGATTTATCCCAAGCAGAGTCAATTTAGGGTAAATTAGGTCTGATTTGGGGGAAAACAGGCCTAATTTGGGGGAATTAGGTCTGATTTGGCCATGTAAGGCCTCGTTTAGATCAGCATAGGGAAATTTAGGGTTAGTTAGGTCTGATTTGGTCATGTTATGCAAATTAGGTTTGATTTTAGGCCAAATTATGTCAAATTTCAGCAGATTAGGTTTGAATCTGATTTGGGGAAAACAAGTCTGATTTTTGGGAAATGGTCTGATATGGTGAGATTAGGTCCAATTTTGCCAAATTAGATATTGTTTAGGTTAACATAGGGAAAATTTGGGAAATTAGGTCTGATTGGAACATAATATATAAAATTAGGTTTTATTTAGGCCAAATCATGTCAAAATTGGGTACATTAGGTAGGGTTGTAAATGGGTACGGGTAGACCCGCGGACCAGCAAATCCGGACCCTTAAGAAACCCATCACGGGTCTAATTTTTTATACCCACATACCCTTGGACCCGTATACCCTTGGACCCGCATATAAGTGGGTCCAATAATGGGTATTCTTGGACCCGGACCCGCTAGACCCGTGTACCCGCTATACATAAGTAACTACTAAAATAATGTTATATATATCATACTTTACTAGTATAACTAAAATAATTATTGAGATTATATCCTACTCTAACCATAATAAGGTTGAGACTAGTCATATAATTAAGAATTAACTATTCTAGTTACAATAATGAACATCATATGTAAACTTAAAATCAAAATGTCTACTAATTTACATTACTTTCTACATAAATTAAACGTTATGATCATGACTACAAATATGTAAACAATTACTCAATTAATGTTATTGTATAGAATACAGCATTGTCTAATATAACTATTACATATTAATATACTATATGATAACAATATCTTGCTGTGTTAAATATATACAATGTAGTCATTTCTCTTACATAAACAATATGATGTTTTATAGCACCGCTTACCCGCACCCGCTATTATTGCGGGTACGGGTATGGTGCGGGTCCAGGTTTTGTATTATGCGGGTCTGTTTAGATCAGCATAGGGAAATTTAGGGTTAGTTAGGTCTGATTTGGTCATGTTATGCAAATTAGGTTTGATTTTAGGCCAAATTATGTCAAATTTCAGCAGATTAGGTTTGAATCTGATTTGGGGAAAACAAGTCTGATTTTTGGGAAATGGTCTGATATGGTGAGATTAGGTCCAATTTCGCCAAATTAGATATTGTTTAGGTTAACATAGGGAAAATTTGGGAAATTAGGTCTGATTGGAACATAATATATAAAATTAGGTTTTATTTAGGCCAAATCATGTCAAAATTGGGTACATTAGGTAGGGTTGTAAATGGGTACGGGTAGACCCGCGGACCAGCAAATCCGGACCCTTAAAAACCCATCACGGGTCTAATTTTTTATACCCACATACCCTTGGACCCGTATACCCTTGGACCCGCATATAAGCGGGTCCAATAATGGGTATTCTTGGACCCGGACCCGCTAGACCCGTGTACCCGCTATACATAAGTAACTACTAAAATAATGTTATATATATCATACTTTACTAGTCTAACTAAAATAATTATTGAGATTATATCCTACTCTAACCATAATAAGGTTGAGACTAGTCATATAATTAAGAATTAACTATTCTAGTTACAATAATGAACATCATATGTAAACTTAAAATCAAAATGTCTACTAATTTACATTACTTTCTACATAAATTAAACGTTATGATCATGACTACAAATATGTAAACAATTACTCAATTAATGTTATTGTATAGAATACAGCATTGTCTAATATAACTATTACATATTAATATACTATATGATAACAATATCTTGTTGTGTTAAATATATACAATGTAGTCATTTCTCTTACATAAACAATATGATGTTTTATAGCACCGCTTACCCGCACCCGCTATTATTGCGGGTACGGGTATGGTGCGGGTCCAGGTTTTGTATTATGCGGGTCTAGAACCGAAACCGGACCCGTTAGATTAGATGGGTATGGGTATGGGTATGGCCAGACCCGCACCGTACCTGCACCGTTTACACCCCTAACATTAGGTCTAATTTAGGGGAAACAAGTATGATTTGTGGGGAATTGTTCTAAATTGGATGACTGGGTCTTATTTGGCCAAACTTTGTCTCATGTAGGTGAATATATGAAAATTTTATGGA
Organism: Alisma plantago-aquatica; assembly: GCA_963693085.1. Classification (NCBI taxonomy): domain Eukaryota; kingdom Viridiplantae; phylum Streptophyta; class Magnoliopsida; order Alismatales; family Alismataceae; genus Alisma; species Alisma plantago-aquatica. The sequence goes on along the minus strand of OY856412.1, from coordinate 1,290,321,948 downwards.
AATTGGGATTGATTAGATCATGGTATACAAAATTAGGTCTGGTTTAGGCAAAAAAATAGGGTAAATTAGGTCAAATTTGATCAAATTTGGATCAAATTAATTCAAATTAGGGCCAATCAGTTCTAGTTTAGGTCTTGTTAGTTTTGATTTAGCATAAATTCTACATAATAGTATTATACATGTTTTGGCTACAAACATAATCCATGTTTAGCTTTCTGATTTCTATATGAATTTTGTTTAGGTAAAACTTCCACAATTCAATCCATATCTAATGATTTTCTTGCTTTCTTCATACGATGCTAGCACATTGATTGCATATTTATCATGAATATTTATGTGTAAGGATCAGTGATTAAAAAAGCGGCTGGAGCGGCCGCTTAAGTGCCCAACAGTAGGATCCGTAGTAATTTCACCTGAAGCAGCTACTGGAGCGTTTTTACTGGAAGCGGCCGCTTTTATCCGCCTTGGCCCGCTTCAGCCCGCTTTATTTGACCCGCTTAAGCAGCCCGCTTTGTCCGCTTCAGGCTAGAATATGTCAAAATGTGATGGTTAAGTGAAATAAATAAAACAATAGCACTTTGTTGTCCTATTCTTAATTTTTTGTATTGTGTTATCTTATTAAACATTACCAATTTTGCAGTTCTCATCACCATTTCTACGTTAAGCTTACTGTTTCCTTCCAGATTTTTTATACGTTACTGTTGCTCACATGCAAAAATTTATAATTGTTGTGTTACAATTAATATAGAACCATTGCTTGCCTGTTAGCATTGCATATCAAAATACATATAGGAACTGACTACTTTTAATGTTATGTTATTAAAATACATATAGAAAATGATTACATATTGAAATTCTCATCAAAACATCCTGATAGCTAGTACCCTAATGGTATGGTGTAACGAGCATGTGATCCTTTTTCATACGTCGATTGTAGCAGTAGGTTAAGATTTATGTCTGAATTCTTTTATTGGTTGTCGTAAATCAGTAGTCATTTAGGTAATATTCTAACTTAATATATCACTATATTAAGTAACATCCATCAACACTTACTGGTATACTCAGTCTTTTGAAGGTCTGTAATTTTGCCATTTTCTATTCTTTTAGCATTACTAATTGCATGGTTTGTATCTATACCATATTGGAGTGTATCAGTTTTGTAAAGTAACATGTCTTTGACTTGTATACTAAGTAATTTGATGCTCTATAATCTTGTCATATACTCATAATCATGTTACAATGTATCAATATTGCAGTACAATGTAACATGAGTCAGTACTCACTAATATACGAAGTAATTTGATGGTCTGTAATTTTCTAACATGTTGCAATACCCGCTAGTTAGTTATCAATTCTTGCTGAATATAATGTGATAGTATACAAGAATATCATGTTTGTTTGAAACAACTAAATTTGATGCAGTGAAATATTATTCAGAATGCTTGATTGTTGAGTAATATTTCTTTTTGTTAGTAGTATGACAATCACTAATTTTTTCTAAATGTTTTAAAACAATGTGGACCGCTTTTTCAAAAAGCGTCCGCTTTAGTCCGCTTCAAAACCCGCTTCCCGCTTTCCGCTTCAAGGGCGGCAATCCGCACGCTTCCCTCTTTGCGCTTTCCAAAACCTAGGTAAGGATTGTATTTTTCAAGAATTTTACATACATCTATTAAAATAAAAATATATAAAAACGCCAGGAAACACCTGGGCCATCGCCTGGGCGCCTAGGCTGTCTAGGCGTCCCTATGGAACGTCTGGCCGCCTAGCCACCTATACAACCATGCGATAAGGATGGTGCACAATCAGGATGATCAGTAGTGAGTTGATTGGCCCATGATGGCTTACCATGCTTAACCTAATAGCGATCTTCAGTATGGTATGTGCGTTTACAGAAATGATAGCATCACTGATCCGAAGAAGATAGGTTTTCACTAGATGATGAACCACGACCAAGGTCAGCAATAGAGCAGCCACGACCACAACCTCGGCCTCGGCCACGACCATGGTAGGAATCACATGAGCGGACAGCTACAACGGCAGGATCAGAGTGTTCTGGTGACAGAGGGGAGACAGACGGGAGACGTTGAACCCGTTTCAGGACATCACGTAGTGTAGGCAACATGTCACTGGACAGGATCTGATCTACCTCTCCAGAGAATGAGTGTGGCAAACCCGCAAAAAATTGCACCAGCTAGAAGTTCACTGCGCTGATGTTGTACTTTAGTGATATCAGCAGAAAGGGGGTGATACACTTCAAGCTCGTCCCAGAGAGCGCAACATTGATTGTAGTAATCATCCACCGATTCAGTAGCAAAATACTCCTTTTTGGCCCTGGTGTTTGGAAATTTCACACTTTCTTCAGATTTTTTTGATGAGAGAAAACATGTGAGAATTGGTCCTGCATGTCTTTGGCAGTCTGGAGACGAGCTAATTTTAGGCTCAGCACTATTGACCATCCAAGTCATGACCTTGGAGTCCTCAGTCCACAGATCGTAGGCTTGTTTAGTTTTATCATCGGCATTATCAGCAGGTACGGCCAGAGCAGAAGAAGTAAGATGCAAGTAACGACCATGAGCTTCGACATTGAGCTCGAAGGTCGCAGACCAAGTGTGATAGTTGGAGCCATCCAACTTCACAGTAGTGACAGAGCATCCAAAGCAGCTCAGCGGATGCCATCAGATAGATATGTAGGGCGACAGCGACGTCAGCAAGAAGTAGTAGCAGGAAAAAAAACCAACTCAAGGGCAGCAGTAATAGTAGGAAGAGACGTCAACGAGCAGCAGCAGGAAAAATAACCCAACTCATGGGCAGTAGTAGTCACAGGAAGAAACTCAATGCATGGGCAGTGGTAGAATAGTAAGGAACCTACGTCACCAAATCATCCAGACATATGGTGACATAGGCGATATGTCGGGAGAGGTCCCCCCCCGGAAAAGAGGCAACTAGAGAAGAATAGACACAAAAAGGGAGGGTTTTAAAGGTGAGACAGGGTGGTGTGCAGGTGGCAGCTCCGGCGGATGGTGCTAGGGGCGGTGGCTAATAGGGGCGGCGACTAGAAGAGGTGGAAGTAGTGGGTGGCGGGGTGGCAGCAGGTTAGGGAGGACGGGCGGCGATGCTAAGGGCGGGGGTAGGATATGGCGGCCAGCAGGTTTAGCTATCATTTTAAGATGCAAATAATGACCATGAGCTTCGACATTGAGCTCGAAGGGTGCAGACCAAGTGTGATAGTTGGAGCCATCCCACTTCACGGTAGTGACGCAGAGCGTTCGAAGCGGCTCAACAGATGCCATCAGAAAGATATGTAGGGCGACAACGGCGTCAGCAAGTACTAGGAATAGAAATATCGGATATTGATGATTTGAAGGCTTTATATAAGGGAGATAAACAGTCATATGAAACAAAGTTAGAGATAGGATGAAGAGTGCATGATTGTTTTCCTTTCCGAATAGCAATTGGTAGATCAAGGGAACTATCTCTACTGTCTGGAGCCCCAGACTAAGTGGTGATTAAAGGAGGTTTGACTCTTGTGTTGTCTGATTCCTTGCTCTTGATTGTTGTCCTCCACACAACGTGTGTACACATGAGTGATGGGAGGTTTCAGACGAGGTTTATCTACTTGGGAGGTGATAGTTGACACAGGTGGAGATGACTCTTCCTGGATAAGAGGTACGGTGATGAGATCTTAATGATAACATGACGTAGGAGAGCTTCTTCAAGATCCCTCATTGACTAGGAATCTCCAAAATATGGAGTATCTTGTAAAGAAGGTGACATCAGTTGAAACCAAGAATCTGTGATCAAGATCTTGATATCCCTTTTGAGTCCTAGAATAACCAAGGAAGACACGCTTGGAAGCCTTTGGACTAAGTTTGTCACGATCCATCCCAACATTGTGAACAAAATAGACACATCCAAAAACTTTTGGGGGAACTGTATAAATGGACTAACCAGGACACAAAATTTGAAAGGGTATGTGTTTGTTTAAGGTGGATGATGGCATGATTGATGAGATATGTGAATGCCGCCTCAAAATTCCTTGGGAACGCTCATATGTAAAAGAAGAGTACAGGTAATTTCTATTATGTGACAATTTTTCCTCTCGGCTACCCCATTTTGTTGAGGTGTATGAGGACAAGATGACTGGTGTATAACCCCTTTGGAAGATAAGAATTGAGCAAGAGCATTAGTGAAACATTCTTTGACATTATCTGTTCGAAGAATATGAATATGCCGAGAAAATTGAGTTTCGATCTCATTATTAAAGTTTTGTATTATTGATAAAAATTTCATAACGATCTTTCATCAAATACAACCAAGTGACTCTAGAGAAATCATCAATAAAAGTGACAAAATAATTTTGACTAAGTTTTGACGAAACCTGACATCATGGAACAAAATTTCGATCGAAATTGCGAAATTTCGATCGAAATTGCGAAATTTCGATCGAAATTTTGATTTTTTTTCCAATCGGACATCGAAACGCATGTACGCAGAGAATGGTACGTCATTTCACAGAAATTTCGCTAAAATTTCGCACTTAGGTGCGAAATTTCGTAAAACAGTGCAAATTTCGCCCAGTTTGGGCCATATAATTTCGTGAAATGGCACAAAATTTCGATAGAAATTTCGAGATATTTGTTCCTAGGACTGCTGCCACTACATGTTAGGTATTTTGGCAATTCTCTTTGTATCTTTTGCTTATAGAGGCTATTTTCTTTGATTCTAAGGTATGTTTCCCCTATCCCTAGCCCATGTATACCTCTTTCTATGTTTACACTCTTCTAAAAGATGTGAAGAGATACTATGCAATGTTCTGAAATGCGTTATGCGGTATGCGTTCGGTCAGGGTACCACATAGAGTATAAGCGGAATGCGGGAGCATAAGCGGGGCATATGTGTTTTTGGATTTTTTTTAAATAAATTATATATTTTATACATATATTTAATAAAAAAAATATAATCATAATCATAAATTTCATACTATCTAGTTTTGTAACCTAATAGCCCAAAATGTACCAATGGATCATTACATCATGGAAGAAGAAACACATTTTCCAATCATCGATAAGAAAAACCTATCAACAAATGCCTAAGTTTATATAATGTACTAGAATATACAAGTAACAAAACACACTAACACATACAGTTCGTAGGTATTTGAATGAACACTATAAGAAAAACCACAGTAGCACAACACATGGTACTTCAAAGTAGAAATAGAAAAAGAACGTCAAAAACAAAATCAAAACATCAAAATGATATGAAGAAATCAAGTCACTAATAAATAGAGAAGAAAAAGTCATAGGGAATATAAATTACTCCCTAGGCAGCACTCAAATTTGATACTTTGTAAAAGAAAATATCATATCCAATTAATATCTGCAATAGGTTCCCCTTTTATACAAGACAAAATTAGAATTGTTGCAAGTGCAACATTTTCTAATCTTAGAGAAAAATAGAAGAGAAAAAAAGAGCAAAGGAAAGAGCATAATGAAACATTAACAATTATAAAATGTAATAAAATATTTTGCACCACTCATTCAAAATAGAATTATTTCCGAGGTAGCAAAATTTCAACATCTGATCTTAAACCAACTATATAGAAGAAGTTGTCATTTAATTTGGTTGATTTTATTTGAGGTGTTTTTTTACTTAACTCGCCAAATGAAATGCGGGGCCTAAGCGGCCGCATATGCGGACCGCAGGCCGCATATTCGGTCCATGCCCAAAAATAGCACTGCATAGCTATATGCGGAGCGGCTGAGGACCGCATACGCATATGTGGCCGCATAAGCGGTCTCATGCGGGGCATATGAGAACACTGATACTATGAAAAATAACAAAGTTCTAAGTGCTGCTACTATATGTTAGGTATTTTGGCGATTCTCTTTGGAAAATCACATGAACTACAAACAAACTCATGGATCTATGAAATAATAGTATTGTCTGCAATTCTACAATAAATTTGTTATTATTACACATATTTATACACAAAATGACTTAAAAATAATGCATTTTCTTTGATCTATGTATACATGACCCATGTAACCTAACTAAATTTTAACACTAGACTTATATAAGTTGTAACATGTAAGTTTGTAACTTGCAACTGTAAGTTTTAAGGTCTAAGTGGTAAATTGTGGGTTTGTAAGTTGTTTACAGTCTAACGGACTTGAGAATTCTGTTCATTTGTACACTCACTCATTAAGACATGGATCCCACTCATTTACAGTCTAACGGACTTGACAATGAGGATATGTATGGTCAACCACCACGACACTCAAGCTTCAACTAGGATTGTTGGACTCCTAGTTTACTACTACGCAAGACTTATGGAACATCATAATGTGTAAGTTTGTTAGTTGTTAATTTGTTTTATTTTATAATTATATATTATAAGTTGTAATTTGTAAGCTTGCGAGTTGTACTTGTAACTTGTAAGTTGTATGTTGTAAGTAACTGTAAGTTTTAAAGTCTAGTAGTAGTTGTTTAAAATTGAAATTTGTAAGTTTGTAATAGAGTGTCTCTAACTGTCTAGCAGACTTATTTCTGTTCATTTGTGCACTCACTCATCAAGACATGGATCCCACCCTAACCTCTAAACATATAAATTTATTATATAATCTAGTGTGTTTATGTCTAGACTTTGTGTTTGCAGAATTTCAAAGATTAATTCCTTCATTTTGCCATCGAAATTTTGTCGAAACTGTTCAGCTTCCTTCACTTACAAATGTGGGAGACCCCCCCCACATATCCAATATGAAATATTATTGCATATTTGAGTAGATCTTGGCGTTTAGATCATCCTGGTAAATTTTCATGATTTAATTCGCTTATTTGGTCGTCGAAATCGTTAGGGCCGTAAATATCAAAATTTAGTGCGAAATTTCGAAAAATTTCTATTTCTGGGCCATCGGACACGACATCGAAATCGGACATTTAATTCTATGCCCGACATGGGCCCCAAACATCAAAATTAATAATTTCAAGACTTGACTTGGCAGTCATTTGATCCCTAGACTTAAAGGTGGGTCGATGATGCTTCCCAGCTGACATGACTCACACTTAAGTGTACTAAGCCTAGATAGTTGAGGGTGGAGAACGCAAAGTTTGTCCAGGGACATGTGCACAAGCCGACAATGGGTATGGAGAGGAGAAGTTGTTACACACACCTTGGAATCCAGATCAAGATAGTAGAGACATGCAAGTTCATACCCGTCACCAATCACCTTCTGCGCCTGGAGGTCCTGTGTCACACAATCAATAGGGTTAAATGTAACTGAGGATTGAAGAGAACGGATTAATTTGCTAATGGAAATTATATTGCAAGAAAACTTAGGAGCAAATAACGTTGATTGTAAGGTGATTGTAGGTAGAGGTTTGATAATCCCAGTACCGTGTAATGGTACTTTGGATCCATTAGCAATGGTGATAGGCGGGAGTGGTGTTTTTCTAGTGGATAGATTGGATATAAGATGGGTTGTACCTGTAATGTGATCTGTTGCATCTGAATCAAGTACCCAAGAAGACAAACTTGCATTAGAAGATTGAGATATGCATGCAGTAGGTCCACGGGGATGTCGTACAAAGGAAGCCATTGAAGAAACTGAAGAAGAGGCTTGTTGAGAAGATTTGTACTGATCAAACTGATTGTACTCCTCATCTATCACTTGAATCTGATGGTTGGTGTCCCCTAAAGAGTCATTAGTTGATGCTACATTTACATATGTGGTACTGGGAGGATACCCATGAAGTTTATAACATGTTTCTTTGTAATGTCCCATCTAGCCACAATGAGAGCACTATGGGTGTCCATTGTTGGTATGTATGCCAGAGAACCAATCATATGATGATTGTAATGGCATAACTTGTAAATGATTTGATTAATAATAAAGGCAAGCTTCCAATTTTTTTATTCTATTCAGTTATGAGATAATGAAGTAACAAAATAAATGTCTAGAGAATAATATTACTCAATGACGTATGTCTTCAAGTACGTAACTTGAACAATGAGATCATACGGATGTTAAGAGTACATACATTCTTGTTATGTCCCTAGTCAAATGTTATTGTGAAAGGTTGATAAACAGCAATAACACATAAGACTAGAGTGTGTGTTGGTTGATGACAGAATCTCATCAATCATGATATGTGATACCAAACCAAGTATATAGATACCTGTTAGAAAATAGTGTATCTGACAGACTCACCATAAGAGTGATACATAGAGACCATAATTGGTAGTCAGAATCATCTCTCATAGTGTTGGAGGTGATTGTGGTTCTTAGACCTGAAGTCACTACACTCGTCACATGTCGTTCGATATGCTTTGACACCATCCACTGTGATCCTGAATAAGGGTTGCCATAAAGGTGATGATTGCGTACACTGTGACAGATGGGGATGACTGTGAGTGATGTAGATGGGACTTGTCCCTCCTACAGGAGTATGATATCTTAGCCACTTGATAAGCGAGACTAAGAAATACATGGCCATGCTCATGTAAGTCAATGTGTGATATAGAGCTTACACATATCTCAAACAATCTGCTCTGGTTCAAGGAACAGGTTTGAACGATTGAAGAGAATGACGATTTCATGCCTCGAGTTCAATCCAAATATCAGTGACAAAGGAACTAGACAAACATTGTAACACCAATCACAGATTGTAGGTTGAAGTTGTTCTCCAACTTTCCATTTACTTGGTTAGCAATGATGTGTAACTAGGCACCGCTCTTTGCTTGTGATGTCATAATTAGTTATGGACATTCACTGCCAACGTAAATGGGACTTATAGGGTCACACACGCAGGAATTCACTTGGAATAGGAGTTGAATCATGAATGATAATTAAATTGATTACTAAAGTGTTTAGGTATTCAATTTAAACAACAATTGACTGACTGGACTCCAAACCGACCGCCGCCCTTTGGTCAGCCCTCCACTACTTCGTCGACAACTGGCCCCAGGCTGCCGCCGTTGCCTGTTGCTACCGCTGCCGCGGTCGCCGCCCTTTGATCCGCATAGGGTCAGGGCACATATATATTACTTCCTCCCGAGGTAATTCTCTCCATCTATATCAAAAGCAAGGAAGCAACAATTGTCATCACTTTGGGTAAGATCTTTTCATTATTTATTGTGCTTTTGCTTATCTACTGCATTTTTAGTACATTCGCAAAGGGTCCGTAGAAAGTTTCGATTCATCCACCCAAAAAAATTTGTCAAGTCCCAATTTTTAGAATGGTTTTCCCTTGTTCGGTGCACTATTTTACTATCATGTATTTGTCTGCATTGTTTTCTTGAATTGTCTTGCGTTGTCCATTTCAGAACTAAGTTTACATTTGGCGCAATATATTTTTGGCTAATCATTATGTCTGACCGTAGGTCTAATAGCCCGATTTTAGAACCCACATCAGAAGAAGCCCCTACGTCATCCCAACCCTCGTTTACCCTTGAAACTTTGGGTCAGTCAATCAATTCCATCATGGCTGAGCTTCGCACTCTTCGTCGTGTACATACTCTCCAGGCTAGTCAGACTTCAGCACCTTATCTGGGATATGGTATGCCACCAAATAACGGGAATGCACCACAAACTCCTTTGCATGTTACTCCCCTACAATTTTGTGAACCACAATCGCAAGGGATCCCCGACTACCAAAACTTAGGGTCGTTGAACCTTTTACTGAACCTGACCCTTATACTCCACAGCCCTACGAGGAAAACCACCCCTACCTCCCATACTTGTTAAGGCGGCAATGCGACAAGGCGCCATGCTTGAACGCCTTGTGCTTAGGTGCAACAAGGTGCGCCTAGGCGTCGCTTAGGGGACTTTAAGAAAATTATAATTCTGTACAATTTACCTATATTTATACATGTGCTATGATTTTTGTAACATCCTCCCTTCATATATATGTTATATTTTACCTATATCTATACATATGTCGTGATTTTTATAACATTTCCCCCTTCATATATATGTTATATTTCATATGGGTAAATCCATAAAAGTCTGGGTAATCCACTGATATACATTTTCTTTATTTATACTTGATGTCTATAGCGTATTTCCCTATTGTATACATACACTTTTATTGTTTGTGCATAGATATATACATATTAAACACAACTAAACATGTATGTATATTGTTTCATTGTTGCATACATAAATATATACATATTTTAAAGGTTATACTTGGATGCAATTATGCAAAGATGTATTTTGTGGTAAATGTTTATTACAGGTTCTACTAATATTCAAAACAAACCTTATGTAAGTTATGTAATCCACCTATATCAGTTTAAACTTGAATAACGGATTTAAGACAACAGTGATTAAGGATAGCAGTGGTTTACATAGTTGTTAATATATTTCATATATATATTCAGCTATATATTCTATTTTGTAATTTCTATATCCTCCTGGACCTCTATGTAAATTCTCCAACTTCTCTTATTAATAAAAGGGGGAAGGCTTATTGCCTCTCCCACGCTGCATTGCACGTTGCATTGCGGCACCACATTTCACATGGTACCAGAGCAAAGATCCTAACCTAACCCTACCCAGCCGCCAACAACCCAGCGTCGCCAGCAGCCCAACCGCCGCCGCCGCCCAGCCCCGCCGCCAGCAGCAGCCGCAGCGGGAACCGTCGGCTCCAGCAGCCGCCGGTCGGCCGGCCGCCAGCCACCCCCGACCGCTGCACCGCCGCCCCAAGGGGAGGACAGCCGCCGTCGGCCCAAGGCGGGCGCAACAGCTGCCTCACAGACCAAGCGCAGTAGCCGCAGTCCCCCCTCCTCTCTCTCCGGATTGTTGGGTCCTTCGGTTGATCCAACGGATTTCTAAATCCCATACCAGAGGGTCCGTCGGTACGTAGGAAATTCCTAACCACGTCTCCTCCATGTGTGATTAGGGGATTTTAGTTAGGGGATGTGGATGCGTCAGATACGCATCTGATCTTGTGATGTGACGTGTATCTCTTCGTCACCCAAATCTTCTTGTGACGTGTATCAATTTGTCACTCTTCTTCTCGTTAAATCATGGACACCAAGGCATATACCATCTACAGTGAGATGTCTCATATCCCCTCCATCAAGCTGAACGGGAAGAATTAACTCTTATGGATGAATGTTGTCCATACTGTATTGGAGTCACGCGACAAGGCGAGACACGTCGATTCTGATCCTCCTGCGTCTACTGACAAAGGCTATGTTGAATGGAAGCGCCATAACAGTCTGGTGAAGACCTGGTTGTGGGGGAGCATGGAACCTAGGATTGCCTTGAGGTTCATGTTCTACACTACTGCCAAAGAGATCTGGGATGCAGTAAAGAAACATTATTCTGAAGAGAAGAATGTGCTTCGTCAGTTCATGATATATGACCGCCTTTTTGCTGAACGACAGGGAGACAGACCTTTAGAAGAATACTTTGGAGTGATTCAAGATATTGCACAAGAGCTGAGTTTCTACCATCCAGTGACTGTCTAGAAGCAAGTCAAAGACAGAGATGACTTGATTACAGCAAAATTCTTATCTGGTCTGAGTTCTTTGTGCAGTTCAGCCTGCAGCGTCATCCTAGCTTCTGATAAACTTCTCATCTTGGAAGAGAGGCTTATTCAAGGATTTTACAGGCAAATTTTGAACTTGTTGATCCTACCGCAGTCTCATCTCCGGGAGATTATCATGCTTCTGTAGTTGTTGCAGTGAGAGGACGGACAGGTATGGGACGAGGACGTGGAACTGGGCATAAATGCACTTTCTGTGACAAACCTGGACACACAGTTGAGAAGTGTTGGAAGAAGCATGGTCGACCTGCTGCACCACCTGTGGGAGCAGCAAACTATGCTACCACTATTGAGTCTAATGAGCCTCCTGCTTCCAGTTCTAGTTCTTCTGGCATCACACTCACCAAGGAAGAATATGATAGATTTCTTATGGCTACTCAGCATCTTAGTTTGGGATCATCATCTTCAGCCAACTTGGCGTCCACCACTGGTAATCAGGCTACCTCTTTATTGGCTTCTAGTTCTACTTCATCATGGGTTGTTGACTCTGGAACGTCACAGCATATGACTGGTATGAGGAGACTTCTTCATTCCATTGACTCACATATTCCTCATAAATCTGTAACAATAGCAGATGGTTCAGTGAGGAGAGTGTTAGCCAGTTGATCTATTTCTCTGACTCCTGAAATTGATCTTAAATTCGTACATTATGTGCTTGCTTTTCCTTCTAATCTTCTATATGTTGCTAAATTGATTGATACTGTGAAATATACGGTAACTTTTGGACCTTCTTGTTTTGTATTACAGAATCTCAAAAGTATGAGGACGATTAGTGGGGGCCTAGGAAAGGTGATCTCTACCTCTTCCACGGTGACAGTTTGCCTCACCAAGTATCTGCTCCTGCTCCAGCTGTCTTGTTGAGTGGTTCTCCCTTACTGTGGCACTACAGATATGGACATCCTTCATTAGAGAGCCAGAGGAAGTTAGAACCAGAATTGTCTCAAGTATCGTCTCTAGAATGTCAGTCCTGTCAACTGGGGACACATCATAGATGTCTTATCCCGGTCGTGTCAATAAACGGGCGTCATGTCCTTTTGAGTTGGTCCACAGTGATGTTTGGGGTCCTGTAAAAGATCATAGCTATAATGGTTTTTGTTATTTTATTTCCTTTGTGGATGACTTTTCGCATATGACTTGGATTTATTTGTTGAAAAGTCTCGAGTATATGCTATCTATTGTCAAACATATTCATCAAGAAATAAAAGTTCAATTTGATTGCAATATTAAAGTTCTTCAATCTGATAATGCCTTGGAGTATGTCCAAAATGCTATGGCTAATTTTTGTAGTTCTGCTGGGATGATACATCGTACATCCTGTCCTCACACCCCTCAGCAGAATGGGATAGCAGAGAGGAAAAATTGTCATCTTCTTGATATTACCAGGACAATCATGTTTCAATATAATGTTCCTAAGTGATTCTAGTCTGACGCTTTACTTAATGCTTGTTTCCTTATCAATAGGCAACCTTCTTCTGTGCTTCAGGGACGTACTCGTTTCTCTGTCTTACGTCCCAAAGATCAACCTTTCCTTGTTCCCCTTAGAGTGTTTGGTTGTACTTCCTTTGTCTACAATTTTGATCCTAAGGCTGATAAGTTATCTCCTAGGTCAATTAGGACTCTCTTTCTTGGGTACTCCAACACTAGCAAAGAGTAGAAGTGTTATTGTCCCAGTCTTCGTCGTATGTTTGTGTCTAGGGATGCGACATTTCATGAATCCACTCCATATTTCTCTAGTGTTCCCAGTAAGGGGAGCAATTATGTGAGAGTGCCACCATGAGATGCTAGTGAGAGAGTACCACCACCACAATAGAGTGAGAGAGTGCCACCTATCATTCCTGACTATACTATAATTCAGGAAGAGCAGCCAGCAGATGGTCCACTAATTCAGCAATATTCACATGTTTATAGAAGACGAGGCAGACAACCTTGATGTTCCCATTGTTGTTCGCAAAGGTACCTGTTCCTGTACTATTCGGCATACTATTGCAAATGTGTGTTGTTTGTCCAAGTTATCTCAGCAGGCTCGCTCATTTGCTCTTGGGATTGATTTTGTGGTCATTCCAAGAAATCATTTTGATGCTATGAAGGATATTGGTTGGAAACAGGCTATGCATGTTGAAATGTCTGCTCTTTTATAGAACAACGCCTGGGAACTTGTTGACTTAGCTCCAGAAAAAAAATGGTGTGGGATGCATATGGGTATTTACAGTAAAACATAATCCAGATGGTTCTATGGAGAGATTGAAAGCTAGACTGGTGGCCTAGGAAGCACGGATACGGATACGTTTTGGATACCGGTATGGGTACGGGTACGGAGATACGGCAATTTTTGAAAATATAGGATACGGGTACGACATGGATACGGGAAAAAAATTAATATTTATTTAAATATTTTCAAAAATAAATAGTATATTTATTTTAAAATTAGATGAAGGCAGTCAAATTTCATTTATAAATCACAATATATCTAAAGAAAATGGAAACCAATTCCATAGTATCGAACAATGATATAAAAAGGGGTCTTTCATTCATATTAATGTCAGATAGAAGTTAGAAAAAGACGTCATAAAATCATATTCTAAACCATTCACATTTCATGTATCATTTAATTTTGTGTTGTAAAGTGTGTAATGTCATCTGTGACACCAAACCATCTTCTTTTGTCTATAAGAAGTAATTAAATATTTGTGTACAAGAAGTATATCCAAATTCCAAAATGAAAAAAAATGAACTGAAATATGAAACAGCAGAGGCAATTATAGACAAGTAGGTATATTAATAGCAAGATACGGTGAGAAAATCAGAACTACGAAACAGCAAAATTAGAGAAAGCTAGAGAGGCTTACTTTCAAAAGGGATGAACAAAGACAATGCCAAATTAGAATTCTGAAAAGAGTTAAGGTAGAAATTCAGAGGCTAGAGGTTGTAACCACCAATAGAAAATTGAATCCCTTTGGAGAAGGAGGCACGAAGGCTATATGTTAACCACCAATAACCCATTGGAGAAGATGAGGCACAAGCCGCACAAAAATAGAAATATGACGTGGACTGAAGCAAAACCAAGCTTCAAAATGTATCGCACAAGCCAAAGGAACCGTTTTACTGATTTGCACAGAGAATCCGTAAAAACGCAGGTCAATCCGTTAAAAGGTCTTTAAAACGAAAAAAAGAAGGCTTAAATGGGTCAGGCCGTATCCAAAACGTATCCAAGCCGTATCCAGGCAAAAAAAAGCAGAAAAAAGGGGATACGGCTGGAGAGGTATTTGATACATATTTAGGTGTATCCGTGGAGTATTGGTATCTGATACGTATCAGATACGGGTACGGCACCTATTTTGGAGTATCTGTGCTTCCTAGCTGGTGGCAAAGGGGTACACTCAGACATATGGGGTTGATTTCTTTGAGACCTTTTCACCAGTGGCTCGTCTGAATTATGTGTGTATTCTTATCTCTCTGGCTACTACATTTGACTGGCCTCTATTTCAGCTCAATGTCAAGAATGTCTTTCTTCATGGTGATCTACAAGAGGAGGTCTACATGGAGCAACCACTTGGTTTTGTTGCTCAAGGGGAGTGTCAGAAGGTGTGCAGATTGAAGAAAGCCATCTATGGATTGAAACAATCTCCTAGAGCTTGGTTTGACAAGTTCAGTGATGTTGTGCTAAAGATGGGCTTTTCTCGTTCTGTTACTGATCACTCCTTATTTTATTCTACTTCTTCTGGTGGATCTATTATTATTGATGTGTATGTTGATGATATCGTTATCACTGGCAGTGATTCCACAGGCATATCTTGTGTGAAAGAAGGCTTGCAGGGGCACTTTCATACAAAGGATCTGGGAAAACCGAGATACTTTTTGGGCATTAAAGTACTTAGATCTCATGCAGGTACCAATTTGTCTCAGAGAAAATATGTGTTGGACTTACTATAGGAAACAGGTATGAGTGAGTCCAAGCCTGTGTCTACTCCTATAGACTATCATGTGAAGGAGATGACTGATGATATTGATTACCCAGATCCAGGATATTATAGGAAAATTGTAGGTAAATTGATATATCTGACAGTCACACGCCCTGACATTTCTTTTGTTGTAGGAGTGGTGAGACAGCATATGAACTCACCACAACAGTCTCATTGGACATCAGTCTGTCGTATTCTTGGGATTGATTGAAAGGTGTACCTGGTAAGGGAATCACCTATTATAGGCCGAAGACTCCCGTATCTACACTTTTTCTTACTAGTTATGCAGACGGAGATTGGGCTGGTAATCTGAATGACAGGAGGTCTACGTCTGGATACTGCACATTTCTGGAAAATCACCTTATTACCTGGAAAAGCAAAAAGCAAAATGTTGTGGCAAGATCTAGCACGGAAGCTACAGAGCAATGGCACATGCATGTTGTGAGTTGCAATGGGTTCAATCTGTACTTTCTGAATTAAGATTCCTATTTTGTCTCCTGTAGAACTCAAATGTGACAATCAAGCAGCCATCTACATTGCCAAGAATCCAGTCTTCCATGAACGTACTAAGCACATAGAGGTTGATTGCCACTTTATTAGAGATCAGATCAAGAATGGAACTGTTGTGACTCCGCATGTCCAGTCTGAAGATCAACTTGCAGATGTTCTTACGAAGCCATTGAGTCCAGCAGCATTTCAGAGCTTTTGCAACAAGCTGGGTCTACACGATGTGTACACTCCAGCTTGACGGGGAGTGTCAATATATTTCATATATATATTCAGCTATTTATTCTATTTTGTAATTTCTATATCATGTTGGACCTCTATGTAAATTCTCCAACTTCTCTTATTAATAAAAAGGGGGAAGGCCTATTGCCTTTCCCACGTTGCATTGCGGCACCACACTTCACAATAGTATCAGTAGACAATTTCCTTACTTAGGGTAATTATCAGTTGATATACATATATTGTGCAGCTAATATGGTTGTTTGAAGTTCCTATGATAAGCAAGAAGGGAGTTAGTATGTGTAGCATGAATATTTGTATTGCAATTGAAGAGATATTCAGGGTAAATATATCCCTGATCATTTAAATCACATTCAAGCTAATACTAAGAAAATTAATATAATACTAGATTATAAATTCCATTTAATAATGATATTGTACAGCAAACATAGATAAATATACTTAATTTGAATATTAGAACAAGTGTAGGTCAAATAAATACATATATATAGGGTCGTGGGTCCATAAAAAACCATAAAGCGACATATTGGTCAAGGCGCAGGGCAAAGCGACCCCCTTGGAACGCCTAGGCGCTCGCCTTAACAAGTATGCTACCTCCTGATGCATTATCACCCTCTCCCTTATACACCTCAACCCGTTGTGCCACGACCACCATACCCACCCCAACACATTCCCCCTGCTCCACAATTCGTTCCTGCAAACCATTATCCTCACCCTCAACAACCCATGCCTCTGCCTTATCATCCCATTTCACCACCTGAGCCACGTCCTCGTCTCCCTGGATATAATGCATATCACGCCCCCCCATGTGGTCCAGCCTTTCCTCAAAACCCTTATGGTCAGTACCACCCAAGACATCTGCCTCACGATGATATCACCCAACGTGTTAAGGTCGATGCCCCAACGTTTGATGGTAAACTTGACCCTAAGGCCTTCCTCGATTGGATTGCTAGTTTGGAAGATTACTCCAACTGGTATAATATCACAGACGCCCAACGGATTAGGTTTGCCAAGATGAAACTAGAAGGGTATGCCAAGAGGTATTGGCAAGGTATTGGCAAGGTGTCAGAATATCATTTCACCCCATGGATTGAAGCGCAGCCCCATCCTCAGCCACATAAAGTCCATTGGGTGAACCAAATCAGCTTGCCCATCACCCAATGTTGTCTTGTACCCATCACTTTAGGTGCTTATTCAGACCACATTTGGTGTGAGGTTTTTCCCATGGATGTTGGCCACGTCATTCTGGGACGCCCTTGGATTTATGACTTAGATGCCCACAATGAGGGACGCTCCAACATTTATACCTTTAAGCACAAAGGCAAACACATATGATTAGCATCTGCTTGATTCATCTCTCCTATCAAAAGGAATCCACCATCAGACCCCCAATCCTCCAAATCCCAGCACTCTCTACACCTTATCACTCGACGAGAGCTTGAAGAAACCAGTCGAGAATCAGGATGCATGTATGTGTTATACATCAAAGAATCCACTCTAATGTCCGATTTTCAGCCCCGACCAGAACTTGTCTCCCTTCTCGACAAGTTCAAGGGCATGACACCTGCCGACCTTCCTGATGAACTTCCCCCTTTGCGTGATATTCAACATGAAATTGATTTGATACCAGGGTCTTCGCTACCTAACCGACCGCATTACCGTGTGAACCCGACTAAGCATGCTGAATTGAACGTCAAGTAGATGTCCTCCTTCTCAAAGGGTTCATTCGCGAGAGCAAGAGTCCTTGTGTGATTCCTACACTCCTTGCTCTCAAGAAGGATGGTAGTTGGCGTATGTGTTTAGATTGTCGACCCATCAATAAAATCACTGTCAAATATCGATTCCCTATTCTACGCCTTGATGATATGCTTGATCTATTGATGGGATCTCGCTATTTCTCCAAGATTGACCTCTGTAGCAGTTAACACCAGATCTGTGTCAAGGAGTCCCATGAATGGAAGACTGTCTTCAAAACCCCGAATGGATTATATGAGTGGCTAGTCATGCCTTTTGGCTTGTCCAACGCACCCAGCACCTTCATGTGTGTCATGAAACATGTGTTACGACCATTCATTGGAAAATTTTAGTGGTTTACTTTGATGACATTCTAATTTTTAGAAAGACCAAGGACGAACACCTAATTCATCTTCTGCTTATCGTTGACACATTTCGAACTAAGAAATTGTATGTCAATCTAAAGAAGTGCTTGTTCCTTCAAGATGAAGTCTTATTCCTTGGCTACTTTGTATCGGCTATCGGCATTGAGGCTAACCCGACCAAAGTCAAAGCCATCACTGATTGGCCCCTATACTTTGACTTTTGAGCTTCGTAGCTTTCACAGGCTGGCTACTTTTTATCGTCATTTTGTTCGAGGATTTAGCACCATTATGGCTCCTCTCACTGAGTTAATCAAATGTGACAAATTAGAGTGGACGCCATCTGCAAGACGTGCTTTTGAGGTTGTCAAAACCAAGTTGATCGAAGCCCCAATTTTTCGCCTTCCTGATTTCTCACTTCCATTTCAAGTATCTTGTGACGCTTCCAGTGTTGTCATTGGAGGCGTTCTTAGTCAAGAAGGGCACCTTGTTGCCTTTTTCAGTGAGAAACTCAACGACGCAAAGCGTAAATATTCCACTTACAATAAAGAATTCTACGTCGTTGTGCAATCCTTGCGTCATTGGAGGCAGTACCTTCTCCATCGAGAGTTCATCCTTTGGTCTAACCATCAAGCCCTTCACTTTCTAAATTCCCAAAAGAATTTAAGTGTGTGTCACGCCAAGTGGTGTGAGTTTCTTCAAGAGTACACTTTTATTCTCAAACATCGCTCAGGTATTGAGAACAAGGCCGCAGACGCTCTCAGTCGTTGTTTGACCACCCTACAATCTATGAGCGTTGAAGTTGTGGGCTTCGACCGTCTCAGCGAGCAATATTCCACTTGTCCTGACTTCGCGACTATTCATTCCGACCTTCTCAGTAGTACACCTGGCCATGCTTCTGATTTTATTCTACGAGAGGGATTTCTATTTCACGGCACACAGTTATGTATCCCCTCTACTTCAGTTCGAGATTTTCTCATTTGGGAATTACATGTTGGTGGCCTCGCTGGCCATTTTGGTAGGGGATAGACCACCACTCTAGTGACCATGGAAAGAGATATCGACGATATCGTCGGTATACCGATATCGACGACATCGATCATCGGTTCACACAAACCTGTCGTTGGGATTGCAAATATCGGTAAACTGATGATATACCGCCAAATACCGCCAAATATCGCCAAATATCGTCAAATACCGCCAAATATCGACGAACTTTACTGGTATACCGACAGATATACCGATTTTTGCGTGCTTAAGTCTGTTTCTGTTGTTTGAGAGGAGGAAATGGTGGAGCAAAGGGATCTCGACAACTAGGGCTCAGATAAGTCTAATCTAAGGTGTTCCTTTATGTTTTCTACCATTTCTCTCATTTACACGTCATCTATCTCAATTAAAATGTAAATTCGTCCCAAAATGCCTTAAATTGGCAAAGATCTCGCCATCTGCTTTTTTATGTCTTCCTAATTGTATGTGTTTGTAGATCTACAACACTTTCTCATAATCTACATAATAATCATAGTAATATACCTAAATAATCCACGAAATATAAGTATAATTTGCTATCATTTTTAGTAGTAAGCTAATAAGTATACATATGTTCTTCTAACTAGTATTTTTATCATACAAAGGAAGAAAATGTACTAGTTCGCAACACAACAAACAAATATTGTAAAAAAGCATAGATTTTGTAACTTTCTAGTCTTATATTTGATTATACATGGCACTTGCTACATATATCCCACAAGATGGACATGGTTGACATGGTAACTAGACTTTTAAATTATTGCATCCCCACGACATGCATATGGTGGGCATGGTAATAATGGCTTTTATACTTATCCCGCTATTGTGCATAATCCATGGAGAAACTCACTACTGCATATCAAGATCCTGTGCTACAAACAACAATAGAGAAAAGGTGTCACAACAGTGATGGTGCCTAACTTCCTTGACAGTCATGAAGTTAATTGTCAAAGTCACACATTGAAGAAGAGCAATAGAAAGTCCTGGTGTATATTTTCTTTTAGAATCTGATATGATGCATATGGAGACATAGTACTCAAATTCTAAAACATATCGTGTTTAATTACATAATACGAACGAGTATTATACACTTATATAGTATTGTACATAACGTGTATGAGCAGCACGTAACTTGATACCACCAACCTTACATAATGTACATGTCATGGGAGCAATATGTCAACCATATCAACTCAATATTGTATGGAGAATCAGTGTGTAACTCGACATACAACTGATATGAGTTAGTAAGTTACTATGATATTTATGTGTTGTAAATTGGATATTATTGCATAAGTGTGTGTATTTATGTTTATGGATTATGCTAGTAAAATTTCAAATCTTAATTCCAGTATTTTGTCATCGAAATCCTTCATCGAAATCTGCAGAAAACATGATAGGTTCCCTACCTCCCACATGATGGACCCCCCCCCAACATACCCAATATAGAATTTTATTGCATAAAACGTTGCATCTAGGTGTTGAGACCACGCCTGTAAAATTTCATGATTTAATTCGTTCATTTAAGCGTCGATAAGTCCAGGATTGCATCTGTCGATATTTCCGTCGGTATACCTGTAAATATCTATTTCCACGTCGTCGATAAGGCGTCGGTATCGGCATTTAATTCCTTGCTAGTGACAGACATATTTTATTGGCCTTCCTTACGACGTGATGTAGCTTGCATCGTGTCTAAGTGTTGTACTTGTCAATTGGCCAAAACTAAAAGACAAAAAACGGGTCTTTACACTCCCCTCCCTATTCCCCATGAGCCTTGGAAGGATCTAAGTATGATTTAATTTAGGTCTTCCCCGCACTTCCCATGGCCATGATGACTCTGTGTTCGTGGTTGTTGATCATTTTTCAAAGATGGCCCACTTCATTGCTTGTAGTAAGACTTCTGACGCCTCTCGTATTGCCCGCCTTTTCTTCAATGAGGTAGTCAAGCTACATGGACTCCCTACTACCATAGTCTCTGGCCGTGATGTTAAGTTTGTTAGCTACTTCTGGAAGACCTTATGGAAAATCTTTGGTACCAACCTCAAATTCTCTTCCTCCTTTCACCCTCAAATTGATGGTGAAACTGAGGTGGTCAACAGGAGTTTGGGTAACCTCCTGCGATGTCTTGTTGGAGAACGTTTAGGCAATTGGGACTTATTGCCACCTACTGTTGAATTTGCTTACAACAATTCTGTTAATCGATCCACGGGAAAGAGCCCTTTTGAAGTTGTTAATGGTTACAAGCCCCGCCAGACTATAGATCTCATACCCATGTCCACTATTGGCCGACCTTCCCACACTGCTGAGACTTTTTCCCAGCACATTCATGATTTGCATGCCGAGATTCGCCAAAAACTTACTGTCTTATGAAAACTACAAGCTTCTGCAGATGCACACCGTAGGTTTCAAGAATTTAATGTGGGAGATTATGTTTTAGTATGTGTGCGTCCTGAACGCTACCCCAAACATTCTTTCAAGAAGCTTCATGCCAGAGCGTCAGGACCATTCCAAATACTTAGTCGACAGGACCCAATGCCTATGTACTGGATTTTCCAGCAGATTGGGGCATTAGTGCAGTATTCAATGTGAAAGATCTTTCTCCTTATCGTGGTACATTTGAGCCCCCTCCACCACCACCGGCTGCTTCTTCATATCGTCATTGTGCTCTACCGTCTTCAGCAGCGTTACCACCTCTGCCTCAACTTCCTCAACAACCACCCAAACGCATCGACACCGTCTCGGACGACCAGACCGTCCTCACCATCCAGGGCTCGTTTCTTGGTTCGTTGGAGAGGTCGTTCTTCAACAAACCCCACCTGGATCGCCGAGGAGTTCCGCCGCATTGATGTAGATCTTCTTGAGCTCTACCTCAGTATTGACTCGACGAAGTCAAGTTTTTTGCAGCCGAGGGGAGTTGATGTAGGACAGGCCCCACCTTTACGCACTTATGAGCGTAGATGGCGTCGTGTCATTAGTTAGGCTTCATTAGCATGCTTTATTTTATTTTTCCTTTGTTTCTCATTTTTGGGCTTTTGTAAAGTCAAGTGGTTTAGTCCCACATTGGCTATGCCCGCTTAGTCTTTCTTTAAAAAGCCTATATAAATGCTCTATCTGCGTCCACGTAGAGACAGTTGATGAATAAGAATTATCTTCTAGCCATTGTTTCGTTTATTTTAAGTTAGCATGTAGTTTTGCATTAGGTGCACACCTCCAAAAGGCAGTCAAATGGTACAACGTAAATGTTTAGAAGAAAAAAAGAGTTCTCTTTTATTTCATGATTCATTACTTCATTTGGCCTTGCGTTTTGGTATGTATAATTAATTGTTCGGAGGTATATACAATTCCGTATATTAAAATGAATGCTTCCCCTTAAATGACTACATTTTTTGGAACTCTCTAGTTCTATTACTATATATTTAACATGTGGCATTATGTTTATGTCACTGGTGGGGAACCTAATTGTTAAAATAAAAGATTGATTTAATGGAATAGATTGTGATTGATACAAAGACTGGACACCCCTGTCCTATATATAGGAGCAAGGGAGAAACCCTGAGACTTGTGTCCCAAGTAATCTAAACTAGACGGGCCGGAATATAAAGGCCCACTAAACTAATTAGCCTATTTAACTAATAGACTAATATAGACACTTTAACACTCCCCCTCAAGCTGGAGCATGGGTGAAACACATGTCCAAGCTTGGAGAGTTACAAGACTCGATAAAAAGAAATGATAAATGAAAGATGAAGATAAATATCACTCCCATACAAAATATGTTACCCCCCCTTAATCAATACTCCCCCTGAATCAAATAGTAATGATGACTCTGCAGGCTGAAGATACTCGAGCTTTGAAGGTCTTCCTTGAAGTGCATCTGAAATGAAGACATCTGAAGAATGGACCTGATACTACAGCAATTAGCCACTGGAATACGTGCTTAACGCGGCACGAACGCGGACGGACGATCTGCTGCTTGATACGATGCAGGAACCATAAAACTCTGACGCATGAAACTTAGGGGCTTGACGGGAAAGGAGATCATCCATCAAGGAAGGTCCCAAGAGGATCAGCTACAGGCGATGTCGATACAGCAGATGCGGCTCGGAGAAGACGTGATGAAGCAGCTCGGTGAAGATAAAACTCTGAGCTTCTGAAGAAGCACCCATCTGTCTCATGTGAATGCAGATGAAGGAATACACCATCAACATCTGACGTACATAACGCGGTACGAACGCGGATACGGTGTCGACGCTGGATCTTCACTGCTGGCTCAAGTAGAGAACTGGTGTGCTGAATGATGTGAAGCTCCATGAAGATAGCCTGGAATATATATAATCTGAATACATATATCATCATCTCATCTCATACTCTCTCTCTCTCATACATTCTCTCATATATTCTCATGCTCGCTCTCTCTTCTCATCTCTTTCTCTCCTCTCTATCCCCCCCGCACACCAAATACGACAAGAGTGAGTGTTTGGTGTGGAGAACTGGATATATGACCCCCCCCCGTAATGTGGAAAAGGGATGCTCACATAATATGGGTCGGTGGGTAAGAAAAAGGCTGAAAAGAGAGAAATATGTGAAATGGAGATGGGTAATATGTGGAGAATGAAACCGATAGCCAAAGAGAGTATACTAAATGGGTCAACATGAGATCCGGGTAGAAAAATAAATGGATCTAGTCCCGACCCGAAAAGGGGGTTTGTTGGCCCGTTAGGGCAACAAATCCGGGGGTGCGGGGGCGGAGCCCCCGTGAAAATCCAATTAGGGTCAAAATAAGATCCGATTAGCAAAAGATCGAACCGATTAAGGATCCGAATAGAGACATGGATAATGCATATGGGGGTAGTAAACATGGTTGTTTGGTAGCGGTGGAGAGTGATGGGTGATCGCCTACTGTAGATGGCAGCAGTAGTATGATGACGCACAACGCAGCAACAACTTGCGGATGAAGATCGTCGGGATGATGATGAAGTGGAGGAGCAGCAGCTTGTGGATGATGACGTTCGGCCGATGTAGCATTTGTCGCACCATAGGAGATGACAAAGGGTCTCCTGCGTGACTCCGGAGATATTGCATGCCAAGAGGATGCATGCGGAGCCAAGGCGGAGCCTCTCCAAAGCGGCGATGAAGGTTGATCTGAAGACGTCATGAGATGGAGCGCCGGTTGAAAAAGTGTGATCAAGGCTGGGGATATGGTTGCTTGGATAAAGCAACACTGTAGCCTACGAGCACAGATACAACGGCGATGATGGAGAATGACGATGGTGCTACTAATTGCTGGCGTGATGACGATGGTTATTGCAACAGCGGTGGCGTGGTTGCTGTTCTTGGCGGCGGTGGAGACGGATATGGTGGTTGATTGCTGCTTTGGCGATTAATGATGGCCCTGTTGTTGCGGAAGATGACGCCGACAGAGATGGTTGTTGTGCCTTTGGCTTGGCGACGGATGCTGATGATAGCGAAGGCGGTGGCTGCTGTCCACGGTGGATGCTTGTTGATAGGTGGCGGAAGATGGCCAGCAGGTGGTTGTTGTGCGGGCGGCAACAATTGCTGCTGGTGGAGAAGATCGGCGCCGGAAAACTGATGTTGTCGGCGCACGGACAGGAGATAGGAGAGTGGCGTGGATCGATAAAGAATAAATGGATATGGAAGGAGATAAGAAGCCATGGAGGCTAGGATATGCCTAGCGGGCAGCCGGCCAAGCCATGGCGACGGCGACGGCCGCCCGCAGGCGGGCGCTCGCCCTTGGCTGCTCTCTCGAAGAGGCGGCGGCCGACGGCTAGGGTAGTTGCGTGCGCCGAAGAGGGGAGAGGGAACCGGGCGGCGCTAGGGTTCTCTCAAGATCTAACCCGCTCTGATACCATGTTAAAATAAAAGATTGATTGAATAGAATAGATTGTGATTGATACAAAGACTGGACACCCCTGTCCTATATATAGGAGCAAGGGAGAAACCCTGAGACTTGTGTCCCAAGTAATCTAAACTAGACGGGCCGGAATATAAAGGCCCACTAAACTAATTAGCCTATTTAACTAATAGACTAATATAGACACTTTAACACTAATGATGAAATATAAAGGAATTTATCTACTATATTGGAGCAAATAAATATCATTCATATTTCAATCATCAAACCTACCTTCTGAAGAGGTGTACAGGGCCTATTTATAGGCACCTACAGATAATCAATATGGGTGGTGGTCGATATGGGACTAAACCACTCAGCTTAACTATAGGCCCAAATTGCAAAATAGCAAAGAACTACAAAATAGGGAAAAAACTACTAGAACAGAAAACAACTCCTAAATAACATCAGGATGCTATGTGTGTCCTACTTCAGTCACTCGGTCAACCAGTCAACTTGGTTGTTCATCCAGTGAGACAGAAGTTTTTCCAGTTCAGGTCTGAAAACCTTCATTCAAGTGAAAATAAGTTGGTAGATCACTTCTTCATACTTAAATGACTGACCAAATATATATCATCAATAATCCCATTAAAAATCCTTTGAGATTAGCTTTTTATGTAAGGAGCTTCTGACCTGGATTGTAGCCATACTTTTTGGCTCTCCACCAGAAGCTGGAAAAAAGGTAGATCCATCTGCTTTCTCTATTGTGAATTCTACAATTCCTCTACCTGTAAGCCTAGTAAGTCATAGGAAATATTTGACTAAAAAAATTGCATTACTGATATTTGTAGGCATTCCAAAATGAAAAAATCTATAAATGATCATATCAATTAAAAGACAAACCTTGGGTATTTGAGATAATCATCCGGCAGTAAAAATGATAGTCCTGGTGCCTGCATGAGCACAACGTATTACCGTAGTATGCTTGTACAATCTATGGATCAACTCATTGCCCGAATTCTATTGTGAGTGAGTTTACTTTAATTGTATCACCTTTTTGTTTCGCAACATAAAATTGTATCCGACTCTATTAAAATACCCAAATAATCTTTACTGCAAAAGTCGGTGTCACATTTTAGTTGAGACAGATTGAGTTGCGACGTGGCAACATATATGTCAGGGTGTCAAGGCTGCCTTGAAGAATGCCTACGCAGTAAGATTATGTGTATGCATGTACGTGTGGGCGTGTGTGTGCATGTGTGCATGTGTACTTTTTGACAAGTAGTATGACAATCCCACTATAACATCTGAGAACAATCTGGCTGAATAGAAACAAGTCAGCAACAGATTTCTTTTAGCTCTCACATGAAGATTATAACAGCATATTTGAACTGAGTCTGAGTGGTTAGTTTAACGATTCCATAAATGCAGATATATATTTACCTGGAGGAGTTCCAGTTCTGCAACAGTATCCAGGGAATTTGACAAACCAACAGAGACTTTATCCGCATTCTGTTCCTTAATATATCTAATGAGTTCCTGCAGTCCTCCCTGCAAATAGATGATATCTTTAAGGCTTCTTTTAAGTAACAATGAAATAGAAGCTGAGCAAATCATGTGACAACCTTCATAAAGGGATAAATCTACAATACCAAGTAATGATGAGTTACCAATTCTTCAAATTACAAAATTAATGAAAACTACATTGTTTTCAACAAGTTAACAGTGAAAGTTATGAAGATTGTTGCTGAACTGAACTGAAAAAGATAAATGTACCATGAATGGTTATGTTACAACCCTGTTTCTACTTAGTAGGCAATCTAGGGTTAAAGAAACCCTACTTCAGTTAAGTTTACTGTTGGCCATGCTTAATGTAGTTCAGTTTTTGAGATCACCTGCTTGTGCCATTATAGCTAAGGTTTGGGGTAAAGCCCCAACTGTAGATAGCTAAACAACAATACACCTAATTCAGCATAATTGGGTTCAGATTTCATTACATTATGAGAATCTCACAAACTAATTGAGCTAATGCAGGAGGCAAAGCCCTAATCTGAGTCGAAGAGTAATGAATAATATCCATGAGAGAATGGTAGAGATGCCCTAGAAAACATAGAAACATGTTTGGATATGTTTGTTTGGTTTGGATCACTAAGACATTTAGGGTATGTTGATTCAGGAAATACTGCGAAGTTGACCGACTAATGTGTAGCCAGACCGACTTGTGAAGATGTGTGTGGGTTGGAGTTGACCTTTGGATGTATTCGGCTCACTATTGCTAAGTCAGACGGACTATGCTGGCCGGCCATTGAGAAAGTTGACCGAACATGAACAGACTGCCCAGCCTTTGTCAACCAAGATAGTTGAATCGACTACTGCGGCAGACTAGCAGTAGGAACAAGGATAGTTTGGTTTTGATCAAACTGGAGATCGAGTTAATAACTGAAACCGACTTCCAACTCATTCTTCATCTACTCCTCTTATTCCAAACGGTAGTTACAGTATTCAGTCTATGGTTAGTCAACTTGCGAAAATGTAGCAAATGGGGTGGAATAATCTCCTCTCTCCCTTTCTTCCTATGATCCAGTTTTTTATTTAGAAGGTCAAGAACGTGCCTTGTTCTTACACCTGAGGTTAACTCTTGGATTCTGGTTGTTAATTTCACTTCCAGGGAGGATCCCTAGATCTGTATTACTTAGTAGATGGAGATGAGGTGAGTGGGTATGTCAGTAAAACATACAATATAATGAATCTAAATAAGTCAATTACCCAACTGATTCACTGTTCAGTTCTTGTTAATAACAAAGTGAAACTGAAACCTTACTTTGAGGGCTAATTGATGACTGATTGATGATGCTATTATGGGAATGAGTGTATTTCACATAGTAGTTACTTTACAGATTATTTTTTTTTTTTTGGAAAATACCAAAAACTAGTATTTTAGGTAATTTGAATTGCAATTAAACCAAGGGGAGATAATTGCATAATTGATTCTTCCGATGTAACTATGAATGATGTAGAGATACCTCATTTATTAATTAATCGTAATTGTGTGATACGTTCATAAACAGGAAAAAACCTATTATACATTGAGTACATTGCATAATCCAGTTGTAATTAGTCAACTGAGTTGATTCCTTCACTAATTAGGTTTTCAATCTGAAGTTACTTATATATGCAAGAAATGCTAGATGTAATTGAGCTAACTGACGCCCAAAGTGTCTCGTCAGTGAATTCTAGTATTTAATCTAGTGTTTGCAGTAAGTTCAGTTGACTAACTTTGTGAGTCGATGAAATGCATAAAATTTAAAATATAGTCTAAGAGAAAGATACAATAAGAAAAATCACAGTAAAATTGATCACCTAAACAGAAAACACCGCGGTGTCCTTATCTGTACCCGGAAGGGTGAAGCGGGCTATTGACTGTCAGATACAGAAGGATGTAGCCCAGAACAGATATAGAAAGTATCCAACACAAACTAGCTACGAGTGGTGGTACTTCAATTCAGCATATAGTATCCACTAATAACCAGCTAGGTGTGGATGGTACATGTTTAGTTCAATAGTGGTACCCAACATCAACCTGAGAGCCCGACGATACCTTGTCAATTCTAGTGGGGTGGACATCCAGTGAGGATCCACTCCTTTTAACAGTATAGTTTACTCCGTTTAGCATATCAAACCTTATGGAACCGCATTATGTAGAGTCTAGGCTTTTTACCCTAGAGGCACCTGACCTGAGTAACCAGACACGGGACCACAGTTTGCGGACATTGTTTAGCCGCCGCAGACTGTATGTGGAAGCCTCGTTGTACAATGAGGTTTGCTCAGTTACCAATCTTTAAGGTGCTCAGGTTACACCTTATGACTTGTACAGTACGTCACGGGGTAGTTCCTTTCACTTGGATCGTAAAATCAAAATGAGTTTTAGGATAAAGTAAAAGAGAAAATAGTCAGTTCAATAGTCCGCTACATATTTACATCATTTAGTCAGTACAGTAGTGAGCATATTTGTCAAGTCAGAATCATTAGTAATTAAAGATCAAAAAGTTTAACAAAGTGAAATGTCAATCAGATCCTTAAATTTTATTGCTAGTTCAAATTGCAGATTTACTTGTATGTTTGGCATAGTTGGTCTCATTAAACTGCTTTAGTGCTTTATCCTATATTTTCCAACTCAACAATATTAATTGCTTATTTTTAACTGCTTTACACATTACATAGATAGACCTATTCATGAGGCAAGTAGCTTAACCCTCTACTTAGAACATTCTTAGGTTCGTCGGAGCTTATGGAGATTTATATGCAACAAAAAAGTCCTGCCACAAAGTTGGATATTAGAAGAGTTCAGATTAGTTAGTCTTTGTCACTCTAGTTTCAACTGAGATGTAAAAGTGTTGTAATGATCAAGTGGCATAATAATATTTCTTAATATCAAATGATCTAAAATAATTGTAAAAGTTCTTGTATACAGGAATATAAAACAAGTGATGGAATGAATGTATTTGATGTTTCCTTGTGAATTTAATTAGTTCTAAGTCACTAGGTTTGTAGTTCATATGCTTATGATAGACTTAATAAATAGTTTCAAAAGGATAAAGGTAATGAGGTATATGTTAGTCTTGCTTAATCTAAGCTTAAAGCCCTAATCCCTTGATATTGATTGTGAGATCATGGTGTAACAGGTTATGTCAGAGTAAATGGGCCGAGCCTAATTGGGCCCAGTATTGGTACAACTTATCTTAGTTTCTTCCTTACATTTAGTACCTCGGTCCCTTCTTATACATAAAACTGCTTGTAACGATGTTTAGATAACAGAAGTGCACTCTATAAGCCCACATGGTATCAGATTATTAGCCTAGCCGTAAGGAGCCCCCCTCTCTCTCGTTTCTCTCTTCACTTTGGGCAATTAGCAGCTGCAGCAGCAAGATAAGCTACCTCCGGTCAACAGGAGAAACAACAAGGGTCACTTCACAATAGCATTAGCAGAACCAGTAGCAAGGTGTGCCCCTCCCACCGCTGCCACGTACCATCAACAACAGCAGGAGTGGGTGCTCCGATCACTCAGGTATGGAGCCAACAACAGCAGCAGTAGCCGCCGAGCCAGCCCGGGGATCAGCATATTCCCAAGCCACTAGCTTCAGACCATCATCGGTGGAGCAGGGAGCATGTCCTCTCTACCAACTACCCACTGTCACCCTATAGGAGTTCTCCGACAATCATCCTCGATACCGGTACTCCATAGAAGTCCTTCAACTTGTTCTACCTCCAGCTTGCGGACAATTGAGGCATCCTTCCTTCCCCATCTCCTCATATGCATTCCCTACGTGCATGGATGATTGCTTTTTTAAGTTAGGAAACCTTTTCTCTACCAATCATAGAGTGTCCTCCCTGTGATAGCACTATCCTCTGACATGCAATCTTACTAGCTTTTTCTCTCATCTGTCATTATGCATCCTACAGTTGACGTCTGCCTCTCAGTATGGCTAAAGAGAAGGACCAAAACCATTGTCTACAATGACAACGTGCCTACCTCCATCATCAAACTAAATGGAGATAATTATCTTCTCTACTTAAATTCTACTTACACAATGAATTTAGAGACAAACTCAAGTTTATTGAGAAGCCTACAGAGGACGCCCCTGAGTGGTAACGAGGGAATAGTCAAGTCAAGAACTTGTTGTGAAACAGCATGAAGCCTTCAAGTAAATGTTCCACAAAAGAACTAAAAATTTATAAGAGGTTGCTCGTTGGCATTACACAAGAGGAGAACGACGTCTATTAGAACAAGATCTGGGATAAAAACTTTATTGAAATCAAGGAGAAAACCCCCTAGATGTCTACTAAGATTTCCATATTGACGCTCTCTCGGTAGTTGGACTTTTTCCAACCACTATTATTGGATGAACAGACCAAAGAACGTGTCGAACTCGTTACTAGAAGATTTCTCAATGGGCTCCATCCTGCATTTGCCCCAGTTTGCATCATCATCCTATCTTGGATCAGTTTCTGAACATGAGGGGTAATCAAACCTCCAACAATCTAATGTGTGTCCACAACTCAGCTTTGCTACCCTCCCAGATCCTCAGAGCGCCATGGTTGTCATTGTTCATGAATGTGGTATAAGACCCAAGTGCACCTTCTACAACAAGATCGACCATCTGGACGAGCGATTCTACTAGAAGCATGGTCGCCCATATGGGCGAGGCCATGGCCAAGTACTGCTCACATTGCTCATACAGAATCAAGCTCATGTTATGTCGCCATCTCCTCTGTTGAGTCGGAACAACTGGTGCATGCATCTCAGAATACCCAAGCTTTTTGGGAGTTCATGGCTCGACAGTCCAATGTGACATTCTTTGTGCATTTAGCCTCCAACTAAAGGTAACATGGGGGCCTCCATGATAGCCACCAACTCACCCTAAATTGTTAACTTCAGGGCCACCCAATATGTGATGGATATGAGAGGCCTTCTTTCCAATCTATATTCCGATATTCCACATTATTTTGTCTCATTAGCTGATGACTCCATGAAATAGTCCAACGTTGGGTAGTGTGAATATCTGACCTAATTTTAAACGTCAATCAATCCATTAGTTATGCTGCTCCTTTTAACTTAATGTCGGTTTCCAAACTTGTTGATTTCCTTGACATGGACGGTACATTCAGTCGCCATGGCTATGTTACATAAATCTAAAAGTTGGAAACAGTTGTATAGGGTTCTAGAGAAGGTGACCTCTACCACTTTGGTGATGGACATCAACAAACAACCGTTTTTTCTTGTTCACCTCTGCAACTCCACCAACGCTATGAGCATTAATCCATAGACAGACTCAAACAGTTTGAGTCGTATTTATCTAGTTTAACTAGCTTTCTTGTGATTTTGTCCGGTAACAA
The DNA here is from genome assembly GCA_963693085.1 of Alisma plantago-aquatica. NCBI lineage: Eukaryota > Viridiplantae > Streptophyta > Magnoliopsida > Alismatales > Alismataceae > Alisma > Alisma plantago-aquatica. Next base: position 1,290,289,819 of record OY856412.1, on the reverse strand, counting down.
AAGCCTCGTCCATATTGAAAAGTATGACCTGTTTTGCATCACTAGTTTAATTGGTATTACTATTTATCTCCTTTGTCAATGATTTTTGCTGAATGACATGGTTATATAAGAAAATTAGGATGAAATGTTCGATGTATTAAAATCCATCCGTCGGATGATGAAAACCTTTTTTAAACATTAATATTAAGGCATGGGCATTGAGAATGCACTCGAGTATGTTTCTGGATTTCTTTTAGTTTTCCCTGTACAATTGATGGTCCATCAAAGATCTTGCACCTTTACTTCACGCCATAATGGAGTTGTTGAATGCAGGAATTGTCACATGATGGACATTACCAGGGCTCTTCTCTTTTAAATTGACATGCTGAAATTATACTGGTGCAAGGTTGTTCTCACTCCATCTTACCATCTTCTATCCTTTGAGGCAAAATTCCTTTCTTGCTTGTTTGCCTACAAGGAAGCCTCCTGCCTTCCTCTTTAAGTATTTGGGTGTCATGCTTTCATTCATAGCTTTGACCCAAAGGCAAACAAAGTAGACCCATGTATATTATTTTTCCTCGACTACTCCACCCTTTAAAAGGGTTATAAATGTTCCAACCTTAACTCCAGGCGGATGTATGTCTTTGTCAGTGTCACCTGCGAATTTGACATCTTTTTCACAGCCCCCGACCCTCCTGCACCGAATAATGCATTCTTCAAGTTGGATCTATGGAATCTCATTATTCTTGGTTTCCCCATCTCCACTCCTTCACCATCTCATGTGCCCCCTGATGGAGTCTACACCTACCATTGGACGGATTTATTAAGTCTATCATTAAAGACCATAAGGGAATCCACCTCCAGATCAAGAAATGAGGTATCTGATTTCATTGTCATTTCAACAGCATGGAAACCAAAATTATTAAATTTTGACAGAAATTTTGATAAATGCAATTGTGCCCATTTTGACACCAAAAAGAATGAATTAAGTTGTGGAATTTCACATGCATGAGCTCTACATCTATATGCATCATTTCATACAGTAAAATTATATATGGGGATAGGTGGGGTCCTTCATGTAGTAGATAAGTAAACTTTATTGTTTACTGGAAAGATTTTTATTAGTATATAGACTTTCCTGTGTTTTTACTTAGTCTATTTTCCTTGTCTTGTTTTATCCCATATTGGTTATATCTAAACCATGTGTCTTTCTCTTGTCTTATAAAAGAGAACCACTGTACTCTGTTTTAATCATCTCAATAGTAAGACAATTAGCCTCATATTCTAGATGGTATCAGAGCCACCCGATCCACCCTAGCCCTTTTTCCTAACCCTACCCCAGCCGCCACCCATCTTCTCCCTAACCCTACCCCAGCCGCCACCCTCCTTCACGCCGCCGCCCAGCCCCCCCCCCATCTTCCCGCCGCCGCCCACTCCCTCCCAGCAGGCTGCTGCCGCCGCCCATCCCCTCCTCTCTTCTCTCCCATTTTCTTCTCCCTCCTCCACCCACCCTCTCTCCCTTTCTCTCCCTGCCCCTACCCGCCGCCACCCCTCCCTTTCTCTCCCTGACCTGCCGCCGGCAGGCCTTGCTGCCGCCGCCCCCTCCTCATCCCCACCACCACTAACAGCCACCGCCACCCTTTCTCCACCATCTTTTTCCCCTCTCCTATAATCTCCGTACCCTAAGCACATCTTTCCTTGTGGCTTAGAAAACCACAGGTTCTCTCTTCGGTCTCCGTTTCCTTTCCGAAAAACTTACGTACAGCCTGGTCACTTTCCAGTCTGGCACGTTGAAGGCTTAAAAACAAGTTTCCGGCTCTGACTGCCTACGCCTCATGGTGGAGTGATCTCTTCTCCATGTTGGCGTAGGTTCTGTTTCCTTCTTCCTGCCCTATAAGGGTCTTCTGAGGTCCATACTCGGATCTCCTATCTACTGCTACTAGTCCATGTGTTGGACTTCTACTGCTGTCTACTACTGCTGCTGACTACTGTCTGGATCTGTGCCCGTGCTGCTTCTCTTCTTCTGCTACTACTGCGATGGCGACTTCCGATCTCCCGCCGCGCACTCTCTGTGTTACTACGGTGAAGTTGGATCACTCCAACTATCATCTATGGGCTGCCTCCTTCGAGTTATATGTCAAATCCCAAGGACGCTACTCTCACCTAACTACCAAAGGCCCTGATCTTCCTGCTGCAGACGCTGATGAGAAAACCAAGCAAGCCTATGATCTATGGTCCAAAGAGGACTATGGGGTCATGACCTGGATGGTGAATAGTGTTGAAGCAAAAATCAGCCAGTCCTTGCTTCGACTTCAGACTGCCAAAGAAATGTGGGACCAGCTTTCCCATGTTTACTCTCACCAGCAGAATCCGAAGAAGGTCTTCGAGATATTCAAACAGCTTGCCAAACAGGAGTATTCGGCCACCGACTCCGTTGAGGACTACTACAACTCCTGATGTGCTCTCTGGGATGAGTTCCGGGTATATCACCCTCTGACTGCTGATATTGAAGAAGTGCAAGGACAACGGAATGAACTTATGTTAGTTCAATTCCTCGCCGGCCTACCTGCGTCCTTTGCTGGTGTTGTGGACCAGATTCTCTCCAGCGACCCTTTGCCTACTCTCCGCGATGTTCTCAAACGGGTTCAGCGTCTACCCTCTGTGTCTCAACCTGTGCCTGACACCTCTGACGGTGCTGCTCTTGCTGTCCGCTCTGGTGATTCCTTCCGTGGTCGTGGCCGTAGTAGAGGTCGTGGTCGCGGAGGACGGTTCTCTGCTCCTGGTCGTGGAACTGGATCCGATCAAGCTGAGTCCCGCTATTGCACTCACTGCAAACGTACCAACCATAATGAAGATAAGTGCTGGATCAAATATGGCAAACCTGAATGGGCCAACAAGGTGACAACTGATGAACCTGCTCCGCCGACGGCTGACTGGATCTGCTCAGAGTTTGAAAAACTCCTACAGGCTCGTCTGGCGTCTTCTACTGAGGCTTCAAATTCTGGCAGTACTGCTCTTCTGACTACGGCTGGTAAAAATTCCTGGGTTATTGACTCTGGTGCGACTTCTCATATATCTGGCAATCCTGCTTTATTTTCTAAACTGCAGCAGACTTCTTTTATACCTCCTGTTACCTTAGCTGATGGTTCTAAATCACCTGTTACTGGCATTGGTGATATTTGTCCTACTGGTCGTCTGCCTCTGTGCTCTACACTTTATGTCCCGAAGTTTCCTATTAATCTTCTTTCTGTGAGTAAAACTGTGAAGAGCCTTCGTTGCTCAATTACATTTGATCCGGATGGTGTTTTATTTCAGGATCTGCGCACGAGGATGACGATTGGTTCGGGCCATGAGGGACCGGATGGACTCTACTACCTGGACGAGCCAAAGACTGCTGCATATCTGACATCATCGGTGACCGACATCCAGTGGCACTATAGATTGGGACACCCTTCTATTGGAAAGTTAAAAGTTGTGTTACCAGATATAGTTAGTTCTGATTTTCATTGCGAAACTTGTCAGCTTGGCAAGCAAACTCGTGCTACTTTTTCAAAAAAAAAATTTATCAGCTCTAAAGCACCTTTTGATATTATACATGCTGATGTTTGGGGTCCTTGCTCTGTCACAAGTACTTCCAGTTTTAGATATTTTCTGAGCTTCATTGATGATTTTTCTAGAACTACCTGGCTGTTTTTACTTAAAGATAGATCCACTATCCTTGAAAAAATTACTGACTTTTTTACTGAGATACGCACTCAATTTGCTAAGCCTATCAAAATTCTTCGTACTGATAATGCTTTGGAATTCATGCAAACATCTGTTAGCTCTTTCTGTCGTCGCCAGGACACAATCCATCAAACCTCTTGTGCTTACACCCCACAACAAAACGGTGTTGCTGAGCGCAAAAATTGTCATCTTCTCGAGGTTGCTCGTACCCTTCTCTTTCACTATCATGTTCCCCAAGTTTTTTGGCCCGAGGCGATAGCCACTGCCTGCTATCTAATTAACCGCATGCCTTCATCTGTGCTCGGCAATCAGATTCCTTTTCAGATTCTGTTTCCCGATGCATCTCTTTTCTCTATCCCGCCTCGCATTTTTGGGAGCACCTGTTTTGTTAAAAATCTTCGGCCTGGCCTTACTAAATTGGATCCTAGAGCAACTAAGTGTATTTTTCTGGGATATTCTCGCACTCAGAAAGGATATAGGTGCTATGATCCTGTTTCTAAAAAGTGGTTTGTCTCTGCGGATGTGGTGTTTTTGAGCATATGCCTTTCTACTCCACGGGTGGTTCTGCGCTCACTTCCGATTTACTTGCTGATACACCTTTGCCTGTGATGGACGATGTACCTGCTATTTCTGAGGATCTGATTGAAAAGCCACCTCTGAAAGTTTATCAAAGAAGACCGAAGCCGACAGCTCCCTCCATGGCCCCTCCATCGTCCTCTTCCTCGGTGCCAGATCAACCATCCTCGTAGGTATTTTCTGATCTTGATATTCCTATTAGTCTGAGGAAAGGGACCCGTACCTGCACTATGCATCCGATTGGAAATTTCTGCTCTACTGATAATTTGAGTGCTAATTTTGCTAACTTCACTGCGGCTCTGTCTGCGATATCTGTACCTAAGAATGCTGCTCAGGCTCTTAGCCATCCTGCGTGGCGTCAGGCTATGGAAGAAGAGATGAAGGCTCTTACTGACCGTCATACCTGGACCCTAGTTGAGCCACCTGCTGATTGCTCTCCAGTTGGATGTCGATGGGTGTTCACTGTCAAATACCATCCCGACGGTACTGTCGAACGACTTAAGGCGCGACTTGTGGCAAAGGGGTATACCCAGACCTATGGAGTTGACTACTTTGAAACCTTCTCTCCAGTAGCGCGCCTGAACTCTGTCCAGATTCTGATTTCTGTTGCTATCAATTCTGACTGGCCACTGTATCAACTTGATGTCAAGAATGCTTTCCTGTATGGTGATCTTCATGAAGAGGTATACATGTCACAACCTCCCGGTTTTGTGTGTCAGGGGGAGGCTTCCAAAGTCTGCAGGCTAAAAAAGGCTATCTATGGCTTGAAACAGAGCCCTAGAGCATGGTTTGACAAGCTCAGCAATATTCTTCAGCAATTTTCCTTCAGACGTTCCCAATCTGATCACTCTGTTTTTGTGAAAAATACTTCTGCCGGCATTGTTATTCTTATTGTTTATGTTGATGATATTATTCTCTCTGGAAGCGATTCTGTTGGTATTCAGTCTACAAAGCGCTATCTGGAGAAACACTTTGTTACCAAGGATCTTGGCTCACTTCGGTATTTTCTTGGGATAGAAGTGTCCTGGTCTTCTTCTGGTCTCTGCTTGTCTCAAAGGAAGTATGTCCTGGATCTCTTATCTGAATCTGGTTTTTTGGGTGCGAAACCTGCTAGCACACCTATGGATCCCAACATCAACTGGGATGATGAGGAGTCTCCTGCTTACCCTGACAATCAGCAGTATCGACGTATGGTTGGGAAACTCATATATCTTACTGTTACTCGGGCTGATATCACTACTGCAGTTGGATTGGTTAGTCGCTACCTGGACAAGCCTCGACAATGCCATTGGGATGCTGTCTGTCATATTCTGAAATATTTGAAAAGTTCTCCTGGAAAAGGTCTACTTTACAAAAAAATGGGCATTGCAAACTCCTTGGCTATTCTGATTCTGATCATGCTGGCAGTAAGTTTGACCGTCGGTCTACTTCTGGCTACTGTACCTTTGTGGGAGGTAACCTTGTCACTTGGCGAAGAAAGAAGCAATCTGTTGTTGCTCGCTCTAGTGCTGAAGCTGAGTATCGTGCCATGGCACATACTACTTGTGAGCTATTCTGGATTCGGAGCCTGCTGAAGGACTTTGGATTTTCTGATTCATCTGCTATTCCTATGTATTGTGACAACAAAGCAGCTACCTTCATTGCTAGTAATCCTACCTTCCATGAGCGGACCAAGCATATTGAGGTGGACTGTCATTTTGTTCGCGAGGTTGTTCTCTCAGGACAAATATCTACTCCCTATATTCATACATCTGATCAGGTGGCTGATATCTTCACAAAGATTCTACCAAAGACACGGTTCACTGCTATGACATCCAAGCTGGGCATGCTAGACATCTACGCTCCAGCTTGAGGGGGAGTATTAGTATATAGACTTTCCTGTGTTTTTACTTAGTCTATTTTCCTTGTCTTGTTTTATCCCATATTGGTTATATCTAAACCATGTGTCTTTCTCTTGTCTTATAAAAGAGAACCATTGTACTCTGTTTTAATCATCTTAATAGTAAGACAATTCGCCTCATATTCTAGAATTTTAAAATTGGGCAAAATGTTTCGTGAATTTTGACATAGTGGCCAATTGCATGATTTCGATACAGATGCTGGAAAAATAGAAATTTTTCTCAAAATTTTGACAATTTCGTCGAAACCTCAATCCTTGTCCAAGATATGCCAGCCTTTTCAATTTATGAGTACTCCGCAACCCTTTTTGGTCTGGAAAGGTACACATACTTGCACTATGAAGTATCCCATTTCTCACACATGTTCTTTCCAAACTTACCAAAAATGCCAAAACCATAGCCATAAATTTTGATTCCATTCAAATTCCTAAAACTATCGCAAGGCCCTCTAACACCTTAGTTGGAAAGACGTGATGCTTGAGGAGATAGCAATGGTGCAATGCAATGATACTTGTGATTTTGTTCCAGCCCCACAAGTGAAACATTGTCGGGATCCAATGGGTCTTCTTGGTTAAAATCAACTCCAATGGCACCATGGATCATCTCAAAGCTCGCCTCATTTCTGAATAGGTTGAATAAAACCTTAGGTGTTAACTTCTTTTAAAATTTCTCCCTTATCATATGTATCGCGTCTATCTGAATTGTGATTTCTCCTGCAACTCATCTCCATTGGTAAATATTCTAATTAGACGTCAAGGACACTTTCATCATGGTCATCTAGAGAAGGAAGTCTATTTGCAGCAACCCACGGGTTTCATTGCTTGTGGGAGGGGAGTTCTTCCCGAGTCTACAAACTCAAAGGATATCTTTATGGACAAAAGCAATCACCCAAGGCATGGCCCAACAAACTAGGCAGTCTTTTTGACACCTTGAGTTTCTTTAGGCCTTCTAGTGATCACAGTATCTTCTTCTCCAAAATTGTCTATGGAACAATCATGGTAGCAATATATGTGGACGACATTGTCATCAAAAGCAATGATACATTTGAGATTTTGTATTAAAAGATGCCCTTAAGTCTCACTTCCATAGCAAGGACCCCGGGCAGCTATGGTACTTGGGCATTGAAGTTCTTAGATCAAACAATGGTAATAATCTCTCCCAAGGAACATATGTTCTTAATCTCCTAAATGATATAGGGGTGGTCAACTTCAAACTTGTGACTTCTCCGATGGATTAGCACACCAAGGTTGTCTCTAAGGGGTAGTCCTTTGAAGATTGTGAGATATCGAGTGATTGGAAAGTTCATTTACCTAATAATCGCTAGACGAGACATCACCTTTGTTGTCGGTGTGGTAAGCCAACACATGCCAAACCACTAGTGTGTCACTGAATCCAAGTTTTGAGAATCTCACAGTAATTAGAGCACACCAGGAAGAGGGTTCTTTTATAAGAGGCCCAGAGCAAGGGCGTCATCTTGACTTGCTGGTGTTGATGATGATTGGCCTAATATATCAACAATTAGCAATTTGCATCTGGGTTTTGTGTTTACTGGAAAATCATCCTATTAGCTGGAGTAGAAAGAAGCAGTTAGACATTGTCTATCAAGCAATGAAGCATAATACTGATTTATGGCTTATGCATGTTGCGATATCCAATAGGCAAAGAACTAAGTATCCAATACTGCTTCCATTTTGACAGCATGGAATTATGTACTTATCGGTATGCCAATAGAAATTTTGGCAGATGCAATCATGGCTATTGTGACGCCAAAGCAGATGAATTAAATCATAAAATATTATAGGTGTAATCTCTACATCTAAATGCATCATTTTATGAAATAAAATTCTATGCTGGATATGTAAGAGGTAAGGAACCTATTATGTATCATGGGGATTTCAATAAAGGATATCGATGATGTAGGAATTATGTTGTGAAATTTTACTAGTATAATCCATAAACTCAAATACACGTACTTATGTGATAACATCATACATTGAATATACAAGGGGGTCCTTCATGTATTATCTTTGAGTAGAGAAAATGTCAATTATGAAGGCAGATTGCAGGTTATACTATTATTAGATATTCAAAATCTACTAGATACAAGTATATTGCATATCAGTTAACTAGATTCTAGTTAATTTTAGTGAAAGAAAAAGTCCAATTGCATGGTGGGTGTGATGGTCCTCCCCTTCTTGGCGGGTTTTTTCCCAACACAAGTTGTTTGATGTGATAAACATATTGTTCTCATCCCATGTAATTTCTCTAAACCTAGGCCTATGTCTCTATATGCATCACATTAGATTCTGAAAGAAACTACATCAGGGCTTTCTCCTACTCTTCTTCAAAGTCAATATCTGACTTTGGCAAAAAAAATCATTAAACGAGGCATGTTTCATTCACCCTGTCTCCTTTCTAGGCACTATCAAAAGCGTTCTACAAAAAGAAGCTCAAAGGCCCAAAGACAAGATTATATCTATTGATTTCACGTATCAAGTGAGTATTCCCCTATCTAAGGTGGCACCCGCGATACCAAGTCAAAAATGCAGCTATCCTATAAGTCGCATCCATAGCATGCGAGCTGGTGAGCCATCTGATTCCCCATCTTGTCCACTCCTTGCCCCGAAAAGCCTTCCTTGGTCACATACTTGTCAAGGCGCTCGCCTAGGCGCACCTAAGCGGCAAGGCGTCCCAGGGCTGCGCCTAGGTGAGGACGCTTTATTTATAATGCTACAGTGACCTAGTTTTGTGGGTCTGGTTGTATATTCACTTATTTTAATGTTTGATATGGCTACACCAATGTTCAAAATTAATAGTGCTGCCTATTTTATGTGCCAAATATCACTTTTAATTGGATCTAATACTCTTTTTTGGGTTTGACTGGATCTAATACTCTTTTTTTGTTTGACTGGATCTAATACTCTTAGTACACATTTGATTTTTCTTACTTTGCACCTTCAATTCAGATTGTATTAAGTAGCTATGCTATGAAGGATAGTGATTACATTGCTTAATACTTGTAGCTATGTATGACAATAAATATATATTACTTTGTTGATCACTCTCTTACATTCTTTATAATAATTCTTTTTGTGTCCTTGACATTATTGTCAATGATAATATATTAGAAATGTAATTGGTTATTTTTCAATACAATAATATATATATATGGGGAGATCGACCATAAATTTGTAGATAACTACATATATAACTATACAATGTGTGTATATGAGTGGGGAAAAACCATGACACATGTATATATACATAAAATATATACATAAATTATTATTTTTAAAGGTCGCTTAGGCGACGCCTAGGCGCGCCTAGTCGCGCCTTGGCGCAAGGCGTCCAGCCCCAACGCTGTGTCGCCTCGCCGCCTTAACAAGTATGGGTCATAAACCCTTCTAATGTCCCCAACAATCTTCTTGAGCCTCCACAAAAACTATAGACCCTGAACAAAACGCCATCGTTGCCTCCAGGTCCGTCTCCAAAATTGTGCCACTTTTGCCACAAAACTTTCTGAGATTCACCCATAGGCTTCCAAGAACCCTTCAACCTTCGATCCTACTATACCAGGCGATGAGAAACTCTTAAGAAGATCCCCATTCTGACCTCTAGCCAGGCCGCCCACCGACACCTTGCAGCCCCCTGCCCCTCTGGATTTCCAGCTTTTCACAACCACGTTAATCTTCGTCAGACTCTGAGTAGGCTTCCGCCACCCCACATGATTATAGACCCAAGCAAGGAATGAGGTTTCTGCGAAATTGGCGAAATTTCGCCCAAAAATTTCGATTTCGATGGGATCTAGTACCGAAACGTGTGACTGTAGCGATTTTGATTATTTTTTATGAGTTTCGCCAAATTTTGATGATTTCAATGAATTTTGCCAAATTTCGATGAAAATTTTGATAATTGCAATCCTTGTTATTGTTGTTTTTTGAAGAGGAGCAAAGGGGGATTGGAGTTATTTCACCATTTAGTTCTTATACATAGTATAGACTTATAGCATATCATAATTCCATTGCATTTCCTTAATATTTGCTATTCAAATTATTAAATACTTATGCAATGCATGATTTTTTAAATTTCTGCAATGTAGACGACATGTATCCTAGTGGTGGTTTATTAGACAATGAAGGTGCTAGGAAGCCAACCAACCAACAAATAATGATTTAGCTTGGAAACATTGCACTAGTGTTCTTAGAACCAATGAAATGATTGACTAATGAGTCAATATCAACAACAAACTATCAACCCAAGTAAAAAGTGTGGGGATGCCCTACATATCCAATATTTGATATTATAACACAAATTAGTACATGCATGTATATAGCTCATTCTTGCAAAATTACATTACTTAATTCCTTCATTTTCTCATCAAAACCCTTCATCGAAATCCTCAAGAAACAAGACAGTGCCCTTACCTCCCACATGGACCACCCCCCCAACCTACCCCACATAAAATTTTATTGCATAAAACGATGCATTTAGGTGTAGAGATCATGTTGTAAAATTTCATAAATTAATTCGTTCATTTTGGCGTCGAAACGGGCACGGTTGCATCTATCAAATTTTTTGTCGAAATTTCAAAAAAAATCGGTTTCCATGTTGTCGAAACGGCATCGAAATCGGATACCTTGTTCCTTGGACCCAAGAGTGTTAAGGTGGAAGGGAGATATGAAAACTGATCCATAGCTCTTGAGTGTGAGGAAGACCTCCCAAAACATCAAATTGTTTCTGTTTCGTGATGTGGTTGGGGAGAGAGATTGCTTGACTCCACACAATCCTTGAAGATAAAGTCTTTCCACCACACTGGCTCGAACACCTTGCTTTCTAGAGCAACCACAGGACCACTTGGGGGAGGATCCCATGTAAAAAACCAAGGAAAGAATAGTGGACCGCTTCGCTCCAACATCTCTTTAGTGCACCGGCTGTAGAGAGGCTATTTTGCAGGACTTTGGCAATTGAATTTATGATTGAGAAGGAAGTTAGGCACCATCACTAATGTGACACTTTTTTCCTCCTCTATTGTTGATAAGCACATGATCTTCATATGTGGTAGTGATTTCCCTCATGGATGATAAGTGTAAAAGGCACTACTACCAGGTCCACTATAATGCATGTTGTAGGGATGCGATAATATAAGAGGTGTAGTAACCATGTCGATCATGCCCATGTTGTTGGGTATGTGTAGCAAGTGCCATATATAAATAGATATAAGATTAGAAAATTTGAAAGTCAATACTTTTTCACAATATTTGTTTGTGTTTGTGTTTGTGTTTGTGTTTGTGTTTGTGTTTGTGTTTGTGTTTGTGTTTGTGTTTGTGTTTGTGTTTGTGTTTGTGTTGGTGTTGGTGTTGGTGTTGGTGTTGGTGTTGGTGTTGGTGTTGGTGTTGGTGTTGGTGTTTGTGTTTTGTTGGTGTTGGTGTCGGTGTCGGTGTCATGTTCGTGTTCGTGTTTTGTTTAAGTAATACATTTTCTTCCTGTGTATGCTAATAATACTAGTAATAAAAACATGTGTGTGGTAAATAGCTTCCTACCAAAATGATTGCAAATTATACTCGTATTTGGTGGAGTATTTAGGTATATTATAATGACTATAATTTATGTAATGAGATAGTGTTGTATATCTATGATCACATACAATTAGGAACATTTATAAAGAAGCTAATTGGGGGATCTTTACCAATTTAAGAATTTTTTAGATGAACTCATATTTTAATCAAGATAGATGAGGTGGAATGGTAGAAAATATATAGGCATACCTTGGATTAGGCTTACTTGAGACCTAGATCTCAAAATCCCCCTTGCTCCTCCATTTTATCTTCTCAAGCAACAAAAATAAGCCCAGACACGCAAAAACTAGTCTTTCTATCAAAATACCAGTAAATTTTCTCAAATTTGGCGGTATTTGGCAAAATTTGGCGGTATTTGGCAAAATTTGGCGGCATTTGGCAAAATCCGACGGTATACCCATCAGTATTACCGATATTTGCCAACTTTGATACGCTCACAGAATATCGTATCTGATGGTGTGAAAGTAAAAAAAAATTGAGCAAAATTTTGTCAATTTCGACAATATTTCATTCCTTGCCGATAGGTAATGATTGTCCTTCAAGAACTTGGGATTCCTGCAACAACTCAAGCCACTCTTCAACGGACAATCAGGCAGCAATTTGCATTGCAAATAAATTGGTCTTCCATGAACGCACAAAGAATATGAAGTTGGCTGCCAATTTGTATGAGATATCATTCGTGCAAAGAAGATCATCACACCTTACACAGAGATTGGTGAACATATAGCAAATATCTTCTCCAAGAATCTTCCTTCTTTCTCCTTTAATTATGTGTGTAACAAGCAGGGTATGCATGATGTGTATTCTCCATTTTGAGGGGCTGTTAGAGTAAATAGGCCTAGCGCAACTGGGCCTAATAGTGGTACAATGTATCTTAGTGTCTTCCTCGTGTTTATTGTACCTCGCCCCCCTTTTATATATAGGATAACTTGTAGTCAGATTTAGATTACAGAAAATCTATCTATTAGCCGATGGGTTAAAATAAATCAAAACTCTAACAGTTAAATTAACTTTTTAAGCATAAGTTGTCCCATCATTTAGCACCGCTAATTGTAAACGAGAAAGGTTAAGAGAAGAACTCTTATCAAACAGAAATGTGAGAGGCTTAGAGAACAAATGCAACTATATTGAGATGGATATGTGTTACAGAATGTCAATTGACCTTTACATCTTTATACATTGGAATGAAAAATATTAAACTGTTAAAAAACTACAATCTCCAGATTAGGGAGGTGTAGATTTTACAACTATGGACAATATGTGATTCCAAATAAATCTAATTATCTTAAAAATAAAGGATTTTTTAAAAACAAATTGGTTGCCCTTCGCCAAATATACCACTAAGACCTAGTTAAGAAAAATATTCTTGTGAACAAGAAAGATAGGGTGTTGCAATGCGGCGTGTAGAGAGGAGCAATGTGCCCTCTCCCTTTTATTAATAAGAGAACTTGGAGAAATTACTTAGAGGTTCAGCAGTATATAGAAATTATAAAATATAATAAAGCTGAATATAAATAAGATTTTTTTTTTTGAGAAAACTGAATATAAATAAGATATATTAACACTCCCCCTCAAACTGGAGCATACACATCGTGTATGCCCAGCTTGTTGCAAAAGTTATGAAATGATGTTGGACTCAATGGTTTTGTGAGAACATCTGCAAGTTGATCTTCAGATTCGACGTGCGGAGTCACAACAGTACCATTCTTGATCTGATCTCTGATGAAGTGGCAGTCAACCTCTATGTGCTTAGTGCGTTCATGGAAGACTGGGTTCTTGGCAATATAGATTGCAGCTTGATTGTTACATCTGAGCTCTATGGGAGACAACACAGGAATCTTTAATTCAGAAAGCACAGATTGAACCCACTGCAACTTGCAACATGCATGAGTCATTACTCGATACTCAGCCTCCATGCTAGATCTTACCACAACATTCTGCTTTTTGCTTTTCCAGATGATAAGGTGATTTCCTAAAAACGTGCAATATCCAGAAGTAGACCTCCTGTCATTCAAATTACCAGCCCAATCTGCATCTGCATAACCAATAAGAACAAGAGTAGACACATGGGTCTTGGGTCTGCAATAGGTGATCCCCTTACTGTTGGATCTAGGGCTCTAGAAGGGGGGTGAATAGAGCTTCAAAATTCTCACAAAAATAGTTAGACCTTCAAATTATATCAATTGAAACCAAATGCTTAAGAATAATTTGAAGTCCTATCTAAGCAACCATAGCAAGGATGAGCGAGATTGAAACAAACACTTGGACAAGGTGGTTAGAGTGGTTCCAATCTTCAAACTAGGAGACTGTCAATCCAGCTACCTAGAAAGGTCAACCTCTAGGACTTTACAACCCATGTATACTTATATTCCATCATAAGAGATACAAGGAGACCACCATACATCCAAGGGCTTACCTATTCAAGACAAGAGTCTTTCACCTACACAAGGACTTACCCACTTGATCAAGATGTCTTCAGCCTTCACCAAGGACTTACCCACACTTGTATCAAGTCTTTGACCTTGAAGGAATTACCAACTCTTCTTGAATCTTCCGCCTTGTCCTTCTCCTTCACCTGGAGAACATCTTTACACCTTTTTCAACTTTGAAGAAGAATAGCAACTCCACCTTCACTCGGAGAAGATCACTTCAACCTTTGCTCTTTGAGAAAGGGGATTGGGAAGATGGAAGGTGTAACATCCCAATCCTGTTATGCAAATTTTCCAATATACTTTGTTCCTTGCATGCTCTCTTTTCCTAATTAGATGATTGTTGAGGACTTAAATGCAATTTTTCCCATGTTAGTTTTCCAAAATCATTTATTATGTCCAATTGCTCTATTATACTTGTTTGATTTAAAGAAAATGTTTTCATGTATATCTATGCCCTTTTGTTTAAGAAAATGAGGATAAATGCTTTTATGACAAATTTTCTCTCTCATATGATAATTAGTGGTTTACATGTTTAATTTCTTGTTTAATGGCCTCCATATTGTTAATTAAAAAGAAATAATATTTACGCACGTTTTTATGTTTTGCAATCCTTATTTGAGAAATCAATGACTTTATATGCACTATTTATATTCATTTAAGTGCACATAATGATTTTTGCTACATTAGGCCTAAAATGTGTACAAGCATCAAATCCAATTGAATGGGAATGTTCTAGACCCTCTAATACACCTATGGTTCAAATTTGAACTCTTTTGGACCATGTTTGACCCTTCAAATTGATTTTGAATGATTTGTATATAGTTTGGCTAAGAAATTATTGAGAATTTCATTAATTGCTTTTATTTCCCTAAAGTTCTGGTTCTATTGAATGTCACGCGTTACTTCTGCTTTATTCCTTGCGCGCGTACACAGTAGTCGTCGGATCAAAATCTAATGGCACTCGCGTTCTCTTCTTCCTCCGTTTTTCCCCGCGAGCAGAGCCGTTTCACAACAGTTTGCCCTCTGATCGATTACTAGCCCATTTGTTAATCATTTTTGAATGTATCTCCTGCTTTGAATTCGCGAGGCTCCACTGATTCAAACGAGCTATTGCTCGCTCCCCATCTCTCTCTTTTGACGGAACGCCCAATCTAGGGCTTTTCCGACCTCGCCTCCCGGAGTTACAGAAGACCCAATCGTGCTTCTGCTTCTTATTTAAGCCCCCGAAAGCATCACCGGCCTGCAAGCTCTCTTCCTCCTCTCTCAATTTGTCCTCCGACGACATCTGGAGTCCCGACCTACTCCTCCTATTTCTCCGGCGATCTCCATAGCCTGCCCAACCTCCAGAGCATCCCCTCTCTAATTGAGGATGCGGTGAGTATACCTGGACCCTCATACAGCTTCTCCCATCGTTAGATAACCCTGCGATTACCCCAGCCTCTGTGTCCTATAGAGCCACCATCGGACCTTGCCGGCGCTAACCGCCACGGCACATCAGTGGCCCTCCGACCACAGAAATGCATGCCTCGACCTTGCCTTGCTTTAAGAAGTGATTTCCGACCTTCAGTTCGTATTTTTTCTGGCCTCTCTCTATGGTTTTGCCCCTCCGACTTTCGCCCCTGTTCTACCTCGTGATTCTCTGTTTCTCGCCATCACGCTCTGTCCTTTGGCCACGATGGTCCTCTTTTGATGATAGCAGTCTGTTCAACTTTTTCGGACTTCCCCGATCGCCCTCCGATGATTCTGCCCTCATCACGACATTTTCTCGGCGCCAGTTCATGGCTTTTGTCGTGCCGCCATGGCCAAGGAGCTTCTCGAGCTCCAGTTCACGCCTGAGCCCATGAAAGGGCTATGTGTTGTCGTCATGGGTTGGCGAACTCACTAGCAGTCTCGAGTCCTTGAGAGGAACCCAGATCCTCAACCTGGATCGTGGATGAACCTCAGCTTCTTGCTCCTGGAGCCAAGCTCGAGCCAAGGCTCCCGTTGTGAAGGCGAGGAGTAATCCAGGTCCTAAAATGACCATGGTGCCCCTGGCCTTTGTATCAGGGAGTGGATACCGTATGGGCCTTTTCACCCTTTGACCCCTGTTTCGATTAATCGACCGTGAGAGTTATTTTGTGACCTAATGACGAGAATGCCCCCACGATGATAGTTTTATCTAACTTGCACCTAAGGCTTCCTGGTAATTCAAGTTTTATTTGCATCGAAATAATCACAGATTTAAATGATGTCACGCTATGGTTTTCTAATTTCTGATTGGTCCAGAGTGCAAAATTCATAACTTTTGCATACAACCTCAGAAAAATATAAATAAATATGTTTTGGAAAGGATTTTTGATGAGGAATCTGATTTTGTGGTTTTTATCGACTGATTTTGCTGTTTTAACATCTCAATATTTATATGGACAAATTAGGGTTTAGTGATATATGATAAAGGATAATTATGTTAATTTCAGGTGATTAAGAGGATCCAATCAGTCATACAAGGTTTGACTTAGGTGATTTAGCTCAAGGTAAGCGGGCCATGCCCTTGGCATAGTAAACTTGATTTATTGAATGATTATGATATGCTTATGCACTTTATGTTAAATCATGATTAATGCATGTTTTTCTTCAATGTACATGATTATTGAATGTTGATTGCTATAATCTAAGTCTAAGAATAGAAATCACATTAAGATTATGGATTATGATTGAGAAACATGAAATCAAGATTAAGAGGGAAGAAATTCCCATTTATGATTAAGAGGGAGAAATCCCAATTATGTTCAAGAGGGAGTAATCCCAATTAAGATCAAGTTTAGGTTATTAAGAAGATAAGTAAAGTTTAAGAAAGATAATGGTTAAGGGAATTTGATTTAGATTTATATGCACCTTGTTATGAGCTTTCCGAGCATTATGGGCTTTCCGAGCAATTATGGGCTTTCCGAGCCTTATGAGCTCCTTATGGGGCATTAAGAGAGGAGCATATACTTCTAGTCAAATTCTTCATGTAAAAGATGCTAAGAAATGATTAATGTCAATGCATGTTTATGTCAAATCAATTTATATGTTATTTTTATGCTTTATAATATGTCAATGTCGCTTACTCACAATGTTTGTTTTTCCTTTGCATGGCTGGGGACGAGATGTCCGCAGAAGTTGGAGCTAAAGAGAAGGAATCATCTTGAGAATACTAAAGACCCAAAGATCTAAGGAGTTGTTGCCTGGTGGGACGTCCATCTATGGAGATCCTATCTTTTTCATATTATCTAGTTTATGTTTAATATACCTTTAGAAACATGATGTAGCTTTCTTTCCAAGAACTTATGTATGAATCTATGTTTCTATGAATGTCAAGTGTTGTTTATTTCTTGATATGAGATCATGCATGTGACAATCCCTCCCTGATATGCCAAGTACCCCACATTATGGATAATGTTAGGGATTAGGCTGTGCTTCCGCTGGTTACGTAAGAAACCCTAGGGAGGGGTGTTACAGAAGGAATGAGAGCTTTACAAGATAACCTAGAGGTAACTCTCTTACAACATGTCTAACTCACTCATAATCACGAAATGCTTTGTAAATGAGAGAGAGAAAGGGGCTCAAAGGATTGCAACACACTCAACTATAACAAGGACCAAGGATAGCATGAATGAGCAACCTTGGAATGAACTCCAAGAGGTCCTATTCATAGTTGGGGGTGTTCCTTTGAGTGTGGGATCACTTAAGAACGAAAAATAGTCGTTTTACAACTTGCAACGGATATATTTTCATTTCTAACAGTTAAAATATAAAAGATTGATTGAATAGAATAGATTGGATACAAAGACTGACGACCTCTCCTTTATATAGGAGAGGAGAGACGCCCTATTACTTAGGACCCAAGTAATCTAAACTAGACGGGCCGGAATATAAAGGCCCACTAATCTAATTAGCCTATTTAACTAATAGATTAATATAGACACTTTAACACTCCCCCTCAAGCTGGAGCATGGGTGAAACACATGTCCAAGCTTGGAGAGTTACAGGACTCGATAAAAAGAAATGATAAATAAAAGATGAAGATAAATATCACTCCCATACAAAATATGTTACTCCCCCTGAAATAATATTCCCCTTGAATCATATGGTGATGATGACTCTGCAGGCTGAAGATACTCGAGCTTTGAAGGTCTTCCTTGAAGTGCATCTGGAATGAGGACATCTGAAGAATGGACCTGATACTACAGCAATTCGCCACTGGAATACGTGCTTAACGCGACACGAACGCGGACGGACGATCTGCTGCTTGATACGATGCAGGAACCATAAAACTCTGACGCATGAACCTTGGGGGATTGACGGGAAAGGAGATCATCCATCAAGGAAGGTCCCAAGAGGATCAGCTACAGGCGATGTCGCTACAGCAGATGCGGCTCGGAGAAGACGTGATGAAGCAGCTCGGTGAAGATAAAACTCTGAGCTTCTGAAGAAGCACCCATCTGTCTCATGTGAATGCAGATGAAGGAATACACCATCAACATCTGACGTACATAACGCGGTACGAACGCGGATACGGTGTCGACGCTGGATCTTCACTGCTGGCTCAAGTAGAGAACTGGTGTGCTGAATGATGTGAAGCTCCATGAAGATAGCCTGGAATATATATAATCTGAATACATATATCATCATCTCATCTCATACTCTCTCTCTCATACATTCTCTCATATATTCTCATGCTCGCTCTCTCTTCTCATCTCTTTCTCTCCTCTCTATCCCCCCTGCACACCAAATACGACAAGAGTGAGTGTTTGGTGTGGAGAACTGGACATATGACCCCCCCACAATGTGAAAAAGGGATGCTCACAGAATATGGGTGGGTGGGAAAGAAAATGGTGGAAAAAGAGAGAAATATGTGAAATGGAGATGGGTAATATGTGGAGAATGAAACCGATAGCCAAAGAGAGTATACTAAATGGGTCAACATGAGATCCGGGTAGAAAAATAAATGGATCTAGTCCCGACCCGAAAAGGGGGTTTGTTGGCCCGTTAGGGCAACAAATCAGGGGGTGCGAGGGCGGAGCCCCCGTGAAAATCCGATTAGGGTCAAAATAGGATCCGATTAGCAACAGATAGAACCGATTAAGGATCTGAATAGAAACAGAGATAATGCATATGGGGTAGTAAACATGGTTGTTTGGTAGCGGTGGAGAGTGATGGGTGATCACCTACTGTAGATGGCAGCAGTAGCATGATGACGCACAACGCAGCAGCAACTTGCGGATGAAGATCGTTGGGATGATGATGAAGTGGAGGAGCAGCAGCTTGCGGATGATGGATGGACATGAGTCATATGACGCTCGGCTGATGAAGCACTTTTGTCGCAACATAGAAGATGACAAAGGGTCTCCTGCGTGACTCCGGAGATTTTGCATGCCAAAAGGATGCATGCGGAGCCAAGGCGGAGCCTCTCCAAAGCGGCGATGAAGGCTGATCTGAAGACGTCATGAGATGGAGCGCCGGTTGAAGTGCGATCGTCGGCTGGGGATACGGTTGCTGGATGCAGCAACTCTGCAGCACACACGGGACGGCGACAGTGATGCGGATGACGATGGCGCTGCTCTTTGCGGATGGACGGCGATTTTGAAGGCCGACGGCTGGCTGTTGATGATAGCGGCAGCTGCGATAGCTGTTGCTGCTTGATGATAGGCGGCAGAAGATGGCCGACGGAGATGGCTGCGGCACCTGCCCACGACGGCGGCTGTTGTGGCAGATGGTGGTGGCGCTGGCGTCGGGTCGGCGCTGTTGGCGACGGCAGCGACTGCTGCTGATGGAGGCGGCGGCTGGTGCTGCTGCTGGCAGCGACGCGGGTTGCTGCTGGTTTCGGATGGCGGATGGAGATTACCGCCGTATATGGCTGCTAGAGAGAAAGGGAAGAAAGAGCCATGTAGACCGGATTTGCCTAGCGGGCTGCCGGTTAAAATAAAAGATTGATTGAATAGAATAGATTGGATACAAAGACTGACGACCTCTCCTTTATATAGGAGAGGAGAGACGCCCTATTAATCTAAACTAGACGGGCCGGAATATAAAGGCCCACTAAACTAATTAGCCTATTTAACTAATAGACTAATATAGACACTTTAACACTAACAACTCTCCAACGGTTCGAATCACTTTTTCTGCGTTTTCTGTGCAGTACATCCGGTCGAGTTTCAATAAAGATAACTCAATCGATCCACTAACCAACAAAACTAATTTTCAAACTATCGGTCAAGTTTGTCCTGGGAAACTCGGCTGATGAGTCAAAATCAGTTTTGTTCAGTGAGTCGATCGGTCAAATTCTGTGAGTGTACAACTCGACCGATTGATTCCATTTCCAAAAATCCATCACTGGTCGGTCGAGATCCAAACTCGACCATAGAGTTGTTGTGACAAATTTTTCAAAATGATTTTACAGTGATCAAACGTTGGAATTAAGTGTCCCTGATTTTTTCTCATCTTAGTTACAAGCCATATCATCAATACAAGTGATTACAAAAATATTCTAAGGTGGTTTGGAGTGATTTCCCAAAATGCACACTTGCATTGCTTTTGACTTGAACTTAGACAAGCTAGGGCGTGTGTAATTTGATCTTTTTCATGTAGCCTGAAATCAATCTTAAACAAACATATTAGATACATATGAATGGAATTGTTAAGTCATTATCAAAATATGGACAATATATAACTATCAAGTCAACACTTACCTGCCGACAAGGAGTAGCTCAAGTGGTCAAGCACGGTGTCTCTTCATGAAGGGACCCGGGTTCGAATCCCAGTTATCGCCTTGATTTACCACCCTCTCGAGTGTTCGGCCTCCGCTACGGGCATGGGAGAGGGGGAGAGAAATCTTTCTCTCTTAATCCCAAGTCAACACTTACCAGGTGCACATTTCAGATATCTCAGAACACGCAAACTACTATCCAATGTGACTGTTGTGGTGAACTCTTATGGTGACTCACCACGCCTACAGTAAAGGAAATGTCAAGGAGGGTGAGTAACTGTCAGATATATCAGTTTACCAACAATTTTCCTGTAATATCTTGGATCTGGATAATCAGTAACAGCAGTCGTCTCCTTCACATGATAGTCCATAGGAGTAGACACCAGCTTGGACTCACTCATACCTGCTTCTTGTAGTAAATCCAGCACGTATTTCCTCTGAGACAAATTAGGTCCTGCATGAGATCTAAGTACTTCAATGCCCAAAAAAGACCTCAGTTTGCCCAGATCCTTTGTATGAAAATGCCCTTGCAATCCTTCTTTCAGACATGATATGCCTACAGAATCACTGTTGGTGATAACTATATCATCTACATATACAGTAATAATAATAGATCCAACAGGACAGCTAGAATAGAATAAGGAGTGATCAATCACAGAACGAGAAAAGCCCATCTTTAGTACTACATCATTGAACTTATCAAACCAAGCTCTAGGGGATTGTTTCAACCCATAGATCGCTTTCTTCAATCTGCACACTGTAGACTGAGGTGCCGCAATGCTACGTGCAATGCAGCATTGGGAGAGGTAATGGGCCTTCTCCCTTTTTATTAATAAGAGAAGTTGGAGAATTTACATAGACGTCCAGCATGATATATAAATTACAAAATAGAATAAATAGCTGAATATATGAAATATATTAACACTACCCCTCAAGTTGGAGTGTACACATCGTGTAGGCCCAGCTTGTTGCAAAAACTCTGAAATGCTGCTGGACTCAATGGCTTTGTAAGAACATCTGCAAGTTGATCTTCAGACTTGACATGCGGAGTCACAACAGTTCCATTCTTGATCTGATCTCTAATAAAGTGGCAGTCAACCTCTATGTGCTTAGACTGTACATGGAAAACTGGGTTCTTGGCAATGTAGATGGCCGCTTGATTGTCACATCTGAGTTCTATAGGAGACAAAATAGGAATCTTTAATTCAGAAAGTACAGATTGAACCCACTGCAACTCACAACATGCATGTTTCATTGCTCTATACTCAGCTTCCGTGCTAGATCTTGCCACAACATTTTGCTATTTGCTTTTCCAAGTAATAAGATGATTTCCCATAAATGTGCAATATCCAGACGTAGACCTCCTGTCATTCAGATTACCAGCCCAATCTGCATCTGCATAACCAGTAAGAGAAAGTGTGGATACAGGAGTCTTTGTCTCATAATAGGTGATTCCCTTACCAGGTGCATCTTTCGGATATCTCAGAATACGACATACTGATGTCCAATGAGACTGTTGTGGTGAGCTCATATGCTGACTCACCACTCCTACAGCAAAGGAAATGTCAGGATGTGTGACTGTCAGATATATCAATTTACCCACAATTTTCGTGTAATATCCTGGATCTGGGTAATCAGTATCATCAGTCATCTCCTTCACATGATAGTCTATAGGAGTAGACACGGGCTTGGACTCACTCATACATGTTTCCTGTAGTAAATCCAGCACATATTTTCTCTGAGACAAATTGGTACCTGCATGAGATCTAAGTACTTCAATGCCCAGAAAGTATCTCAGTTTTCCCAAATCCTTTGTATGAAAGTGCCCCTGCAAGCCTTCTTTCGCACGAGATATGCCTGTAGAATCACTGCCAGTGATAACTATATCATCAACATACACAGCAATAATAATAGATTCACCGGAAGAACTAAAATAAAATAAGGAGTGATCAGTCACAGAACGAGAAAAGCCCATCTTTAGCACAACATCACTGAACTTGTCAAACCAAGCTCTAAGAGATTGTTTCAATCCATAGATGACTTTCTTCAATTTACACACCTTCTGACACTCCCCATGAGCAACAAAACCAGGTGGTTGCTTCATGTATACCTCCTCTTGTATATCACCATGAAGAAAGGCATTCTGAACATCGAGCTGAAATAGAGGCCAGTCAAAGGTAGTAGCCAGAGAAATAAGAATACACACAGAATTCAGACGAGTCACTAGTGAAAAGGTCTCAAAGAAATCAACCCCATATGTTTGAGTGTACCCCTTTGCCACCAGTCTAGCTTTCAATCTCTCCATTAAACCATCCGGATTATGTTTTACTGTAAATACCCATCTGCATCCCACAACATTTTTATTTGGAGGTAAGTCAACAAGTTCCCAGGTGTTGTTTTGTAAAAGAGCAGACATTTCAACATGCATCGCCTGTTTCCAGTCAATATCCTTCATAGCATCAAGATGATTTCTTGGAATGACCACAGAATCAATCCCAAGAGCAAATGAGCGGGCCTGCTGAGATAATTTGGACAAACAGCACACATTTGCAATAGGATATCGAATAGTATAGGAACGGGTACCTTTGCGAACAGCAATGGGAACATCAAGATCAGATAGTTCTTCAGGAATCCCTTGAGTAGAGGAAGATGGGGAGGGCTCAGAGACTGGAGTCGTTACCTCCTCTAGATCTTGTATGTCTCGTCTGATATAAACATGTGAATATTGTTGAATTAGGGGACCATCTGTTGGCTGCTCTTCTTGAATTATATAGTATAGTCAAGAATGGTAGGTGGCACTCTCTCACTCTGATGTGGTGGTGTCACACTAGCATCTGATGGTGGCACTCTCCCACATAATTGCTCCCCCTTACTAGGAACACTAGAGAAATATGGAGTAGATTCATGAAATGTCACATCTCTAGGCACAAACATACGACGGAGACTTGGACAATAACACTTGTATCCTTTGCTAGTGTTGGAGTACCCAAGAAAGAGAGTCCTAATTGACCTAGGAGATAATTTATCAGCCTTAGGATCAAAATTGTGGACAAAGGAAGTACAACCAAACACTCTGAGGGGAACAAGGAAAGGTTGATCTTTGGGACGTAAGACAGAGAATGGGGTACATCCTTGGAGCACAGAAGATGGTTGCCTGTTGATAAGGAAACAAGCAGTAAGTAAAGCGTCAGACCAGAATCGCTTAGGAACATTAGATTAAAACATGATTGTCCTAGTAATATCAAGAAGATGACGATTTTTCCTCTCTGCTACCCCATTTTGCTAAGGGGTGTGAGGACAGGATGTACAATGTATCATCCCAACAGAACTACAAAAATCATCCATAGCATTTTGAACATACTCCAAGGCATTATCAGATTGAAGAACTTTAATATTGCAATCAAATTGAACTTTTATTTCTGGATGAAAATGTTTGACAGTGGATAGCACAGACTCCCGACTTTTCAACAAATAAATCCATGTCATACGCGAAAAATCATCCACGAAAAAAATAAAATACCGAAAACCACTATAGCTATGGTCTTTTACAGGACCCCAAACATCATTGTGGACCAACTCAAAAGGACAAGACGCCCGTTTATTGACACGATCGGGATAAGGCATCCTATGATGTTTCCCCAGTTGACAGGACTGACACTCTAGAGACAACACTTGAGACAACTTCAGTTCTAACTTCCTCAGGCTCTCTAACGAAGGATGTCCATATCTGTAGTGCCACAGTAAGGGAGAGCCACTCAACATGACAGCTGGAGCAGGAGCAGATACTTGGCGAGGCAAATTGTCACCGTGGAAAAGGTAGAGATCACCTTTCCTGGACCCCCACCAATCGTCGTCATACTCTTGAGATCCTGTAATTCAAAACAAGAAGGTCCAAACGTTACCGTACATTTCATAATATCATATTCCTCCTTGGTGAGTGTGATGCCAGAAGAACCAGAACTCGAAGCAGGAGGCTCAGTAGACTTAGTAGTGGTAGCATAGTTTGTTGCTTCCACAGGTGGTGCAGCAGGTTTACCATGCTTCTTCCAGCACTTCTCAACTGTGTCCAGATTTGTCACAGAAAGTGCACTTAGGGCGAGTGTCACGTCCTCGACCCATACTTGTTCGTCCTCCACTCACTGCAGCAGCTACAAAAGCATGGGAGTCTCTAGGAGATGAGACTATTGTAGGATCAACATGTTCAAAATTTGCCTGTAAAATCCTTGAGGAAGCCTCTTCCAAGCTGGAAAGTTTGTCAGAAGCTAGGATGACGCTGCGGGCTGAACAGCACGAAGAACTCAGACCAGACAAGAATTTTGTAGTCAAGTCATCTTTGTCTTTGACTTGCTCCTAGACAGTCACGGGATGATAGAAGCTCAGCTCTTGTGCAATACCTTGGATCACTCCAAAGTATTCTTCTAAAGGTTTGTCTCCCTGTCTTTCTGCAAAGAGACGGTCATATATCATGAACTGACGAAGCGCATTCTTCTCTTGAGAATAATGTTTCTTTACTGCATCCCAGATCTCTTTGGCAGTAGTGTAGAACATGAACCTCGAGGCAATCCCAAGTTCCATGCTCCCCCACAACTAGGTCTTCACCAGACTATTATGGCGCTTCCATTCAGCATAGCCTTTGTCAGTAGGCGCAAGAGGATCAGAATCAACGTGTCTTGCCTTGTCGCGTGACTCCAACACTGTATGGACAGCATTCATCCATAAGAGATAATTCTTCCCGTTCATCTCACTATAGATGGTAGATTCCTTGGTGTCCTCCGTGATTTAACGAGAAGAAGAGTGACAGATTGATACACGTCACAGAAAGATTTGAGTGACAGAGAGATACACATCACGTCACAGAATCAGATGCGTATCTGACGCATCCACAGCCCCCAACTGAAGTTCCCTAATTACGCATGGATGAGATGTGATTAGGAATTTCCTACGTACCGACAGACCCTTGGGTTTGGGATTTAGAAATCCGTTGGATCAACCGAAGGACCCGACGATCCGGAGAGAGGGGTTGCGGCTGCTGCGCCCGCCTTGGGTCGGCGGCGGCTGTCCTCCCCTGGCCTAATGTGGCTAGCGACTGGCGGCTGCTGGCTGCTGGCCGGCGGCGACGCTGGTGGCTGGGTAGGGTTAGAACCCTTGCTCTGATATCATGTAGACTGAGGTGTCGCAATGCTACGTGCAATGCAGCGTTGGGAGAGGCAATGGGCCTTCTCCCTTTTTATTAATAAGAGAAGTTGGAGAATTTACATAGTAGTCCAGCAAGATATATAAATTACAAAATAGAATAAATAGCTGAATATATGAAATATATTAACACACACCTTCTGACACTCCCCCTAAGCAACAAAACCAGGAGGTTGCTCCATGTACACCTCTTCCTGTAGATCACCATGAAGAAAGGCATTCTTGACATCAAGCTGAAATAGAGGCCAGTTAAAAGTAGTAGCCAGAGAAACAAGAATCCGCACTGAATTCAGACGAGCCACGAGTGAAAAGGTCTCAAAAAAATTAACCCCATATGTCTGAGTGTAACCTTTTTCCACCAGTCTAGCCTTTCAACCTCTCAATTGAACCATCTGGATTATGTTTCACTGTGAATACCCATCTACAGCCCACAACATTTTATCTGGAGGTAAGTCAATAAGTTCCCAGGTGTTGTTTTGTAGAAGAGCAGAAATTTCCATATGCATTGCCTGTTTCCAGCCAACATCCTTCATAGCATCAAGATGATTTCTTGGAATGACCACAGAATCAATCCCAAGAGCAAATGAACGGGCCTGCTTAAATAATTTTGACAAACAACACACACTTGCAATAGGATGTCGAGCAGTACAGGAATGAGTACCTTTGCGGACAGCAATGGGGACATCAAGGTCAGATGGTTCTTCAGGAGTCTCTTGAGTAGAGGGAGATGGGGAAGGCTCAGAGACTAGAGTCGATACCTCCTCCGGATCCTGTCTGCCTCGTCTGCTGTAAACATGTGAATATTGCTGAATTAAGGTACCAACTTCTGGCTGCTCTTCCTGAACTACAGTACAGTCAGGAATCATAGGTGGTACTCTCTCACTCTGATGTGGTGGTGGCATTCTCTCACTAATGTCTGATGGTGGCACTCTGTCACTCTCACACAATTGCTCCCCCTTACTGGGAACACTAGAGAAATATGGAGTGGATTCATAAAAAGTTACATCCCTAGACACAAACATACGATAGAGACTGGGACAATAACACTTGTACCCTTTGCTAGTGTTGAAGTACCCAAGAAAGAGTCCTAATCGACCTCCTTGGGATGTAAGACAGAGAACGGAGTACGTCCTTGAAGCACATAAGAGGGTTGTCTGTTAATAAGAAAACAAGCAGTAAGTAAAGCATCGGACCAGAATCTCTTACAAACATTGGATTGAAACATAATTGTCCTGGGAACATCAAGAAGGTGACGATTTTTCCTCTCAGCTACCCCATTTTGTTGAGAGGTGTGAGGACAGGACGTACCAAGTATCATCCCAATAGAATTACAAAAATCAGCCATAGCACTTTGAACATTGCAATCATTTTGGACTTTTATTTCTTGATGAAAATGCTTGACAATGGATAACACAGACTGTCGACTCTTCAACAAATAAATCCATGTCATGTGAGAAAAATCATCCACAAAGGAAATAAAATAGCGAAAACCATTATAGTTGTCTTTTACAAGACCCCAAACATCACTGTGGACTAACTCAAAGGGACAAGAAACTCGTTTATTGACACGACTGGGATAAGATATTCTATGATGTTTACCAATTGACAGGACTGACACTCTAAAGAAGACACTTGGGATGACTCGGGTTCTAACTTTCTCAAGCTCTCCAATGAAGGATGTCCATATCTGTAGTGCCACAGTAAGGGAGAACCGCTCAAAAGGATAGTTGGAGCAGGAGCAGATACTTGGCGAGGAAGACTTTCACCATGGAAGAAGTAGAGATCACCTTTCCTTGGCCCCCCCACCAATCGTCCTCATATTCTTGAGATCATGTAATACAAAACAAGAAGGTCCAAATGTCACCGTTCATTTCATAATATCAATCAATTTTGCAACAGAAAGAAGATTAAATGGAAATGCAGGCACATAATGTACAGATTTCAGATCAATTCTAGGAGTCAGAGAAACAGATCCACTGACTAACACTCTCCTCACTGCAGATTAGTGAGGAATATGTGAGTCAATAGAATGAAGCAGTCTCCTCATACCAGTCATATGTTGTGACGCTCCAGAGTCAACCGCCCACGAAGAAATTGAACCGGAAGCCATTAAAGAGGCAGCCTGATTACCAGTAGTAGATGCCAGGTTTGCTGAAGAAGAAGAAGATGATCCCAAACTCATATGTTGGGTAGCCAAAATAAATTTATCATATTCCTACTTGGTGAGTGTGATGTCAAAAGATCTAGAACTCGAAGCAGAAGGCTCAGAAGACTCAGTAGTGCCAGCATAGTTTGTTGTCCCCATAGGTGGTGCAGCAAGTCTACCATGCTTCTTCCAACATTTCTCAACTGTGTGTCCAAGTTTGATCACAGAAAGTGCACTTAGGACGTAACCCACGTCCTCGGCCCGTACCTATACGGCCTCCTCTAACCGCATCGGCTACAGATGCATGAAAATCTCCGAGACGAGACAGTTGTAGGATCAACCTGTTCAAAATTTAACTGTAAAATCCTTAGTAAGCTTCTTCCAAGCTGGGAAGTTTGCAAAAGCTAGGATAACACTGCAGGCTGAACTGCATGAAGAACGTAGGTCGGATAAGAATTTTGCTGTAATCAAGCCATCTATGTCTTTGACTTGTTCAGTGATAGTCACTGGATGATAGAAGCTTAGTTCTTGAGCAATAGCTTGGATCACTCCAAAATATTCTTCCAAAGGCTTGTCTCCTTGTCGTTCTGAAAATAGATGATCATATGTCATAAATTGATGAAGAGCATTCTTTTCTTGTGAGTAATGTTTCTTTACTGCATCCCATATATCTTTGGCAGTAGTGTAGAACATGAACCTAGCAGCAATTCTAGGTTCCATGCTCCCCAACAGCCATGTCTTCACCAGACTATTATGATGCTTTCGTTCAGCACAGCCTTTGTCAGTAGAAGCAGGAGGATCAGAATCAACATGTTTTGCCTTGTCTCGGGATTCCAACATTGCATGGACAGCATTTATCCACAAGAGATAATTATTCCCGTTCAGCTTGATGGAGGGGATAGGTGACATCTCGTTGTAGATGGTAGATGCCTTGGTGTCCTCCATGATTAAATAGAAAATAGAATGACAGGATGATACACGTCAAGAGAGAAACTGAGTGACCAAAAGATACGCGTCACGTTGTGGAAGGGAGTGATAGAGAGATACACGCCGCCCAAATATAGATGAGATGATATGTTTCTGACGCATCAACAGCCTCCAAACAAGTATTTCCAAATCACACATGGAGGAGATGCGATTAGATATTTTCTAAATAGACGCGGGTTGCTTGATTTGTACTTTTAGAAGGTCGTTGGAGAGGTTGAAGGAGTCTGCGCCTTTTGGTCAAGAATCAACCGTGTTTCGCCCCTCACCCCAACCCGGAGGAAAGCTACCTAGCGGCTGCTTGACCGGCGGTGATTGGTCTCCGACGGCGACGCCTGTTGCTACCGGCGGCGGCGGCTGTTGCTGCTTCTTGGCGGCTGTTGCTGCTTCTTGGCGGCGGCGGCTGCTGTCCAGTGCGGCGGCAGCTGCTGTCCGGTGCGGCGGCGGCTTGCCCTATGGGTTAGGGTTAGGGTCGACTACGCTTCCCTTGGATCTTGTTGCTCTGGTACCATGTGAACAAGAAAGATAGGGTGTTGCAATGCAGCGTGTAGAGAGGAGCAATGTGCCCTCTCCCTTTTATTAATAAAAGAACTTGGAGAAATTACATAGAGGTCCACCGATATACAGAAATTACAAAATATAATAAAATTGAATATAAATAAGATATATTAACAATTCTTATTCAAGATTCTATGATAGTAAAACCTACCTATCATGAACATAAAATCTGTGAAAGAATATTGTATTGAACTGGTTCAATTTATAAAAGAGGTACAGCCATGTCCTATATATAAGAGCAAGGGAGAAATCCTGAGACTTGTGTCCCAAGTAATCTAAACGGGCCGAGACACTAAAGGCCCACTAACTAATTAACCTATTAACTAAATAGGCTAATATATACTCTTTAACACTCCCCCTCAAGCTGGATCAAGGGTGAAACACATGTCCAAGCTTGGAGTTACAGGACTCGATAAAAGAAAAGATAGCAATGATAAAAGATAAATATCACTCCCCATACAAAAGATTGATACTCCCCCTTAAACAATACTCCCCCTGAATCATACAATGGCGCCTCTTTTCTTTGAAATTGTATTCTGCGGGTTGGAGATCCTCGAGCTCTGATGAAGGTCTTTTGGAGTGCATCTGGAATGAAGAACATCTAAAATGGAACCTGAATACTGCAACAGTAATTCGCCACTAGGAGAAGACGATCATCAATACCATGACTACGTCATCTTCACTGGAATACGTAATTAACGCGGCACGAACGCGGATCTCCAATGATGATATAGCAGTAGGGGTGTCTCAAAGCGTCTGAGAAGACGTGCATAACGTGGCACGAACACGAACGGACGATATGCTTGTGATACGATGCAAGTACCATAACTCTGTCGCATGAACCTTGGGGGCTTGACAGGAAAGGAGATATCATCCATCAAGGAAAGTCCCTTGAAGATCAGCGGAAGGCGATGCTAATACAGTAGATGTAGCTCAAAGAAGACATGATAAAAATAGCTCTGTGACGATAAAACTGGATGAATCAACCTTGCAGATGTAGACTTGGCAGTCTTGAAATTGTTGAGCTTCTGAGAAGTCTGAAAAAGCACCCATGTCTCTTAAGAATGCAACAAGAGTGATAATGTTGTTTGAAAGTGGAGAACAGGTGTGTTGAACGAAGCTCCATGAAGACAACCTGGAATATGTAGCCTGAATGCATATATCATCTCTTCTCATAATCTCTCTCATACATATTCTCACACTCTCTTCTCATCTCTTCCTCTCCTCTCTATCCCCCCTGCACACCAAATATGACGAGAGTGAGTGTTTGGTGTAGAAAAATGGATATATGACCCCCCCCCCGCACGTGGAAAAAGGAATACATACATGATGGGTGGGCGGGAAAGGAATTGATGGATTTGAGAGGATTTTGTGATATGGAGATGTGTACTATGTGGAGAATGAAACTGATAACCAGAGAGAATATTCTAAATGGGTCAATGTAAGATCCAGGTAGAAAATTAAATGGATCTAATCCCAACCCAAAAAGGGGATATGTTTGGCCCGTTAGGGCAACAAATTCGGGGTGCGGGGGCGGAGCTCCTGTGAAAAATCCGATTAGGCTTGAAATTGGATCCGATTAGCCAAAGATAGATCCGAGTAAGGATCTGAATATCAATAGAGATAGAGAAGTTGGGGGCTATAAAAAAAATATAGAGGAAGTCACTCATACTTGGGAGAAGACAAACTGATTAGGGGGTGATGGCATGGTAGAATATGGTGGAGTGCTTTGGTCAGGGATAGGTGATGGTGTTAGGGCAGCAACAGCAAGGACTCAACAAGGATGGCAATGGATAATGGATGTCAGCGGCAACAGGATGGAGCAGAAGCCCGGGGCCTGGATGATGGCGACGATGGTTGTTTTGATGTTGTTGTTGAATTTCAGCGGCAACAAGATGATGACCGGCTACCGTAGGACTTAGCCATAAGGGAGGAGATGATAACGGGCTGCTGCGCGGCTCCGGAGATATTGCAGGCCATGAGGCTGTAGGCGGAGCCATATGCGAACCTTCTCCATTAGCTACGGCGAAGGTTGCATAGACAATGGCAACGGAGACGAAGCCGACTGGGCGGATATGATGGCAACAACGGAAGCTACAGCTCCTGGGATCTGCGGCGATGGCTGCTTGCTGCTGTTGGCGGTGGCGCTGATAGCCGTGCGCTGACGGCACAGGGCGTAGGGCCGGCGGTCATCAGTGGCACATGGGAAGGCAGTGGCGGTTGTTGGCCTGGCCGGCGGTGTTGATTGTTGCGTCTGGCAGCGGTGGCGTTGTTGCTTGTGGTTGGCTGCTGCTTGCGAGGGACGTGGTGGCGGCGTGATGCGGCGGCGGGAGTGATGCAGATAGCTGGGAAGGATAGCACCAACGTACGAAAAGAAAATTAGATTGTTAAGAAAGGAGAATAGCTACGACCATGGAGGCCGGGATATGCCTAGCAGGCAGCCGGCCTAAGCCATGGCAATGGCAGAGGTCGGCCGCAGGCGGGGGTTCTCCCCCTCGGTTGCTCTCTAGAAGAGAGGAGCGGCGGCTTCTAGGGTTGTTCTCAGCGGCTAGGAGAGAAGAGAGAAGCGGTGGCGTCTAGGGTTCCTTAGGAGAAAATGTGCTCTAATATCATGTGAAAGAATATTGTATTGAACTGATTCGATTAATAAAAGAGGTACAGCCATGTCCTATATATAGGAGCAAGGGAGAAACCCTGAGACTTGAGTCCCAAGTAATCTAAATGGGCCGAGACACTAAAGGTCCACTAACTAATTAACCTATTAACTAAATAGGCTAATATATACTCTTTAACAAAATCTATTAAGGATCTCGGTCCAACGGCGTCTTCTTTCCCAGTTATATCCTATCTATCCATTTGTCACTGCATCACTCTTGCCGCCGCATTACGCCACCGCTTCATCCCGCGCAAGCCGCGGGTCCCCAGCGGCAATATTGTTGCCGCCGCTACCATCATCATCCCATCTCCACGGCCAGCAAACAACAGCTGAGTCGCCGATCAACAACTTCTGTCGCCACAGAGCAGTCGTCGATCACCGGCCAGCAGCAACATTGTCGCTGCCAGCAGCAGCAATCAACGCCTTGACGTCCTCAGCACCAGCCTTCGTTGTCGCTTATGGAAAAGACTCTGCACTTGGCTCCGCCTATAGCCTCATGGCCTGCAACATCTCCGGAGTCGCGCAGGAACCCGTTATCATCTCCTTTGTTGTGGCCAAGTCTTACAGTAGCCGAGCAACATAATAGAGCCACTTATGCTTCGTTCCGCTGTTGCTGTCCCAGCACCATTGCAACCCAAGTCGCAGCAAACCACAGTTGCCATCGTCATCTACATCGCTGCCCTCTCACTGGACCTCTCCTGATCGCTGCTCCACCCAGCATCGCTCGCACCCTGTGCCCCGCTGCTCTTCAGCCTGCTGTCCGCAGACCATCATCAGTAGCAAAAGTCAATTAATTTTTCTACTTGGATCTTACATTGACCCATTTGGCATCTTCTCTCCAGTTATTGATTTTCATTCTTTATATACTATACATCTCAGTTTCACAGATTCCTCTATTTTTCACAAAAAATTTCCCACCCTTTCACCCATAATGTGTGTATCCCCTTTCCACGTGTGGGGGGTCATATATCCCTTTCTCCACACCATATACTCACTCTCGTCGTAGTTGGTGTGCAAGGGGATAGAGAGGAGAGGAAGAGTATGAGAAGAGAGAGAGTATGAGAAGAGTATGAGAGAGAGTATGAGGAGAAATGAGAAGATGATATATATTGCAAGCTACTATCTTCATGGAGCTTTATAATCTGTTCACCACTTCCAGACAGCATTGAAGGGTCTCCACTACAATGTTGACACCGAGCTTCTCGCGTTCATACGCATTATGTACGTCAAGATAAGACATTGTTGCGCATATTTCAGCCTCTTGTTCCTCCTCCGGTGTTAATGGTGGTTCAGTTAATCATTCTTGCTGCATCCTCGAGAGACAGATGGATGCTTCAAATTTTCAAAAGCTCAGCAATTTCTAGCCTGCCAAGTGTACATCTGCAATGTTGATTCATCCAGATTTTTTTTTACCAAGCTGCTTTCATCACGTCTTCTCAAGAGTTGCATCTGTTGTTTCGGCATCACCTTCCGCTGATTTACTTAAGCCTTGATGGATAATCTCCTTTCTTGTCAAGCCCCTAAGATTCATGCGCCAGAGTTATGGTACATGCATTGTATCATCAGCACCTCGTCCAATTCGTGTTTGTGCCACATTATGCATGTTTGTCTGACGATTTGAAGATTCCACTATCGCTACGTCGACATTGTGCATCCGCGTCCATGCCGCGTTAAGTACATATTCCAGTAAAGATGGCATAGTTATGGTATTGATGATCGTTTGCTCCAAAGTGGCGAATTTCTGTTGTAGCATTCAGGTTCCATGCATCATATGTTCTTCATTCAAGAGGCACTCCAAAAGACTTTATTCAAAGCTCGAGGATCTCCAGTCTGCATAACACAACTGAAAAGAGGTGTCATCATCATATGATTTAAGGGGAGTATTGTTTAATAGGGAATAAAAAAATTTCTATGGGGAGTGACACTTATCTTTTATCATTTCTATCTTTCTTTTATCGTTTAATCGAGTCATGTAACTCCAAGCTTGGACATGTGTTCTACCCATGTTCCAGCTTGAGGGGGAGTGTTAGAGAGTATATTAGCCTATTTAGTTAATAGATTAATTAGTTAGTGGGCTTTTGTGTCTGGGGCCATTTAGTTTACTTGTGTCCCAAGTCTCAGGGTTTCTCCCTTGCTCTTATATATAGGACAGGGGTGTACGTCTTTTATAATATCAATTCAATATACAGCAATATTATTTCTCACACAAATATCCAACATGGTTTATTTTCATCATAGAAGTTTGTCTCTTCAATGACACATACAAATTAAAAGGCTCACAATAGTAGTTATCTAATAAATGAAACTCCCTATTGAGTAATGTTTGCTTTCATGAACTAGTATCAGTATTTACGAAATACATAGTGGTCCATGCATCTACACTTGACAATATAGAGATATTTGGAATTTGAAATCTGATTTTCTTTTCTTTTTTGAGTAAATCCATCCTTCTTTTCACTGATATTAAAAAAGTGATTCATTAACAAAGAAAGAAAATTGTAAGAAATAATGTCTATCTATACATGTGTCGAAATCTTGCTTTGTGATGTTCCAAACAAAATCTCTAGCAAGATTGCAGTTGTCAAACATGCTCTTGATCATGGCAGACAAAACGTGGTAGATCATAAGCATGCAGAAGAGATGGCTCTTATTCTCTTTGGCAGTAAGACCTTCATATGAACATAGTCACAAATTTAGGATGCATTACCACAAGGTTTACAAAATCAACATTCGAGAATCATGTGAAAATTTCCGATAACATTCAGTAATAATCATAATAGTTTGGCTAAATGTTTTGAGAAAAAAATCAGAATATATTTAGACAAATACGATGTGTATAGATACATACAAATATTACATATATACACATTAATCCATTATTGCATATGCACACGCGTGCTTTGCAAATTAATTTTCTATTCTCACGTATCAAACGGTAGAGCATGTTCTTGTTTCGTAAACGAGTAATTCTTGATATATGGGATAGTTCGTGACCGAGAATAATTCAGAAAATTTGTGAATGATTGGTGAAATTCATGAATTCTTCAGATTCCTTGCAATTTATTAAATGCAAATGTGACATTCATAATTCATTTCAAGAAAAATTCATGAAATATTTAAGAATAATCCAAAATTTGAAGAAGTTGGTGAGTATATATTGGAGGAAAGACTTCTCAGAATATCACTTTCAGATCTATGTGCCACATAGCAGTAGATACTCTGCAAGTCAAACACAATTTTTCCTGAAAAGTATTGTGAGAAATCACATACCATCTTTTTTTTTTAAATAAAAACCGGTGAAATGTATTCATCTCGTCACCCGCGAGCATAGTGATATCGGAACCCCCGTCCGACCCTCTAAACGTGATGTTTGTACAAAAAGCGGATGCCATCCTGATGATGTGCCTCCAAGCGGTAGTCGGCCTGGCCCTCCGTCCCTCAAAGCGTGTCGTGCATCTGCTAGTCCAGATGAACCAACAGACCAGTTGGGGCAGGATACCAAGGAGGAGCTTGGGAAGGGAGGTGGCGTTGGCGTGCCTCCAAAAATGATGAAAAACCCGATCCATCGAACGTGCATCAGTCAGAACCGGCCCAATGACATCCTCAGCCAGGGACCATATGAAACGTGTGTAATCACTCCGGAGGAACAAATGAGGAAGGTCCTCATAAACTGGGTCAGCACAGCATTCGCACCGCGAGGCCAAAGCGATGTTACAAGAATGGACCCGGTCGTCCACTGGCACCGCCCCATTGAACAATCTCCAAGTGAAGACCGATACCTTAAGGGGTATGTGTTGAACCCACCATCGTACAAAATTTCGATCGAAATTGCGAAATTTCGATCGAAATTTCCGATTTTTTTCCAATCGGACATCGAAACGCATGTACACAGAGAATGGGACGTCATTTCGCAGAAATTTCGCTAAAATTTCGCACTTAGGTGCGAAATTTCGCAAAACAGTGCAAATTTCGCCCAGTTTGGGCCATAATTTCGCAAAATGGCAGAAAATTTCGATAGAAATTTCGAAATATTTGTTCCTAAGACTGCTGCCACTACATGTTAGGTATTTTGGCGATTCTCTTTGTATCTTTTGCTTATAGAGGCTATTTTCTTTGATTCTAAGGTACGTTTCCCCTATCCCTAGCCCATGTATACCTCTTTCTATGTTTACACTCTTCTAAAAGATGTGAAGAGATACTATGAAAAATAACAAAGTTCTAAGTGCTGCTACTACCTACTACATGTTAGGTATTTTGGCGATTCTCTTTCGAAAATCACATGAACTACAAACAAACTTGTGGATCTATGAAATAATAGTATTAAGTCTGCAATTCTATAATAAATTTGTTATTATTACACATATGTATACATAAAATGACTTAAAAATAATGCATTTTCTTTGATCTATGTATACATGACCCATGTAACCTAACTAAATTTGAACACTAGACTTATATAAGTTGTAACATGTAAGTTTGTAACTTGCAACTGTAAGTTTTAAGGTCTAAGTGATAAATTGTGGGTTTATAAGCTGTTTACAGTCTAACAGACTTGACAATTATGTTCATTTGTGAACTCACTCATTAAGACATGGATCCCACCCTAACCTCTAAACATATAACTTTAATATATAATCTAGTGTATCTTTGTCTAAACATTGTGTATGCAAAATTTCATAATCTAATTCCTTCATTTTGTCATCGAAATTGCCATCGAAATTCTGTCAAAATTGTTCAGCTTCCTTCACTTACAAATGTGGGAGACCCCCCACCCCACATATCCAATATGAAATATTATTGCATATTTGAGTAGATCTTGGTGTTTAGATCGTCCTGATAAATTTTCATAATTTAATTCGCTTATTTGGTCGTCGAAATCGTTAGGGCCGTAAATATCGAAATTTCGTGCGAAATTTCGAAAAATTTCTGTTTCTGGGCCATCGGACACGGCATCGAAATCGGACATTTAATTCAATGGAACCCACATCCAGTTGTAGCTGGGGAGAGGGGGTGGCGGCGATTTCCGAAGCAGCCTCTTGGCACTCCGAACTGTGAAAAGGCATTTCTGGGAAGCCTCCCAAAATAGAAAGTCCTTACTAAGAAACGTCGGAGGTTTAGTGTCTCTGATCCTACGACAACCTTCCTCATCCACGAGCCCGGAAAGCAAGCTCCAATCCCACGTACCGTCGGCAGTGGTGAAGTCCCGAACTCTAGCGCCGGAGACCATGTCGCCTCCGTCCGTGCAGTGGGCTAACAGGGGCCGCCCACACCATCGGGTCGACCAGAACAGATTATCTCCGTAACCTAAGCCCCAACGCGAGTGTTGCAAAACGAAA
The DNA here is from genome assembly GCA_963693085.1 of Alisma plantago-aquatica. NCBI lineage: Eukaryota > Viridiplantae > Streptophyta > Magnoliopsida > Alismatales > Alismataceae > Alisma > Alisma plantago-aquatica. The sequence goes on along the minus strand of OY856412.1, from coordinate 1,290,252,032 downwards.
GGAAAAATCCTCCAAATCTTCTTCCAAAAGATGGAGGCGTCGTGACCAAGCTTCAACCAAGTCGGGTGCTCCGTATCCAGGGAAGGTGCCCTCCTGGCATACTTGAGACGGCAGAAGGAGGCCCAAACGCACCGTCCATCCAGGACATGTCAAGTCGCTTTGGCAAGGAGCCCTTGCTGCATATGGGTGAGGCGGGGGATCCCCAACCCGCCCTCCAGCGTAGGCCGCGAAACCACGTCCCCGACGACCCAGTGACGACGTGCGGCACCGGTCGAAGAGGCCCAGAGGAAACTCGCCAAGAGACGCTCGATGGTCCGGAGCGACAAGAGAGGGACCGGAGAGGAGGCAAGAAGGTAGACCAGGATGGACGAAAGAACATGCCGGATCAGCGTAATCCGACCTGCCATAGAGAGGAGTCTACCATGCCAAGACGAGATCCTGGAGGTGATCTTGGAAACCAACGGCTCGTAGTGCGCCACTTTGCATCTGCCCTTGACAATGGGCACGCCAAGGTAAGTGAAGCTGTTAGCCGAGGATGAAGAGAAACCAATCTCTGACGAGAGGAATCCCTGACAGCCGACTGAGGATCGGCCACAAATCATGAAGGATTTTGAAGCATTCACCTTCTGACCAGGGGCAGCCTCGAAAGACGCAAAAATCTCCCGGATAACGCCGCCCAACCTCCTTGAAGAGTTCGCGAAGATCAACAAGTCGTCGGCATACATCAAACTGCAAGGGGCAACACCCCCGCCCCTGGTGACGTATCTGCAGATATCCCCCCTATCCATACACATGGCCAGCTTCTTCCCCAAGGGTTCCTGTGCAAGAAGAAACAGGGCCAGTGATAGAGGGTCCCCTTGTTTCAGGCCTCTCTCTGCTTGGAAGAACCCTGCCTGTCCACCATTGAGGCGAACAGTGAACCAAGAGTGTGTGACAAGTAGCTTTACAAGCTCCACCACCTGAACGGAAAAGCCAAAAGCCGCCAGGGCCTCACCGAGGAAGGACCAATCTACGCGATCGAAAGCCTTCGCCATGTCCACCTTAGCAATGAGGTTGGATTCGTCCTCAAGGGCAGCGTTAAGGCCAAGAAGAGCTCCTATGTAAGGCGAATGTTAAGAGGATTTATCGCGTTCTGGGATGAACGTGTTTTGCATCGGAGAGATAAGGGATGGGAGGAAACGGGTGAGGCGAGCGGCCACAATCTTGCTGACGATCCGAAGAGCCACGTTACCAACACTAATAGGCCGGAAGTCGGCGAGGGAGGAAGGAGAAGATGTCTTGGGGAGGAGGATGAAATTGGTGGCGGTAATGGCCCGAGAGAGGGGCAGCAAGGCGAAGCAATGTTCAACAAAAACCATGAAATCATTCCCGACGATATCCTAGGCCTCGTCGAAGAAGACAACGTCGAACCCATCGGGCCCGGGGGCGCTGTCGTGGTCCATATCCCGAATGGCCGAGATCACCTCGATCTGGTTGGGGACTTGAACCAACTCGATGTTTGCCAACGGATGTGTTTGCAAAACGGTGGGGAGGTCATCAAACAGCGTCGTGTTTGGGCGACGAACCTCCTGGGAGAACTGCCTCTTGTAGTGTTCGACTGCCTCGGCCAAGACCTCCTCCTGCCCAACTGTCCATGATCCGTCATCCCGTCTAACGTGAGTAACCAGCGTTCTACTCCTCCTAGCTTTAGCATGGGCATGGAGGAAGGCGGTGTTGCGGTCCCCTTCCTTGAGCCATTTGATCCCAGATTGTTCGCGCCAGTGGATCTCCTCCCTAGTCTGAGCCTCGGCCAGAGCCGCCTCCGCCTCCGAAAGGGCGAGCCTACTGACGGTGGAGGGCTCGAGGTCGAAAGCGAGCTGAGCCACCGCGATCCGCTCTTCGGCCTCCCGTATGTTCGTGAAAATGTCTCCAAAGGTCTCGCGGTTCCAAAGCTTAAGCGTTGACTTTAAATTCTTCAGCTTAGCAATCAATCTATGGCAGTCGTCTCCTCAACCTTCCATCTTCCAGTTGTTACAAATGGTCCCTCGGATCGTAGGGTGTCGCAGCCACATCTTGCGAAACTTGAACAACCCTCCACCCCGACCTGGCGCATCAACATTGGAGGATGTCGAAACGAGCAGCGGGCAGTGGTCCGACCACTGCGATCTGGAGAGGTGGGAAAAGGAAGTGATGGTGTGAACACCCGCCCAAGCGCGATTGGAGAATGCTCGATCCAGTCGAGCCCATTTCGTTGGGACACCTCTCTGTTTATCGACCCAAGTAAAGACGTCGTTGACATCCTGCGGGTTGAGCTCCAACAAATCCAGAGAAGCAAACCAATCTGAGAAATCCATGATCGCGAGCAGGTCCGAAGGATTACCCCCACGACGTTCCTCCGGTCTGAGGGTCGCATTAAAATCACCCGCAATCAACCATCCTGAAGAACCAGTAAGGCGGTTTACCTCCCTCGTTTCCTCCCACAGGAGTCGGCGTTCAACCTTGGAGCAACTAGCGTAGACACAAGAAAGGATGAACGGGGGTGCAGCCGGGGAAGCCAGAGACAGGGAGATCTGCTGAGGCCCGCGACCAAGCAACTGATGAGAGGCAAATCCGCGGCCAAACACCCAGATCTTAGCAAAAGACTCCTCGCTGGTCAGAACCCAGTCCATATCCAGCTGAAGACGCAACCCCTCCTTACGGGAGCAAGGAACCATCAGTTCCAGAACCGCTATCAAGTCCGGACGATGACGCTGTGACATGAGAAGTGAGAAATGAGCTAGGAATCTAATGACACAAGAATTTTATTGGCATTCTATAGAAGTATCAAGACACAATGTCAACCACCTTGTAGTATAAATCTGGTTTCTGAAAATTTTATATATATGGACAGGATCTATGAATTACAGCATTTTACACCTGAATATTGGAAATAAGGTGATTACACAGATATACAGTCACAAAAAAGGTACATGATCGTAGTCTTAATCTTATTAAGCAGTACAATGTCAAACTTACGATCAAAAATCACATAGAATAGTGCCACAACATATGTCAGTTACAGTACCTTGCCATCTAGAAGGGAAGAATATAGTTCAGAACCTTTCTCCTTGTTTCCTGCTGGCATGCCACCTAGAATGGAATCCTTTCCTTCCTGTAATATCTGCATGCATAGTGTCACTAAGTTAGATGTGTTAGGGGCTCTTCAGAAAGTGAATGGGATTTGTTTATATATTCTCAAGGGAAATGAGCAAATCACAGAAGAGCAAAAGAGTGTGCAAGAGTTAGGGGTACTGAGAGAGCAAATAGGGGAAAAATAATTTCCTATAAACAATCAATTGATGCAGAATTATACCCAACGCTTATTTGCAATTATGATACATCAACATCAGGTAGTACAAAATTATTCACTCTTAAGGAGAACGGGTTATGGGTTTGTGGATTTTATATGAATTACAAACAAAATTTGCTTATGCAGAAAGGGACTAAACTAACTAAATGAAGAATGCCAAGGGAATAGGACAAGAAAGCTTTGGTCAGTGAGCATGGGACCAGATATTGCCTCAATTTTCTGGATGAAGATCAGCTATGCCAAGTTAAAAAGACAAAATAAAAGTCGCTATTCAACCCATAACAACCAGTCTTCAAGGATTTTGGAACTGTTTAACAATTAGTGCCTTCCCCTGCGTTTTAAAAAAGAGGAATGGGAGAAACTTTAGTTGCTACTGGTTGAAATGGGTATATGCCCCATCCATAGAGGTTCTAGATTACATGATAAGGACAAACATAAAATAAAATAATCATACTCTTGCTTTATATTAATTGCAAAAACCATATTTTTTGAACATGCAGACTTAGCCCCTAAAATCCCCTTTAAGAGTACTGTAAAAGATAATGTATAAATGCTATCCTGCTCAAGTGGTGTGTGTGAGTACACTCAAGTTTGCCCACCCAATACATCAAAGATCAGATAAAGCAAATAGTCCCCTTGGCCTTGGCAACTGCTAACAAGCCAAATGAGTGATGTAAGGTCATTACACACACCTCCAAGAGATGATCAAGTCTGCAACCTCCGTTGCAGTTGACAGAAGCTATTCACATGGTAAGAGATGTCCGACTGAGACCACTTTTAGTTGCACCACGAGTTGTAGTAAATTTCATCAGGGCAGGACCATATCTATGACCGTTTGATGAGAGTAATTGTGAAGAGTTGCTTAAGGTTCAAGACAATGAAATCATCTTTGATGCTCCAAAAAAGAACAGCGTGCTTAATCCCGTGTTAAAAAGTTCTGTGGTTTTTGGAGGGAGATATGTACAGTATGTGGATTCTTCATGGGGCATATTCAGGCGCATGTCCCGTGATCCTTAACTTTGATGTAAAATCATGGATTAGTGAAGGTAGTAGTCAGGAATTTACATTCTATTCTATGGTGATCATGCATTCTCTCGATATTAATTGATAGTAGTCAGGAATTCATTTGTGGAATTTTGAATTTTCATAATGTTTCATGATTGTTAATGCATGGACGCCTTATACATATAGGGAGAGAGAGATGAATATATTGTGCAATAACTTTGAATTTGTCCCACACTTTTTACAAATTTTAGAGAAATCTTCTATCAATTTTGAGCACAATTGCAGATGCTGAATTTTTCATTGGACTACATGAACCTAGGATTTCATATTTGAGTTTACAGTATCCCAAGTATGAGGAACTAAACAAGGTCCCAGCCTCCCAGGAGAGTTGTTCTATTAGTTGCTCCCAGGATAATGTAACTTTGCTACAAGGATGATAAACAAAGAGCTATCACTCATAGAGGATGTGCAACTACCTACAAGAAACAAACAAAGACATGTAGAGGAGACATCTACCTACAGAACGATGAGATAATAGAGTAAATCGCCATCAGTATAGTGAAATAACCATCAAGTGTAGTAGCCAAAGAGAGACATCTTAGCTCAAGTAGATGGCCTCATGTCAACAGAAACTGATGAAGTGATACGTGTCTGCTCTGAGAGAAAATGCAAGCCCAATTAGAAGTCCATTTAGAGAAATCATATCCACCTCAGACATGCCATATAATAGAAGCAGACCAAGAATAAAAAACATGCCAATAGGAAAGCTTCAACATCTAAACTGCTGCAAGACATACTTATTTGAGGAATCAGGCATAGCACGGAAGAGGAGACGGCTGATCTGTAATCAGGCATACTATGGAAGAGGAGAAAGCTAACCGAAGATATAATGTCTGAACGAATTTCACACAGGTACACTAAATCCTACTCCCAGAGTTCAATAAGATCATTGGAGAGATCCACGTCTATGTCTTTGCAATATCTCCAATAGACATACTTCTATGTAAATATAGAATAGGTAGGCCAAAAGCAGCGATAGAGAATATATATAGCGGACTCTCTCCTTCCCTCTTCACCATTCCCTCTCAACTCTCACTCGAACTCCTAGTAACAAAATCCAGTGCAGTTTTTAGCGACTTTTAGGTCAGCTGAACGTTCCCCTCAAATAATACGCAGGTAGGTGATATTTCCTTGACGTAAGATGATTTTATGTTTTATCTATTATTCTAAGCTAATATTAAAAGATCGACCCCCTCTTTTCTAGATCTACCACAGATTTACACCATTTTTATGTACTTCGTTTATCATCACAAACTTTATATATGGAAGAACTTTGTAGTTCAAAGACGACTGTATGTAATTGTGTGTTGTTATACATATGTAAACCTATATGGATGGCTATATGTAAACATATCTCGTGTTTTTAGCTAGATTTGATGAAATCTGTCTTCATTGTATAATGACTACTTTTTTGCTTAATTTTTGTTGAAGTTGCGTCGAAGTTTAGTTGTAAAAATCCTCAAAGTTTCCTCATTTCCACAAACTTCCACTTCCACGTGTTTCGAAGTTGAATCGAAGTGGAAGTCTTCGATGACGTAGACATATACATATTATTATGGTTAATCCCCCACATGCATATATCTCACGGTATATAAAAACATAGCTCAAGTGCAAATCTTATAATTTTTTATAAGCATAAATGCTGAAAAGAAAAAGATGAAATTTCTTACTAATACAAGAGACAATCAATAAATGAATTAAAATTTAATGGTGTAGCTTCAGCAAATTAATGACAATTCTTCATAACATAGCCCTAAAATAGAAACTAGTTGAATGCACAAAACAAGACAAATCAAAAATGTGCATTAAGCCCAATTAAGAATGATATTTGGTACATAACATGGACAACAATATTTAATTTTAGTGTTACGACAATAATAAACAACATCAAACAATTTTTCCCTTTCGACCCACAACGTAACCCAAGGTGCAAAATTAGGCTAGGCAGCAGCCAGTAGGGCAAGGTTGCACCCCATGCCACCTAAGCATGCCCATGAACAATTGAGCACAAGTTTACAAATAGCCTCAAAAATAAATAAAGATGATTCCCAAGGTATTTAAATCCTTGCTCGAGACGAGGTTCTCTTCTTTTGCCTCAAGATTTAAGCCCAAATGTCTTAGATTGAGGCTTGCGCCTCAAAATTTTTATGGTGTGCCATAAGGCACTAGGTCTTGATGCTTTAGCGGTTAAGCCTTAGTTTAGGAATATAATGTGTTGTGTAAACACCAAATTGTAATCCTTCAATGCAAATAGATTATCCTTAGAAATATCTATTTTCATTGTAATGTAGTAAGTTTATTGGTCGCCATTCTCTCATTGATTTTTTACAAATTATTCTTGTCAAAACCTGAAAACTTAGAATTGATATTAATATCAATTTGTCAATACTAGCCAGCACTTTTTCATTCTTTTCTACCTTATTATTTGATATGTTTGTGTCTTCCAAATCTAATTTTATCTAATTGGTTATTATTCTTGGAAAGGAATGCTTCTCTTTTTCTCTACAATAAGGAAGTTCCTCGTATGCGTCGATTCCCGATCCTTTTGGGTGTGTCCCGAGCCCGTACTCATTCCAAATTATATATCCCCTGAATTGATGTCCAAATTGCTATAACTTCATTTATTATGCCAAATCTTTTTTTCACTTTTTTGGATATGAAAACATTATATTGCAAAGTGTACCTTAAATTTCTTTTTTTATAGTTATCTATTATACTGCCTATATTTGAGTCTGTGAGAGTGTGTGCTTGCATGTGCGCACGTCCATGGGCGTGGGCTTGGGTGTGGGTGTCTGCTTGTGTGTGTCTGTGTATGTATCTATGTGTGTATGTTTGTGTGTGTTTCTCTCTCTATGTGCATTTAAGTGTGTTTGTGTGTATGTGTCTCTATCGCAGCGGGATTAAGAGAGAGAAAACCCCCCTCTCCCACAACTTGTAGCGAGGTCGGACGCCCAAGGGGTACTAAATGGAGAAATGCTTGTTTGGTGGTCTGAACATGGGTTCCTTCATTGGAGAACACTTGAATTTGTCAACCATGCTATCCCTCGTCGGCACGTGTCTGTGTATGTGTGTGTTTGTATATGTGTGCCTTTGTCTGTGTGTCTGTGTGTGCATTCATTTGTGTCTTTGTGTGTCTTTGTATGTTTTTATGTGTCTCTCTCTTTGTGTGTGTTTGTGTATATGTGTGTGTTTGTATCTTTGTGTGTGTGTGCGCGCGCGTGTGTCTACGTGTATGTCTGTCTGTGAGTGTGTGAGAGAGAGAGAGAGGCACGCACCTTCTATAGTTTCAAAATTAGGCATTCAAATGCATTGAGGCTTACGCCTTGCCTCAATACAATGGAAGCACCTTACAGCACTTCGTTATAACAACTTGCCAATCCAACGAAGCAAATCATAATAACTTAAAGCATCAAGTAATCGATGTCCACTTCACAAAGTACTGTAGAGTTCAATGATCGCCAACCTAGTGTGTTGTCTAAATGTTGGTGTTTGTGACACGACCAAAGAAAATTTGGGTGCATTTTATGAGTATTCATGCAATACACTTATTGGCTAGTTTATGGGCTACTAAGATATATTATGTTAGAGACTACTTGCACCGAATAGCTAGATAAGAGACTTGAAGCATTCTTGACACTTGTTCCTGGAAAAATTGTGCATCTTTATAGTCGTAGCTCAAACCTATAGTTGCTCCAAAGAAAAATGTGCACAAGAAGTTGTGTTGAGGCTATAAAACAATGTGGAATTTTTTAAAACAAAATAACATTTTATTAGGCTCCTATTGGTTTGGTGTAAGTCATGAGTTTCGTGGAACTCATCTTCTGGGAACTCTAGTTCAGTTTTTAGAACTTAAGTTCCATTCACTTCCATTTGATTGGTTTGTTGTAAGTGTAAATATGGAAATTATTAAAAATATTGTTAATTTTTATTGTATAATATAAATAATTGAGGATGACAAGGACATTAAAAAAATCATATCATCATAATATTCTTAAATCATAATAACTGCAACAAGTAGTTATGGTGCACATGTTGCTCCTTTAAAAATATTTTATTATGGTACAATTATAACCTTTTAATAAAAATATTATAATTAAAACCACATCATAATATTTTTATTTCACTTTGTGTATACAAAAGTATTATAATAATATCCGTATTTCATGTTCTTGTAAATATAAGTTTTGGTTCATCATTGTTTCACGCTTAATTTTTACATTATTTTTTAGGAAACTTTACTATATTATTCGTGCATGGTTACAGTTGATTATCATTTTTCACATCATATTGTTTAAACATGAAGAATAAAAATATATACGTAAATCACATTGTTTTCACATGGTGCGGTGTGTTTTTTCTCATGATGTTTGTATTTTTTGTTTTGTAGATCGTACTGATAATAGTGGTTATAGCGTAAAATATTTTACATAGTGTGATTATAGTATATGATATTTTGTCATTTTATGTTGTGGTTTTAGAAATGTACTATATCCACACCGCTAATACTTCTAGTCATAAATATTGTAATTGTGTCACTTATAACGAACGAATAACATAATTGTATAAGAAATGTTATTAGTTGACTCGAAACTCGTTTTCCGCTCTTTTTAAGAGGGAACTCAAGAAATGTGTTTTGTATATAAGTGTGAAACTCACCGGAAGTCACGGAACTCAAGTTCCAACAATTACTTTAAACCAATCATGAAAAACTTCTCAAGGAACTCCAGTTCATAAGTTTTTCGGATCAGTTACGACAAACCAATCGGGCCTTAGTGAACTTAATGAATTATGTATGAATATGTCATCTTCTTGATGTGTAATGCGTCCATGCTTCAATATGACCCACACCCACATATTCTGGACAAAGCAGTCATCACAAAATGCACTGTTATCATACGAAACTTCATATAGAGAAATATTTGTTGAGCGTGATAAATGAATATGATCTGGCTGAAAATTATGTACAGAGGGAACTAACAGAACCTTTAGGGACTTCTTCACATCCGCTTCCATGGTACCGTAAGGCTTTTTCTGAGGGATCCTCAACAAATAGGAAATGTCCTCCAAAGACTCCTACGGCAGGATCAAAATCTCCCGTTATCAGACACTAAGACCCGCAAGAGAATAGGCCGCCCCACACGCGAAATAATCCAACCTGTATTGCCTTCATATTGGCATTGGCAGGGATTGCCCTCCTCAAAGCGAGCTCCCCGGTCCTTGGTACTTTTGTGTTTGGCGAGTATAGCACGGCGTCAGCTGGGGGAGATAGCCACAAGTCCCAGTCGATTAAGGGAAGCGGCAAGGATAGCTGCAAGAAAAGAAGGAAAGTTGCGACACTGCGCTGCGCGCTCTTCGTCAACCAGCATTGGCAGAAATCATAAACCAGCTGCAAGGAGTCTCGTTCGTTCTGCTCCATCAGTTCCTGAGGATGATTGTATTGAACAAGCAAAAGCATCAAAGGTTTGTCTTTCAGAAGGCGGTGGAATTATCGGTGTACTCACCAGAGGCGATGGTTTGGCGGGTAGTAAAGCGGATGACACGCGCTCCGTGGAATTGCGACGGAGAACGGCCATTGGCTGGCTTCTCCTCCTCAGCGGCAGATGGCGTGGGAGGGGAGAGGCGAGACAGAGATGGAGAGCTGCAAGGAAGTTGGGTGAAGAGGGGCTGTGTTGGGTGGTTGGAGCTGCAACCAGCAGCGCGCGCGCCATTGGAGACGAGAGTCTACAGTCCCCACTCATGCGGCTTCCGGATCCTCTCCTCTTCTTCCCTTCGCTATCCACGTTTCAAACCATCCATCACTGACTCACCCATTTGCCTCCCGGGGAGTGGGCTTGGCGATAGCCTTCGGGCTTCGGCCTCGTCATGAATTTCTTTGCAAATTCTGCATGTCTGTTATCACGCCCACCCCCACCTTCATCCCCCGGCCCGATTTTAGATCCGTTTATCTCGTCAGTATAGTAGCGCTTCTGTTATTATTACGGAAATCTTGGGGCTAATTAACAATTTCTAAGATAAGATGTGCCGAAATTATAAATGAAATGCGTGATAACAATGAAGGTCGGAAGGAGTAGTTTTACCAAATTTGGTGATTTTAGTGCAAAACAATGATAATATTATGGATAATGTGTCATAAGGTTGTCTTTGGTATATAGGGACCCATGGGGAGGGGAAATGCAGGAAAATAGATGTAGCTGTCTGGTTAGCACCGAGGCAGTTAATGGGAAAGGAAAATTTAGTATGTGAGATTTATGGAGAAAATTTTCATATCCATAGAAATATATGGGAAACCATAGTGATAAAAAGTTTGTTCTACAAAACTTATGTTTTACTGATCGTGCAAACATAATCTCCAATATTTCCTTCTTTGCACATGACGGTTCGAAAATTCTCACCATGTGTATTATTTCTCCACTAAAAAATTGGTTTCCTAGGATAATGATTTATCTTTCATATTTCCATCCAAGAAAAAATTGCTCTATACAACTAAATTTTCCATCTACAAATGTTTCCCTCCAATTAAGGAACATCCTGCAAAAAGTAAATTTGACAAAATCCCTTCTCAAAATCTTATTCTCTGCCAAGACTGTGGTTCTCTTCTAGTGAACAAATTCCTTATAAGAGAATGACATGTTAAGATTGTTTTCTTTTCCAACTAAAAGTTTTCTGTAAGATATATAGCTTCTAACTAGACTTTTATTTTCATCCAAATAAAAGTTTCCTTCCAAGAATATGTTTCCCTCTAAGTAAAACAAATCCTACACAATATATAATAACCACGAAATCTTACTTTCTCTCAAAGGATTCAGCTTAGATGAATCTATTTATGACACCCCAACTCAAGATCACAATCAAACATGTCTTGTCGATGGGGCCACACTTGAATTTAGGCCACCCTTGAGGTAAAGATGCAATGTGAGAATAACAAACAAATCTCATGAAAAACTATTAATCTTTTTCAGTTTTATATGCATCACATCACATACAGAGAGAGAACTAACTTCATACAACCACTTATCATTTACGTAAATAGTACTATTACATAATTTCAACATGCTAAAAGCATGTTAATCATCAACTATCTGAATACCTACAAGCTACATTCATTTGGGAAAATGGGAATCATAAATTTAACAACGATAGTGTAATATCTTCGATTTTGGTGAAATTGAATGATATAAATATACAACATTAATTGATAAGTAAATTTCTCAATGGTTATATTGATGGAATAGTAATGTTATCTACTTTGTGGCATGGGTGCAACCCATAGCCTAAGTGAGGAACATGAGACTATTTGTTTTGCAAATAGGTCCTTGGGGCATAAAATAAAGAAATAAGATATTTTGTGCATAATAAATAGTAATGATTTTATGAATTGTTGGATAGCAAAAATATGAGATAATAAATAAGTTTACAGAAGAAAATTAGATATATAGTATTTTAGATAATTTATGGAGTAGTTATCTAACCCAGTTTGGCAACAAAAGTTTTGAGGTATCAAACAATATTATTTCAAATTGACTTTTGGCATACTCAAAGATAATAACAAAAAGAAGAGAATTCTAGAAATTGGGAGAAAAAGGAAATTCTATGTGATAATGATAATTGATTTAAATAAATGATTAAAGAGCAGGTTTTGTACATAAAAGATACACCAATAAATTACACGCATAGATATGAGTTGGAAAAGATATTAGTGAGTTTCTATGAAATAAGGATAATTGATTTAAAAGATATATCAAAGAGAGAGATAATGAATAATCTAGAACTCAAATCATAAAGTGTTTCCTAATAGATTAATGATCAATTATCCAATGTATACTCTCCTTAATGGCTTTTATTTTTTGATCAAATATTATCCTATTGAGGAGGGACTTAGTCAGAGTCGATATTCTATACTAGGAAATAAGTGATTAACTTTTTGAAAGCCATTGATGTTAATTACCATAAGTGGGATGTCAATTTATAAGACTAAGTCACATGGATGGACGATGGTTAATTAACATGACATGAATTACTTCCCCTTGAGACGATCACCTACCTTTTCATTAAAAAGAAAGAAAACCAACCTAGATCCCTCACCCATCTCTCTCTTTTCATTGTCTTTTTCCTAATCCTAGTGCTATGATTGGGACCTATATAAGAAATCAAAAAAAACCAAGCTTGAGAGGTAGGGGGACCTAGTTCCTAGTCTACATCGATAAAGGAGATCCCTAGAGGAAGACAACACCAAACCCTTCTTTTCCCGTCGATATGAAGCATACACAACAACTCCTCCAACGCTGCTCATGTTGCCTCCATCAGAGGCACTCAATTCCTCCTGGGACAAGGGACGATGGAGATGATAAGATGTGATGGTTTCCTAGCACTATAGACAAGTCAGATACATGGGCAGGCTCCCAACTTCTCTCTCGTAGTCGGCACTCGTTGGTGTAGCAATAGCGAGAGAATGTTGCCCTATCCCCATCTAAGAAAGGAAGTCGTCGGAGCTAGCACCATGGCGAGTCTTGTTGAGGTGGGCCGCCAGTGAGAAGGGAGGGGAAGACCGAACTGGTATTCGGCATCTCTACCACCACAAGAAGGGAATCAGGGAGGATGCAAATAGCAACGTCCGTCAGTCATATGTCGTACAGAAGCGGCAAGATGGGGGGAGGAAGGTGACGATTAAGAATTCCTCACGTTAGGTTCAGAGTGAACCAGCCAGGAGAGGAAGGAAGGCATGCTAGCTGGATGGTTCAGTCCCAGCAGTCATGCCTCCTTAGTCACACGGTTGCAGGGTCTAGTCGTGGATCAATTAAAAGCTGCCACATCACCCCATACTCAAGGTTTATATATTTATTTTGTTTAATTCATAGAAAATGCTAGGATTGTCCAAAAAAATAGCAATATTATATAACAAAATGATTGGGAAAATGATAGAAATACAAGTAAATAAAATTGAGACATAACCTTGATCCTGATTCCAAAAGTACCTTAAATACATGTTTAGTAAGTAACTAGTACATGAAAATCCTAGATTTGCTTTGTTAACATGTTGAATACATTAAATACTTTTAGTTCATGTTGCAGTATAATATTGTTGAATACAATAAGAATCTAAGATGATGATGATAATAATGATGAGTAATTAGGGTTTCTAATGTGAATAACCATGCATATGAAGAATTATGGTTTAATGACCATAATTGTTGATATGTATGCCCAGAGAACCAATCATATGATGATTGGAATGTAGCATTAGATAACTGATTTGATAATAATAAAGGTAATTCTATCTATTATGTTTGTATCAACACGAGATGATGACACATACATAGTAGATATCTAAAGAATGGTGTTACTAGATGACATATGTCTTTAGGTTGAGGACTTGAACTATAAGATCATGTGTATGATAAGAGTACATACATTCTTGTTATGTCCCTATTCGGATATTATAATGGAGGCAAAATAGACAACAATAATACATAAGACTAGAGCGTGTGTTGATTGATGAAAGAGTATTGTTAGTCATGATATGTGATATCAAGTCAAGCACACATGTACATGTTAGAGAATAGTGTATCAGATAGACCCACCTTGAGAATGATACATGGAAACCATGGAATGGTAGTAACAATCATCTCTCGTAGTGATAGTGGTGATTATAGTCTTTAGACCTAGAGTCACTACGCTCATCACATGTTGTTCATTGCATTTAGACATCATCCAATGCAACCTTGAATAAGGTTTTCCATAAAGGTGATGCTCAGGTGCATTGTGACACATGGGGATTGAGTATGAGTGATGTGGATAGGAATTGTCCCTCCTACAGGAGATTGGTATCCAGGCCACTTGATGAGCGAGACTAGGAAATGTATGGTCATATTCATGTGATTCAATATATGATATGTGAGCTCACATGCATCTTAGACAGTTTGTTCTAGTTCAAGAACATGGTTTGAATGTTGAATAGGATTATGATTTCATGCCTCAAGTTCAATCCGGATATCAGTGACAAAGGAACTATACGATCATGATAACACTGACCACAGATTGTGGGATGTAGTTGTTGTCCAACTTTCCATTTAATTGGGTAGCAATGATGTGTTTCTAGATATGGCTCATTACTTGTGATGTCATAAGTTGGTTATTGACATTCACTGCCAATGTAATTTGGGATCTATATGGTCACACACATATGATACAGTTGGAATATGAGTTTATTCATGAATGATGTTTAACTTGATTACTAAAAGTGTTTAGGTATTCAATTAAACAACTGAGGTTCAAGATTGACTGACTAGACTCTGAAATGACCGATTCAAGTGTTGAATTGATTGGTTGAAGTGTCATGTCAATTGGAATCAATATGGTTGAACAATGCATGAACCAGGGCATGAACTGATTGGTTCATGGTTCCAACCTCCCGGTTCATATTATGAACCGCGAAATGGTCAATTTTATTAGATCAAGGTAGTATTGACATCATATCTTTCATTAATCATGTATTGAATACCAATATGATTCATAATAGGAAACTACACGAACCGACCAGTTCATGGCACAAATTGGCTGGTTCATGCACGAAGCGACCGTTTGGACATGTGAACTGACTGGTTCTCCATCTGAAGTTTCTAAAATATATGTGATTTATGTCCTTTCGACTCCCAGACAGACTGGGAACCCTGACCCTAGCCTCTTCTATAAATATAGGGTTACTGGGATCTTCCCAGATACAACAATAAGTTTTAACAATTGTTGTCCTCTTTGGTTGTGGTAACCAATAGAGAGCTCGAGCAAGTCCTACCCATAAAAGGGAGGGATAGCAAGGGAGAGACTGTTGTAGGAGAGTGAATCATTGCTAGTACACTAACATTCAAAGGGACAACTCCTCCCCGTTGGCTCTGGTAGTGTAACATGGAGTTCTTGGTGGTCCATGTGAACTACTCTAGAGGTAAGGAGTTTTTCCCGCTATGAGGATACCGTCAATCACCGTCCATGATGTTGCGCTCCAACCAAAAAAATGTGTTTTACCAATACTAAAAATACTTTTTACAATGGGTATACTGGTTGTGTTGTAGTTAGCATATTTGTTACAACAGGTCTATTTGCATGTTGTTTATTATATATATTATACAACATAAGTTATATACAACGGGTCAAACTCATTGTAGTACACGTGATACTACAACATGTGTTAAAATGTTGTAATAGAGTATAACATTACAAAATACTCAAACTCATTGTAAAAGACCATAATTACACAACATGCTCTATCACGTTGTAATAGTCAAGTACGTTAACCCGTTGTAATAGACCATAATTACACAACATACTCTAACCCGCTGTAATATATCATAATCATACAATAGACTTTCACCTATTGTAATAGACCACGTTCACATAACAAGTGTATACGTGACTTGTTGTATATGTACAACAAAGAATGCATGTAGTACATAAAAAATTGGTTCAACAATTTTAGTTGCACTTTACTTTCATATGGTCTCAAGTTTGAAACATGTGTCTAGGTGTATTTCCCTTTTTCTCAACATGTTTTATAAAACACCCCTATTACAAGGGTGTGTTCATTGAACTACAACATGCATTGACTGTTGAATATAACACATACATTACAACATGTGACACACCTATTGTATACAGACCCCCCCCTCAAGACCATGCAATCTAATACAACGGTTAACACCTATTGTAAAATGGAAAAATGAACTATTGTAAAAGCATTTTCTGTAGTAGTGATGCACCAGGAGGATAATGCTGACGACTGTTCGAGTGATGCTGCCTGAAGAAGAAGCATGTTAATTCTGGGATAAGAAGCATGATACTGCATCAAGAGTTGTCATTGGACTTGCTCTAGGACCAGGTATAACTCTTGTTATATACCTTCCTAGATACATTGTCGTTGATGCGATCTTCCTAATTGGGGAATCCGGCTTTAAAATTTTATTTTTGCTGCCTATTCTGTCACCCCAATTTCCCAACAATAACATGCTATGTTGTTAATGAACATAATTAAGTGATCATAAAGTAAGGATAGAACATATCAGATAATTAAGATTTTCACATAATTTTTATTAGGCAATGGAATTAGGGTTTGTACCCTTATTCCTTATCAAACATGAGACAACCCAAAATCATAGATTAGGACCCAAGTAGGGTTTAATATGAATAGTATGATGGTGACACTTTAGGATAGACATGCATGCATATTAAATGTTGATTGTTTGGATTTATTGATTAGAATGATTGAACATACTTGAAGTATATAATGCATGATAATATGCATGGTTCTACATAAGGTATGTGGTTATGATTATGATTGCTCACAATAGCATAATAGACAGTTTAAAGATTTAGAAAGTAAATTGATATGATATAGTTAAGTAATATAATTATCTAGTTAAACTAAATATGAAAAGTCGTAAAAAAAACACAATGCTAACCACTAAAACGTATACTTCGCTTTAGGCCCTAATCAACCTGGTTTCACATACTAAATTGTCTTTATAAGGAATAGAATTTGAAATAACATATTGTGTTAGAATTAGGGCTCTGATACTAGTAATATCTATTACATTTTTGCATGTGTGAGACATCTTACTTGTAGGGGTACATTAGGCTGATGAAATAAATATCATTTTGACTTCATATTATGGGTATTGATCCTAACTTTTATTGATACCTTTGAATTTGTGATGTTCAAAATCTTTTTCAACTTAACAAATTTTATTGATGGTGTTATCTCCTTTGAAGAAGAATTATTTCTCTACTTACTTTACTTATGTTAATATCACCAAATATCATGGGGTGTCACTAATTATCACATAAATCAAAGATAAATGATTTGAGGATAACTTTCCACAGCCCTCTACACACCAAAAGTGCACCTATTCACTTCCTTGCTTCATGCCTCAAGGAAAGATCTATGGTACTCAAGGCAACCTAGATAAATGAACATCGTTTCACTTCATTATTAATCAATTTACTTGTCTTAAGGAGATACAATGAAGGAAATATTAAGCCAATCATTTTTGTTATAAAACCGGTAAAAGTAACTAAACTATTGAATATGGCAATAAAAGCACAAATATCAACAATCCATGACACGCTTCAAAACATCATCTTATTATTCTTAGAAATTATACAAGAGTTACGTGAGAATATATCATCAAATAAAATCTAATCATCTCCCTCTAACCATGAGCTTTCCATGATGCCCTACTTTATCCACAATAGTAAATTACACACAAGTTGCTTCATAACTAAATTTGCATGTCTATACAAATTTTTTATTAGCAAAAATAGCAAGAAAATGCTAGATTTTGGATTTCATGGACGAAAGTCTATTTATCCCCCACCAATATAAACTTGTTTAATTACGGTTATATAGTTTAAATTCATCTTTATTTAGTATGCATTGTATGTTATAAGTTATAAATCAGGGTTCAAGTCACACACTTGTATCCAAGAAGGTGACCCAAAGGTTTAAGAAGATGAACCTTCAAGAAAGTTTCCCCAAGCTAGATTTCCTCCACCAACCCAAATTGTGTTCTTGAACTAGGTCAAAAGGGAAGATAGAAGGGAAGGAATTAGGGCTTGAAAGAGAAATTGGGGTTCTTTCTAGGGTTAGGAAGTGTAGATAAGAGGAACAATAAACAAAAAAGAGCACAACTTTGACTGCTTAATCGAATGACCGACCACACAACACTACTACAACAATACTTCAGACTAGAGACTCTAATGATGCATATATAGGGAAGAATGATGCTTTGACTAGGTTAAGAATCAACTTTTTTTATTTATTCTCAAAAATTTTATCCAATATTCTCTTCTAAAATCTTCCCTTGGTTCCAAATGTGTCTTCTCAAGTGTACAATGGTGGTTAGGTTTCTCTAGGGTGGAACTGAGGGGATATATCATCAAATACTTTGGGTGATTTGTAAATCATCTTTAAAAAATTTCAACATGTTAGCGTCTTAGTCAGTTAGCAATCCCACTATTTATCGAACTATGGGGCATGGTTCTTAATGACTTTTTTGATAGAAACCCCTAAAACCCCCACAGATTCGAGTAATAGAGAGAATGTGTTAGTTAGTGTGACATAACATGTGTTCAATCTGATTAATGCCCTTAGTCAGTCATTGGTCGATCTACTTAGTCGATCCACTTATACATGATACTTAGAATTACTACCCGTTAGTTGGACCTACTAACCTTGATTGGACCCAAAACTGCTTCGGTAATAATTTTCTAAAACATATCTTTATCACCTTTGAGACCTCTATTACCATGTTGGTCAGTCGAATAACTGATAAGTCAAATGACTAATAGCTTGTACTTGGGAAAAATGTACTACTTTAGGTAGTGATCCCTGTAGAGATCTAGTACCAACCTCAGGTTATAGTAAACCCATTATAAGGTCTAAAAACTAGTAAAAAATCACCTTGCTAGAGAAACACGTGGGCTTATGCTTAGTCATTATTCATCAGATTTTTCATGTAATTTGATCATTTCATCTTTTAAATTATAATTTTACAAAGATTACAATTTGCAACATCTACAACTCAATGTACTAAAATTTAAATAATAGCTTATTCCCATTATACATCAAGAAATTAACTAACACCAACAATTATCTTAGATAACCAAAATAATTAATCATGAATTACATATTAAGGCTTAAATTTGGGATCAACGAATGAAAAATCACCCTTCCTATAAGAGTATGCCTTGATGCTTAGAAAAGAGTGAAATGTATATTATTTTGTTTATCTTTGAGCTCCAAATGTATTTTTATACCCCATGATGTTTTCACATAACCTTCACTAGTGGTATTCCTCATTTCCTCACTATTCTAAAGGTGTTGTCCAAAATCGATATTGGACCTTCTTCATAGCTCACGTTGTATCAACTTTACATCTATGATATGTATATTATGCTTTATTTTTGTGAAGACACTAATGATAGAAACATTTAATAGACTGTGAATTTTGTCTTGTCTGAATGGTAGTTTTAATAGGTATGCCACTTTACAAACTTTTTCAATTATAGGGCAAGGTTCCATATACTTGAGGGCTAACTTACCCTTCTTCCCAAAATGTAGAAATCCCTTCCATGGTAAAGCCTTCAAGTAAGCTAGATCTTTATCTGGAATTTCCAATTGCCACCTTATTTTACTTGCAAATTGTATTATGCCAACCATGAGATGCTTCAAGTTGTAATTTCATAATCTATATCTTATCATCATCTTTTGAACTATTTCTAGACCCAACTACTATTTTTCTCTATTTTAGTACCAACATACCATATATCTACACTGTTTACCATATATATCTTCATATGGTGCCATATACAAACTCGATTGATAGTTGTTATCATAGTGAACTCTATTAGACTTATGTGAGAGTCCCAACAACCAAGTAATTGCAATACACATGATAACATACCCAAATATAGATACCAAACTTATCCCTTATTGGATATAAATGGGCTCCAGAGGGGGTGAATTGAATCAGATCTACTTAAATGAATATTCATTATACCTTCAAACTATTTTTCTAGATAATATTTCAAGTATAAATAGAAGATAGAGAGACTAAAAAATTCAAAAATAGGATTTTCAAGCACGAAAACCACCTTATATTCCATTAAAAGAGATGCACTATGTGACGAGATAAAAATCTAAACTAATTCCCCTTTTTGGGAAAGGGAGCCAACAACCTTACAAAAGACTTACATATTCTTGATGTGGAGTCTTCTGCCTCCCAAAGGACTTACCCGTCATTAGCCAAGAGTCTTTTGCCTTGTATATGGACTTATCCACCCTTGTTGATGATCCTCCTTTAACAAGGTCTTACCTACTCTTTAGCCAATAATCTTCTATCTTTTACTTCACTTTCATCAAGGAGAAGCTTTTCACCAATGGTCTTGTGCACTTCTCATTCTTCTTCTTCTCTCCTATCCAAGAGAGAGAATATTCATCTTCATGAGAGAGATATTGGAGGTAGGGAAGTGAGATCCCCACAATGTATACATCTAGAACTATCTCTCCTGTAGATTTCTACTCACTTTAATAGATGTAGCAAGTGATTAAGCTCGTGAGAGCTGATAGGAGCTCTTTGGAGGCACTATCTCTCTAAAACTATAGTATAAGTCATTTGAATGCTTGGATAACCATGTATGAAGTTCAAGGGGCCCGAGTCATAGTTCATGATGCCTTCTAGTACTTCGAATTATCTAGAACAAATTATATTCATTATTGGGGGTGTCCAAGTAATATATTTTGATTTTTGTGCCCCTCTATGATGGCTAGTTTTACACTTTATAGAGTTGCCTAGTATCTCAACCAATGAATAAGGTATCTCAACAAATGACCAATATATCTAGTCTGACAAACAAGTTATCTAAACTGATGGAGATATCTAAACATAAAGCTTTTTAGTCAATATTCTTACTGTCACACCCGCATCCCACGATTTGCCACTAATCATGAGATGTGGGTGTGACTAAGAGGATTACACGTAATACAAAATCAACCTTAAATTTTTATTTTCTTAATCACTTAGAATTAACCTAAAGGAAAATCTTATAACTTGAAATAAACTGAAATCTTACTAAACTGCAGAAGCAAACTTATTATTTCTTAATATTAAAAGATACCTCAGAGTTTTAAACAACATATTACATCTTACTTGAGGAATATAAAATACAATAGATAATCTAAAACTAAACTACTTAATACATTACATTCTCTCTCTACCACACCACATGCCCAAGGATGGAGGGGAAAGGACTAAGATACCTCTATCTATCTATGAACTACCTTCTAAGAACATGGGCGATAAGATCCTTCAGCTTCCTCATATTGATGCTGACTTGAAAAATGTTTCAGTCGGTTGGTGAGCTACTGGCTCAATGAATAGAACTTCACCCAACCATCTCAGATAACTCATTTATGTTTATTAAATTGAAATAAAATGCAGGAATTTCTACACTGAGCAGATCTAGCAATTTCAATTAAAATAATAGGAAAATGCCAACATTACATTAAAAGAACATCTGCTACGAACTATACTCAAATCTTACTTAACTCTTTTACTTAAGAAACTTTGTAAACCTAGATTATCATATTTTAACTTATGCCCTGATCATATGTAGTGTACTCTACATATGAAGACTCGTAGCGAACTACGATCTCACCGTACAAGACTTAGCTGACACCCCCAGGATAGCTAAGTCTGACTACTCTCTGGTCCGCAATAGGAAAAATGGCTCTCTGGCCTCGGCACACCTATTATGCCGTAAAACTGGACTCCTCCTCTAACCTGAGCACACAGGCGGATAATCAAGCCACATATTGGCTTTTCTGTACTCTAGTGCCACCAGGCCCTCTGGTTGATGTTGGACACTACGTTCCTGTAATTTAAGGAGACTTCCACTAGGGATTCGTCCCCCGTACCACCTGTTAGTACAATCCGACCCCCGTATACTGGACACTGCCAGGGTTAGGTCATTTCACCCCTAAGGTGCAGACCTCACATAGGGGTTCTACGGTGTTCAGGGCCCAGTCTATTATTTTACTATTCTTGGAAAGCATTTACTACATTGTACTTTTCTCTTATTCATACTTGACTATGGTATCTCTATGGTACCACTTCTATTTAATTGAAGTTTACACTACGACATGTATATCATTCTAACTTGATATAGTAGTATATTCAAACATTGTAATTTACTGAGAAATCACCATATTGTAAATGCAGGTAGACTAAAATTCTTAAATAAATAGATTACATGTCCACTTGACATTTATACATTACATTCATGCAATTGAACATCTTAATACACTGATAATAGTCAATTACTAGACATATGAGCAATCGTCATTAAACAACTGTAATTTATATGTGCTTTCTTGGAAAATGTGCACCTCAACCCTAATTCTTCAGTTGTGCCTCACATAACATAATTAAGGGTTAATTACTTGTCATAGCAACATTTAACATTAATTATTGGGAATTTGTAATAATATCCTTGAGAAACGTGCCAATCTGCATTAATACTAAATCACATACCTTAAATGTAAGAGGAAGCATGCAGCAGGTTTCCATAGAAACATAGCAAGTCATTGTCCTTTTCTTTGAAATCGTGCAACTAGTAAATTACCTAAATCGTACAGCCTGGGTTTATTCCCAAACCGTATAGCTATTATAAATCTGGGTCGTGTGCTACTGTTTTCATCCTCTAAATTAAGCAATTTAGGTTTTGATCAATCGTGTATTTTCACTAATCCAAATCACACATATCAATTAACTAATCAGCGTCGTGCGAACGTTAATAAATAAAATGTGCAATTTAGAAATCGAGCGGCGTCGACACTGCCCGGCACCTGGGCAAATGCTGACATCTACGAATGACATTGATTTCAACCAAAACGTCCGTTTCATGGAGTTAATACTTGCTTTGGGGGGGTGAGATTCTACTCACCGCGGTTCCAGATGTCCGAATTTGACTGGAAATGCATCCACGGGGTTGTCTTCAACCTCTGAATAGCCCCAAATTTTCAGACCTGCTGCACACAACAACTTTCATGCACGAACAGGTTGAATAGGGGGCTGAGCTAGGTGCTGAATTGAAGTTGTTGGCTGCGGATTTCGGTTCTAGGCTCACGGTCGGACGCAAGGTGGTCAGTTCAGGTTTTGGCCGCGCCCAAGGTGGCTCCTAGCTGCTGCTTCACACAGCTACTATTGTTGTTGGCCGCAGCTACATGGGTGCCGCCCTAGCTGGTGGTTGGGGCCGCGGGTAGGGCAAGGAAAGGGGAAGGAAGGAAGAATGGAGGTAGAGGAAGAAGATGGGCGGAGCAAAGAACTGCTGGAAATGGAGCTAGGGCTCGAGATCGCCCAGTGCAGATGTTGCTCAATCGAGCACACTCTGCGCTGCTTATGGCAGTTCTATAATTCGATCGGGGGAGAAAGAAGATAAGGGAAAGGGTAATAAAGCCAATGAATTGGAAAAATTGCATATTAAACCCAAGAATTTGAAACCTTCATATATTTTGCCTCGGATGTCCAAATCGAGTGATTCTTTTTGCAAAACTTCAAGAACAAGATCCACTACATCCTCAATGCATAAAAACACAATAACTAAACCATCTTATCTAGGTTAACCATCTTAGGTAATTAACTTAACAATTAATACTACAGTTAACATTAATTACATCTGATGAATCAATCTCAACTATTGATTCACATCTTAGCTTATCTTGATTAACCATGATGTTTAAGAAGGTACTTAGAACTAATCAAGGTACTTCACGCTAATCAAGGTACTTACTGACTAACCTTGATGTGGGTTATAACACTTACCATTTAAAAAATCACTAGATGACATTAATGAGCCATCAACAATACAGTCGGATGACTTATGTCCAAGACAATCTCAGTTGATGAAGGTGTCTATCTAGGGAAACTTAACTAATGCTAGTCCAATATTAGTTTGATATATTTAGTTCTACTATAGTTTTGAGCTTAATTGCAAGCCCTACAATCATTGCAAGTGATTATGAGAATGATCTAAGGAGATAAATTATGTAATCTTTAATCTTGATATTTTTGTATGTATCACTTGATTTCTCCATACTAGGATTTGTAGTTTTAGACATTTTAAGCGTGCCTATATGAAATCACTCAATTAGAAACATTAAACAGAAATAAGTGGTAGTCATCATAAAAAAGGAATTCGTAAATTTATAGCCTAAGTCATCATCACCCTAATTTTTGAAGATAAAAATCCATTTCATAAATGCAATGAGACCTTTCAAGTAAAATCACACCTTTGGAGAAACCTAGGGGTTTCAAATAATTGAGTAAAAATCCCCCCTCCATGATGCTAATTGAGTCCATATACTCCCCTAAATTTATGGTATTTCTCCTGCAAGTTTATCTTTCATTACATTTATAGGAACTATGTATTCTCCTCATATATGTTCTTCTCCCCCCCTTACATTATACATGTCATCTCTCCCTTTATCATATCAAATAATGGGGGAATTGAAGAGCGAAAACAACTTGTTAGAAAGGGAGAGTAAATAAATAAAAACAAGGAGCTTGTCCAAGCAATGTATGTAAAACACTTGAAGACGTGCATTTAAATAGTCCTAGATGCAGTTCTGGAACTAGTCAAGACAAGGTTATGCGAGTAAGTAACTCAAATTAATAGATGTAGCAAACAAAAAACATGTTTGAGTATGTATGTAAGGAGTGGGACCTAAGATGTGATCACTCCTCACTAAATCAAATAAGATTCATTGTCTAAAACAAACATGCATATATTTTTACAATTGGATGGATAACTTTTATTTGATATATCATAAATGGTGATCATATAGATCAAAGTATAGCAGCATAATAATATTTTAACTATATTCCAGTTCATAAGTTACATAAGAACCTCCCACTAGGGGCTTACATGGAGGCAACAACTTCAAAAACTAAGAAGAGGGACATCCAAGCTATTTTAACTCTACCTCCCAAGAGTCAGCTCCACTAGGCCAAGTCTAGGTCATCCTATCATGTCCACCATGTACTTC
The DNA here is from genome assembly GCA_963693085.1 of Alisma plantago-aquatica. Lineage (NCBI taxonomy): Eukaryota > Viridiplantae > Streptophyta > Magnoliopsida > Alismatales > Alismataceae > Alisma > Alisma plantago-aquatica. Next base: position 1,290,227,049 of record OY856412.1, on the reverse strand, counting down.
ACCTAAGGGTGGAAGCATACCCCAAAAAAAAGACATGTGGAATTTGTCAACACAAAAATGATGGTATGTGCATATAAATAGGAACTGAGCATGATTTTGGAGAAAGGACAAGAATTAATTTTTCAAGGACTCCAACAATGAAGGAAACTTTGCTGACCAAAAAAACAAAGAAGGAAAGTGAGCATCCAAATGTATATCAAAGAGAAACTATAAAAGGTATATAAAGGAAGAACTTGCCATATGTCAACATATCAACATGTGCCACATAAGCACGTTCAAATATATTAGGACACATAACCCATCATCAATAGTAATCAATATGTATGCAAGTGAGATCAGCATAGAACTAGAGAATTATAAATAAACAATGACAATTAGGGTACATAACCCAAAACCTGAACTAGGGCCTCACACTAACCAATTGAGTTTGATTATATGCGACCCTAAGGGTTTTGAACACAACATGGTATCTTTCAAATTTATAAGGGGCTTACATTGACACACCCATTTAGACCAACATGCTAACTCACAAGCATACGGGGTCATGTTATAGTATAGGCAAGCGACAAGAATATGGTCGATCCATAGGGAGAAAAGGGGGCACTAGAGCTAAGTTCATTTTAGCTAGGTTCCTACTGTGGAGGCTAGGATTTAAGGTTTTGATGGTTGATTTTTTGATTACACTAATGGTGAAAAAGCAATTGACTAAAGAAGAAAAAGAATCGAAACCTAATTTACCCTAGACAATTAATTCTAATGAGCAGAAGAAGACAAGTTAAGTAAGAAAGGAACACTAAAAGAACACGCTACACTAAGGTAAGCAAGAAGAGATTTACACTACAATAAGCTAGAAAATTAGGCAAAATGGAGATTAATGACCTAAACAAGCAAGAACAAAGCAAGATCAAGGCAATGAACTAGATACACAAGTAAAGAGCTAAGTAAGTAAAGACTAGCTAAGTAAGAAGGCAATTAGGGTATTAATGTAATTAAGAGAAGTGTGGGCTGTTTCGGGGAATGAACTTGTCAATTGGGTTGGGGGTGATAACATGTAAACATCACTCTTTCATTTAGATTACTAAACCAAACAACAAGTTAGATGGTAATGGATTGCCTTAAACTATGAATTGTTCGTGGATAGGGTAGATGTGTATAGGTGAACTAGTCCCTAACCTCCTATCCACACTTACAAGGCTCACTTGGATTAGGATTAAGGTATAACTCAATTAGGATCTAATCAAGCCTAGGCTTCTAGGATACGAATTCTTAGGGTAATTAGGGGCTAAGGGTAGTAATGGAGGGTGGAAGTGAGATTTTAGACCTCACATCCCCCACATTCTAGCCTTGAGAAGGCTCCAAGCTAATTACACTAAATGCTTCTATACTATCTATTTAGATCTCTCACCTAAGTGTATGAGAATTGATTAACATGTAGGAAGGTGAATAGTTATTGGGAATCCATTAATTGGATTCATAAAAAGAGCCACATATACACAATTTTCATAGAATCTTATGTCTTCAAGCACAAACCAAAAAGCAATTTATGGGAAATGAGATATAAATAGAACATAATCATTAGCAAATTAAATCATGATGTTTAAATATAATTTTCCCCAACATGGCATCAAAGCAACATTTTTGACCCCAAACAACCCACTTAAGGGGTCTAGCTATTCATAGAACAAGAAAATACAAAAAGAGAGAAGGAAGAATTAGTAGAGGAGTGGAAATCCATGGTAGATCAATGGAGGATCCTCCTTCTCCACCTCCTAGCAACAACAACTCGAGCTTCTCCTTCTCCCAAGATGGAATGGCATGGATGTGCGGTGTAAAATGACCAAAAACCCTAAAATAGTTATTTTTTTGTGTGGGGGGTAGAAGATGAAGGAATGGAGGTGGAATGAAGTGGGAATGGATAGGAGGCAAAAATGGGGGAGATAGAATGGTTGTAGGGTGGTAAACCTTATGCTCTATGTATATACAGTTGGTGAGGAGGCATTAGGTTAAGTAGGGGCAATATGGCAAAAGCAGTGCAAAATAGCTTTAGGGTTGTATGTAGCATGACCATGTTGGGCAGCACGGTCGTGGTGGGTAGGGGTGAATATGGTAATGGTGGAGTGGAATGGGAGAGGTGGAAATGGTGAATAGTTACATTAGAAATTTGGGAAAATGGAAGTTTGGTGGCACGACTGTGGTGAGGCACTGGTAGAACGGATGTGGTGGTCACCACAGCTGTTTTGGATTGAGGGAGGGTTGGGTGCTCTAAGAAGCACATGCCATTGGTCTTATTAACAACACGGACGTGATGCACTGGACGTCCATTCTAGTTTATGTTAGCACGACCATGCTGTGTTGCACGGTCGTGTTGCAGACCGTGAATCTCCAACCTTGTCTTTGTTATTTTGATTGGACCATCACAACCATTTTGTGGCACTAGGGGTAGGTTGAGGGAGCTTTTTACTTCTCTTTGGGTCTCTCTAAGGGTAGAGGAACCCTAGGATTGTTCCTCTCTTTCTCTTCCATCCAAGTAGGGTCCAAATACCTTAAAAACATGCAAATAACACCCATAAGTTCATTTTACATAAATATGTGTATTGAGGGGAATAACATCCAATCGGAATAGATGTGATTACAATGCAATAAAACATAAGATGAAGCCCTAAAATAGTGTTGCATCAGGTATTATTCTATTAAACATATAATATTACTAATGTATCATGTGTGGAATCAAACATATATATGTTTGGGTTATATGATTACAACTTAGGGTTTATACATGAGGTACATCATTACATGTGTACTTAATGTTCATTAAGGTACAAACGAGTGTGTTGGGTTTTATGTGTATCCTTTTTTGGCCAAAATTAAAGGTCTAGCGTGCAATATTCACATCCAAGCGATTAGTTTAGTCAAAAAGCTAGGTTTCAGTATGTTACAATGTATGAAACAATATACAAGCAATTCAAGAGTTTATGTGTATCCTTTTTGGGTTTTATTTGTATCCTTTTTGTTGATTTGGACTAAAAAATGGTGTAATATAGGGAGAGGCCAAATCATTTCCTTATGAGAGATTATTTGTATTTTTTTTATAATTGTCAAGAGTTTGTTTTAGATAAGATACAAGCATGGCATACACTTGGATGCTACTAGAACCACATGTAGAAATACTACTAGTATATGATATCTCAAGCTAGGGTTACCAGCAGAATCTTGGTCACAAAAAACGATACAATTTAAAACATGCTTACTAGATGTAGAGGAATACAAATACTAAGGAATATGCAATGCAACACACATAGATGGGAATTACTCACTAGCAAATATTCATCAATGCTAAATAAAGATTATTATCAAGAAACTCAAGGTTTTGCATCAAAACAAGATATTCAACTTGAAAAAAAAAACTTGAAAGATATTTCAAGTTAGAGCACAAAGGAAGCAATTAAAAGAAAAATGAAGAGTTCCAAAGAGATTATCATCGAAGTGTTACAAATCAAGAAAAGTGATGCAAGATATAGAGATATATCACTTGTTGGAAAAGCATAAAGATAGAGTTACATGCATGATAGACAATTTTGATCAAAGTATTATGCATAAAAGAAACCAAGGTACCAAGGAATGTGCCATAAGAATGAGGCATTCATTGAGAAAATCTAACTGAGAGGGAGCTTCTCATCCAATAGTCCATTTGTGCATTAACTATATAGTTCCATCAGCTGAATCCCTGAGTGGAAATTCTCGATCAATGACAACATAAAGCAAAATACAAAGGGACCTCATTAGTTGAGATATTATCTAAGCATTCTCGGTAGATGAACAAGATTGTCCAAAACACATATGTCTATTAAAAAACATACTTAGAGGTATGATATAAATATAAGAAATATGTTAACATGTATAAGTAAGTTAGTCTTGCAATAACATGTAGAAGTAAGTTAGTCTTGCACTTTGAAGGCATCAAGAGCAACTTTTGATCATATATATGATGAGAATCATAATGTAGAAGTTACTCAAAACTCACATGAAAATTTGATACAAACTTGCAACATCAAGTGTGTTGGATATGAGAAAGAATATCTTTATCTATATTCTTACTGTTTCTTTTCCAATTGTTGTCAATCCATATACATCTCTTCTTTTATAAAATTTGCAAATCAATATACTGGGCCAGTCAATTTGCAAAAGTACTATAGGAATAAATATGAAATGGTCCCCATTCAAATTTTTGGGTCCGTGAGGGTTAATTTGGTCACCCAACTCTTATCGAATTTGTTTCCTTTCCTAAATGGTAATACATAGAGTACTGACCATTTTACTTGAAATAATTGCAAGTGTTCTTTGCCTTGGAACTATAGGATTCTCCATTAGAAATTGGAGGTTCATTGCATTTCTTATTCCTTTGGCTAAAATTAAGTCCAATAGCATGCTTACCAATTTTCTTAGTAGCTTGATCAAGGGTTTTATTACCATTCCTTTTGTCATTTAAGAATTTTTCAAAGTGGGCCTCAATATATGATTATCATGCATAAGCTAAGTACTAGTAGAAGACAATTCATTTATATCATCAAAGACCTTTAGTCACCTAATAATATTTTTCAATATGAAGAGAAGCATATCATTCTCTCCACTAGGAGAACTGGAACAAGATTTAAGAAAATTGATTTTGCAAGCAAAGAAGCATTTCCATTCTCAAGCATAGTAACCTTACAAAGATATTCACATTTTAAAGATTATACTCCTTTCAAAACAAAGTCTTTGTCTTTAATTTTTATTTTAAGAACATGAATATCGAACATGAGAAAATTAACATTCTTAGCATGCTCTTCATTTAAACTATGGATAAAAGGTCGATATTCTCAAAAATAGTCTTATCAAATAAGTTAACAATTTTATTTTTAAGAATTAATTACTTGACTAAGATAAGCATTGTTCTCTATCTCAACATCAATGGATTTTAATTCAACTTCTAGATGAAGCTTTTGAAGGTTGTCAATATCATCTTGCAAGAAAATATTAACATCATCAAGTTCATTCTTTTCTTCATCAAAGTTATCTACAAACTTTGTAAGCTTTTCCTTTTTATTATTACCAAAATTAAGAGAGGAATGTGTAGAATGAATAATTTCAATTAAAGATTATATGGATAAAGATTTTCTATCTTCTTCATTGGATCTTCAATTGAGCTTGTGATGAGAGCATATTGACATTCTCCAACTCCACTTTCACTAGAGATTTCACTTGAGCTACTGTTGAAGGAGACACTAGAGCTTTTGCACCTCATCTCTTTCCTTTTCTCCCTTGTTACTGTGGGTCTTTTTTCCATGTGAGTAATCATCCATGTAGTGAACCTTATTTTCAAATGTGAAGCAATAGGAGGAGGAAGAATGCTTGCCATTTTTATGATCTACCTTTGGAATACGTGGAATCTTCTTCATCATGCAGTGAATCCATTTTCCACATGTGAAGCAATAGGAGGATGAATACTTGACTTCATCATGTAGGATCTACCTTTGGAGTATGTGGAATATTCTTCACCTTGAAAGGATTTGTGACTTGATGAAGCATGGAAAACATAGATGGGGAAACCTAGGGGACGGGGGGAAAGGCGGCGGAGGCACAGGCGATGCAAGGGAGATGGATATCAATGAAAAACTATGAGGAAGCAAGCAACACACGGACTGCATTGATGTAGAACGATGCCAAGAGAAGATCCATGCAGAAACTCAAAACACGACCACAACCCAGATACCGCGTATGGTTATACCGGAGATCAGGTTAGAGTTTCACGTGGTGGGCATGAGAGGCAGACAACATGAGGAATCATCCCAAGAAGGTCTAAAAGGCAAAGAGATCAGGCACGAGGGGGCGGCATCCACATACAAGACCATTTCAACCACAAAGGAAAGTGAAAATCCGATCTCTTTCAGCAGCGTCGTGGCTGGGAGCAGCCCTAACAACAAGACGACCACTTTTTTGGAAAAACTTTTCTAAGAAAAGCTATTGGAGGAGGACGTGATCCTAAGGGAATTAGAAGGCACACCAGCAATCTCCATTAACCCTATAACATAAGAAACTCTAACTAGACCATGGAAGTACGATGTGGTGGTTAGATTGCTCGGAGCAGACATCAGATACATGACGCGGCACGATAAACTGAAAACTGATGTGGAGAATAGTAGGCAGATTCAATATGTATGAATTAGATTTGGGCCATTTCATTATCCAATTATTGTGTCAACAAGACTACGACAATGCCCTAACGGGAGGTCTGTGGAAGATCTTTGGACTAAACTTATTGGTTTGGGACTGGTATCCAACATTTAAACCCAGTGAGAAGAGACCAGAGCTGATTGTTACTTGGGTGCGAATACTCAATCTGCCTCTCTGCATGTACGTACCAACCATGTTTGAGTACATTGGGCTAGCCCTGGGAAGATTAATCAAGGTTGATACACATACTGTAAATCGATCCCGCAACAAGTTTGCAAGACTCGCCATAGAGATGGATACAACTAGGCCATTTGCACCTTCCGTACTCATCAATGAGGTTGAATACGAAGTTGTTTATGAAGGATTCCCATGGGTGTGCGCTCTGTGTGGAAAAGAAGGGCACATCTCTAAGGACTGTGAAGAAAAATTTGACAGTGAAGCGATAGTGGAGGAAGTCAGGGAAGAACATGTGAAAGAACAACATATCAATTCAAACCAAACTGGGTGGCAGACTCAGAGGAGAAAGAATACCAAAAGAGCACAGCGTGAGCAAAAAGAGCATGCAGAAAATATTGATTCATCGAACTGATTCGCGACGCTCTTAGAAGAGGAGGCACATGAAAATCATAATTATTCTAATGCAGGAGAAGTGTCTTCTAGAGGTTCTCAGCAAGGCCCCAAAAGGACTAATAAAGTGTGGAAGAAGAAAAAAGTTGTGCATGTAAACGAGGACACAAGGGAGGCTCTGGGTGATATCACCAACAAGCAGGCGGAGAAACGCGTAGCAGCTGATTGAACAAAAGATAAACATGAAGTCGTTAACCCTGATATGCATGAGGTAGTAGAAGTATAGATATTGATGTTGATATTACTACTCCACCAGTTGTTATAGGGGATAACCTAGCTAAAGAGGCGGAAGCTACCATGCCCAAGAAAATAGTTGAAATAAATGAAGTTATTACTACATTGCATATTGTTAAATCCCAAAAACCGAGAGGTATCTCAGCCAAGATGAAGAGGAAGGGTAAAACTCAGACATCTACATCATTTGATCAGCCACGCAGAAGTCCACGAACAATACAAAAAGAGACTGAGATTAGTCCATTACCTTTGCTAGATCCTACAGACATCAGCAAGATAGTGATGATAAGGAGAACGATGAACCATTGGTTGAGGGTTGTTAATATCCCTTACAACTATACGTGTACATTGATCTCTTATTTGATGCATGACATCATGTGATGGAACATTAAAGGTATTGCAAGAGTTGTTGTGAGAAGAGTGTTGAAGGAACATCTCAAACAATACAAACCAAAGGTTCTGGGAATTTTAGAGCCCTGGATCAGCGGTAACAAAGCTATAAAAACAATACAAGGGCTGGGATTCCAAAACTCCTTCCGTGTTGAAGCGAGAGGATTCTCAGGCGGTATTTGGGTATGCTGGAATGAGATCGAGTGTAAGGTTGACATAATTAACTATCATAGACAATTCATCACCTGTTGCATTAACAAAAGTACATTGGTTACTTTCACATATGCCAATCCCCATGCCAATGTCAGAATCTTTCTCTGAAAACACCTTATTTGGATGGGCAATTCCTTTAGGAAACCTTGGATTGCCCTTGGTGAATTTAACACCACCCTTAGACCCGACGAAAAATATGGTTCCAACCATTATAACTATGTTGAGGCCAAACTCTTTTAGGATACTCTGTTGGATGCTTAATTATCTGATTTAGGATTTTCTGGACCGAGATTTACTTTCAAGAGAGGCAAACGTCAAAAAAGGTTGGATAGGGTAGTGGCGAATGACCTATTCATACATAATCAGTCCAATTTCATAGTCGTCCACCTACCACGCATTCCTTCTGAATGTTGCCCACTTCTTGTAAAATCTATTGCGCCTAAGAAGATACAATATCACTTCAATGCCAAAGCTACTTAGTCACACAACTGGGAATTCAAGGATCTTTTACACTCTGTTTGGAACAATAATGCAAGTTTTAATGAAGCTCTAAAGCTTGCTAAAGACCCTATTATGAAATGGGACAGAAACTATATTGTTGTGTAGAAAAAATGGAAGGTGCGTCTGCTAAGAAATATCAGCTTACTTGAAAAGGAGCTGGCTGAAGCTTAAAACTCAATTTCAGACAAAATCTACATCAACATGCAGGCCTAACTCAATGCTATCCTAAAAGAAGAAGAGGAATAACTTCAATAGAAGAGCCACTTGAACTGGGTAAGGGAAGATGATGTCAACTCAAAAAAATTCAATGCTTATATTAAACAGTGACGTCGTTTTCAATACCATCACCAAGCTTAGGGATGAGGAAGGCACTTGGGTAAGCAACGAGAATGTTTTGCAGTCAATGGTTTGAAACTTCTTTATGCACCAACTTACTGAACTGACTAAAGCTCTCAGTTCAAGACGGATGGACATTCCAGGGAACTTCCTGAAACTTTCAGCAAGTCAGAGGAACCAAATTGTCGCTTTACCAACTGAATTGGAGGTTCGAGCTGTCCTAAAGGACATGAATCCATACAAGGCGGCAGGCCCAGACGGGATCACTGGACACTTTCTTATCAGAAAATGGGAGACAATTAAACAGTCTGTCATGTTCACAGTAAAGGATTCTCTCTCGGGACATATGTTAAGCAACAAATTATGTAATTCTACTATTGTCCTAATCCCAAAGGTGAATGCACCGGAAAAGTGTGATCAACTGCGACCTATATCCTTCAAAAACATCTGTCTAAAACTCGCATCAAAGATAGTTGTTTGTGGACAGGTTGAAATAATACATGCCGGGCTGGATTGCACAAACCCAGAGTAGCTTCATACCAGGTAGGAGGATTACAGATAATATTGCCCTTACCCAGAAGGTCATACATACCATGAAGATGAAGAAGGGGGCAAAGTGTATGACCATTAAGGTCGATATAACAAAGGCTTATGACAGGTTATCTTGGAAATTTATCTGAGATACACTAGAGAGACTGGAGTTGTCGTCAAGCATCACTGCATATATTATGAACTCAATCACGACTGGGGAATGCTCTGTAGTATGGAACGGTAGTAGCACGACATCATTTAAAGCTAGCAGGGGCCTCCGACGGGGAGACCCAATGTCTCCTTATCTGTTTGTCCTTTGTATCAAGAGGTTAATCCATATGATTGAAGAACTAGTCTGACAAGGCTCTTGGCACCCTATTTCTCTGGGCAGAAGTGGCATCAAATTATCTCATCTATGTTTCACAGATGACCTTATTCTTTTTAGTAAAGCATCTACTGATCAAATGAAAACTATACGAGATTGCTTTAGAAAGTTTGGAGAAGCATCCGGCCAATCCATATCTATCAAGAAAACACAAATTTTCTTTGCAGCGAGTATTCCCAGACGGATCCGAAGAAGAGTGAGTAGGATTAGTGGTTTCAAAGAGATAAAGGACCTCAGAAAATACCTGGGGGTTCCAATTATTCACTCGAGAATCACAAAACAAACCTATGCAAGTATTTTGCAGAAGGTAGAGTCAAGAATCAATAGCTGGGCTGCTAAAAGTCTAACTCTTCCAGGACGATGTTGCTTGATCCGCTCAACATTGTCTGCCATCCCGATGTACACAATGCAAACGGCTCATCTTCCTCGAACCTTGTGCGACCGGATTGATAGTAACATCAGAATATTCCTCTGGGGGGCAACCATAAGGCCCACCCAATGTCCCTAGTGGCATGGGACAAGGTAACCAGTATGAAGGTTGATGGTGGATTAGGAATTCACACTATGAGAGAGTGGAACTCAACCCTCTTGCTAAAAAACACCTGGGACATTGCAACTAGAAGGGAGACTATATGGTGTAGATTCATGGAACCAAAATATGCTACCTACAATGAAGGAATGCATTGTTGGGTTTTGTGGAGAAAACATGTGCGGCGGAAGCAACAAAAAAAATCCACACAACCCAAAATAGGATCTCATTAACAACAGCGTATTCGGAAAGAGTGTTTGCGGGATATACCTTATCATGGAGCAAGTCCGGCGATGTCCCGCTGCACGATGGTGTGCAACATGCTGGCCTACACAGACAGAACTTCTCTCCCGTTCGTTAAGTGTGTCGTAGGAAGATCCGGCGGTGCTCCTTTTGTGCGGTGATGTACGCCGCTCGTAGCGCGTACAGATGGCCGTAGATGTCCTCTGAATGCCGACGTCTCAGCATTTGCGTCTCTACTTCATCCACGCAGATAGACATGAACTCCATGTCGCGCTTCCTAAGCCGGCGAGAAGGAGTCATCTCTGTGCGGTGGCGTGCTAGCGTCATGGTGCTCTCCTTTCTCTCTTGAGGATGGTGATGGCTAGGGTTTACATACGTGAGCATAAATTGAAAATCCTCTCTCAATATCTTATATGGATATCGGCCATCAAGCTCCTTTAAATAGGAGACGAAGGGAAGTAGGGTTTCCTAAACCCATCGGTAAACAAAAACACTGTGTTAATTAAAACGCTCGTGGATTAATTAGAATATTCTAGAATTCATTAATTAACCAAATAATCACATTAATTGATTAATTAATATCCAACTCCAAGAAATCGATTGGGATGGCTCTATGGGCATATATGCCAACATGCACATGAATGGGTTGAAATTTGCTAAGGAGGCCCTGGTAGGGAAGAGTTTACTCAAAAAATAGTCATATAAATGGTTATTGAATGGTAGAGCTACGAACTTCTAGTTTGATAAGTGGAGCCATCAGGACACAAAGCTGGTTGTTGTTGCACTGTGGGACGTCCCCCATGATCTAGTTGACCTTTAGGTGGCCAACGTTATCAATGAACAAGGTGCATGGGACAAGGGTTTTTTGAAAGATTGGCTTCCGAGCTCATATGTAGAACACATAGTCAGAATGAAACCACCCATTAAATATCATCGCAGCGATATAGTTGTTTGGTTCGAGTCAACTAATGGTTGTTTCACTACAAGCTTAGCATACCATCTGATAAGAGGATCGAGGAACCAAAAAGTCGAGGGAGATTGGGAGAAGTTGTGGAAGGCAAAAGTTGTAGCTAAAATCAAGTTCTTTATGTGGACTCTATCACACGATAGCATCTTAACCAACTACATGAGGGTTAAAAGGAATATAGACATAAATTCCACATGTTATAGCTGCCACGACAAGGAGGAAACAAGCCTACACACAATATGGGATTACAAGTATGTCAAAGAAGCTTGGATTGGTATGTTCCAGGACAGATTGTCGCCCGATTTCTTTAGCAGAGATCTAAAGGAGTGGTTGAGGTGGGGGTTGAGAGGAGACACCCATCAACTGTAACATCCCTGACCTGGGTTATACTTTAACCCTAGATGTTTTGTTTAAGAAAGATAATTATATACCTACTCTTACCTTTTGAAAAGTAATAAAGGCTCAAGAGGAACTTATATTTCAATTTTAGTCCTTGTTGAATGATGTTGAAAACAATGTTTTGCCTATTTTGGACTAAAGTGCAAATCACCCAAGTTGAAGGGTTAACTTGAAAATGTTACATGATAAAATGTTCCTCAAGTGTCTAAGCATCATAAGAATGAAGATGATGCAGAGGTATGCTTGTGAAATCCTGAGTACCAAGAAAGAGCTATAAAGCAATGTTTGTGCATTAAAACCTAGTTTTGGTGTAATGTGTAAATTACCAAAAACCTAGGGTCCAATATACAAAATAATACTTCTAAAGAGTTCCTAATGTTTCTTGGCATCATGTAGAGCAAATAAAATGAGATGGGATTCTCATTTGTATCACTTTGAAGGAGAGAGAATCTTGATATTAAAATAATCAAGATTTAAGCATAATTGAAACCAATGCAAAAATAAATATATTGCCCTTCAACCAAAATGTGTTGGTTGAAATACATATATGTGGACGTCCTTGTGCATTGAAAAGGCCACGAAATATCTAAAGTGAGTGGAGAGCCCACTCACATTAATTAAAGAAAAAGAAATATCCACTAACTTTTGGATATTATTATTAAATGGATTAAGGTGCTTAATTTGTTTTCCTTTAATTCAAGGATAATTGAAAGGAATAAGAGGCAAGGAATATAGCCTCGTATGTAAGGAAGAGGAGGGGTCAAGTGGTAAGGAAATGGAGGAATTATCTCCTACTTTCTCTCTCTTAAAAGAAATTTCAATAAAATACATATATACTCATATATCCATAACTTGAAAGGGTTATTTCGAAAACCACTTTCACTCTTTGCTTGAAAAATGACCAAGGGAGCTTAGGAGCAGGAGGAGGACGACCCCCAACCTGTAGGTAAGCTCCATGGCCTTCTTCAACCTTGATTTCCACCATGAAATCAAAATTCAATGCTTGATTTCTTCTTTTCTCCACTCAATCTTCAACTCTAGCCATTTCTTTTCACTCAAAGACTTAAGGACGAGCCTTGGATAGTTGAAGGAGTTGCTTCCACCATTGTAGACGTGAAGCTTGGAGCTTTGAAGATTCTTTGAAGGTGGGTTATATAACTTGAACCCTTAAGTATTATTATTGCATTCAATTCTTCAATTCATCTTGTTCATTTTGTTCTTCTTGAAATTCCTTTGGATAATTGATGGAATTACCATGAGAATGGAAGTAGATTTCGAAGGTCTAAGGCTTGATGATGATGACATAATATTAAGCACACACCTCAAAAGAAATTAGGTGCAAACGATTTCAACCTTGAGTCCAATCGGTCTCAAGATCGTTTCAGACCAAACAGTCTCAAGACCGTTTGAGGAGGATTGCTGATGTGTTGGATATTAATAAAATGGTTCTAATTGATTGACTCTCAATAGTTTCAGAGATGGATAATCTACTAACTTCAAACCCTAATCAGGTTGAAGTATTGAATTCACACTGAATTGAGTTGTTTTTAGTGGTTGATGGACCAAACGTTCTCAAGACTGTTTGGGGGTCAAACAGTCTCAAGACCATTTGGAGGTCAAGAGTTGTGGTGGATGGTTGGATATCCAAGAGTCAGAGATTGATGTACTTTAATAGTTCAATTGATGAAGGATTCAATGATGCAAACCCTAATCGATTGGTTGAAGGAAAACTCAAGTGATCCCTTCGATTTCAAGTTGGTTTGGACCAAACAGTCTTGAGACCATTTGAGTCCAAATGGTCTTGAAACTGTTTGGGGTCAAACGGTCTCAAGACTGTTTGGAATCAAACGGTTTCAAACCGTTTGGAGGATGAAAGGTCAAAACTGATTGGAGGTTCAAGATAATCAAAATCGTTTGGAGACTTAAGGTGAAGTTAGATCTATTGACTCCATGGTTGATAAAAATGATTATCAAAGATAGGTACGATGGTTGAATCCCTAAAGTACCTAGATGGTTAGTGCCTTTAGAATGGTTAACCCTAAAAAGCTTATGAAAGTAGTAACTCAATGCACTATGTCAACCATAGATGTATGTACTTGAATGAAAGGTTGATGTAACCTAATCAATTCGGGAGTAATTAACATCCTAGAGAGGATGATAGTAAGGAATTCATACATGAGTGTTAATCATGTAGTGATTAAGCCTTGACACTTTCAAATTGAATAGAATATGTAATTAGGGTATGATCCTTAGTAAAGAGATCATGAAACCCTAATCGAGAAGGTTAACGAGCCCTAACCCTAATTTAGGGAAATTTTGAGTGAAACCCTAATCCAAGGAATTGGTGTAACCCTAATTTAGGGTAGTGATATGAGGAACCCTAATTCAGGGTAATATGATAAGAAACACTAATTTAAGAGAATGCCTCGTGAAACCCTAATTTTGGGTAAAGATACATGAAACCCTTATTTGGGAAATGTTATAAGAAATCTTGATACAGGGTGATGTGATGTGAAACCCTATTCCAGGGTGATGTTATGTAATGCTATAAGAAGTACTAATTTGAAACCCTAACCCTAATATAGGGTGAGGTATGTGAAATCCTAATTCTGAGTTATAATACAGGAAACCCTAATCTTGGGCAATGAGATGATTAATCATAGCCCTAATTTGTGTAAGGGGATAAGTAACCCTGATTAACATGAAATGGGATACCCTAACCCTAATAAGGGAATAGTGGTGTTACCCCTATATAGCATGGTCTTGAAATATAGTTGATATAACTGTTATCATTATCATGTGTACTAACCATGCAGGTATCATGAGCTGATGAGCATATCCAGGTATGAGCTATGATGTTTCATTTATAGAATTTGTTAATGGGCCTTGTGAGACATAACATGCTTTGTTGCCTAGTGAAAGGAAACAAGAGATTAAATGGGCCTTAAGAGCCATGTGAGATGCTTGTGTAGCAAGTATCATGTTTACCTTGGTCAAATGACCTGAAGGTGATAGTTACCTGATAAAGTGGTAACAATGCTCAGTGATGAGCTAAGGGTTTGAATGCCCAGATCCATATGATTATGGTGATGTGATCATTGAGGGATGAGAATTCCCAGTATTGAAATAAGGGAATGAGATCCCAATGTCTTATAAAGATTGAGAAGTACTTGATGAAAGTAGTACATGTTTCTTTGTAGCATTTGTCATAATAATTTATGTTTGAAAACTTGGCTGATGCTAAAACAATATGAAAATGTACTTATTTAATCAAGTGAAATCTATTCATGTAGAGCCCTGACCATAGATCCATCATCGTCAGTAATTGGTGAATGTGAAATAGGTTTTCCTACAGGATCTTCTGATGAACGCATATTTTTGAATATGTAGGGGTAATGAGCGCGAGTACCTTATGCTCTGATTAAGGAATTGATGTGAGGTAAACATTAAGTTCTCTCAATCCTTCATTATATGTGTCGGGATGGATGTATCACAAATCTCCCGATGATGATGAATGTTGGATCGATGTGGGATAAACATTAAATCCCTCGATGCCGATGAGAGTGCAGCTGCCACTATAACTCTGTAGCGAAGTTGCCAGTATACCCTGGAAAGCTATGTTGAGCAGTTGACATAGTCTTGCTTATGGTCTCGTACTGACTGAGATGTGGGAGGTCATGGAATCTGATTCTTCCTTTGACCTTGTATGGTACCAATTTTGACTTCGCAGTGGTCGGTTGGAGTATGAGCGGTATACCTCATCTCCTCAGGGCATAAATATGGTTGTATAATGTAATCAGCCGTGTAATATATTTGCTTAAGGATTGAGTATGCCAATCATTGGTTGATGTTATAATTCTTCTATAAATCTAAATGGATAGATGTTATACATGTTCTTCATATTCCTTATTAAATAAGATGATATTGCTCTATCCTGCTTAATCAATGATTAAATCTTCTGCTCAGTTTATAACTGCTTTACTTGCAATGATGATATTTCTGGCGGAGAGTTATATCTCTCGCTGGGGCAATTTATAATTGTCTCACCCCCGTGGGATTCAACATTTTTAGGTGGATGCGGATGCAGGAGTAGAAATCGTATAGCAAGGGAAGAGCAACAACAACAACATCAGGGACAGTAGTGACATTCCAGGTGGAGGCATTGACTATCATGTTTTGTTTAGAGATTCCTATGTGTCGTCTCTGTACTCTCAGGTCCTCAGAGTAATAGTTAGTGCTTTTAATGTATCTATCTGAGATTTTGGCTTGATGCCTCGAGGTTTTATGTTGCCCATGTACAGATTTAGCAGGGCAGCTGTTGTATGTAATCCTCGAGAAGAGATGGTACATAATTGGTACTTTATGAACCAGAATGTAATTGAAATACTTTGGTTCTTGTTGAAAGAGTTTTCCTAAGAATGGATCTCTTTGTAAATGGTTTTAATTTTTAGTGATTTTCAGTAATTTGTTGTTAATGATTGCTTCCGCTTAGTTAATGACGTTTTGTTCGAACGCTTCACCACATCAACAAACTATGTTCATGGTCACTTGTTGGTACATTTGGAATTGCAGAAACATGCATGTATTTGAATAGAACATTAAGCCCGTGGCACATCTGATAAATTATATCAAGAAGGAAGTTGAATGTTCACTGAAAGCATGGCAGAATGAGGAAGGGGGTAGCTTCCACAACACTAACTTAGCTAAGAAGGAACAGTGGAAATGCCCAACTGAAGGAACACTCAAGATGAACATTGACACGACACTGGTGAGACATAAAATGGCGGTTGCAATGATTATTAGGGACAATTGCGGCACCTGGATTGAAGGTAATGACTGGAACATTGTATATGACTCGACTTTACATGTGAAATTGGAGGCAATACTTCTTGCCCTGCAGTGAGATGCAGACCTAAATTTAGAACAACTGGAAGTAGAGACAGACTGCGGACAGGAAGTGTTGATGATAAAGGAGGATCCGTCACCACATCCTAGATATACACAGTTACTCCTATCTATTCAACTCTTGTTAAGAGGTAAGGATGGTTGGCAACTTCAATTTGCTCACAGATCGTGCAACAAAGCCACAGAGGGACTGGCTAAGTTCCACCTTAGACACAAGTCAGGTCACTTCAAATATACCCGACCACCAGACGAAATCTGAGAATGGATCAATAAAGATCTTTGTAATGGTAGTAGTACTACCACATTTTCTTCTGTTTGCAATCCTTGTAATCCAAATTTATTTAATTTCCATGTACGAGGAGAGTGGGATGAATAGATGATCTCCTGACTTTGCCAAAAAAATCATGGAAAACAATCACCTTCTCCTTCTTATTTTGTTTTTCTCTTCAAGCACCTCTTCTTCTTGTGGATTGAGCCTTATCTCATAGGCTTGAAGATTACCTATAAATTTTTTAATAGGGAGAATGGAAAGTGTTTGATTTCTTCCATAGTTGTCACTGTCTTATCACACTGATGAGGAAGAGAGAAACAAATCTTTGTGAATGCCTTTCCATTGTATATATGTTGACCAAGTATTGCAAGGCCATTAACAATGAGTAAGTCTAGTATACATCTTTGAGATAGAGTCCACCTTGCTCAAGCAAAAGCTTTCAAGTTGTTATGTGAGCACGTAGACCTTGCTTTCCTCACTTGCTTTGTCCCCTAATAGTGAAACTTAGCTTTCTCCATATCTCATATGTCATGTCACAAGAAGATATATAGTTGAACATGGTGGGGCGGAGAGAGACATACAAGTTACTTATGGCATTGGCATTCCAGGTTGCTTCCATTAAAGTAGTTGTATCCCATTCTTCTAGATTTCCCATCCCTCAAGTTGCTAGTATGGAAGATCCACCATTTTCCAAAACTCAAGACTTGATTCATGAATATGGAATTAGACTATTCTCTTCCAATATTTAAAGTTTATCCCATAAAATGTTGGAATGGTGGATAAGTATCTCCTTTCTTAGTTGTCACCCATGTTCTCCTACTTGTGGAAGTAATTCCTGGAGAAGACCTTGCTCTCTGATACCACACGTTGGATCTAAATGTGCTCAAGAGGGGGTGAATTGAGATAATACCACTTAGAAAAATTCATCAGACCTTCAAAATATTTCTCAAGATAATTATAGAAGCATTAAAAACAAAGTGTTGTTGGATCCTTTGCCCAATAATTTCAAAATTATTAGGGTTGTTGAAGTCAAATATTATAATGCGATAGTAATTGTTCCTGTGTATGAAGTTTTAGGGTAAATTGACTAATTAATATGTGATTGTGGTTAATCTAAAAAAGTAAATCAATTAATAAGTGTTGACTATAATTTGGCACACTAGAACCTTTTTAGGATTAATGGTAGAAAAGTGGGCAAACTACATTTTTTATATCACAATTGATTTATTAGGGGGATAAATGCCATAATTGAATGTTTAATGTATAATCAATAAAATGCAATACTAAATAAATCCAAAGGTGTAATTAATGATAAAATCATATTGTTGATCTTGTAATCATCCTACCTAGAAAATTTCATGTCATTTGATACTTGTTTTCTCCCTCAAATTGATAAAAAGTAAAACTTATAAGTAAACTTAGTTTTGTCTGACTTAAATAATTGAGTTCATCAGTTTTACTAGAGTTATAGTTTATTTATTATGCAATTTGTTTATTTCTTTCTGCACCCTCATGTGATTGGACAATCCATCTGTCTTGTCCTTCTGCTCGAGTGACTGAGGATCATAATCTTTCTTTCCTTCCTTCTAGTGGTTCCACTCCCTATGAGTGTTAAACTCGCTCCTCATCCTCCACAACTAAAACTCCATATCTCCATTTTCTCTTCCATTCAATTTATCTCATCTTCAAGAATCAATTAAACACAAGTTCTCATGTTTTTACTATGTTAAATCAAAACACCTATTTTGTAATTGGTCATCTACACCGTAATTACTCCTTGTGACATCACATTTCCTCTATTATAAATCTCACCAAGAGATTACCATCCAAAGAGCTTCCAACTCCCCTTCCATAATCATGGATCATCAATTTCTCTCAAGTTTCTCTATGAAGAGCTCATGTGTAAGATTTCCTTCTCTAGAAACTAGAGAAATGTCAGTACTTAATTGTATGAATTCCCTTCTAAATTCTCAATTCATGCCCAATCGAAAATGATTGTTCTTGAATTCTATTTACATAACATTTCATTCATTTTTAAAACATGTCCAAACAATGCTTATGTGTATATGAAAATTCATGTATCTTTAATATTAGATAATTCAAAAATTTATTTTATATTTTTTGTAAATCTTAAATTCTGGATTTTTAGTTGTTTGAATGGTGGTCTAGTCTAAACCCAGATTAATGCTAATATGACAATATTTATGGAATCAATTTATTTTTGCAAAAAAAACTAGAGAATAATTCTCATTCATTCCACTCTGTAGTGTGGATAAGGAACTAGGAGCAATGTTTATGTTTTGACTGAGTTAGAGAGGTTTAGTTAAGGTAAAAAAAATAATAGAATTGGAAGATAATCAATGCTTTGCAATGGCATCTATGACTGTGTTCATGCCTCCGGGGGTATATTGGCACCCAACACAGCTGATAGAGTTGAACCTTCACCTTTCAAGTCTTGCATGAGACCAAATTGTAGTTGTGGAGTCTGGATGTGTCACAAAATGGAAATTACCTGTTGAGGGTCAAATAAGATTAGGGCATTAGTCCATTTGTTTTGTGGTAGGCATCCAATGAATGGAGGATGGCCTGAACTTCTTCCTCTAGGGCAGTAATAGCTTGGATCGGGTGACTAGTGCCCATAACGTAGTTTCCCCCATCATCTATAGTGTGAATTCAAATAATGGTTAATCCTGAGATGTGTTGAAAGGAGGCTCATTAAAGATGTAGAAATTTAGTCATTGCAATGACAAATAAGTCTTATGGAATTGTAGAGGCTTGACTTGCGATCAAGAGCATGCTATCTTCATGATGGTGGCAGTGCACTCCTTTATGAATTTAGTCTTGAGATTTATAGCTTTTGTGAGGTTTTTATGACTCAGATCATTTCTACATGACTAGATATGCCAGAAGGCTAATGACCACGTGATGAAAGAAATCTCCTCGTTTGAATTAGAGTTGATTATCACATTGATACACTCCTCTTCATTAAGTGTGAGGATGTACAAGTGCATTCCAATGGCAATCCATATTGGTTTTCTAAAGTGACAATCCCACAATGCATGGAGAATGGTGTCCCCGCCATTATTGTAGCGGGGGCATTCTTCTTTGACCTCAATATGCCATATACACTTCTCATTTGTGAGAAGAGCTTTATGTAGGAAAACCCATAGGAAAACACGTGTGTTGGCATGTTATTTTTCCAGAGATACTTCCACTAGATATTGGTTGTGAGGTTCTCATTTCTTCAGACCTAATGATAAGCTGATCTAGTGGTCAATTGACCATTTCTCTCCAACAGTCAGCCCCAAGTATCTTCTCCATCCAGGTTATCAGGGGGATGTGTGAATTCAAATTGCTTATCAGGTACTCTCAGGTAGGAACTCATGGATGAAGTCACAGTCCCAACTGCCTGAGTCCAACATCATAGATTGAATTTCTAGATATTCAAAATGCATCGGAGTTGAAAATTACTTGCATAGTCTCTCACTAATCTTCCCAATATCCAATTATCTGTCCAAACATTGGTATTTGTCCGTTGTTAATGATCTTGTAATTTGATCCTTTAATGGTGTGGAATATGAAGCTCCGGGTGGAGGAGCAATGTTTGTTAGAAAAATTAGTGTATCTCACATATTTTTTATTCATGACTTTAACCCAAAGCTTACCAGTTTGATTCAAAAAGGCCCATACGTTCTTAATCATCAAAGTGTGGTTATAATCCCAGGTATTCTTAATTCCAAGGCCACCAACATCCTTCTTTGAGGTGAGTTTCCACCAGGCGACTAAGGACGTCTTATGTTCCCGATTACCTAGCCAGATAAAGTGCCTAATGTGTTTATTCATGTTGTTGTAGAGCTATGGCAATAAATGACATGTTTGCATTGTATAGGTAGAGATGGCATGCAATGTGGATTTTGCAAGTGTAATGCGCCCTTTAAAGATAGATGATGCGGTTTCCAGTTGTTCATCTGATCCCTGATGGACTCTAGAATACTAGTACAAGTTTGTTTATTTAATCAGTGGTGGAGGATTGGGACTCCCAAGTATTTCCCAAGGTTGCATGTCTAGGGGAAGCCAAGTTTCCTGCTAATGGCTCACACCTCTAAACTTGGCAGATTTTTATTAAAGAAACACTTTGATTTCTCTTTAGATACAACCTGGCTAGAGACAATTACAAAAGGTCCAAGGATGCAGTTTACTATCTCTGCTTGTTGACAAGAAACTTCACACATGAGGAGTATGTCATCAACAAACATACATAGTTAGTGCCACCTATAGAGAGAATTATGAGTTTCCATTCATTAGAATCAACATCATTGGTGATTGATTGGTTGATCCTATCAATACAGAGGACAAAGACATATGGACTTATCAGGTCCCCTTGTCGCACCCCTTTGGAAGCCTTGATAGGTTGGAGTGGTTCACCCTCCCAAAGGATTGAAGTAAGTCCTGAGATTATTATCTACATTATGAGGTTGTGTAGTTTCTGGGGCATTGTTTTGTATCTGAGGGTGTCTTCAATGAAACTCCAACTCATATGATCTAAATCCTTGAATAGATCAAGTTAAATGTACATCCATTTTTTCTTTGAAGATTTCACCTTCATGGAATGAATAACCTCCTACACTAGGAGGATGCTATCACTGATGGACCTACTAGGGATGAAGTTGGACTGATGCGGGAAAATCCATGCATTGAGGTAGGGTTAAATACTCTCAACTAGGATCTTGGACAACAAATTTGAAACATCCATTGTTAAGAGATATATGCCTGAGGTCGCTACAAGATTGCGGGTTCTTGATTTCTAGAGTGAGGACCATGTAGGATTTAGTTGTATTTGGCTCAATTTCCTCATTAGTGAAATCCTAATTGATATATTGTATGACTGAGGGACTCATGTGATTCCAATTATTCTAAATGAACACATTGAAGACGTTGTCGGGACCGGTTGCTTTGGAAGGGGACACATGAACATGACTCGCCTGATCTCTTCAGAAGAGGGGGTTGAGTGCAAATCCTGGGCTTCACTAGGGGAGAGCTTAGGAAATAGACCAGTGCAGATATCAATCTGGCACTGAGATGTTGGGCTTCCGCACATAAAGATCTTAGAGTAGAACTCAACTATCATAACCTTTAGGGTTGGGGGGGAGGTAATCCAGTTACCTACAACATCCTTCAAATGACATATCTTGTTGAAATGCCTCCACACTTTGACGTAGGACTGGTAGAACTTAGTGTTCTAATCTCCATACTAGAACTAATCAATGTATGCACATTGTTTCCATTCATCTTCCTCACACATGATGATTGGATTGTACTTCTCCTGGAGCACAATGCATCGTGTGTCTAAAAAGGGAGGTTTGAGGTTAGGGCATTTACCTAATAACTGTTGACTTGTACGAATAGATATCACTTCATCTTGTGTTTTCTTTTATCATGTTTTGCATCCCATTTAATAGTTTTTTGTGTGAATGAAGATAACATTGTGACAAAGGACTCATATTGTTTCCATTTTGGAAGGAGTTTCATCATGAAATAAAGCATTAGTTTCCATGATGCTTTGATTTTGAAGGCTAGACTCTTCCTCATGGGTGATCTAGCAATAGATAGAAGTAGAGGATTGTGGTTGAAGGACAACCTTGGAAGAATTGTGATGGGTGCTTCAAGGAAGGTGGATAGCCATTATACATTGTCAATGACATGATACAACCTCTCATGTAGGTTCCCTCTATGAAATGTGTAGAGTCGACCTTGTGATTTCATGTCACTAAGACATGTATTCATCAAGCACAAGTTCAAGTGCCTGCTATATGAATTGTCAACGAAGCTGCCACCCTTCTTTTCTGAGCTACTTAACATAGTGTTAAACTCTCCTATTAATGTGGTTGAAGAGAACCTCTAGTATGTCCCACAGTTGCTTATGCTTGGTAGTATATGGAGTGGCATAGACTATAGTTAGATACCAACTATTATTGATTTTGCAATGAATAAATTGTCGACGATTATATAAAATCTCCACATTGCATCTGTTGTTATCCCACCGTATCCAGATGCCTCTGGAGAAACCAATGGATTCTACCTAATGTGAATAAGAGAAACCTATCTTGCAGATCACCGCCTCAACAACACTCTCGCTACATTTCTACAATATGCAATTTATGAGAGTATTTCCACTCTTTCATAAGTCTGGCTCTATTGCCCGAGTAGGCACCGTCAATGTTCCAGCAACAAATCATTAGAATCATGAAGTACTGGGTAGCCTTAATTACATGTTGCGAGCACCCCCACAATGACTCTTCATTTCCCTCATTTCCTTGCATATCTTGATGTGATACAATGGATTCAGTGTGGTCGCCTTCGAAGTCCAGTGACCTCCTAGTGCCCATTGTTGATTCACACTAAGAAGATACCTCCTCCTCAACCATTTCATGTGTTTTACCCTTATTCCTTACTATATCTGGGATTTGGACCGTCTGGTATACAACTTTCCTATTTCTAATAATGACAAAACCATTACCTTCTTGGCCATGCTTAAGGAGGGGAACATGGTGTTGAGCACCTACTTCTTGCATCGTTGACTGTAACTGGTATGGTTGGTATAGTTGAGTGTCATGGGTCCTACCATGGCAAGTTTCATCATTGACAAGGTGGACCACAATATTGTCTTGTGTATTGCCTTTCTTATGTGAGGTGATGTTAGCCTTGCTTGCATCATATTTCTTCTTTGACTGTGCCTTCTTCTTTTTCTTGCTTACCACTTCTTCACAGTCTGATTCAACCTCATCTGACTTGGCCTCTTTATTGGAGTAGGCAATTGGAATAGCTTCCTAATTCTTAGGTTTGTTGTTTGAACCCATTTTCCACAGTGGGGGCTTCTAGGCCTGGTCATACTTTGTTGGTGGCTTCCTATGCTCAGGCTCCTATGCATGAATATCCATAGTATAAATTATACCTGGCATTGGGATAGGCGCCAACGTAGACGTTGATGCCGAGGGCACTTTAGAAGTATGTATACATTCAGGTTTCAGCATGTCCCAATTTTCAACACTTCATACATACATTTAGGAGATTCTCATATTGAATCTTAAAATGTTCATTGTTGATAAACACCCACGATAGAAGGGGCTTGGCTGTTTCAACTTCAACATCAATTTTGCCAAACTTGCCTCTATTGCATTGTGATCTATTATAAGACCCCTAACATGATTTCTTGTTGATCTTGCTTGCTTAGCATAATTGGATGATTATAACCTTAATCTAATAATATGATGTGCCTTGATAACATGTGACATGCTTATGTTTTTAGTTTGGTCTGGTTTGAATGTTGTTTGTGTTAGTTATACATATATGTGCTTGTTTTGAACCTAGTTGCAATTTACCCATGTTTAGGGTCTATCTTGCAATTTTTCTAATGATTGTTGTGTCTCACATGTTTTGGTATCATGGTGGAGAGATAATGGCGCCCCATAGCTATATTGCACCTTGGTTTGATGAGATGACATCATGTGTTGACGATTAGGTTCTTGCTTAGATGCTTTGTGTCGATGGTTGGCCTTGCTTGTGTGTTGACAGTTGAGTTTTGGTTTTTAGCAACCACCTTGATGTTTCTTCAACCATGGTATCTTCATTTGATGCATTTTTTAGTATGCCTAGTCGTGTTGGCGGTCGATGAGCCAAGATACCCTAGGGTTGGATTTTATGTGGTCGCTAGGGTTTGATCTCCTATGGCCGCTATGTCTTCTTCAACTGATTGGCTTTTGGACCTCATGTCCCTTCAACTGATGGGATTCCTTGGACCAAGTAGGTCACTGGTTTTCCTAGGTTTTATCACCCATGTTGCATTCATATGTTTAGTGCTTGCATGGATGATTTTCTAGTGGACAAGTGGCACATGTGAGCATGACACCTAACCCTCCTTACCTCTCTCTACCCTTGGATATATATACCCCTTTCTTTACATGCAAGTGATCCTTTCACACCCTCTCATTTCTCTCTTCTTCTTGGAACTCGTCCCTTGCGTTCTTGGTGGAGAAGGTGGTGCTTGAGCTTGGAGGAGGTGAGCAAACCCCTTGTATGAGGAGACAGGGTTTGGAGCAACTCTTTTTTGGTGATCCTTTGATGTTCCTTGATCTTGGTAAGTGATATCTATTGTTTGATCTTGTTTTCTTGAAACCCTACCCCTCTTCTTTCTTTTGGATGAATCCATCGGTCTCCACAATGGTGCTTATTGAGGAACTTATCTCTTCTTGGCCGAATCCATGGTTCTCCATGGTAGTGCTCAAGTTGAGTTGGAGATTTTCTCTCTTCCTTGTCTTTTTGGTCTAGGGTTTTGCTCTCTTTCTTGTGCTCCTTTAACCTAGGGTTGTTCTTCTTTCTTTGAGGTGGTTCTATCTTGGTTGTGAGGTGGTGATCAAGCTAGGTTTCCTATCTTTTCTTGGAGCATCTTGATTTTGGAGTTTTTCATCCCTGTGAAAGTGAGTTATATAACTTTCTCCTCGATTATTGTTGCACTTGACTTTGCATGCAAATTGTCTATCTCTAAAACGTGGTTCCTAATAGTATGATGATGATATCTTGAACTAGGGTTTGTGATTATGTGGTGATCTTAAGTATATTAAACCATTCTTATGAACCCTAATTCTTGTACCTGAACTCTTTTTGATGATGGAGGTGTTGGTTATTACATGCAGATGCTAAATGTTGGTTTTTCTTCTAATGATCATGGTTTTGTTCTCTTGCTTTAAGATGGAGGTTTTTGATACATGTGTGATGGCTAAAATATTGGTTTTCTCTCTTGTCTCATAGTTCAAATTTCTCTCTCATGATATGGTTTTACCTTGTTTGTTGATGGTGAAATTAGGGTTTTGGTGTTGTTTACCTTCATGTGGTTATACCTTGTTGATTTTGGTTTCATGGTGATGATCAATCTATTTGAGCATGTGATGAATGGTTTTCTCTCTCTTTATGATCACTAAGTTAGATCTCATGACTTGGTCAATGAGTTTTTCCATGTCTCTCCAGTCACCATTTTTTGATGCCAGTGGTAGCCAAGTCCTAATGTCATTGCTCACTAAAGATGTTTCCTCTTCAATTGATGACCTTCGATATCCAAGAGATCTTCAGTTGATGAAGAGGTAAGGTTCGCTTCAGTCACCCAGTCTTCTTTGACCCAGTTCCCTTCAGTCGATGACATGCTTTGTTCCTCTTCAGTCGCTATGGGTTGATCCATGTGGTTGATTAGGGCGATCCACCTCTTCGACCGATGAAGATGGTGTAATCTATTCCTCTTCGTTCGATGAGATTTTCTGGGCATATGTTTTCCTTATATGTTTGACTTGTTTACTTCCAAGAAAGTTGGAGATGATGTAATTAGGGTTTAATGTCAATTTCTGATTGGAAACCTTAATTCAATTGGTTATGTTGAAACCTAAATTTCAAGTACATAATGATGTTGCCTAGTTACTTGAATAACTAGCATGTTGATAGAACCTTTTCTCTCTTGTAATTTTTTTAACCCTAATCTATAATCATATAAGTGTTATGGTTGTTGAATCCATGGTTATGTTGAACTTATGTGTACCATGTGTATGGCGGTAATGATGAGCCTTGATAATGATGTTCTTGCAGAGAATAATGTGAATGGTCTTATGACCTTTGTAATGGATTTGTACCTTAATTTGAGTTGATATCCTTTGTGTGTTGTGATGAGGGATTGATATCCCATGATTATGAGATAATGATCAAGGCCTTGTGTATGGCAGTGTATCAGTAGCATGTGGTTATGTGACAAGTTTATACTTAATACGTTTTATACCTTCTGAAGTTTCAATCTACCTTATCTTTTGTAGAATCTCTCTAGGATTTGTATGTAACTTGATTGATGCAGTTAAAAGACACTTAATTGGCTTTAAATAATCAAGTGGAACTCTATTCATGTAGTTTCCCTAGCCATAGATCCATTCTAGTCTCAGAAATTCCTGGATGGTGAAACGAGTAATCCCTTAATGGAAACTTAGAGTGCATACTATTGAGTATGCGAGGTGTAAGTGACTAAGTGTCCTTGTCATCCTGATCCCAAGTTTTTTATGATGGCTGCGGTCATGCCTCGGAAGGAGAACAACTACGGTCGTGTCTTGGTGTATATGATGTGATAGAGGATAGATGTGGTTGTACCTTAGATGTTTGGGTTTGTATACCTTGTTCACTAGTCCCTGACCTATATACCAAGGCATACTAGGTTTATTTGCATATGGACTTTATATGCCTCTCTGGTAGACTTGTATTGACCGAGGGTGGATAACATCATAGGAGTTTGGCTCTCCTAGATCTTGTATGGCACTATTTTTGACTTCACAGTGAACAGTTGGAGTATGAGTGGTATACCTCATCTCCTCAGGGCTTAAAAGACATAATACAACTGTGTAGTATGTCTACTTAGGTTTTAAACATGTTTCACATTGGATGTTTACCCCTGCCTTGTTTTTATTACTGCTTAGTTGTTATATAATGGTAAGAGAAATCAATTGTTATCCATGTTCTTCATATTCCTTCTAGAAGTATATGATGATCTTCTTATTTGATAGAGTTGTTAATCTACCTAACTTGTGTAATTAGTTTAAGTTATCCATTTAGCTAAATCTGCTCATCCTGCTTAATGATGTTATATCCATTCATATTTCAATAATCGTTGGTTGAGAGTTATATCTCTCACTGGGAAATGAGTCTCACCCTCATGGTTCACCACATCTTTTTAGGTGGTCGTCAGCAGTGTGGGTAGGATCGTGCTGTGGAGGAAGAGCATCTTGGAGATCATTCATCGTTGAAGGTTGGATAGTTGCTAGTGTTGTGTAGTAGAGTCCTAGTGTCATCCATGTACTCAAAGGTCTGAGAAGGGATCTGGTTTGTCGATAATCTATATAATGATACGTGTTTTGGTAGTATGCCTTTGTTGTATATAAGTGGCTTGTATATGTGAGCATGTATTTTTTGTAATAGGACCTTGTTGTAATATATTTGCACACGGTAATGGTAATATGAGATTGATTTTAATTTACTTGCTTTTGTGGTTATGTGGGTGTTTAATTGCTGATTGCACACTTTATTTTGAGTAGTCTCATTTGTGTGGCATCGGGGTGTCACCAGTTTGGTTGGTATCAGAGCTCTAATTTCATTGAGTCTAGAGGGACATAGGACTAGGGTTGTGTCTATTCTTACGTCCTCAAACATATCTGATTTTAGTTGTTGCTTATGCAGATATGTCTCAAGAGCATGAAGAACATGTTGAGAGTAGTGTTGTTTTTCCTGGAGGTGGTGCCATGAGGCAGGACATATTATATGGAGTGTATGAAGTGCCTTAGTTTGACCCAACAACAATGGCCAATCCCACTTTTTAGTCCATGTTTGAACAATTAATGGCCACGGTTTTGCATATGGCGGATAGAGAACTTGTATACCTCAAGCAAGGGCTATTATTCCCAATGTGGAATCCTAGGTTTCTGAGAATACTTTTGAGAGGTTGAGGCATGTCGGGGCTTTAGAGTATGTGGGTACAACAGACCCGACGGATGCAGACATGTGGCTGACAGAGTTGGAGAAGGCATTTAAGATCCTCAATATCCCTGAAGAGGACAAGGTGAAGGATGCGATGTACCTACTGAAGGGCAGTGCTGGCCACTGGTGGAGCATTGAGGAGGAGAAGAGACCTAGAGTGGTGATCAATTGGGAGGACTTTTAGCTAGAGTTTTTGAGCCGATACTTCTCAGAGACTTATCTTGATGATAAGATCTCACAGTTCAAGAAGATCTGGCAGGGATCAATGACGATCAGTGAATATGATGTGAAGTTCATGAAGTTGTTGAGGTTTGTCCTCACATAGATGTGACAGATAAGGAGAGGATCTGATAGTTTGAGAAGGGGTTGAGAATAGAGTTGACAAGGATAATATCTGCTTTACAGAATAGGGAGAGGTTCTCTATCTTTGTGGCATAGATGAGGAGGATTGAGCAGTCGGCTAGTGAGAAGCGTGAAGCCAATGCTAAGAAGAGATTGGCTCAGTTTCAGGGATAGTCTTATGGAAGATTCAAGAAGCCTAGTTTTTCATCACCTCAGTCACATCATAGATCAGTAGTATAGTCTTAGTGGTCCCTAAGCAAGGGTAGAGGTTGTAGTTTTCTGCCAGTTGGAGCCCATAGTGCATCATTAGTATTTGTGATAGGGCCATATAGGCCATAATACTAATCAATGACTTAGCACATGTGTGGGAAGATAGAGAATATCAGATGGACTTTCCCTATGAAAGATGAGGAGGTGATGCAGCAGCCAAGGTAGATTCATCAAGTTTCTCAGCGGTAGAAGTTCAACAATGGTAGTGGCAGAGGATGCGATCATGCATTACAGGCAGGATCCTCTGGGCATGCTAGAAGAGGACATGGATAGTAGCAGGAAACAACTCAATTCTATGCTATGAGTCAGCCGAAGGGAGTGGTCAACCCATGGTTCATGACTGGTCCGATGGAACTTTTTCATTTGATTTGTCTACTTCTTCTTTTGTATCCATTTTAGTTGACCCCGGGTGCGATGCACTCTTTTATCACCAGAGAGGTGATATGTAGTTTCTTCTTGCCTATTTGTAGTAGACTGAATAGTCTCCTTCTAAAAACCCCTCTTGTTGGTTCCACCGAGTTGTGGGAGGTGTGTCCATCATGCGTTCTTTCTTTCTCAAGACACCGCATTCAAGTAGACTTATGCCACTTGACATGCATGCATTCAATGTGATCCTTAGGATGGATACCTTGGAGAAGTACAGTAAGTCTTGGACTGTAGCTCCAAGGTGAAGACATTCTTTGATGATGATTTTTTGTGGATCTTCCAAGGAGATATGAAGATTTCTTTGATGTGCTTGGTGTCAGCTATGATAGCAATGAAGTTGATGAGGTAAGGGTGTGAGGCTTTCTTGGCACATGTTGTGGATACCAAGGTGATGAATGCTAGTATCCAGGAGGTTTTGGTGGTGTGTGAATTTGATGATGTGTTTCTTGAAGAGTTTCTTGGAGTTCCCCCCTCCTAGAGAGATTGATTTTGAAGTCAATCTTATTCCTGGTACACAGACGATAGCACAGTCACCGTACAGGATGGCACTCACAGAGATGCAAGAGTTAAAGAAGCAGTTGCAAGAGCTGTTAGAGAAGGGCTTTATTAGACTAAGAACTTCCCCTTGGGGTTCTCTCGTGTTTTTTGTCAAGAAGAATGACGGTTCTATGAGGTTGTGCATAGATTATCGACAGTTGAACAAGGTCATGATCAAGAACAAGTACATGTCATCAAGGATAGATGATCTATTTGATCAGCTGAGAGGTGTTGTAATGTTCTCAAAGATAGATCTGAGGTCAGGATACCATCAGTTGCGGATCAAAGTGGATGACATACCCAAGTCAGCTTTTAAGACTAGGTATGCTCACTACAAGTTTCTGGTTATGCCGTTTGGGCTAACCAACACACCAAAAATATTCATGGATCTATTAAATAGGGTGTTCATGTCGTATCTTGACTAGTTCATGGTGATGGCCATCAATGACATCTTGATATACTCTAGAGATAACCACTAGCATGAGAAGCATCTACGAAAAGCATTGACGTTGTTCAGACAACACAAGTTGTACGTTAAGTTTAACAAGTGTGAGTTCTGGTTGGAAGAGGTGTCTTTTCTACGTCACGTGATATCTGCTAGAGGTGTCTGTGTGGACCCCAAGAAAGTACGATCACTACTAGAGTGGGTACATCCTAAGATACCAATGATGATTTGTAGTTTCCTAGGCTTGGTAGGTTACTACATGAGGTTGATCAAGAACTTCAGTATTGTGGCATTACCCCTAACCAAGTTGACAAGGAAATGTGTACCTTTTGTCTGGGATGATAAGTGTCATCGTTCTGTCCAGATTTAAAGGAGAAGTTGACCAGTGCATCAGTGTTAGTGCTTCTAGAACAAGGGAAAGGCTATATCATTTTATGTGATGTATCAAAGAATGGTTTGGGATGTGTGCTGATGCAAGACAAGAACATGATTTCTTATACTTTGTGACAACTTAAGAAACACAAGGAGAGCTACCCGACGCATGATTTGTAGCTTACAACTATAGTTCATGCTTTAAAGATTAGGAGACACTACTTCTATGGAGAGAAGTGTCAGATCTTCATCGAACACATGAACCTTCAATATATCTTCTCAAAGCAGAAGTTGAACATGTGGCAGAGTAGATGGATGGAGTTGATCAAGGACTATGATTGCATGGTAGAATACCATCCAAGGAAGATGAACATGGTGGCAATTGTGCTTAGCAGAAAGGCTTCTTTGTCGTCACCTGCAAATAAGGCACAATTCCTTAGTGTATTATAAGTGAGACATGTTGTGTCGTTGCGTCAGATGAACGCAAAGTTAGAAGTCTCCTTGTTGGCATGCTTGTTAGTGTAGTTGCAGGTGAAGCCCATGTTGATACAGCAGATTGGTGATGTGCAATGGGATGATACTGTGATACTACATATCTGATTAGAGTTTGACAATGATAAGTGTGAGGGCTTCCATGAGACAGAGGATGGGATAGTTTGTTTCCATGGTAGGGCATCAATTCCAGATGATGATGGTCTAAGGAAGATGGTCCTTGAGGAAGCTCATTCCTTGATGTATGTGTATCCAAGCAGTACCAAGATATACCATAACTTGAAGGACCTTTATTGGTTTTTCATAATTGTTCATGCATGAAGAAAGCTAGCATAAGCCAGCTTGCAAATAGAGCATGTCTGCAAGCTATGAGATAGAACAATAAAGAAAAATCGAAGGACAACAAGTTGGGCAACTATAGGGATATAGCCCAACTTTCACAGAGAGAAAAAACACATGATGAAATTAAAGTGACAGCTCTTGGGGGAGGCACCCCTTAGACATGTCCTCAACAGTGAAAAAAGAAGAAGAGATCTAAGTTACTAGTTAATCGACAACTCAAAAGTCAGATTCATCTGTGTTGATTTCCTCCAAAGTGTAGTAACCATCTCCATCCTTTCCTCCAAATATGTTGTCTGAGTTTGCTTCAGCAGGATTTATTTGGGCTGAAGTGGAGGTTTGTCCTACATGTTAGCAAAAATAGATAAGTCTAGTAAAATGTTGGAGATCGGGATTTGAGGTTGTTTGTTTGTGTCTTTCAATTTCCTCTGATTTCTTTCTATCCAAATATTCCAAAAGATATTGATGATGATGTCTTCAGATCAGAAGATTGTATGTTGTGTGATGGGTTTAATGTTGTACACAGTTGTTGACTCAAGAAGTTTGTGTAAGTTAGATGTGTTTGAAAAGAAATTTTGTAAAATGTGTGACGTGTAGATGCATCTAGTGACATGAAGATGCATCTAGAAAAGATAACATCTGGTTGGTTCGATGAAACCTCTTCGAGTAATGTTGTGATTAGTGAGGATTTTATTTTGTGTGATCAACCAGAAAAAGATTTTCTATTTTTGTGGCGATTTGGCCTTCCAAATTAGTTTAAGGTTTGACAAGTGGCCCATATAAGATAGGAAAGTAGACGTTGCTTTGGGGATATAGTAAGGTCCCCATTTCCACGTAATTTTATTGCTTGTGTTGAATTCTAGTTCTAGGATGATGTCCCTCAAAACATTGTTGTCGACATAAGTTTGAAGATGTCTTTTAAGTACATTTTGTCTCTGAATGGTGAGGAGTTTGAGGGATTTTGCAATGTTGAGGGAAAGAAATTTTGGTGGAATGAGCATCTGGGGGTGCAGGTTTTGAATATTATTGTGGTGGTACCATGGGTCACTGATGCGATGATTTTGAGTCGCATTTATGGACTTGTTTTACTTAAGTTTTATGTGTTTATTGGTCACTTTGGTGGTTAATATCGCATAATTCACTTACTTTAGTCTATGATCCTTCTTAGTGTCAAATATCCCTTATTTTATCGTTTTAAGCATAAATGATTACAATAATATGTTTTATTTCGGCTTATGTGGTTTTGTGTTGCAATTTCAGGAAAAATGCATATCTGCAGCTATCGATACCATCGACAGCTGTCGATACTATTGACATACCATCAGGTTGCCAACAACCAACTAGTCGATACTATCGACCACAAACTTGATACTATCGACACGTGTAGCTCCAACGACATAAAAGGGATAAAACTGTCGCTTAGGAGTGTCGATACCATCGACCCACGTCGATGGTATCGAGCCAGCAGCAGGCGTAGTGACAGAAAAGAAAGAAGGCTTGCCGATATTGTGAGGGGTCGATACCATCGACTCGCGTCGATGGTATCGACACCGTCAGATGCAAGTTTGTTTCAAATTGATCTAAATTCGACGGATGTGATATTTTTGCAACCTAACTCGGTGATTATACCTAATGATGGCAGCCAAGAGCCATCTATCACGTCATTAGCCGTTGCACACGTCCCGAGAAGGTGTGGAGAGAAGAACGGAGCCCAGAAGCACGCCCCGACCGTTCCGGAAGCCGAAGAAGACATTTTCCACTGCCGAAAGACTGTGGATCACACACTCCACGCCGAGGAACGATTGGATCTTCTCCGTTCAGGGGTTTCATTCCTTATTCACGTTTTTCTCCATGTTTCCCTTTTCCTCAACCATGTCTTTCTCTGAGATGAACATGCGGGGCTAATCCCCTCTATCTTTAGGACCGAGAGTAGCCCGGGGAAGCATTGTATGACATTTTTATCATAATAATTTATCATTTATCTCTTAAATTCGTGGTATGATTTTGTTTTCTCAATTATATTGTTATGCTTGATCACCATAATAATAATCTAATGCCCTTAATTACTTTGAAAGAAGAATTAACGGTTGAAAAGAGACAAAATTCACATTAACTCATAAATTCCTTGAACAAGGTGATGTACGGTTAATGGTGGAAACCCAGAGGTTGATTGTAATGCACCTGGTTTAGGGTATAGGTTACTACGACGGTGGAATCAACCTAGACATAGGTAGTGAATTGTACCGTGACAGTGGACAATTCTGACTACAGGCCACTACCCGGATTGAGAGATAAACCTGAATTATTATGTGGAAATTCATACAATGAAAACCCACGGTGAAACTGCAACCCTAAAGATCTCCATTTGAATTGATTAAACTAAAAATTTAATCGATTGCTTTGCTTTCTTTTATTTTTATTTTCTTTTTAATCAACTCTCATAACCTTTGTATTGGTCTAGCTGATTGCGAGTAGTTAGTAGTAGTCTACCGATAATTTAGTGTCCCTGAGTTCGACTCGGGCCTCACAAGGGCCTGTACTACATTGACGCGTGCACTTGCGTTATACGCACGGTAAAATCGTGTCAAGTTTTTGGCGCCATTGCCAGGGACACGCCAAATTGTCGGCACTACGAGTGCTACAAGCGGCCATTCTAGGCCACTTTTTATTTTAATTAGTTTGTAATCATTTTTGAAATTCATAGTTATATCTTTCATATTTTGCAATCATCTAGCACGGTACTGAACTGAAATTAACATTTTGTAGGTACTAGTGCATGGTGAGGACGCGTAGTACAGACTACACGCAGCCTACACCTGAGGTTCCACCAATGGGATCAGACGAGGGGGAAAACAACATTCCAGACCAACTTGAAGATATAGATTTCGATTCTGAACCAGAGGTGATGGCTGAAGAACAGACAATATGGAAGAAAATAAAAGCTTCTTCTTCATCTGCATCAAAGGGGCCAATAAAGAAACAGGCAATCAACATTCCAAATTATAAGATTGATCCGGCACTCATAAATTTGGTGAGATCAAATGCATTTCACGGGCTTAAGAATGAAGATCCGGTTGCTCACATAAGCCAGTTCGTGGAAACCTGTGACATGATTAAGATAGACAGGTTCCCTCAAGAGGCGCTCTATCTGAAATTATTTCCCACTTCTCTGGCGGGAAATGCTAGGGAATGGCTGTATAACTTGGACGACGAGTATGTGGAATCTTGGAACCACATGGTTGAAGTTTTCTTTGAGAGGTTCTTTCCACCTGAGAAGACCAATGATCTGGTACGGACGATCCACAATTTCAGTCAAAAGGCAGGAGAGACTTACTCTGAGACTTGGGAGCGTTTCCAAATCATGCTGAGGAGGTGCCCACATCACGGGCTGGATAAAGATAAATGAGTAAAGATCTTCTACTTCACCTTGAATGAGCATGACAGAAGCAATCTGGACTCAGCAGGTTACGGTTTCTTCTTGAACAACACAAGTGACATGTGTTGGGAAATTTTGAAGAACATGGCTAGGAAGCAATCTTGGGGCGACAGAGACGCAGTGGAGCAGGTTAGAGCTACAGGAGAGTCTAAGGCCATCAAGGAGCTGAACGAGAAGATGGACCTTCTAGCCAAGAAACTACTTGCAAAAGAAGATGTAGAATCTGAGGATGAAGCTCAAGTAAAGTTCATGCGCCAACAACAGGGGTACAGAAACAACGATTACTCATGGAGGAAAGACAAGAAATTCTCCTGGAAAGACCCAAATAATTTCTTGCAAGACCCCGACACAAAACCCCAACCGTCATCAGAGGATAAGAGCAATGAGTTGCTCAATCAAGTAATAAAGCAGAACCAAGAACTCATGAGCACATTTGGCCAGCAGATCAAGCAACAAGGAGAATTCATGAATCAGTTTGGACAGACCTTACAAAGTCACGGGGCTCAGATGAGGACAATAGAGACATCGTTGGTGCAGATGGCAGCTGAGATAGCGAATCTGAAAAAGCCAGCGCAGCAAGGCTTTCTGGGAAATACAAACATTCCAGTAGGAAATCAACAGGCCAAGGCAATTTTGCTAAGGAGTGACAAGAAGATTTTAAACCCCAGGGCCGATGAACCAAGCAAACCCCAGTCATAAACTGAAGGTGAGGCCACAAAGGAAGTGCCAATTCCAGTCACAGAGTCGGTTGAGGATATAGCAGAGGATGTCACAGTAGAACCCATTCATGTTGAGGAGGAAACCCAGAAGAGGACGCCATACGTGTCGCCACACCAAAGGGCATAGAATGTCCCGGTCCCATATCCAAATAGTGCAAAAGCAAAGAAAGTGGACGCACAGTTCAAGAAGTTTCTGGACAGCTTTAGAAAGCTTTTTGTCAACATTCCACTTTTGGAAGCAATCGAGCAGATACCCTCCTACGGGAAATTTTTGAAAGACATCATCACAAATAAAAGAAAAATCCCTGATACTGAGGTTGTGGTTCTCAAAGAACATGTGAGTGCGTTCATCATGGGCACATTGCCACCTAAAAGGCAGGATCTGAGCTGCTTCAACATTTCATGCTACATTGGCAAAGTTAAGTTTGGCGAAGCACTATGCGATTCCGGGGCAAGCATAAACCTGATGCCTCTCTCGACGTTTAAGAAATTGGGATTGAAAGAATCAAGGCCTAGCAATATGACAATACATTTGGCGGATAATTCAGTGGTGAAGCCGTATGGTATTTGTGAAGATGTTTTGGTGAAAGTTGATCGGTTTGTATTTCCAGCAGACTTTGTTGTAATGGAAATGCAAGACGAACAAGGTAATGAGTTACTCCTTGGACGACCTTTCCAAGCCACTGCGGACATGATACTTGAAATGGGAAGAGGTCGGTTGACCTTGGGTATCGCTGACGATCGGTTCGAGATGGTCATGCCTTCCAGTACCACACAATCGAAAGACAAGGAGCACTGCCGCATGATGAAGCACTTTGATCAAAATATCTCTTTATGTCTAGGGAAGCCGTTTTTAGATATGGCTCATGTCATGACTAAGGTGGAGAAGGGGACACTGGTTGTAGACATCATAAAGCAGACCAAAGTTGTGTCTCTTAGCAAGGCTGTGGGTTTTCCCAATGATGAAGAGGAGGACATCCCTCCCTCTACTGAAGATGAGGCCATAGCAAGTTCTGTTTTTAATGCATATCCAGAATTGCCACTTGAAGCCTGCCTGGTTAATGTAACACATGATTGGATGAGAAGCAAGTCGCTACAAGAGTGTGCTGAGATGCTTCAGGTGCTTCCATGCTTTTATGCTAGTTACTATGAAGACCTTGGAGAACTCCCACCACCGCTTTAGTCATCCTTGATCAGCCCTTAGAATTGAAGCCACTGCCACCGCACTTGAAATATGCATTTCTAGCTAAGGGTGAGAAGCTTCCAGTTATCATTTCGGCATATCTGAGTGCCGAGGAGGAAGATCAATTGCTGATCGTGCTGAAGAACCACCAAGGTGCATTCGGGTGGTCAGTAGCGGACATCAAGGGGATCTCCCCTACATTGTGCCAGCACAAGATCCGGCTCGAGGAGGGAGCCAAACCCGTAATTCAGCCACAACGTCGACTGAATCCTAGCATGATGGAGGTCGTCAAGAAAGAGGTGATCAAGCTCCTTTCTGCAGGTATCATCTATGCCATATCCGACTCGACGTGGGTGAGTCCGACTCAGGTAGTCCCTAAAAAAGGGGGAATTACTGTTACACATAATTTGTTGAATGAACCTGTCACAACCCGTCTTGTAACCGGGTGGCGTGTATGTATAGATTATCGTAGATTGAATGCTGCTACGCTTAAGGATCATTTTCCTCTACCATTCATTGATCAGATTTTAGAGCGATTAGCAGGTCGATCTCATTTTTGTTTTCTCGATGGTTATTCGGGGTACAATCAGATTTCTATTGATCTGAAGGACTAAGAGAAGTCTACCTTCACTTGTCCTTATGGAACATTTGCATACCTCCATATGCCATTTGGTTTGTGTAACGCACCAGCAACCTTTCAGCATTGCATGCTTGCCATTTTTTCTGACATGGTTGAACGCTGTTTGGAGGTTTTTATGGATGATTTCTCCATCTATGGTGCGTCCTTTGACGAATGTTTATACAATTTGGACAAGGTTTTGCAACGATGTGAGGACACACATTTGGTCCTCAATTGGGATAAATGCCACATGATGGTCAGCGAAGGGATTGTGCTTGGACACAAAGTGTCTAGCAAAGGGTTGGAGGTAGGCCCGGTGAAGATCGAAGTTATTTCCAAATTGCCCCCACCGAATTCGGTTAAAGGGGTACGGAGTTTTCTAGGTCATGCCGGTTTTTATCACCGCTTTATAAAAGATTTCTCAAAAATCGCTAAACCATTATCTGAGTTGCTGTAGAAGGAGGTTGTGTTTGATTTTAACGAAAAATGTTTACATGCTTTTAATGTGCTTAAAGAGAAATTGATTTCTGCTCCGGTTGTACAAACACCGGATTGGACAAAGCCGTTTGAATTGATGTGTGATGCATCGGATTTCGCAGTGGGGGTAGTTTTGGGACAATGTGTGGACAATAAACCCGCTGTGATTTTCTATGCATCCAAAACTTTAAATGACGCACAGTTGAATTACACAACAACTGAAAAAGAACTTCTCGTCGTTGTTTTTGCTTTTGAAAAATTTCGGCAATATCTTGTAGGGTCAAAAGTCGTGGTATGGACGGACCACGCCGCCATTAAGTACTTGATGGAGAAAAATGATGCCAAACCTAGACTGATTAGGTGGATCCTCCTGTTACAAGAATTTGACATTGAAATCAAAGATAAGGCGGGAATAGAAAATGTGGTTGCAGACCACTTGTCTAGGTTGGAAAGGGTAGATGAGAAGGATGTGTATATACCCATTATCGAGACATTTCCTGATGAACAACTTTTATCTGTGAAATCTAAAGATCCTTGGTTTTCTTATATTGTTAATTATCTTGCCTGCAAAATTATCCCAGATGATTGGACATACCAGGAGTAAAAGAAAATTTTCCATTCTTTGCGGTATTATTTTTGGGATGACCCTATTCTGTTGAAGAAATGCAGGGACAGTGTGTTGTGCAGGTGTGTACCGGAGGTGGAATACGAAAGTGTCCTTCTTCATTGTCATACTCTATTGACGGGTGGCCGCCATGCTAGTTCTCGAACTGCGGACAAGGTACTTGAAAGTGGCCTTTACTGGCCTACTCTGTTCAGGGACGCATATGAATATGTGCGGCAATGCGATTCCTGCCAACGGGCAGGTAACATTTCAAGGCGACAAGAGATGCCCCTCAATGTATTTCAGGAGGTCGAGGTGTTTGATCTGTGGGGTATTGATTTTATGGGACCCTTTGTGTCCTCCAATTCTAACTTGTACATTCTATTAGCTGTTGACTATGTATCGAAGTGGGTAGAGGCAATACCCACTAGGACTAATGATGCTACCGTAGTGTGCAGGTTTGTCAAAGAAATCATTTTCTGCAGGTTTGGTGTACCAAGAATGATTATTAGTGATGGAGGTACACATTTCCAGAATCAGAAGTTCATGGCATTATTGAAAAAGTACGAGATAAAGCACAACATTGGTACCCCGTACCACCCGCAGACACAGGGGTAAGTGGAAGTCTCCAATCGAGAGATTAGGAAGATCTTGGAGCGCACTGTGGCTTCCACGAGGAAGAACTGGAGTACCTTGCTACCGGACGCTTTGTGGGCGTACAAGACAGCGTTTAAGACACCTATAGGCACTACGCCTTTTAGGTTGGCTTACGGTCGGGCCTGCCATTTTCCGGTGGAATTGGAGCATAAGGCACACTGGGCGCCGAGGAAGTTGAATTTGAGCTATGATGAAGCAGGAAAGAAACATATGTTAGAGCTAAATGAGCTTGATGAGCTGAGGATGAATGCCTATGAAGGCTCGCGGATCTACAAGGAGCGAACTAAGATGATTCACGATCGACATATTCAGACGCGTGTCTTCAAGAAGGGAGATCGTGTACTCTTGTTAAACTCCAGGTTGAAGATGCATCCTGAGAAATTGAAATCCTGATGGAGTGGACCGTTCACAGTAGAAGAGGTCCGGCCACATGGCGCAATCATGGTGCGTGATGGCGAGACAACATTCTTGGTTAATGGGCAGCGATTGAAGTTGTATTTCGGAGAGGATTACACAAGGAAAGTGAATGAGGTGAAACTCATTGCGCTTCCAGAGGCATGAGGAGCTTGATTTCATCTAGCCTAAGACGTTAAATAAGGGTGCTTGTTGGGAGGCAACCCAGCCATTGGTAGTTTTGTTTAATTCTTTCACATTTGTCAAGTTAGTTTGATTTGATAGTATTTTTAGTGTAAACAAGATACCTTGATCGTTTGTTTAATGTGCAGGACTGAGGCAGGGTTGATACCATCGACCCTTTTGTCGATGGTATCGAGATAGGCACAAGTAGGCGGCTGCAAAATTTTCTCTGAGTCGATACTATCGACGGCCTCGTCGATGGTATCGACACATCATCAGGTTGATCACCAAAATGGGGTCGATAGTATCGACATAGGTGTCGATACTCGCGAGATACTTTAAACCAATCATGAAAAACTTCTCAAGGAACTCCAGTTCATAAATTTTCCAGACCAGTTACAACAAACCAATCGAAGCCTAAGAGATAATGCCTTTCATAAGATTATGATATGTCCTCTCTAATGACATGTGCACAGGGTAATATTAAGGTTTCTTTCTTAGATTTTCATTTAAGATCTCATTAAAGGTTTGATCATTTTAGGATCAACAACATATTCATTCACATTCTAAGGTTGATTTAGATGTTCATTCATCTCTTATGTCCTAAAATTGACTAATCCAAACACTTCCTCAAGTGGCGTTGTGTAGAAATATTTTGCAATTAAGTTATAAAGATGTGACCATTTTCTTGCAAAGACACCTATGAGTACAACATGTTCGATATAAAAAACCATACATTTACTACTCCACGTTTACACTAGATAGATGTGGATCCTATAATTGCATACCCAAAATAAAATAAAACAACTAAAATAAGATGAAAATAAAAAGCTAAGATAGATGGATGTTCTAGCACCTCCTAAGCTTGAATATGACTATGTCCACATAGTCAACATTCTCAATTAAGAGGTGGAATAGTGGCACCATGCTTAGAATGGAGGAGGTGGTAGATGTGGCATGTTGGGTTCAAGGGGAGGAAACATCCCCTAAAAAGACAGATATGATAGTGGCATTGGCAGTGGTTGTGGGTATCCTCCAAAGTACCCCTGATTCCAATAATAGTCGAAGAATGGTTGCTGATATTGCTCCATTAGTTGCAAGAACATATGGACATCTCTTGGTTGGCCAAGAGAAGACGTTCATTCTCATATATTGCCTGCTGATTTTGGTACAGCCGTCCTTGTATCTCATGTACACCAACCAGTGTCACCTGATGATGTTGTTGTCATGTCTGAATGTCTTGCAACATCCCATACATACCTGCCATGTCATACAGGTCGTGCTCATCCTGAGAATGAGGTGGGGAAGAAGAACTCAAGGTAGTGTAGGTGCGGGCCCGTTTGCGTGGAACCACTCTCTGAGTAATGGGGATGGTGGGCTCCACCTCCTTAACGTCGTCATCGGAGTCATGTGGCTTCTCGGGGTCGTCATGGGATACTTCCTCGGCTTCATTGTTGTCCTCACCAATGCCGACCGGTCACCTAAGATGCTTGACTCCATGTAGATTGACTCCATGGGCGCGGAGATCAACTTCTCCTTTAGAACAATATTCTTCCATAAAATGTTGTAAGAGGCACAAATGAAGATCCATTATACATACTGTGATTTGCAATGAATCTCATAACCATAGTGATATTATCCAAACCATAAAAAACATTTTCACACTATATGCAATTACAATCACACTTAAACTACACATATAGGATTTAGTTGGGATCATCTATGTGAAACAAAACTAGATGACAACAATGATGATACTATTCCTTTCACTACAAATGAAATTAAAGAGGTTTGTCTTCAACATGGGCCTTGAAGGCCCCTGACATATCACCTTGATTGTATGGTTTTGATATTTTTTTATTAGGATAATTGGAAAACCATCAAGGAATATCTACTTGAGATATTTCAACAATAAAAACAACAACTCATGAACATATTCTAGATCAACTAAGCCAAAAAAATTCAAATTAAAAATATTAACAACGCTATATATATTGGCATCTTAATTAACAACTATAAGATTATCAGTAAAACTTTAAGCAATAGGATGAAAAAGAGCATTAACAATATCATTAGTATTCAAATCCAACATTACTTAAAGGTAGACAAATAGAAGATTCCTTCATTATGGAACATGAACTCATACACTCAACTTCCCACGATAAGGAACCACTTCTAATCTTAAAGTTTTTTTAGTCAACAAAACTCCTTTTATTTTGAATTTTTTAGTACAATGCCGAGGAAAGTAAAAGGAGAAGGTGAGAACGAACAATCAAGAAGGTTTGTACAAAAGAATAAAGAATGAAACCCAAGTAACTCCACAAATTTTGCTAGAAAATTGAGGAAGGATAATCTTTAGAACCAATAGAGAAATCACCATGCAAACCATCATTTTCAAATACCGAATAACTGAGAATGTATCTAGCCAAGCTCTTAGAATAGAGACCAGGCTTCTTTCTAGGAAGGAAACCTTAGAAAACACTAGAGCTGGGGCTTACAGAACTTCAGAAAGGACTCTAACAAAGAATATTCTGCTAGAAACAAATCCAAAGAATATGTAAAACCAAGCACAAGGAACCAAAACCAACCAAGTATGAAGAAATAATCTTCAGAAACATAGATCAATAGAAACCTTCAACAATCAAAGGTCACATTTTTCTAAAGAATTCACCATAAAATCTAGCAAAGAGCTATTTGATTCATCATATCAACTAAACTCCAGAACCAACTTCAATCAACAAAAAGAGAAATATCAGCTTCTATAGTTGACCAAATTCCAAAAATTGAGAGAGTGGTATTCTCATGAACTCTTCTATTTCTCTCCATCCAAATATGAAAGACAATAAAGGCAAAAGTAACTCTCTCACGATTAGAGTTAAAGGTTAGAACATCATCCCACTTGGACTGTCTAAAGGAGAGGAGGTTTAGATTAACAACATGATCAAAAAAACCCATACTAACATAGAAATGCAAAAGAATATGATCAATATATTCATAGTCATTAAAACAAAGAAATCAAATCAACATGTTTTGATGCCAATCCTTTTGATATAATATGAAGTGAAGATTTTATTATGCCTAGCTTTCCAAAGATGGACAAGGTAGTTTTTAAGAACCCTACACCTCCAACTCCAATCCATAATACTATTATAAGTACCTTTAGACCTGATGCATTACCAGTATACTTTGATACTGGTATTACTTCTCCCTTTTAAGGTAACATGATTAGTATCACTAACAAGAATCCCAACATTATCAATGATGTTAAGAATCTGATCAGCACACCTACATTTGGGAATCTTCTAATCACCATTCAGATTAAATAAAAATGAGAGTCATGAGGTAATCCAACTCTAATAACAAACTCATGACCCAACTAGTTACCCAAGAATTTAGAATTAAGCCACAGATCTCTCCAGATCATAATTTTATCACCTCTACCAGCATGAAATTCAATCAAAGATAGGATATCTGATTTGACTTTAATCATGTTGTAAAATAACCAAGAAAAATTAGGTGACTCCTGAATATACCAAATAGAAGTGTTTCTAAGGTATTTCTCAAAAATTCACTTAACCTATAGGGAATCTTTCTTTTTAGCTATGTCCTAGTAGTTAAGGATTAAATATGATTTTGAAATATCATTACTTCTCCTTAAACCGAACACACCTTTAGATTTAGGCAAGGTAACAACAGTCCATTTAACCAAGTGAACATTTCTTTTAGATTTAGATTTTCCTCAGAGAAAATCTCTACAAAGCTTATCAACTTCATCAACCACTGAGCTGGGAATGGGAAAAGAGAACACCCCAAAAAAGGTACATAGTAGATAAAGTGGACTTGATGAGCTCAAGTCTACCAACTAAAGATAAATACTTAGATTTCTAGCACCCCAACCTTCGTTTGATTTTGTAAATGAGATTCAAGCTATTCTTCTTCTTCAACTTGCCTTTAAATAAAGGAAGACCCAAATATCTAGAATTTGAGAAAGACCCTTGTGCTATGCTCAAGATAGACTTGATCTCCATACAATTATAGTTTTTACTAAATATGATGCTACTTTTATCACAATTCAAATGAAGACCAAAAGCATTACAAAAGATCTCAAACAAACTTTTGATATTTACAACATTATTTGAATCATCCTTTGAGAAGATAATATGAGAGATACTCAACTCCTTTGAGGCACTAATAGGATTAATGTTTTAATATTTAACAAACTATTTCATAAGTTCTGAAAATCCCTGCATAACAATGACAAAAAGATAGGGGGCAAGAGTCCCCCTGTCTTATATAATTCGAAGGATTAAAAGCATGGGTGTGTTCCCCATTCATGAACACCTGATAATAAGTAGTTCTAAATATAGATCCAATCCACTTAATCTAGATAGGAGGAACTTCATCCAATACATGACAAAGAAGAAAAAATAATAATTAACAAAATCATATGCCTTAGATATGTCAGCTTGAATACACATGACTTAATTAGAGGACTTTTTAATGTCATTGAGTATCTCATTGGTAAGAAGAATGACATCCTTGATAGACCTTCCTTTCACAAAAGCTGACTGTGTAACATCAAAAAGTGAGGGAAGTACCCTTTGGATCCTGTTAGCAAGAATTTTGGAGATCAACTTATAAACACATTGCATAGAGAAATGGGGCGCCAATTTGTCAGAGAAGAGGTGTTTTCATTTTTAGGAATAAGAGAAATATAAGTTCTATTAGATACTTTAAGCAAGGACCCATTAGATAAGAATTCCTTTATGGTTTCAAAGACATCATCCCCAATAATACTCCAAGTTTTCTAAAAGAAAAGACAATTAAAACCATCAAGCCCAAGAGTTTTTTCAACATTTAAAGATTCCACAATATCATGAACTTCTCTTCTAGAAACCATGGCTATCAGACTAGCTATTTAAAAAAAAAACAAAGAGACTACCCTATCCAACCAGAGTCCTGGAACCCTGGAGAATATTGCCCTTAATTAAATAGATCAAAATAAAAGCTTTGAACTTCATTTTTAATATTTGCAGGATATATTAAAATAAGATTATCCTTCATAATATGGTTGATCTTATTCCTAACTTTTTGAACATTAAAAGGAATAGAAAAAACTAGAATTAGTGTTTCCTTCTTTAAGC
The DNA here is from genome assembly GCA_963693085.1 of Alisma plantago-aquatica. Lineage (NCBI taxonomy): Eukaryota > Viridiplantae > Streptophyta > Magnoliopsida > Alismatales > Alismataceae > Alisma > Alisma plantago-aquatica. Next base: position 1,290,182,120 of record OY856412.1, on the reverse strand, counting down.
CATTGCACTTGAGATTTTTTCTTTAAAAAGGATTCCTCTATATCAGTAGCATTCTTAGCTACTTTCCTCAAATTGATAGCCAAGTTTCTGAGATCAATATCAAAAGGATTAAGATCAACAACTTCTTGAGACACTTGAGCATTGAGACAAGGCTCCTTGGTAATATAAAAAATTTCACAAAATGAAGTCTTGTTCCATTTTCTAAGCTCACATCTCCGAATAGAGAGTTTTTATACAGCCTGAACATAGCATAGCCAATAATATCTTGATCCTAAACTTTTGAACAATAGACATGAAGTCATCCCTCTTGACCCGTGCATTAATGAACCTAAATGGGGATTTTAAAACTCTTTGTTTACTAATAGATAGAGAGATACTTTTGTGATCACTAACAATGTTAGATATAACAAACCCTAAAAAATCATCATAAGCTGGTAGAAAAAGAGAGTTACACACAAAATCTTATTGATCTTTGAAGAAATAAATTCTTTCCTAGGTTGATGATTATCACACCTAAAATAAGGACTAGCTAAACCCAATTCCATCAAAGCATTATCAAGAGCAAAATCATTGAACTACTGCATAGATCTTTTAGAAGGTGGTAATTTGCCAATCTTCTCACAGTTTTTCCTAAACACTTGAAATCACCCATTACGACCTAGGGAATATCAATCGATTGAGCAGTCAAATCTAGATCAGACCAAAGCCTTGATCAACCAACATCTTCATTATGACCATATATAGAAGATAATAAGAAACTATCATTCATACCAGAGATTTTAAGATGGATAAACTGATCAGATTCTAAGATGTTATCAACAAAAACACAATCTTTTCTCCACAAAATAAAAATCCTACCCAGAGCATGAGAGTTGCTATCTGAAACCCATCATAATTTAGGAAAATACTTGTCTATAAGCTTCTTTATCTTGGGAAGCCTCAACTTAGTTTCATTAAGAATGAAAATGTCACTACTCGATCTCCTTATTTCATCTTAGACAACAACAACTTTTTTACCAATACCCCTAATGTTCCAAAATGAAATATAAAGATTAGAAATCATTTAATAACCCAGGACGTTGAATTGACTGCCTCACTTTCAATTATAATAGACCCCTCATTCTCTAATAGACTTTCATTAATGACTTTAGAACTCCATACTTATTATGCATTGGAGAGAACCTAGAGCTAGCAACCCAATAAAATATACCAGTATTAACCTTAGGAGGACATTCAGGATGAGAACTAAATTTCCTTCTAGTCTCCTACAAATCCAAAGTGCTCAAAGAAATTTTGGAAGCAACATAACTAGAAATGGAAATCAGAGAAGAAGAGGTGAATACAGGAACAAGTGTAGTGGGAACAAAACGTTTGGCCTTAGCCACTAGACTTGCATTATGCTCAACACTGATTGGATTTAGAAATATCTCCTCACAACTACTAGAAATCTACACTTTAGAAGTACCAGAATAATAAACTTCAATATTACCAGAATGAACTTCTTTTGAGAAACACTTAGACATATCGGGACCCATTAAACCACAAAAAGAACAAATAAACAGAATGCATTCATAAAATATATTCACAATATAGAAGTACCTTTCATCACTTTTAAGAGTTAGACTCTCCAGTAGACTTGAATCCAGACTTAAGAGAACCTGTATTCTGGCAAACTCCACCTTGGATCCAGTCTTTGTATGTAAGACCCCAGACCTTGCATTTTTGGTTGAACATGCTTTATTATCATAATTGGATGCTGAAATCCTTAATCTAACATTTTGGGGGTGCTTCGATATCATGTGACATGCCTATGTTTCAGGTTTGGTCCAGTTAGACACTGTTTGAGCTAGTTATGCATATATGTGCTTATTTTGGACTTATTTGCAATTTACCCGTATCTAGGGTTTTCCTTACAATTTGTCACATGCTTTTTGTACCTATCATATGTTGATATCATGTTCAATTTTGTTGAGCTTTGGGGCACCTTGTCACACCTTGGTTTGAGTGGTGACACCTCATATGTGAGTTTAGGGTTTGCATGGATGCCCTAAGTGGATGTTTGACCTTGAGTGTGAGTTACCTAGTTTTGGTGACCACTAAGTTCTCGTGTGATCCATGTTTTGGTAGTCGATGATGTTTGTGTGTTCCCTCTAGTTTTGGTGGTCAATGAGGCTCATGACCCCTCTAGGTCGCCAAGAACCCTAGTAGGGTTAGCGACCGTTTGCTTCTCTGATCACCATCAATCACCAAGGTGCTTTAGTGGTCCCTATGTATTCTCATCGGTCATTTGATTTTCATGGGAAGTGTGGTTGATTACTTTTCTTATTTTGATCACTCTAGTTGAATGCATGAGTGTGGTGCTTGCATGGACGAGATCTTTTGTACACATGACATGTGTAGCTTGACACCTAACCCTCTTTCCCTCTCTCCAAACCTAAGCTATATAAACCCCTCTCTTTGCATGAAAATAAGCTCTTTACGCACCTAGTTTCCTCTCTCTTATTCTTTCCTTGCTCTTGGAGCTTGTCCCCCTGGTGCTTGGTGGAGAAGGAGGTGCCAAAGAAGGAGAAGAAGGTCGATGTTCCTTGGATGTTGAGTTAGGGTTTGGATCTACCCTTCTTGTGATTTTTGGTGCTTCCTTGCTCTTCTTCTTGGTCTTGGTAAGTGAGATATACCTCTTTACCTACATTTTCCTTGCTTTTGTACTCTTCTTCTTTCTCTTCTTGGCCAAACCCATGGTATTCCACGGTAGTGGTTGAGTTAGAGCTGGAAGAACTTCTCTTATTTGCCTTTATACCAAGGGTATACTCACTTTCTTACTTCCTTGACCTGGTGTTTGCTTATTTCTTAGATGTGGAGCTAGCTTTGCCGAGAGGAGTTCTCAAGCTAGGGATTATTGCCCCTTTCCTTCAAGCTACCTTGCTGATCGGAGTTTTCTACATCAACTCTAAGGCGAGTTATAAAATTTTCTCCACTGTTATTGCTTATTTCCATCTTGCATGCACCTAACCTTACCCTAAAATGTGGTTCTAGGTAGAAAGATAATATATTTGGTCTAGAGATTGTGTTTACATGATCATCTTGAGTAGACAACTCTTCTTGAACGAACCCTAACTCTTGTGCTTGAGTTTACCTTAGTGATAGAAGTTATGGTGCTTGCATGCATATGTAAATTGTTGGTTTTGCTCTTGGATTTCTAGGGTTTTGAGTTATTTTCATCCTTGATATGGTACATGATGGTTTGGTCTTGGTTTAGTTGACTTGACTTCCTTATGCAAACTTATGGAATTGACTTTGTTGTTGCTTTGCATCTTATGTGGTCGCCAAGTTTGACCTCATGTTTTGGTCACTTAGAGGGTTGACACCTTATGTGGTTGATGGGATCTTGATGTTGAGTGGTCGCTAAGATTCACCTATATGGTCGCTAAGGCTGATTTCCTTTCTATGATGTCGATGAAGGTGTGGTATCACAGTGGTCGTTGATGCCCTAATTCCTCTTCGGTCACTAATGCTCCATGTTTTCTTTGTTCTCCATGCTTGTAGCTTCAACGGTCGATGAGGTCACTTAACCCTAGAGGTAGCTAAAGTGGCTAACCCTTAGTGGTCACCAACATGGTGACCTCAATGGTCGATGAAGGTGGTGAACTCTAGTTGGTCGCCAACTTTGTCAATTTTCAGCGGTCGGTGACATCCCCAACGTAAGTGGCCAATGAGATTTCCTGATTTATATGGTTGTCATGTTTTGTTGACCCTATGATGGTGATGTTTGACCTAAATGCTTTCATGTATGATGGAGATGATAAGAATTAGGGTTTACCTTTAAGGTTGTTTTGTAATCCTAATTTTTTTGGTGCTTGGTTACACATGGTCTAATAGTCTTACCTTTGCCCTCGAATGAATACAACTTAAAGTTTTATATAATGTTGTTTACAACTTAAGGTTTTATATAATGTTGTTTGGCAATGTTAATCCAACTATTCTCATGAATCTAACTCTAATACAAGTAAGTGATGATGCTGCATAGATTCTTGTGTGACTATCATGTTAATGAAGTACTTTATCTCTCTATGTTGTTGGAATACCTAATTTGCTATCTTATGAACATCATGGCTCTCGAATATAATGTTGTATCAGCTTATGTATCACATGTATGGTGATGGAATGATGAGACCTGATGAGGCATGGAAAGCTAATGACGTTCTTGTATGGAATAATATGAATGTACTTATGACCTTGGGCATGGCTTTGTGCTCTATGTGAGGTGTTATCCTCTATATAATGTGACAAGGATTTGAAATTCTGTGATGGTATGATGATGGGTATGGCTACGTGTATGACAGTGAAATAATACCATGTGGTGATGTGACAAAATTTTTACTTCATATGCTTTTGAGGTTGAAATGCATCCCTATTTTTGTAGAATTCATTTAGGGTTTGTAAGTAACTCGATTGCTGCAGCCTTAAATCACCTGAATGAACTTAACTAATCAAGTGAAACCCTAATCATGTAGTGCCCTGTGCCATAGATTCATTCCAGTTCCAAGACTTGTTGGATGGTGAAACAAGTTCTAAAAGTGGAATCTCGAAGTCATATACTATTGAGTATATGCATATTCACAAGGATGGATACAACCATACCTTGGTAGGAGAACGGTTGTAGTCGTATCTCAAGTTTTATATGTATGATGTAATTGAGGACAACTGCGGTTGTACCTCGGATGTTTAGGTTTTGTACACCCTGGTTTCTCTAGTACGATGAACTTTTAAGGATGGACTTGGCTCTTCACTAGTGCAGTGACCTATATATCAAGGGTGGACTAGGCTGTTTTGCATCTTGACATTATGTATTTTCGTGGCAAACTCATGCTAGCTGAGGGTTGATGAGATCATAGGATTCTGACTCTCCTATAGATCTTGCAGGGCACTAATTTCGACTTAGCAGTGGTCAGTTGGAGTTGAGTGGTATACCTCAACTCCTCAGGGATTAATAAAAGACATAATCCAACTATGTAGTATATATGTTTAGGGTTAAGCACACTTCACATTGGATGCTAGCCCATACCTTGTTTCTTATAATGTTTAGTTGTTATATAAAGCGGTAAGATAAATCAAGTGTACAAAAGTGGTAGCTTTACCTATTTACCTATATGTTGTGCTAGTCATGATTTACCTATTTTAGTTACTTAAAGTGCTTAACCTGTTTAAGCTATTTATTTAACTAAATCTACTCATCCTGTTTAATAATGAGATTTGTTTTAATTAATAACTGTTGGTTGAGAGATATCTCTCGTTGGGACATGTGTCTCCCCTTGTGGGTCACCACACCTTTTTAGATGGTCGTCAGTGACGTGGTCAGGATCGTGGTGCTAAGGAGGAGCTTGGAGAGTAGTAGAAGTAGAAGTTTGGATAGTTGTTGTTAGTTGTAGAGTCCTAGAGTCATCCATGTACTCTCAAGTCTGGGCATGGGATGTTTCATAGCTGATATGTATATCGACACGTGGTTTTGGCAGTATGTAATGGTTTGTGTATTGCATGTATATGTGGAACATCTCTCTTTTGTGTACATGTTATGAATGATGCCACTGAACATGCATGCAAATACCTAATATGATATGTAATGTGATACATGTTAATGGACCTTTATGTAATATTTTCTGGATAAGATAGTAATGTATAAATGGGTTTTAATTTACCCTATTATTTGGTGTATGGTTGGCTTAGCTATTGATCATATGTTTTGCTTCGATTAATCTCATTTGGTGTGGTGTGGCGTCACATTGTAGCTTCATCGGTACAAATTGGAACACCAGTAATAGAACCTATCCTCTCAATTCTGTTGTCCCATAAATTGAGAGGTAGATCATATATCAAACGTTCTGATCTTAAAGTTGGAATTTAAAAAAAGCTTTCGACATTGTTAATTTGCCTTTCTTGATGCAGTTTATGAATGTATACAAATTGTTTGAAAGATGAGACTCTTAGATATACCAATGCTTAAGTACTTGTAACATCCTAAAAATTTTGGACCTAATAAAATGACCTTAATTTGAAACCCTAATTTGTTTTGTTTCGAAATTGATAATTAAAAACATATAATAATATGACGATGGTTCCTAAATATGTTACATAAGTCGAATTTGATAACTTTTGCACCAAACTAAAAATCAATATCATCAAGTTAGCCCTAATTATTAAATAATGTACATTTAGGGTTTTATATGAAATTAACCCAGTACACATTCTTTTATGGCCCAATAATTTTAACACAAGTTGGTTATGATAAGGTTGGGATTTTCCCAAAAGAATATCCTCAAATTTATTTTAAATAATCATGTATGAAAAATTTAATATTTAATCTAAAAGAGAGATATAACAACCTAAGTTGGTCAAATCAGGAAAATAACTTTTTTTTGGGTTCCTTGTGTCCCAATTAGGTAATACACAAAATTTGAAACATTTTGGACTTTGCTAGCTACTCCAATGGAGTTGGGAAATAAATAGCCTAAATATCTAATTTTCCTATATGAATGAACTAAGGTCCGGTGTTTTTTCTGTGGCCATGTTGTCACGCGGCCTTCCAGTCAGAGTCCATATCGGGTCAGGCTATCGGACCCAGGACTTGGTGTTTGTCCCCCTCACCCGATATCCCCCTCCGAGCGGAACTCTCCTGGGCTGAGTTTACTTCGACCCTGGTCACCTCTCCACTGCCGCTCGGTTCCAGGGAAACTCACAAATACAATAGTCTCTCCCTTCCGATTCTTCTGGTCTAAGACACCTCAAGGCTTCATGCCCTAGAACCCTAGGTCGACTATAACTCTCCCTCTCTCCCCTGTTTCTGCGACGACAGGGAAACCCAGCCCCTTAGGGCCATAGCCTATATAAACAACCTCGTAAAATTGTTCAAAGATCAACAAAGAACCCTCCTCCACAGTCCTTTTACCTCTCGCTTGCTCCCGACCTAGCCTTCCATTCTGAACCTTGCTCCAGCCAACTCCGACAGACCTGGGCAGCACCGGTGACCCATCGTTGCCATCCAGAGACGTCAGGCGATCTTCTAAGACTGCAAGGGAGCGCTACACACCGGGTTTTCTTCGGAGCGGTAATCTTTTTATCTGCTTTCCATGTTTTACTCGGTTCCTGGGAGCTTCGACAGGATGTTTCCCCTCTGCTCCATCGGGGCAGCTTGCCGTTTCCCCTTCCTGGACCATCACGAGACCTAGGTTTGGGCTCGTCGGGTTCGTCGGGTCTCAAGGAAGGTGCTCAGCACCTTGGTTCTTCACGAAAGTGGCAAGATCTCTATTTTGTTTCAATGAATCATGTTCCTCTTCTTGCGGTTCATCGATGTTCTTCGTTGCCCTGGGAAAGAGCAATCTCAATGGTCTCATTTTCCTAGTTTGCCCCTGATCTATTCGATGTGTCAGACAATGCTATGGGCGTTTTCGGTTCAGCTGGCTTTTTTTTTTCCTTGACGCACGCTGACTGGGCCAGCCACTGTAGCAGCTAGCGATACTGGATTGGTCCAAGTTGTTATCCAGTTGGCCACACCGGTGGATTTTAAGGATTTTGTAAATCATCAAGAAATTCTCAGATTGGCTGATACAAGGAAATTGTTATCCTTTTATCGGTACATCCAATGGGGTCAAGTTATATATAGATTTTACTCAGTTTTTTGAGATCTAGACGATGGATTAAGTTTCAAAACCTGATTCAACACCGTTTTTCCCTATTTTCATCAGGAACCCCAAAACCCTAGAAATTAGGTCAAATATTAATTATTAATGAATGATAATTGTTTTAACAGGGTAACTAGGGTTTCTTAACCCCAAGAATGTGTTTAGGGTTTTATCAACCTAAGTAAGCAACTAGGATCTTCTCCAAGAGAGAGGTAAGTGGTCCATGCACTTTGAACATAAAGAATTTGATTGATTATATATATGAATGTACAACGAATGTTATGAATGTATTATTTATTGTTTTAATTGTTAAAAGTCAATGATTGTATAAGAAATTGAAAGTCATGCTTTGTTGTCAATGTTTATTGTATCATATTTCATGAATATTAAGAGTAATGGCAAATTAAGATTTAAGAGAAAAATTAGTAGTTTTAAGAGAAAGATAATGGTTAAAAGACAACTTATATAAGATCCCCACCAAGAGAGTTACACCCCGATCTCACAATTACCACTAATCATGAGATTAGGGCATAAATTGAGGATTTAACGTAATACAAAGATCACCCTTAACTTTTTCTTTCTTTCTTCATTTTGTTTCTCACATGCAATCACATAAACTAACTTTAGAAGAGAATCTAAACATTGATTTCTCTAATCTGATTTCAACAGTAAAAAAAATGCATGTATAAACATTCATTATATTTCTCATACTTTTAAACACATAAGACTTGTTGATTCACATATATTGCTAAAAGAGGAATAATGTTATACATCATCATTTACAACTCTCTCTTATTTCTTTACAAGGACCTAGAGTGACAAGGACCGACTGAACTTAACTATACTTAGACTTAACTCTTGTGGCAGATCTACTCTGATGCAATGATATCTTCAATCCCCACGGTTTTCCTAAAAATTTTGAGCAGAGGGGTGAGCCTACTCGCTCAATGAATGAGTAAAACAATAATGCAGTCTAAAGTACTGAATCAGACATTTATCATTCTTGGATAATTCAAATAGAACGAGATAGTAATTTCAAATTTAAAAGACAAGATATTCAAAACTTACTAATAACATTGAAGCCTACATCATTAGAAATAAACAAGTATGAAAATATAATCCTCACTATGTTCAATATTACATTTAAAGAACAACTGCTAAGAAACTGAAATCAAACCTTTCTTGACTCTTCTTACTTATAAGAAACTCCTTAAACTTATATTATCATATTTTAACTTATGCCCTGATCATATGCAATGTACTCTACATATGAAGACTCATAGCGAACTACGATCTCACCGTACAAGACTTAGCTTAAAATGTTACACCCGATCTCACAATTTCCTCAAATCATGAGATTAGGGCATAAGATAGGATTTATATGTAACACAAAGAACACCCTTAACTTTTTTTCTTTTCTTTAAAACTCTTGTTTCCCTGCATTGAACCACATAACATATTAACAAAGGAATCTGAACATTTCTTTTACTAATCAGACTTCAATAGTAAAGATACATGTATAAACATTCATGATGTCTCTCACACCTTATGCACATAAAACTTGCTAATTAGCATACATATCAAAAGAGGAACAATATTACACATCGTAATTACAACTCTCTCTCTTATCTCTTACTAAGGACCTAGAGTGACAAGGACCGACTGACTCAACTAATCTTGTACTTAACTCTTGTGGAAGATCTACGCTGATGCTCTGACCATCTTCAAGTCCACGCGGTCAACCCTAAAATGTTTGAGTAGAGGGGTGAGCCTACTCGCTAAGTGAATGAGTACTTCAAGGAAACAGTCTAAGGCACTAATGTGATTACAAATATAACTTTGAATAAATGTTATGAAATTTAACAACAATAAATACTACACTGAGCAGTTCTAAAACAATATAATTGAAATAACAAAGAATGTAAATATTGCATCCAAAGAATAACTACTAGAAGACTATGCTCTAGTCTTTCTTAACTCTTTCATTTATAAGGAACTCTGTGAACCTATATGATCATATTTTAACTTATGCCCTGATCTTATGCAGTGTACTCTGCATAAGAGACTCGCAGTGCACTACGGCCACACCGTACAAGACTTAGCGACACACCCGAGAAATGCTAAGTCCGACGCCAGCCCTGTTCTGCTACAGGACCACAGGCTCTCCGGCCTCAATGCACTAACTCTGAGTGCTCTAGACTCCTCCTCTAACCTGAGTACACAGGCGGAGAGTCTTACGGGGTTACCTCCATGACTCCGCACGGATCTTGTTGCAATAACCCCTATTTTCTCCAGTGCCACCGTGACTCTGCACGGATTATTGTTGAACACTGCCTCTCTGTCCTCGTACCACCATGACTCCGCACGGTTAATGTTGCAACACGAGTTTCACCCCTAAGAAGCATATCTCTCGAAGGGGTTCTACGGTGTTCAGGGCACCTAAGTCTAACATTAATATTATAGATACATTTTAAACAGAAATCATAACTCATTTAACATTTCTCACAAGGCTCACACGGCCTGCCATATCATATCATAAGAAACATCATAACTCATATATTCAACATATATCATGTCTCAGTAACATCCCTTACTAGGGCATGTCATATCTCATCACATGCAATTTACGGGATATGTACTGAAAATAAGAAGCCCTGCAGTATGTAGATATCAACTCAGAGAGAACAAGCATATAAAGTTAAATGCACTAGAAACATACCATTCAACAGTTAAGTATCACCACATCTCATATTGAGACCTTTCATATCACCATAACATGATTCGTTGAACACCCTATCCTTAGGGTTTCATTTGCCTTATTCATTCATCACATGCCAACACCCTACTCTTAGGGTTTCATTCGCCTCATTCACCTTTTCGTTTACCTCATTCACTTATCACATGGCTCTCATAAGGATTTCATAGGATATAAGCATTCACTAAATAAAGATTATTTTCACCAAATCATATACAATCAATATAGATATGAAACCATGGAAATTTAACTAAATTTAGGTTTTCCATACCATTCACTGAGATATCATGTAACAAGAATAAAATTCAATTAAGATATCCCATGAGTTACATCCTAACCACTTATAGGATTACTAATCCTCTTCATTTAACTTTGACCTTTAAGTATTCATTTAGGGTTTGCATCATCACGGTCGTGGTGTCAGCCCACGGTCATGGCACATTCACCTCACCACGGTCGTGGCTCTTCCCCACGGTCGTGGTGTATAGAGATCAGAGTTTCAAAAGCATTCAGTACGGCCGTGCTACCTAGCACGCCCGTGGCATAGACCCTTCACCACGGTCGTGGTCACCCACCACGGCCGTGCCACAGCTCGATTGAGCTTCAACTTAGCGAAATCAAAAGTCATAGACTTAATGGTGAATCCAAATGGGCTTGGATATTGAAATATGTTAGACATGCACTTTATTAGGAGCATTAAGATCTAGACTTAGTTCAAGACTAAATGTCTCTTCACTAAGTTTGAAACTCTAGTGATATCTCAATTAGGTTAAACCCTAATCACATCATATGGTATAAATCTGAAGAACATTCTTACTAGGATGTGTTGTATACGTTTCTGATGTGAATCTTCCATCAAAGAGTCATTCAAACAGAGAAGGAATCCATATCATATCAATTTGCAACAACTTAAATCAAACAGACATTTCAGGGTTTAGAATCACATACTAAGCAATTAGGAATTTGGATGCTATAATCAAATTTCGTGCATTACACTGTTTGAAGGAAGAACCCACTCACCCTAAGGTGTGAAAACACCTCAAAACTGCATCTCAACTCAGGGGATCTCGAACTTATATCAAATCCCTAGCAAATCTCCCAATTCTTCTTCCATTCAATTAGGAAACCTTGAAAATGAGGGATTATGAAGAAAGGGTGAGAAAAGAGGGAATTTCGACATAATCTTAGATCAAATCAGAGCATGGAAGGAATCTTGACATGAGAGAGAAGATTCACCATAAAAGTCTATGCAAAGGATCCAAACTTACTTGATTTCACCATTCCTCGGACCGCAAAACCCTAGGTCAGCAATTCCTCCTCTTTCTCCACTCAAGCCCTAACTCTCCCTCTCTCTCTAGATTTTCATTTCTCTGGGATGGATGACGAAGAATGAGAGCTGTGTGTGTGTGTGGTCGATCATATAAGTCAATTTGAGCTGCTTGGGTCAATTGCATATTGACCCAACACTCAACTTTAATTATATTGGCTGAATATTCAGTTATACAAAAGTTACTGTAATTCGTTTATTTCAGAGATCAAACCTTCTCCAAAAATTATGGGAATTTCTAAAGTTGTTTATAATTGATCTATAAAGCTTCAATTAAAATTTGAGATCATTTGGAGTTACCAATAAATAATTAAAAATAGAACAGTGCACTGCTATATTGCAGTCTGCAGCAGATTCGGTCGAGTTTGCCCTGCACAGAACTCGACCGACACCCTCACTGTAGAGATCAAAAGTCATCCAAAAATTATGCCAATTTAACAGAGTGTCTAAAACTGTATTTTTCAAGCACAGTTAATATTTGAGATCAATTGGATATACCAATAAAAAGATAAAATTCAATTACCACACTGCTATATAAATCTGAAAATATGATCAGTCGAGTTTGAAACTCGACCGATAAACAGGTTAGAACATTCTTCAAAAATTTTGATATTTTCCAATTTTGTTCAAATTTTATATATCCAAATCATATCCAAATTTTAAGTAAATCAGAGTTACACATAAAATACTAAAAATCATTTACTGAGACACTATACTTATCAAATTTTGTATTCATGTATCATTAAAACCCTATTTTGGGCCGATTAGGGTTTATGCTTCTCAAACCCTAATTCTCAATACAAAAGAACATTTAGACTTCTTATCATAGTTAAAACATCCTAATTGTGTTATCGTCATTAATTAGATTTCAAGAATGATTATTCCAATTAATCTTTACAATTGTCTAGGTAAACCCTAGTTTACCAGTTAAGCTCAGATGGGGTCGTAACAACTCTTCCCCCCTTAGAATGTTTTGTCCTCGAAACATAAACCCACAAGAAAGATACATTCAAGGTTATTATAAGCTTCTAAAGCCTTCCATGTCATTATATTCTTGTATTTCATACCTGAATGTAGTTTTCAACATTTGATCTTTTAATTCTTTACTAAATCACAACATATTTTAAATAGTTCTCAATGGAATCAAGCAAATTCTTTATGCCGCAGTCAAACATAGAATGCAAAGATAAACCATCACGCTTTCGCTGCGCAACTCTGATACTCTGATACAACTATCTCAACTTATGCTGCTCAGAAAGTTCTATTGTTCTGTATCACCTCTAAGTGACAAAAGCGAGTTCACCATGCTATTTTAAACTTTAATAAAGTGCTATTCAAATAGCAAAACAGTCTTGAATTAAAAGACTAGATTCAACAATAAATTGCACAATACTATTCTTGGCATCCCCATTGTGTCATGGATGCATGAGGTGAAGCATTACCACCTCATTCCATACTATCCTGTTTCGATCCTGGGACCTGTGGGTTATGGGCCCACACACAATTCAAAGTGTAACCATCGTATTATATCATTTTAGGGTTTCAACCACAGTAATAAAGTAATCCACAATTGTATCAGTCATTCAAGCATTAATCATACTCAATTACCATCACTCAGTTATATTAGAGCTAGGTATAACAAGCTACACCTCATTAGGGTTATTTGTCCAGACAATCTGATTATCATCCCTTTCTATTAATATGAGTGGATAAGTATGACTACCTTGTTCTGGGTATCTCTCCATGTGTTCTGACATCATCCAAACCGTATCACCATATCACAAATACACAATAGTAAGATGCATATCAGGTATGAATTACTACAACTATCATACGCCTTTAATTTAACATATAGCTTACACAAATACCCTGAAATCATATGTAGAACCAACTTTCATACCTTAATATGCCTTCAACAAATCATACATGTAAAAACAAATTCACATATTACACAAAGCTAGTGTTTTCCCATATCTCTCTGCTCATTCATTACTTCTTTACTTTTTGCTACCTATCCTTTTCATATGATTATATACAATAAACATCATTAACATTGAAGTATTTAAGATAGGAATAGATTATTCATCATTCTTGCTATCACACAAGAATTTTATTTCTTATCGCACTTCATCATATAGTATGTCACTATTACATTCACTAGATGACCCCACCAAGGTAGTTATGCACCATATATGATTCATTTTCTCTGATCATTTCATTCCCACCTTGCTCTCATTAAGGAATATATGAAAGAGAAGATGATTTTAAGACTTGGAATACTTGTATTCAAACGTTCCCTTAATACATTCTCGTATGTAGATTTACTTAGTTATCAACAGAGATATTTGATTAATTAGCACTTGCTTGAATCTCACAACCTCTTTATTTATAACTTTTCCATCATATTTCAAACCCTTTCTTACGTTTCATAGTCCTCTTACCATATACTACTCTTTAACCCGTCATCTTTAATTCTAAATTTTTCTCTTATGACCATGTTGCTTATTCATATGTATGGTCATGTATACCATGTTGCACATATTTCCTCCTTTATCTTTATACTATTGTGAAGTTAACGTTCTAAATTAATAGTCCTTCTATTAGTTTTTCCTCATGTTGAATACATTACATATTCTTCATTTTTAAATCAAGTGGATCATGCATGGGTCAAACATAGTTTCTCTTTCAATCAAGTTTTTCTCTCCTGAATACAGTCTACCTTTGTATGACTTATTCATTCGTTAAACTACACCTATGTTCTTTGCTTAGAAACTAGTTTGTTGTTCTAGTCTTATGAATTACATGTTCATACGATTCTCTTTACTTTTACTCTTTTGAAGACTCTTTACTTCTATGGACCTATTGAATGCTCAACCCTATTCTCTACTTAGCCTTTGCTTTAGAGTTCATAAAAGCATTATACTCTATTATATGATTCCTTCTTCATGATTGATTCTTGCTATCTTGAATCATACATACATTTCACATATCTTTTCTATATTTCATATGTATAGTTCATATAATATTAATCAATAAACTGATTATGAATCTCATATCATGTTCCTTTATTCCCAATTAAGGGTTTCTCATATGAGGCCCCAAAATTGAACCTCAGATACCAATTTCAACTGATTCTTAGTTGTTCTGATCTTGCCCATCTGTTTCAACATCTTACTGTATGTACATTCTTACTCTGATGTGGGTCTAATTATTCAAATTCTATTCTTATTATACTATTGATAGGATTCATTAGATCCTAGTAACGCATCCTGCCAGCCGGACCAGGCCAAACCTGAAGTCCTGAAGCCAAGAACTACAAAGGATTACTCAACTCCTATTCATCTCAGAAGTGTGGAAGAAAACTTATCCACTAACAAAAGCTCATTCAAAGGTCAATTCTAGTCTACTTGTTACAAAGAATGAAATCAATAAATGCTACAACTGCATAGTGTACAACAGATATTAAAGACCCATATTTCAAAGTATTGAATATTTCAATTCAAACATATAAGAGCATTTCTATACATTTCCAACAAAAACAACATTATGAAATGTAAGTTCTATCTCCTTTTACATTTATGCTCTTAATTATTGTTTCTTTTCTCGTTTTCTAACCCTAACATTTCTAGGGTTCCTCTCTATCCCATTCTTCCACTGTATACCTGGCCAGAGTATACGTGAGAGAATAGACAGAGTAGCTTGTACTGGTTGATCCAAGTACTCAGATATCGGGCCAGGATATCCAAATACTCAAATCCCCAAAGCTAACATCAAAACATCTCCTATATGCCACACTTATGACGCTAACTTACTAACTTAATGGTCCTTGACAACTCACCCTAAGCTCTGATACCAAGCTGTTACACCCCGATCTCACAATTTCCTCAAATCATGAGATTAGGGCATAAGATATGATTTATATGTAACACAAAGAACACCCTTAACTTTTTTTCTTTTCTTTAAAACTCTTGTTTCCCCGCATTGAACCACATAACATCTTAACAAAGGAATCTGAACATTTCTTTTACTAATCAGACTTCAATAGTAAAGATACAAGTATAAACATTCATGATGTCTCTCACACCTTATGCACATAAAACTTGCTAATTAGCATACATATCAAAAGAGGAACAATATTACACATCATAATTACAACTCTCTCTCTTATCTCTTACTAAGGACCTAGAGTGACAAGGACCGACTGACTCAACTAATCTTGTACTTAACTCTTGTGGAAGATCTACGCTGATGCTCTGACCATCTTCAAGTCCACGCGGTCAACCCTAAAATGTTTGAGTAGAGGGGTGAGCCTACTCGCTCAGTGAATGAGTACTTCAAGGAAACAGTCTAAGGCACTAATGTGATTACAGATATAACTTTGAATAAACGTTATGAAATTTAACAACAATAAATACTACACGGAGCAGTTCTAAAACAATATAATTGAAATAACAAAGAATGTAAATATTGCATCCAAAGAATAACTACTAGAAGACTATGCTCTAGTCTTCCTTAACTCTTTCATTTATAAGGAACTCTGTGAACCTATATGATCATATTTTAACTTATGCCCTGATCTTATGCAGTGTACTCTGCATAAGAGACTCGCAGTGCACTACGGCCACACCGTACAAGACTTAGCAACACACTCGGGAAATGCTAAGTCTGACGCCAGCCCTGTTCTGCTACAGGACCACAGGCTCTCCGGCCTCAATGCACTAACTCCGAGTTCTCTAGACTCCTCCTCTAACCTGAGTACACAGGCGGAGAGTCTTACGGGGTTACCTCCATGACTCCGCATGGATCTTGTTGCAATAACCCCTATTTTCTCCAGTGCCACCGTGACTCCGCACGGATTATTGTTGAACACTGCCTCTCTGTCCTCGTACCACCATGATTCCGCACGGTTAATGTTGCAACACGAGTTTCACCCCTAAGAAGCAGATCTCTCGAAGGGGTTCTACGGTGTTCAGGGCACCTAAGTCTAACATTAATATTATAGATACATTTTAAACAGAAATCATAAATCATTTAACATTTCTCACAAGGCTCACATGGCCTGCCATATCATATCATAAGAAACATCATAACTCATATATTCAACATATATCATGTCTCAGTAACATCCCTTTCTAGGGCATGTCATATCTCATCACCTGCAATTTACGGGATATGTACTGAAAATAAGAAGCCCTGCAGTATGTAGATATCAACTCAGAGAGAACAAGCATATAAAGTTAAATGCACTAGAAACATACCATTCAACAGTTAAGTATCACCACATCTCATATCGAGACCTTTCATATCACCATAACATGATTCGTTGAACACCCTATCCTTAGGGTTTCATTTGCCTTATTCATTCATCACATGCCAACACCCTACTCTTAGGGTTTCATTCGCCTCATTCACCTTTTCGTTTACCTCATTCACTTATCACATGGCTCTCATAAGGATTTCATAGGATATAAGCATTCACTAAATAAAGATTATTTTCAACAAATCATATACAATCAATATAGATATGAAACCATGGAAATTTAACTAAATTTAGGTTTTCCATACCATTCACTGAGATATCATGTAACAAAAATAAAATTCAATTAAGATATCTCATGAGTTACATCCTAACCACTTATAGGATTACTAGTCCTCTTCATTTAACTTTGACCTTTAAGTATTCATTTAGGGTTTGCATCATCACGGTCGTGGTGTCAGCCCACGGTCATGGCACATTCACCTCACCACGGTCGTGGCTCTTCCCCACGGTCGTGGTGTATAGAGATCAGAGTTTCAAAAGCATTCAGTACGGCCGTGCTACCTAGCACGCCCGTGGCACAGACCCTTCACCACGGTCGTGGTCACCCACCACGGCCGTGCCACAGCTCGATTGAGCTTCAACTTAGAGAAATCAAAAGTCATAGACTTAATGGTGAATCCAAATGGGCTTGGATATTGAAATATGTTAGACATGCGCTTTATTAGGAGCATTAAGATCTAGACTTAGTTCAAGACTAAATGTCTCTTCACTAAGTTTGAAACTCTAGTGATATCTCAATTAGGTTAAACCCTAATCACATCATATGGTATAAATCTGAAGAACATTCTTACTAGGATGTGTTGTATACGTTTCTGATGTGAATCTTCCATCAAAGAGTCATTCAAACAGAGAAGGAATCCATATCATATCAATTTGCAACAACTTAAATCAAACAGACATTTCAGGGTTTAGAATCACATACTAAGCAATTAGGAATTTGGATGCTATAATCAAATTTCGTGCATTACACTGTTTGAAGGAAGAACCCACTCACCCTAAGGTGTGAAAACACCTCAAAACTGCATCTCAACTCAGGGGATCTCGAACTCATATCAAATCCCTAGCAAATCTCCCAATTCTTCTTCCATTCAATTAGGAAACCTTGAAAATGAGGGATTATGAAGAAAGGGTGAGAAAAGAGGGAATTTCGGCATCATCTTGGATCAAATCAGAGCATGGACGAAATCTTGACATGAGAGAGAAGATTCACCATAAAATTCTATGCAAAGGATCCAAACTTACTTGATTTCACCATTCCTCGGACCGCAAACCCTAGGTCAACAATTCCTCCTCTTTCTCCACTCAAGCCCTAACTCTCCCTCTCTCTCTAGATTTTCGTTTCTCTGGGATGTATGACGAAGAATGAGAGATGTGTGTGTGTGTGGTAGATCATATAAGTCAATTTGAGCTGCTTGGGTCAATTGCATATTGACCCAACACTCAACTTTAATTATATTGGCTGAATATTCAGTTATACAAAAGTTACTGTAATTCGTTTATTTCAGAGATCAAAACTTCTCCAACAATTATGGGAATTTAGAATGTTTTTTATAATTGATCTATAAAGCTTCAGTTAAAATTTGAGATCATTTGGTGTTACCAATAAATAATTAAAAATAGAACAGTGCACTGCTATATTGCAGTCTGCAGCAGATTCGGTCGAGTTTGCCCTGCACAGAACTCGACCGGCACCCTCACTGTAGAGATCAAAAGTCATTCAAAAATTATGCCAATTTAACAGAGTGTCTAAAACTGTATTTTTCAAGCACATTTAAAATTTGAGATTAATTGGATATACAAATAAAAAGATAAAATTCAATTACCACACTGCTATATAAATATGAAAATATGATCGGTCGAGTTTGAAACTCGACCGATAAACAGGTTAGAACATTCTTCAAAAATTCTGATATTTTCCAATGTTGTTCACATTTTATATATCCAAATCATATACAAATTTTTAGTAAATCAGAGTTACACATAAAATACTAAAAATCATTTACTGAGACACTATACTTATCAAATTTTGTATTCATGTATCATTAAAACCCTATTTTGGGCCGATTAGGGTTTATGCTTCTCAAACCCTAATTCTCAAGACAAAAGAACATTTAGACTTCTTATCATAGTTAAAAAATCCTAATTGTTTTATCGTCATTAATTAGATTTCAAGAATGATTAGTCCAATTAATCTTTACAATTGTCTAGGTAAACCCTAGTTTACCAGTTAAGCTCAGATGGGGTCGTAACATAAAACCTGGGAATCTATGCCTAGAACTAAATCCGGGTCTGATTGACTCGAACCGTCACGTCTGACTAAGGCGACTAAATAGTTGGCCTTTAATAGGACCTCTCCTTCTAGGCTGAGTACACAGGCGGAGGGTCTAAGACGCTCTGTGGGCCTCATCTTGGTACGCTCTGTGGGTACCTCTGGGTTACCACCGGGATCTCCGGTTCATGTTGGGTAACCAATCTTCTCTTAGGAGACTTCCTTAAGGGCTTCGTCTCCCACACGCTCTGTGGGTGCGTTCCGATCCCCGTACACTGGTCGCTGCCAGGGTGGATCGTTTCCTCCCTACAGTGCAGACATCCGTAGGGAATCTACAGTGTTCAGGGCACTATTATTACTGTAACTTTGATTATATCTTTCTCTTAGACTGATCTCTTTTAACTCTGTATATTAATGACTACTCAGACTATTAAATTGAAATCATTGATGATACTGAACTGAATGCTTAACATATTGTTTACCCCTTTCTTAGGGTTTCTCCTTACTCATGCACATATAACACTTCTCATGTATTCAAACATATATCATGTCTACTAATATAAATATTTGACACACTTTTTGCGTGTGTAGAAACGCAAGTGTACGCGTCAATGTAATATAGGCCTTTGTGAGGCCCGAGTCGAACTCAGGGACACGTGAATTATCAGAGACTACTACTAACTACTTGCAATCAGCTAGACCGATTAAATAGTTGGAAGAGTTGATTAAAAAGAAAATAAAAATAAAAGAAAACAAAGCAATCGATCAAATGTTTAGTTTAATCAATTCAAGATGAGATCTTTAGTATTGAATTCTATGTAGTCACTCAAATTTATCTTTCTATTCGGATAGTGGCCTGAAATCAGAATTGCCCACTGTCGTGGTACAATTCACTACCTATGTCTAGGTCGGTTCCACCGTCGTAGTAACATGTACCCTAAACTAGGTGCATTAAAAACGATCTCTCGGTATCCACCATTAACCTTACACCACCTTGTTCAAGGGATTTGTCAATTAACATGAATTTCGTCTCTTTTCAACCATTAATTCTTCTTTCAAAGTAATTAAGGGCATTGGATTATTAGTATGGTGATCAAGGATAACAATATAATTGAGAAAGAGAAATTATACCACAGATTTAAGAGATAAAAGATGAATTACTATGATAAAATTGTCATACAATGAATTCCCGGGCTACTCCCGGTCCTAAAGACAAAGGGGATTAGCCCTGCATGTTCATCTCAAAGCAAAACATGGTAGAGAAAAAGGGAAACATGGAGAAAAACGTGATTGAGTGGTGAAACCCCTGAACGGAGAAGACCCAATCGCTCCTTGGCGTAGAATATGCGTTCTCCCGCCTTTCGGTGGTGGAAATTGTCTTCTTCGCCGTCCAGATCGACTGGGGCATGCTTCTGGGCTCTGTTCTTCTCTCCACACCTTCTCGGGATGTGTGCAACGGCTAATGATGTGATAGATTACTCTTGGCCACCGTCATTAGGTATAATCCCCGAGTTAGGTCGTGAAAATATCACAGTCATCGGATTTAGATCAATCTGAACCAAACTTGTATCTGACGGCTTCGATACTATCGACACGGGTCGATAGTATCGACCCTGTGCTATATCGGCCGATCTTCATTTCTTTTCTTCGTAGCGCCTGATGCTGGGTCGATACCATCGACGCGGGTCGATGGTATCGACACTCTGTAGCGTCAGTTTTATCTTTTTTTGTCGCTGTAGCTCCACCTGTCGATAGTATCGACTAAAGAGTCAATAGTATCGACTGTCTTCTCTCCAGCAACCTGATGGTATGTCGATACCATCGACTTCAATTTCGATAGTATCGAATTCGTGCTCCTCCTTGCGGCTGGCAACCTGTGGCTGTGTCGATAGTATCGACACCCGTCGATGGTATCGACGCATGCAGATATTCGTTTTTCCTGAAATTGCAACACGAAGCCACATAAGCCAAAATAAAACACATAATTATAATCATTTATGCTCAAAACAGTAAAATAAGGGAGAATTGACAATGGGAAGGATCATAGACTAAAGTAGATGAATTATGCAATATTAACCACCAAAATGACCAATAAAAGCATAAAACACGAATGAAACAAGTCTATAAATGCGACTCAAAATCATCGCATCAAACTCCTCTAAGATTGAACATTGCTCGCCCTCGAGCAACTAAACCTTAGAATAAAATTGCCAAAGTCAACTAAAGAACAAATCATCACAACCAACATCCCATATGATCCCCACCAGACATTCACATTCCGGCCCTCACTAACCACAAAATGATAATTACCCTAAATGCGACAGTAATCATCCATAAAAGATATCTACCTCAAAACTAATGAACACTATCACATAAGGCAGTTAACATAATAAAATTCGCCGGTCCAGACTCAGTGCATCTTGTGATCTCCTATACTACGTTGCTCGCCCTAACTACCATCTAAATGGAAGCAGCTCTCCTGATATTTACAAGTGAGGAGAAAATCACGGCGACCTACCAATTTGAGCAACGGGTGGATGAAATGGGTGGCTCATGGAAGAAATGGAAGCATTATACGGTTTCAACATGCATAAAACAAAAATGCCCTAAATGATGCATTTGCACATGAAAATTACCCTAATGCATAAGATTGGGTGGAATGATGCATGCACTAACATCCCGTCTCAAAATGCTGGACATCTAACTGAGCTACATCATGTACTTACTCATCTTAAAATGCAGGTGAGATTATGTTCCTTTCTCCCTCTTATTCTACTTGTTTCTTAATAACTTTCTTTTTCTTCTTCTTTTTTTCATTTTTTTTCCAATTTTTCTTTTCAATTTTTTTCTTCTTTCTTTTTTTATTTCTTCAGGCCCTTATATCCACAAATGACAATGAATAATTTATTGGGCTTATTTTTTCTGCATAACTCAAATATTTGAATTATTTAGAAGGTATGGAACAAGTTAATCACCCTTAAAGAATAAATAAGATACATGATGTGCTCTTTGCATAAAAATTATGAATGCAACTAAATGACACGCACCTAGGGGTAATGTGCATGTATCACTATTCTATTTTTTATTTTTCATGCAAAACATGTGAAAGTGGTTGCAATGCAAGACCTATCTACATGAGATGCAATCAAAAAGGTTAAAACCGTAAAGTACTTCCAATTCTTATGGTGGATTTGTGAAAAACAATGAGATGGAAAGATCACAAGACTAATTGACTGAACCTTTGAAAAGTATTATGTGTCCCTCCTTACTGACCTGTGTCGTAGTTAAGAGGTTTCTCTCTCTTACTTCAAATTAGAGTCTCATTATCATTTGGTCAGTTTAGGCTCAAACAACCGATTCCGTCTACTTTTCATGAATCATTAAGAATGTACAATTGTGATATTCTGTTTTAAAGTTGACAAAACCAATCATTTTCTTAAGTTATGTGCTCAAGGTTAACAACACAAGCTTGCGAACACTCAATTTTTTTTTAAATTTTCCCTTAATTCCCATGTACACGTTAGTGAGATGACACATGACTTAAGACATCCACAATTACACTAGATAGAATGTGGATCCTACAAACAAACTAAGATTGTAAGAAATAAATGACAAGGAACAGAAACAATAAAACAAAAAACTAAAAATAAAATAAAAGATATAGTCGTTCCAACTACCCCCCAAGCTTGAATTTGACTATGGCCTCATAGTCAAAAATAATCTTAAAGGTTGGAACAGAGATACCGATTTACTCTTCTGGCAGAGGCTGGTACTGCGGGGCCGTGGGGTTCCAAGATGGGTACTGGCCCTGAAAACTCAGATCATACTGGGGCATGGGCGGAGGCTGTGGATACCCCCCAAACATGTTCTGGCTCCAGTAATGATCGTAAAATGGCTGCTACTGCATCTCCATCCTATGCAACCTGTCATGGATGTTTTGTTGGTTGGCCAGGAGGAGGCGTTCATTCTCATAAATGGCCTGCTGGTTGACATAAAGCCGGTTTGTGGTATCCTGAATACCGACAAAAGAAGTTTTATGTTGTAGCTGGGTCTGCTGAATATCCTGCAACATCGAGTACATCCCCTGCATAGAGTAGGCATCCTCGCCTTGCGGCGAGGGCTATGGTGGTGAAGGCTGTGAAGATGAAGATGCACTAGGATGCATGCGTGGACGCTTCCGGGGTGCTACTCGTCCACCAAGAGGAGTGAATGCCTCCTCTTCCTCTTCATTCTCATCATCGCCATTGTTGTTTTCGTCATTCCTGCCTTCTTCATCGGAATCCTCAATGGCTATGATGGGCCACCGGAAATGTTGGGCTCCCTAGATGTCGAAGACAGGGTCCGGAAGTACACATTGCTGATATACTTGGTTAACATGACAGTGTGCATACATCATGCCATCACGTGAAAGGATGAGGTTGGAACGGTGCAGATGCGGAATATCAACCTTATTCCTGTTGGAAAGAGGTGTGAGTTGGGAAAAATCCAACCCGAGGTAAAGGGCCAGTGGAGTGATGAGACCTCCAAAGTGGATAGGAGCATTCCGCGTACTCCTCCTCACGTCCAACACACGCATCAAGAAGAATGCACCCCAATTGCACTCCGCACGTGTAAGCAACTTATGCAAGAAAAACAAGTCCGTCTCCTGGAACTTGCTGAGCGTCAAGTCGCCACGAGCAAACAATGTGGTGCAGAGCATACGATGAAGAATCCGCATGAACGGATGCTCGAAGTCGGCGACCACCACATTATGGTAGCTCACAGATTTACCGGTTGGTGCAGTGCATAGCCGAGCAAAAATGGCGTAGTAGTCCACACGGTTGTCCGGGCTCTTGTACTAGTAATTATGATGATACCAGTTGTAGATGGAATTAAACTGGTCAAGGGTAAGGGTGTAGTTGTTGTTGTTGAGTCTGAACGACACCCTTCCCTTCTTCCACTCTCTGTCGGTGGCGATCAAGTCATTGGGCACCACATTGACATCCAACGATGCCATGAACTCCGCCACCAGTTCCTTGTAAGTCGGCCATTTGCCAAAGAAAGGTTTGCCGTCGGCATGATACTCCATCTCGCCGGGCCTCCTGGTCGTCCGCTGCGCTTGTCCTTTGAGAACATAGGCAAGATTCGCCTCGAACCCCAAGTCGCATATCATGTTCCGGTCGACATATCGGATCGGCTCGATCCACCTCTTCATCAACTCTTCATACACCTTCCGGACCTCCTGGGAAGGATGGACAATCCAGGGACGAGGGACTGATCTGGGGCGAGGAGGAACAAACTCGGGAATCTCCATCGGATTCGCCCGAGAAGAAGATGCACCGGCTGTACGCACCATTGTCGTCGGAGAAGAAAGATTAGATACTGGAGCTCGGTGAAGATTAGAGAAGATAATCTCCGCTCGATGAAGAACGTGCTCTTTGGATGCTCGTAGCCGGGCTCTGATTGCTCTGGTAGACGCATGACGCAAGTGGAGAAGGATTGCTCTGGAGTTGTGACGTCATATGACGAAAAACCATCTCTTATATAGCCGTGGTCGGCGCTGCTGTACGCCCGTCGATACTATCGATGCGAGTCGATAGTATCGACTCCTGTAGCACAATCTGTCGCACCGCTAGTATCGAAGGCTGCCGATAGCCCAATGTGGGGGCCCGGATTGATGACACGTCGATACTATCGACGCGGGTCAATAGTATCGACCTCTGCTTAGGGCAACACCCTCGCGAGGCTCGGCCGCCGCCTTCTGCCTGTAGCCGGGTCGATACCATCGACAAGCCCGTCGATGGTATCGACTTCACTGAGACGATTTCTTTTGAATATCTCCAGAGATCTCGATAGTATCGACATGCAGGTCGATACTATCGACCTTGACTTTGCGATCAACCTATTCGTGTGTCGATACTATCGATGAGGCCGTCGATAGTATCGACGGAGTGCGATTTCTGTAGCCACCAACCTGTACCCATCTCGATACCATCGACACAGGTCGATGGTATCGACTCTGTCTCAGTCCTGCACATGAAGTGAACGATCACGATACCTTTTTTACACTAAAAATGAAACCAAATCAAATCAAAATACCGACATGAAAGAAACTAACTAAGATACCGATGGCTGGGTTGCCTCCCAACAAGTGCCCTTATTTAACGTCTTAGGCTAGATGATATGAAGCTCATCATGCATCCAGAAGTGCAATGAGTTTGACCTCATTCACTTTTCTTGTGTAATCTTCACCATAGTACAATTTCAACCGTTGTCCATTAACCAGAAAGGTTGTCTCGCCATCGCGCACCATGATTGCGCCATGTGGCCTGACTTCCTCCACTGTGAATGGTCCACTCCATCAGGATTTCAATTTCCCGGGATGCATCTTCAGCCTGGAGTTGAAAAAAAGTACATGATCTCCTTTCTTGAAGACGTGCATTTGAATATGGCGATCATGAATGAGCTTTGTTCGCTCCTTGTAGATCCGTGAACTTTCATATGCATTCATCCTCAGCTCGTCAAGTTCATTAAGCTCGAGCAACCTTTTCTTCCCCGCTTCATCATAACTCAAATTTAGCTTCCTCGGTGCCCAATGCACTTTGTGCTCCAATTCCACAGGTAAGTGGCAGGCCCGACCATAAGCCAACCTAAAAGGCGTAGTGCCTATAGGTGTCTTATATTCCGTCCTATATGCCCACAAAGCATCTGGTAGCATGGCACTCCAATTCTTCCTCGTGGAAGCCACAATGCGCTCCAAGATCTTCTTAATCTCTAGATTGGAGACTTCCACTTGCCCTTGAGTTTGCGGGTGGTACGGGGTACCAATGTTGTGTTTTACCCCGTACTTTCTCAACAGTGCCGTGAACTTTTGACTCCGGAAGTGTGTACCCCCATCACCGATGATCATTCTTGGTACACCAAACCTGCAGAAAATATATTCTTTGACAAACCTGCACACTACAGCGGAATCATTAGTCCTTGTGGGTATTGCCTCTACCCACTTCAACACATAATCAACGGCTAAAAGAATGTACAAGTTAGAATTTGAGGACACGAAGGGTCCCATAAAGTCTATACCCCACAAGTCGAACACCTCAACCTCTTGAAATACATTGAGGGGCATCCCTTGTATTTTTGAGATATTACCTTCCCTTTGGCAGGAGTCACATTGCCGCACAAAATCATAAGAATCCCTGAACAAAGTAGGCCAGTATAGGCCACTTTCAAGTACTTTGGCTGTAGTGCGAGAACTAGCATGATGGCCGCCCGTCGGTAGTGTGTGACAATGACTAAGAACACTTTCGTATTCCTCCTCAGGTACACACCTGCGTAAGACACCATCCCTGCATTGCTTCAAAAGAATAGGGTCATCCCAGAAATAATAACGTAAAGAATGAAAAAAATTCTTCTTCTCTTGGTACGTCCAATCATCTGGGATGATTTTTCAAGCAAGATAGTTAACAATGTAAGAAAACCACGGGTCTTTCAATTTCACTTTCAAAAGCTGTTCGTCCGGAAATGTCTCGGTAATGGGTATGTGTAAATCCTTTTCATCTACCCTCTCCAACCTAGACAAATGGTCCACTAACACATTTTCAATGCCCGCCTTATCTTTGATTTCGATATCAAATTCCTGTAAAAGCAAGATCCACCTAATCAATCTAGGTTTGGCATCCTTTTTCTCCATCAAATACTTGATGGTGGCGTGGTCTGTCCATACCATGACTTTCGATCCAACTAGATATTGCCGAAATTTTTCAAAAGAAAAAACAACAGCAAGCAATTCTTTCTCGGTAGTCGTGTAATTGAGTTGGGCGTCATTTAAAGTTTTAGATGCATAAAAAATCACAGTGGGTTTATTGTCCACCCGCTGTCCCAACACAGCCCCAACCGCAAAATTGGATGCATCACACATTAGTTCAAACGACTTGGTCCAATCCGGTGTTTGCACAACCGGTGCGGAAATCAAATTTTCCTTAAGCATGTTGAACGCATGTAGACATTTTTCATTAAAGTCAAAAACAGCATCCTTTTCTAAAAGCTCAGATAAAGGTTTGGTGATTTTAGAAAAATCTTTTATAAAGCGACGATAGAAACCGGCGTGACCTAAGAAACTCCACACCCCTTTTATCGAATTTGGTTGGGGCAATTTGGAAATCACTTCGATTTATACTGGGTCTACCTCCAAACCTTTGCTAGACACTTTATGTCCTAGCACTATTCCTTCACTCACCATCATGTGACATTTCTCCCAATTGAGGACCAAATGTGTGTCCTCACAATGTTGCAACACCTTATCCAGATTGTAAAGGCACTCATCAAAGGATGCACCATATACAGAGAAATCATCCATTAAAACCTCTAGATAACGTTCTACCGTATTAGAAAAAATGGCGAGCATACAACGTTGAAAGGTCGCCGGTGCATTACATAACCCAAAAGGCATACGGCGGTACGCAAACGTTCCATAAGGACAAGTGAAGGTGGACTTCTCTTGGTCCTTAGGATCAATCAAAATCTGATTGTACCCCGAATAACCATCCAGAAAACAAAAATGTGATCGGCCGGCTAAGCGTTCTAAAATTTGATCAATAAATAGAAGAGGAAAGTGATCCTTTAGCGTAGCGGCATTCAATTGACGGTAATCTATGCAAACACGCCACCCGGTTACCAAGCGGGTGGTGACAGGTTCATTTAAAAGATTATGGGTAACAGTGATTCCCCCCTTTTTAGGGACTACCTGCGTAGGACTCACCCACGTAGAGTCAGAAATAGCATAGATGATACCTGTAGAAAGAAGCTTAATCACCTCCTTCTTAACAACCTCCATCATGCTCGGATTTAGTCGATGTTGCGGCGGAATCACCGGCTTGGCTCCCTCCTCGAGTCGAATCTTATGCTGGCACAAAGTAGGGGAGATCCCCTTGATATCTGCAACAGACCACCCGAATGCTCCTCGGTGGTTCTTCAACACAATAAGCAGCTGGTCCTCCTCCTCGGCACTCAAATAAGCCGATATAATCACAAGCAGCTTTTCTTCCTTAGCCAGAAATGCGTACTTCAGGTGCGGTGGCAACAACTTCAACTCCAATTCTGGCGGGCTGATTAAGGATGATTGAAGCGGTGGTGGGAGTTCACCTAGGTCTTCATAGTACCTCGCATAGATGCACAGCAACATCTAAAGCATCTTGGCACACTCTTGCAGTGACTTACTTCTCATCCAATCATATGTGATATTGACTAAGCAGGCTCCAAGTGGTAATTCTGGATGTTTTTCAAAAAACGAATTTGCTATAGCCTCATCTTCAGTAGAGGGAGGAATGTCCTCCTCCTCATCATTCGGAAAACCTACCGCCTTGCTAAAGGATACCACCTTGGTCTGCTCCATGATGTCTACAGCCAATGTCCCTTTTTCCACCTTGGTCATTACATGAGCCATATCTAAAAATGGCCTCCGTAGACAAAGTGAGATATTGTGATCAAATTGCTTTACCATGTGGCACTGCTCCTTGGCTTTAGGTGACGTGGTGCTGGAAGGCATGACCATCTCGAAGCAATCATCGGCTATACCCAAGGTCAAACGACCTCTCCCCATCTCAAGTATCATGTCAGCTGTAGCTTGGAAGGGTCGTCCGAGTAGTAACTCATTGCCTTGTTCATCTTGCATCTCCATGACGACAAAATGTGCTGGAAATACAAATCGATCTACTTTCACTAGCACATCTTCACAAATACCGTATGGCTTCACCACAGAATTATCCGCCAATTGGATTGTCATGTTGCTCGGTCGTGACTCTTTTAATCCCAACTTCTTGAATGTAGAGAGGGGCATCAAGTTAATGCTCGCTCCGGAGTCACATAGTGCCTCACCAAACTTCACTTTCCCAATGTAACATGAGATGTTAAAACAACCCAGATCCTACCTCTTTGGTGGCAATGTGCCCATGATGAAGGCACTCACCTGCTCCTTAAGCACAACAACCTCCGTGTCTGGGATTTTTCTCTTCTTGGTAATGATGTCTTTCAGAAATTTGCCATACGAAGGGATTTTCTCAATTGCTTCCAATAATGGGATGTTAACTGAAAGCTTTCTGAAACTGTCTAGAAACTTTTTAAACTGAGCATCCACTTTCCTTGCCTTTGCACTGTTCGGATATGGGACCGGGACAGCCTGTGCCCTTTGATGCGGTGGCACATAAGGTGTCTTTTTCTGCGTCTCCTCCTCATCTGCAATAGGATCTTCAGCAACATCCACTGCTATATCCGCAACTAGTTCTGTGACCGGTATGGGCAGCTCTTCATTGGCCTCACCTTCAATTTATGTTTGGGGTTTGCTTGGTTCATCGGCTCTGGGGTTTAACAGTTTCTTGCCACTCCTTAGCAAGATGGCCTTCGCCTGTTGGTTTCCTCTTGGAATATTAGTGTTACCCGGAAAACCTTGGTGTGTCAGCTTTTTTAGATTGGCTATCTCGGCTGCCATTTGCACCATGGACGTCTCTATGGTCCTCATTTGAGCCCCATGGCTCTGCAGTGTCTGCCCGAACTGGTTCATAAATTCCCCCTGTTGCTTTATCTGCTGGCCAAAAGTGGTCATTAATTCTTGATTCTGCTTTATCACTTGATTGAGCAACTCCGTGCTCTTTTCCTCCGCTACCGGCTGGGGTTTTGCATCAGGATCCTGCAAAAATTTATTTGGATCCTTCCAAGAGAACTTCTTGTCCTTCCTCCATGAGTAATCATTATTTCTGTAACCTTGTTGCTGCCTCATAAATTTGACTTGTGCCTCATCCTCGGATTCAGTATCCTCCTTTACAAGCAGTTTCTTTACGACAAGGTCCATCTTCTCATTCAGCTCCTTGATTGCTTTTGACTCCCCTGCTACTCGAACATGCTCAACAGCGTCTCTATCACCCCATGATTGTTTCTTGGCCATGTTTCTCAGAATTTCCCAACACCTATCACTGGTATTGTTCAAGAAGAACCCGGACCCTGTAGAATCTAAGTTGCTTCTATCATGCTCGGAGAGAGCAAAATAGAAGATTTTAACCTGCTTCTCTTTGTCAAGCCCATGATGTGGGCACCTCCTTAGCATGATCTGGAACCGTTCCCAGGTCTCAGAGTAAGTTTCTCCTACTTTCTGACTAAAGTTATGAATCTTTCTGATCATACCATTTGTCTTCTCGGGCGGGAAGAACCTTTCAAAGAATACCTCCACCATGTGGTTCCATGATTCCACATATTCATCATCAAGATTGTGCAACCACTCCCTAGCAATTCCCTCTAGAGAAGTGGGAAATAGTTTCAGATAAAGCGTCTCTTGAGGGAACCTATCTATCTTGACCATGTCACAGGTTTCCACGAACTGACTTATGTGAGTCACTGGATCTTCATTCTTCAGCCCGTGAAATGCATTGGATTTCACCAAATTTATGAGTGCCGGATCAATCTTATAATTTGGGATGTTGATTGCTTGCTTCTTTATTGGCCCCTTTGATGCAGATGAAGAAGAAGCTTTGATCTTCTCCCATATTGTTTGTTCTTCCGCCATGGCTTCTGCTTCAAAGTCTGAATCTGTATCCTCAAGCTGATTGTGGAAAATATTCTCCTCGTCGTCTGGTCCCAGATGTGGAACCTCTGGTGCCTGTTGCGTGTAGTCGTTGCTACGCGTCTGCACCATGCACAAGTACCTGTAAAAATGATAGTTCAGTTCAGTACCGTGCTAGACGATTGCAAAATATGAAAGATAAACAGTGAATTTCAAAAGATGATTTTAAAAAAAAATGTGGCCTAGAGTGGCCGCTTGCAGCACTCGTAGTGTCGACAATTGCCGTGTCCCCGACAACGGCACCAAAAATTTGACACGCTTTTTACGTGCGTAGAAACGCAAGTGTACGCGTCAATGTAATATAGGCCTTTGTGAGGCCCGAGTCGAACTCAGGGACACGTGAATTATCGGAGACTACTACTAACTACTCACAATCAGCTAGACCGATTAAATAGTTGGAAGAGTTGATTAAAAAGAAAATAAAAATAAAAGAAAACAAAGCAATCAATCAAATGTTTAGTTTAATCAATTCAAGATGAGATCTTTAGGATGGCGGTTTCACCGCGGGTTTTCATTGTATTGGATTCTATGTAGTCACTCAAATTTATCTTTCTATCTGAGTAGTGGCCTGAAATCAGAATTTCCCACTATTGTGGTACAATTCACTACCTATGTCTAGGTTGGTTCCACCGTCGTAGTAACCTGTACCCTAAACTAGGTGCATTAAAAACGATCTCTCGGTATCCACCATTAACCTTACACCACCTTGTTTAAGGGATTTGTCAATTAACGTGAATTTCGTCTCTTTTCAACCATTAATTCTTCTTTCAAAGTAATTAAGGGCATTGGATTATTATTATGGTGATCAAGCATAACAATATAATTGAGAAAACGAAATTATACCACAGATTTAAGAGATAAAAGATGAATTACTATGATAAAATTGTCATACAATGAATTCCCGGGCTACTCCCGGTCCTAAAGACAAAGGGGATTAGCCCTGCATGTTCATCTCAAAGAAAAACATGGTAGAGAAAAAGGGAAACATGGAGAAAAACGTGATTGAGTGGTGAAACCCCTGAACGGAGAAGATCCAATCGCTCCTTGGCGTAGAATACACGTTCTCTCGCCTTTCGATGGTGGAAATCGTCTTCTTCGCCGTCCGGATCGACTGGGGCATGCTTCTGGGCTCCGTTCTTCTCTCCACACCTTCTCAGGATGTGTGCAGTGGCTAATGACGTGATAGATTGCTCTTGGCCACCATCATTAGGTATAATCCCCGAGTTAGGTCGCGAAAATATCACAGCCATCGGACTTAGATCAATCTGAACCAAACTTGTATCTGACGACGTCGATACTATCGACACGGGTCGATAGTATCGACCCTGTGCTATATCGGCCGAAGTTCATTTCTTTCCTTCGTAGCGCCTGATGCTGGGTCGATACTATCGACGCGGGTCGATGATATCGACACTCTGTAGCGTCGGTTTTATCTTTTTCTGTCACTGTAGCTCCACCTGTCGATAGTATCGACTAAAGAGTCGATAGTATCGACTGTCTTCTCTCCAGCAGCCTGATGGTATGTCGATGCCATCGACTTCAATGTCGATAGTATCGACTTCATGCTCCTCCTTGCGGCTGGAAACCTGTGGCTGTGTCGATAGTATCGACACCCGTCGATGGTATCGACGGATGCAAATATTCATTTTTCCTGAAATTTCAACACGAAGCCACATAAGCCAAAATAAAACACATAATTATAATCATTTATGCTCAAAACAGTAAAATAAGGGAGAATTGACAATGGAAAGGATCATAGACTAAAGTAGATGAAATATGCAATATTAACCACCAAAATGACCAATAAAAGCATAAAACACGAATGAAACAAGTCTATAAATGCGACTCAAAATCATCGCATCAATATTCTCATTCAACATTTCTCATATTTATGCATGGCATCGATAACATACCTATCTAGGGCATGTCATATCTCTCCACTTACAGTAGCATAACAACATATGCATTTCATTAAAAGTATTTGAGTTAGAAAATCCAAATCTCATAAACAAAGCATATATGCATATAAGATAATATTTAGCTAAAATCCCACAATATCACATGAATCATTTCAATCGGCCATTTGCTACTAAATTAGATATGTATACTTGTAAAAGCATACTAGATTGGGTTTCCATCCTTGATTAATTGCTATTCACAGGATATGTATTGTGAAAATCAGAAACTCTAATTGTCCATATATCAAATCAAATAGATCAAACATGTAGAATTATATGCACTAGGAACATAAGTAAGATCATATAAGAATAAGTCCAAATTTCAGCTATAATGTTGTTCAAGCACCCGAATAACTTGAAAATTTAGATCTTCAGAATATTCTCAATAAACTTCTTAATTATGTAGTATTCAAGATACATGGATATCTATATCCATGTCATCATATAAATGTTTTCAGATTATAGTTGGAATATGAATTGAAGTATTCTATAAACTGAATTGAAGAACAGTTGTTTTCATTTATTGTCATTTAGGGAGAAATTGAGAATATAAATTAAAATCATCTAATTGAGTACAATTGATTGAAATATTCTTTTACCCACTCACCCTAAGCTATAAAACATCTTAAAAACATATCCCATATATGAAAATCTCGAATCCATATCAAAACCCTAGCAATCACCACTTTCTTCTTCCTTTCAACTCGGAAACCCTAGAATTAAAGATTAGGAGAGAAAGAGTGAGAAAAGGACTTGATTTGATATGATTTCGAATCCAATCAGGGGAGGAATGGAATCTTGACATCTGAGAGAAGATTCATTATGAAACTATATCCAAATAAGCTAAACTTACATGATTTCATCATTCCTCGGACCGCAAAACCCTAGATCAACATCTCCATCACTTTCTCCTCTCAAATCCTAACTCTCCCTCTCTCTCTAGGATTTCATTTCTCTGGATTGAATCACGAATTATGAGAGCTCCTTGTGTGTTAGTTTGACCATATAGAGCAATTGAGATGCTTGGGTCAATTGCACATTGACCCCTCACTAAACTTTTTCTTATTTCAGTAGATTTTTCTATCATAAAAAAGTTATTGTAATTCGCTTATTTCAGAGATCAAACCTTCTCCAAAAATTATTAGAATTTATCATGTCGTGTATAATTGAGTTAAAAAGCTTTACTTAAAATTTGAGATCATTCCAAACTTCCATTAAATAATTAAAAATCAAATAGTGCACTGCTATCTAGAATTCTATAGAAATGTCAGTTGAAGAGTAAATGTCCTAGAACGACCATGCAAGCTGCCACAGTCATGCTAAGATGGACCCATCACGGCCATGCTGCCTACCACGATCGTGGTGCATTGTTTTCATCAGATTTGGTACAAAAGTTGGTCAATAATTCAATTCTTTCAAAATAACAGTGTGGCCTAGAATGCCCATCCCACCAATGACCCACCACGGTCGTGCTATCCTAGCCTTCAACTACCATTTTCACTCTCCTTTTCATACCTCTCTCATTCCTCCCCAACATAGGCCTACTTGGTGAAAACCCTAGTTTCATCCGACTAGGGTTTATATTTTCTCAAACCCTAATTATACAAAGAGATAACATACTTGGGGTTCTCATTAGGTTTAACATATCATGATTGCGATATCATCATTAATCATGTTTAAGTAATTATCAATCTAGTAAATCATGTAATCATCCACATAAACCCTAACTTACTGATGAAGCTCAGATACGGTCATAACAACCCCCCCCCTAAAAAGGTTTCACCCCTGAAACATAAATATGCAAGCAAAGTACTTTCAAGGTTTATTTTAAGCTTATGATATCTTACATGTCATTATTTTCTTGTATTTATACCTGAATGTATCTTTCAACATTAAGTCCTTTATTTCTTTTCTAATCACAACATGTATAAATCATGACTGCTCAATGATAACAAACGAATTCTCCATGCCACAATCAATCATAGGATAGAGAGAGAAACAACCATTTCAAAATTTTCATACTCTTGAGGTGTTACCTCAACATTGATAATTTGATCCAACTTTCTAAATTCATACGACTCAATATGTACTATTGTTATGTATTATCTCTAAGTCACAAAAGAGAGTTCACCATGTTGTTTTGAATTTTTACTATTATACTACTCAAATAGAAAAGCAGACTTGAGTTGAAAGACTAGATTCAACAAAAATTGTACAATATTACTCACAACATCCCCATTAGATCATGGATGCATAAGGTGAAGCATCACTATCACATTCCATACTATTCTCAAGTATGAACCCACACATAATTCAAGGTGTAACCATCGGGTTATAGCATACTAGGGTTTCAACAACAGTAACAGAGTACTCCATGATTGTATTAGTCATTCAAGGACTATTTATACCCAATTACCATCACTTAGTTATATTAAATCTAGGTATAACAAGTTATACCTCATTAGGGTTACATATCAATACAATATGGTTATCATCGCTTCTATTCATATGAGTGAATAGGTAAGACTACCTTATTTAGGGTAACCCTCCATTTGTCCCATCATCATTCAACCCATATCACCATACCATAATTGTATAATACTAAGATGGATTATTGGTATGAATGACTACAACTATCAGACACCTTTAATTAACATATTTCTTGCACATGTACAACTGAAATCATATGTAAAACAAATTTACATCCCTTAATATACCTTCAACAAATTACACTTCTAAAAACAAATTCACGTAAAGCCATTGTTTTCTCTTATCTCCTCATTCATTACTACTTACTTCTTGTTACTTATCCTTCTCATTTTGATCATATAGAATAAACATCCCTAAAATTGAAACATACAAGGTAAGAATAGATTATTCATCATTCTTGCTATCACTGCAAGAATTTATTTCATATCGCACTTCACTCATATTGTATTTCTCCTTTTGTTCAAAACACACTTGTTATATTTCAAATTTATATCTTACTCTTTTCTCCAAATCATTTTCATATTGTTTATCTACCTTTCATATTAGCTATACCTTTAAACCCTGGATTACTATCAATGCTAGTTTACTTTTCATAGTGCAAATCTCATGATCTTATTTTATAGAGATGATAGTATTCAAGGTCAAATCACTAGTGACATCCCTTGAACTACTACAACTCTAAACATTCTAGGGTTTGGTCCTTATCAGTAGCATGACGTTATTGTGATGTGACTTTGCTCCCTTAATTTGAAATTCAAACTTTGGATCTCACAAGTTTTACTAAAGTCTTCCTTATCTTATAACTTGAATTTCCTTTCTCTTACTTGGACATTCAGAAAAGATTACATTCTCAATTTACCCTGCTAGGGTTTCATCATCATATTGTGTGTCATTATTTCATTCACTAGATGTCTCTAACATGGTGGTTATGCATCATATATGATTCATTTTCTTATCACTTCATCCCACATTACTTTCATTAAGGAAGATATGAAAGAGAATATGATTCTGAGACTTAGAATTCTTATCTTCAAACATTCCCTTAATACATTTCTCATATGTAGGTTTAATTAGTTATCAACAAGAATACTTAACTAGTTAGCACTTGCTTGAATCTCACAACCTCTTTC
Organism: Alisma plantago-aquatica; assembly: GCA_963693085.1. Classification (NCBI taxonomy): domain Eukaryota; kingdom Viridiplantae; phylum Streptophyta; class Magnoliopsida; order Alismatales; family Alismataceae; genus Alisma; species Alisma plantago-aquatica. The sequence goes on along the minus strand of OY856412.1, from coordinate 1,290,145,611 downwards.
TATTATAATCTATATTACTCCATCATGTTTCAAACCCTTCCTTACTTTCCATAACCCTCTTACCATATACTACTCTTCCACCTGTCATCTTTAACTTCTAATTTTCTCTTATGATCATGTTACTTTTTCATGTGTATGATCATGTATATCATGTTGCACATTTTTTCTCCTTCTACTAATGTAAAGTTGAGATTCTAAATCAATAATATCTCTACTAGTTTCACCTCATGTTTAATACATTACATATACTTCATTTTAAATCAAACGGCTCATGCATGGGTGAAACATAGTTTCTCTTCCAATCAAGTTTTTCCTTCCTGAATATAGTCTACCTTTATATGACTTATTCATTTGTTTAGCTACACTTTTGTTCTTCTTTTAGAAATTAGTTTGTTGTTCTATAGAGACTTAGAACCCAAAGGTAGTAAGGATGAATGTATTAAACTTCATAATAAAGATATACATTTCATGCTCTCAATTATATCATGTAATCCTCATTCCTTAATCAAGCTCATCATTTCCAACATTTATCTTTGTTTCAACTTAGTTTCTTATCCTAGTCTTATGATTTACATGTTCATCTAATTCTCTTTACTTTAACTCTTCTGAAGACTCTTCACTTATATGTACTTATTGTCTACTTAACTCTTTTCTTCTATTTTCCCTTTGCTTTGAAGTACATAAAAGCATTTTAATCGATTATATGATCTGTTCCTCATAAATGATTCTTACTATCTTGGTCCTTACATACTTTTCTCATATCTTTTCCACATTTCATATTTAGATTTCATATAATACAAATCATTAAACTTAATCTGAACCTTATGTCGTGTTCCTTTATTCCCAATTAAGGGTTTCTCATATGAGGCCCCAAAGTTGGATCTCAGATATCAGTTCCAACTGATTCTTAGCTATTCTAATCTTTCACATATGTTTCAACATCTTAGTGTATGTACATTCTCACTATGATGTGGGTCTAATTTATCCAGAGTCTACTCTTATTATATTGCTAATAGGAGTTATTAGATCCTAGTAACGCATCCTGCCAGCCGTACCAGGTCGAACTTGCAGTCCTGAAGCCAAGAGCTACTCATGATTAACCAACTCCTATTAATCTCAAACATGTGGAAAGAATATCCACTTAGGGGGAACTCATTTAAACATAACTTCTGGTCTACTTGATACAAAAAATATAAACAATAACTGAATCACTTCATGATACACAACAATATAAAAGAACCATATATATTCTACAAACTGATAGTCTGAATTCATACATATAAGAGCATTTATATTGATCTCCAATCAAAGAAGCAGTATAAAGCAAGAGTTGTATCACATTCTATGTTTAATCTCTTACTCCTTCATTACTTTTTGGTCTCCTAACCCTAAGATTTCTAGGGTTTCTCTCTATTCCATCCTTCCTCTGCATACCTGACCATGGCATCCAGAGAAGAACATATAGAGTAGCTTGATACTAGTCAATCTAAGTATTCAGATACTAGGCCAAGGTATCTAAATACTCAGACCTCCCAGAGCTAAAGACACATCACCACCTATCTACCACACTTATAACTCTAACTTTCTATCCTAATGGTCCCTGACAACTCAGCCTAAGCTCTGTTACCAAATTATTATACCCCGATCTCACAATTACCACTAATCATGAGATTAGGGCATAAATTGAGGATTTAACATAATACAAAGATCATCCTTAGCTTTTTCTTCTTCTTCATTTTATTTCTCATATGCAATCACATAAACTAACTTTATAAGAGAATCTAAACATTGATTTCTCTAATCTGATTTCAACAGTAAAACAAATTGCAAGTATAAACATTCATTATGTTTCTCATACTTTTAAACACATAAGACTTGCTAATTCACATATATTGCTAAAAGAGGAATAATGTTATACATCATCATTTACAACTCTCTCTTATTTCTTTACAAGGACCTAGAGTGACAAGGACCGACTGAACTTAACTATACTCAGACTTAACTCTTGTGGAAGATCTACTCTGATGCAATGATATCTTCAATCCCCACAGTTTCCCTAAAAATTTTGAGTAGAGGGGTGAGCCTACTCGCTGAGTGAATGAGTAAAACAATAATGCAGTCTAAAGTACTGAATCAGACATTTATCATTCTTAGATAATTGAAATAGAATGAGATAGTAATTTCAAATTTAAAAGACTAGATATTCAAAACTTACTAATAACATTGAAGCCTGCATCATTAGAAATAAACAAGTATGGAAATATAATCCTCACTATATTCAATATTACATTTAAAGAACAACTTCTATGAAATTGAAATCAAATCTTTCTTAACTCTTCTTACTTATAAGAAACTCCTTAAACTTATATTATCATATTTTAACTTATGCCCTAATCATATGCAGTGTACTCTACATATGAAGACTTGTAGAGAACTACGATCTCACCGTACAAGACTTAGCTTAAAACTCGGGGATCTAAGCCTACAACTGAATCCTGGTCTACTTGACTCGAACTGTCACGTATGACTAAGGCGGCTAAACAGCTGGCCTTTAACTGGACCTCTCCTTCTAGGCTGAGTACACAGGCGGAGGGTCTGAGACGCTCTGTGGGCCTCATCTTGGTATTATCTGTGGGTACCTCTGGGTTACCACCGGGATCTCCGGTTCATGTTGGGTAACCTATCTTCTCTTAGGAGACTTCCTCAAGGGCTTTGTCTCCCGCACGCTCTGTGGGTGCGTTCCCATCCACGTATACAGGTCGCTTCCAGGGTGGATCATTTCCTCCCTACAGTGCAGACATCCGTAGGGAATCTACGGTGTCAAGACACTATTATTACTGTAACTTTGATTATATATTTCTCTTAGACTGATCTCTTTTAACTCTATATATTAATGACTACTCAGACTATTGAATTAAAATCACTGATGATACTGAACTGAATGCTTAACATATTGTTTACCGCTTTCTTAGGGTTTCTCCTTACTCATGCACATATAACACTTCTCATGTATTCAAACATATATCATGTCTACTAATATAAATATTCTCATTCAACATTTCTCACATTTATGCATGGCATCGATAACATACCTATCTAGGGCATGTCATATCTCTCCACTTGCAGTAGCATAACAACATATGCATTTCATGACAAGTATTTGAGTTAGAAAATCTGAATCTCATAAACAAAGCATATATGCATATAAAGTAATATTCAGCTAAAATCCCACAATATCACATGAATCATTTCAATCAGCCATTTACTACTAAATTAGATATGTATACTTGTAAAAGCATACTAGATTGGGTTTCCATCCTTGATTATTTGCTATTCACATGATACGTATTGTAAAAATCAGAAACTCTATTTGTCCATATATCAAATCAAAGAGATCAAACATGTAGAATTATATGCACTAGGAACATAAGTAAGATCATATAAGCATAAATCCAAATTTCAGCTATAATGTTGTTCAAGCACCCGAATAACTCAAAAATTCAGATCTTCAGAAGATTCTCAATAAACTTCTTAATTCTGTAGTATTCAAGATACATGGATATTTAGATCCATGTCATCATATAAATGTTTTGAGATCATGGTTGGAACATGAATTGAAGTATTCTATAAACTAAATTAAAGAACAATTCTTTTCATTTATTGTCATCTAGGGAGAAATCGAGAATATAAATTAAAATCATCTAATTGAGTACAATTGACTAAAATATTCTTTTACCCACTCACCCTAAGCTGTAAAACAGCTTAAAAATGTATCCCATATCTAAAAATCTCGAATCCATATCAAACCCTCGCAATCACCACTTTCTTCTTCCTTTCAACTCAGAAACCCTAGAATTGAAGATTAGGAGAGAAAGAGTGGGAAAAGGACTTGATTCGATATGATTTCAAATCCAATCAGGGGAGGGACGGAATCTTGACATATGAGAGAAGATTCACCATGAAACTATATCCAAAGAAGCTAAACTTACATGATTTCATCATTCCTCAGACCGCAAAACCCTAGATCAGTGGTGCGTCCCGCTGGAGGTGCTACACACTAGCCGATTTTACTTGACTAGATGCGCCCCACGAGATCGGAACACACGTGTGTGATTCACTTTTGAAATTTGTATTGGCCCTAACCAACTCGATCACAAAACTAAATAGGTCGCCCATAAGCGTACGGGGTACTGTTGTAGTATAGGTGATTGGTAAGAAAAGGGGTCGGTCCACATGGATAGAGGGGGCACTAGAGATAGGGCAGTGTTTGCTCTGTTCCTAGTGCATAGATTAGGGTTTGAGGGTTTTAAAAGGATTGGTTTGTTGATTACTCTAATTGAACAAGTAAGAAAGGCAGAATTAAACCTAAGTTATATTGAACAAGCAAATCTAGCAGACTGGGGTAACAAACTAGCTAAGCAAGAGCAAGAGGAGATACACTACCCTAGCAAGGCAAGAAGTAATTAAGAGCTAAATTAACCACTAGCAAGAGCAAGAACCTAAATTAACACTAAAGATCAAAACTAAGCAATTGACTAAATTAAGCTAAAGCAACTAAGCTAGACTAGCATGAACAAGCAAGCAAGCAATTTGGGTTTTAACAAGATAATTAAGGTAGGTGGGCCGTTTGGGGGATGTAACTTTGATATTAGTTGGGGGAGCTTATTAGACAAGCATGTTTCTCATTTTACATCTAGATTACCAAACCAAACAATAAGACCGAAGCTATTAGAATGTACCCTATACTACTAGTAGAAGACTAGGATTAGGTGTAATTCTAATAGGTTTAGCCAAATCTAGGTTTCTAGGATAAGTCTTAATGAGCAATTGAGGGTTGAGGGTAGATATGGGAGTAGATATTAGGGTATTTGACCTCATGCCACTAGCCATTCTAGCCTTTAGAAGGCCCTAAGCAATTGCATCAATCTCACTTATACTAGTAACTTGGTCCCATACCAAGTAGTAGAAGAGGAGATAGGCATGTAGGAACAAAGGGGATTAGCTAGGGATCCCCTATTGGGACCTAGGAATCACTCCTAAGATTGCCACATGTATCCCAATCCTCCTAGAGACATGGTATCACCAATCATTCTCAAACAAGCAATTAATGGGAAAAGGCACAAATTACTAGTATGACAATGGGATAAGAGACACAAGCATGGAGAAATCATCATAGATAAAATGAGTTAATTACAAGACAAAAATTCCCCAACATGGTATCAAAGTCACATTTTAACCCCAAACAGCCCACCACTAGGGGCTTAGCTACACATAGTCAAAGAAATAGTAAAAGAGAGGGGAAGAAGGGGAAGAAACGCCTTGGAGCTTGGAGGAGTAGCCTTCTTCTTCACTTCCTTGCTGCTTTGGACGAACTTCCTCCTCCAAGGGTGCAGGTTAGCATGAAGATATGGGGGTTATGGTGGAAAACCTAGAAAACTAGGTCTCCAAGGCGGAATGGAGGTGTAAATGGTGGATGGAGAGCACAAATGCAAAGGAAATGCACTTAATGCTCAAGGGGGAGTAATGGAAGCTAGGAGTAGCTGTGGGGTGTCTAACCTTCGTGCCCTAGCCGTCACCTATGTATATATAGGTGGTGGGGAAGCACTAGGGTAAGTAGGCATAGGATAGGAAAATTAGTGCAAAAGTATAATAGGGTAGGTTGGTCACCACGGCCGTGTTGATGTGCCATGGCCGTGGTGAGGGTAGGATGGAATGGTCGTGGCGTAGGAACATGGGCGTGGTATGGAAAGGGTGTGGATATGCTAAGGAAGGTGGTGGCCATGGCCATGGCAGAGTGCCACAGTCGTGGCGGGTGAGTGGCACCACGGCTGTGTTGGGGTAACACGACCATTTTGGAGGAGGAAGGTGTGGTCGTAGAGCAGCAGCACGGGCGAGGTGGTCTTCAATGGCCACGGCCGTGGCAGACAGCCACGGTCGTGGTGATTTGGGGGCAACTACATGTTGCCTCTGTTGGTTTCTCACAATAAACGCCAGGACTGTGGGGGGTTCCCATGGTCATCTTTCACTCTTCTAACCACGACTATGCAGATGGGAACGATCGTGGGAATCCGGGTGCAAATCCCCTATTGTTTCTGTTGATCTTTCACTATAAATGCCACGACTGTGGGGTTGTGTCCACGGCCGTGTTGGGGTCTGTGTGACGTCCCCAGATTTTGATTTCTCCAAACCCTATTGGGAATGAGATGTCAGAATCCGAAAACATCATCCAATCATATCAGAAAGTGATGCGGAAGCATAATGCGCATACATGAACATACAACTATAACATTTCTCAACATTCAACATGTATATTTACACAACATGAATTATTACACAAGATTTACAATTACATATTGAATGAAAATTCTACAATCTAAGAACATGTACGCTAAACTAGGATCTACACAATAGGTACAACCTGAACAGTGCTCACTTCACATATTTTATCCCACGCTATCTCTGAACCTAAAACATACGTGAAACAACGAATCAACACACAAGGTGTTGTGCACGTGGGTAGAAAGATACATACTAATATGCTTGCATAATTGAAATAATCTTGAGAAAGAAAGAGTAAAAGAAAACATTATTTAAAGCGATAATCAGGTAAACATTCCTTTTATTGCATTCACTCTGATGCAGTTGTACTACACATACTTGCACTTGACTTACATCTAGTGTGGGCAATAGAATATCATCATACATCTAACATGGGCCAAGGAATCATACATCCATGTTAGGCAACATACATCCACACCAGGCTATGTGCTCTAGTAGCTACAACCCATCATACTCATTTATGTTCTATTAGATTTGGTGAAGTATAACTCATACTAGTTCAACCAAGAAATCATATCCAAATACGAGCATTCAAGGTACATCATATCATTATGCATCCATAAAAACTAGTCATATACTTAATAAAAACCCACATACCTGAGTTCAAAGATCCCTATTTACATTCTGGATCATCTACATATCTGGTCATCACCTGATTAATAACAAAATCATATACTAGCATCAGATTCTGATCATCTTAACCCTAGTCGTATTCATTTTAGGGTTTACTTAGGTCATTATGTTATTCTCATGATTACTTGTATTCTTACCTTATATTTATCTTACTGATGTCATTTTCTAGATTACAGTTCACTATCTGAAATTTTAGGTTCCATATCCTTTTTGTGCACATATTAACCCTAGTTTATATACATTATTCAATTTAGGGTTACAACCCATGTATTAAGGGTCATCTTCATATAACATGAATTCTATGAATATAACTGATATCAAATTTATATATTATATTCCAGTTACAGATATGATGGTTTTCTGTAAATCTCATCATTTATAGAGCATGTATGCATTTAATACATTATCTTTAGTGTTATTAGCCCTAATTAGCCATATAAATCAAATTATATGGTTTCGTACATCAACATGACCATATCTAACATCATATGCATTATAAACATGGTCATGGTCTTATTGACATTTTCCCATAATTTTATATCATCATATGATATTTATTACTCATGAAATAAGTATAAAGCATCTTACATTATATCGTAGTATTTTAAGAATCAAAAGTCTGATATTGAGGTTTCATATTGTTCTACTAATTTTTTTGAGAATAACGATACCTTTTTTGCATTTTTTTGATAATCGAGCTAATTACTGTGATTTAATGAAGATCAGGGCATTTACTGAATTATTACCTTTTTCTGGAAAAATCGCGAGCCGTCAGATCCCTACTATGGCCATTGGATGGGCGACATGTAGCCCTCAAGGATGACTCCTTTTTGCCCATATGGGCCGACTGGTCTAAGATTGGCTCACTGGTTCGTTGCTGGACCGGGCGGCCCCCTTTCCTTCTGTCTCCTTCGACTGATCACCCAACGCGATGTGTGGTCCGCTTCACGGGCATTACCTGCAGATGCCAGACCCAGGCATCGTCGTGGTCTGGGTTCACGATGAAGAAGTGCATCGCGGTCCGGTCTTCCCCTAGGATGGGGAAAAGCAGTAGGCGAACCATCGTAGCTTTGACAATGGTGGCTCACCGATGGAGACTGCTCCCTAACCCAGATGCTCATCGTGATTGAGGACAGAAAGAGGGAGAAGCACACGGCGGCTGGAACCTCACCGTCCAAAGGAAAATCCACCTCAATCATCGATGAGCCTCACTGGAGTCAAGATTCCAAGGCCGTGGACCCTTCTCTAGACCCTCCACAAGTTTCTGAAATCTTGCCTCTTCCTCCACGAGCTCGAACTTCTACACCGATGGTGGTCCAGGCTGACCAGCTTGAGGGTTTTGATCTTATGGATCCTCTTGCTTCAGAAATAGTACGAAAATGGTCGCAGGTACTCTACGAGGTAGATGACATCGCCCAGATGTGGTGCAGCTGGTCAAAACTCCCCCAAAACACTCGAGCTCCACCATAGGTTGCAGGTTCGATGGCCATCATTGTCCCTTGCACTAAGAAATTAAGAGTGTTGTAGGTTGCGGAAGGGATCTTGATCACTTTTACTTGGTCAGTGCAGAATGTAGTCGTGAAAAGAGCGAGGGACGAGGAGTCGATCTCTCTGGTTCTCACGGATGGAGATGGTGTTAGGGACATAGCTTGGTTCTCTCCCAATACGCCACCTCCCAACCTAAATCTGGGTTTGTTGTAGATCTCCACACTTCTCAGATCTGGGTAACTTTCTAGAGGAGTGTGAGAGGTATTCTAGAATAGATGATCAAGGCTGGGCGGATCGACATATTGCTCTGCAACTCTTCCCGCATTTGTCGAAGGTTGAAGATATTACCTAGCCGTCTGATCCTCCCTACTGGTGGATGAGATCAGGCCACCTCAATAGGCTGTGGGCGTACCTAAGCAAAGGGAATTGGCTAGCGTGACATCAAAATGTCACAGATACTAAATCGTATCATTAAAAGATTAAAGTTCCACCACATATATTTCATTAATGTCCTCAACTTCAAATGCATACACCTTTTTATAGAAATCTTCAAACGTTCTCAAATTTTAAACATAGGCTTATAACATCATAGTGTATCTTCGAACAAAGTTTGAGTCACTAAAATCCATTAATTGGTCATGAAAACTAATTCTCCAAACAACCTTATAATAGGTGCATAAAACTTGAACTCAACGTAGGAAATAATAGCATCCTGATCAGATAAGTTCAACAATACTAGCTATGATGCTAACACCCTAAGGCTTATCAATTATATCGGGTATGAAAGCCCTAAAATCGGGGTCATCACAGTCTGCATCCATTGATTGTCCTTCAAACTTCATCATTCTTGGATCTCTTTGCTTGATGACGACTCTTGGCCATTGGAGGTAGGTTGAGGGAGCTTTTGGGGCCTTCTTTAGACCCCTCCATGAGTGAAGGATTCCTAGAGTTCCTTCCTTCTCTCTCATTCACCTTAATCATGGTCCAAGTACTTGAAAATGATGCAAAGAACATCCATAAGCGCATTTGGCAATGATAAACATATTAGGGGAAATATCTTATAAATATAACATGTTTAGATGTGATTGAAGTATAAAATGGCACAAGATGGAGCCCTAGAATAGGTTTACATCACCACCCTAAACTTAAAACATACATGTCCTCAAGTATGTTCCAACTCAATCTCTCTTCAAATTTTCCACAAACAAGAAATGACAAATGCAACGTAAAAGCTAATTATTGCTAAATAGGATCAAAGATGACTGAGTACATGCATTTCACTTCTCTCCTCTCCTACTTTCACAATCCCATCATGAAAAGAGCACAAAGAATATGAACTTCAAATATAGCGTATAGAATACACAAGTTATCCATATTTCTTTCATAAAGTTCCGGGTAAACCGTTTCATGGTGGCGTTAATCGAGAATGACCAGGAGTGTTGTTTCACCTTCATGCATTCAATCTCATATTTCAAATCACACCAAATGACCCACGTGGCTGTGGAAAGGGACAAAATGATCTAGGTTTGATGTTTCCTAGCTCAATGGGTATGAAAGTGGAAGAAAGGGTTGCGGTAAGATTTTTGGAGTGCTATTACACACTCATCTTTTCTTTATTTGAATGCTCTTAAACATGAGCATCCTTTTATTTTGTTTTTGCTTTTCTTTTTCTTTTTCTTTTTTCTTGCCCTTAGTGTAGATAGGGAATATGGTGGATAGAGTGAAGCGAGGAGATAAAGATATGGCCACCCCAAACTTTTGGAGGTGGCCAAGGCTGATTATGTGCACTAGGGCATCTTTTTATGAGGCAAAGGGGTATGAAGATGGTGGAAGAATAGTCAGATCAAAGAGGGGTCATTGGTATTATTCTCCACATAAGACATCCTGCATGAAAATTAATCCAATACTTCATCCTAGATATCACACCACATGAATGAACAAGATGAAATTGACATATCAATCAAGCGATTCCACAAACACTAAGCGTTCAAAGCTTGCTCAACTTCACAATTCAACCAAATAAATCACAATCATAAGAGAGGTGATGCACATGTAACAAGTCAAAATATTGACACCACTTAGCAATAAAGCATGACATTTCATTTGCATTTGTCAAAGCTCATCATTTTCACTCAAAACATTAGAGATTGGGTCAAAACATACTTTCTAGGCAAGAAATTTCAAATTTGGGCAAAATTGGCCAAAATGGTACCAATTTGCATTAAATCACATCTAAACCTACTTTAGGGAAATTTAAAACATAAAGCAGCAAATCCTAGTTAAGATGCACAAGAAATTACTAAAAACTACATAAGAATGCAATGCATGATATGGAAGAGCAAAAAGTTTGAAAAATTAGGCAAAAATTGCATGAAACTAACTACATGCTATGCAACAATGCAATAAAAAGAGAAATAATAAGAAAACTGAAGAGGATGGAAAAAGTGCAATAAAATGACTAAGAGAGAGATAGGGTGGTGCATACCTCCCTACCCACCACAAACTTTAGAATCATGTTGTCCTCAACATAAAACTATAGCCTAGGGTTGATAGGGGAAGTGTCACGGCTACTGTGGCGGCTGGTCTGACATGTGAGGAGGATCTGGAGGAGGAGCTGAGCCCGTCGGAGGATGCTATTAGTAATGCCCCCAGTAATCATCCTGGGGTGGAGGGTATGTCTCTGGATATCGAACTATGCCACCCCAAAAATCTCCACCCCATTCGGGGTTTCTTGCTGCTTGGCCATGGTGGTAGTGATACAAGTGGTTGACCTGTTGGTGCATTTGTTGTTGGTCTTGTCACATGTATTGTTGGATAAGCTACATATCACTCTACATTATCTGAATGCTCTCAAGATGTTCCTGGATGGTAGACATGTCGTAGGCGTTCACTGAGGGCTGTTGTAGTTGAGATGTCCCTTCATCCCTCCTTCTTGTTCTTTAAGGCTGCCTATTTCCTTCATCTTCTTGTTCCTGCCCTTGCACATTTGATTATGCTATATCTTCATGTGTGGCAGTGGCTCCCCTAGTTTATGTCTCTCTCGGGTTTTCTTGCTTCCATTTCAGTAATTTCCCCCCAATCTATATAAAACCCTCAACACAGATAGAAGTGGCACCGCGTGGTATGGCAGCTCAAATTCAATGTCCGACACACTATTTGTGAGATAAATCATCCTTTTGTCCTTCATCTTAATAGTGTGCGAGCACATAAGGCAATTGAGGTCAACAAACTCTGCCTCACATGTGTCTTCAAACTTGGAAAGATCATACCCCAAAGCGAGTGCAATTGAAGTGACAAACCCTCCCATAACAAAAGGTGTTGTACTCTTGAAGGGTATGGACCTCATGTGATCAATTAGTAGCACTACAAGGTCTATATACCTTTTGTGGTTCATAGCCATCAAGACAAACATATCCTTTTGAGAAATGGAGCCTTGGTTATCATACCTTCCCACAATGGTATTTGCTAAGACCTTTTGCACATAGCGGATGAGGGAGTTGCTTAATGCAGACGTTTTGGACCTCCCTACGTTGTAATCATATCTGTCTATCAGAGTCTTCCAGAAATGTGCATAATCAAAATCTACTTCCTTCTCTAGCAGGCCGTCATTCATCTTCTCGGCCTCTTCAGGATTTGCAACAAAGACACAATTCAGCTCAGTAGTTGTGAGGGTGTGCATGTTGCCCATCATGGAAAATTTGATAGCATCACTACCTCTCACTTTTGTCTTCTCCAGAGTGGCAAAGAACTCTCTAGTAAGAGTGGCGTAGGTTGCTTGGGGTGTGAAAAGGACGTTCCATAGCCCCATTTGCTTTAGACTTCCTTCCACTGCCTCCTTGATTCCTAGTTCATCAATGATCTTCTCACTACCATATCGAGTGGGGACGACTCTCTGTGTCATGCATTCTGGGTAAGTGAGAGTGATATTTCTTTACCTGTATCCTCTGCCATAGGACACTCCTGTAGGGGCCTTTTCTAAGGCCTTCAACCTGTCTGCCTGCAACCATTCCAGAACATGCTCCTCCTCAGGAATCAACTCCATCTCTTCCTCCTCACTTTCGTCTTCGTCTTCCTCCATTCTGTATGATTGAGACCCCAAACTCGTGTCGAGGTTGTACCAGTGTGCATATTTTTCTTCATCATGACGTAGTTACCGTAAAGGTTGTGGCTGCACACCATGCTCCGCCACCATATGAGACGTTGAGTGGCGGACAGGAGTGGGCTTCAGCAGTAGCTTGGATGAAGATGGTGCTGCTTTGGATCTTTGGCTTCTTTTCATAGCCACCATCTTGAATTCATCTATGATGTTGTCCAAGTCGATTCCCATGGATTCCTCCTCCTCTTCTTCTTCTCCCTCATACGTGGCGTCGGTGATGTGGTGATTGTCGGATGTGCGAGCGTGGGATGCGCTCACCGATTGTGAGTGGCAGAGGGATTGGTAGGCAGAGGTGGTTGGTGAAGGGGCATGGGAGGGTAGGAACACTTCAGAGGAAGAGTTTTTGGAACGCCGCTTTCCTTCGATGACGATATTAGCCCCCTTGGTGATGGCCTTTCCAATATTTTTCATGGTTGGGTGTGGATGTGGAGGTGAAGTTTGGATTTTGGTGGAGGGGTTGATATGGATGTGGATTTGGGTGTGGAATGGAAGGAGAATGGTGCTTGGATGGTGGATATGCGATTTGTTGTGGATTTGGGCAAAAAAATGGAGGGTTTATGTGGAGGTTTAGTGGAGGGGGATGTTGGGCAGATTGGAGATGAATGTGGAGATGGAGGGGCGATTGAGGGAGAATAGGTGGTGGAAATAGAAGGGGGTGGCTGGGGAATGATTTGGGATCGATTGGAGGCTGATTGAGGGTTTTTTGGGGGGTCGGAGATGGAGATTAGGGGAGCTCGGGTGTGCCTTCCCCCGCCACGGTCATTTTTTGGAGGTTGAAGATGAAGAAATGAAGAGGGGGGGTCGGGTTTGGATGTTTAAAAGTTATATTTTTTTGCTGAACCGGGTCCAGCCACGGTCATGTTGGGTGGCCACAGTCGTGGCCAGGGCTTGGTGGCACGGCTGTGGTGGGTGCCACGGTCATGTTGTCGATGCAGAACGCTTATTCTGACCCTTGCTATGGTCGTGGTCATCTGCCACGGTCGTGGTCGTTCAACTTCAACACGGCCGTGGCAACCGACCACGGTCGTGGCCATTCTTGCCAAAACAACCTGACATCTTCTGGTGAAATAAACCCCACGACCGTGGTGGATGCCCACGGTCATGGCCATGCTTCCTTGACACGGACATGGTAGGTGGCCACGGCTGTGGCCATTCTTCCAAAACAACATGTTACTTGGCCAAATTGATGCAATAAAACCCACGACTGTGGCAGATGGCCACGGTCGTTCTTGACCTCTTTTGCCACGGCCGTGGCTGAGCTCCACGACCGTTTTGGTGGTACTTCTTCAATTTTCTCAATCCAAAAACAAGAACTTCAATTCTATTTGTCATTTGGCCACAAATCTGCCTTAATGACCATGAATCAACTTCTATCCCTTCTCTCTCTAGTGTCTAGCACCGGTGACCGGCCTAAATCGCGCATCCAAAAGGAGCGGATTTGAAGTAGTCAGACTTTTAAATTACCCAACTCTTAGGCCCCCGCAACGATAACGGGGTCCGAAGTAGCGATCGGGGTCAAACCACAGGGACAAGGGTGGTAGTGTTAAGAACTCAGAATCAACACATTACACTCTGGTAAAGGCAAGGTGAGGATAAAGTTCCCCAAAGGGAACAATAGGCTAAGATCGATAAAATAAAAGAAAACTATCTCTAACTGGAGTTACAAGGAAAATTAAGATTTTAAGCGTTTATCGATTTTTAGAGGTTTTTGCGCAACAGAACCAAAGGAGATAAAACTATTTCTTCGGTAAGGAACGAAGGAGGAAACTCCGGTAAAATAAGCGGCAACAGGAACATCCAATACCCCTTCTCTCAAAGAGGGTACCTCTAACTAAGCACCAACACCTCTCTCAAGGTTGCTGGACTTGGGTTAGAGTGGAGAGATAACTGAAGCAACTCCGATCCTGGGTATTCTCGTACTCCCTGATCGGACCAAACACTAGAGTCGCAATGCCTCTCTCGAGGAAGTTGCAACGGGAAACACGATTCGATAGCTAGTTAAAACATGATCCAAGCATACAAGATAGAGCTCGGATGCTAAACGGAGTAATCATCCAACAAAAAGAAACCAAACGTAAAGCAACAAATATTTAAACTTCTCTAATCCCATTAGCATAATCAATGTATAAAAGGGTTTGGTTACATTGCATGAATAAAGAAAGTAAATGACTGGAAAAGAAAGATAGGTATCTCCTCCTTGATGTAGAAGAGCGACATGCAGCAGCAGGTCCCTAAGGGTCCTCTAGCTCGATACCGGGCGGAGACTCTGGCCGATACACCTATGTCGGGTGGCACTCCCTGTCGGGCGATAGGCCATGACGGGAAGACGTACCAACCAAAGCTCCCTTACCCGATACGGTCGTGACGGGACGCCACCCTCTCGGGCGACACACCGTGACGAGTTATTCATATCGAGCTCGGTATCGTGCCGGGCTAGAGACCGCTTAGGGTGTCGAGTTGCTCGTATCGGATGCTTTCGTTGGCCGATATCGTGCTCCTGTGGTGACCGGGACAGATTCTAAGTGAACCATTCCCGCCCTCTCGGATCAGGGAAGGGCTCACCTAGTATCGCCCGGTGCACCTCTGGGATGAGACACACTAGCTCCAGGTGCTTTCCGAAGTTAGCTTTCACGAGGTTCCGACCCGTCCCATCGGAGTCATGTAGCTGCTATTTATAGGCAGCGGTTGGGAGAGGTTGTGATTCTTCAGGCGCCACATGTCCTCCTTCAGCTCCACCATCGCGGATTCAGGGATGCCCGATATGTGTGTCACCCGGTACACAGATGTCGGGCTGTAACCGTGTCGGTCATCATGATGAGTGGCGCCTGCCGGTGGGTGGCTTGTATCGCGCGACACGTTTCAGTTGTCGTGACGAGTTCGGCTCCCTGTCGGGTAAATGGCGTATCGCCCGTCAGATCCTCCTTGCGCAGCATGCCCGTATCACGCAGTAGCTGTAATGTGCTGCACTATGTCGGGCAGCGATCGTGTCGGTCGGATGGTGGGAGGGCCGATGCAGGTAGAACACGTTCATGGGCCGGGACGGGTCTTTTTGATGATAAATGAGTCGAAAAGCGGGGAAAACTCTGCAAAAGATGATAAAATTGAGTTAAGAGTGTAGCGCGGCCTGTTTATTCAAAAACATGACAAAAAGGAGAGGAAAACAGTTTAAAAGGGAAGTTTTGATAATGAAACAAGGGCCAAAAAATCACAAAATTTGGTGTTATCAACTCCCCCAAACTTAGCATTTTGATTGTCCTCAATCAATCTTTTTAAAACTTTATTTTGTGATTCATCTTCTTAACCGGTATGGTTTTCAGACCATGAGTTTGAGCGAGTATTGAGATGTCTTGTAGAGAACATTGCCCGACCACGAACAACATATTTTATTTTTCCTGCCTTATTTAAGCAAAAAATTTCTCCACAGCTTCGGTGAGACTTGAGTGCATGATTTTAAAGTTAGATTTCACACCAAACAACTTTTGGGGGTAGAACGTTGTGTGTTTGGGTAGGCTTAAGGATTTTTGGGTTTTTCTTGTTTCCCATCAATCCATCCAGGTACGGGTCCATTAGTGGGCAAGTGGTCCCTGTAGTCCAAGCCAGTTGGCTTTAGAGCAGTGCTTTCACATCCTACATACCACTGCCCCGGATCTACCATGCCTAAAGATGGGTACTTTTGGAAGGACAAGTGTGTATATATATATATATTCTTTTCATTTGGCACAACTCTCATAATTTTATTCACTCTCATAAGGCTTTTCTCTCTTTTTGGGATTTTGTTGGGTAAGTGAAAACAAGAGGAAATTTTTGCTGTTTGGGCAGCTTTTTCCTTTCGCATACACGTCTCTTAGCTGTTGCGAGATTATTTTTCGGAATTTTTGGCGTGGAAAGTTGTAGTATGTTGTTGTTTGAGGTTGCATTTTCAAAAAGACATAACAAAACTTGCTCCTCTTTGGACATAGAGAAAACAAACTAGTAAGAAGTTGTATCAGGTTTTTACTATAAAGTGTCTTTGTACATATGTATAGAGACAGAATAAGCAAAAGCAAAAATTTTCAAATTTTTTTTATATCCTGACACATATATGTACACATGTTGTGGAAAGAGCAGAAAGAATAAATGGGGTGAAGTTCGAAGGGCTTTTAGTACCTCCCTCACTGGTACATAGAATCCCCCCCCCAAACTTACTCCACACGCTGTCCCAGAGTAGTGAAGTAGATAAGGTAGGGTAATGTTAACCATGTGAGGGTTAGCTGGTGAGCGCGCCTGTGCCAGATAGAAGCTCCCACACATATTCTCCTCATTTGTTGTGGTAATCGATGTGGTGGAGCTGGTCAGGCGTCTCTTCATTTGATATCCATTCCAGGACGAAGATGCCGCAGTCATTTTGCCTACAGCACAGAGTGCTGGGTGGATGGCTTTTTTAGTACCTTCCAGATTTTGCTCGTCTCATTCCTAGGAGTGTGACCTTCAATCTTGGGTAACTAGTCTCTCAAATAACCCGTAGCTCATTCCGGGAACGCCATTTCCTTTGATCCATTCACATAATGTCATAAGGCGCATCTGCCACACACCTTTGGACCTTGAACTAGCCATAGGAAGAGTGCTAGTAGCATTGTCATCTTTGTTTAAAATGAAGAATGGAATCTCAACTTTCCATTTGACAAACTCTTTCTCCCACATAGTTAGCATACCACGGGGAGCAAGAATCACTGGCCTGCAATTTGGGTACGCTGCCATATAACTCTTGAGGGACATGATCGAAAGACGAGTTTTCCCTATTCCGGGAGTGTGAGAAATCATGGTCTCTCTAGCTCTTGGAACAAGATCCCAGACTGTCCCTACAGAGAGATGAGTTAAATCGGTAAGCCCATGGCCTGAATCTTGAGAGAAGACTTGATCTAACTTTGAGCTGTCCTTTCCGTCAGACATATAGCATTTTGCTGTATATGCTAGAGTTGATGGCAAAATTCGACAGCATATTCCTCATTTCCAGCAATACAACAGAGCAGAATTTACATACTATTTCGAACTCATCATCAAGGATATATGAATGCTTCTCTTGAGTACAATGAATAGATTTTTTTTTCAGATTGCTTTTCTTCATCCTTTTTCACTATCGTATGAACAAATATCAATGGACTTCAAGGATAAGTTATATTCATCCCATAATTTATCCATTTTCTTATCATAGTATGTCTTCTGCGGTGGTTTAGGACCATCTCCAAAAGATGAAATCAGTGGAAGTCTTTCTCCAGTGGCTTCTGGATTGAATGTGGGTATTTTGGGTTCATCAGTCATGAAGCCACCTTCTTCATGCGGGGCATCTTCTTTGGATATAGTATCCACAAGTGTTTTCAAGAGCTCTCTGTCTACCATAGGTCGGTTTCTTGTTTGTGTTCTAGCCCTCCTAGGTCGGTCATCATCGTCATAATCTGCAAGATCCTTGCATTTCCTTCTTGAGAGCTTTGCACTTGTTCCGGCTGCATCCTCTGAGAGAAAAAATGGAGCCGTTACTTCTTCCGTCCTTGCCCTCTTCTTAGCAGTTTATGGCCCAGTTGCCTCGGGATTCGGACGTTTCTGCCTGACTGTTGTTGCTTCAGCTGCGGCCTCAGTGTCGATCCTCCTGCCGTGTTCGTCAACTCGAACGATGGTTTGCTTTGTACAGGCCATATCTGTTATCATTAAACAAGTTCATTGATCATTTAAATGTCCTGATATTAGGTAGACAAAACTAAAAATAGATATTGGTCTGATACAAAAGCTACCCAATACCACTGTATCAGGCTTCAAAACTGAGCGATATGATGCTTTCCCGATACGCTTGTGTCGGGCGATACGAAGCTTTCAAAGAATACCCCGTAGGCTCATGCCCGATACAAGGGCCGGGTGTCGTCCATCAAAAGAACATCTAGGCGATACAAAACTTGGATGATGAGGAGAAAAGCTGCGCGTCATATCCGTTGCCCAACATGGGTGTACCGGGCGATACGGTCGCGTGAAACAAAGTGCCCAATATGATTTTCCTTGATAGAAAAATGTGTCGCCCGACAACAGAAAAAAAATGAGGCGACACCAAGCTGGGCGACACTTTCATGCCCGATACAAGGTATCGAGTAAAAGCGTTAAAGATGTGTCGCGCGATACATATGTCGGGTGATACAAGAAAGTCAACTAAAGCCGTCAGCCCGACACGATGGTGCGCGACATGAGGTTGTGTCGGGCAATACAAAGACAATAGGGCCGTCGGGTTATACCTTATGCTTTCCGAAGTTTATCTTGCGCGACATGAGAGCAGAAGAGGGTTGCGCGACACGGGAGAAAACGAAGGAAATTACTTCCCGATATGGGTAGATGGAAGAGTAAATGCAGTAGCCCGACACGGTAAAACCTCCGTACTATTTATAGCAATTCAAATCGGGGGTAAACCGAGTAAATCTGGGGCGCGCGTCGGCCGTTGAGACAAATCATTCCCGAGACGAGCAGTCCCATCCGTCTAATAAAGGGTAATTACTCATGCCGCCCGACACGCATGCTCGCCTTTGGGCATGTCAGCCGACACGGTGCATGGCTAACGCGCATCGCCTGATACACCAGGCTGATAAGGGCGCGGTTTGCACACCGCCTGAGTCTTTCGCCTGATACAGTCGGTGAACAAGGTATCCTTGCCCGATACAAGGCTTTAGAACAAGAAAAATTGATGGAAAACCAAAAATCAAACTGAAGTAAAAGGCGATTGATGGGTAAAACATCATTGGCTTCTAGGTGATGTTCCCAGCCTCATATAGTATTACTCATCAATGCTCATAAAATAGAGTGGTGGCCCATAAAACAAAAGAGTCAGGGCATGTGATGCACGCACTGACTCGGGCCTTATTACAATAATAGTGTTTATAATGTTTTTCTTGTAGGAAAAGAAATAACTTCCTATTCTAAGAAAAGTAAAACTCGGGTTGCCTCCCGAGGAGCGCTGTAGTTAGCGTCGTCAGCTTGACAACTTCATATCCTTCACTTTGCACCTTCAGCTTTTTCTGCATCCTGCAAACTTATTTCCGTCCTTCTCATGAACGCTTCATCTTCATAGAACCTTTTGACTTTGTGCCCGTTCACTGGAAAAACTCTGGACGGATCGTCTTTATCATACAACTCCATCATGCCTGATGGATATGTCTTTGCTACTATGAAGGGTCTGGACCACCTCGTTTGCAGTTTCCCTGGAAAAAGATGAATAGAGGATTTAAATAATAACACTTTGTCACCTTCACTTACATCTTTCTTCTTCAGTTGGGCATCATGCCACACCTTGGTCCTCTACTTATAGATCCTTGCATTTTCAAAGGCATGTAGTCTCAACTCTTCGAGTTCCTGTAACTGGAGATATCTTTTCTCCCCTGCCTTCTCTAGATCCATATTCAGGAATTTAATCGCCCAAAGAGCCTTGTATTCCAGCTCTAAGGGTAGATGACATGATTTCCCATAGATCAATCTGTAAGGGGTAGTTCCAATGGGTGTTTTATATGCTGTTCTGTATGCCCAAAGGGCGTCATCAAGCTTCATTGACCAATCCTTTCATGTGCGGCTGACAGTTTTTTCTAGAATCTGCTTAATCTATCTATTCGAGACCTCTACTTGCCCTGAAGTCTGAGGGTGATAGGGTGTAGCAACCTTGTGCCTGACTCCATACTTTCACAGAAGCGCTTCAAACTGCTTTTCCCTGAAATGTGATCCTCCATCGCTTATCACAGTACGAGGCACTCCGAAATGAGGGAAAATAGTCTTTTCAAACAACTTGATCACAGATTTCGAGTCACACGTCAGGGTTGCAATTGATTCTACCCACTTAGACACATAGTCTACCACAACTAGAATATATTGGTATCCCCTTGATGGGGGAAAAGGACCCATGTAGTCAATTCCCCAGACATCAAAAATCTCGACCTCCACCCAATTGGCCATTGGCATCTCATTTCTTCTTCCAATGTTTCCTATAGATTGGCATTCTTTACAAACCTTAACATAGTTTGCAGCATCCTTGAACAAGGAGGGCCAGTAAAATCCCGATTGTAGCACCTTGGCAGTGGTCCTTTCGCTCCCTAGATGTCCTCCGTATGGTGAAGCATGGCATTCTTTCAGGATGTTTGGGACTTCTTCTTAGGGGATACACCTTCTGTACAGGTTATCTGTGCATCTTCTGAAGAGGAGAGGATCGTCCCAATAGTAGTTCTTTACACCCGAAAAGAGTTTCTTCTTTTGATTATAGGTTATATCAGGAGGCAGCTCTCTGCAGGAAAGATAATTACAAATATCTGCAAACCAAGGTAAATTCTCATCTTTGGTTTCAACCATAAGCAAGGCTTCATCAGCATAGTTGTCGTTGATAGGTGGCTCCTTCTTGCCTTTGACTATGATCCTTGATAAGTGGTCTGCGACAACATTTTCAGCACCCTTCTTGTCAACGATCTTGTGGTCAAACTCTTGTAGTAACAAAGCCCACCTCAACAGCCTGGGCTTGGTATCCTTCTTCTGCATGAGATATCTTATTGCTCCATGGTCTGTGTAGACCCTCACCTTTGTGCCGATAAGATAGGACCTGAACTTGTCGAAAGCAAAGACTATTGTGAGAATCTCTTTTACTGTATTTGTATAATTTACTTGAGCTTCATCCAGAGTACGACTGGCGTAACAAATGACGTGGTGCTTTTTGTCCTTTTTCTGTCCCAGGACTGCTCCTACAACATAGTCACTGGCGTCGCACATAAGCTCGAAAGGTAGCTCCCAGTCTGGAGCTTGAAGGATCGACGGTGAAACAAGGGCATCTTTTAAGGCCTGAAAAGCAATCATACAATCGTCAGAGAAATTGAATTCAATATCCTTTACCAGAAGACTTGACAGCGGCTTCGAGATCTTTGAGAAGTCTTTTATGAATCTTCGATAGTAACTGGCATGCCCGAGAAAACTCCGCACCCCAGTCACAAACTTCGGTGGAGGTAGCTTAGATATGGCTTCAACTTTGCTGACATCTACCTCGATGCCACGCCTTGAGATTTTATGCCCTAGCACGATGCCTTCTCGTACCGTAAAGTGGCACTTCTCCCAGTTCAAAACCAAACTCTTTTCTTCGCAGCGTTGCAAGACCAGAGATAGGTTTTTCAGGCAGGCATCGAAGTCTTTTCCATAGACAGAAAAGTCATCCATGAAAACTTCCACGATGTCTTCCTGAAAGTCTGAAAACATCGATATTATGCAACGCTGAAACGTTGCGGGAGCATTGCACAGGCCGAAAGGCATTCTTCTGAAGGCGTAGGTGTCATAGAGACATGTAAAAGTAGTTTTCTCTTAGTCTTCTGGCAAGATGGGGACTTGATAAAACCCTGAAAAACCATCCAAGAAACAGAAGTAGTCATGATGTGCTAATCTTTCAAGAACTTGATCAATGAAAGGAAGCGGATAATGATCTTTTTTCGTGGCTTGGTTCAGTTTTCGGTAGTCAATACACATTCTCCATCCTGTGACGGACCGAACTGCCACTTCATCGCCTTTATCTCCTTTAACTACTGTAATACCTCCCTTCTTCGGTACCACGTGGATCGGGCTCACCCAGTTACTGTCACTGATTGGGTAAATGATCCCGACATCCCTTAGTTTGATTACTTCTTTCTTCACAACTTCCTTCAGCATCTGGTTCAATTTTCTCTGGGGTTGAGCCAGAGGTTTAGCAGATTCTTCCAGATTAATGCGATGCATACATAACGCAGGGCTAAGGCCTTTGATATCCTCTACCGAGTATCCTATAGCCTGCATGTGGAGTCTCAACTCCTCAAGAAGTTTGTCCAATTACTCATCTGTCAAATTGACATTAACTATGACTGGGTTTCTTTCTTCTTGATCTATAAATTCATACTTCAAGCCTTCCAGTAGCTGTTTTAGCTCAGGATTGGGCTTAGGTGTTTTCACTTCATCCGGTGTCATCTCCAAGGATGCATACTTGACTGTCTCTAAGGATCCCTCCTTATCGCTCAAGATCTTCTTCCTCTTGGTTCAAATAATCCAGTATCTCCATAACTTCAGGGTTTTCAAAACCTGAATCATCATTATTTAACGCCCTCATAAGAGGGTCCACTACCGCATTATCTTCTTCTATTTCTTCACAGTACTAGTTATAGCTGTCCATAAAGTAGGTAGACTCAAAAAGGGAAGGCCCCTTCATGGCATCTTTAACTTTGAAATCTATGTGGTCATTTCCGACCCTTAGAGTTATGATGACTTCTGCGACATCAATCAACGCCCTTCCTGTGGCCAAGAAGGGTCGCCCAAAGATAATGGGGCACTTAGGGTCTTTGGCTGTGTCGATAACAATGATGTCACACGGAATGAAGAAATTTCCCACACAGATCGGTACATCTTCAACAACACCCACATGTCTTTTGAACGTATGGTCCGCCAATTCAATCCTCATGTTGGTTTTGACCATATCAGTCAAACCCAAACGTTGCGCGAGGCTCAGGGGCATAAGGCTGATGCTAGCCCCCAAGTCAGCAAGACCTTTTCGCTCTATATTGTCTCCGACAGTGAAAGGAATGGTGAAAGCCCCTGGATCCTTCTTCTTAGCAGGTAAATCTGACTTCACGAAAGTGGACGACATACTAGCCAGGTGCACTGTCTCGATTCTGCCTCCTCTTTTCTTTTTGGTGATCAAATCCTTGAAGAACTTTGTGTAGGTTGGCATTTCCTCTAAAGCAACCAGAAAAGGTACTTCGAGGTGCAGTTTCTTTACTGACTCCATAAACTTCTTGTAACACCTTTTAAGATGTGCTTTTATTAGTTTGTAGGGGAAAGGCAACTTGGGAGAGTAAGGACTTCTTTTACCAAAGAGTTCCTCCATAGATCTTGGTTCCGGCTCCCTGACATGAGCTTGTTGATTGTCTTCTTCTGCGGGATCTCCTACCGCAATCCTTGATTTATGTTCCTCATGTCTGGCTTCTTCAGGGCGTTCTACTATCTTCCCTGATCTCAGCACCGCCATTTTAGCAGATTTAGTATTGGAGTGTATCTTACCCGAGGGGTTCTTTATCAACTCGGCCATCTGGGCCAACTGCTGATCGATTTGGCGTTGGTGAGTCTGCATGTCCGCCATCTGAACCTGCATCGTGTTTAGAACTCCTGAATTCGACAACGTGCTTTGCGCCAGCTAGTTTTTGATAGTGTCTTGTCTTTTGACAAAATCGAACAACTGCCCCACCAAATCTGGTTGGTCTGAGCTCTTGTCCTGATTTTGCTCCTTAGCTTGACTTTGGTTGTGACTAGGGTTAGCTGCTTGCCGACTTTGGTACTTGCCTTGTCCTTGGAAGTTTGCCTTGTTCGATAGGAAAGTGGTAGTTCTGGTGGACTGACCTTGTCCTCCCCTTTTCTCAAAACCTTGGGGTTGCTTGGTGGGGTTATTTAGCTGATGCGAGTTTTCAGCCGCATCCTTATTGCCATAGTTAAAACTAGGGTGATCCGGTCTCTTGAAGTTGACAAAAGAGACGTTCTTGGCTTCCTCTGTGTCGGATTCACTTTCGCTCGACTCTTCAGGTCGAGTGTAAACTTCGAGGGCCTTGGATTCGATAGAGGGCCCTTCGCTAGCTTCCTTCTTAGCATGTCCTCTATCAGATCTGTCGTAGTCAGTGCCGCTTGTAATTCAGCCATGTTCTCGATGATCTTTTTGGATTTGCTGGGCTTCTTCCCTAAAAAGTCGCTGCCTGCAGCTGCATTCAGCGAAACCCTTTCTTTAGGGGTCAGACCATTGTAGAAGGTGGTTATTAGAAAACCCTTCTTGTTGTTGTGATGGGGGCAGTCCCTTTGATACTCTTGATATCGTTCCCAGGCTTCGTGTAGATTCTCATTCGGCTTCTGCATGAATGACGTTATCCTTTGCCTATTCCTGACAATTTTCTCTGTAGGGTAAAACTTGTTTACAAAAGCATCTACAAGCGCACCCCATCCATTCAGAGCTTGGTGCGGTTGTGACGTCCATCTCGCGAAAACAAGATTATCTATTTTAAACTAATGCGGAAGCGATTAACTAGCAGCGGAATTACTGAAAATCTCTAAAAATTAAAACTTTTTGTAAAGAGATCTACAAAATGTGAAACTCTTTCATAGAGAAACAAGATAAGTTATTTACAAACTGATTCATCATTACATCTCTGTAATATCACATCTCGAGTATTACAAACATCAACTACCTTGTTAGCTGTACAAGGCAAGATACAAAATTCTCGAGGCATTAAGCCAAAAATCCCAGATCTATCTTTAAACATCTACTAACTCCTAGGACCTGAGAGTACAGAGATGACACATAGGACACTCTATAAACAAGACTTGACAGACAGTGTCTCCACCTGAGTATCACTGTCGTCCCTGATGTTACTGCTGATGTTGCTCACCCACTGAAAGGTTTCTTCCTCTTCTTCGGCGATTACCTAAAAATTTAATCCCACGGGGGTGAGACAATTGAATAATTTTCCCAGCGAGAGTTATAACTCTCTGCCAGAAGCATTGTTATTGCAATAAAGGAATAACAATAAGTAGTAGAACTACAAATATTCAACAACAAGTTTAACATTGAGTAAACTAAGTGAAGCAACCTTCTTTTAAGCAATCACTTCAATTATAACTTAATTGAATGACAAGACATATAATAATAAGGAATATGAAGAACGTGCATACTAGATATCTAACTAGAGGACTATAAACGATGTAACATCAATCATTGTTTCTCGTAGTTCAACCTAAGCAAATATGCTACACGGCTGATTACATGTTACAAACATTTTTATGCCCTGAGGAGATGAGTTACACCTCTCATACTCCAACCGACCATTACGAAATCGCAATCGGTACCATACATAGGTCATCAGAAGAGCCGGATTCCTATGACCTCATCATCCTCAGTCAGTGTGAGGTACAATATGCAGGACATCTTGTGTCTCTGCTATAATAGATTTCCAGGGTATTCTGGGAACTTCACTATTAGAGTTACAGTGGCGTGTTGTACTCTCTTCGCCATCGAGGGATTTCTTGTTTATCTCACATCGATGTGGCATTAACAACATCATCGGGAGATTAGTGATACATCATCCCTACATAAACATATAATGAAGAATTGAGAGTTTAAATGTACATCTCACATCAATTCTCTCATTAGGACGTAAGGATATTCACGTCCATAACCCCCACATACTCAAAAGTATGCTCTCCAGGAGTTCCCTTAGGAAAACCTGTTTCACCATCATTTAACTTCTGACAATGATGGATCTATGGTCATAGCTCTACATGATATCATTATACTTGATTATTTAAGTTCATTATGTCATTCTTTTAGCATCAAGCATGCTTTCAAACATAAACCATTAAAACAGGTGCTATAAAGAAAGCGTACTAATTGTGTCAAGTTCATTTCACATTTTGTTAACATTGGGATATCAATCCCTAACCATCTCATCATTATGATTCAAGAATATGGGTGTTCAGACCCTTAGATTGTCAAAACACTTGTTACCAAGTAACATATTGCTATCAAGTCATTTTAATAGTATGAACATGATAGTAGCAGTGCAGATGTTTCTCATGGCTCATACAACTTATCAATCTCATATGTTACCTCTCACTAGGCAACATAGCATATTATTACCTTCAAAGTTTATAAAGTGCTTTCAATGAATATGACATTATAGCTCTTACCTAGCTATATTCACCAAAGACTTGCATAATGCATTTAATAAAAGGGACATTACCTCTAAATTAGCACATTGTAAACAAAGATACTTTATTATATAAGGGTTGTACCACTATGCCCTTACTAGGGTTGGGGTTTCCCTTTTCAATTCAATTAGGGTTAACCAACCCCTTTTATCTTAATCAGGAGCAATGTTTCCTCCTTTCATAATTCAATCATAGAGTTTCATGCTCAAAAGCATAATTTAGAATTAGGGTTTACTGTTCACATCATCACATTACCCTAGATTAGGCTTTACTATTCATATTATATCACATTACCCTATATTAGGGTTTACTATTCACATTATAGTGAATTAAGATCATACCATTATCATGTATGAGGATTACATCCATTAATGCCCTCAAATTAGGTTAAGATTCATTAACCATCATAATTAGGGTTTCCATGATCTCACTATGAAGGATCATACCCTAATTAGGTACATTCATACATATTGGAAGCTTGTTACTTGATTCTCATTCATAATAGGAGTCTTCTCTCTCCTCTTACTATTAGATGATGTTTACATCACTCTTGATTAGGTTAAGTCAAATCAACACTGACATCATGTGTTATGTCATTACTATTGTGGTCATCAAGATTCACTTGATCAAAGGGTATAGGTTACTCTATCCTATCAAGGGTACTTTTGTAATATTCACCATTGATCATAATATGCATCAATCCACTAATTAATTGGTCCCTTAATCACTTTAGGTATCTATAGGGTTTAGGTTAATCAACTACTAAACCATCTTGACCACTAAGGCATCAAACGATCTTGACCTTCTTAGACCTCAAACGGTCTTGCACACTAACCCTCCAAACGGTCTTGAACAATCCTTGAAACCATTTTGTGGTGTTGACCGTTTAGTCTAGTTTGACTTTTGAAACCGTTTAGTAAAATGCACACTCAAGACTGTTTGCCCAAGATGAGGTGAAGACCGTTTGGTCTTGTTGACCGTTTGGCCAACTTTGACTTTGAAACCGCATGGGAAAAATTCATCTTGGAACCGCATGAGCACCAAACGGTTTGGGATCGATTGGTCCCAAACGGTCTTGAGACCGTTTGGACTCAAACGGTCTTGAGACTGTTTGGACCCAAATGGTCTTGAGACCGTTTGGACTCAAACCACCTCAAAACCGCATAGACCAAAAAGTATTTCAACTACTTCGATTGAGTTAGGATTTCCAAGGTTGAACCTTTCAATCATTCATGCACTTTTTAGCCACTTATCAATTGAGTCAATTAGGTCAACCCTCAACTGATTTGACACTCAATTGTCCCTCAATTGATCACCAATTAGGGCTTGGATCAATTGAATTAGGGTTTGTAATCGATTATCCTTCAACATGTATCAACATGAGTCTAATTAACATTGAAACCATGGAACCATCAATCAATTGGGTCATGACCTGACCCCAAACGGTCTTGCGATCATTTGGACATCCTCCAAATGGTCTTGAGACTGTTTACCCATTATTTCATCAAAAACCAAGTTATTCTCTTAAGGGTTGAACCCTAGATTTGATCAGCAAATCAACACTTAATTGCTCAACAACTTGATATCATTGGACCCTCAAATGGTCAACCCTACTTAACCCTAGACCTCCAAACGGTCTTGGGTGATCACCAAAAGGTCTTGAGACCGTTTGGATGATCCCCAAATGGTTTTGAAACCGTTTGGTCCACTCAACCCAAACTTCAACATGATTCAATTATTTAAATCAGCAATTAACCCGATTAGGGTTTAGATGGTTGATGTGCCTTCAATTGGTGATTTACTTGGAATTACTTGATGATTTTTGGTAGGTGATTATTCCATAATATTTACAACAGACCTACAAATGGTCAACGCCTGGTCAATGCGTCCAAACGGTCTTGGACCGTTTGCTTCCATGCGTTCTTGGTTGAAACCGTTTGCTCCAAACGGTTTGGCAAACCGTTTGAGCAAGAGGTGGGAGACCGTTTGCTAAAGCAAGTTTGTGGATAAACTTTGGAATTAATTTCATCATCTTCTACCTCAAGAACAAGGACTGTTCTTCATAGAATTGCTAGCAAGAACACACAAAGTGTATCTAAAGAAGAAGAATAAGCATGCATACTAGGAGAAGAGGATGCATTAACAAAGCTTAAGGGTTAGAATTATAAAACCCACCTCTAGGACTGATCCAGAGCTCCAAGCTTCATATCTTTAATGGTGAATGAAGCTCCAAAGGTTGTCCAAGGTCCGTTCTTCAAGTTTTGGATGGAGAAGATGGCTAGAAAGAAGAATTGTGTAAAGAAAACTAACAAACCATCCTTGTATTAGGTTTTCCACCATGAATTCGAGATAGATGATGGTCCATAGTTACCAAACCAACTTGGTCATCTTCTTCCTGGTCTAGAGCTCCTTGTTGGTCGGCCAGAGCAAGAGGATGAGAAAAGAAACTAAGGGAAACGATCCCTTGTGTTGTTGTTAAGGATGCTATATATATTTTTGGATATTTTCAAGGAAAAGAAGATTATTTCCTTTATTTCTCAAACATATCCACCAAGTCCTTCTACACTTCTTGGACACGTTTCCTCCTTATTTCCTTAAGCAAAACTCCTCCCTTATCCAAGGTTAAAAGGAAAAGAAACCAATTATTTTAATAAGCTATATATATGAAAGGCCATTTTGCTTAAAACTTGGTTATTTAAATATTAAGGTTATCTTTCTTATTTGATCATCAAATGAGACGCCCTTCTTATTTTATTTGCTCTACTTGATGCCAAGAGTCATGAAAGATACTCTAGAGGGTATATTTTACAGGTTGGACTCTAAGTTTTGGGTAAATCGCACTTTACACCAAAACTAGGTTTTAAAGCACAAGGATTGCTCTACAAGCTATATATTGGTGCTCAAGCTTGTGGAATCCTCACCACCACATCATATTCATTCTTATGATGTCTCATCATCAAAGGAACATCTTAACATGTGCAATTTGCAAGTTAACCCCTCTACTTGGGTAATTTGCACTTTAGTCCAAAATTAACAAAATAAAGTTGCAACATTGTTCAAAAAGGACTGAAATGGAATATAAGTTCCTCAAAAGCCTTAATTACTTTTCAAGAAAAGAAAGAAAGCATCTAATCAACATAATTAAGCAAAACACCTGGGGTTAGTTCATAACCCAGGTCAGGGATGTTACAAATTATCCACCCCTTATAAGGATTTCGTCCCCGAAATCATTACAAAAACATATCAAGGGAAAAGAGCAGGGTATTTCCTCCTCATTTCATCCTCTAGTTCCCGCATAGCTTCTTCAACGCCACGGTGATTCCAGAGAACCTTTACAAGACTTATATTTTTCTTTTTCATCTTTTTAATTCTTCTGTCAAGGATTGACACATGTCCTTCAACATAAGATACATCTTCATTCAATTCTACTTCCATAGGCTGCAGAACTGATTCTGTATCCGGATGACATTTCCTTAACATAGAAATGTGGAACACTGGGTGTAACCTTTGTAATTCTGGTGGTAACTCTAGCTTATAAGCTACCTTTCCAACCCGTTCAATGATTGGGTAAGGCCCTATAAATCTAGGAGCTAACTTTCCTTTCCTTCCAAATATAAGAATTCCTTTCCAAGGTGAGACCTTGAGGTACACTCTGTCTCCAACCTGGAATTCTAAAGGTCTACGACGCTTATCAACATACGATTTCTATCTATCCTGTGCAGTCTTCAACTGTTGTTGTATTATCTTAATCTTCTCGGTGGTTTGCTGCACAAGATCAGGACCTAAAAGTTGATATTCACCGGTTTCATACCAACATAAGGGTGATCTACAACGTCTACCATACAAGGCTTCATAAGGTGCCATGTTAATGCTATGTTGATAGCTATTGTTGAAGGCAAACTCTATCAAGCTTAGGTGCAGATCCCAACTCCCTGTAAACTGAAGAACACATGTTCTAAGCAAGTCCTCTAAGGTATGTATAGTCCTTTCTGATTGTCCATCTGTCTGAGGATGAAAGGCTGTACTAAACCTTAACTGTGTGCCTAAGGCTTTATGAAGTCGATCCCAAAAATGGCTCGTAAACTGGGGACCTCTGTCAGAAACAACGGTAACTGGGACTCCATGCAGCCACACTATTTCATCTACATACAACTGTGCTAACTTCTCAGCAGAAAAGATTGTTTTGACAGGTAAGAAATGTGATGTCTTTGTCAACCTATCAACTATTACCCAAATGGAATCATGTCCTTTAGCTGTCCTGGGTAAACCGACCACAAAGTCCATGGTTACATGATCCCACTTCTATTGTGGTATGGGTAAAGGTTGCATTGTTCCTACAGGCTTTTGGTGTTCAGCTTTAACTTGCTGACACACAGGACACCACATAACAAACTCAACAATGTCCTTCTTCAAACCAGGCCACCAATACATATCTTTCAAGTTTTGATACATCTTGGTGCTTCCTAGATGCATAGCATACATTGAAGAATGAGCTTCTTCCAGGACTAACTTCCTTAAGTTCTCCACATCAGGCACTATCATCCTACCATGATAACATGCCACTTGATCATCTGAATCATGGAAACCTTCTCGTTTCTCACTTCCATACTCCGATCTAATCTGTTGAACTGCAACATCAACTTGCTGTGCTTCCTTGATCTGTTGTCTCAGAGTAGGTTTTATGTTCATCTCATCTAACAACCCAGATAACAACGATACTCTTAACCGTATATTATCTTGCCTTAAAGAGATAAGCATATCCCTTCTAGAGCATACTAAGGAATTCAGTTGTGCTCTATCTAAGACTGGTGCTGCTGATTTCCTACTCAAAGCATCTGCTACAACATTGGCCTTTCCTAGATGGTAATCAATTGTACAATCGTAGTCCTTGATTAACTCCATCCAGCGGTGTTGCCTCATGTTAAGCTCATGCTGAGAAAAGATATACTTAAGGTTTTTATGGTCTGTGAAAATCTGGAATGTCTCTCCATAAAGATATGTCTCCAGATCTTCAAGGCATGAACTACAATAGCTAGTTCTAAGTCGTGTGTCGGATAATTCTCCTCGTGTTTCTTAAGCTGTCGAGAAGCAAAAGAAATCACTTGTTTATCTTGCATCAACACACATCCTAGTCCATTTTTAGAAGCATCACAGAAAACTATATATCCTTTTCCTTGTTCAGGTAACACAAGTACAGGTGCACTTGTCAATCTTTCCTTCAACGTCTGAAATGATTGCTGACACTTATCATTCCAAGTAAAAAGAACATCCTTCCTGGTCAACTTAGTCAAGGGTAAGGCTATAGAACTAAAGTTATTAATGAACCTCCGATAATAGCCTGCCAACCCTAAGAAACTACGAATCTCCGTTGGTGTCTTCGGCTGCTCCCATTGCAGGACATATTCTACCTTTTTAGGGTCAACACGTATACCTAAAGCAGATATTACGTGTCCAAGGAAAGATACTTCTGGTAACCAGAACTCACATTTGCTAAACTTAGCATATAACTTATGCTCTCTTAGCAAAGTTAGAGCCTGACGAAGATGATGTTCGTGTTGCTGAGCATTTCTACTATAGATCAAAATGTCATCTATAAAGACAACAACACACAGATCGAGAAAAGGTCGAAAGATTCTATTCATGAGTTCCATAAATGCAGCTGGTGCATTAGTTAGTCTAAATGACATAACTGTGAACTCATAGTGACCATACCTTGTTCTAAAGGCAGACTTAGGTATGTCACCATCCTTAATACACAGTTGGTGTTATCCCGACCTCAAGTCTATCTTTGAGAAGATGGTTGCACCACGTAACTGGTCAAAGAGATCATTAATCCTCAACAGAGGATACTTATTCTTTATTGTTACTTTATTTAACTATCTATAATCAATGCACAACCACATTGACCCATCTTTCTTTTTAACAAAAAGGACCGGAGCACCCCAAGGTGAAGTACTCGGTCAGATGAAACCCTTCTCAAGCAACTCTTGCAGTTGTTTCTTGAGTTCTGCCATCCTATACGGTGTTTGTGCTATAGGTTGCGTGTTCAGAATTAGATTAATTTCAAAATCAATCTCCCGGGGCGGTGGTACACCTGGAAGTTATTCAGAAAATACATCTTCAAATTCCCTGACTACAGGAACTTCAACAGGATTAGGACTCTCCATAGTAGTATCTACCACATGGGCTAAGAATGCATAACATCCTTGCCTCATCAGCTTCTCAAAAACCATAGCTGACACAAGACAGGTTGGTAGAATCTTTCTATCTCCTTGAAAGATCCATGTGTCACTATTATCAGTGAACACAACTTGCTTGGACTCACAATCCAAGACAACCTTATACCTTTCTAAGGTATCCATTCTAAGGATTACATCAAATCCATGCATCTTAAGTGGTATTAGATCCACTTGAATGTGATGTTCAGAAAAGAAGAAAATGCAGGGAGAACATATCTCCTGTAAGACAGCATATCCCATCAAAGGAGTTTCTAGAAACAAACTATCTGCTCTATGACTTGTAGTCATGTTGTAGTCAAGAATCACTCTTCTAGTGATAAAGGAGTGCGTAGCACCTGAATCGATTGAAACATATACAACACAGGATGTAGACATGTCAGAATCTAACAATTCCATCTGACCTGCCACAACCCGAGGGTTGATCACTGCATCAGGTGGATTCATCGTGTAAAATCTTGCCGTTGCTTGTGATTGATTCGGTGCTCGATTTCCTAGTGCCGATGATCCACCTTGGGATGCTTGTCCACATCCTCTAGCATTACCTGGAAACTGTCTCCTTTGAGAACCTTGCTGATTCTGCCTTTGAGGTTGAGTCACACTCACTTCTCTGGCTCTGCAATCCTTCATTAGATGTCCCATCTTTCCACATATGTAACAACTTCTGTTCAGTTGTTGTGGTCTGGGTGGTCCTATAACCGATTCAGATACTGAGCTATGGGCTCTTCCTGGTGGTAAACTTTGTCCTCTACCTCTATTTGACATCCATTGCGTCTGGTTATTGAATCTAGGTGGTGGTGTAGGCACATAAAACCTCGGTTTCTTGAAATCTTTAGATGAGGATCCTTGGAACTGGGGATACATCTTCTTGTTCTTGGTCTATCTCTTTTCTGCCACAAACCTCTCTTCCCTTCTAACAGACTCCAGAAAGGTAGCAAACCTTTCCCTGTTCTCCAGAGTAGACACAGAAGTGGCCAACTCAGCGTTTAATCCTTTCTCAAAACACCTAATCCTTTCTTCGTCTGTAGTTGCCATGTGCGGACAGAACCGCAAAAGTTCCATGAACTTAGCCTCACACTCGCTAATGTTCATCAAACCTTGCCTTAACCTCTCAAACTGAGAGATTTTCTCATCCAGGAACGTCTTAGGGAAATATCTGTTGATAAATTCTCATCGAAAAACTTCCCATTCAATCTCCACACCTGGCCTTTTTCCTTCCTCCATGGTCCACCAATGACCATCACTCCCCTTGAGAAGATACACAACATGTCTAACCTTCTCAACTTCAGGGATGTTCAGGATTCTAAAGGCCTTCTCTAATTCAGTTAACCACAAGTCAGCATCTGCTGGGTCAGCTGTTCCAGCATACTCCGTGGCTCCAACCCGGCGAAGTCATTCAAACGTCTTGCCGACTCCTTGTCCTTCTGGATGGGTAGGTGCCCTAGGTATAGGTACAGACATCCTATCAGTCATGTGTGTCATGGCAGTCATAAACTGCCCAAACATGGCTTGGACGGCTGGGTTCCCCATGTTAGTTGGATTGAACTGGGGTGGTTCAGGTATAGGTTCTTCCCTCTCTTGGTCTCTTGCACCTCCTCTGGGTGCAACAACACTACTCTCTGCAACATGTTCCTCGTGTGGTCCAGACATCTTTAGTTCTATCTTCTCCTGCTGTACGAGAAGAAGACACTATCAGATATACTGGAAGACACTAGAACAGACTCAACAACCTAAGTCCTATGTCTCTGTAGACTCAGTGAACCTAGAGTTCTGATACCACTAAACTTGTGATATCCGTCTCGCAAAAACAAGATTATCTATTTTAAACTAATGCGGAAGTGATTAACTAGCAGTGGAATTACTGAAAATCTCCAAAAATTAAAACTTTTTGTAAAGATATCTACAAACTGTGAAACTCTTTCATAGAGAAACAAGATAAGTTATTTACAGATTGATTCATCATTACATCTCTGTAATATCACATCTCAAGTATTACAAACATCAACTACCTTGTTAGCTGTACAAGGCAAGATACAAAATTCTCGAGGCATTAAGCCAAAAATCTCAGATCTATCTTTAAACATCTACTGATTCCTAGGACCTGAGAGTACAGAGACGACACATATGACACTCTATAAACAAGACTTGACAGACAATGTCTCCACCTGAGGATCACTGTTGTCCCTGATGTTGCTGCTGCTGTTGCTCACCCACTGAAAGGTTTCTTCCTCTTCTTTGGCGATTACCTAAAAATTTAATCCCACGGGGGTGAGACAATTGAATAATTGTCCCAGCGAGAGTTATAACTCTCCACCAGAAGCATTGTTATTGCAATAAAGGAATAACAATAAGCAGTAGAACTGCAAATATTCAACAACAAGTTTAACATTGAGTAAACTAAGTGAAGCAACCTTCTTTTAAGCAATCACTTCAATTATAACTTAATTGAATGACAAGACATATAACAATAAGGAATATGAAGAACATGCATACTAGTTATCTAACTAGAGGACTATAAATAATGTAACATCAATCATTGTTTCTCGTAGTTCAACCCTAGAAAATATGCTACACGGCTGATTACATGTTACAAACAATTTTATGCCCTGAGGAGATGAGTCACACCTCTCATACTCCAACCGACCATTACGAAATCACAATCGGTACCATACATAGGTCATCAGAAGAGCTGGATTCCTATGACCTCATCATCCTCAGTCAGTGTGAGGTACAATATGCAAGACATCTTGTGTCTCTACTATAATAGCTTTCCAGGGTATTCTGGCAACTTCACTATTAGAGTTACAGTGGCGTGCTGTACTCTCTTCGCCATCGAGGGATTTCTTGTTTATCTCACATCGATGCGACATTAACAACATCATCAGGAGATTAGTGATACATCATCCCTACATAAACATATAATGAAGAATTGAGAGTTTAAATGTACATCTCACATCAATTCTCTCATTAGGACGTAAGGATATTCGCGTCCATAACCCCCACATACTCAAAAGTATGCTCTCCAGGAGTTCCCTTAGGAAAACCTGTTTCACCATCATTTAACTTCTGACAATGATGGATCTATGGTCAGAGCTCTACATGATATCATTATACTTGATTATTTAAGTTCATTATGGCATTCTTTTAGCATCAGGCATGTTTTCAAACATAAACCATTAAGACATGTGCTATAAAGAAAGAGTACTAATTGTGTCAAGTTCATTTCACATTTTGTTAACATTGGGATATCAATCCCTAACCATCTCATCATTATGATTCAAGAATATGGGTGTTCAGACCCTTAGATTGTCAAAACACTTGTTACCAAGTAACATATTGCTATCAAGTCATTTTAACAGTATGAACATGATAGTAGCAGTGCAGATTTTTCTCATGGCTCATACAACCTATAAATCTCATATGTTACCTCTCACTGGGCAACATAGCATATTATTACCTTCAAAGTTTATAAAGTGCTTTCAATGAATATGACATTATAGCTCTTACCTGGCTATATTCACCAAAGACCTGCATAATGCATTTAATAAAAGGGACATTACCTCCAAATTAGCACATTGTAAACAAAGATACTTTATTATTCAAGGGTTGTACCACTATGCCATTACTAGGGTTAGGGTTTCCCTTTTCAATTCAATTAGGGTTAACCAACCCCTTTTATCTTAATTAGGAACAGTGTTTCCTCCTTTCATAATTCAATCATAGAGTTTCATGCTCAAAAGCATAATTCAGAATTAGGGTTTACTGTTCACATCATCACATTACCCTAGATTAGGCTTTACTATTCATATTATATCACATTACCCTATATTAGGGTTTACTATTCACATTATAGTGAATTAAGATCATACCATTATCATGTATGAAGATTACATCCATTAATGCCCTCAAATTAGGTTAAGATTCATTAACCATCATAATTAGGGTTTCCATGATCTCACTATGAAGGATCATACCCTAATTAGGTACATTCATACATATTGGAAGCTTGTTACTTGATTCTCATTCATAATAGGAGTCTTCTCTCTCCTCTTACTATTAGATGATGTTTACATCACTCTTGATTAGGTTAAGTCAAATCAACACTGACATCATGGGTTATGTCATTACTATTGTGGTCATTAAGATTCACTTGATCAAAGGGTATAGGTTACTCTATCCTATCAAGGGTACTTTTGTAATATTCACCATTGATCATAATATGCATCAATCCACTAATTACTTGGTCCCTTATTCACTTTAGGTATCTATAGGGTTTAGGTTAATCAACTACTAAACCATCTTGACCACTAAGGCATAAAACGATCTTGACCTTCTTAGACCTCAAACGGTCTTGCAAACTAACCCTCCAAACGGTCTTGAACAATCCTTGAAACCGTTTGGTGGTGTTTACCGTTTAGTCTAGTTTCACTTTTGAAACCGTTTAGTAAAATGCACACTCAAGACCGTTTGCCCAAGATGAGGTGAAGACCGTTTGGTCTTGTTGACCGTTTGGCCAACTTCGACTTTGAAACCACATGCACAAAATTCATCTTGAAACCGCATGAGCACCAAACGGTTTGGGATCGTTTGGTCCCAAACGGTCTTGAGTCCGTTTGGACCCAAACAGTCTTGAGACCGTTTGGACTCAAACCACCTCAAAAAACCGCATAGACCAAAAAGTTTTTCAACTACTTCGATTGAGTTAGGATTTCCAAGGTTGAACCTTTCAATAGTTCATGCACTTTTTAGCCACTTATCAATTAATTGAATTAGGTCAACCCTCAACTGATTTGACACTCAATTGTCCCTCAATTGATCACCAATTAGGGCTTGGATCAATTGAATTAGGGTTTGGAATCGATTATCCTTCAACATGTATCAACATGAGTCTAATTGACATTGAAACCATGGAACCATCAATCAATTGGGTCATGACCTGACCCCAAATGGTCTTGGGATCGTTTGGACATCCTACAAATGGTCTTGAGACCGTTTGCCCATTATTTCATCAAAACTAAGTTATTCTCTTAAGGGTTGAACCCTAGATTTGATCACTAAATCAGCACTTAATTGCTCAACAACTTGATATCATTGGACCCTCAAATGGTCAACCCTACTTAACCCTAGACCTCCAAATGGTCTTGGGTGATCACCAAACGGTCTTGAGACCATTTAGATGATCCCCAAATGCTTTTGAAACCGTTTGGGCTACTCAACCCAAACTTCAACATGATTCAATTATTTAAATATGCAATTAACCCGATTAGGGTTTAGATGGTTGATGTGCCTTCAATTGGTGATTTACTTGGAATTACTTGATGATTTTTGGTAGGTGATTATTCCATAATATTTACAACAGACCTCCAAACGGTCAACGCTTGGTCAATGCGTCCAAACGGTCTTGGACCATTTGCTTCCATGCGTTCTTGGTTGAAACCGTTTGCTCCAAACGGTTTGGCAAACCGTTTGAGCAAGAGATGGGAGACCGTTTGCTAAAGCAAGTTTGTGGATAAACTTTGGAATTAACATCATCATATTCTACCTCAAGAACAAGGACTGTTCTTCATGGAATTGCTAGCAAGAACACACAAAGTGTATCTAAAGAAGAAGAATAAGCATGTATACTAGGAGAAGAGGATGCATTAACAAAGCTTAAGGGTTAGAATTATAAAACCCGCCTCTAGGACTGATCCAGAGCTCCAAGCTTCATATCTTTAATGGTGAATGAAGCTCCAAAGGTTGTCCAAGGTCCGTTCTTCAAGTTTTGGATGGAGAAGATGGCTAGAAAGAAGAATTGTGTAAAGAAAACTAACAAACCATCCTTGTATTAGGTTTTCCACCATGAATTCGAGATAGATGATGGTCCATACTTACCAAACCAACTTGGTCATCTTCTTCCTGGTCTAGAGATCCTTCTTGGTCGGCCAGAGCAAGAGGATGAGAAAAGAAACTAAGGGAAACGATCCCTTGTGTTGTTGTTAAGGATGCTATATATATTTTTGGATATTTTCAAGGAAAAGAAGATTATTTCCTTTATTTCTCAAACATATCCACCAAGTCCTTCTACACTTCTTGGACACTTTTCCTCCTTATTTCCTTAAGCAAAACTCCTCCCTTATCCAAGGTTAAAAGGAAAAGAAACCAATTATTTTAATAAGCTATATATATGAAAGGCCATTTTGCTTAAAACTTGGTTATTTAAATATTAAGGTTATCTTTCTTATTTGATCATCAAATGAGACACCCTTCTTATTTTCTTTGCTCTACTTGATGCCAACAGTCATGAAAGATACTCTAGAGGGTATATTTTACAGGTTGGACCCTAAGTTTTGGGTAAATAGCACTTTACACCAAAACTAGGTTTTAAAGCACAAGGATTGCTCTACAAGCTATATCTTGGTGCTCAAGCTTGTGGAATCCACACCACCACATCATATTCATTCTTATGATGTCTCATCATCAAAGGAACATCTTTACATGTGCAATTTGCAAGTTAACCCCTCTACTTGGGTAATTTGCACTTTAGTCCAAAATTAACAAAATAAAGTTGCAACATTGTTCAAAAAGGACTGAAATGGAATATAAGTTCCTCAAAAGCCTTAATTACTTTTCAAGAAAAGAAGGCAAGCATCTAATCAACATAATTAAGCAAAACACTTGGGGTTAGTTCATAACCCAGGTCAGGGATGTTACAGCGGTAGCCCGAGGTACCAAGATAGAGCCTTGTCCTCTAAAGAGAAGATGAATCCCTTGCAGTAAATGACCTCATGTGGGACTCCCCTCATCTTAATCGTATCACAAATATTTTTAAAAGCATCTAGATGATGGTAAGGATTATCATTCTTTGAACTTCCTCGGAAGCTCTTATTCTGGATCATGGATATGATGGAAGGTTTCAACTCAAAGTTTGTGGCATTGAACCTTGGGATGAAAACTGGACACCTTGAGTTGTTGGCCTTCGTAGCAACCAACTCTCTGAGGGTCTTTTCTTTTTCGTTAGAGTCTTCACTGTCACTGAATTCCTGGTTCTGCTCCTGGTTATGTTGATTTCTTCTGCGCCTTCGGTGATGACGACATCTCTCATGGCGATGGTCATCCTCGAATTGTTCTGTTTCAGGATCTTCATGTTGATGGTTGTCGTTGCCGTTATAACGGTCATTGTCTTCAGGTGGCGGTGGGTCAGGTCTAACTCTCGCGTTTTTCTAACTCTCACGTTTTGCTCACCCTTTGAAAAAGGTGGTTCGATGCGAGGTGGCATGTCTAGTGATGTTGGTGCTCAGATGAGCAGAAAGCTTCTTTCCTGAGTACCTAAATAGAACGCATAATCAAGTTAGAAAACTTATATTAATAAGACGAACTACTCTATACTATTTTTAGGTTAGAAGATAAAAAGGTAGTGCTGTCAAGCTCATTACTAAGCTTGAGGCACGGGAGTGTAGTTAGTGGATTCTGGTTCATTATCAGTACCATTTTGCCTTGTCCCCTGCAGCGGCGCCAAAAAGTTGACCAGCCTAAATCGCGCGTCCAAAAGGAGCGGATTTGAAGTAGTCGGACTTTTAAATTTCCCGACTCTTAGGCCCCCACAACGATAACGGGGTCTGAAGTAGCCATCGGGGTCGAACCACAGGGACAAGGGTGGTAATGTTAAGAACTTGGAATCAACACATTACACTCCGGTAAAGGCAAGGTGAGGATAAAGTTCCCCAAAGGGAACAACAGGCTAAGATCGATAAAATAAAAGAAAACTATCTCCAACTAGAGTTACAAGGAAAATTAATGTTTTAAGCGTTTATCGGTTTTTAGAGGTTTTTGCACAACATAACCAAAGGAGATAAAACTATTGCTTCGGTAAGGAACGAAGGAGGAAACTCCGGTAAAACAAGCGGCAACAGGAACATCCAGTACCCCTTCTCTCAAAGAGGGTACCTCTAACTAAGCACCAACACCTCTCTCAAGGTTGTTGGACTTGGGTTAGAGTGGAGAGATAACTGAAGCAACTCCGATCCTGGGTACTCTCATACTCCCTGATCGGACCAAACACTAGATCCACAACGCCTCTCTCGAGGAAGTTACAACGGGAAACACGATTCGATAGCTAGTCAAAACATGATCCAAGCATACAAGCTAGAGCTCGGATGCTAAACGGAGTAATCATCCAACAAAAAGGAACCAAACGGAAAGCAACATATATTTAAACTTCTCTAATTCCATTAGTATAATCAATGTATAAAAGGGTTTGGTTACATTGCATGAATAAAGAAAGTAAATGACTGGAAAATAAAGATAGGTATCGCCTCCTTGATGTAGAAGAGCGACATGCAGCAGCAGGTCCCTAAGGGTCCTCTATCCCGATACTGGGCGGGTACTCTGCCCGATACGTCTGTGTTGGGTGGCACTCCCTGTCGGGCGATAGGCCATGACGGGCAGACGTACCGACCAAAGCTCCCTTACCCGATACGGTCGTGACGGGACTCCACCCTCTCGGGCGACACGCCGTGACGGGTTATTCGTATCGGGCTCAGTATCGTGCCGGGCTAGAGACCGCTTAGGGTGTCAGGTTGCTCGTATCGGATGATTTTTTTGGCCGATATCGTGTTGTTGTGGTGACCGGGACATATTCTAAGTGAACCATTCCCGCCCTCTCAGATCGGAGAAGTGCTCACCTATTATCGCCCGGTGCACCTCTGGGACGCGGCACACTAGCTCCAGGTGCTTTCCGAAGTTAGCTTTTGCGAGGTTCCAACCCGTCCCATCGGAGTCCTATAGCTGCTATTTATAGGCAGCGGTTGGGAGAGGTTGTGGTTCTCCGGGTGCCACATGTCCTCCTTCAGCTCCACCATCGCAGATTCAGGGATGCCCGATATGCGTGTCGCCTGGTACAAGGATGTCGGGCTGTAACTGTGTCGGTCATCGTGACGAGTTGCGCCTGTCGGTGGGTGGCTTGTATCACGCGACACGTTTCAGTTGTCGTGAAGAGTTCGGCTCCCTGTCGGGTAAATGGCGTATCGCCCGTCAGATCCTCCTTGCGCGGCACGCTTATATCGCACGGTAGCTGTAACGTGCTGCCCTGTGTCGGGCAGCGATCGTGTCGGCCGGCTGGTGGGAGGGCTGATGCATGTAGAACACGTTCATGGGCCAGGACGGGCCTTTTTGATGATAAATGAGTCGAAAAGTGGGGAAAACTCTACAAAAGATGATAAAATTGAGTTAAGAGCGTAGCACGGCCTGTTTATTCAAAAACATGACAAAAAGGAGAGGAAAACAGTTTAAAAGGACAGTTTTGATAACAAAATAAGGGCCAAAACATCACAAAATTTGGTGTTATCAACCTGCCACATCATCAAAACTCAAATAAAACTATTAGACACAAGTGTGTGTGTGTATTTGTGTAAAATAAAACAAAAGTATCAAAAAGGAAGGTTCGAGAATCTCAAACCACGTGGGTTGCCTCCCACTAGTGCTAAATTTTATGCCTTCAGCCAGACTTATTGATTCTTCACTTTTTTCACTTCTTTGGGATCCTCAAGGGATCCTTGTAGTAGATTCCTTTCTCATCCGCTTCCAAGCACTCTTCTTCATCAGATTGTTCTTCTACAAGCATGACAATATCAAAACTTTGATTGGCCTTATCTGGGCTGACTTCAACAACTGGTTTCAATCTTTGTCCATTAATGACAAACTCTTTTGCACCTTCTTTCTCACATATCACAACAGCTCCGGACGGGTATACTTTCTTGATAAGATAAGGACCTTCCCATCTAGACCGGATTTTTATAGGAAAGAACTTCATTTTTGAATTGTACAACCATACCCATTTGTCGGGCTCAAACTCCTTATTTTTTATCATCTTATCATGAAGGAACTTAGTTCTTTCTTTATAGGTTTTTGACATCTCATACACCTCATGGTGCATTTCCTCCAACTCATTTAGTTGAAACTTCCTCTTCATTCTGACATTTTCTCCGTCAAGATCCATAGTCTTCAAAGCCCATAATGCCTTGTGTTGCATTTCAACTGGCAAATGGCAGCTTTTTCCATAGATGGGCTTGAATGGGGTAGTGCCAATCG
The DNA here is from genome assembly GCA_963693085.1 of Alisma plantago-aquatica. Classification (NCBI taxonomy): domain Eukaryota; kingdom Viridiplantae; phylum Streptophyta; class Magnoliopsida; order Alismatales; family Alismataceae; genus Alisma; species Alisma plantago-aquatica. The sequence goes on along the minus strand of OY856412.1, from coordinate 1,290,102,951 downwards.
GGGCTTTGTATGCATTCCGATATGCCATAAATCTTCATTGAGACGGAGTGACCAATCCTTGTGGTCCGGTCTCACCGTTTTCTCCAAAATAAGCTTTATCTCCCGATTGGCCAGCTCAACTTGGCCACTAGTTTGAGGATGATATGGAGTGGCTACACGATGGTTTACTCCATACTTCTTGAGCAATCCTTCAAAAGTGCAGTGAATGAAGTGACTTTTGCCGTCACTTATCATGGCTCTTGGAATGCCAAAATGGCTGAATATGTTCGATTTCACAAAGTCACCCCCCCTTGTGATCATTAGTCTGGGTTGCAATAGCTTCTGTCCACTTTGATACGTAATCCATGGTGACCAAAATGTAGACATACCCAAAGGAAGGTGGTAAAGGACCCATGAAGTCAATCCCACATACATCAAACACCTCCACCACAAGAATGGGAGATAGAGGCATCATGTCCCTTTTTGAGATAGTGCTCACTTTTTGGCACTTCAAACAACTTTTGCAGAATTCATGGGAATCTTTGAACAATGATGGCTAATAAAATCCACATTCAAGAACCTTTGCAGCCGTGTGTTTACCTCCAAAATGACCTCCACATATCCCTGAATGGCACATGGAGAGGATGTCTTGCTGTTCTATTTTCAGAACACATCTCCTTACGAGATGATCGGGGCAATATTTAAAGAGGTGAGGGTCATCCCAAGCGTAATTCTTGACCATGGCAAACAACCTTTTGCTCTCCTCCCTTGTCCATGTGCTAGGTATCCTTCCACTAGCCAAGAAATTGGCTATGTGTTGATACCATGACCTTTGAGTGGATGAAAGAAGGAAGAGTTGTTCATGTGGCATTGTTTCTTTTATTCGACTTGTTTCATCAAAGGGGTAATCAATTCGGGAGAGATGGTCGGCAATGCCATTTTCCACTCCCTTCTTGTCTACTATTTTCACATCGAACTCTTGAAGTAATAGAATCCATCTGATCAACCTTGGCTTTGAATCTTTCCTTGACATGAGATACTTGACTGCAGCATGGTGTATATATATCACTACTTTATTTTGTAAAAGATATGAGTAGAATTTGTCAAGAGCAAAGATGACGACAAGAAACTCTTTCTCAGTCATCATGTAGTTTTATTGTGCTTCATCTAAGGTCTTGCTCGCATAATAGATAGCGTGAGGAATCTGGCCAACTCTTTGGCCCAGCACAACCCCCACTGCCATGTCGGATGCATTGGTCATAATCTCGAATGGCAAAGAGAAATCCGGGGGCTACATGATCGGAGCAGAAATGAGTCTTTCCTTCAAGTGATTGAAAGCTTCAATACACTTGTCATCAAAATGAAATTTGACATCCTTTTCAAGTAAGTGACATAGAGGTCTTGAGATTTTACTAAAATCCTTGATGAAGCAGCGATAGAAACCGGCATGTCCCAAGAAAGACTGGACATGTCTTACGGTGGAAGGAACATTGAGAGTAGAAATGAGGCCCACTTTGGCCTTGTCAACTTCAATTCCATCTTTAGAAACCTGGTGGCCTAGAACAATGCCTTTGGGCACCATGAAGTGGCTTTTCTCCCAAGATAGCACAAGGCGAACCTTCATGCATCTCTCAAGAACAACAACCAAATGTAGCAAGCACTCATCAAATGTCTTACCAAAAACTAAGAAATCATCCATGAACACTTCCAGAGACGAATCAAGCATGTCTACAAAGATCGAGGTCACACACCTCTGAAAAGTAGAAGGGGCATTACATAACCCAAATGGCATTCTTTGGTAGGAGAAGGTGCCACTCGGACAAGTGAATGTCGTCTTCTCTTGATCTGTAAGATGCACGACAATTTGTAAATATCTAGAATGTCCATCAAGGAAACAATAGAAGCTTTGTCCTGCTAGCCTCTCTAGAATCTGATCAAGAAATGGGAGGGGGTAGTGGTCCTTCTTAGTCTTCTCATTGAGCTTTCGATAATCAACACACATTCTCCATTTTGACTGTTCTCTCACTGGTATAAGCTCACCATCTGCATTCTCAGCAACAGTGATCCCACCCTTCTTGGGTACAACTTGGATGGAGCTCACCCAGGGACTATCAGAAATAGGATAGATGATTCCAACATCAAGTAATTTCACAACTTCTTGGGTCACAACCTCTTTCAACTTTGGATTCAACCACCTTTGCATTTGGTGAGTTGGCCTTGCATCATCCTCAAGATAGATCCCGTGTACGCAGATGGAGGGATCAATACCCTTCAAGTCATCTATAGACCATCCAATGGCTTGGATATTCTTCTTTAAGACTTTCGTTAATGCTTCCTCTCATTCTGGTGAGAGAATGGAAGAAATGATCACCGGGAGGGTGTCATTTGCCCCTGGAAAAGCATACTTCAAACCTTCTGGAAGTGATTTCAGCTCAAGAGTGGGCGGTTCTTCAAGAGAGTTCTTTAATGGTTCGGAGATAGAAGGGGGGTCTTCACTTGCAGCCACCAAGGCTAGCTCATTCTCTTCATCATCTTCCTCATCATCATCAAGGAACTCAATTATCGGCTCTAGGCCTCTACCTTGAGTGGCAGTTTGAATCCACATAGGTAGTTATTCCTCCATAATTTCATCAAGACACTCAACGAGATAGCAGTCTTCTTCAGTTGCCCCTATCACTTCGGCCGTGGCAGACGATTTAAAGATGTTCAATTGGATCTTCATGTGCATGAATGTCACATACATCGTACCGGTCCTCACATGAATAAACACATCAACTGTGGCTAAGAAGGGTCTCCCCAAGATGATAGGAACCTTCCTCGTGTCTTTCTCCATATCCAAGATAATGAAATCAGCATGAAAGAAGGCAGACGTCTCATCATCAAGTCTCACAAGCACGTCATCCACACGCCCTCTAGGCATCTTTACCGATCTGTCAGCCAACTATAAAGTACAATGAGCTGGACTCAACTGCCCCATCTGTAGCTCTACAAACACATCATACGGCATGAGGTTGATGCTAGATCCCAAGTCTAGGAGAGCTTGGTCTATGCGATGTGCCCCAATGTAGCATGAGATGATAGGAGCGCCGAGATCTTTTATTTTTCTTGGCATGGTGTGCTGGAAGATTGAGCTCACTTGTTCGGTGAGCTTCACTTTCCTTGGGGTTCTTCCCATAGTCCTTCTCTTGAAGGTGCAGAGATCTTTCAAGAACTTAGCATAAGAAGGGATTTGCTTGACTGCTTCAAGCAAAGGAATATTGATTTTCACTTGTTTAAAGGTTTCAAGGATGTCTTCAGTGTGCTTCTTTCTTCTCCTCTTAGCATAAGGCTCCTTAAGAGCCTCAAGAAACGGGGGAAGTTGGGACCCCAAATGGTCCATATCAACAATATCATCAACAGGAATCACAGGAATCACATTATCAACACTCGGTATCACAATATCAACCCTGGCTCTTATCACAATATCCTCAACCTGTATCTTAGTATCAACCTGTCCAACCTCAGTATCACCTCTATCAACAACTATGGTATCACGGGGTTGCTCCAAAGTCCGACTTCTCCTCAACATAGTCACTGACTTCACATGTTCATGGGTAGTAGAAGAAGATGCTTGTGGAGGTGGCTGTGGATGTTGAGGTGGTGGAGGCCTTTGGTGGGGTGAATTTGGGTTTTGGAGGATGGATTGCGGTTGTGGTGGCTATTGTTGTTGTGGATGGGGGTGGTATTGTGGAGGTGGTTGTTGGTATGTATGAGGTGGAGGTGGAGCATATTGATAGTTGAGAGGTGCTTGAGGAGGTGGTGGAGAATAGGGTTGCAGTGCTTGGTAAGACAGCGGAGCATATGAACTTGGAGTGTTCCCTAGGAAAGCACCATCATTATTTGGGTTGGGCATCAGATGAGATGGAAGTCTTCCTTCTTCCCTTCTTGTAAGAGAGAGAGAGAAATCTAATCCAATCTTTGCTCGAGGCGGTTGATGGACTGCCCATGTGATGTCACATCTTTCTTCACATCATCCAAACTTCTTAACCTTCCAAACACTTCCTCTTCAAACTTTGAACTGTAACGCGGCCGCTGCTGCCCTTGCCCTTGTCCATCCTTATTTTGTTGTTTCCAAGAAAAATTCAGATGATTCCTCCACTCGGGGGTGTAGGTGTTGGACATGGGGTCTTGATTGTTGCGGCCGCCAAAGGAGTGCAAAGCATTCACTTCCTCATCCAGATTCGACTGCAATGGTGGGTTGGCTAGGAGAGCCACCAGCTTGATTCTTCATCATTTTCATCATGTCTGCCATCATTTTCATCATATCGGGGTCGGTAGCATTGCGGGTTGGAGCCACGGAGGAAGGTGGAGGTATGTGTCTTCGACCACAATGCTCCCCTTTTGTAGAAGTGTGATGGCGTGAGTTTTCAGCGAGATGTTCAAACAAGGGCCATGATTCTTTGGGCAGCTTCACCATGAAAGTACCTCCGCAGGAGGAATCGACATTGTTTTGGCTTTTCTCTTCAAGCCCGGTGTAGAATGCTTGAACGAGTTGCCACAAAAGCACTTCATGGTGAGGGCAGTCACGGAGCAGTTTTTGGAACCTCTCCCACGCCTCGTGGAAGGGTTCATTCTCCTTCTGAGCAAAAGACGTGATGCACCTCCTCATGTAGGACAACTTTGCAATAGGAAAGAACTTCTTGAGGAACTCATTCTTAACTTCATTCCATGTAACCAGATCTGGATTTGACACATACCACTCTTTAGCTTTCTCTTTTAGGGAGAAAGGAAAGAGGGTCCTGTGGATGGAGTTGTCAGTGGCAGTGGGAGTGCGGAAAGTTGAGCACGTCTCCAGGAAAGCAGCAATGTGGTGATAGAGATTCTCATTCTCCATCCCATAGTAAGTAGGGAGGAGTCCTAGGAGTGCAGGCGGGATGGAGAACTGTTGACCCGGCATCTGGTCAACTAAGGTGGCGATGGGGGAGTTGTAGTTCCCCGGGGTGAAGTATTCATGGAGCAGGCGGTGCTGTGGTGGTTCAGCATCTGGTTGCGGGTTGTTTTTAGCCATCTCGGCCTCTCTGTTCTGGTTGCGGTGAGCTTGACACCTCCTTCTATCAATCTTGGGGTCGTACAACACCAAGTCGGTACAAGTAGAATGCGTGTGGCACATGCACAACTGTCACCTGCGCAATACACAAATAAACAACAAGAAGCCAAGTTAGCAAACCAAGATGCAAAAGCAACACAAAGAATAAACAATAGCAATGGTGAGGGCAAAAGGAAAGGCTAAGCTACACTATCTAACTAGGTCGAGCGCCTCTATCCCCGACAACGGCGCCAGAAAGCTTGGTGCGTCCCGCTAGAGGTGCTACACACTAGCTGATTTGACTCTACTAGATGCACCCCACGAGATCAGAACACACATGTGGGATTCACTTTCGAAATTTGTATTGGCCCTAACCAAGTCGATCACAAAACTAAACAGGTCACCCGCAAGCGTACGAGGTACTGTTGTAGTATAGGTGATTGGCAAGTAAAGGGGTCGGTCCACAGGGATAGAGGGGGCACTAGAGCTAGGGTAGTTTTTGCTATGTTCCTAGTGCGGAGATTAGGATTTGAGGGTTTTAAAAGGGTTGGTTTGTTGATTACTCTAATTGAACAAGTAAGAAAGATGGAATTAAACCTAAGTTATCTTGAACAAGCAAATCTAGTAGACTAACAAACTAGCTAATAAAGAGCAAGAGGAGATACACTACCCTAGCAAGGCAAGAAGCAATTAAGAGCTAAATTAACTACTAGCAAAAGAAAGAACCTAAATTAACACTAAAGAGAAAAACTAAGCAATTGACTAAATTAAGCTAAAGCAACTAAGCTAGACTAGCATTAACAGGCACGCAAGCAATTTGGGTTTTAACAAGATGATTAAGGTAGGTGGGCCGTTTGGGGGTTGTAACTTTGATATTAGTTGGGGGAGGTTATTAGACAAGCATGGTTCTCATTTTACATCTAGATTACCAAACCAAACAATAAGACCAAAGCTATTAGAATGTACCCTATACTACTAGGAGAAGACTAGGGTTAGGTGTAATTCTAATAGGTTTAGCCAAATCTAGGTTTCTAGGATAAGTGTTAATGAGCAATTGAGGGTTGAGGGTAGATATGGGAGTAGAGATGAGGGTATTTGACCTCATGCCACTAGCCATTCTAGCCTTTAGAAGGCCCTAAGCAATTACATCAATCTCACTTATACTAGTAACTTAGGTCTCATACCAAGTAGTAGAAGAGGACATAGGCATGTAGGAATAAAGGGGATTAGCTAGGGATCCCCTATTGGGACCTAGGAATCACTCCTAAGATTGCCACATGTATCCCAATCCTCCTAGAGACATGGTATCATCAAACATTCTCAAACATTCTCAAATAAGCAATTAATGAGATATATGCTTCCGCTTAGTGTTGTGCATGTTTTAGAAATTGGGGTGTTACAGTACTGGTAGGTTCTTGGTCATTATTAGTGGAAGTCCAATTGGGTACTTCAAAAGTACAAATGATCTTAAACAAGGGGACCCACTATCACCATGCAATTTTTTCATGGTGTCCTCCTTTCTAGCATCTATGTTTTGGATGGGAGCTTAAAACAACCTTCTATCATACATAGATAACTTTTAAATAGACATATCATTAGTTTGTGGAAAACACCACCATCTTCGTTAAGCCTTATAATATCCATATTATTAACTCTCTCACATCCTTGGTTTGTTTCAGCACATTTCAGGTCTTAAAATGAATGTTTGGAAAATCAACTTTGGCCAATGTTGACCATTTAGATGAAGGAACAAATTAAAAATTACTTTGCTAAAATGTAATCTAGACCAATTTCCCTTGTATATCTAAGTTTGCCTCTATCATGCCAAAACTGTCGAGCTCGACATGGCAACCTAGTCTTGACAAAAAAACACATTGTCTTGCTACATGGCGCAAGAAATTCCTTAATAAAGGTAGAATATTAACTTTCGTCAGAGCATCTCTATTTGACATACTCTTATATTTCATCAGTTGCATCCCTTTGCCTAAACACCTAGATGAAGAAAATGATAATAAGAAGATTCACCTTGTAAAATAGAACACCACTTGTAAGCCAAAATTAGAAGGTGGTTGAGGGATAGTCAATCTTAATTTACATTCAAAATGTATGATAAACAAGATAGTCGTAAATGTTGTAAAAAAATAAACATTCTACATGGTTATACTTTGTAAAAAACAAGTATTACAAAAAGATGACTCATTGGAGAAAGAAATAAATACACAATAAAATCTCTCACCTCTTTGGAAATATGTGTATATATGTCAAACTATTCTAAATGTTGTCATGCTTATCTCACCAAAATATGAGACTAAGATTCCTTTCAGTTCTAACCATTGGTCTCATATAGGGCATTTAGACTGCCAGATCAAACCACAATTCCTTATACAAGAAATATCACCCTTTAAAAATCATATTATCTTCTTTGTTCCTTTAGAAACAACATACTTAAAACATCTCTAGACATGATAGGGCTTATAAACAAAATGAATGTTCTCACTACTAGTCATCTAAAACCTTTTAATTAAGCTAGCAATTCATACAATGTTAATTATTCATATATATATATATATATATATATATATATATATATATATATATATATAGTCAGGCTAGAATACACTCAAGTGTACAGATCACACACAAATACACTCAAGTGTGTTTGCATATCAATATTATTTTTTTTGTAAAATGTAAACCACTGATCTTCACTGTCATACTATAACTAGGCTACATTCAAATTTTAAGCCCATTTTGAGTCCATTTGGATGAATGCAAATCACTCATCCAAGGACAACAAAATAGACGCGAGAAACTAATTTGAAATGTATAATTTTTGCGGTCTTTATAACATGACCTATAAATGTCCAAATGTGGTCAAATTTTGCATATGACTATTCACAAGATGTTTAATAAAATCAACGGATTAGATTTTTGAATAAATATTGCATCATGAAAAACTACTTGACTGTATTCTTCTACGAATACACTCAAGTGTATTCTAGCCTGACTCTCTCTCTCTCCATATATATCTATACTACTATAAAAAGAGCGAGTTTTGCATGCAGTTCAAATACACTCGTCCAAAGTCATATTGGCCAATCACATACCACAATTTTGTCAACGTGACAAAAGCTTGCACTCTCCTTCACTCAAGCTACTCTCACATTTTTTCAATTTTTTTTATTTCAAAAAAATGATTTAGTTTGAACAATCGGAACTCACTCTTTTTAAAAATTTTAAATTTATACCTCACGTTCTCTCTCACCCCTCCTTCCAAACTGACACCTTCCCTCCCAATTTATCCCCTTAAATTACAGCTCCTTTCTTTTTTCTTCTAATTCATCTCTCCTATTTCTCCAAATTGACCTTCTTCTTATTCCTCCTCATCAATATCTTCCTCCCTGTCTTGACTCTCACTTGGACGATGTAGGTGACCTTTGGTGATGTCGGTTCTGCGGTCTCGAATCCGGACGACCCGCACCCTTGTTACTGTCTGCTTGTATATACTGAGGAGAACAGCCCCAGGGACTGGGAACCCTTGACGCTCTCGCTGCCACACAGGCTTCGGGTTTCTGCAACGCAGTCAGTGCCGGCCCAGATGAAGAGCTCGGGAGGGTGGACTTGAGTGACGACGTGCACATATTACTCGTGGTAGAGATGGATAGCCAAGGGAGAGGTCCCCACCGATGTCGCTAGCTTCGATGGTGCTGGTGGTGGTGGTGGCCGTACAACGACCGTCTCCGTCAAAGCTTATCCCACCATTTCAACGAGGAGACAGCAGGTGGCCAGACTGGATGGAAAAGAACAAAACGGTGACAAATTTAGAGAGAGGCGGATGGAACTTACAGACACCGATGGGATGTATGTAGTGTGAGATGGCCATCATTACCTGGAAACATGACGAACTCAGTTGCTACTAGACGAGAGAATTCAGCCAGTACGGGTAAAGTCAAAATCGCGTATCTACCATTGTCTTAGGGGTTGCGTCTACCGACTACATGCCAACAACAATGTTTCTTAAATGCCAAACTTCGGTGAAGCGGCTTTATCTTATAATTCACAAAGTATATACTCCACAACATAATTTGATTTTTTATTCTCTGTGAATTCATTTTGTGAGTAAAAAAAATCATACAGTCTCATCTTTTCCAAACTGTCAAAAAAATACAGTAATTTTTTAATTAAATAAGAAATAATAGCAATGCAATGACCCTAACAGCAAATCTTTTGCACGACCATATGAGTTCCATCATAGTAAAAAAAAAATACGACTATTAAAAAAATGTTTCTAACAATCTACATAACTGTCATTTCTGTACATTCCAAAGAAGCGCAACCAATCATGTTTCAGTATTTGCTCTCTCTTTGTTCTCTCTCCTCTGTGGTTTTTTCAATTTCAAATATTTTTTCCCACAAAAAAACATCGTGTTCTCAATTTTTCATACGATCGTGGTCAATTTAGAAAACCACATGCCCAATACCCACCATTCACTTTTATGTTCGTTTTCTTTAATATCTATCCATCCCACGTTCTAATTAAAGTAACCAACTATAGTCAACCCAATCAACAACTCTCTGCACAGATTTTTTTATCAAGAACTTAAATACAAAAAATACATCACGGATAAATACAAACATCTATTATGTGCATTCTTCAAGACTCTTTCACTCTTTCCACAAAATTTCTTCCATTTTTTACTTTTATTCTTATTTCTCTTTTGTAACAACAACCCACGTGCTATTTTATTCATTTCAAACTGCCGCCCATTCTCCCATCTCCGTTCCTAATCCACTTCTATGGTTCCAACCTTTTCATCTCCTTACTCCCTTCCATTCTCTCTCTCCAACATATAATAAATTCTACTTTGATACAAAAGCACGGAATGGTTTTGTATTGTTATGTTTAAGACAAGCTAATACATTTATTACTCGACTCATAATTTGATGATTTCTTTTTCTTTCGGCAAATAATGATTTTATCAATTTTCTCTCTTTCTAAGTTTACTCAACAATTGTCACACGTTATATTCAGTATGTTATGTGTCATTCTACTCTTTTTAATAATTGTCTGTCTCACGTCTTGCACATTCTCAAAATTGTGATCACTTCAGGTCGAAGGCCACAACAACAAGGTAATGAAAAATTATGCTGAAAATTGCTCTTGTATAAATATGAGAAAAAACATAACAAATTCAAATCTGACCCCAAACGACCCAAACTAGAGCAATTTTTTGGCTCGACCCAAACATAACAAAATTTGTGTTTTTTCTCATATTTATACCAGAGCAATTTTTTTATCATGTTTGGGTCAAGTCTGGTCAGATTGGGTTTGTGTTAGATTTTTTAAGATTTTAATATGTTCCGAACAGACATTTTACACGCCTCGTCTGTAGTGGAGCCAAAAAATCAAAATAAGTGGGACACAATAAGTTGAATGCTTTGACAACCATAGAAGGTAGGGAACTATTAGTATTTTTTCTAGAAATCTCTGAGTCAAATCTATTATAATTGGCAAGTATTTAATGTGCATGTTGAGTTATAAATCTAGATCAAATGATTACGGAACAGGATTAGATCTAGATTCAGACAAAATCATGTTTTGACTCAACTCTCAAATATTATTTTCTCATTCATTCTTATTCATTGAAGCAATATAGTAGTAGGGGTGAGCATCGGTCTAAAACCAGACCAGATTCGACCGAACCGGACCGGACTGCGAACCGAATTTCAACAATATATGCACCGTAGACCAGACCGATTCGAGGTAGGACCAGACCGGGTCCAGATCGTTTTGTGCTAGCACCGAACCGTTTGGACCGTAATCAACCTTTTGTACATATTTTACAACTTATTTAATTGTACAAAGTTGATAATCTTAGTCACTTCTAACAATTATATAACTATAGTATCAAACATTTATACTAGTGCTTATATATGTACTTTATTTGTAGTTATTATAGAATACACCTTCAAATATATATAAATTTTATATAAAAGTCAGTCTACGGTCCAGATCGATTTTGAACCGGACCGGACCAGACCGGACCGAAAACCGAACTTATCCAAATTCTCAGACCGCGGACCAGACCGAACTCAAATGGACCGGACCGGACCGAATTGAGCAGTCTGGTCCGGTTTTGCGGTCTGGACCATTATTTGCTCACCCCTATATAGTAGGGTCAACAAATATATAAAGAAACTGAATAGAAAGTAAGAAACATGCGAAGCAGCGTGACATTTGTAAAAGACAAAAAAAAGGTTTCCGTTAGATTGGCTGACGGTGTGACCATAGAGGGGGGTTTTAGGAATTAGTTTGAAACGAGGGGGTATTCTGGAATTTAAGGGAAAGAGAGGGGGGTTTTGGGAAAAAACTCATTATAAAAGGCGCTTTCTTCGCACCAACGTCCGGCTACCGCCGTGGGAAGAAAACTATCTACCAAGAAAGAAGATAATGACATGATATATTTACAATGAATGCCACCGCTTCCGTCAACGGGTAGCAATGGTTACAATACCCGTGCAGGCAACCAATACGTCCTCTCTCTCTCTCTCTCTCTCTATATATATATATATATAATACCCGCGCGGGTAGCTATCTACCCCCTATTTCGGTTATTTTTTTGAAGTTTCATACTTTTGACATGTAGATAGTTACTTTACCTTGCAAACTGTTACTTTTCATGCATAGATAGTTATAATTGCCACAATAGATTCAAAACTACAATATATATATATACTTTTCATTCATTGCCCGCGCGGGTAACTTGGATTTTCACTATCCTGCAGCCAAAAAAGTAACTCTCCTAGCCAAAAAAATAAGTCTGCTGTCAAAAAAGTAACTATGGTGGCCAAAAAAGTAACTCTGCTGGCAAAAAAAGTAACTCTGTACAAAATATACAGCAGAGATATATAAGGACGGGTTTTTTGAATTTGGAGGGGCAAATGATATTATTTTTGGCCAAATTTTTTTGGAGAGCTAGACAAAATAGTCCTCTACAATTGCGAAATTTTTTTTTGAAAAAAAGTGATGGGAAGGGTGGGTGGGTAGCTACCCGCGCGGGTAATAAAGATGGGCCATATATATATATACATATATATATTTACTGTGTATTTTTCCAGTTTTACTTTTTAGTTGTATAGTTACTTTTTTATCAACATAGTTATTTTTTGTTCACATAGTTCCTTTTATGGCCGAATAGTTTCTTTTTTGGCTGACGGGTAGTGAATTTCAGGCTACTCGTGCGGATATTGAATGAACTTCCACACACACAGATATATATATATATATATATATATATATATATATATATATATGTATATATATATATATATCATCTAAGCCTCAGTCCCAACTATGTTGGGGTCGGCTACATGGATCCTTCATTTCCATTCAGCTCTATCATGGGCCATATTCTGCTTGAGATGTAGAGATTGAAAATCTCTCTTTATAACCTCATCCCATATTAATTTAGGTCTTCTTCTTCTTCTATTAATTGTGTTTGACTCAATAACATTGCTTCGTATAGGCGCATTAGTCAGTCTGCGTTGCACATGTCTGTATCATCTAAGTCAGCCCTCGCACAACTTGTCCTCAATGCTCACCACCCCCACTTTATTCCTAATATAATCATTTCTCCAACGATTTTTTCTTGTCTTCCCACAACCATCTCAACATACACATTTCAGCCACGTTCATCTTGTTGAGACCTTGTTTCTTCACCGCCCAACATTCATTCCAATAGAGCATGGCTGGCCGTATAACTGTTCTATAAAACTTACTTTTTAACCTAAGAGAGATCTTCCGGCCACGTAAAATACTAGTTGCACTCCTCCATTTCAACCATCCTGCAGTGATCCTGTGACAAACATCATTTTAGACATCCACATCTATTTGAATAATAGAACCCAAGTAACGAAATTTATCACACACACACACACGGATATATATATATATATATATATATATATATATATATATATATATATATATGGCTATTTATTTGTTGCCCGGCGGGTAGTATTCCGTAAGTTACCCGTCTCCCGTCTCTCTCGTATTCACAAAGTCCCAGCCGTGGTTCTGGCGGAGCGGCGCAAGGGAAAGATTGGAGTTTGCGGGGACTCCATGCTGTCGGGTAGCAAGTTATCACACAGAATTTAGGGTCGCGATCTGCTTGAGGGCGAATCTGGTTCATGATCTGCGAGGGGATCGATTCTACCGTGGATATTTAACTTTAGTTACCTGTGTCCCGGCTATTCTAAATCCCACAACATTCCGTCTCCAGATGCGCTGGTGAAGAAGCTCCGGTGAGGGATGTGGAGAACAGCCTCATGTCTAACGTCGTCCCGAGTGAAGGCTGAACCGGAAGCTTCTAAGACCGACAGTTTGTTATGCCCATCCTGTGACGACTACAGCGGCGGAGGTTGTAGCTACATTCGCGATCGTCTCTGCCGCCGTCAGCCTGATTCTTCCGGCCGCCCCCCATCTGCCGATCATCTTCATCATCCGCGGTCGTCTGCGCCGCCGCCAGGTTGGTACATCCAGTCTTCCTCCCATCTGCCGATCATCTACCCCCTATCAGACGCTTAACGCTATGCATATGTAATTCCGCCTCTGATTCCAACTTCCTTGGCATATTTCAATCTCCATTTTACATTTCTTCCTCAGAAATACCTACATTCATTTCCTGAGAAATACTTCTGATAACGGTTTCCCCTTTTATCAATCTTACAGAGCAGGACGATTAAGGTGTTTCCCACTGTCGTTTGTGTATCATGTGACGGTATCGATTTTCACCAAGATGATTCCATCGTTTAGACCTGCTGTTCTGAAGCTCACGCCGCTGAGGAGGAGGGAGTGAGTGTGATTGGAGAATTCCCTGCTCTATCTGCATATTCAGGAGCAAATTGCTGTTGAGGGAGTGGAGGTGGTGGGAGAATTCACTGTTCTATCTGCATTTGTACGAGCAACAGTTTTTTCAAGCTACATTCAGGTAGATTTTCTATTTCTCTTTGTAAATTCATTCAGTTATACTTGTTTTTTTTATTTTTTTCTTATCATTTCAATATTTATTCATCCCTTTATATTGTGTGGGAAAGAAACCCAATTTTTGTTTCTGCATTGTCATTTTTGCAGTACTAACTGGCATTCATGTTTTTATTTTTTGCGTAGTTACTCTCTTTTTATGATTGGTTACTCTTTTGCCTTACCGAGTTACTCTATTGTTATAATTGGTTACTCTTTTAACTTACCGAGTTACTCTTGTTGTGTTACAGAGTTACGCTTTTGCCTTACCGAGTTAATCTCTTGTTATAATTGGTTACTCTTCTGCCTTACCGAGTTACTCTTGTTGTGTTACAGAGTTATTCTTCTGATTTTCTGAGTTACTCTCTTGTTATAATTGGTTACTCTTTTGCCTTACTGAGTTACTCTTGTTGTGTTACAGATTTACTCTTCTGATTTTCTGAGTTACTCTCTTGTTATAATTGGTTACTCTTTTAACTTACCGAGTTACTCTTGTTGTGTTACAGAGTTACTCTTCTGATCTTCAGAGTCACTCCAACACACTGTCATGGATCCCAGCCTTGATACGGATGCTACTAATGCAAGTGTCGGCCGTGATGATAATAATCCTCAGTCTTCTCATTCTATTGGTGTTTCTTCTTCGTCCACAGTTGCAGTTCCTAGAGTTGGCCTTCAGTTTGGAAGTCTAGACGAAGGTATATCCTTCTATTCAAGTTATGCTGGAATGAGTGGGTTTAACATCAGGAAAGACGACAATAGATATGAACGGGGAAGTAAGATTCTGGTTGCTAAAGATCTGGTTTGTGATAAGCAGGGTAAGATTGGTCGTTCTAAGAGGTCTAGAGGGCTTCTGAGCCCCATTTGTGATGAAATGGGTAACTTGCAGGATAAGTTGTCAAAGAAGCATAGGCGTTCTGTGAAGAGGTGTGGTTGTGAAGCCATGATACGTTTCTCACTGGACAAGTCCTCATCCATGTGGGTCGTGACTGCATTTGTTGAGGAACACAACCATGAACTTGTTGACGTTGCTCATCTCCGTTACCTCAAGTGTAACTCATCTCTTGATGAAACTCAAAAAGAGATCCTTTCTTCCATGAGCCAAGCTAACATACCTGTTTCGAGACAAATTGCATTAATAACATCCGAGTCTGGTGGCTATGAAAATATGACATTTACTAGTAGACAAGCTCATGGACACATCAGTAGCAAGAGGAAAGAGTTGGCCAAATACGACGTCGACATGGTTTTAGATCGCTTTTCTAGTTTCAAAGGCATTGATCCGAAATTCTTCTATAGCTACCAAAAAGACACCAATTGTTGCCTTACTCATCTGTTTTGGGCTGATCCCGTCTCTGTTGAAGACTGTGGGCTGTTCGGGGATGCGATTGTGTTTGACACCACCTACCGCACCAACAAGTATTCGATGGTTTTTGGAATGTTTGGTGGAGTTGATCACCATCGCAAGACAGTGTTGTTTGCATCTGCTCTGCTGGTCGATGAGAAGTATGACTCATTTGTTTGGGTTTTCAAGCAGTACTTACTTTGTTTTGGCAAAGAGCCGGTTTCCATCATAACCGATCAGGACCCTGCTATGAATGCTGCTATCATCTCTGTTTTTCCCAATTGCAAGCATCGCTTCTGCAGCTGGCACATCCTACAGAAGCTTCCCTCCAAGCTTGGTGGCATTCCTAACAAGGACCAGAACATAAGCTTGTTGAATGATTGTGTCTGGAATGTGGATGATGTCGACATTTTTGAAGAGAGGTGGGATTCTGTAATACAGGAGCATGATTTTTTGTCCATCACCTGGCTTTCTTATATGTATGCGATGCGTTGCGATTGGGTTCCGTGCTATATGCAGTCCTCCTTCTTTGCGGGCATGAGGACGACTCAAAGGAGCGAGAGCCTGAATGCGTTCATTAGGAGCCATGTGAATAGTAGGAAGACTCTATTTGAACTTGTATGTTCGTTGGAGACTGCGTACTCTCATGTGCGAGAGATTGAAAATTTCAAAGATTTTGATGACGAGTACAGTAACCTCCCTTTGTCATCACTGTGGCCCCTAGAGGAGCAGATGAGAGGTATATACACCAAGTCCATATTTAAGATATTCCAGTCCGAGGTTCACCAAAGTATGGTCTATAATGTAAAGCAAGCTTCAGAAGGTGTCTTTGAGGTGTTTCACGTCGGTGGACTTGGAACTCCCCGTATATTGAAGAAAGAGTTATCTAGTGACATTGTTTCCTGCAGTTGCTTCATGTTGGAACTCAAAGGCATCACTTGCAGGCACATCCTCTCTTATTTGAAGAGCCATGACTATTGCACTCTTCCCGAGCCTTACATTCTGAAGAGGTGGACGAAAGGGTACAGAGAACACCCTTTGATTTTTGGCAAAGCGTCAGTTAAGCACCCATCCACTGGGAGGACACTTCATCTTGTTTCTGCCTGCAATTCTATTGTCAACATAGCATTTAGGAACAATGTTGTAGATCTTTGCCATGAAAAACGGTTAGCTTTGCAAAAGGAGCTCTCGGATTTGGATCTCCCTGACCCTGGTGCAGGCGCTGGTGCAACCGCTTCTAATACAGCTTCCTCTTCTGCTGTCAAGGTCCATATACCTAGTATTTGCAAAACTAAGGGAAGACCTAGATCGACCGATGTGAGGTTTAAATCTGGAGTAGAGATTGCACAGTCTAAAAGAGAGAGGCAGTGCAAGAATTGCTTAGAGTTTGGGGTCAACCATGATAGCAGGAACTTCCCTATGAAGAAGTAGTCCATTCCTATTATGGACTATGTGTTGTTGTTGTTTGCTATTCAATGATTATCCTTGTTGCTGATCGTATGGTCTGTTGATGTTGGACGTTTTTTAGTTGAGTTTGTAGTTGATTAGCGTGTGAGTGAGGGATATTCAAACATGTAATGGGTTGTTCTTTTTGTCTGTAGTTTTTGTGAAAGTGATTTTGTAACCATCCATGTATTTTTACTTTTGTGTTTTGTAATGTATTTTATGTGTTGCGTTGAACTCCACCAGATATATGTATACTTTGAATATGCTTCAAAGAATCTATTTTGATCAGTTATTACTCTTTTGCATAATATTTTTTGTTTTATCTTAGTGTGCATTGAATACTCTTTTCTTTTGGAATACATAAATTTTTGGTTTAGTACAATTTTTTTCATGATTTTTGCTACTATGCCATACACTGGTAGAGTTACTTTCTGGTTGCTGGAGTTACTTTTTATATTATCACAGTTACTCTCAGTGCGTATCAGAGTTACTCTCAGTGCGTATCAGAGTTACTCTCAGTGCATATCAGAGTTACTCTGAGTGTTCTCTCAGTTACTCCTTAGTGCTGTCACAATTACTCTCAGTGTTATCATAGTTACTCTCAGTGCGTATCAGAGTTACTCTAAGTATCTCTCAGTTACTCCTTAGTGCTGTCATAGTTACTCTCAGTGTTATCATAGTTACTCTCAGTGCGTATCAGAGTTACTCTTAGTGTTCTATCAGTTACTCCTTAGTGCTATCACAGTTACTCTCAGTGTCCTCGCAGTTACTATTGGTTCTATCAGAGTTACTCTGAGTGCGTATCAGAGTTACTTTTAGTGTTCTTTCAGTTACTCCTTAGTGTTGTCACAGTTACTCTTAGTGTCCTCGCAGTTACTCTCAGTGCGTATCAGAGTTACTCTCAGTGCGTATCAGAGTTACTCTCAGTGCGTATCAGAGTTACTCTCGGTTCTACCAGAGTTACTCTCAGTTCTATCTGAGTTACTCTTAGTGTTTTCTCAGTAACTGTTAGTGCTAATTGAAAGTATATATAATCAGACAAAAACACTACAGCTAAACATTCAATATTACAACATTCAAAGCATAAAACGTTATATAATATACAACCAGATCAAATATAAAGAAGGTCCTTCAACTGAACATAAAAATACAGAAAAATACAGCCAGATCAGATATAAAGTAGGTCCATTAACTGAACATAAAAATCAAATAGCTCAGGGGGTCGGATCCATCCCTGGCGACACCTACTTGTGAAAGGAACGCTGGACAGACGAAGAAGCAGTGTCTTCTGCAAACTGAATGGGATTTACAGCTGATCCCGGTTCTGCTTGGTATATGTCCCTAACGAAGAGCTGATCTGCAGAGTTCTCTGATCCAGAGTATACTTCATCGCCAGGCATTCTGAAGAGAGGGATAAGCTTAGTTGGTGTTTCTAAGAACTGATCTGTGATCCATGCTGTGATGGTCTGGTGATCAGTTGGCTTGAGGTAGATGATCCAACCTTTGCGAAGACTGAGCTGTGCGATCATCCTTTTCCAGCCCTTAGCAGTTGAAAGTGACCCATTTTTATTCTGCATAAGGGTTATTTGGAAAGACTGGTTTCCGATTAGGAAGGTGGTTTTTCCTGGTTTGATCTGAAAATGGAGATGGTTCCATTCTATAGGAAGTAGAATGGATTGCACTGTCTTGTCATCAAGGGTGTAGTTGATTGGCTGGATGAATGGCTCCATGGTAGGCTGTGAAGAAATGTTAAAGGGGATCTGAGGAGATGGTCAAAGGGGGTGCTACTGAAAAATTGTACCTTATGAATAAATGTAAAAGGGGATCTGAAGAAATGTAAAACTGTACCTTATGTAAACCGTAACAGTCACAGATGAAGAAGTGGACCTCGAGGGTGTCGTTGAGGATGGAGATGATGTAGATCTGAAAGCCCCCCGCTGTGTTTGAAACTGTAGAAGTTGCTGATGAAGAAGAGATGGAAGGAGATGGTGCCGTTGAGGATGGAGATGTTGCAGATCTGAAAGCCCCCCGCTGTGTCTGAAACTGTAGAAGTTGCTGATGAAGAAGAGATGGAAGGAGATGGTGCCGTGGAGGATGGAGATGTTGCAGATCTAAAAGCCCCCCCCGCTGTGTTTGAAACTGTAGCAGTTGCTGATGAAGAAGAGATGGAAGGAGAGAGTGCCGTGGAGGATGGAGATGTTGCAGATCTAAAAGCCCCCCGCTGTATTGTTGGTGCTGCAATTATTAACAGCAGTGAGAGTAATGGTCTGTGTTGTTGGTGCTGCAATTATTGACAGCAGTGAGAGTAATGGTCTGTGTTGTTGGTGCTGCAATTATTGACAGCACTGCTCTTTCCTATTGCGTTGCAAAGATGCCAACAGTACTGTTCTGTTCTGACGACATAGCAGTGCACTATGCTGTGTGTATGTGCATTTACATCGTACAACAGACTCTTGTACATATCTTTATAGCTCCGTGCTCTCTTTTCTTCACTTTTCTGGTTCCTTCTTTAATAAAGAATCGTGTACAACAGACTCCTGAATGCTAGAGTTAATTTTTTGTTTATCAGAGTTACTCATTAGTGCTATCGCAGTTACTCTCAGTGTCCTCGCAGTTACTCTCAGTGCGTATCAGAGTTACTCTTAGTGTTCTCTCAGTTACTCCTTAGTGTTGTCACAGTTACTCTCAGTGTTATCATAGTTACTCTCAGTGCGTATCAGAGTTACTCTCAGTGCGTATCAGAGTTACTCTTAGTGTTCTCTCAGTTACTCCTTAGTGCTGTCACAGTTACTCTCAGTGTTATCATAGTTACTCTCAGTGCGTATCAGAGTTACTCTCAGTGTGTATCAGAGTTACTCTTAGTGTTCTCTCAGTTACTCCTTAGTGCTGTCACAGTTACTCTGAGTGTTATCATAGTTACTCTCAGTGCGTATCAGAGTTACTCTCAGTGCGTATCAGAGTTACTCTTAGTGTTCTCTCAGTTACTCCTTAGTGCTGTCACAGTTACTCTCAGTGTTATCATAGTTACTCTCGGTGCTATCAGAGTTACTCTGAGTGTTCTTTCAGTACTCATTAGTGCGTATCAGAGTTACTCTGAGTGCGTATCAGAGTTACTCTGAGTGCATATCAGAGTTACTCTTAGTGTTCTCTCAGTTACTCCTTAGTGTTGTCACAGTTACTCTGAGTGTTCTTTCATTTACTTTCGGTGCTATCAGAGTTACTCTGAGTGTGTATCAGAGTTACTCTTAGTGTTCTCTCAGTTACTCCTCAGTGCTGTCACAGTTACTCTCAGTGTCCTCGCAGTTACTCTCAGTGTCCTCGTAGTTACTCCTTAGTGATGTCACAGTTACTCTCAGTGCGTATCAGAGTTACTCTCAGTGCGTATTAGAGTTACTCTTAGTGGAGTCTCAATTATTTCTTAGTGTTATCACAGATACTCTCAGAAGCAGACATATCTCGATACAGGTATGCTAGCACTGAGAGTAACTATGATATGCAAAACCAAAACAGTCTAACTCAAAGTATATATCTGCATACAAAATCACAACAGATTTACATTCAAGAACACAACATTCAAAGCACAAAACGCTATATATTATACCCAGAAATACTCGTATTTGCAATAAGATGTTCACAACACACAAGTAATGTATCTCATAGTGGTTACACATCAATATTCTAGAAGCAAACTGTTCAAATTTTACATTTCAATTAATAATTCACTCTTTCAGCTTAAATCCAGCCATTTATCTAGGCTTGAAACAGCTTCTTCATCCGTTTTCTTCTCTTCAGCTGGTGCTTCTGTCTTCTCTTCTTCTTGTTGCTTTTGACATTCATCTATTCCTTCCTTGTTCTGCTCAGATGGACCTTCTTTGATGATGTCATTGTTATCTTTTTGATGTGTTTGTACAGGTTGCAACTCCCCCCTCGCCATCATTCTCTGAAAAATATCAGCCCTTATGGCCGGCATGTCGTTGCAGGTGAAGTCCATGGGTTTTCCATTTACCAGGCATTCTAGGTACTTCATGACGAAGATCCCACAGTCAAGTGAGTCTTCTGCCTGTTGTGGACATAGCGGGTACTCCTGTCCCCATTGTGACAGTTGGTCACCTTTTTCTGCCCCCCTGAAGAATTCATGGACAATACCCACCTGCATTAAAAATTGACAACTCTTATTAATCATCTATCAACAAACATTAATCATATCAATCCACTACAAATAGAGTTTCTTTTTATAGATTGCTTACCCATCTAAGGAATTCCCTTTTTGACTTACTATTTCCACTCATTGAGTTATAAGACCGGTGTACTCCTTCGCTGAAACTTGCCTCGTACAAGTGCCAGTGGTTGTCCTTGTTCAATATGGTGAACACCGAGTCCATTGTGTCCCAATCCTTCATCGGGACATTGAATAGTGGAGATAGCATGTCGATCTGCTCCAAGGTTATGTTTTCAACGTCAAACGACAACTTCTGCTGCAAATGCAAATTCACATCTATAAGTTTCAGTTTTTTATATGTATTTTTGTATTTTTGATGTAATTTTGTATACCAATTTTGTTCTTCTTACCAGAGCATATGTGCTCAAGCAGTGCCATGACAGACCTTTCTTTCTCCTTTTACTTGTGGTAGCTTTGAGCATCTGTACAAAGCAGTCCATAACCTGAAAAAATAACCACAAGATTTCTTTGTTTAGAAAAAAAACGACAAGTTCTCGAAGAGTTACACTACTATTTATTAGTTTCTTAATGGTGATTGTATCATTTGATCTTTGTACAGTAGGGTGGCGAGGTCCTTCCCCGTGCACCAAGTGTCATCACTGAATCTCCATTCTTGTTTTGACCTGTCAATCGTTTGTATAGATGTTATACATATTAGTTTTGGATATTGAATAAGCGATGTTTTATATGTGTACACTTGGCAAAATAACAAATTCTCTTACATTTCTTCTATATTGTCCATGAAGTGGTGGACAATTTCCCTGGATTGTTTTGTTTTGAAATGCTTAAAACCAATAAAGTTTGACAACTTGTGCTGTCAACAACAAAAGTGCACTTCATGTTAGAATCAATATTAGTGTTCTATCAGTTACTCTCAGTGTTATCAGAGTTACTCTCAGTGCTATTTGAGTTACTCTCAGTGTTCAGTTACTCTCGGTGCTATCAGAGTTACTCTCAGTGCTATTTGAGTTACTCTCAGTGTTCTACCAGTTACTCTCGGTGCTATCAGAGTTACTCTCAGTGCGTTCTGAGTTACTCTCAGTGTTCTACCAGTTACTTTCGGTGCTATCAGAGTTACTCTCAGTGCGTTCTGAGTTACTCTCAGTGTTCTACCAGTTACTCTCGGTGCTATCAGAGTTACTCTCAGTGCGTTCTGAGTTACTCTCAGTGTTCTACCAGTTACTCTCGGTGCTATCAGAGTTACTCTTAGTGCGTTCTGAGTTACTCTTAGTGTTACTCTTTATATTACTACAGTTACTCTACTTCTATTACACAATTACTCTACTGTATTTACACAGTTACTCAAGTATTGATATAATTTAAAGGAGATGCAACCTTACCTTTTCCTCCCTCCTCTTCTTCACGTTTTTCTCGATGCTGCCTATGATTTTCTGTTCTATCTTTGACAATTTTTTTTTGGGCTCCTCCTTTTTCCCTTCTTCATCGATTATATTCTTCTGCTTGTCCAAACCTTCAGCTGATTTTTCTTTCTTCTCCTCCTCCTCATCATTTTTCTTCCCATCATTTTCATCTTCTGAGTCATTCTGTTGCACATATCTTCTTTTGAGGCTCAGCCTGCCTCGCTTCATCGGCTTGTCATCCTTATCCATACCCTCATTATATACTTTGCTCGTCGAAGCAACATCCTTATTGGGTTCTTGAACATTCCCCGACGAGAACCTTTCAGCAGATTGGTCTAATCCACCGACAGGTGACTGTGATTTGTCACCTTCATCTCCGAATTTTCTCATCAGTTTTTTATTCTCCTCTTCCAGCTCGGCTATTCTGTTTTCTAGCCGTTTATTCTCTCTCCGCAGCTCAGCGAATGCTTCAACAGCAATTTTCGTGCATATCTCCTTCTGCATCTTTAGCTCGTCCTCGAGTATTTCTATTCTTCTCGCCAGGTTGGAGTCATCAGCAGGCACTCCTTCTTGGATTACTGGCTTTGTTGGTGCCTTGTCTGGCTTTTGTTTACTTTTTGCCCTTTTATCCGCAAGGTAGTAGGGCATGTCTTTCATTGTTCTTGCAGCTTGCCAGTTATCCCCTGGTCTATATTTATACCTTCACAAACCTGTCCATAAGAAAATCAAAAATAGTATTTAACAATGCAAACTTTCAGGATTATGTTATATATTAGTTTTTTTAACAAATAATAAATATTCTTACATCCTTAGGGTTCACAGCCCCCAAATCCATCATCTTCTCAACCGGCGCAGCCCACTTCTTTATCCTTGGCTTTGCGTCAAGGAACGTTGGCTTTGCCATGTTTGTCATCTCATATGCCCAAACCTACATTTAAACAGAGTGAAAATTCAATGCATATGTAACTGCCCCCCATAGTCATTATTGTAACAATTTTGTAGATGAAGTTAATTTCGTTCACTTACACATAGGCACATCACACACCCTGTTGTGTAGAGGGTGGTTTTCCCTTTCTCCCCTTTCCTCCTCAGCTGGACATTTTGCTTCAGAATCTTCATATTCCTGAAGATGCTCCCATGCACCAGCTTTGCCCAATTTATCTGCGTCGTTTCAGTAACATCGTCTAGGTAGTGCAGTATGTAGATTGGTGTGCAATAGCTGGTGTCTGGGAGTAGGAATGTTGCCAGCAGGTATAACATCCATGCACGTCACATGTTCTGGTAGTCCGATGGATCGTCGGTATTGGCAAATTGTTGCCAAAGCTTTGCTAAGTTGTCCTTGTGCAGGACATCCTTTTCCCTTAACCTCTTACCGGTGTCCTCTTCATTTCCTTTTTTACATGTTGCGCTGGCAAATTGTTGCCATATTGATTTCACAATCTCAGAATTTTTCCTAGGTATGATGTCCATACCTTTGCTTGGGATACCTAGAATTACCCCTACATCCTCAACCGTCATCCTTCTTTCCACCCCTCTGGCCAGCAAAAACCTGTCATCATCTACATATCTGTCTATCAAATCTTCCAGGAGGCATACATCAACCATAAGATTTGGCATATTTATCATGTTTGCAAATGCCGTCGCCCTCATCATTCTTATCTGGTTACTTGTATACACCAGGCTCTTGCTGGCGGTGATGTAGCTCTTTAGGTAACACCTGTGGTATAGCCTCTTTATCCCCACTGCAAACATATGAAAAGTGTCATATGATAGTAACAGTAATTTAATAAGTTTACAAATCCATTCAATATTACCTTCAGCTGCCTTTTCCTTTCCCTTTTCTTTCTTCCTCCTTATTTCCTCTTCTTCTATCTCGTCAGCAGCCTTATTTGTATCATTAGTTTCTTCGGCCTTCCCTTTCCTTTCACTTTCTTTTCCTGCATAGGAATGAAGTTATTCTAGTTATCATGCACAGTTACTCCAATATTTACTCTAGTTACTCTAGGCTATCGTACAGTTACTCTTGGTATCATGCACAGTTACTCCAGCATTTACTCTAGTTACTCTAGGCTATCGTACAGTTACTCTAATGTTCTGTATCAGTTACTCTTGTATCATGTAGTTACTCTTGGTATCGTGCACAGTTACTCCAGCACTTAATCTAGTTACTCCAGGCTATCGTACAGTCACTCTTGGTATCGTGCACAGTTACTCCAGCATTTACTCTAGTTACTCTAGGATATCATACAGTTACTCTAATGTTCTGTATCAGTTACTCTTGGTATCGTGCACAGTTACTCCAACATTTACTCTAGTTACTCTTGGCTATCGTACAGTTACTCTAATGTTCTGTATCAGTTACTCTACTTCTTATAACAATTACTCTTTTACATGTTATCATAAATTACCTTGCCATTCTTTGCTCTCCGCTTTGTCACTCCGAGGTTTTCCAGTCTTGGTAGATCCTTTGCCTTCTTTCTCAGCCGTAACTGGCTTACTTCGTTTTGCTCTTTTCTCGGACGGTTTGCTCGTCAGGGGATCTGCAGCCCCTCTTTTCTTCCTTTTCATTTCTGACAGAAGAGTCGCAAGAGCAACCTCATCCCTTTTCGCAGCTTCCTCTTTCCCCGTTTCACCGGTGTTCGCATCCCCTTTCGCAGAAGCAACCGATGTCCCTTTATCCTCTACATCTGTTGTCTTGGGCATCGTAGCCCATTCGGTATCCCCTTTCAGAGTAGCAGCTTCCTCGTGTCCCGTTTCACCGGTGTTCGCATCCCCTTTCTGGCTAGTATGTGATTCTGCGGCCGCCGCTTCTTCTGGTTCTTTGGCCATCTTCTCCTCGGCCTGATGGGGCTGCATTTCGAAGTCATCATCTTCTTCAATCACTGGTCGTTGACGCCTTAGCCACGGCGGCCCTGTCGAGGTCTTCCTTGACGCTTTCTTTGTTCTCGTCATATCGGAAGAGGTAACTGTCGGGATTGAGATGCAGCGAGATGGAGGAGCAATTAGAGACGGAGGAGTTCGGGTCGCCGGTGATTTTTGCACGACAGGCAGAGCGATGGCAGCGGGAAGGCAGAGCGACGGCAGCGGGAAGGCAGAGCGACGGAGTGAGCGAGGGTTTTGGGCAGGTCGCGTTCGAACGTTGTCCGCTGTTTTTGTTTTTTGAAGTATTTACGGGGCTATGCCACCGTGTCTTCTGCCGGGTACTTTTATCTAAGTTACCCGCCGGGCAATGAATTATATATCTCTCTCTCTCTCTCTCTCTCTCTCTCTCTCTCTCTCTATATATATATATATATATATATATATATATATATATATATATATACATGCCGACAAGAAGTGGCTCAAGTGGTCGAGCACGGTGTCCCCTAACAAATGACCCGGGTTTGAATCCCAGTTGCTGCCTTGATTTACCACCCTCTCAGATGTTCGGCCTCTGCCACGAACATGGGAGAAGGAAGAGAAATCTTTCTCTCTTAATCCCATATATATATTTACATATATATATATATATATATATATATATATATATATATATATATATATGGGTCCATCTTTATTGCCCGCGCGGGTAGCTACCCGCCTACCCTTCCGACCACTTTTTTTCAAAAAAAAAAATTCACAATTGTAGAGGACTATTTTGTCTAGCTCTCCAAAAACTTTTAGCCAAAAATAATATCATTTGCCCCTCCAAAATAAAAAAACCCGTCCTTATATATATCTGCTGTATACTTTGTACAAAGTTACTTTTTTTGCCACCAGAGTTACTTTTTTGACACCATAGTTACTTTTTTTACAGCAGAGTTACTTATTTAGCCAGGAGAGTTACTTTTTGGACTGCCGGGTAGCCAAAATCCAGACTACCCGCGCGGGCAATGAATGAATGCCATATATATATATATATATATATATATATAAGCTTACGGATGGTCAATGTGGTTAATTGACCTAACATATTACTTTTAGGACCCAACTATAAAGAAGTTTCATGGCCCCGATATATTTCTCATTTGCAAAATTCATGAAGAAAATACAACTGACATTTTTTCTTCTTCTTTTGATCGTGTTTTCTCAAATCCGATTTGGCCGCTTCCTCTCATACACAATGCTGGCAACAGCTATTTCTATGATTCTTTTATTTATGCTGTCAAAACAGCGAAGCTTGCATCCATCCCCTCGTAAGACCTAACACCGAAATGTGGCTTGCTTAGTTGCTTCTCCCTCTATGATATGATCAACTTTGAGCCAAAAGATGATGATGCAGCCATGACAATCTTTGAAAGTCCCGCCAATGATTGTTCTTTATTTTTATTTTGTGATCTCTGAGTGGGTCGTATTAAGGAGCCCATGTTGGACAAATATGGTAGTTCTCTTGATTTGCTCCTTACGTGGAGATGCTATGCCAAGTGTCATATGTAACTATGTAAGGTTCCCACCTTTAAGAATTCGTTAAATTTGCTACACCCGTGTGAATAAGGAATACACTACATTTTTATATATCTTTTGACATAGTACAACATAATTAAAACTATTCTTCCAATTAAATGGATGTAACACATGTCCTTAATCTGACAAGGCCGGTAGACTACGTCATATTCACACATATTGACAAATCCTAAAGCCTTCCTATCCAGAAATTTCTGATGCTCCATGGTCAATTTATGACCTACCTAGATCATGCCTTGCCATTTTTTTTGAATTTATTACATATACATGCCCAGTTTATATATTAACCTTTTCTATCAGTACAGTAACCCTCGACAGTCGATGCTGACTCCACCAACTCCCGCAAATTCTATCAGGCAAATGTGCAAGAGATCTGCTATAGAGTCATTCCTACACATTGGGACCAATTTTGTTATTTAGCATGCTAAATAACAAAATAGAGGAACTTTATTTTGTTATTTAGCATGTTAAATGCCAAAGTTGGTCTGAATGTGTGTCCAGGAATGACTCTTCATAGCATTTTTCACATTTTTTGTAAAGAGATCCATTTCTAGGAAAACTCTTTAAGAAAGAACCAAACATGATTTTCATCATTGATCATATTGTACATACTATGTATCATCTCTTCTCGAGGACAACATATAACAATTGCTTTCTCAAAACATACACATAAAGCAACAACAAACCTTGAGGCATACAAGCCAAAATCTCAGATTGTTCATAAAACCAACACGTACTAAATTCAAGGACCTGAGAGTACAGAGACGACACATAGAACTTCTATCTACAAGACACGACAGATAGTACACTCAACCTGAGCTGTCACTGCTATCCCTGCTGTTGATGTTCTCCCTCTACCGTACGGTTTCCACCCCCCTCATGCACGTCCACCTAAAAAAATGTGGATCCTACGGGGTGAGACAATTGTCCCAGCGAGAGATATAACTCTCCGCCAGCAATGTTATTATGACAGTTAAATAGTATTAAATTGAGTAGATGATAAGTAGTTTAGAACATTCTCATCTTTTAAAGCATTGCAACTATCTATGATAGAGAAATAAATTATCTATTCACTTTATAAGGAATATGAAGAACATGTGTATCATTTACCCATCATATTATACCAACATCTCAAGCTTATCCTGTGATAATATTATCATGGTAAGATATCCATGAATTGTCCTCTTTTCTATCTGTTGGCCTTAGCCAGTCTATTAGCCGGATATTGAATTGTACCAGTCACGTGAGTATACATCATCATATTATGTCTAGGCATTAGACTATGCCAATCCTGTGCAACTATTCCAAGCATTGGACTATGCCAATCATGTGCAACTATTCTAGGCATTGGACTATGCCAATCATGTGACATTATAGGCTTCATGCCTCTTTCAGGTATTGGGTTATTACCAATCCTGTGATAATTATGGACTTCATGCCTCTGCTAGGTATTGGGTTATTACCAATCCTGTGATAATTATAGGCTTCATGCCTCTGCCAAGTATTGGGTTACTACCAATCCTGTGATAATTATAGGCTCCATGTCTCTCACAGGTATTGAGTTATTACCAATCATGTGATTATTATAGGCTTCATGCCTCTGCCAGGTATTGGGTTATTACCAATCATGTGATTATTATATGCTTCATGCCTCTGCCAGGTATTGGGTTATTACCAATCTTGTGATTATTATAGACTCCATGCCTCTTCCAGGTATTGGGTTATTACCAATCCTGTGATAATTATAGACTTCATGCCTCTGCCAGGTATTGGATTATTACCAATCCTGTAATAATTATAGGCTTCATGCCTCTGCCAGGTATTGGGTTATTACCAATCCTGTGATAATTATTGGCTTCATGCCTCTGCCAGGTATTGAGTTATTACCAATCATGTGATAATTATAGGCTTCATACCTCTGCCAGGTATTGTGTTATTATCAATCATGTGATAATTATAGGCTTCATACCTCTGCCAGGTATTGGGTTATTACCAATCATGTGAGTGTTTCATCCAGGCATTGGGTTATCCCAATCCTGTAGTTTTATTCTAGGTATTGGTCTATGCCAATGCTGTGACATTATTCCACATATTAGATTATGCTAATCCTGTGCATCTATTCCATGCATTGGACTATGCCAATCATGTGCATCATCACTGAATACTACATCACCTTTACTAGGTATAAAACCTTGGCCAAGACATCATACTTATTCACATCCTTTATGTATCACAAGTATTCCTCTTATCTCCTTTAAGCATATTCAAAACACTATAGCCCTTATTTTTCTATAAGCATAAAGCATGTATGATCAAGATTTCATTATTATTATTGTATCCATTTATTATTATTATTATGTTACTAAGTTTCCATTTCCTAATTTATTTTGAAAATTATCATTTCTTACATGAGACTTTTATAAACATCTTGTTACCTCTCACTAGGCAACAACTACTCTCATGGCTCACAAGGCCCATTACCCATCTTGTCACCTCTCACTAGACAACAACTAACTACATGGCTCACAAGGCCCATTAAACATCTTGTCACCTCTCACTAGGCAACAACTAACCACATGGCTCACAAGGCCATTAAACATCTTGTCACCTCTTACTAGGCAACAACTAACCACATGGATCACAAGGCCATTAAACATCTTGTCACCTCTCAATAGGCGAAAACTATTAGGGTTAGGGTTTCCCTTTATAGCCGAATAGGGTTTCAAGTTCATATTACCAATACAAACCCTAATTAGTTGCTCCACACATCTAGGAGCATACATTAATATCATAAGTATTCAATCATACTTATTTATTCTCATCATTTGTCATTAAATGATTATCAACACAAAGTATGAGTTTTTCTCTTATCCTTACTCGGATATTGATTACTTCATACTTTATTAAGTTGGCTCAACCTTTCCTTCAAGGTACATTAGCCTGCTTAATCAATATTCATTAAACTCCATACCTCTTAATGTATGACTTGATATAAGACACTTCATGTGTTACTTCATCAAGTATATTGCATTTAAGATGCTTTCCTTCATTTGAGTTTTGAGGTGCTTCCACCATATCGGGTATGAGGTGTGTGCTTGCTACCCATATCACCTTAGAGGTGTATGTGTGCTTACCATATCAAGTTTGCGGTGTATGTATGCTTACCATATCGAGTTTTAGGTGTATGTATGCTTACCATCTTGGGTTTGAGGTGTATGTGTTCTTCCATATCACTTTTGAGGTGTGTGTGTGCTTCACACCATATCGGGCAAAGAGGTGTGTTTATGCTTCACACCATATTGGGCAGAGAGGGGTGTGTGTGTATGCTTGAGCCCGATATCACTTTTGAGGTGTTTGCTTGACCTCATATAGTGCAAGAGGTGTATACTACAACACCATATTGTGAAAGAAGGTATAAAATCATATCCATATCATTTTAGTTAAGTAGGTGCATCATCATATCAGGTTAGAGGTGCTTGCTTGTGTGCTTGCACCCAATATTACTTTTATGAGGTGATACCATCATCTTTAAGCTCTAGACCTTTGTTCTAACAATTATAGTTCATGGAAACAGGTCTAAGAAACTACTAGAACTCATAATTTAATCAACTATTTTAGGAAATTTCGGAATTAATAGTAGATCATTAAGCATAGCAATTTAGGTGATTAATAATAACATGGTTGAGTTCAAGTTATATAACCCGCCTTAAGAACAACTTCAAAGCTCCAAGATCCAAAGCTCCACATTCCTAAGGTTGAAGAGGACTTATCAAAAGTCCAAGGCTCATTCAAAACTCCTTCATATACAATGAATCACCATAGATAAGCAATTAGTGAAGAAGAAAAGAAAGGAAGATCAAAACCCTAAAATCATACTTCAATCCAAGGTTGAAGATGATCATGGCCTCACCTTAGGGTTGAGTATGAGCTCCTTCTTGATCCTTATCACCATTTCACGATACCCTACCACTCTATCACAATATTCCACCACCCATGCATGATATGACACTCACTTGCATGATATGACACTCAAACTACTCCACTATGGCTGATATCACCTTTTTAGGCTGAAATCACTTTACTTGGCCGATATGATCTTTCTATGGGAGATACCCAAGGCCCTTTGCACGATACCATTTCACGCATACACGATACAAGGAGTCTATGCACGATACCTTAGGGTAGGAGGGTGGTAAGAGTTGAAAATTTTCACTTAAGGGTGAAAGTAGGGGTATATATACTTGTTGTTCATGAAGGAGTGTAAAAATGAGGTGTCATCAATTTGAGCTAGTAGGTGCCACGTGTCCATGCATGGATGACACGTGTACATGCATGCATCAACATTTATCTTGTCATGAAAAATAGTTGAGTATCATTTAGGTATGAGGATTCGTCCATTACATATCCTTTTGAATAAGATATATCAATTAATTCATCACTTTATTCACAACCCGTCACAACTTTACTAAGGAAGTTGCAACCCTACACAACTCACCTACTTGAGGTGCTTTGCATGATATGGGATATGACAAGAGTTAAAAAAACGATATGATACTCCTCCTATGGCTCCTTGGCCGATAGGCACTCATATATAAGCTTTTCAACTTGATACAACTCAAGTTAAGCTTTCATATTCAACCCTTTTTCTTGGTCATTTCATCACTAAGATTACCATCACTCATGATTGATTCAAACATGGTGTCTCATTATTTCTATCTCCTCTAAATGCTAATAGGAGGGAGTAGGGACACTCTATATGTGGTAATTTGCATATCAACCCCCTATTTTGGGTAAATTACAAATTGTACCAAAATTGGTGCACAAGGTACCAACATTATTCAAACAAGTTCAAACTTGAAATTTAGGCTTTCCACAAGCCACCACTTAGCATCATTCTGTCTCTTCTGATTCTCAAAGATATAAGGCACGTTCAACATGTGACATATTGCAATATAACCCCTTATCTTGGGTAAATTGCATTTTGGTCCAAAACATGATAACATTGCTCAAACATTATTCAAATAGGACCAAACTTGGAACATAAGTGTGTCACATGATAACAAAACACCTTAGAGGATCATATTAAAGTTCTAAGCAACTTTTTTATCCAAAACAAATAGGGTTTAACTCATAACCCAGGTCAGTCATTACAAGTTATAAACCCCTAATAAGGATGTCGTCCCAAAAATCCCAGGTACAGGATGACATGTATTATTCATTCAACATATCATCAAGTCTCCTCATAACATCTTAATGTCATGGGGATGTCATAGAACTTTGATCAACACAAAGTTCTTCTACACATGGTTATCATAGAATCTGTCATACATGACACATACTCCACTGTCCTTTTTCATTATTGACTGTAGAGTCAATTCTGTGTCAGGTAATATTTTTCTTAGTCAGAGAAACATTATACATAACCTATATAACTCAGGTGTCAAACCTCACTGATTTGTCACCTTTCTCACTTACAACTTTATGTGACAAGATTCTTGAATTCTGGGGAGTCTTCCATACTCCTCACTCAGTTTAGCATTTCACTTTCAAGGAAAGACCATAGTTATGTTCTATCACCCACTTGGGACTACAAGTCTTATCATACATCTATTGTGCCATCTAATCTGCTGACACAACACTAAACTTTCTTACTACTTGTACCAACTATATCATTAGTTGTACATTCTCTTATCATAAGGGGAGGTTACTTATCAATTAAGAACTTATTTTAGAGGTATCTTTAGATGTTATGTATAAGTTGCCTTAACAGATCTAGATAGGGGTATTTTAAGGAATTATTTTTAGCTTGATCAACTTTTCCAAAACAATTCTGCAATTCTTCCTTCAACTAATACATATTTTCTGATTCTATGTTTATGCGGGGCATAAACCCCTAACATTTGGTATCCATACTATCCTATGTAACTAGACTAATTTCAAAGTTGGCCCTTCTAGGTAACCAAACATGATTTCTTATCCGGAGTCATGTTCCCATTTTCTCATATCATTGAAAGTCCTTGGATACTAGGATTCTTTACCTTGGTATCCATTATATGTGCCAAAAGCACATCACATCATCATCATGATTACTAGATCTGGGTATTCAAACCCTCAGTCCATCACTTAACATTGTTACCTCTCATCGGGTAATTGTTACCTTTAGGTCCTCAGACCAAGGTATACATTATACTAAACATCTTCTTTTATTTATAAATTGATTTATGATTAACTCAGATCCCTTCGTATATTAATTAGGATGTGATAGAAATATACGTGCCACATCTTTTACTTCATTACGCTCTTTAGATTGTCTCAAAATGACTACTTGATCAGAGTAATCATAAAGATAGAAATCTAAGAGTTCCATACTTACCTTGCTTTCAATAGATGAATACCTAGACAGGGTATTCAAGAACTAAAATTAGGTAGTATGCATTTTTTTATATTATGTTTCATCTTTAAATTTTACTACTTAGTACCCCAAATTTTCTCTGGGTTTTTCTTTTACATCTCTTCCCCTCCTTCATGAAGAGAGAAATTTTAAAACATATAAGAGAATATTGGACTGAATATAAGTTCTCATCCTTATTATCTCTTCCTTATGTCCTCATAGGACTAATTAAAGGAAGCTCAACAACAACTACCTTCTTATAATTATCAGATAAAATCTAGAAAAGACATATCACAATGAGAAAGCTCTATCTGACTGTCACCCCTCGCAGTCATTTACCACTTTAGGTTGACTCAAACATAGAGTCAAGCTGTTTCATATTGTTACTTTTGCCTTTTTACACTGTTAGGTTGTAACTTTCGGAAGCCCTGTCGAGTCTGCCTTGGTTGTTGGGTCATTTCCTCCCTTCTTTTTGAATAAAAGGGTTTAATATGCTTAACATGTCCATATCTTGTCCTCATACCATAGTCTTATCGGTCTTATTACTGATGTAGGATCTAAGTCAGGAGTTCTTATAGGTGGAAAGTTAGGACTTTTGCCTTTACTTAGTGATTATAGCCCTGGTGCACTAGGCATTTATTGCACTGGTGTCACAAAAAATGTTGACCTTTTTAGAAAAACTACGCTCTAGAATTATAGAGACCTTTCCTTAATTCTCAACTTATTGCCCCTCCTTGGGCATTGCATCTCAGATGTACTATCTGTCTACACTTATGACAGAGTCTATTTTCTTGCCATATGTTAATCCTTCCTATATTTTCCACTATTCTAGCATGACTACGTCATTCAGGAACCTTTTCAGAACCCAAAATTTCTGCATTGAGGACTGGTAACCTAGGTTGTATTGTTAGTATCCAGTCCTCTATATTCATCACTGTTGTCCTAACATGTCCAACAAGAGCATAAAAATAGGATTCTCTATCATGATTAGGTCAAGATGGGAATTCTCAGGCACTCATTCGTCTCTTGCCTGATCCCTTGCACCCTCTCTTGGTGCAACAACATTGCTCTCAGCAACGTGTTCCTCGTGTTCTCCAGTCATTTTTAAACTTCACCCTTTCTTCTGCATAAACAAAATTCACTATAGGATATACTGGAGAACACTGGAACAGACTCAACACCTTAGTCCTATGTCTCTGTAGACTCAGTGAACCTTAAGCTATGATACCAAAATTTGAAAAGACCGCCACCAAACTGACAACTAAATCGTTACTAAATATGCGGAATAATCATAAGCAGCGGATTAACAAAAATTACTAAAAATTAATGCCATTTTTTTTCAAAGAGATCCATTTCTAGGAAAACTCTTTAAGGAAGAACCAAAACATGATTTTCATCATTGATCATATTGTACATACTCTGTACCATCTCTTCTCGAGGACAACATATAACAGTTGCTTTCTCAAAATATACACATAAAGCAACAACAAACCTCTAGGCATACAAGCCAAAATCTCAGATTGTTCATAAAACCAACACGTACTAAATCCAAGGACCTGAGAGTACAGAGACGACACATAGGACTTCTATCTATAAGACACGACAGATAGTACACTCAACCTGAGTTGTCACTACTATCCCTGCTGCTGATTTTTCCCTCTGTAGTACGGTCTCCACCCCCTCGTGCACATCCACCTAACAAAAATGTGGATCCCACGGGGTGAAACAATTGTCCCAGCGAGAGATATAACTCTCCGCCAACAATGTTATTATCACAGTTAAATAGTATTAAATTAAGCATAGGATAAGCAGTTTAAAACATTCTCATCTTTTAAATCATTGCAACTATCTATGATAATCATCTATTCACTTTATAAGGAATATGAAGAACATGTGTATCATTTACCCATCATATTATACCAACATCTCAAGCTTATCCTGTGATAATATTATCATGGTAAGATATCCATGAATTATCCTATTTTCTATCTGTTGACCTTAGCCAATCTGTTAGCCAAATATTGAATTGTACCAGTCATGTGAGTATACATCATCATATTCTGTCCAGGCATTGGACTATGCCAATCCTGTGCAACTATTCCAAGCATTGGACTATGCCAATCATGTGCAACTATTCCAGGCATTGGACTATGCCAATCCTGTGACATTATAGGCTTCATGCCTCTTCCAGGTATTGGGTTATTACCAACCCTGTGATAATTATAGGCTTCATGCCTCTGCCAGGTATTGGGTTATTACCAATCTTGTGATAATTATAGGCTTCATGCCTAATCCTGTGATTATTATAGGCTTCATGCCTCTTCCAGGTATTGGGTTATTACCAATCCTGTGATAATTATAGGCTTCATGCCTCTGCCAGGTATTGGGTTATTACCAACCCTATGATAATTATAGGCTTCATGCCTCTGGCAAGTATCGGGTTATTACCAATCCTGTGATAATTATAGGCTTCATGCCTCTGCCAGGTATTGGGTTATTACCAATCCTGTGAGTGTTGCATCCAGGCATTGGGTTATCCCAATCCTGTAGTTTTATTCCAGGTATTGGTCTATGCCAATCCTGTGACATTATTCCAGGTATTGGATTATGCTAATCATGTGCATCTATTCCATGCATTGGACTATGCCAATCCTGTGCATCATCACTGAATACCACATCACCTTTACTAGGTATAAAACCTTGGCCAAGACATCATACTTATTCACATACTTTATGTAATACAAGTATTCCTCTTATCTCCTTTAAGGATATTCAAAACACTATAGCCCTTATTTGGCTATAAGCATAAAGCATGTATGATCAAGATTTCATTATTATTATTATATCCATTTATTATTATTATTATATTACTAAGTTTCCATCTCCTAATTTATTTTGAACATTATCATTTCTTACATGAGACTTTTATAAACATCTTGTTACCTCTCACTAGGCAACAACTACTCTCATGGCTCACAAGGCCCATTACACATCTTGTCACCTCTCACTAGGCAACAACTAACCACATGGCTCATAAGGCCCATTAAACATCTTGTCACCTCTCACTAGGCAACAACTAACCACATGGCTCACAAGGCCATTAAACATCTTGTCACCTCTCACTAGTCAACAACTAACCACATGGCTCACAAGGTCATTAAACATCTTTTCACCTCTCACTAGGCAACAACTATTAGGGTTAGGGTTTCCCTTTATAGCTGAATAGGGTTTCAAGTTCATATTACCAATCCAAACCCTAATTAATTGCTCCACACATCTAGGAGCATACATTAATATCATAAGTATTCAATCATACTTATTTATTCTCATCATTTGTCATTAAATGATTATCAACACAAAGTATGAGTTTTTCTCTTATCCTTACTAGGATATTGATTACTTAATACTTTATTAAGTTGGCTCAACCTTTCCTTCAAGGTACAATAACCTACTTAATCAATATTCATTAAAATCCATACCTCTTAATGTAAGACTTGATATAAGACACTTCATGTGTTACTTCATCAAGTATATTGCATTTAAGATGCTTTCCTTCATTTGAGTTTTGAGGTTCTTCCACCATATCGGGTATGAGGTGTGTGCTTGCTACCCATATCACCTTAGAGGTGTATGTGTGCTTACCATATCGAGTTTGAGGTGTATCTATGCTTATCATATCGGGTTTGAGGTGTATGTATGCTTACCATCTCGGGTTTGAGGTGTATGTGTGCTTTCATATCACTTTTGAGGTGTGTGTGTGCTTCACACCATATTGGGCAAAGAGGTGTGTGTGTGTGTATATGCTTCACACCATATCGGGCAAAGAGGTGTGTGTGTATGCTTGAGCCCGGTATCACTTTTAAGGTATTTTCTTGACCTCATATCATTCAAGAGGTGTATACTACACCACCATATCGTGCAAGAAGGTATACAATCATATCCATATCGTTTTAGTTAAGTTATCGGGTTAGAGGTGCTTGCTTGTGTGCTTGCACCCGATATTACTTTTATGAGGTGATACCATCATCTTCAAGCTCTAGACCTTTGTTATAACTATTATAGTTCATAGAAATAGGTCTAAGAAACTACTAGAACTCATAATTTAATCAACTATTTAAGGAAATTTCGGAATTAACAGTAGATCGTTAAGCATAGCAATTTAGGTGATGAATAATAACATGGTTGAGTTCAAGTTATATAACCCACCATAAGAACAACTTCAAAGCTCTAAGATCCAAAGCTCTACGTTCCTAAGGTTGAAGATGACTTATCAAAAGTCCAAGGCTCGTTCAAAACTCCTTCATATACAAGGAATCACCATGTATAAGCAATTGGTGAAGAAGAAAGAAAGGAAGATCAATACCCTAAAATCATACTTCAATCCAAGGTTGAAGATGATCATGGCCTTAACATAGGGTTGAGTATGAGATCCTTCTTGCTCCTTAGCACCCTTGAATGATACCCCACCACTCTTGCACGATATGCCACCACCCATGCACGATATGACACTCACTTGCATGATATGCCACTCAAACTACTCCACTATGGCCGATATCACCTTTTTAGGCCGATATCACTTTACTTGGCCGATATGATCTTTCTATGGGTGATACCCAATGCCCTTTGCATGATACCATTTCACTCATGCACGATACAAGGAGTCTATGCATGATACCTTAGGGTAGGAGGGTGGTAAGAGTCAAAAAAATTCACTTAAGGGTGAAAGTAGGGCTATATATACTTGTTGTTCATGAAGGAGTGTAAAAATGAGGTGTCATCAATTTGAGCTAGTAGGTGCCACGTGTCCATGCATGGATGACACATGTACATGCATGCATGAACATTTATCTTATCATGCAAAACGGTTGAGGATCATTTAGGGATGAGGATTCGTCCATTACATATCCTTTTGAATAAGATATATCAATTAATTCATCACTTTTGTGACATCCCGCTATCACACAGACAACGAAATGCCACGCGAAAATGTGCGGAAATTACCATAAGCCACATATTATCAAAAACACAAGTTAATTAAAACTGATCATGGAAAGTAGATAAAAGAGAACAATTACAACTAGAACCTTATCCTGCAGAGAAACATATTATATAGTCATTCACATGTTCTGATATATGTCCACAGCTATTCAGAAACCAGATGTCCTGTCAACATACGAATTCACCACCTGTTTATACTTATATTACAGGCCACCTCAGGCCAACAGCAGGATATACCGAATTTCAACAACTATTCATCGTGAAACATCGACAAAACATCTCTGAGGACATGAGAGTATAGGGATGACTCTAGGACTCTACTACAAAACCACCAAAACAACATCATATCCACCTCTTGCCTTGTACTGCTCATCTTCTTGCTGCTCAGCAACAACCCCGTGACCGCCTCATCTAGCGCGATCACCTAAAAAGGTTGTAAACCAGCGGGGTGAGACACACAGTCCCAACGAGAAACATAACTCCCCGCCGCAACTATAAAACCTTATAAGATAAAAGTAGATAAAACAGATAACTTGTTATGAGCAGCATACTGAACAAGACTATATTATCCATCATCCTTACCAGGATATCCATGAGGCCTGTATCCAGATTCTATTTATGGAACATTATTGACAAGATAAGCATTACATGAACTTATCACAATATATCAAGATCATATAAGCAACTATAAGTAGGTAACCAGATTATCTATAAACAAGGCCTCAAACAATGTTTCATATTTATTCTGTGTAGCATATACTATCCGCCTGTATTACATTTTATTATGCCCTGAGGAAGTGAGCCTTCGCTGCTCAAATCCAACCATTGGCTGTGAAGCCCAATCCGGTTCCATACAAGGTCTAAGGAGATCCGGAATCCATGACCTCACCTTCTCGTGGTTAGTACACGACATCAAGCAAGACCGCAGTCTTATGCTTATAGGGCCTCAGCCTCTGGGTCAGCTCCGCAAGCTACCCATATCTCTAGCTCACTTCATCATAGGTGCTAGTGCATACATCTGAGGCATGAACGTATCATGCTCGTCATCACATATCCTGAGCCATGGGTCTATTCACCATGCTCCATATATTCACAATGGTACTTAGATTCCTCCTATTTTAGGCTAGGGGAAAAACCTCGCATATTCAACAATATGCGCTCCAGGCAAATCCCACAGGATAAACCTATTTCACCATCACCATGATACTGACGATGAAGGATCTATGGCTAGGGCAAACTACATGATATGTTCATCTATAATGAATTAGTATATTTTAAGCCAATTGTTGAGGCAACCAAGGTATAAACATAGCCTTATAGAATTACATCATCATTGCCATCATCATACTGTCCTGGGACCTCAATCCCTCATTATATCAACCACTGCCTCTCAAGGCATCATAATCATGCATCAAAATTCTGGGAACACATCCCTTATCTCATCATCAGAGGATAACACCTCAACTAGACACTCAGCCTTATATCAGGTCTTTAGACCTATCAACTTGTTATCTCATTACCACATGGTGCTACTCAAGCACATACATCTCATAGCTCTTACTAGGCTATGAACCCACATAAAAAATACATGCATGGTTAGTATACACATCCATAGAGATAACTGAAGCCATCATGGATTAATAGGATTATCATGCTATCAAGTATAAAGCAACATCCATGAGTATATTACACATAAGCTGTAGAAATCATAGTTTTATTATCAATCATAAGCATATATCATGCCCCATACTTGTGATCATATACTTGTATCACATTATCATGTGTAGCAACATCTTATCCTTCCAAACTTCCTGATTTACAACCTATCATCTTATCTCATTATCATAGATGCAGGATTCAAGGTGATTACACCATATAATTTGTATTATCATTATTAACAGAGAACTATCATCTATATACATTTTGGGTTATCAGAACCCTCACCAAAGCTCGTGCAACCCTCACTATAGGTATGGCGGGAAACACCAACCTTCACCAAAAGATGTATCAGGTATGGTCATATCCTCACTAAAGGATGTATCGACTAGGGTTTCCCAATCCTAAGAAAGCTCACCACCATATCGGCCAGCCCCATCACTTCACCTATCGTGCAACAAGAACCCACCAACTCTCATGGTGTCGGGCAAGGTGTATTGTGCATCATCACAGGGTTTTCGGCCAAAGGCCTATCATGCACAAAAGCTAGGGTTAGGGTTAGGGTTTCCTCAATCGGCCAACCCTCACATGGACCATATCGGCCAAAGGGGTATCACCCAAGCGCCCCTACCGTGCAACCAACTTCCTATTGTCCAAGGATCATCCCTATCGGTCAGGGCATTCAAGACACCCAAGAGATGTATCGTGCATGACCATGCAGCAACATATCGGCCAACACCTAGGGTTATCAAGTCGGGCACCATACCATATTGCCCAAAGCTCATCTAAACAAGATGGTATCGACCAAGGGAACCCTAACGGGCACCAACCAAACTTCAACTAGATATATCGGCCAAGGGTACAACTCAAGACGAAGCTATCAGTCAGCACTACTCCAAGGTCATAACGTGCAAAGCACAACTCTACAAGGTCGTCTTCAACCTCAAGCACAAGGGCACCAAACCCTAAATGATCAAGAAGATCGGCTCACCTCTCAACACCCAAGAGAGAGGGGTTTTGCACATACTCTATCACGAATTGGGCAACCACAAGGATCAAACTCTACTTAGGTCATCACATATCCAAGATATCACCTCTCAAATCCATGGTGAGAGGAGAGTGTTGCCCAAGCAACTAGAATGTAGACTCACCTCTCAACTTAAACGAGAGAGGGGTATTTCCCACATTACTAGAGCTCAAACTCACTTCTCAAAAACCAAGGAGAGAAAGGGGTATTGCTCAAAAAGAAAACCCCAAACTATGGTTTGGCCAACTAGATACAAAGGCATATAAACCATCAACAACATCAACACCATCATGCTCACTATATCCATAAGATCAACAACATGTACTAGAGCAAGAAACATAACATGCAATGGCCGATCATCAACATATATGAATCATGCAACATAAAGAAGGTACTATAGCTAGGGTTAGAAGTTATGTAACCCACCTTAAGCAAGATCTTCAAGCTCCACAGCTCCAAGCTTTAAGCTTTAAGCTCCTATCTCCAAAGAACACCATCTTCGGCCACCTCAAGGAAAAGAACAAAGCTCATAACCACCATGTCCGAAGAACAAGCAAGAAGGAGAAAGGAATGCTAAGGTGAGAGATGGGAGATGCTTACCAAGGAAGCAAGGCTCACCTAGAGATCGGCCACCAAGCTAGAGGAAGAAGAAGAGAACTCCTTCAAAGGGATCAGTCACCAAGAACCAAGGGAAGGTGTATCGTGCACCAAGGAGGAGAGGAGGCAACAAAGAGCTAAAGGGATCCTAAGCAAGTGAAAGGAGATGCATATATAGAAGAGGATGGAGGAGAAAACAAGGCAATGTGTCGCCCACCTAGGAACACTTGTCCAAGGGTAATGCCACCTTCTTATCTCGCCTTATACACATGTCTAAGGCTATTTCCACATGTAAGCACTATGCACAAAGTGTCCACTAGTGGTGACACAAACGAGGTCAAGAGGTCAAAGATGGTCCATGGATGATACACTCCACATCCATGCCCGATACACCCCATGGGCGACACAAAACCCTCTTGCTCGATACAGGGCTCCTCAAAGTAAGTCAAGGCCCAAACAAGGGAAAACAAGGCCCAACAGAGCTCAACCAAGCCCAAGACAACTCAAGACACGAGCCCAAACCTTCCTCTCAACTTAGAGGAAGCAAAGAGAGAGAAGAACCTCTCTCAAGGTGACAAACTTGCATATCAACCCTAACTTAGGTTATTTTGCAAGTAGCACCTCCAACACTCAACAAAACACAAGCAAACCCTAATCACCACTAAAGGTGATTAGCAAGCAACTAAGCACATGGTTTAGGTAAAGCAAACAGGGTAAGCCCAAAACGGAGGTCAGGGTCCTTACAAACCACAAACCTCTACAAAGGGATTTCGTCCCCGAAATCCAAAGAGAAAAGTGAGGGATACTTCCTCCTCATCTCTTCCTCAAGCTCTCATGTGGCTTCCTCAATGCCATGATGATGCCAAAGAACTTTCACAAGCACCAAGTCCTTCCTCTTCAACTTCTTCAATCTTCTGTCAAGGACCATCACTTGACCTTCTTCGTTGGTCACATCTTCATCAAGCCCAACCTCGACTGGCTATATCACGGTTCTTGCATCTGGATGACTTTTCTTCAACATGCTGATATGGAACATCAGATGCAATATGTGTAACTCTGGTGATAGCTCCAACTTGTAAGCTACCTTTCCAATACGTGCTATTACCGGATATGGTCCCATATACATGGGTGCTAGCTTACCTTTCCGGCCAAATCTTAGCACACCCTTCCATGGTGAGACCTTGAGATATACTTTGTCTCCCACTTGGAACTCTA
Source organism: Alisma plantago-aquatica (assembly GCA_963693085.1). Lineage (NCBI taxonomy): Eukaryota > Viridiplantae > Streptophyta > Magnoliopsida > Alismatales > Alismataceae > Alisma > Alisma plantago-aquatica. The sequence continues at coordinate 1,290,060,187 of OY856412.1, read as the reverse complement.
AGGGACGTCGGTGATTATCTGCGTACGACTTCTTCCTATCCTGTGCCATTTTCAACTATTGTTATATTACTCTGATCTTCTCTGTTGTCTGTTGTACTAACTCTGGACCCAAAAGCTGATACTCACCAGACTCATACTAGCACAACAGAGATATGCAATTCCTTCCATATAGAGCCTCATAAGCAGCCATGTCAATGCTCCGCTGATAACTGTTGTTATATGTGAACTCTATCAAACTGAGATGCACGTCCCAACTTCCTCGGAACTGCAACACACAAGCTCGGAGCAGATCTTCCAAAGTCTGAATAGTCCTTTTAGACTGTTCATCTGTCTGTGGGTGGAAGGCGGTGATGAATCTCAGTTGCGTTCCCAACGCCTTGTGCAACTGTTCCCAGAAATGACTCGTAAACTGGGGACCACTGTCGGAGACTATAGTTGCTGGTACACCGTGCAAACGCACTATCTCATCCATATATAACTGAGCTAGCTTCTCTACTGTATACATTGTCTTAACAGGTATGAAATGAGCAGACTTTGTCAATCTGTTCACTATCACCCAAATGGAATCATGATTCCTAGTTGTCCTTAGCAGTCCAACTACAAAATCCATGGTTATATGATCCCATTTCCACTGCGGTATTGGAATGGGTTGCAACGTACCTACCGGCTTCTGATGCTCATCCTTAACTTGCTGGCATACCGCACATCTTGCCACAAACTCAGCTACATCCTTCTTCAAGCCTGGCCACCAATACAGATCCTTCAGATTGTGGTACATCTTGGTGATTCCTGGATGCATAACATACATCAATGTGTGTGCTTCCTCGAGCACTAACTTCCTCAGATCATCAGTATCAAGGACCACCACCCTATTATGATAACAAACTAGTCCATCCTCAGACTCATGGAACCCATCACGCTTGTTGCCGCCGAACTCAGATCTGATCAACTGAACTGAGGCATCTATCTGCTGTGCATCTTTGATCTACTGTCTCAGTGTAGGCTTGACTTGCAACTGTGCCATGAAACCTGCCAACAGGGAAACTTCTAATTTTACATTCATTTGCCGCAAGGAGACAAACATATCATGTCTATGGCATACCAGGGAACTCAACTGTGCCTTCTTCTTGGGAATAGAAGAAGACTTCCTGCTGAGCGCATCAGCTACAACGCTCGCCTTACCAGGATGATACTCAATGGTGCAATCATAATCACTGATCAGCTCCATCCAGCGTCGTTGTCGCATGTTCAACTCACTCTGCGAGAAGATATACTTCAGATTCTTATGATCTGTGAAGATCTGGCACACTTCCCCATAAAGATAGTGTCTCCAAATCTTCAACACATACACCACTACTGCCAATTCCAAATCATGTGTTGGATAGTTCTGCTCATGTTTCTTAAGTTGTCGTGAAGCAAAGGAAACCACATGATCTTCCTACATCATCACACATCTCAAGCCTTTCTTTGAAGCATCACAGAACACAACATAGCCTTTCCCAGGCTCTGGCAGCACCAACACTGGGACACTTGTCAGCTTCTCCTTCAAACTTTGGAAAGCTCATTGACAACAATCATCCCAAACAAAAGGTACATCCTTCATGGTCAACTTTGTCAACGGTAATGAGATCACACTAAAGTTCCTTATAAACCTTTGGTAGTATCCTACTAAACCCAGAAAACCACAGACTTCTGTTGGCATTTTTGGTTGCTCCCAGTCTGCAACTGACTTCACCTTCTTGGGATCCACTCTGATTCCTTCAGTAGATATCACATGATCCAAGAAAGTTACTTCTTTTAACCAGAACTCACACTTACTGAACTTGACATACAACTGATGTTGGCGAAGGAGAGTCAACACTCTCTGAAGATGTTGTTCATGTTCTTGACTGTTCCGACTATAAATCAAGATGTCATATATAAAGACTACAACAAACTGATCTAGAAACGGACGGAACACTCTGTTCATCAGAGTCATGAAATTAGCAGGCGCTTTGGTTAGCCCAAATGGCATAACCACGAACTCAAAGTCACCGTACCTCATTTTAAATGCTGACTTTGGTATGCCATCATCCTTAATCCTCAATTGATGATATGCAGACCATAGATCGATCTTTGAGAACAATGTAGCACCACACAACTGATCAAACAGATTGTCTATCCTGGGTAACGGGTACTTGTTCTTGATCATAACTTTGTTCAACTACCAGTAATCTATACACAACCGCATTGATCCATCCTTCTTCTTTACAAACAGGACTGGATCACCAATGACGATGTGCTTGGTCTGATGAAACCTTTATCCAACAACTCCTATATCTGCTTCTTCAGTTCTGCCATCTCAGCTGGAGACATCCTATATGGTGTCTGAGCAACTGGTTGTGTTCTTGGTACTAGATTGATCTTAAAGTCAATCTCTCGAGGTGGGGGAATACCAGGGAACTCATTGGGAAACATGTCCGAAAATTCTCAGACAACAGACACCTCCTCAAGGCTAGGACCTTTTGCCTTGGTATCCACAATGTGAGTTAAGAACGCCTTACAACCTTGCCGCAACAACTTCTCTACCACCATAGTTGAGACCAAACATGTTAAGAGAATCTTACTATTTCCCTAAAAGATCCACTTCTTACTACCGTCATCAAACACTGCCAACTTGGATCAAAAGTCCAACACGACCTTGTACTTCTTTAAGACATCCATCCCAAGGATCACATCGAATCCATGCATATCAAGTGGTATAAGATCCACTTGTATACTGTGTCCCAAGAAGGATAGGACACAAGACGGACACTCCTCTCGAAGCATCGAGGAACCATCAAGAGGGGTTTCTAACAAAAGGCTATCTTTCTTACAACTAACAAGTAAAGGACAGCTATCAAGCAGACTATGTGCGATAAAAGAGTGCGTAGCACCCGGGTTAACCAAAATAGATATAAAGCAAGAAGAAGACAAATCAGAATGAAATAACTCCATCTGACCTGCCACTACTCGTGGGTTGACTATCGCCTCCGGCTGACTCATAGCGTAGAATCAAGCCGTTGCTTGTTGTTGTCCTCACCGTCTACTTACTTGAGCAGACGATCCTGCCTGCGATGCTTGACCGCGTCCTCATCCACTAGACTGCTATCTGCCTGACACTTGTTGACTCTGTCTTAGTTGCTTGCGCTACTTCAACGTCTCTCTTTGGGGAGTTTGACCTCAGATGCCCAGTCTATCCATAGTGATAACATGACCTGTCTTCAAACTGTGGTCTAGATGGCCCTGTCACTGTCACTCAAGCTGTGTTGTAGGCTTTGGATGGTGAAAATTCACACCCTCTTCCCTTACTTGGAGACCACTGAGACGGTGCATAAGAACTCTGCATCGCAGAAGGTGCCGAAAACCTTGGCTTCTTGAAGCCATCAAACCTTTGTCTCTGGAACTGAGCAAGCCTTTTCCTGGTCATGGACTCCCTTTTCTCCCTGACAGACCGTTCAATCCTTCGTACAGACTCCACGAACATGAAAAACCGCTCCCGGTTTTCCAAGGCAGCAGCAGGTGTTGACATCTTAGCACTCAAACCCTTCTCGAACTGCCTGATCCGCTCATCATCTGTTGTCACCATATGAGGACAAAACCTTAGCAAGTCCATGAACTTGGCTTCATACTCGGTGACACTCATCTGTCCTTGGCGCAGACGCTCAAACTAGTTGATCTTATCGTCTAGATACGTCTTTGGAAAGTATCTACTGATGAACTCTCGGTGGAAAACCTCCCAACCAATCTCCTCACCGGGTCGCTTCTCCTCTTCCATGGCCCACCAGTGGCCAACACTACCTTTCAAAAGGTAGACAACATGCTTTACCTTGTCCGCTTCAGGGATGTTGAGGATCCAGAAGGCCTTCTCGTGACCTGTCAGTCACAGATCCACATCTGTTAGATCAGTTGTCCCAGCATAATCCGAAGCTCTGACTCAACGAAGCCACTCAAAGGTCTTCCCAATGCTTGATGATTCACCATGGGGAGTTTGTGCTCTTGGTGGAGGCACTTGCACTCGTTCTACCATGTGATGTATCGTAGCCATCAACTGCCCCATAAGCTGCTGGTAGGAAGGGTTTTCAAGAATGGTTGGGTCAAGTTGGGGGACCTTAGGCACCCGATCTTCATGTTCCTGCACTCTAGCTCAATCAACTGATGTAGCATCACTGCTCCCGACAACATGTTCTTCATGGTTTCCAGACATCTTTAAGTTTTTTCTTCAACTAAGGCCTAAAGATTATAGTAAGAAAATATGGAGAACTCACAAGAATAGACACGAACCTAGTCCTCGATCCCTATAGACTTAGCAAACCTAGGGCTCTGATACCATAAAATTATTGTGACATCCCGTTATCACACAGAAAATGAAATGCCACGCAAAAATGTGCGGAAATTACCATAAGCCACATATTATCAAAAACACGAGTTAATTAAAACCGATCATGAAAAGCAGATAAAAGAGAACAATTACAACTAGAACCTTATCCTGTAGAGAAACATATTATATAGACATTCACATGTTCTGATATATGTCTACAGCTATTCAGAAACCAGCTGTCCTGTCAACATACAAATTCACCACCTGTTTATACATATATTACAGGCCACCTCAGGCCAACATTTGGATATATAGAATTTCAACAACTATTCATCATGAAACATCGACAAAACATCTCCGAGGACCTGAGAGTACAGGTATGACTCTAGGACTCTACTATAAAACCACCAAAATAGAAACATATCCACCTCTTGCCTTCTACTTCTCCTCTTCTTACTGCTCATCCATAACCCGTGACTGCCTCGTCTAGCGCAATCACCTAAAAAGGTTGTAAACCAGCGGGGTGAGACACACAGTCCTAGTGAGAAACATAACTCCCCGCCACAACTATAAAACCTTATAAGATAAAAGCAGATAAAATAGATAACTTGTTATGAGCAGCATACTGAGCAAGATTATATTATCCATCATCCTTACCGGGATATCCATGAGGCATGTATCCAGATTCTATTTATGGAACATGATTGACAAGATAAGCATTACATGAACTTATCACAAGATATCAAGATCATATAAGTAACTATAAGTAGGTAACTAGATTATGTATAAACAATGCCTCAAACAATGTTTCGTATTTATTCTGTGTAGCATATACTATCCGACTATATTACATTTTATTATGCCCTGAGGAAGTGAGCCTTCCCTGCTCAAATCCAACCATTGGCTGCAAAGCCCAATCCAGTTCCATACAAGGTCTAAGGAGATCCTAACTCCATGACCTCACCTTCTCGTGGTTAGTACACGAATCATCAAGCAAGACCACAATCTTATGCTTATAGGGCCTCAGCCTCTGGGTCAGCTCCGCAAGCTACCCATATCTCTAGCTCACCTCATCATAGGTGCTAGTGCATACATCTGAGGCATGAACACATCATGCTCATCATCACATATCTTGAGCCATGAGTCTATTCACCATGCTCCATATATTCACAGTGGTACTCAGATTCCTCCTATTTTAGGCTAGGGGAAAAACCTCACATATTCAACAATATGCGCTCCAGGAAATCCCGCAGGATAAACCTATTTCACCATCACCATGATACTGATGATGATGGATCTATGGCCAGGGCAAACTACATGATATATTTATCTATAATTAATTAGTATATTTTAAGCCAATTGTTGAGGCAACCAAGGTATAAACATAGCCTTATCATCATTGCCATCATCATACTATCCTGGGACCTCAATCCCTCATTATATCAACCACTGCCTCTCAAGGCATCATAATCATGCATCAGCATTCTGGGAACGCATCCTTTATCTCATCATCAAAGGATAACACCTCAACTAGGCACTCAGCCTTATATCAGGTCCTCAGACCTATCAACTTGTTATCTCATTACCACATGGTGCTACTCAAGCACATACATCTCATTGCTCTTACCATGCTATGAACCCCCATAAAAAAATACCTGCATGGTTAGTATACACATCCATAGAGATAACTAAAGCCATCATGGATTAACAGGATTACCATGCTATCAAGTATAAAGCAACATCCATGAGTATATTACACATAAGCTGTATAAATCATAGTTTTATTATCAATCAAAAGCATATATCTAGCCCCATACTTGTGATCATATACATGTATCACATTATCATGTGTAGAAACATCATATCCTTCCAAACTTCCTGGTTCACAACCTATCATCTTATCTCATTATCATAGATGCAGGATTCAAGGTGATTACACCATATCACTTGTATTATCATTATTAATAGAGAACTATCAGCTATATACATTCTGGGTTATTAGAACCCTCACCAAAGCTCCTGCAACCCTCACTATAGGTATGGCGGACAGTGCCAACCTTCACCAAAAGATGTATCGAATATGGTCATATCCTCACCAAAGGATGTATCGTCTAGGGTTTCCCAACCCTAAGAAACCTCACCACCATATTGGCCAGCCCCATCACTTCACCTATCATGCAAAAAGAACCCACCAGCTCACATGGTGTCAGGCAAGGTGTATCATGCATCATCACAAGGCTATCGGCCAAAGGCCTATCATGCACACAAGCTAGGGTTGGGGTTTCCTCTATCGGCCAACCCTCACATGGACCATATCAGCCAAATGAGTATCACCCAAGCGGCCCTACCATTCAACCAACTTCCTATCATCCAAGGTTCATCCCTATCGGCCAGGGCATTCATGATGCCCAAGAGCTGTATCATGCATGGCCATGCATCAACATATCGGCCAGCACCTAGGGTTATCAAGTTGGGCACCATACCATATCGCCCAAAGCTCATCCAAACAAGATGGTATCGACCAAAGGAACCCTAATGGGTACCAACCAAACTTCAACTAGATATATCGGACAAGGGTACAACTCAAGATGAAGCTATCGGGCATCACTACTCCAAGGTCATAATGTACAAAGCACAACTCTACAAGGTCGTCTTCAACCTCAAGCACAAGGGCGCCAAACCCTAAATGATCAAGAAGATCGGCTCATCTCTCAACACCCAAGAGAGCGGGGTTTTGCACATCCTCTATCACAAATCAGGCAACCACAAGGATCAAACTCTAGTTAGGTCATCACATATCCAAGAGCTCACCTCTCAAATCCATGGTGAGAGGAGGGTGTTGCCCAAGCAACTAGAATGTAGACTCACCTCTCAACTTAAACGAGAGAGGGGTATTGCACACATCACTAGAGCTCAAACTCACTTCTCAAAAACCAAGGAGAGAAAGGGGTATTGCTCAACAAGAAAACCCCAAACTATGGTTCGGTCAACTAGATCCAAAGACATATAAACCATCAACAACATCAACAACATCATTCTCACTATATCCAAAAGATCAACAACATGTACTAGAGCAAGAAACATAACATGCAATGGTCGATCATCAACATATATGAATCATGCAACATAAACAAGGTAGTATAGCTAGGGTTAGAAGTTATGTAACCCACCTTAAGAAAGCTCCACAGCTCCAAGCTTTAAGCTTTAAGCTCCTATCTCCAAAGCACACCACCTTCGGCCACCTCAAGGAAAGGAACAAAGCTCATAACCACCATGGCCAAAGAACAAGCAAGAAGGAGAAAGGAATGCTAATGAGAGAGAGGGGAGATGCTTACCAAGCAAGCAAGGCTCACCTAGAGATCGGCCACCAAGCTAGAGGAAGAAGAAGAGAACTCCTTCAAAGGGATCGGTCACCAAGCACCAAGGGAAGGTTTATCGTGCACCAAGGAGGAGAGGAGGCAACAAAGAGATAAAGGGATCCTAAGCAAGTGAAAGGAGATGCATATATAGAAGAGGATGGAGGAGAAAACAAGGTAATGTGTCACCCACCTAGGGACACTTGTCCAAGGGCAATGCCACCTTCTTATCTCGCCTTATAAACATGTCCAAGGCTATTGCCACATGCAAGCACTATGCACCAAGTGTCCACTAGTGGTGACACAAACGAGGTCAAGAGGTCAAAGATGGTCCATGGCCGATACACTCCAACTCCATGCCCGATACACCCCATGGGCGACACAAAACCCTCCTGCCCGATACAGGGCTCCTCAAAGCAAGGCAAGGCCCAAACAAGGGAAAACAAGGCCCAACAGAGCTCAACCAATCCCAAGACAAATCAAGGCATGAGCCCAAACCTTCCTCTCAACTTAGAGGAAGCAAAGAGAGAGAAGAACATCTCTCAAGGTGACAAATTGTCTATCAACCCTAACTTAGGTTATTTTGCAAGTAGTGTGACACCTCATCACGCTAAACGAGATTACTCAAAACTCAAAACACGATCAACTACTAATTAATCACATTGTCAAAAATGTGGAATAATTAAAACCAATTCCAAAGGTGTAAACAAACTTTAGAACATTTACAAAATGTCCATCATTCCATTCTCATATACTGTATCAAGCTTTGCATAAGGGTCCAAAGACCTCAGTCACATCCTGCATACAAAAGATATTTCAAATGTACATGCCATATATTTACAAGCATTGGCATACGACCAAGATCTCGTGTCGATACAAGTATATCGTCTAGAAAACACATCCCATACCAGGACCTGAGAGTACAGGGACGACACTAGAACTGTACTACTAACATCTATAACTAACATCTACAACTAACCAACCTTCTGAATCTATTGATCACCAGGTTGGTTCTCTTCCACAGCACGACCTCAACCTCGTTTCCCGCGACCACCTAAAAAAATGTGGTGACCCACGGGTGAGACCCAGTCCCAGCGAGAGATATAACTCTCTCCAACATATATTGATTATAACTTATTAATTAACAGTAATTACATAGAGCAGTTAGGGTATTGAATAAGCAATATGAACAGATTGAACAATTTAAGCATACTAAGCAGTTAAGCAAATAAGTTGAAGCATCAAGTAGAATTACACAGTTTTCATAAGTCTACATCATGTAAGAAATATGTAGTGTAAAGACAATACAAGGGTTAATCAACCAATGTGATACGTATTTAAACCCTAGCAATTATACTACACGACTGGTATTATATCTTTTATTATTATTCCCTGGGGAGTTTGAGTCGTACCACTCAAAGTCCAACTGACCACTGTGAAGTGCTATTCAGTTCCGTTTAAGATCTAGGAGTGCCGGTATCCTAAGATCTCTTCCCCTCGGTCAGTACGAGTAAACCGCAGTGACATACCAGTCAAACTGCCAACAGTGACATATAGTCAACTGATAACAACTAATTCGTACTTGGTACAAGTTACGAAACTAGAACACAGGGTATACAAATCCCTCTAATCCGAGGTACAACCGCAGCTGTCCTCAATCACATCAAATGTTTGAGGCATGACCATAGCCATCCTCCATAACCTGAAATTGTGGATGAAAAGAATATATCCTCAACTTGCCACCCCCACATACTCAACAGTATGCGCTCCGAGTTTCCCTTGGGAATACTCGTTTCACCATCCAGTAAATTCTGACACTGAAGATGGCTCTATGGCACAGGGCTCTACATGATTAGGGTTACACTTGATTAATTACTGCCAATTGAATGCGTTAAGGCTTTATCATACAAGTGGACATTCAAACCCTAATTATTTTCTAACAAGAATATATGTATAATGATTTCAAAGGATATAAAACATTTGATGTAAAAATCTTAATCATATTACCACATCCTATCATTCATTGCAAATTAATGGACCACACTTATCATGATACTATTTCCAAGATACCAATATCTTATCACAAGTTCCAGGGTTTTAACCCTTATTGGAACATAAAGAGGATTTCACCTCAATCATGGCTTCAAGCTTGCCCAAAGGTCATTAAGACCATCACATTATGTATAGTAAGGTTATCATCATCATTCCATGCCTTAAACAAGGCTCAAAAGATCATTAGCACATATGTATCCATAGATATTAACATGGCAATGCACTATGATATTGAAATAGTACTACAATGTGGTTTCAACACAAGAAGAATGTAATTCATTATCACATTAATAATTCAAGAGGTATGATTATAACCAATCAACATCAAATAATTACATCAAGGTTAGGTATAAAAAGCTAGATCACATGGGAGTTACACATCCACTTATTATAGTGATTTATCAAATATAACTATACAATGGCAAAGGTAATGCTACCAATTAATGGTATTGAACCATTGAATTATATTCACTAGGAAACACATATAATAACATGTGATTTATTAAAATCCATTGGATGTTAAAGCATCCAACATTATTCATTGGATCAGGTTCATTGTTCAAGGTTATCAATTGAAGTATAGGTCTAACCATTAGATCAATTGAACCTAGGAACCATTGGTTCAAGGTATAGTCAAATCTACAATTACATTCCTAATTCATCATATATGGTGATGACCTGATCCACCATTAATTGTGATCATTAAGTCACCATTGGTTGCTAGATCAGTAATACATTCAATTAACATCATCAAATAATAGGCCAATATCATCATCGATTGATAACATCATTAAAATACTTAGTGGATGATAATTAAATGTATAATTGAGTCAAAACCTGTCCTAAGGCGGTAACCATAGGTTGTAACTATAAATTTGACACCCTTGATCATGAACATAAGTTTCTAAGATAGCAACACTATTGTTTATTGAATGGTATAACAATCAATTATGTGATAGGGAAGGAAATAGCTTAAAAACCCTAATTTGCACCATCATTTGTTTTGTACATAATGCCATAGGTTGTTGCTATCAACCTGTCCCAAATCATGTTACACCTTATAAAGGCTTTACACAAGTTTACAGGTTCATATAGAACTGGAATAAAATAGGAAACACCACAAAATTCGTAATTCTAAACAAGCATGATTCCACTATGCTTAGATCATCACATTCAAGCATAATCATGAACTAACAAGCTTCTAATAAGCAATATAAGTGAAGAATGTTATATAACTCGCCTCTATAGAGTAGTTCAGATATCCAACAGCAAAAATCTCGAGCAAATAGGGCAAGGAAACCTTGGATTCAGATCTGAACTTGGCCAACTATGCAATTCTCTCCACAAACAAGTAAAACCCTAGAAAAGAGACAAGAAGGAAGGAGTTTTGAGTTCTAGGGGAACTTTCACCATGGAAAACCATGGTTCCGACCTGGAGAGATGTAGGAGGAAGAGGAACAAAGAATTGGACGGAGGAAATAAGGAAAAACTTACACTTTTAGGTTAGTATTACTAGGGGGAAGCTTCATACACCCAAAAAGAGAATCAATTTCAACCCTAGAATTTGTTTCCAAGAGGATCCCCACCTTCTTCTTCCTTGGGCAGAAAAAATCGCAGCTGAACAGAGGGAGGACGAGGCTGGGAGAAGGAGAGAGAGAATGGAGAGCAAATGGCTCGTTTGGGGCTTTTGGATAAGTATATGACACTTTAATATTAAGAAAAAGAAAAAAAATTGAAATTCTAATATATATCCAAGTATCCATGGCTTTATATTATTAAAAATACATAAACACACACACACACACAGATCTCCCACCGTCCCTCTAGACCTGCTTGGCTTGCCTTTGACGAAATTCTCAGCCAATCACATAATTCCTTAGTTGATAGCTACTAAAGGTAGCTCATCCATGAAGGGGAAAAACTCTAAAATGCCCTTGATAAAAACACCTTCAAACCATGCCTCAAATAGGATCCCCATGACTCAAAAATCTCAAGAATGATAATATAACAACTAAGGAACATAATTTATGTGACAAATTGCAAAGAAAACCCCTCAATTGGGTAAATTGCAGAAAAGTCCAAAGTGTACAGAAAATTGCATAACTTTCTCAAACAGTGTACAAATTGGACCAAATTTGAAACTTAATCTTGTGTTATGATTTCAAAACAAAAAAAAAGGTTAGATTAGGGTTATAAGAATTCAATTATGGTAATTAAGCTCATTCAACTCATTGAGCAAGTTCAGGGGCCTTACAACTATAAACCACTAACAAGGATTTCGCCCCGAAATCCTACACAAAAAGAGATGGGTATTTTCTACGCATCTCATTCTCTAGTTCCCATGTGGCTTCCTCTATTCCATGGTGATTCCACAAAAAAATTCACTAGTATTATATCCTTTCTCTTCAGCTTTTTCACCCTTCTATCCGGGATCAACACAGGACCCTCAACATAGGAAATATCCTCATCTAACTCAACCTCTACTGGTTGAATTGTCTGTTCAGTATATGGATGGCATTTCCTCAACATAGAGATGTGAAAGACATTATGCAATCTATGTAGCTCTGGTGGTAGCTCCAACTTATATGCTACCTTTCCAACACGATCTAGGATAGGGTATGGTCCCATAAATCTAGGAGCCAACTTACCCTTCTTTCCAAACCTCAACACACCTTTCCAAGGAGAAACCTTAAGATATACTCTATCTCCCACTTGGAACTCAAGTGGTCTGCGTCGATTATCTGCATAAGATTTCTGCCTGTCCTGGGCTGCTTTCAACTATTGTTGTATCACTTTAACCTTTTCTGTAGTCTGTTGTACTAGCTCAGGACCCAAAAGTTGATATTAACCGGTCTCATACCAGTAAAGAGGAGACCGACATCGTCTCCCATACAGAGCCTCATAAGGAGCCATATCTATGCTTCTTTGATAGCTAATGTTGTACGCAAACTCTATCAGAGTTAGATGTACATCCCAACTACCAAGAAATTGTAGCACACATGCCCTTAAGAGATCCTCTAAAGTTTGAATAGTCCTTTCTGACTGGCCATCAGTCTGCGGATGAAAAGCTGTGTTGAATCTCAGCTGTGTTCCCATTGCTGAATGCAGGCGCTCCCAAAAACGACTTGTAAATTGTGGACCTCTATCAGAAACTATAGTCACTGGAATGCCATGCAGATGGACTATCTCATCAACATATATTTGTGCCAATTTCTCTGCTGTAAATGTCATCTTAACTGGCAGAAAATGAGCTGACTTAGTCAATCTGTCTACTATCACCCATATGGAATCATGACCCTTGGCTGTCCTAGGAAGACCAACCACAAAGTCCATAGTAATATGATCCCATTTCCATTGTGGTATTGGCAAGGATTGTAATGTCCCTGCAGGCTTTTGTTGCTCAGCCTTCACCTGCTGACAAACTGGACATTTAGCAATGAACTCTGCCACATCACGCTTTAGACCTGGCCACCAATACATGTCTTTCAAGTTTTAATACATCTTGGTACTTCCAAGATGCATTGCATACATGGAGGAGTGAGTCTCCTCAAGTACCATCTTCCTCAACCCATCAACATCAGGAATTACTATCCTATTATGGTAACAAACTGTACCATCATCTGCCTCGTGAAAGCCATCATACTTTTCACTACCAATCCCTGATCGGATATTCTGTATCACAGTATCATTTTGTTGTACATCATGAATCTGTTGTCTCAAGGTAGGTTTCACTTGTAACTGTGCCAACAATCCTGCCAGCAAGGAAACTTCTAGTTGTACATTCATCTGGCGAAGAGATACTAGCATATCTCTCTTATGGCACATCAAGGAATTTAATTGTGCATTATCTACCCTTGATGATGAAGATGACTTTCTACTCAATGCATCAGCTACCACATTAGCTTTCCCTGGATGGTAGTCTATTGTGCAATCATAATCCTTAATCAGCTCCATCCATCTCCTCTGCCTCATATTCAACTCCTGTTTTGAGAAGATATACTGTAGATTCTTGTGGTCAATGAAGATCTGACACTTTTCACCATAAAGATAGTGTCTCCAGATCTTTAAGGCATGGACCACTGTAGCAAGCTCCAAATCATGTGTTGGGTAATTCTCCTCATGTTTCTTAAGCTGTCGCAAAGCAAAAGAAATCACATTTTTATCCTGCATCAACACGCATCCCAACCCATTCTTTGAAGCGTCACAAAAGACAATATAACCTTTCCCTTGCTCTGGCAGTACTAACACTGGTGCACTAGTCAACTTTTCCTTCAAAAGCTAGAAAGAACGTTGACACTTGTCATTCCAAGAAAAAGGAACATCCTTCCTGGTTAACCTAGTTAGGGGTAACGCTATAGAACTGAAGTCTTTGATGAACCTCCTATAGTAACCTGCCAGACCAAGGAAACTACGGATCTCTGTCGGTGTTTTTGTTTGCTCCCATTCTAGTACAGATTCCACTTTATTGGGATCAACACAAATGCCTTTTGCAGATATAACATGGCCCAGAAAAGACACTTCAGCTAACCAGAATTCACACTTGCTGAACTTAGCATAAAGTTGGTGCTGCCTCAACAAAGTCAATGCCTGGCGAAGGTGTTGCTCATGTTGATGACTATCCTTGGAGTATATCAGAATATCATCTATGAACACGACAACACACTGATCAAGATAAGGTCTAAACACCCTGTTCATTAGATCCATAAAAGCTGCAGGTGCATTGGTTAGCCCAAACGGCATAACCACAAACTCATAATGACCATTCCTAGTCCTAAATGCTGACTTAGGTATGTCATCAGCCTTAATTCTCAATTGATGGTAACCTGACCTTAGGTCTATCTTTGAAAACATAGTGGCACCTCTCAACTGGTCAAAAAGATCATCAATCCTCGGCAAAGGATACTTATTCTTTATTGTCACCTTGTTCAACTGTCTGTAGTCTATACACAGCCTCATTGAACCATCCTTCTTTTTAACAAACAACACTGGGGCACCCCAAGGGGAAGTGCTCGACCTAATAAAACCCTTCTCTAATAGTTCTTGTAACTGTTTCTTTAACTCCTGCATCTCTGCTGGTGCCATTCTGTATGCTGACTGTGCTATGGGTTGTGTTCCAGGAACAATATTGATCTCAAACTCAATCTCTCTAGGAGGGGGAATGCTAGGAAATTCCTCAGGAAAGACATCCTCAAATTCTCACACCACTGGTAACTCCTGGATACTAGGACCTACCGCCTTGGTATCCACAACATGAGCTAAGAAAGCCTCACATACTTGTCTCATCAACCGCTCAGCTGTCATGGCTGACATCAAACATGTAGGAAGAATCTTCCTATCACCCTGAAAAATCCACTGTACATCTCCATCATGGAATGTCGCCACCTTAGTACTACAGTCCAAGACTACCTTGTATTTCTCCAAGGTATCCATTCCTAGGATTACATCAAAACCATGCATGTCAAGTGGCAGAAGATCCACTTGAATGTTATGTCCAGAGAAAGAAATAACAAAAGAAGATCACACTTCTCGCAACTCGGCAGAATCAACCAAAGGAGTCTCTAGCCACAGACTATCAGATCTAAGGCTAACAGGTAGATAACAACTATCTATCACCTCTCTGGTGATAAAAGAGTGTGTCGCACCCGGGTCTACTAACACAGATATGAAACAAGAAGCAGACATATCAGAATGAAATAACTCCATCTGACCTGTCACGACTCGTGGATTGACCACTGCTTCTGGCTGGGTCATGGCATAGAACATAGCTGTCGCCTGCTGCCGTCCACGACCTCTGCTCTCCTGTCCTGAGGATCCTGCATGGGACACCTGACCACGTCCTCTGCCACTACCACCACTAAACTGTCATTGTTGTGGACCTTGTTGACTTTGTCTTGCCTGCTGAGTCACCTCCTCATCTTTCATAGGGCAATAAGGTCTTGTATGCCCCACTTTCCCACACTTGTAACATGTTCTGGTGTCCTGATATGGCCTAAATGGCCCTGTCACTGAAACTGATGAGGTACTGCGGGCTCCCATCGGTGGAAAATTGTGACCTCTACCCTGGCTCGGGGGTCCACTGTGATGGTGCATGTGATCTTGGTTCAGTGAAGGTTGACCTTGGTTGCGACGGTGATGGGAAAAACCTTGGCTTCTTAAAGCCTCCAGATGATTTCCCTTGAAACTGCATAGGTCGCTTCTTAGCATTAGCTTCACGCTTCTCTATGGCAGACCTCTCAATCCTCCTGACAGATTCCACAAAGGTGGAAAACCTTTCCCTATTCTCCAGGGCTGATGCTGTAGTAGTCAACTCCGTACTCAGACCCTTCTCAAATCTCTGGATCCTTTCCTTGTCTGTTGCTGCCATGTGCGGGCAGAACCTTAGAAGTTCCATAAACTTTGATTCATACTCATTGATAGTCATAGCTCCCTGACGAATCTTCTCGAACTGAGAGATTTTCTCATCTAGGTAGGTCTCTAGAAAATATCAACTAACAAATTCCCTCCGAAACTCCTCCCATCCTATCACAACTCCTGGCCTTTTCTCCTCTTCTATGGCCCACCAGTGGCCAACACTACCCTTCAACAAGTATACTGCATGCTTAACTTTGTCTTCTTCAGTGATGTTTAGGATTTTGAAAGCTTTTTCCAGCTCAGTCAACCACATGTCAGCGTCTGCTGGATCAGAAGTACCTACATATTCAATTGCCCCAACACGTCTAAGACGTTCAAATGTTTTCCCAACACCTTGGGACTCCATATTGGAGGTGACTGCCCTAGCTTGAGGAGCTGGCGTTCTGTCAGCGATATGTGTGATTGTGGCCATCATCTGTCTAAACATATGCTGAAACTCAGGATTGGCCATCATTGTCGGGTCTAGATGAGGCATTGTGGGCTGCTCTGGCCCTGCTTCTGGCACTCTCTCATTGCGTGCCTGCCTCCCTACACCTCCTCCTGGTGCAACATAGCTACTCTCAACATGTTCTTCATGTCCTCCAGACATATCTGCATAAGCATAAACTATGATCAGATATGTTGGATACATAAGAACAGACTCAAACCTATGTCCTATGTCCCTGTAGACTCGGTAAACCTAGAGCTCTGATACCAACTTAACTGTGACACCTCATCACGCTAAACGAGATTACTCAAAACACGATCAACTACTAATTAATCACATTGTCAAAAATGCGGAATAATTAAAACCGATTCCAAAGGTGTAAACAAACTTTAGAACATTTACAAAATGTCCATCATTCCATTCTCATATACTGTATCAAGCTTTGCATAAGGGTCCAAAGACCTCAGTCACATCCTGCATACAAAAGATATTTCACATGTACATGCCATATATTTACAAGCATTGGCATACGACCAAGATCTCGTGTCGATACAAGTATATCGTCTAGAAAACACATCCCATACCAGGACCTGAGAGTACAGGGACGACACTAGAACTGTACTACTAACATCTATAACTAACATCTACAACTAACCAACCTTCTGAATCTATTGATCACCAGGTTGGTTCTCTTCCACAGCACGACCTCAACCTCATTTCTCGCGACCACCTAAAAAAATGTGGTGACCCACGGGTGAGACCCAGTCCCAGCGAGAGATATAACTCTCTCCAACATATATTGATTATAACTTATTAATTAACAGTAATTACATATAGCAGTTAGGGTATTGAATAAGCAATATGAACAGATTGAACAATTTAAGCATACTAAGCAGTTAAGCAGATAAGTTGAAGCATCAAGTAGAATTACATAGTTTTCATAAGTCTACATCATGTAAGAAATATGTAGTGTAAAGACAATACAAGGGTTAATCAACCAATGTGATACGTATTTAAACCCTAGCAATTATACTACACAGCTGGTATTATATCTTTTATTATTATGCCCTGGGGAGTTTGAGTCGTACCACTCAAAGTCCAACTGACCACTATGAAGTGCTATTCAGTTCCGTATAAGATCTAGGAGTGCCGGTATCCTAAGATCTCTTCCCCTCAGTCAGTACGAGTAAACCGCAGTGACATACCAGTCAAACTGCCAACAGTGACATATAGTCAACTGATGACAACTAGTTCGTACTTGGTACAAGTTACGACACTAGAACACAGGGTATACAAAACCCTCTAATCCGAGGTACAACCGCAGCTATCCTCAATCACATCAAATGTTTGAGGCATGACCATAACCATCCTCCATAACCTGCAATTGTGGATGACAAGAATATATCCTCAACTTGCCACCCCCACATACTCAACAATATGCGCTCCGAGTTTCCCTTGGGAATACTCATTTCACCATACAGTAAATTCTGACACTGAAGATGGCTCTACGGCACAGGGCTCTACATGATTAGGGTTACACTTGATTAATTACTGCCAATTGAATGCGTTAAGGCTTTATCATACAAGTGGACATTCAAACCCTAATTATTTTCTAACAAGAATATATGTGTAATGATTTCAAAGGATATAAAACATTTGATGTAAAAATCTTAATCATATTACCACATCCTATCATTCATTGCAAATTAATGGACCACACTTATCATGATACTATTTCCAAGATACCAATATCTTATCACAAGTTCCAGGGTTTTAACCCTTATTGGAACATAAAGAGGATTTCACCTCAATCATGGCTTCAAGCTTGCCCAAAGGTCATTAAGACCATCACATTATGTATAGTAAGGTTATCATCATCATTCCATGCCTTAAACAAGGCTCAAAAGATCATTAGCACATATGTATCCATAGATATTAACATGGCAATGCACTATGATATTGAAATAGTACTACAATGTGGTTTCAACACAAGAAGAATGTAATTCATTATCACATTAATAATTCAAGAGGTATGATTATAACCAATCAACATAAAATAATTACATCAATGTTAGGTATAACAAGCTAGATCACATGGGAGTTACACATCCACTTATTATAGTGATTTATCAAATATAACTATACAATGGCAAAGGTAATGCTACCAATTAATGGTATTGAACCATTGAATTATATTCACTAGGAACCACATATAATAACATGTGATTTATTAAAATCCATTGGATGTTAAAGCATCCAATATTATTCATTGGATCAGGTTCATTGTTCAAGGTTATCAATTGAAGTATAGGTCTAACCATTAGATCAATTGAACCTAGGAACCATTGGTTCAAGGTATAGTCAAATCTACAATTACATTCCTAATTCATCATATATGGTGATGACCTGATCCACCATTAATTGTGATCATTAAGTCACCATTGGTTGCTAGATCAGTAATACATTCAATTAACATCATCAAATAATAGGCTAATATCATCATCGATTGATAACATCATTAAAATACTTAGTGGATGATAATTAAATGTATAATTGAGTCAAAACCTGTCCTAAGGCGGTAACCATAGGTTGTAACTATAAATTTGACACCCTTGATCACGAACATAAGTTTCTAAGATAGCAACACTATTGTTTATTGAATGGTATAACAATCAATTATGTGATAGGGAAGGAAATAGCTTAAAAACCCTAATTTGCACCATCATTTGTTTTGTACATAATGCCATAGGTTGTTGCTATCAACCTGTCCCAAATCATGTTACACCTTATAAAGGCTTTACACAAGTTTACAGGTTCATATAGAACTGGAATAAAATAGGAAACACCACAAAATTCGTAATTCTAAACAAGCATGATTCCACTATGCTTAGATCATCACATTCAAGCATAATCATGAACTAACAAGCTTCTAATAAGCAATATAAGTGAAGAATGTTATATAACTCGCCTCTATAGAGTAGTTCAGATATCCAACAGCAAATATCTCGAGCAAATAGGGCAAGGAAACCTTGGATTCAGATCTGAACTTGGCCAACTATGCAATTCTCTCCACAAACAAGCAAAACCCTAGAAAAGAGACAAGAAGGAAGGAGTTTTGAGTTCTAGGGGAACTTTCACCATGGAAAACCATGGTTCCGACCTGGAGAGATGTAGGAGGAAGAGGAACAAAGAATTGGACGGAGGAAATAAGGAAAAACTTACACTTTTAGGTTAGTATCACTAGGGGGAAGCTTCATACACCCAAAAAGAGAATCAATTTCAACCCTAGAATTTGTTTCCAAGAGGATCCCCACCTTCTTCTTCCTTGGGCAGCAAAAATCGCAGCTGAACAAAGGGAGGACGAGGCTGGGAGAAGGAGAGAGAGAATGGAGAGCAAATGGCTCGTTTGGGGCTTTTGGATAAGTATATGACACTTTAATATTAAGAAAAAGAAAAAAAAATGAAATTCTAATATATATCCAAGTATCCATGGCTTTATATTATTAAAAATACATAAACACACACACACACACAACTCTCCCACCGTCCCTCTAGACCTGCTTGGCTTGCCTTTGACGAAATTCTCAGCCAATCACATAATTCCTTAGTTGATAGCTACTAAAGGTAGCTCATCCACGAAGGGGAAAAACCCTAAAATGCCCTTGATAAAAACACCTTCAAACCATGGCTCAAATAGGATCCCCATGGCTCAAAAATCTCAAGAATGATAATATAACAACTAAGGAACATAATGTATGTGACAAATTGCAATGAAAACCCCTCAATTGGGTAAATTGCAGAAAAGTCCAAAATGTACAGAAAATTGCATAACTTTCTCAAACAGTGTACAAATTGGACCAAATTTGAAACTTAAGCTTGTGTTATGATTTCAAAACATAACAAAAGGTTAGATTAGGGTTATAAGCATTCAATTATGGTAATTAAGCTCATTCAACTCATTGAGCAAGTTCAGGGGCCTTACAAGTAGCACCTCCAACACTCAACAAAACATAAGAAAACCCTAATCACCACTAAAGGTGATTAGCAAGCAACTAAGAATAGGGTTTAGGTAAAACAAATAGGGTAAGCCCAAAATGAAGGTCAGGGTCCTTACAACTTTATTCACAACCCGTCACAACTTTACTAAGGAAGTTGCAACCCGACACAACTCACCTCCTTGAGGTGCTTTGCACGATATGGGATATGCCAAGAGTTCACAAAATGATATGATACTCCTCCTATGGCTCCTTGGCTGACAGGAACTCATATATAAGCTTTTCAACTTGATACAACTCAAGTTAACCTTTCATATTCAACCCTTTTTCTTGGTCATTTCATCACCAAGATTACCATCACTCATAATTGATTCAAACATGGTGTCTCATTATTTTTATCTCCTCTAAATGATACTAGGAGGTAGTAGGGACACTCTACAAGTGGTAATTTGCATATCAACCCCATATTTTGGGTAAATTCAAAATTGTACCAAAATTGGTGCACAAGGTACCAGCATTATTCAAACAAGTTAAAACTTGGAATTTAGGTTTTCCACAAGCCACCACTTAGAACCATTCTCTATCTTATGATGCTAAAACATATAAGGCATGTTCAACATGTGACATATTGCAATATAACCCCTTATCTTGGATAAATTGTATTTTGATCCAAAACATGAGAACATTGCTCAAACATTATTCAAACAGGATCAAACTTGGAGCATAAGTGTGTCACATGATAACAAAACACCTTAGAGGATCATATTAAAGTTCTAAGTAACTTTATTATTTAAAAAAATAGGGTTTAACTCATAACCCAGGTCAGGGTCATTACATGATGTCTCTCTCTACACACTAACTACAATTATAAGTGTAGTAAGTGCTCATTTTTACTAAACATGAACCACATATACAATTGTAACAAATGACATTTCCCCCAACATATCATAGCTAAAAATACAATTATGGTCTTATATTTAACTACAATTGCAACTACATTTTGATGTGTAAGGAGAACGTTTTCCTTCAATTGGTGTTACATATGCATTTGTAACTAGACGAATATCTAACTACAATTATGGAAAATGTAGTAAAAAATAATTAGCTACACGAGTATTACCTTCATATTGTAAATGTAGCTAAATCTTTTAGCTACAAAATTTAGAGTTTTTACTACAATTTTTTCATAGTTAAAGACCACTGTTTTGTAGTGCTTCTCGATAAAATGAATCGCCTTAATTGGGATGATGAGTTAGATGCAACACTTGTCATAGTCTTAGGACGTTGGCACTATTTAGGATGAATGCTTCAATCTTTTCTAGATCAAGCTTGGCATGATGTCCTTTGTGAATTCCAAATCATTAATATAGAGTACTGATGTCAACACTAGGGATATAACAGTGTGGGTATAGTGGCCATACCAATACCTATCTAATTTAGTGGGCTCGGCTCCAGTTCTAGACCCCCATAATACAAAATCTAGACCTGCACCATACCCGTACCCACAATAATAGCAGGTATGTGGGTAAGCGATTCTATAAAACATCATATTATTTATGTAAGAAAAATAACCATGTTCTATATATTTTAATACTACAAGATATTGTTATTATATAGTATATTAACATGCAATAGTTATATTAGATAATGCTATATTTTATACATTAACATTAATTGAATTAATTGTTTACATATTTGTAGTCATTATCATAATGTTTAACTTATGTAGAAAGTAATGTAAATTAGTAAACATTTTAATTTTAAGTTTGCATATGATGTTCATTATTGTAACTAGAATAGTTAATTCTTAATTATATGACTAGTCCCAACCTTATTGTGGTCAGAGTAGGATATAATCTCAAGAATTATATTAGTTAGATTAGTAAAGTATGATATATATAACATATTATTTAAGTAGTTACTTATGTATAGCGGGTACACGGGTTTAGCGGGTCTGGAAAAGCATATCCATTATTGGACCCACTTATATGCGGGTCCAAGGGTATACGAGTCTAAGGGAATGCGGGTATAAAAAATTAGACCCATGACGGGTTTTTTATGGATCCGGATTTACGGATCCGCGGGTCTACCCATACCCATTTACCCATTTACAGTCCTAGTCAACAAGAATATGTTTTTGGCAAGGAGTATAGTGTTGAAAATTGGGTATGGATTTCCAAGAAACTTCTAGACCAGTCCTCATACATACCCACCAAGTCTACATTAATAACCAGACCAAGTGGGAAGCTCTCAATCACATCTTATAATTGTTGATGATGGAGTTACTACACTGAATGATGTTGCTCACAATAAAGTTATTACACCGAATGATGTTGCTGGATGCATTAGTGGTGAAGACAATGATCGAAAGTCAAATTACCACTATCTAAAGTGATGTAATGAACCTTATGTCAGATAATTAGTTGGCAATATGTCATGTTATATACTAGTATTATAGTAATACTTTCATATTATATGTTCCGTTTCACTTATAAATGTACGCGTCTATAGCGTGCATTGTTTCGTTATTATACAACTGTTCGTATAACAACACATGTTTCAAGCAGTCGTCGTTTATTTAATAGATAGATACAATTAAATATATAGATACAACAACATAAATCTCATGTATTATGCTAAGATGTGGGTAAAATATAATATTAATTTAAAAATAAACACGTCAACTAAAATAGTCATACTCACAAATTTCATTAGTCATGGTTATATACTTTTTATTTTAATGTATGTAGATTTGTTACTACACTGCAGTTGGGTTATATATTATACTCAAACAATTCCAGATTTCAAGTAGATCGAAATCATACTAGATCCTGACTAGGTTGTCAAACAAAATCAGACTACAAAATTTGACTAGATCGTGACAAGTTTATCAAACAAAATCAGATTGGATTCTCACCTGACGATTAGAATTAGACTAAGTTCTCAAACAGAACCAAACTCCATCCAAATCTGACTAATTTAAATATGTTGACTAACCCGGACAAACTCAATCCTGATTACATAATCCCAATTTCAAACCACACAGGGGCTCGGAGCTAATGGGCAACAACTCTATGTGTCATATGCTGCATCTAAACCTGTCCAACCACACAGACAGACGAAGTCAAACCAAACAAAAACAAAGTAAACAAGTATAATATTTTTTTAACCAAATATTGGCGTGGTGGTTTCAACTAACGCGTTGGTTTTTCTGTTTTCAAAGCCTCGGTATGAATTGATTTTACTTATAACCAAACGAACCCTTCGGGAAAATGCGCCCGGTGATTTGTGCCCTCGGATCTGTGGGTGGACCGCCGCAGTCATGGGATGTCAAATACTTGAACGGCTGGCAACGGAGTCCTATTTATGACACGACACGACGACCGCGATAAATAAGTCCCGAATCTTTGCAGCCCAGGCCCGACCAGAGAGAAGTAGAGAGAGAAGGGGAGGAACACGAACCCAGATCTGCTCCTGCCGGGACCGTCCGCTCGGCTGGGCCGCCCTCCTGCTTTCTCCCCTGGGCATCGGCGACACATCTGAAGACAGAGGAATGGCGCAAGTCGTCAAAAGCAGCGGCGGCGACGGCAAAGAGCAGCATCGTCAGGTCCAGAAACGGCGCAACCACGGGTCCTCAGCAGTGTTCCTGGCGGTGGACTACGCCTTCCTGGCCATATTCTTCGGGTTCCTCTGCTTCTTCGTCGTCCAGATCTTGCGCGGGGGCGGAAACGGCAGCGCAATGTGAGTTATACCGGGTTGTTGTTGTTGCGAATTAGGCAAATCCTCTGCCTGTGCTTCAGGGCTGGCTCTGGATGCGCCGCCTCTGTCGGCTGGACCCACGGCCGGCGAAGGTGTTTGGGGTCGATTGGCAATGGCAAACCCACTGTAGCCTGGGTATGAGTTTTGGCGTCGTTTTGACATTAGTTTGTGGGCACGTACGCTGATCTGCCCTTTTCTCTTAAACACATTGTTGACTGCGTTGTGCTGTTCCTAAGTTTGGTTGTGATATCATTGTTAAAATTTTGTAATATACTGTTTTCCTCTTCCTCTTCCTTCAGGGTCAGCAATGCGGGCTTTTATTTCCAATGGTGTGTCACTCCCGAGGAAACATATATAAAAACCAAAATTGAAGTTGGTTCGTGTGCTATATGTCACTACCAATATTGCTCTTTATCCTAAAATTGAGGCGAGCACTTTCTCTGGATTGATTTAGGGCCCGTTTGGATGCCACGTTGGTAAACACTAGCACATTGGCTCTTGTATATAGAGGGACTTGAAATGCATATATTCTTTCATCCATATTAATATTGGCGATTCTATTCTATCCTGCGACCCTATAGTCATCATATAAATGTTACAGAAGACTTGTGTAACAACATGTCCAAATGTATTGTCACAGTAACCAAAAAAAAATCTCAAGTGTTATAGAAAAAATTGGTTTTCTGTAACAAATATGTTCTGCATGCGATATTTTCATATATATATATATATATATATATGAGTTAATATTAGTTGCCCGTGCGGGTAACAACTTTAGGCTACCCGGCAGCAGTTCCGGAAGGGAGAAAAACGGGAAAAAGAGCCCGGCTACCAGTTCGTCACGCCGTCCCCGCAGGAGAGAGCTACTCGCGAACCCCAGATCATCGCCGTCCCCGCCGAAGCAAACCCCAGTTCGTCGCGCCGTCCCCGCCGAAGCAAAACCCCAGATCGTCGCCCTCCCGTTCTCGCGCACTTCCTCCTCACTCGTCGCTCTGCCTGTCGTGCAAAAATCACCGGCGACCCGAACTCCGTCTCTAATTGCTCCTCCATCTCGCTGCATCTGAATTCCGACAGTTACCTCTTCCAATATGACGAGAACAAAGCAAGCGTCAAGGAAGACCTCGACAGGGCCGCCGTGGCTAAGGCGTCCACGACCAGTGATTGAAGAAGATGATGACATCGAAATGCAGCCCCATCAGGCCGAGGAGAAGATGGCCAAAGAACCAGAAGAAGCGGATAAATCAGCATCGCCGGCGGAAAGGGAAATACTCGACCACACTACTCCGACAACCCCGAAAGAGGATAAGAAAGAGGCTACCAAGGACGTAGAAGCGGAAAAAGAGGGGAAAGAAGAAGCTGCGGGAATGAAGAAGGGGCTTGCTGCTGAGACTCCTCAGACAACTAAGACACAGGATAAAGGCAAAAAAATAGGGGTTACAGCTCCCCCATGGATCAAACCTCCATCAAAAAGTGCAAAGCGCAGTAATGTTGCTACTGCTGGTCGTGGAGTCAACATAGCAGCTGAGAAGAAAGAATGTACGCGCAGCAAAGCGGTAGAATTTGAACAACAAGGTAATGCTCGAGTAATTATTACATAATGCTTCTTGAATAACCGAGAGTAATGCTTGAGTAACCGATATTAATGCTTGAGTAACTGATAGTAATGTTTGAGTAACTGAAATTAATGCTTGAGTAACTATTACAAAATGCTTGAATAACAGACATTAATGTTGAGTAACCGAGATTAATGCTTGAGTAACTATTACAGAATGTTTGACTAACCGAGAATAATGTGTGAGTAACCGAGATTTATGCTAAGTAACTATCACATAATGGTTGAGTAACCAAGAGTAATGCTTGAGTAACCAAGAGTAATGCTTCAGTAACTGAAATTAATGCTTGAGTAACTATCACATATTGCTTGAGTGACCGATAGTAGTGTTTGAGTAACTGAAATTTATGCTCGAGTAACTATCACATAATGCTTGAGTAACTGAGATTAATGCTTGAGTAACCAAGAGTAATGCTTGAGAAACTGAAATTTATGATTGAGTAACTATTACATTATGCTTGAGTAACCGAGAGTAATACTTGAGTAACCGAGAGTAATGCTTGAGTAACTGAAATTTATGCTCGAGTAACTATCACATATTGCTTGAGTGACCGATAGTAGTGCTTGAGTAACTGAGATTAATGCTTGAGTAACTGAGATTAATGCTTGAGCAACTGAAATTTATGATTGAGTAACTATTACATTATGCTTGAGTAACCGAGAGTAATGCTTGAGTAACCGAGAGTAATGCTTGAGTAACTGAAATTTATGCTCGAGTAACTATCACATATTGCTTGAGTGACCGATAGTAGTTCTTGAGTAACTGAGATTAATGCTTTAGTAACTGAAATTTATGCTTAAGTAACTATTACATAATGCTTGAGTAACCAAGAGTAATGTTTGAGTAACTGATAATAAGCGATAAAACAATATTGTTAAGCTAACTACTACATTATTGGAATAACTTTATTTGTATGCAGGAGAAGAAAGCAAAGGGGATGAGGAGAGTACAACTGCAAGTCAGAAACAGAAAGAGACAGAAAAGGCTAAAGAGAAAGGTAAGATTGTATGTATTTGTAATAGTTTTAATTTTCAATTACTTACAGTTTATTAAATAGCTTTTACAAAATAAACAATGAGCTCTAACGATAAATTTTGATATGTTTGCAGTGGGAGTAAATAGACTGTACCACAGGTGATCCTTAAAGAGCTACAACAATACCAGCAAGAGCATGGTTTATACAAAGGAACAACTTATGATGCTGAGCTCAACAACCTTTGCAAACCTCGTAAATATGCCAAATCTTGCGGTTGACATAGGCTTGTTAGAGGATTTAATTGATAGATATGTCGATGAAGACATATTTCTGCTGGCCGACGGAGAGGAAAGAAGGATGATAGTAGATGACGTGGGGATAATTCTAGGTATCCCCAGCAAAGGTATAGAAATAACACAAAGAAAAGATTCTGCCATAGTAAAGTCGATATGGCAAGAGTTTGCGAAGGAGACTTGTAAAAATAGAAATGAAGGTGAGACATCAAAGAGAGAAAAAGATGTCCTGCATAAGGACAACTTGACAAAACTTTGGCAAGAATATGCCAAGACCAACAATCCAGCAGACAATACAAATATGTGTCGTGCGTGGATGTTGCACCTGCTGGCAACATTCCTAATCCCAGACACTAGCTATTGCGCACCAATCTACATTATCCACTACCTAGATAATGTAACTGCCACTGGGAAGATGAATTGGGCAAAGCTGGTGCATGGGAGTATCTTCAAGAATATGAAGATGCTAAAGGAGAATGTCCAGCTAAGAAGGAAAGGAGAGAAAGGGGCTAAGAACACCCTGTACACAACAGGCTGTGTCATGTGCCTATGCGTAAGTGAATAAAATCATATTCAACTACATTGATACAATATTGACTATGGGGGTGCAGTTACATATGCATTATATTTTCTATATATTACATGCAGGTTTGGGCATATGAGATGACAAAGATGGCAAAGCCAACATTCCTTGACTCCAAGCCAAGGATAAAGAAGTGGGCTGCGCCGGTCGAGAAATTGATGGAATTAGTGAAAGTGGAGCCTAAGGATGTAAGATTATCTAATCTTTGTTACAAAATCTAATATACAACACTGCGAGTAACTCAAAATAGCCTGGGAGTAACTCAAAAAACACTGCGAGTAACTCAAAAAACACTGCGAGTAACTCAAAAAACACTGCGAGTAACTCAAAATAGCCTGTGAGTAACTGAACAACCCTCTGCGAGTAACTCAAAATAGCCTGCAGTAACACATTATTTTTTTTATATGTTGGACAACCCTCTGCAGTAACACATTATTTTTTTTTATATGTTGGACAACCCTCTGCGAGTAACTGAACAACCCTCTGCGAGTAACTCAAAATAGCCTGCAGTAACTGAACAACCCTCTGCGAGTAACACATTATTTTTTTTTATATGTTGGACAGGTATGTCAAATGATAGTGGTAGACCAGGGAGATGATTGGCATGCTGCAAAATCATCGAATGACATGCCAGAAAAAAGTACGCCAACAACCACTGAGGCACCAGCAAAACCAATCATCGAAGAGGGAGACACTATTGACACCTCCACCCTGGAGACAAGAATCAAAATGTTGGAGGAGGAGCTCAAAATACATAAGGAGATCTGCACAAGAATAAGTGTTGATAAATTCACAGAACTGCAATTGGAGAATAAAAGGCTAGAAGAAAGAATAGCCAAGTTAGAAGAAGAGAACAAAAACCTAAAAAGAAAGTGGGAAGATGAGGGTAACAAATCACAGTCACCTGGAAGTGGATTCCAGGAATTTGTAGAGGGTTTTGTCTCGGTGAATGTAGATGAACCGAAAGACGCACCGACAAAGGATGTCGCCCCACCGACAAAACGAAGAAGGCTAACCCTCAGAAGAAAATACGTAGAATCCGAAGATCATAGTGAGGACGGGAAAAATGTTGATGAAGAGGAGAACAAAGAAACAAAAGACAACAGTTCTACAGAAGATGCAGACCAAAAGAAACAAGAAGAAAAGGAGAAAAAAGAAACAAAGGACAACAGTTCTGAAGAACCAAAGTCTGCAGAAGAGGCAGACCAAAAGAAACAAAAAGAAGGGAGCCAACAACCAGAGAAGATAGCAGAAGAAGAAGGGCAGAAGAAGCCCAGAAGAAGATTGAAGAAGAAGACGATGGAAGAGCCAAAGATAGGAAGCATAGAGAAAAATGTGAAGAAAAGAAGGGAGGAAAAGGTAATTTTCATCTCCTTTCAAGTATATCATAACTGCAAGTAATGCTTGAGTAACTGAACCTAAAGCTTGAGTAACTGAACCTAATGCTTGAGTAACTGCAAGTAAGGCTTGAGCAACTGCACGTAAGGCTTGAGTAACTGAATATAATGCTTGAGTAACTGCACATAATGAATGAGTAACTGAATATAATGCTTGAGTAACTGAACATAATGAATGAGTAACCGAGAGTAATGCTTAAGTAACTGACAGAAATGCTTAAATAACTTGGGAAAATGAAGATTGATTCTAACATGGATTTCTCTATTGTTGTTGACAGCACAAGATGTCAAACTTCATAGGTTTTGAACATTTCAAGACAAAAGAAGCCAAAGAAATTGTCCATCACTTCATGGACAACATAGAAAAAATGTAAGAGAATTGGTTATTGTCAAATGTAAAACGATAACACATTAATGTTTCTATATCCAACTCGTATGTATAACATCTATAAAAATAATTTGTAGGTTAAAACGAGAATGGAAATTCAGTGAAGACACTTGGTGCACGGGGAAGGACCTCGCCGCCCTCCTGTACAAGGATCAAATGACACATTCACCTGTAAGAAATAAGAATGTAGTTTAACTCTTTGAAATAGATAATTTGGATTGCTAAACTGATAAAGCTTTTGGTTTTATTCAGGTTCTCGACTGCTTTGTACAGATGCTCAAGGAGAGCAAAAGCAAGCGAAGGAAGAAGGGATTGACGTGGCACTGCATGAGCACTTATGCTCCGGTAAGACAAATAAACTTTGTATACAAATTTACATGAAATTACAATATATAAACACAAACTGAAACTTATATATGTGGTTTTTAAACTCTACATTTGCAGCAAAAGCTATCATTTAATATTGAGGACATCACCTTGGAACAGATAGACATGCTATCTCCACTATTCAACGTTCCAATGAAAGATTGGGACGCAATGGACTCGGTGTTCACAATACTAAACAACGACAACCACTAGCACTTGTACGAAGCAAGTTTCAGGGATGGAGCACACCGGTCCTATAATTCAATGAGTTGGAGTAGCAAATCAAGAAAGGAATTCAATAGATGGGTAAGTGATCTATAAAAATTAAGTCCATTATAAGTGGATTGAAAGGATTACTGATCTTTAATTGATGATGAATAAATGTCTTGTTTTTTTAATGCAGGTGGGTATAGTGCATGACTTCTTTAGGGGTGCACCTGAAAAGGGAAGCCAATTGTCGCAGTGGAAAAGGGATTACCCGATCTGCCCACAGCAGGAAGAAGACTCACTTGACTGTGGGATCTTTGTCATGAAGTACCTAGAGTGCCTAGTAAATTGTAAACCTATGGACTTCACCTGCAAAGACATACCATCAATAAGGGCTGATATTTTTCAACGAATGATGGAAAGGGGGCAGCTGCAGCCTCCAAGAGACGATGAAAAAGCTGAAATCGAAAAGATCAAAGAAGGTATATCTGCTGATAACAATGGAGGAGAAGCTGAAGCTGATAAACAACCAGAAACAAAAAATAATGAAGAAACAACAAGTGTATAGCTGCTTTTGTATAAGCTGTTGTTCAGTTACTCACTGTTGTATAAGCTGTATATATCTGAATGTACAGCTGCTATTGAATGTACAACTGTTAAAAGTCTGAATTTACAACTGATCTTAATGTACATTTGATCTTGCTGTACATGTCATCTTGAACATATATTGATTTTGCCCTTATATTTTGGCTAAATGTTCTTGAATGCTTTAGATAACTTCATGCTTTGAATGCTTATGTACATCTTGAAACTACTACGAGTAACTGAGCTGAAAGTAACAGAATGCTTGAGTAATGCTTGAACACCCGACAGTAATGATTGAGTAACTTAACAAACTATTCGAGTAACTGAAAAAGGACTGCTTGAACACTACGAGTAACTGGAAAAGGGCTGCGAGTAACTGAAAAAGGACTCCGAGTAACTGAAAAGGGACTGCGAGTAACTCAAATAGCCTGCGAGTAACTGTCACAGCCGCTTCGAGTAACTGGAAAAACACTGCGAGTAACTCAAAATAGCCTGCGAGTAACTGAACAACCCTCTGCAGTAACTGAACAACCCTCTGCGAGTAACTAAACAACCCTCTGCGAGTAACTGAACAAACACTGCAAGTAACTGAACAACCTTCTCCGAGTAACTGGAAAAACGCTGCGAGTAACTGTCACAACCACTCCGAGTAACTGAAGAAAGCTCGTGAGTAACTGGAAAAACGCTGCGAGTAACTGAACAAAGCTCGCGAGTAACTGGAAAAACGCTGCGAGTAACTGAACAACCCTGCGAGTAACTGAAGAAAGCTCGCGAGTAACTGGAAAAACGATGCGAGTAACTGAACAAAGCTCGCGAGTAACTGGCAAAACACTGCGAGTAACTGAACAACCCTGCGAGTAACTGAAGAAAGCTCGCGAGTAACTGGAAAAACCCTGCGAGTAACTGAAGAAAGCTCGCGAGTAACTGGAAAAACGCTGCGAGTAACTGAAGAAAGCTCGCAAGTAACTGAAAAAAACTCGCGAGTAACTGGAAAACGTTGCGAGTAACTGAACAACCCTGCGAGTAACTGAACCAACACTGCGAGTAACTGAACCAACACTGCGAGTAACTGAACCAACGCTGCGAGTAACTGTATCAATACTGTGAGTAACTCAAATAGCCTGCGAGTAGCTGAACAAACGTTGCGAGTAACTGAACCAACACTGCGAGTAACTGAACAACAAAAAGGATAAAACATGTGAGTAACTGAATCCTATGCGACAGCTATAGAATAACTAGACAACCATACGAGTAACTGAATCCTATGTGAGTAACTAGGCAACCATGTGAGTTACATAAGCTCACGGAGAGCACAAGCAAGATTACAACATTCAAGATTACACCATTCAAAACACTACATCTAAACATTCAAGATTACAACATTCAAAGCATAAAAAGTTATATATTATACAACCAGATCGAATATAAAGAAGCTCCAACAACTGAACTTAAAATTCAGAAAAATACAGCCAGATCGGCTGTAAAGAAGGTCCATTAACTGAACATAAAAATCAAATAGCTACTTGTGAAAGGAACACTGGACAGACGAAGAAGCAGTGTCTTCTGCAAACTGAATGGGATTTACAGCTGATCCCGGTGCTGCTTGGTGTATGTCCCTAACGAAGAGCTGATCTGCAGAGTCCTCCGATCCAGAGTATACTTCGTTGCCAGGCATTCTGAATAGAGGGATAAGCTCAGTTGGTGTTTCTAAGAACTGATCTGTGATCCATGTTGTGATGGTCTGGTGATCAGTTGGCTTGAGGTAGATGATCCAACCTTTGCGAAGACTGAGTTGTGCGATCATCCTTTTCCAGCCCTTAGCAGTTGAAAGTGACCCGTTTTTATTCTGCATAAGGGTTATCTGGAAAGACTGGTTTCCGATTAGGAAGGTGGTTTTGCCTGGTTTGATCTAAAAATGGAGATGGTTCCATTCTATAGGAAGTAGAATGGATTCCACTGTCTTGTCATCAAGGGTGTAGTTGATTGGCTGGATGAATGGCTCCATGGTAGGCTGTGAAGAAATGTTAAAGGGGATCTGAGGAGATGGTCAAAGGGGGTGCTACTGAAAAATTGTACCTTATGAAGAAATGTAAAAGGGGATCTGAAGAAATGTAAAACTGTACCTTATGTAAACCGTAACAGTCACAGATGAAGAAGTGGACCTCGAGGGTGTCGTCGAGGATGGAGATGATGTAGATCTGAAAGCCACCCGCTGTGTTTGAAACTGTAGCAGTAGTGGATGAAGAAGAGATGGAAGGAGAGGGTGCCGTTGAGGATGGAGATGTTGCAGATCTGAAAGCCCCCCGCTGTGTTTGAAACTGTAGAAGTTGCTGATGAAGAAGAGATGGTGCCGTGGAGGATGGAGATGTTGCAGATCTGAAAGCCCCCCCCCCCGCTGTGTTTGAAATTGTAGCAGTTGCTGATGAAGAAGAGATGGAAGGAGAGAGTGCCGTGGAGGATGGAGATGTTGCAGATCTAAAAGCCCCCCGCTGTATTGTTGGTGCTGCAATTATTGACAGCAGTGAGAGTAATGGTCTGTGTTGTTGGTGCTGCAATTATTGACAGCAGTGAGAGTAATGGTTTGTGTTGTTGGTGTTGCAATTATTGACAGCAGTGCTCTTTACTGTTGGGTTGCAAAGATGCCAGCATACTCTGGGTTATTCTGACGACACATCACTGCAATTATTTATAGCTCTGTGCTCTCTCTTCTAGAGTTACTTTTTGTACAACAGACTCCTGTACTCATTTTTCTCCTACTATTACTTAACAACCCCTGCGAGTAACTGAGGAACCCCTACGAGTAACTGAAGAACCCTGCGAGTAACTGAAAACCCCTGCGAGTACCTGAAGAAAGCACGCGAGTAACTGAAGAAACCTTTTCGAATGTTGCTGAACCAACACATCGAGTAACTGAAAAACCACTGCGAGTAACTGAAAAAAGCACGGGAGTAACTGAAAAACCCTGCGAGTAACTGAAAAAACACTGCGAGTAACTGGAAAACCCTGTGAGTAACTGGAAAACCACTGCGAGTAACTGGAAAAGGCACGAGAGTAACTGAAAAACCCTGCGAGTAACTGAAAAAAGCACGGGAGTAACTGAAAAACCACTGCGAGTAACTGAAAAAAGCACGGGAGTAACTGGAAAACCACTGCGAGTAACTGAAAAAAGCACGGGAGTAACTGAAAAACCCTGCGAGTAACTGAAAAAACACTGCGAGTAACTGGAAAACCCTGCGAGTAACTGGAAAACCACTGCGAGTAACTGGAAAAACACTGCGAGTAACTGAAAAACCCTGCGAGTAACTGGAAAACCACTGCGAGTAACTGGAAAAGGCTGCGAGTAACTGGAAAAGGACTACGAGTAACTGCACCAACACTGCGAGTAATTGTGACACACTACGAGTAACTATGAAAACAATGTGAGTAACTGAACGAGCACTACGAGTAACTGAAATAGCAGATAGAGTAACTGTGAGCAGTTAGAGTAACTGTGAAAAAAATAGCCTGTGAGTAACTGGAAAAACATTGCGAGTAACTGGGACAACCCTGCGAGTAACTCTAACAGCAATAAGAGTAACTGACAACCCACTGCGAGTAACTATGACAGCAATAAGAGTAACTGTGACAACAGTAATAGTATCCATTGTACACAAAGACAAACACATAATATTCAAAAAGAATAACAATTGATCAGAAAACATTCTTTATAACATATTCAAAGTATACATACAATTGTTGGAGCACAAGGTAACACAAAGATAGATTACAAACACAAGTGAAGTACTTAGAAAGTTACAAACTCACTTTCATAAAACTACACAAAAAGAACAACCCCATTACATATTTGAACATGCCTCACAAACACACTACAAACTCCAATAAAAAAGATAGAACCACATATACATCAATAGCAACAGCAAGATCACCAGAACACGAGCAGTATACATAGTAGCAGCAAATCCCAATCATATAATGCACTACTTCTTAGGACAATTCCTGCTGTCATGGTTAACACCAAACTCTAAACAATTCTTGCACTGCCTCTCTCTTTTAGACTGTGCAATCTCAACTCCAGATTTAAACCTCAAATCTGTGGATTTGGGTCTCCCCTTAGTTTTACAAACATAGGGGATATTAACCTTGACAGCTGAAGAAGAAGCTGTATTTGAAGCAGTTACACCAGCACCTGCATCTGCACAACTATCAGAGACATCCAAATCTAACAGCTCCTTTTGCAATGCAAGCAGTTTTTCATGGCAAATATCTACAGCGTTGTTCCTACACGCTATGTTCACAATAGAATTGCAGGCAGAGACAAGCTTAAGAGTCCTCCCAGTGGATAGATGACTAACTGCAGCTTTGCCAAATATCAAAGGATGTTCTCTGTAGCCTTTGGTCCACCTCTTATATATGTATGGCTCAGGAAGAGTGCAAAAGTCACGACTCTTCAAATAGGACAGGATGTGCCTGCAAGGTATACCTTTGAATTCCAACATGTAACAGTTGCAATAAACAATCTCACTCAATGGATTCTTCTTCAAAATGTGGGCAGATCCAAGGCCACCAACGCGATACACTTCAAACACACCTTCTGAAGATTCCTTTACATTATATATCATGCTTTGATGAACCTCACTCTGAAAAATCTTAAAAATTGACTTTATGTATATACCTCTCATCTGCTCCTCCGGAGGCCAAAGTGATGACAAAGGGAGATTACTATACTCGTCTTCAAAGTCTTTGAAATTTTCAATCTCCCGTACATGAGAGTAAGCAGTCTCCAATGAGCATACAAGTTCAAATAAAGTCTTCTTACTGTTCACATGGCTTCTAATGAACGCATTCAAGCTCTCGCTCCTTTGCGTTGTCCTCATGCCTGCGAAGAAGGAAGACTGCATATAGCACGGGACCCAATCCGAACGCATAGCATACATGTCAGACAACCAATTAATAGACGACAGACCATAAACCTCAACAACAGAATGCCACTTCTCTTCAAAGGTGCCAACATCATCCACATTCCACACACAATCATTCAAGGAGCTTATGATCTGCTCCTTGTTAGGAACACCACCAAGCTTAGAGGGAAGCTTTTGTAGGATGTGCCAGCTGCAGAACCGATGCTTGCAGTTCGGAAAAATAGTAAGGATAGCAGCATTCATAGTCGGGTCTTGATCGGTTATGATGGACACTGGCTCTTTGCCAAAACAAAGTAGATACTGCTTGAAAACCCATACAAATGACTCATACTTCTCATCAATCATAAGAGCTGAAGCAAACAAGACCGTCTTACGATGGTGATCAACACCACCAAACATTCCAAAAACCATTGAATACTTGTTGGTGCGGTAGGTGGTGTCAAAAACTATCGCATCACCAAACAACCCACAATCTTCAACGGAAATAGGATCAGCCCAAAACAGATGAGTCAAGCAACAATCAGGATCGTTTTGGTATGTATAGAAGAATTTCTAATCGAGTACCTTAAACTTGGCAAACCGATCCAAGACCATGTCGACGTCGTATTTAGCTGCCTCTTTCCTCTTGCTACTGATGTGTCCATGAGCTTGTCTGCTAGTAAATGTCAGATTTTCATAACCACCAGACTCCGATGCCATCAATGCAATTTGTCTCGATACAGGTATGTTAGCTTGGCTCATGGAAGAAAGCATATCTTTTTGAGTTTCATTAAGAGATGAGTTACACTTCAAGTAACGGAGATGTGCATCATCAACAAGATCGTGGTTGTGTTCCTCAACAAAGGCAGTCACAACCCACGTAGATGAGGACTTGTCTAGTGTGAATCGGATCATGGCTCCACAACCACACCTCTTCACAGATCGCTTGTGCTTCTTAGACAGATTTTTCTGTAACTTACCCACTTCATCACAAACGGGGCTCAGCAGCCCTCTTGACCTCTTAGAACGGCCCATTGTACCTTGCTTGTCACAAACCAGATCTTTGGCAACAAGAATCTTAGTTCCCCGTTCATACTTGTTGTCATCTTTCCTGATATTAAAACCATTCATGCCAGCATAGCTAGAATAGAATGAAATAGCTTCATCTAAACTTCCAAAATGGAGACCAATTTTAGGAACTGTAGCTGGCGGCAGAGTGGAAGCACCAACAGATGGATAAGAATTAGCATTATCATTATCAGGGCCAACATTTGAATTGGCAACATCTGTATCAAGACTGGGATCCATTGCAACGTCTATCAGTAACTCAGCAGTACAGAGGAGTAAATCTGAAACAACAGAGAGTAACTCTATCAGGCCGAAGAGTAACTCATCATAACAAATGAGTAACTGAAGGAAGATTTGTATCATAACAACGTCTATCAGTAACAAAACAGTAACTCTGTCAGTCAGAAGAGTAACCCATCATACCAAATGAGTAACTGCTTCAAAAATGGAAAATGCAAGCACAAAATTGGGTTTACTTTAAACACCATGGTCAGAGAAATGTATACACATTGTGAATACAAAAGTCAGAGAGAAGAAAACACATTGGGCATACAATAGTCAGAGCGATGAATACACATTCTTTTGGATTTTCTACTATAAGTCAATCAGTATAGATAGATTAGTATTCTAAAGTACAAATCAGAATAAAATAGATATCAAGGTTGTAAAGACACTTGAATAGAAAAATCAGTATACACATTACAAATCAGCATTCTCTTGGAAAATCAATATACACATTACAAATCAAATTTCGAAGTTGGACAGACACACTTGAATAGCAACGATTTCAACTGATGATTATCAATATGTTCACCTGATATTCGGACGACAGCCAAATAGGACTCAGATGAGTTCAGAAACACGTTCGTCGCCCTCCTCTATGAAAACTGAGAACTGGAAAACCCGCCCCTTCTTGCAGTTAACGGATAAATGAACAATGTCGCTATTCTTCTAGGTCGGGCGCCGCTTTCAGATCGGGGCACTTGTCGCACTGTCAATTGGAGCTCCTGGATCAAAAAGGGGCGGATAAGAGGGAGAATCCGGATCAACGAATAAAGACCCAAATACTCTGCGACAGATGGATGGTATGAGCCCGTCTAACGGCGGATGCTTACCAGCGGCGGAGGAGATCAGAGAAGAATCGCCGGAGATTTGCAGGATCTTCC
Source organism: Alisma plantago-aquatica (assembly GCA_963693085.1). Classification (NCBI taxonomy): domain Eukaryota; kingdom Viridiplantae; phylum Streptophyta; class Magnoliopsida; order Alismatales; family Alismataceae; genus Alisma; species Alisma plantago-aquatica. The sequence goes on along the minus strand of OY856412.1, from coordinate 1,290,022,308 downwards.
GTCTTTGGTCGCGCACAGGGGAAGGAGGCGGACAATAGAATAGTGCCGCTGCGGCAGATGGACGATATGGGCCCGTCTAACAGCGGATTCACTGGAGATGGAAAAGCCGCCGGAAGAGAGGGATGGAATCGGCGGAAGAGGGGGTTGGAATCGTCGGAAGAGGGGGTTGGAATCGCCGGATATTTCGTCTTTGGTCGCGCGCAGGGGACGGAGGCGGAATAGAATAGTGCCGGGTAGCGAGTGTATGTTACCCGCGCGGGTAACAAATATTTAGCATATATATATATATATATATATATATATATATATATATATATATATATATATATATATATATATGAGAACGTTTTTAATACATGTGCGGGTATCTTATCTTTGTTACCCGTGCCTAATAAACACGGTGGCACACATAGTAAATATAGATGCCTGTCGTCCGGAGTCCCGTTTCAACAACAGTCTGGCATCCGTCGATTTCTCCTAATGGCCGGCCCTCTCCTTTTGGATCTACCTGGACTCCGGTGACTTAGTCTCAACATCTCCTCTTATCCCGTCTCCAATGGAGGATGGATGTTCGACGCCTTTTTTATTTGAGTGAGTCTCTATTCTCACCAGCACCGCCGCGGAACCGTCTTCCGACGAACAATTGGCCCGCCTCACCTCCTCCTCGTGGTAGATCTTGACTTTTAGTACCAGCACCCGACTGTCGTCCTCCTTCTGCTGTGTCTGCGGCTGATTCTTCTTGCTCTTCTTCTCTGCTCCGTACAACTCGGCGAGTCCCAAATTGAAGCTGGCCGCGAGTCCCAGCGCCGCTGGCGATATCTCCTGTGCCGATTGTTCGCACTGGAGAATGAAGACGAAGGAAATCTCAGATCTTTTATCACGACAACTATGGATCCTGTCTATGCACTCGATAATCTCCACTCTCAACAACATCCTACAAATCAACGCAAGCACGCTCATCTGCCAGAAAAACCCCTCTTCGCCAGTCCCCATACTGCCTGCCGGTTTTAGTATGCGGATGAATATGTCAAGAATTTGATTGTGCCTGGATATGAGACAACGATACAAAGGTCAGGATGTATTTGTTGTAGTGTCTGTGGCCCTTTTCTTGTCTCAAACCTCGGAACCGCCTGCCTGCGGCAGCAGCAAAGATGGCATTTGGTGTGCGGAGGACGATCATAGGTGTTGGTTCGGACTTGGGTGTCATCATCACCGGAATGTAGAGAACCTGGAACGACATTGCCTCCAGTTCTTCCTCCGTGTACTTGGTACAGACATCTAATAAACCCAAACTGGCAACAGGGTTTTGGGTGTCCGTGGCGGTATTCTCATTGGGCGTGTTGCCTCTTGCTAGCTGGTCCCTGGACTCCAAAAGCATTTCTTGCGTCCGTCGGGGAGGTGAATGCCTGTCAATGCAGTTGCCCGGAGAGATAACCTCGGCTGTAGATCTTTCATTACGCTCCCGAACTGAATGTCCAAGTTCTATCAGATGTTGTTGTTAAATGACATTGCATAAGCCACATTAATGAATTGTTAGTTTGCCTACTTTGTCCATCCTAACTTCCTTACCTAGATTTACCATCCGCCTACTACTACAGATCTAAGATCATTTGTTCTACATGCTTTGTCGCTGTTTTCAAACAACACGGTAAAATGTTGTCAATAAGGTATTTGATTTTATTATCATTTCAGTGAAAATGGCATCACTTGGTGAAGTTGCACGTCATGGTGCGTACAGGTGTGTAACTAGTGGCCACCACACCACATCCGTTGTTGAGTAGTCTCTCCTGGGATTTCCGTGAATTGCTGATCTCGCTCTCGTGGAATGAGTGAATGTTCTTTGGTGAAGGAGGTTGTCCAGTCCTATTTAGCCATCATCTAGCATGCACCACTTGCTTACAAAGCAGATGACATGAGCCCTTGGCTAAGGACAGACCATGTAGGGGCGTTGGTTGCAAGTGATGAAGGAGTGTGGGGTTGCTGGAAATTAAATAAATAGATAGTTGTCTATATATTTGCAGTAAATAGTAACCGCAAGTAGGACATATAAAGTAACTATTGGTAAGAAAAATAACAACAAGATATAGAAAGTAACTATCGGACAAAGTCATTTGTATACTAAAATATCCATACCACACTAAAAGTAACACTTTGACATAAAAATAACTATATTGTATAAAAGGTAACTAGCAGACACTGAAAGTGACACTGAGACACAAAACGTAACTATATGGTATGAAAAGTAACTATCTGGCACTTAAACTAAAGTAACCATCCGACATAGAAAGTAACACTAGGACACAAATAGTAACTATACGAACACTAAGGGTAACTATAAGAACACTAAAAGTAATTGTAAGTACACTAAGAGTAACTGTGACAGCAGAGAAAAGTAACCATGTGATTCAAAAAAGTAACTCTTATACTTTATAAAAGTAACTCTAACAGAGGAAGGTAAAATACATATCACAAAAATAATATGAATGGAACACAGAGTAAAATGGACATCTTATAAGTAACTGTACGAACACGAAAGCAAGTGTTCTATTAAAAAAAAGTATCTATATCAGAACTCGCTGACAGATAAAAGAGATGAACTCGTCATCGATAAAGTAATTATAAGAACACCTAGAGTAACCGTAAGAGCACTACGAGTAACTGTGACAACATAAAAGTAACTCTGTGCATTGAAAAAGTAATTGTTATACTTTGTAAAGTAACTCTTGTGGAGGAAGGTAAGTCAAATAGACGAAACCAGTGTATGTGAATCACATAGTAACAAACTGACATTTTGTAAGTAATTGTACAAACATGAAAGTAACTGTTGTAATCTAAAAATGTAAGTATTTTTGAAGAAAGAGTATTCATTGGACACAAAGAGAGACAAATATTCTTCAAAGAGTAACATCAAATTAAAGAAGTAGATAGTTGTCTATATATTTGCCTGGGTAAGAACATCTTATAATAAACCCAAGTTTATTATGAACATAATAGAAAGTTTGCTTTGTTCATAACGACAAATGAAATGATGCTCAACTTTCCAGCCCCACCATCACGGAAGTCACTTGTTCATTCACCTACAACTCCATTTGTTTTCAAAATGATGTCCTTTCATCATTTTTGGCATACTAATATCTATCCAATATCTGAGTGCCGACCCTATAATTAACTATGGGAACTCATTAGTCAAACTGAAGCATAGGTGAATTTGACTTTAAGAGATCATTTATTATGCACCCATTCACACCATTCATGTCTTTTTTGTCTTAATATTTTTATCTATATAGCTACCCTACTCTAGTGATTGTGTAGGCTTCTTGCTATGGATGTGTTTTGACCATATTTGCGCAACTGGTGTTGGATTTCCTTGCATGGCTGGGTTTAGTTGGAGTGATCTCTATCCAAGAAGGACGAAGAATAGACCCAAAGAAGACATACATGAAGAAAGTAAGCAAGAATGATATAAGACAAGTCTGTTTGTATCAGTTCTTTTTTTTCTACGGAATGGAAGAAGAGGACTAAGCAGCTAACAGAATCATCCTCCTCTTTTCCAAAACTTTTTTTCCAAAACCACCGCAGTAACAACCACCTCAAATGACAATCTAATGAATAATTCAGACCAATTTTTGAGTAACAGAATGCTTGAGTAACTGAAAAGTAATGCTTGAGTAACTGAAATTAATTCTTGAGTAACTGAGAGTAATGCTTGAGTAACTGAGAGTAATGGTTGAGTAACTGAAAAAACCGTGTGAGTAACTATCACAACCCTGGAGTACTGAAAAAACACTGTAAGTAACTGAAAAAGGACTACGAGTAACTGAAAAAAACATTGCGAGTAACTGTGACAATAATGCGAGTAACTAAAAAAAACCTGCGAGTAACTGTAACAGCAGTTAGAGTAACTGCGAAAACACTACGAGTAACTGAAAAAACACTATGAGTAACTGTCACAACCCTGCGAGTAACTGAGCAAACATTGTGAGTAACTGAAAAAAGCCTGCGAGTAACTGAAACAAGCCTGCGAGTAACTGAACACTGCAAGTAATGATTGAGTAATTGAACAAACACTGCGAGTAACTGTCACAACCCCGCGAGTAACTGAACAAACATTGTGAGTAACTGGAAAAAAAACCATGCGAGTAACTAAAAAAACCATGCGAGTAACTAAAAAAACCATGCGAATAACTAAAAAAACCCTGCGAGTAACTGAAAAACCCTACGAGTAACTGTGAAACACTACGAGTAACTATGACAAAAATGCGAGTAACTGAACGAGCACTATGAGTAACTCAAATAGCAGTTAGAGTAAATGTGAAAACAATACTAGTAACTGAAAAAGCACTACGAGTAACTATGACAACCCTGCGAGTAACTAAACGAGCACTACGAGTAACTCTAACATCAATAAGACTAATTGTGATAGCCTAGAAAAGAAACACTATGATTCAAACTCAGTTACTCTTATACTTTCTAGGAGTAAATGTGACAACACTAAGAGTATCCATTGCACACCCATGCGAGTAACTGAACTGAAAGTAACAGAATGCTTGAATAACTGAAAAGTAATGTTTGAGTAACTGAAATTAATTCTTGAGTAACTGAGAGTAATGGTTGAGTAACTGAGACTAATGCTTTAGTTACTCGCATTGTTTTTTCAGTTATGCTTTGAATGTTGTAAGAGTAACTCTGAAACCACTACGAGTAACTGATACAACCATGTGAGTAACTGAACTGAAAGTAATAGAATGCTTGAGTAATTGAAAAGTAATGCTTGAGTAACTGAATTTAATTCTTGAGTCACTGAGAGTAATGCTTGAGTAACTGAGAGTAATGCTTGAGTAACTGAAAAAACCCTGCGAGTAACTGTCACAACCCTGGAGTAACTGAAAAAACACTGCAAGTAACTGAAAAAGGACTACGAGTAATTGAAAAAACATTGTGAGTAACTGTGAAAATACTGTGAGTAACTGTGACAACCGTGCGAGTAACTGAACGAGCACTACGAGTAACTCTAATAGCTTTAAGAGTAACTGTGATAGCCCAGAGAAATAACACTATGATTCAAACTCAGTTACTCTTATACTTTGTAAGAGTAAATTTGACAACACTAAGAGTATCCATTACACACAAAGATAAACACATATTCTTCAAAAAGAATAACAACTGATCAAAACATATTCTTTGTAACATATTCAAAGTATACATACAGCTGCTGGAACACAAGGTAACACAAAGCAAGTGAAGTACATAGAAGGTTACAAAATCACATGCTCACGGCCCCACTGTCTATATACCCCCTTAAGCCTGCAATTTGTGGGGTGCCTCAGATGTCCATGCCCATGGAGTACTTGTCGATCTGCCTCCAATTTGTGGGGTGCCTCATATGTCCATGCCCATGGAGTACTTGTCAGATGATGGGTCGTCTCAGGATGAGCATCGTGTGTGCTTGTTGAGACCCGTCAGTGGGTTGTAGCTACTCTTCATGCCAATAAGAACTCCTACTTTTTCTGTAGTTGTTCAAATCAATCCATTTAATCACTCCTCAAGGAAACTTTTGGACGTTGTTCTTGCATGGTTGCCAAAATACTTATGAAAGCAACAGTTCTAATAAATATGTAAGGTTTACAATGACGTACTGAAAGCAACTGTTCTAAATATTACAACGATGCATTAGTTTTCTCCTTTAGAACAACCAACAAAAAAATATGACAATGCTTAGTTTCATATACAACCATCCCTAGCGTTGTATAATGTCTAAAAGTCATAAATTTTTCCATTCAATTGGGTGAAGGAGAAAATAGTGGTCTGGAAGTCTCGCCAATTTCCACGCACACTCTTGCTGCATATGTATTCTTTCAACATAGCTTAAGGGATACTGCAGTTAAAAGCCAACATTTAGTATATCATAGATTGTTATTCGTACAGGTATAAGACGGTAGATTTCTATGCATATACATATGGTGCACACTAGCACATAGATAGAAGTCAATATTCACAATATGTACTCCGAATCACATCTTTAGTATAAAAAACTGGAAACAAGTGTGGCAGACTTTATGTCAAACACGTAGCGGGCACATATAAGAGTGTATCTAGTTTTCCTCTTAGGCATCATTTTTGGATTCTCGTTGATCAACCAATACAGAAATTAGTATAGGATCTGAACACAAAGGTGGATCTCGTGTAGTTTGACTTCAGTATAATATGAACTCTCGCCATGAAATAGAGAAGTACTTCAGAGACATGATATAGGAGGTCATGATTTGAGGAACCAGTGGTGCGGCATACCCTAACGCACTCTGCTGATGGATCAGGTACGAGAAGCTCCCACTGGCGATGCCTTGCTTGTTGGGTAGGAGCCTAGCGAGGCCGAAGTCCGATACCCGTGGGTCGTCACCGCTCGGGTTGGTTAACAGGATGTTGCTGGGTTTCAGGTTGTAGTGTACAATCGATGGATGGAAGGAGTGGTGTAAGTGTGCCAGGCCTTTGGCGGTGCCTAGAGAAATCTTGAAACGTTGTGCCCATGTCAAAGGAGGCGGAGTAGGCAGTGCCGAGGCAGGAGGCGATCCTGGTGCTGCAATCGGTGCCGCAGTGTGCTGCTTGTGTAGGCGTACATAGAGACTTCTGCCGGGAGCGTAGTATTTTAGGAATCTACCTATGCACAAGGCTACTTGTCGAGTGCTATGTCGGACGGAGGCCTCATTCACGGTAGTCTCCCAGATCAAAAAAGATTCCAAACACAATCTCAGAATCCAGGGAGTACGGAGGACCTTGGTCTAATTAAGCACAGTAGAGGAGTATTTGGGAACCAATCTCAATGAGAAGTGAAGACGTTGGCGGAAAGGGGCTAAAAGAATAGGGCGATAGTGCGGGCGACGGAATAGATAGGCAAGGGAGAGGTGACGCCGCGACAGGGAGACAGAACGGGTTATATTTACAACTGTGTGCCACCGTGTTTCCAAGCACGGGTAGCGTAACTAAAATACTCTCCAGGTATTGAATAAACTCTCTCTCTCTCTCTATATATATATATATATATGACTTTTTTAATACCCGCGTCGGTAGCCTGGAGTTTCGCTACCCGGCAACCAAAAAAGTAACTCTTCTGGCCACAAAAGTAACTCTAAGATCAAAAGAGTAACTATATTGATAAAAAAGTAACAATATAACTAAAAAAGTAACTGCGCAGAAAATATACAGTCAGTAAATATATGGACATATTTTTTTATTTTGGTGGGGCAAATGAAACTATTTTTGGAAGAATTTTTTTGGGGAGCTAGATAAAATGCTCCTCTACAATTGCGAATTAAAAAAAAGTGACAGGAAGGGTTTGCGGGTAGCTACCCACGTGGGTATTAAAGATGAGCCATATATATATATATATATATATATATATATATATATATATATATATATATATATATATATATATATATATATATATATATATAGTCAGGCTAGAATACACTCGAGTGTATTCAGAGCATAATACACTCAATTAGTTTTTCACGATGCAATATTTTTTTTCCAGAAATCTAATTTGTTGATCTTCTTAAACATCTTGTGAATATCTCATATACAAAATTTGAGTACATTTGGACATTTATAAGTCATGTTATAAAGATCATAAAATTATGCATTTCAAATTAGTTTCACACGTCGATTTTGTTGTCCTTGGATGAGTGACTTACACTCATCCAAATGGGCTCAAAATTTGGATCATGAAAAACTACTTGAGTGTATTATGTTCCGAATACACTCGAGTGTATTCTAGCCTGACTATATATATATATATATATATATATATATATATATATATATATATATAGAGAGAGAGAGAGAGAGAGAGAGAGAGAGAGTCATGCTAGAATATACTCGAGTGTACAGATCGCACGAATACACTCAAGTGTGTTTGCATATCAAGACTATTTTTTGCAAAATGTAAACTATTGATCTTCACTGTCATACTATAACTAGGCTACATGCAAATTTTGAGCCCATTTGGATGAGTGCAAGTCACTCATCCAAGGGTAACAAAATCGATGAGTGAAACTAATTTGAAATGCATAATTTTTGCAGTCTTTATAATATGACCTATAAATGTCCAAATGTGCTCAAATTTTTCATATGAGCTATTCACAAGATGTTTAAGAAGATCAACGGATTCGATTTTTGAAAAAAATATTGCATCATAAAAAACTACTTGAGTGTATTCTGCCCCGAATCCACTCGAGTTTATTCTAGCCTGACTCTCTCTCTCTCTCTCTCTCTATATATATATATATATATATATATATATATATGTATATATAAAAGTACCATTTTGTGTCAACATAATGTGAGGTACTAATTTTTGTCAGAATATTTTTAGTACCAATTTATGTTAGAAACATTGGAAAAGACTATATTTACTATAGTACCGACTAAAAATCTTTATCATATGCATGAATCCAAACTTACAATGACCTTATCAGAATAAAGATGTTGACCTTAGATTCATATGCTCTCCTAGGTTTACAATTTTTGAAGCATGTATACACCAAGCTGGCAAACCACATCGTGCATGAACTACCGATTTGGAAGTAAACAAAATAAAGATTACCATCACTTAAAAAATGACCAATATATGGGGCACTCCTTGAATCAATGGTTTCTTTGGGTGGATATTAAATTTTGATTATGCCAAAAATTGATCTTTGGCATGCATGTATATTCTAGCTGTCAGATAAAATTGATTCACGTGCATCCTTACTAACCTCGATGGAGAAAATACAAACTACGACAATAAGCACAACTACTTCATATGCCTGATTGGGAATCAAATGTGCATCAATCGTTGCTTCCAAAATTTCAGCGTTACACTTCCGAAAGCAAATAATTCTACAAGATGTTTAGATTATGTATCTTCACACATAATGTGTAATGGAGAATAAACGGAGACAAACCCTCCTTATAATTTATGGAAATTAATTTCACATGTTCGGTATTTTTTAATCAGTTAAGTATGTGAAAGGTTCGTTTATAGATGTGTACTAGTGGGCACTAGGTGTTAGTTTAAGAGCAGGCATTGGGTTTAATACTATGAAGTGATTGGTTTATATTTCTCTTCTCAGCATATATACTTCTCTTTTCAACTTATAGTGGACATTTGGGGATGGAAATTAAGGATGACAATGACATATATATGGTGCATCTCTTGAAAAATTACACCATAACTCCGTTAGTGAAAATTTCAAAATTCCTGTTAGCTGCACACCACCAACAGAAAGATGTGATTTACTTATTATATCATGAAATTCGAAATTCCTTAGCTGCACTCCACCACTATATATATCATCATCCCTATAAAATTTTTGTTATTTGTTGTCTAGAGTAGCTACACTAGTCTACACCATGTTCTCACCCTTTTCACTAGTTTTCATGACACTATACTCTCTACTATGTGCGGGACACTCGTTTTGTGTATTTGGTTTTTGATTTCAATCGGATCGAACCTTGATAGTTTTCTCTGACACTTGTTTTATCGGAGAAAAATTATATAATATTTTATTATATATGTAGGTATTACAAAAATATGTCCCCACACATATACAAGTAGGAGGTGGTCATGCAACCTAAGTGAAAGTGAATGACATCAGTCTAGAAGAGAGAGTAGTTCTAGATTAGATGTCTAGAGCCTTGTTCAAATATACGATAGATGGAATAGATGAAATAAGTTTTGATGATATGATGTAAGTCTTATATAGATGACATAAGATGGTTATGATGATCTATGTTTGTCTTCGAGGACTCAAGTTTAGTTTTGAGGATTTGAGATAGTTTTGATGATGCAATTAACTAGGCTTTTATATGATAAGACATGATAAGTTAAGACAAGGTTGTGAGTCAACATGAGCCTCAATCTCTTTTGCAAAGGAGGACCTCCAGTGTTGGGACCAGTTATAGGGTTAACTCTAGAGAGAGTGAGACCTAGAGGGAGAAGGTTATAGAACCTAAACTCCAAGATATGAGAATTATGAGAAATATGTAATATGATATGTCCTAAACTAGACTACTCCTGAGTGATTGAGTTGAGTCACTTTATGCATGATTCCTAGAGTCTTGTTGAACTCTAGATGTCCTTGAGAGGACCAAACCCTAGTGACAGAGAGAGGCTATCTTTATATGAACATGTGAACATAAAAATATGAGAACCTATCATCTGGGTAAGGGAGAGAGACTCCCAAGACCTTGGAGGAGGTTAAACTATGTTAGTTCTTGTGAAGCCTCATGCTCGGGTTGGTGGTTCCATCTAGGACTCTAGTGGTGTAGGTGTAAGAGAGAGATGATATATAGTATGTCATGGTTAGAGATCTATGATGAGAATGTCATATCATGTTTTGGTTTGTGATTATGTGGCTAGAGCTTGTAAGGCTATGTCTAGTGCCAATGAGGTATACCTGAGAACCCTAGACTGAGAGGGAAGATATAGTTTGTACATATGAGATACTCATAGAGTTGAGTGAGCTTAGAGAGGCTGAGCATGGCACTACTCTCATGATATGGGTCAAGAGAACCTTAGTTGGACTAAATAAAGTTCCTATATATGTTTGATTAACCACTCACATAAGTTTGTTTAGCACAACAATGATATAATATATGTAAGGATGTGATCCAATCTCGCGATGTGATATATAGACATGATATGATGGAAACCTAGAGATGGTTTAATAGATATCAAAGTATAAATGGTTAACCTTATACATGAATAATGATGATAATGTGATACTGTTGGCTAATATTGTGACGAATCATTAGTAAATTTTGTAGTTTATTATGAGCAATGAAATATGATCATACGAATGAAACATGTTACATGAAGTGTCAACCATAGTGATTAATAAAGATGAAAAATATAGTTTGGCAGTTAGTACAACATAACAAAGATTACACCATGTTATGATCTATATGGATAAAGTGCGCTAACTATAGTTAACTCCCTCCTAAAAGGCATATGTTAATGTTGAACATGTTCTAACTTTTAGCTCAATAAAATGTTGATGACACTTTGATATAATGGGCTAACTTTAGTAACCTCCGTTAGAACATGGTAATATGATGTGAGAACCGTAATGAATGGGTAAAGATAAGGATGCAACCCTAGCATATGAGATATGTAATGACATAATCAGAGTTTCTAAACCCTAGTTTCAATATTTTATGAAGTTCCTTGAAGTAATATTATGGCTTGATTTCAAGGATGAAATTTCTTTTAAGATGTATATGATGTGATAGAATGTATTTTGGCTTAATTTCGAGGTTGAAATTTGTTTTAAGGTGTGTAGGATGCGATGGAGTGGACTTTTAGAATCCTTAAATTTCCAATGACATAAGTGAATTCATGCATGTTTAGTTATCTTAAGAGTTACAAGTGCTTTGATAAGGTTTGAATGGTGATTTATGTTTATATCATGATTAAGATCCATATATTTAATGTCCTTTGATGAATTTAGTTGACAAGTCAAATAGCTGAGTTTTATCACCAAAATTGAGTCAAATCTATCTTGGGAGATAGTAAAGCTATGGTTAAAATTTGGCGGTAATTGGAGCATCCTAGAAGGAGTTATTAAGGTTTGAAATTAGGGAAATAATGTGCTTTATTAATGATATATAAACCAAAGTTATCACTTTATTTAGTGTTGGATGCCCTTTGGTTTTGGGCTGGGTCAGCGTGGCCAACTTATGGCCCTAGATCCTCTATCCAGTGACTATGACTTCTAATAAGGAGGAGCCACAGATTCACTCAAATGCAGGCTCCATCACAACCGCATACGCTTAACCAATAGTCAGGATTATATATTCTACCTTGCGGTTACATATTGACTGCGAGCAACGACCACACATGTTGATGTTCTCACTGATCGTTGGTGGAGGCATGATTTTTTGTGAGTAGTTAGCCTCGGCTCACTTTGTGTTTCGGTTAGCGCCTGATTTTTTTCGTATTTGGTTATGTTTCAGGGGAGAACTACCTTCTCCTTTCCTCAACTTCTCCATTGCAGCCAGTAGGTTAGACGAGGAAGAAGGACACAGAAAAAGAAGGGACCTTGAGTGTATTTGGGAGGAGAAAATGAAGTTGAGGGTCGGAGGACTTGATCCCGCATGCTTACGGGTTCTTCCAAAGTCAGTATCTTGGCTGACAAACTAAGTTTTGTGGAAGATGCTCTTGGAGATAGCTTGAGTAGAAGGAAGTGATATCGGAGCAAATCAAGAAGGGAAACAAGTTTGGGGAGGTCTTATGGAGCTTTTGGAAGGTTTAGACCCCTTTGAAGAGGAGCAGAGGCAAGTTGCCTATTTGCTCTGCCGAATCCGAGCATGGCGACAACGCCCTACGGAGAATGAGCTCCAGCCAACGCCGAAGCTCTTTGAGGAGCCAAGATGGTGCGGGAAGGCTCCTAGAACCATTTGGTGTTGGTTTCAGTCCACAAGGAGGTCCTGGAGATAGTTGATCACTTGCCAAATTCTAGCCACTGTGGAGGCGGCTCTATTCCAAGTCCCGTGAACTCACATGGCTCACTTAGAACGTGAGTGAGAGAGAGAGAATAGACCAGTTCAAGCCAGGTAGCCGACAGTCCATCCAAATTTATGAACTGGTCGAATCAACCTAAACCTGCCAACTAGACCAACAGATAACTGTCTGGTGTAGCCGCAAGCCCAGGAAACCCAGGATGGAGCAGCGCCACCCACTAGATCCACATGGCGGCCTCCAATTTGCCAATAAAGGTAATTGTCTTCTAAAATATGCAAAATTTCAATAATTCATAGTAATTAGCTCCGTTATCAGAAAAATACAAATAATATACCAAAATTCTCAAAAAAATGTGTAGAGCAACGGAAAGCATAATATTAGGCTTTTGATGCACTCATAACCATTATATCACGTACGTGGTGAAATGCTTATATGATGGATAATAAATATCAAATGATGGCCTAAAATTATGAGAAAATACCAGTAAATCTATATTCATATTTATAATACTTTTAAGGTCTGATATTATGAGCATGATGCAATAAATTATGTAATTTGTTTTATATGTCTATCTAGGGCTAATAACCCTAAATGAAATGTAATAAATATGTACATGCTCAATAAATGATGGAATTTATGGAACACCCTCATATCTGTAATTGGAAGCTAATGTATATTCCTGAGATCATAATTATGCATATAAATCAGGTTACATGTTAAATGATCCTAAAATGATGATAAACTCTAATTTGAATAATGAATGTAACCTAAGTTAATATGTTCACATAGTAATGTGACACATGGGTATATCCAGTTAATGAACCATAATTTGGAAGATAACATTTGTAAGATATCTCCAAGACAAGAAATAATGATGGGAATATCCTAGTGAGCTAAGTGAACCCTAAAATGAACACGACTAGGGTTAAGATGATGAGAATCTAATGATTGTTATATATGATCTTATCTTTATCAGGGTTTGACATGGGATACATAGTTGACATCAGGAATGTGATATATGATGATAAGTTTATCTCTTGATCAAGGTACACCATTACCTCTTACTTGGCTTATTATACAATATGTTTGTGTTTTATGTGTGGTAAAATACTTGGCATATGATATTGGATGAAATGACTGTTCTTGTATGATATGTTGCTTGATTTTTTCCATATTCATGGCTATGAACACATGAAACATAAAATATCCGATCCATCATATGATGACACTAAACGCTTTGGTAGTACAGTGCATTGTAATGATCACAAACTCCTTGGGGGTAGATGATAAGGTCTAAAAACATCAAAGCCCTTAGTAGAAGATGTACGAGATATGTATTGATCACAAACTCCTTGGGGCTAGATCATAAGGCCTAAAAACATCAAAGCCCTTGGGGGCAGATGTACGAGATATATGATGGAAATGTGCTTTAAATATATGTGTTCTCTTTTGTTAATGAATATCTTTGTGCAAGTATACACTTTTTCTTATATTTGTTTAATGATGCTAAGTATTAGTTTTATCTTATTGCCAAGATATGATGAGAGGTATATATAAAAGACGTGTAGGCGTACTCAATATAATATTCTTGAATATTGTGCTGACATGTACCACATGTAATCTTTTGTTTAGGTTGTGGATATATGATCTTAAAGACCAAGATAGTTGTGAGTTGTGTGACGAGCTGATGTACAGGTGGACCTATTGTATTAAGATCATGTTGTTTAGTGGTAGTACATGTATATGTATAAGCCTGCTGTTTAATATGTAATATCAAATGTTGTAACAATTCATGTTGTAATTATATGTTGAATAATGAATATATGTTTTATGGTTTGTTTATTGTTCATGTGCACGTGTTACTGATTGTTTCCTTCTGACTTCCTCTGATTTTCTTCTTCTTAGCCTAGTATGGGGTGTTTAAATTAGGATTCTCGTAGAGGTGAGGTTTCAATTTGGACGTCACACGTCAGATTAAGTTTTAAAAAATCCGGAGACGTCACACGTGTGGATGAAGTAGAGGTTAAGGCATACATAGGGAGGCTGAGAGAAGTTGTTCTACAATACGAAAACAAGATTCTATGAAGAAGACAACCGTTCATCAGATTGGTGTCCAATCTAGATATCTTGTTCATCTATTCAGATTTCTTGGTGTCTGATTCAGAAACATGTCTTAAAGGTTGAGTTCTTCACTACAAAACAATGCATCTAGTTGTTGGACAACTAATATGCACAAAGGTCTTATAAGATTAATGCAAAGGGTATAAAGGGAAGAATTTTTTGTTACCCCTTCCCAAAACCCCAACCTCGTTCATCTCCTCGTTGACTAGTCAATGTCATGCAATGTTAATGTATTTATATTTGATTATCCTAGATGAAGAAATTCACACAAATTTTCCTATACCCACCACTACCATGTTGGTATGTATGACCATAAAGCCAATCATATGATGATTGGAGAATGGCATTAGATACATGATTTGATAATAATAATGGTAATTCTATCATGAGATGATGACACAAACATGATTAGATGTCTAAATAATGATGTTACTCGATGACATATGCCTTCAGGTTGAGGACCTGAACAGTGAGATCATATGTATGATATGAGTATATACATCCTTGTTACATCCCTAGTCAGTTATTACTGTGGAAGAAAAATACACAACAGTAATACATAAGACTAGAGTGTGTGTTGACTGATGACAAAGTCTCATTTGTCATGATATGTGATATCTAGTCAAGCACACATATACATACTAGTGAGCAGTGTATCAGACAGACCCACAAGGAGAGTGATACTTGTAAACCATTGAATGGTAGTCAGAATCAGCTTTCATAGTAATGGTGGTGATTGTGGTTCTTAGACCTGAAGTCACTACATTCATAACATGGCATTGGATATATTATGGCATCATCAAACTTAATCCTGAAATATGGGTTGCCATAACGGTGATGATTGGGTATCTTTGACACATGAGGATTGAGTGTGAGTGATGTAGATGGGATTTGTCCCTCCTATTAGATATTGATATCCAGGGCCCCTTGATAAGTGAGACTGAGAATTGTATGTCCATACTCATGTGGATTGATTACTAAAGTGTTTAGGTATTCAATTCACACAACCAACAACTGACTTCACTGTCAAACAAACATCTCAAGTGTTGAGACGATCTTCTGGATCACCAAACAACCGTCTCAAGTGTTGAGACGGGCGTCTGGTCTTTCAGGCTGGTTGGATTGAGATTTGCTGCCCAAACTAAGGATGAACTGACCGGTTCGGTTTGGCTCGGGTTACTAGATGACCATCTGGGTGAATGATACGACCGTCTTGCATGTGCAAGATCGCTCAGTTAGGCTAGAGAAAGGTTCTAGACACTTTTCCAAATTTGTTTGGATTGTACATTACTTGTGATGTAAGGAATTAATGTTTTGCATTAATTAGAAACAAATTGCCAATTTCATATGCAATCAAGAAACTACATGATACGAATGTCTCGCTATGCGAGACGACTATCTTTCTCATGAGGTAACCATTTCACAGTGCTAGACGATCGTGTCACTTTGTAGGTTTCAAAACATTCATGATTCCAGACCCTTTTACTCCCACATTCACAGGGAACCCTGACCCTGTCCTCTACTATAAATAGAGGGGTACAAGGGGGTTATCGGCCCACACAATTGGGATCAATGGCCCTGATAATTGTTATCCTCTCTGGTTGTGGTAACTAATAGAGATCCTGAGAAAGTCCTACCCATCAAAGTGAGGGATAACAAAGGAGGGAACAACTGAGATCAATTGTGGGAGAGCATGTCAGCTACTAGTATGCTGACAGAAGGGGACAACTCCTTCCTGTTAGCTTTGACAATGCAACATGGGTTATCGGTGGTCCATGTGGACTAATCTAGAGGCAGGAGTCCTTTGGCTGCTCTTAGGAGGATAACTTCAGCTTGTAGTCCGTGATGAGACCACAGGAGCCGCTGCAGAAGCTGTTCGAGTCTATTGTTCGCGGTGAAGACCAAGATATGCACAAACACCGTCCAAGATAGTTGCATTGCAAGGATAATGTCCCTAGACTTGCTCCAGTAAAAGGTATAACCTTGCAACCTTTCCTTCCGACATACATTGTTGTTGATGCGATTCTACTGGTTTCTAGGAAATAGGGAAATAAAATTCTTGTTTTCACTACCTATATTTGTGTCTCATTTCCTAATAGTGGTATCAGAGCCCTGTCAATCTACGGTGTATCTGGGATCTAAACTGATGTGATCAGATTTAGTTTTTCATTTTTTTATTGCATGTGATGAAAATATTAAAATGATTAATGTGCATATCCTATTAAATACCACATACAATCACAACTAATATATATATGATACGATATTAAATGCAATCCATACGTGTCACCCTAAAAATGTTTTGATGTTAGATTCTAGCATGGTTGTGGCCAACACCCTATATCTCTGTGTGCATGGTTGTGATTTATTCATGTTGTTAGCCACTCTCTCCTATTCTAAATGTAAATTAATTCTTTTCTTCCTATTTCCCCTTGAATGTAACTCGGGGTTTCCCATTTACAATTTAAAGAAATAACATAGTTTTAATTTATGCATCGTCGTGAGAAGCTATTCTGCACGAAGGCAAACCGACCGGATCGTAAGACAAACTAATAGACTGGAGGATTGAGGAAACTAGACGACAAGAGGACGAACCGATCGACTGATGGCCCAACCGTCCAACTGGAAGAGACCAGACGACCATTTCAGTAGCCCAACTGAGCATCCAGGAGGTGAGCTGATCGATTAAAGTGTTAAACCAATCAACCTGGATTGGACCAAGCATGGATCTTCATCAACAACATATTTCATGTGATGTGGACGTTAGGTGGTGGCAATTCCTTATGGCTCCAAGGAATTCCATTAGACTGACCATAACCATCACTCGTATATTTTTGATTACATGTTCACATTGTGGTTATAGCATGTATATGATACACACTATAGTATGTGATGATTGAATATGTATATGAATTTATATATAAAATCTCTCAATTAAAATATTATATCTCAGATGCTTTCCAAAAGAGACACACATGAAAAACTTGACCGACCAAGAATAGTTTACACCCTAGCGTGGTGTGCCGTCTATCTCATGGAAGCGTGATGGTGATAGTGTAGTTTTATCCATAGGGAGGTGCATTATTATTGTGTTGGATTTTGGTTCAGGCTTAAACTGGTGATTCTTAGAGAGTCTAAGCCTAGAAGCATGCAAATGATTATGGCAATGAGTGGCACATATCATCAATTCAAGAGTTGCATATGATGCAATTAGTATGATTGCCTACCTTGATAATTGACTATGGATGCTGGTGTAGGCTGGGTAATAGTTGAATTATTTTGGATCTTAACTCACTGGAATATTGTACGCTATAATATTCTAAATTGATACATGAAGGATATCAATTTGAACAAAATAATGGAAGCGGTAGTTAATTAAAAACATAATTAGTATCGTCAAAACTATCAATTCAAAAAGGTTTTGAAAAGTTGCAATATTCTTTTGTAGACAAACACAAAAAGGTTACAATTGTGATTAGTCCTAAAATAGGACAAACTAGATGGTATTAACTTTCAAATCCGGTTTAGGACTTTGAGAAGTGTTCTCAATGAGCAAAATCTCTATGTCCTTGAAATACCAGAGCTAGAGTAACCCACTCCACATACGCCTAAGGTTGATATGGATGCTTACTTGATGCATGTCAATGATGCCATAGATATTTAGTACCTTATGCTATGCTATATGAACTATGAGTTGTGTAAACATCATGAGAACATGTGCATTCTCAAGATGGTAAACATCTTAAGAATCATGTAAAGAAAATAAGGTATAATGTCACCAAAGCGATGTTTGAGTACAAACTGGTAGAGGGAGATCCAATAAATCCCCATATACTCAAACATGATTGAGGATATGGAATGACTAGGATTTCTATTAGGTCAAGAGTTGACCATGGATACGATTCTACAAGTCATTATGAGAATCATATAAACAATATTTGGAATATTGATGCTGACACATGAAAGAAGAAGGACAAATCCTTGATGATGATCACATGAAGTGATTCCAAAGAAAAGGCAAGGCCAAGAAGTGTTCTGAGGCTAAGCTGAAGTCCAAGTCTTCTACACTCAAATTAAGGAGAGGGGTAAGTGCAAAAGGAATTTGTCCTTTTCACTTAAATGGTGAAGGAAAGGAAATACCACCATTGTCACCAGTTGGACATTGGTAAAGGAACTATCCTCTTTGTATAGAAGATCTTAGGAAGAAGAAAGAGACAGAGATTTCTACTTCAGAACCTGAGAAGAAGTAAGCTATAACTGTGCAGAGCAAGGGTGGATACCACTACAGTTGGAAGCTGTCATTCAAGGCCACACGATAGAATTAGTGAATTGCTATTATGTACCTACCATTGATAAAAACATCATATGTCTTGTGCGACAAGGACATTATGTTTCATTTTAAAAGATACGATCTTTATGGCAATGCCCTATCTCTCACAAACTATATTTGATGGTTATAGAAACAAATGTGTATGACACATATACTGAATGACTTGGTCACTCAAACAATTTATACCTATAGCATTGTCATCTAGTGCACATGAATGAGAAATTCACTTCTAGATTTGAAAATGGTGTCGGTCTAGACTCTTTTGATTATTGAACCAATAAAGACATGCATATCTTATTTATTGAGCAATATGACATAAGAATCTTCACTAGATGTAGTGGAAGAGCGATTAATCTATTAGGACTAGTACATGTCGATCTACAATAGACCTTTTAGAATGAATGCTAAAGGTGGTTACTAGTGCCTCACTATATTTATTGATATGATCAGTAGATATGGAAAATTGTATTTAATGAAATATAAGTATGGATCTCTTGAAGTGTTCAAGGATTTCATAAATGAATTGCATAAATAACTTGGTAAAAGTATTAAGATACTTTTATGTGATCGATGTTGAAATATTTTAAACTAAGAGTTTGAGGACCTTCTAGAGGTGTGATAATGTATCACAAAGAACTCCACCTAAACATGATGATTCGTCAGAAGGAAGGAATCACACCTTGTTAAGGTATGATTATCAATAGAACTAGCTAATCTTCTAATTTCTTTTGGGCACATGCTAAACACTATATGTTTGCACCGTCTAAAATGGTTCAAAAGACACCATATGAGATATGGTATGGGAAGTGTCCTGATATGTCGTTGATAGTGATTAGGGATGAATGCCTATATAAAAAAGTTATTTCTTAAAGGGATTTATCTACAAATCACATAAATGTTAATTTGTTAAATACTACTCTTATCCCAAACCTACAACAAAGTTGTTTGTTGATTCAGATGATTGTATTCCTAATGAGGAACCTAGTTAGAAAGGAATCGTTGGGAGTAAAAGTAAAACTCAACATGTTGAGACAAATAAGAAAACATTGAACCTAAAGAGGTACACTGCGAACAATGAGAATCACAATTCGTTGTGGAATCTCAAATTCCTTATATAATATAAAAACTTATAGATCTAGTAGATCATTCCTTGAGTTTGAATGATTTACGATATCTTATAACACAGAAAGGAAATGAGTTGATCATAATGATGAGTCAACAAACCAATTAGAAGCTATTGAGGGATAATATTATGAGACATGGCTAGAGGCCATAAGATCAAAGATAGACTCCATATAAACCAACAAGATATGACCTTAGTGGATCCACTCAAAGGGGTAATACCCATTGGGTGCATTTGGGTCTGTGAGAGAAGACCAACATGGAAGGGTAGATCGATAGTAATAATCTTCAAACAAGTTGAACATGATGAAGTCTTTAACCAATTAACATGGTTAAATTCATCAGGATCATGCTTGCAATTGCAACTTAGTATGAATGTGAGATTTGGCATATGGATGTTAAAATTGCATTCCTTAACTGGAATATTGTATAGGATGTGTATGTGACACATCCTAATGGTTTTATAAATCCATTAATGCAAATAAAGTTTGTAAGATATAAAGGTCAGTCTTTGGATTGAAGCAAGCATATCAGAGATTGGATCTTCTATTTGACAAGATCGTCAAAGTGTTTGAATTGAGTCAAAATGAAGATGAAATCTATGATTACAAATGATTTAGTGGGAGCATATATTATATTCCACATAATGATGGGGAATAACATCCTTATCCTACAAATGTTAAAACCTAGAAAGGAAAGTACCTTCTCTATGAAGGACTTAGGAGAAGCAACCTATGTGATAGGATTGAGATCTATACAGATAGACCTAGAAAGCTTCCTGACCTAAGAAAGAGCACGTACATTGGTAAGATGTTGAAGGGTTCAATATTCATTGAGAGAAAACTTGTCCATGTTCCATGGTGTTAGTCTCTAAAGAGCCTAGTGTCTCAGTTCTTATGAAGAATAGGAGCACATGGATAGACAATTGGATCTATTATGCATGTACTCATCCTGTTGTCTCATATGTATTGGACATGATGAGAAGATATACCATTATCTCGTATGTATTGGACATGATGAGAGGATATCTAGTTATCTCATATGTATTGGACATGATCAGAGGATATAAATATACATGTCTAGTAGCCTTGTTGTACTGGACATGATGAGAAGGTATATGTCAGATACCAGTGAGAGCTATTGGACTACCATAAAAGAGCATCCTTAGGTGCTTGTGAAGCACATAAAGAATCAGTTCCTTAGTTATGGTAATATGGAAGAGTTGGTTGTGTAAAGGGTTACATCGATGCAAGCTTACAAGATGACAAATAAATAGTCACAATCAAAAATTGCGTTTGACCTTAAAATGAGAACTATAAGCTACAAGGGTTCCGAGCTACTGACATTTGTTTAAATCTACAATAGAATTCGAGTATCTCTGTGTTATGAGAAGAAGATTGGATACTATATGAAGTTCATATGGGTGAACTTATGAGGTTCAAACATTGATGGCTTAGTAGAAATATTGTGACACTGATGGATCTATATGATATGTTGGGAATTTCAGATAGCATACTACACCACTTCCGACTCATACAAAATGTCGTACAATGAAGAGATGTGAAAATTACAAAATACCGACTAAAAGCACATGTTTCTATACCCGCTAGAGTGCTTGCGCAGTAGAAACATGATGGACATGTTAAGATTACTTGGAGTGTGATTTTTGGGTGATTGGCTCTAACTGAAAGTGAGAGTATGTTGGTATGTATGCCCAGAGAGCCAATCATATAATGATTGGAGTATGACATACCTGATTTGATAACAATAAGGGCAATTCTGTAACATCCCTGACCTGGGTTAATCCTTAACCCTAGGAGTTTTGCTTAAGCAAAGTTAATTAGATACTTAATTTTATTTTGTGAAAAATAATTAAGGCTCAAGAGGAACTTATGTTTCAATTTTGGTCATGTTTGAACAATATTGAAGCAATGTTTGCTTGTTTTGGACTAAAGTGCAAATTACCCAAGTTGAGGGGTTAACTTGTAAATTGCACATGATAAGATGTTCCTATGATGTTGAGACATCATAAGAATGAATATGATGTAGTAGTATGGTTTCTACAAGTTTGGACACCAAGATTAAGCTTGTAAAGCAATCCTTGTGCATTAAAACCTAGTTTTGGTGTAATGTGCAGTTTACCCAAAATCTAGGGTCCAATATGCAAATTACCACTTCAATAAGGACCTTAATATTTCTTGGCATCATGTAGAGCAAAGAAAATGAGAGGGGCATCTCATTTGAATTAAGTTAGAGGAGAGAGAATCTTGATATTAAAATAATCAAGATTTAATCCTAATTGAAACCCTAATTTAATTTAGGGCAAAAATGAATGTATTAATTAAAGGGCCTTCAACCAAAATGTTATTGGTTGATTTTGTATAAGGAATGGACGTCCTTATGCCTTGCAAAGGCACGAAAATATCTTAAGTAGGTGAAATTCCACTCACCTTATTATAAGGAAAAGAATTTCCACTCAAAAGGATATATTAATATTATAATGGATTAAGGTGCTTATTTTCTTTTCCATTAATCCATGGATAATGGAGAGGAATTCGGTGGCTTTGAGTTGCCTTTGCATGCAAGAAAAACAAGAAGAAGAGGTGGAACCATTTTTGGAATTAATTGAATTTTAATTAAACATTTTCTCTTTCATCAATTTCTTATAAAATAGCCTTTTCCAACCCACCTAAGGGTCTTTTTCGGATTTCCTTTCTTCCATTGCTTGAAAAACCGACCAAGGAGGCTAAGAACAGCAGGGAGCACGTCCCCAACCTGTTGGTAAGCCTTTGATCTTCGTTCTTCATGATTTCATGGTGAAAATCATAAAACAATGTGTAATTCCTTCATTTCTTCACTCAATCTTCAATTCTAGCCGATCATTTCACTTCAAATTTTGAAGTTGAGCCTTGGAATAGTTGGAGAAGCTCCATCCACCATTAGAGCCGTGTATCTTGGATCTTGGAGATCAGATTTGAGGCGGGTTTTATAACTTAAACCCTTAAACATTGCTATTGCATCAATTCCCTATGCTTTGTTGATTGATTTCTTCAATTTGATACACTCTTGTTTCTTTGCTGCAATTTCCATCAAGAATGGTTGCTGTTCTTGGTTGTTCGAAGGAAGGGGATGATGACATCATCCTATATGCTTATCCAAAGAAAAGTACCAAGCCAAACGGTTTTTATAGCTACTCCAAATCGTTTTAATTTGATTGGTTATGCGGTTTCAGCAAACCGTTTAAGGGCAAACGGTTTGAAACCATTTGGGAGAAAACGGTTTCAAAACCATTCGATATGTTTGACAAAGCATTGACCGTTTGGGAATTTTGTTCCTAATTATGTAGTCTGATAACACACCAAATTTTAGGGATTAAATCCCAAGGAATCGAGAGTTGAAGGCAAATCAATTAGGCAATCAAATTGAATTAAGTGCTGATTTTCAATCTGATTAACTTGACCTTTTTGGGAAAACGGTTTCAAAACCATTTGAGATGGTTGACCAAGCATTGACAGTTTGGGATTACTGTTCCTAATGATGTTGGTTAATGACTCACCAAATATTAGGGATTAACTCTAAAGGAATCGTGAGTTGAAGGCTAATCAATTAGGGAAATCTAATTGGATTAAGTGCTGATTTTCAATTTGAGTAATTCGACTTTTTGGGCAAACGGTTTCAAAACCGTTTGAGTGAGTTGACAAAGCATTGACCGTTTGGTATTACTGTTCATAATGATGTGGTCTAATGACCCCCCCCAAATTTGAGGGGTTAACTCCCAAGGAATCGTGAGTTGAAGACTATTCAATTGGGCAAACCCTAATTGAAAACAGTGCTGAAATTCCAATGACTTATTTTGAGATTTTTGGGTTATTTGACCCAAACGGTTTCAAAACTGTTTGGGGATTACCCAAAAGGTCTCAAGAACGTTTGGAGGTTACCCAAGACCGTTTGGAGGTCTAGGGTTGGATATTATTAAGTGTTTGAAGGTTCAAAGATATGATACTAACCCTAATCGGCTAAGTGCTGATTTTGCAATTGATTGAATTGATTGTTTTGGGTTAATTGACCCAAACGGTTTCAAAACCGTTTGGGGATTACCCAAACGGTCTCAAGACCGTTTGGAGATCACCCAAGACCATTTGGATGTCTGTGGTCAAGTATAGTTGACCAATTGAAGGTCCAAAGGTACCAAATCATATTGCAACTAAGTGCTGATTTGTTGATCAACTCGATAGACCAATTCTTGATGATCTTTCACTAGAATCCAAAGGTTGGATGGGACAAACGGTATCAAGACCGTTTGGAGCGTTTGGTGGTCACCCAAGACCGTTTGGAGGTCTAGGGTTGAGTATGTTTAGGTGTTTGGAGGCCTAAAGGTACCAAGTTGATCTGCAATAAAATGCTGATTTGGTGATCAATCCAATGATCCAAACCTTAATTGGATGGCTTGTATTTGAGTGATATGATGGGGAAATGGTCTCAAGACCGTTTGGAGGTCATCCAAATGACCTCAAGACCGTTTGGGGTCAGGTCATACCCAATTTGGATGATGGTTCAATGGTTTCAAAGCAACTAGTCTTACATTGATTAGTGTTGATGGATCATTGATTCCAAACCTAAATTCAATTGAATCAAACCCAAATTGATGATCAATTGAGGGTCAATTGAGGGTCAAATCAGTTGAAGGTTGACTTATTAAACTCAATTGAAGTATGAGTATAGGTCCAATTGATGATTGGTTCCATGAATCCAATGATTGAAGGAATCAACATTGGAAACCCTAATTCAATTGGATGCTTTATGTAATGGAGGTCCAATGTGATTGAATCTCTTGAGAATTAAGATGATGAATGATCCATTGATCTAATAATGATTAGTAATGATAATTATGAAGGTACAAAGGTTGAAACCCTAATAGTACCTAAGTGATTAGTGTCAATCAAGGGATGAATCCCTAATTGTTTATAGGACCAATGACTTGGTACACTATGTTAATCATAGTTGTATGCATTTGATTGAAGGGTTGATGTGACCTAATCCAGTTGAAAGGATTAAAGAATAGGATGCATACATAAATATTATTCATGTGGTGATCCTTTGTAGCACGACCGTGCAAGGTAGCACGGCCGTGGTAGCTTCACTTTGCACGACCGTGCAAGGTAGCACGGTCGTGGTGGCTTCCCTTTGCAAGGTCGTTCTTGGTTGCACGGCCGTGGTGCTCTATGCTTGATTTGGAACTGATTTGTAAGTGACCTAAATGACCAATACATTGCATGATGAATGTGATGATCTAGTGCATAAGTATTAGGATGGGAAATACTCTAATACAAGCTAAGGGAATAAACTCAAGTAAGATTAAGGTGTTGAGGGAAGTGATACATCAAGATATGATAGATGTCATATCCAACACCCCAAATGCTGGTATACCTTGTTGTGTTATAAGTCCAATATAATTGGATGAATGATACATGAGATGTATGATGGAAACCCTAATCCTGGTAAAGGAATAAGGGTGATACCCTTGAAATAATGATACATTTGTTTTGCATGGTGTTGATAGATAATTGACGTACTGCTATCATATGTGCTAACCATGCAGGTATCATGAGATGATGGGCATAGCCAGGTATGAGTTATGATGTGTTATTAATTTGAATTGTTTATTGGGCCTTATGTGCCATAATATACCTTGTTGTCTGGTAAGAGGTAGAAAGAGAGTTATTGGGCCTCAAGTGCTATGATGGATGCTTGTGCAGCAAGTATCATACTTACCTTGGTCAGATGACCTAAAGGTGTTAATTACCTGAGAAAGTGGTAACAATGCTCAGGTGATGAGCTAAGGGTTGAATACCCAGGATTACATGGTTATGATATTAATAGTATGAGGGATTGAGATCCCAATGTATTACAAAGATTAAGAAGTATATTGCTGAAAATAAGTACATGTTTCTTTATAGCAATTGTGTTAATAAGTTATGTTTGAAAACTTGGCTGATGCTAAAATAATATGATAATTTACTTAATTAATCAAGTGAAATCTATTCATGTAGTGCTCCGACCATAGATCCATCATCGTCAAGAATAGGTGACGGTGAAACGGGTTGCTCTGCAGCAAAAACCCGGATTACATATTTTTGAATATGTGGGGGTAATGGGCAAACATATCCTTATGCCCCATAGGATTGGCTACGGGTCATACCCTATGCATGGGATTGGTTACGGACCATACCCCAGTAAGAGTATGGCTACGGGCCATGACTCCATAATAAAATACCAGGTATTGGCTACGGGCCATAACCCTGAAGAGAGTATATGCTACGGGCTATAACTCTATAGCTAGATGCCACTATACCATGGCAAGCTATTTTAGTAGAGACACGAGATGTCCTGCAAGTTCTCTCGCACTGACTGGGAGGCAGTGAGGTCATGGGAACCCGACTCTTACCCAGACCTTGTATGGTACCAATTTCGACTCCTAGAAGTGATCGGTTGGAGTATGAGGGGTATACCTCATCTCCTCAGAGCTTAAATTTATGTTTGCAAAATGTAATCAGCCGAGTAGCGTATTTGCATAAGTTTGAAATACGAGAATCACCGGTTGATGTTATCCTGCTTAGCATGTTCTAGATGCATAAATGTTATCTGTATTATTCAATTCTTTATTGAATAGTGACATGCGGCTTAATCAAGTTATAACTGATATACTTGTATATGAATGTTACTCTAAACTGCATAGATATTGAGTTATCTGCTGTTGATTACATATGATTCCACTGTTGAGTTTATTTCCATTAAACTGCAATAACAATGTTTTCGGCAGAGAGTTATATCTCTCGCTGGGGCAATTTACATATTGTCTCACCCCTGTGGGATCAACATTTTTAGGTAACCGCCGACGAAAAGGCAAGGAACCTATTACAGAGAAAGAGCAGCAGCAACAGTAGCAGGGACAGTAGTAAATCCCAGGTGGGGATATGAGCTATCAAGTTGTATATAGATAGTCCTATGAGTCGTCTCTGTACTCTCGGGTCCTAGGAGTAGTGTTTTGATGGATCGGTCTGAGATTTTGGCTTTAAGCCTTGGGGGTTTTATACTACCTGTGTACAGTTAAGACAGAGTAGTTGATGTTTGTATCCCTCGAGAAACAATAGTACATGAGATGTATATATGAACCAGGATGTAAAGTTTTACTTTGGTTCTGAATGAAAGAGTTTTCCTGTGAATGGATCTCTTTGCAAATGGTTTCAATTTTTACTGATTTTTGCTAATCCGCTGCTTGATGGACGCTTCCGCATTAGTTAATCTTGTGTTTTATGAGATGGAAGCTACAAATTCCATCTATTATGTTTGTCTCAGTCATGAGATGATACCACAAACATGATTAGATGTCTAAAGAATAATGTTACTCGATGACATATGCCTTCAGGTTGAGGGCCTGAACGATGAGATCACATGTATGATAAGAGTACATACATCCTTGTTATGTCCCTAGTCGGTTATTATTGTGGAAGCAAAATAGACAATAGTGATACATAAGACTAGAGTTTGTGTTGACTGATGACAATGTCTCACTAGTCATGATATGTGATATCAAGTCAAGCACGGAGATACATGTTAGTGAATAGTGTATTGGATAGACCCACCGTGAGAGTGATACATGGAAAGCATTGAATGGTAGTCATATACAGCTATCACAGTGATGGTGGTGATTGAGTTTCTTGGACCTGAAGTCACTATATTCATCACATGTCGTTGGTATACGTTGACATCATGAAACATAATACTGAAATACATGTTGTCATAATGGTGGTGATTGGGTAGCTTTAACACATGGGAATTGAGTGTGAGTGATGTAGATGGGATTTGTCCCTCCTACTAGAGATTGATATCCAGGGCCCCTTTATAAGCGAGACTGAGAATAGTATGGCCATAGTCATGTGACTCAATATATGATATGTGAGCTCACCTACATCTCAGATAGTCTGCTCTAGTTCAAGGAACATGGATTGAACATAGAGAGGATGACGATTCCATGCCTTGAGTTAAATCCGGATATCAGAGGCAACGAAATTATACAATCATGATAACACTATTCATGGATTATAGGATGAAGTTGTTCTCCAACTTTCTAAATGATTTGGGTAGCAATTATGTGTGACCAGACACCACTTTTTGCTTGTGATGTCAAAAGTTGTTATAGACATTCACCGCCAATGTAATTCTGGACCTATAGGGTCACACACATAGGATACACTTGGATTAAAGGAGTATATTCATGGATGACGTTTAGGTTGAATGCTAAAGGTGTTTAGGTATTCAATTAAATAATAGATCAACTGTCTGGACTCAGAATCATCAAGTTCAAGTGTTGGATTGACTGATTGGAGTGTCAGACTGATTGTATTGATTACTAGAGTGTTTAGGTATACAATTCACACAAGCAACAACTAAAAATAGCCATCTCAAGTGTGTCATCTCAAGTGTTGATACGATCATCTGGAGTGCGAAACAGCCGTCTCAAGTGTTGAGACATGCATCAGATTTGTTAGGCTGGTTGGATCCATGATTGGATTCCCAAACTGAGGATGAACTGACCAGTTTGGTTCGGCTTGACTCACCAGACGATCGTCTGGGTGAACGAAATGATTGTCTCACATGTTCAATATTACTCAGTTATGCCAGAGGAAAGTTCTCGATGCTTTTCCAAATTTGTTTGGATTGTACATTGCTTGTAATGTAAGGAATTAATGTTTAGCAATAATTAGAATGAATTGACAATTTTGTATGCGATCAGAAAATTGCACGAGGCGATCTTCTCACCGTGCGAGACAATCGTCTCTCTCATGATACAACTGTCTTGTAGTTTGCAGGTTCCAGAACATTTATGATTCTGGACCCTTCTACTCCCACATTGACTGGGAACCCTAACCTTACCCTCTACTATAAATAGAAGGGTATTGGGGGCTTCCCAACACACACAATTGGTGTTGACTCAAGGTCAAGTTAGTCAATTTTTACTCAAGGTCTAAATTGAATAAATTCTCATTTTGATGATGACTAACCTTTCCATTTCTTTGTGTCTAATGCTTCTACTTGAGTCATTTCATATTAGGTATAGACACACTCCAAATGCCCTAACTTGCACATTCTATCTTGGAGAAAAGACAAGTCAAAGTCAATACAAGTGCATGTTTTTGGAATATGATGTAAATCCATTCGAATCATGTTGTAAATCACTTGTAATGATTGTATGACTTGTAATTAAGCTTAGAAAAAATCAGGAGCACTTAAATTGAATATTTAAGCACTTTAATGACATTTTTCAAAATTCATTACATGCTATAAATCAGACCCTTGATAGATTTTGAAAATGTCTAGATTCGGTCGAGTTACAAACTCAATCGATCCATTTAGTTGAGTTACAAACTCGACCGATCACACTTTACAGAATGTAGAAAAGTGTTTTTAATGGTTGGAGTGTTTTAAAATCGAAAATATATCTGTTGCAACACCCCAAATGATTAGTATTCATCCTTAAGTGTTCCTAAAGGCTTCTAGGCATCCTCAACTATAAATAGGACCCATTTGGATTCATCCCATGGTTATCCATACACTATGAAGGCCCCTATTATATAGTTGAGTAGTTCTAAAGCCTCCTCTCTCTCTCTAAGCTTAATCACTTGCTACATCCATTAAAGTGAGTAGGAGATTTGTAAGAGAGCTAGTCCTACATGTATATCTTGTGAGGCTCTCACTTACACAACCTCTCTATCTCTCTTTCAACCATGAATATGAAGGTTCTATCTCTTAGATAAGAGAGGTGAAGAAGAAAAAGGGAAGGAGTCCCTTTGTGAAGATCAAGGTTCAAGACTTAGAGCAAGAGTGGGTAAGCCCTTGGTGAAGGAATAAGACTCCTTGCTCAAGTGGTTAAGTCCTTGGTGAAAGCTTCTCCGAGTGAAGGTGAAGTTAAATACTGAAGATCCAAGAAGAGTGGATAATTCCTAGAAGGATGAAGACTTGTGCAAGAGTGGGTAAGTTCTTGGAGAAGGCCAAAGACTTGTTGCAAAGTGCATAAGTCCTTGGTAAGGTTGAAGACTATTTGTATTGGATAGGTAAGTCCTTTGGTGGGTCATGTGTTGTAACTCTTATAAGTGAATATATAGAGGAAGATACACTTAGAAATCCTAGAGGTTGACCTCTCTAGGTAGTACACTGACATACTCATAGTTTGGAGTATGGAACCACTCTGCATAGCTCGTCACTTGTTGCTTGTTCAATCTCTCTCTCCCTTGCTATGTATGTTTTAGTTGCACTCAAATTTTCTATTTAGCAACCTTATCTTGTGATATAACTTGGAGGTCTAATTAATTTTATTTAATTGCATTAAGCTCTATTCACCCCCTAGAGCATCCAATCACCCATCCTAGGATTCAACAATTGGGATCAGTGGCCTTGACAATTTTTTCCTCTCTGGTTGTGGTAGCCAATAGAGATCCTGAGCAAGTACTACCCATCAAAGGGAGGGATGCAAAGGAGGGAACAACTGAGGATCAATTGTGAGAGAGAATGTCAATGACTAGTACGCTAACAGAAGGAGACAAATCCTTCTTGTTGTCTATGGAAACACAACATGGAATCCTCAGTGGTCCACATGGACTACACTAGAGGCATGAGTCTTTTAGTTGCTGCTAGGAAGACAATGCCAACTAGGAGTCTCTGGCGAGACCACATGAGCCGCTGCAGAAGTTGTTCGAATCTGCTGTATGTGGTGAAGACCAGGAGCTGCACAGCCACCATCCAAGATAGTTGCATTACAAGGGTGATGTCGATGGACTTGCTCCATGACAAAGTATAACCTTACTAGGTTTCCTTCCTAGATACATAATTGTTGACGCGATTCTGCTAGTTTCTGGAAATGGGTAAATAAAATTTTTGTTTCCACTGACTATATCTACGCCCGACTTCCCAACACGCCACACCGTCATTATTGGGACATGACATTTCATACCATATTGGAGGATCTTATCACCTTTATTTTGTTATCTAATCCAATAGTGTTTGTTTGATATCTCAGTAAAGAGGGTGAAACCCTAGATGTGAGGAAAGTTGGATATTTACGAATATATATCGTGAAATCCATTTGAAGGGATTTTCTCGACATGATAGACTTTAATTAATCAATTTTACTCTATTAGATGATGTAGTTGATATTCTCGATTTCTTCCTAGATGACAATAAATGAAAAGAATTGTTTTTGAATTCAGTTTATAGTATACCTCAAACCATGTTCTAACTATGATCTTAAATTGTTTATATGATGACATGGATATAGATATCCATGTATCTTGAATAACAGAAAATTTATAAGTTGATTGAGAATCTTCTAAAGTTCTAAATTATTAAGTTATTCGGGTTCTTGAACAACATTATAGCTGAAATTCAGATTTAAGCTTAATTGATCTTACTTATGTTCCTAGTGCATTTAATTCTACATGTTTGATCTCTTTGATTTGATATATAAACAACAAAGTTTCTAATTTTCATAATATATATCCCGTGAATAGCAAGTAATCGAGGATGGAAACCCAATCTAGTATGCTTTTAAAACTATAAATATCTAATTTAATATTAAATGGCTGATTGAGATGATTAATGTGATATTGTGGGTTTTTAGCTAAATATTATCTTATATGCATGTATGATTTGTTTATGAGATTCAGATTCTCTAATTCAAATACTTGTCATGAAATGATAAGTTATTATGCTATTGCAAGCAGAGAGATATGACATGCCCTAGATTGGGATGTTATTGATGCCATGCATATATGTGTGAAATGTTGAATGAGAATACTTGTTTAGTAGACAAGCTATATGTTTGAATACATGAGAAATTCTATATGTGCATGAGTAAGGACTAAGAAAAGGGTAAACAATTTGTTAAGCATTCAGTTCAGTATTTATCAGTGAATTCAGTTCAGTAGTCTAAGTAGTCAGTAAGATACAGAGTTAAAAGAAATCAGTCTAAGAGAAATATATAATCAAGTTATAATAGACTCAGGAGCCCTGAACACCATAGAATGCCTATGAGAGGTCTGCGCCTTAGGGATGAAACGACCTAACCCTGGTAGTGTCCAGTGTACGGGGGTCAGAACGTACTAAAAGGTGGTACGGGGGACGAAGCCCTAGTGGAAGTCTCTTAAAAATACAGTATGTAGTATCCAACATCAACCAGAGATCATGGTGGCACTAGAGTATAGAAAAGCCAATAGGTGGCTTGACTCTCTTCCTGTGTGCTCAGGTTAGAGGAGGAGTCCAGAGGCTAGAGTGCCATTACACTGTTGCAGACCAGTGACGTAGTCAGACTTAGCATTCTCGGGTGTGTCAACTAAGTCTTATACGGTGTGATCGTGGTGCACTATGAGTCTTCATATGTAGAGTACACTGCATATGATTAGGGCATAAGCTAAAAATATGATCATATAGGTTTAAAGAGTTTCTTATAAATAAAAAGAGTTAAAAAAGATTTGAGTACAATTTCGTAGCAGTTGTTCTTTAAATGTAATATCTACATTCTCTGTTATTTTAACTGTGTTGTTTTAGATATGCTCAGTGTAGTAATTACTGTTGTTATAATTGATATCAGTTGCTCAAATGTATAACTATAATTATATCAGTGCTTTAGACTGTTTCTTTGAAGTACTCATTCACTGAGCGAGTAGGCTCACCCCTCTACTCAAAATTTTTAGGGAAACGACGTGGACTTGAAGATATCATTGCATCAGAGTAGATCTGCCACAAGAGTTAAGTCTGAGTATAGTTAAGTTCAGTCCGTCCTTGTCACTCTAGGTCCTTGCAAAGAAATAAGAGAGAGTTGTAAATGATGATGTATAACATTATTCCTCTTTTAGTAATATATGTGAATCAGCAAGTCTTATGTGTTTAAAAGTATGAGAAACATAATGAATGTTTGTCCATGCATTTTTACTGTTGAAATCAGATTAGAGAAATCAATGTTTAGATTCTCTTGTAAAGTTAGTTTATGTGATTGCTTGCGAGAAAACAAAGAGTTTGAATTAAAAAGGAAAAGTCGGGAGTGAACTTTGTATTAAGTGTAATTCTCATAGTCATGCCCTAATCTCATGATTAGTGGTAATTGTGAGATCGGGGTGTGACACTCACCTTTTACGATTTCTCATTAAGCATATTCAGATATGCTTCCACTATTGTTGCAGCTGTTCCTCATGCCTATCCTTCATATTTTGTCCTTTCCCTTCAACATCCATTACTTTCCCTCTGCCCGACTCCTAACTAAAAGTAAAATGGCACCAAAGAGGAAGTAGATGGAGAAGACATGTCAAGGAACCAAAATCCTAATCCGTGAACCAAATGTATTATCAAAGACAAAATGTGGAAGCGTGAAATGCTTAGCATACATGAACATATAATAAGATAAAATCACCAACATAGTCCCAACATTAAAAAAATATGATTAATGGAAACCTTCTTTATTACAAGATTAAATCACAAATTGAGAATACAATTTATACAAGTCAGATGATGTACAGTAGCTAGGACTTCTCACAGGTACACCTAAACATATGCTTAGAAGCCATAAACTCCCAATCTATCTTTGAACCTAAAAATATGTGAAACAAGTGGGTCAAAACACAAGGTGTTGAGTACAGGGAAGAAAGATACATATACATAAGCTTTGCATAATTTGGAAAGACTTGCAGAAGTAAACGAATGAGAAATAAATAGGTTAATTACTTAGCAAAGTGAGAGCCCAAGTTTTAGTCAATTTACTCCAATTATACCAACAATATCATGCATCATAAAGCCTTTGATCAGCTTCTCATCAGAGGGTCCGTGAGGGTGCTCAAGATTAGCTAGCCATATTCGTAAGGGACCTCAAGGCTATCCCCAAGAGATAACCCTTGTATCAGCATGGTACACCCTACATTTACAACTCAAGTAAGACGTCCAACCTTCTTTGGTTATCCTGAGACTACAAGTAGGTGCACAAGGTTTGTATAATGCAGATCTACATTATGTGTGCATGTTATAAAATGATGCCACGAGACAAACATCGAGTATAATACTAGAATACTACATGACAATATTTAGCAAGTAAACAAGTATACATATGTATCACATTTCAAGCAAGAAATCCATAGTCATATAAATATTAAACCACATACCTGAGTTCAGAGGTTCGTAACCTATCCTAAACCATCTATATCAGAAGTCAAACCTGATTAAGAACAAGATTGCATTCATGCTTTATATTCTCATCATTAACTCTAGTTAGCTCCATTTCAGGATTATTTAGTACATTAGGATATTCTCATCATTATTTATATTATTATCTTACCATGAAGCTTGTTGACTCTCTATTCAAGGTTATTATTGTTATTCTGAATACCATGTTTCAAACCTCATTATATCAAATAACCCTAATGTTGAATACATTAGTAATATTAGGGTTTATATCACATTAGGGGCCATCATCATATAGCATACATTAGGTGCATCATTGTCATCTCTAAATTCCATATAGTTTTTAGGATGTTAGTATGAGGTAAGTATCTAAAAATTGTACTATTCATTTAGTAGTGACATGTACATTGTATTTTGTTTTGAGTTATTAAGTCCCAATCTTAGGGTTTGGTCATTCTTAGATTCATGCGGATTAAAAATACATTATGATACTTTTCTATTGATGAAAAGTTCATTATAGGGGTTTGGTTAATATTTTTGTGATCATTAATCTATGCTCTAGGATTAAAACAATGTTTAAATCAACTAACTGCATTTTATTATAAAAGATTCCAAATTGTTCAATATTATACAAATCCGAGTTTACAGGTGTTTTCCAAACACCCTTGGGGTTATAATATGATTTTTTGAGAATTTATATCAATCAAATGTTAGTTATGGCATTTAGTGTAGTCTAAAGCATTCATCTTCTTTTAGAGTGAAAACCATGTTAAATCGAGCATCAAAAGACACAAATGAGTATTGTATGCGAAACTAGACACTTTTTCTGAGTTTAGAAGTATATTTTGGGAATTTTTAGGCCTGAGGAGCTATTTTTAATCCATGATCACATAATGCTGGAATTGTTGCGATTTTTGGGAAAAAGATACCTCTAATCACTCATATGGGCCAAGAAAGAAAATTGGGCCTGCGTCTGGCCTAAGCTGGCAACAGGGGGGCTCGTATTGGTCGCGTGGTCAAAGACCAGTTGGCAATCAGCTCTTCCGTTCCCCCCGCCCGCGCCTCGCGTCCCAGCCTCCCAGGTGCGAGTCGCGCTTGAGCGATCGCCACCGCGGAGAGGGGCTCCGACGAGCGACCAGGCGGTGCAGGGGCCTCGTCGTCGCGCGAAACAGGGTCTTCCACCTTCCTAAGACACTAGGGCAGGCAGGTGGCTCTCTGATCCCAGCCAAGGGGAAAAGGGGTGATGGATCCCCGAGCTTGCCAGCAAGGTCCCGTCGCTGGACCAGGAAAGGAGGAAGGAGGAGATCTGCTCGCGCTTTGGATCTTTTGAGGCCTCCAGAATCCTCGAAGGGCATCCATGAACTCAACAGAGCCCAAGATTTCAGGAGAAACTTCGAGGTCGCTCGGCCGCCAACTGCCGCTTGCATTAGTTGCGTCTTCATGGCTCCTCCTCTAGAACTTCACCCGCCAAAGGTTCCAGTTTCTCCTACTCTACTCCTCAGGCTTGGTGTCTCAATAAAGGGGGCTGCTCCTCGTGGTCTCAGGGACCATACAACACACCATAGGAAAGCACGGCTGGGGGGACATCCATCCACGATGGATTTCTTCTCCAACCCCATTTCATCCCGCCGCCATGGTGGATTTCCACACATACACAAAAACCGTTCCCCAGCATCATCGGTCTTCAGACGAAAATCCTTAGGGCCTGGGGTCTGAGGCACCATGATGATGATTTTCCCTGTCTGCTCCTCTCTTGACGAGTTCTGTCAGGAAGATGGTGATGTGCTGGGACATGGATTCCATACAGCTTCCCTGTCTACTTAACCTCTCAATCCAGGTGTAGTTGGAGAGAGCCATGCCTCTCGGTTGAAGGGTACAAGTTAGGAGCATGGAGGAATGATTGTTTGACAACAGCTGTTGGTAGCTTGTAGAGTCGTGAAGGGAAGATGAGGGAACTGACAGTAAAAGTGATCAGTTCTTGATCGCCAAAGTCTATGTGACTAGTTGGTCGTGACAAATCAAAACCAATGCCCCAAGGTCAAAACAATGATCAACTATTTTTTTTTTTTGATAAAATGTTTTAATTTCATAGATAAATGTTTATAAACAGAAATGTCTGGAAACATACCAAATACAAGAAAGTCAACATAAAGATAAATATATCATGAAGATGAAACCTACTACCAGCTGAGAAATAAAAGGAAAGTAGATGAAACTGGAAATCAAAGTTATGGGGAGGGGCACCCCTTAAACAATAGGCCTCAAACTAATCAAAATGGCGATTGAAAGATGATGATGCAAGCAAATACTAAATCCTGCTGACATATTCGAAAGCTTGAGTCATCCACAAGTATTTCCTCTAAGGTGTATCACCCTTCTGCATTGTGACATCCAAAGATAGTCATCTGATCCTCTTCATCTATCATTACCTGAGTCGATGTGGATGTCTATCCTGCAATGTAATATAATGTATAAGGAGTGTTCAATCTCTTTTGTATCTATTGAAGTGTGCGGGTGGCATTATTATGTTTTCAGAAGTTCCTTTCAATTCATGTGTTCTAAAGGATGGCAATAATGAGGTTTGGTGTGAAATGGTTTGGGTTTATGGGTTGGATGTGTGAATCGGATTTGGTGTATTGATGAAGTCTGTGAGGGAGTAGGGTCAAAAGCACTTGTACATAAGGTGTGACGTGAAAGTACATGCAGTAAAAAGATAGTTAGTAGTTTTCTCAGCAGCATGACAAAGATAACATCTAGCATGTCCTGGAAACCCCCTCTTCATGAGATTGTGATCAACAGAGATCTTGTTCTTAGAGATGAGGCAGAAGAAGATCTTATATTTGTGTGGCCATTTCATCTTCCATATTGTGATCAATTCAGAGATGTGCCCTCTGAAGGTAAGGTAATAATTGGCTTTTTTGGTGTATAACTGGGTCCCCATTTCCATGTGATTCTGCTGGCTGTGTCAAATTCTAGATTATGGATGACGTCTTGAAGCGTATGTTGGCTGAGGTTTTGCATGAGATATGTTTCGAGGACATTTTGTCTGTTACTGGTCAGAAGTTGTAGGGCTCTAGCTGTGATGGTATTTCTCATTGGTTTTGGCATGTGGAAGTTGTTGATAAGGTTTTGGATCAAATTGTTGTGGTGCCATGGGCCAGTCCAAAAATTGATGTTGTTATATGCATGGGGTGGTGAATTAGATCAAGTTACCAATGATATCCAGGTTTTTGTTGATATACATCCATATGGTGAGGATATGTTCTTTTTTGCTTTGTGCCAAGGAGTGGAGTTTTTATAATATTTGTGTAGGATGAGCGATTTCCAAATTTTTACCTTGTTGGAGGTAAGGTCATGAATGATTTTTATGATAAGACATATGGCATGTACCTTAATGTGGATGATGCCCCTCCCCTAAAATCTATTAGAGCGGTGATGATGTCCCAGTTAACCAAATGCATGTTTTTCATGTTTTGGTTTTCGTCAAAGTGATTCCATTGGAAGTTTCTACCAAGGGTATCAATCAGCTTCAAGGATTCGACTGGTAAGGGGATGCAGTTGAGGTAATGTATAGTGATGGGCGTGATGACACTATTAAGAAGGGTGAGACGACCAACTAGATTGAGGAAGTTGTTGGTCCAAGATGAAAGTTTGTGTTTGATTTTTTCTATGATAGGGTTCCAAAGACGGTGAAGTGGGGTGTGGAGTGATAGGTAGACCCATATATATAACTAGAATGGTTTCAATCTTACATCTGAGGAGGGTTTTGTATTTGTTGATAGTGTCAGTGAATGTATTGACACCAAAGATAGATGATTTATTTAGATTAATTTTGAGACCCCAAATGTAGGAGAAAAGACCAATGATTCAGATAGTGCAGGCTTGACAATAATCATGGTGTCATCTACAAATTGGATGATATTTTCAAAACATTCAGATGGTGATGATATAAGTCCATTTGTGGTACCTAGTTTGATCATGTTGGTAAGGATAGACGTGAGAAGGATGAAGAGGTAGGGGGATAGAGGGTCCCCTTATCTGAGACCATGTGACACTTTGTCATGCTAAACGAGATTATTCAAAACATAAAATACGACCAACTTCTAATTAATCACATAGTCAAAAATGCAGAATAATTAAAACCAAATTTCACATCATGGACAAGTTTTAAAACATTTACATATAGGTCCATCTTTTTCATTCTCATATATTATAACATAATTTACATTTGTACTTAATGGCCTCAACCCCATCCTGCGTACAAAAGAAGCATTTACATGTACATGCCATATCTACATACACTGACATACTGTCAAAATCTTGTGTCGATACAAATACATCATCTAGAAAACACCTCCCATACCCAGACCTAAGAGTACATGGATGACACTAGGGCTCTACTACCGACATCTACAACTGAACAACCTTCTGAATCTATTGATCACCAGGTTGGTTCTCTTGCATAGCATGACCTCGACCTCGTTTCCTGTGACCATATAAAAAGATGTGGTGAACCACGGGTGGAACCCACTTACAACGAGAGATATAAATCTCTTCAATAGATATTGATTACCACAGATTAATTAACAGTAAATAAACTGAACAGACACGATATTAAATAAGCAATTTAAGTAGACTGAACAGTTAAATCATACTAAGCAGTTTAGAAAATAAGCTTTAGCAACAAGTAGGATTACTCAAATTTCATAAATCTACATCATGTATGATCTGTGTAGTATAAAGACAAGACAAGGGCTATTCAACCAATGTGAGACTTATTTAACCCTAGAAGATATATACTACACGGGTTGGATTACATCTTTAATTTATTATGCCCTGAGGAGTCTGTGTCGTACCACTCAAAGTCCAACTG
The DNA here is from genome assembly GCA_963693085.1 of Alisma plantago-aquatica. Classification (NCBI taxonomy): domain Eukaryota; kingdom Viridiplantae; phylum Streptophyta; class Magnoliopsida; order Alismatales; family Alismataceae; genus Alisma; species Alisma plantago-aquatica. Next base: position 1,289,983,137 of record OY856412.1, on the reverse strand, counting down.
ACCACTATGAAGTGCTATTCAGTTGCATATAAGATCTAGGAGTGTCGATATCCTAAGATCTCTTCCCCTTGGTCAGTACAAGTAAACTACAATGACATACCAGTCAAACTACCAACAATGACATATAGTCAAACTGATAACAACTAGTCTGTACTTGGTATAAGTTACGACACTAGAAACTAGGGTATACAAAACCCTTTCACTCGAGGTACAACCGTAGCTGTCCTCAATCACATTAAATATCTGAGGCATGACCATAGCTATCCCCCATAACCTGCATTTGTGGATGACAAGGATATATCCTCAACTTGCCACCCCCACATACTCAATGGTATGCACTCTGAGTTTCCCTTAGGAATACTCATTTCACCATCCAACAAGTTCTAACACTAATGATGGCTCTACGGAACAGGGCACTACATGATTAGGGTTTCATTTGATTAGTTATTTCCAATCCATAGTTCATTTCTAGCTAGTGTATAAGCATTGCTCAAGTAAGACTAATATTTAGAACGATAGATTGGTTTGTGGTTGATTAAACTAAATGTAAGAAAGTAAAAGAGCAGAATTAAAGTTTGTTCTAGATTAATGATATGGAAATGCTGGGATGGTATCGAGTTTCACCACCACTGCACATGCATACACATCCAAACACATAACATCCAGGCAAGAAACTAACTATCCAAATGGAGTTGATGTGAACCCTCTGTGAGGATAGGATCACGTAAGTGTCACCTTTAGGCATCCGATTTCTCGTCACCCTCTGGATCACTCACTTATGGCTCCGAAGATACAACATCCAACTGAGGCTGAGGACCCCCCTTGCGGGTAGGCACACAGAAGCGTCACTGTGGGCTAGATGGCTCGTCCCCTCACAGATCACACACTTACAACCTCAAGGAACCCTATCAAATCTCTCATCAAGGAGTCAACTATAAGGACCCTGACCTCCGTTTAGGGCTTATCCTGTTTGCTTTACTTAACCCTGATGCTTAGTTGCTTGCTAATCACCTTTGATGGTGATTAGGGTTTGTTGGTGCTTTGTTGAGAGCTGGAGGTGCTACTTGCAATATACCCAAGTTTAGGATTTGTGGGCAAGTTTGTCACCTTGTGAGGTGTTCCTCCCTCTCCTTGCTTCCTCTAGTGTTGAGAGGAAGGTTTGGACTCATTGCTTGGGTTCCTTTGGGCTTGGTTGAGCTTGTTGGGCTTTGTTGAGCCTTGCCTTTGCCTTCTTTGAGCCCTGTGTCGGGCAAGAGTGCCCTATTTCGACCTAGGTGTGTCGGCCTGTGCTTGTGTCGGCCTGTGGTGTGTTGCCCAGGGTTTGTGTCTGTAACACCCCTGACCTGGGTTATGAGCTAACCCTAGGTGTTTTGCCTAATTATGAAATTAGATGGTTGTAATTATCCTTTAGTATATAATTAAAGCTTCTATGGAACATATGTTTCCATTTCTGTCCCTTATAAACCAATGTTGAAGTATTGTTTGCAATACAGGGACCTATGTGCAATTTACCCAATTAGAGGGGTTAGCTTGCAAGTATCACATGATTTTATGTTCCTTTAATGTTGAGACAACATAAGAATGAATATGATGAAGTATAATGGATTTTCCAAGCTTGGGCATCAAGATGCAGCTTGTGGAGTGATCCTTATGCTTAAAAACCCTAATTTGGAGTAAAATGCAATTTACCCAAATTATGGGGTGTAACCTGTAAAATATACCTTCTAGAACATCTAGTATGACTCTTGACATCATTTAGAGTAGAAATGATGAAAGGGATACTTAAATGAAGTAATCAGATGAAAAGAATAATCTTTGTAGTAGCTTCACCTAGTATGAGCATGAAGACCCTTCATATATGTATCCTAGTTGAAAGATGGCTTTCTTTACCCTTAGATCTTGAGTTTAGATGGGCTTTGCATAAGCTTTGATGTCTTGGACGTGCCTTAGAAACAAGGAGGGACTTGGATGAGAATTCCATGTTCTAAGAGGTCCTTGAGGGTTAATTTGGTGTCCAATTGATTGAGGCTCATCCTAATTGACTCAATTTATAAGTGGCTAACATGGCTTTGGACAATTGAGGACTTCAACATACATCACCATAATCGATTGTAACTTTTGAACCATGTTGGAGGTCCAAACGGTTTGAGCCCATTTGGACCAAACGGTCTCAAGACCGTTTGAGGCCAAACAGTCTCAAGACCGTTTGGGCTCAAACGATCTCAAGGTCGTTTAGACCAATCGATCTCAAGACAATTTGATCAAACAGTTTCAAACCGCATAAGCCCAAACGGTTTGGAAGTCAAACTTTCTAAACGGTCAACGCACCCAAACGGTTTGGGCAAACGACCTTGAGGTCATGCGGTCTTGGAGTCAAACTTAGCAAATGGTCAACGCACCCAAACGGTTTCAAACCGTTTGGTGGTTGAAGGTTGAAACCGTTTGGAGGTTTTCAATGTTGTTTATACTTAATCACTTGAAGATGTAATTGGTTCAATAATGGTTTGATCTAAACCCTAATGGTAACCTAGGACATTAAGGGACTAAGTAACTAATGAATTGACCCATGATGGTGATCAATATGGTAATTTACCAAAATACGCTTGAGGGGTTCAATTGAGTAATATCTTGTTCTAATCAAACCCTAATCACATGATAGTGATGTCTTAGCTTATGATAATCAATGAGGACTTGACCTAACCTGATCTAGAGTGGTGTAATCACCATCTACTAGTAAGAGGAGAGAGAAAGTATCATAGGAGAGAGAAAGTACCCTTTAATGGTGGAAACTCAAGAAAAGTACTTTCAATACACATGAATGTGCATGATTAGGGTATGATCCACCTATGTGAGATCATGGAAACCCTAATTATGATAATTGATGAATCTTAATCTTATCTGAGGGCTTTAATGATGATGTTTCTCATACATGATGATGTCATGAGTCCAGTTCACCATGAGGTGAATAGTAAACCCTAATTCTAGGGTGATGACATTTAATGGGAATAGTAAACCCTAATTTAGAATGATTTGATAAATGTAGTAGTTCAGGGTTATGCCTTTGAGTATGAAACCCTAATTACAAGTTGTAACATAAGGAATCTTTATGCCTTGTGAGCTAAGAGATTCAATAAATCTAATCCAGAGGAGATGTGATATGAATAAGAATCCCTAAATTAGAAATGAAAATATGGAAAATCCTAGAGGGATGATAGTGAGTCTAGTTTATGACCTAGCAATTATGAAATCCTGGAGATGTCTATAAGGTAATGCCTTTAAGTAAAGTATAGCCAAATCAATGAGTATGATGTATTCACACCATGATAAGAATAAGAAGTGAATTCATACCTTGAATTGATAATCATTATGATGTTCAATAAATGTTGTATTTAAAGACAAATACTCACCATACCCAGGTATGCTTCCAAGGATGGCAGAGTTGCATACTATAATTGGACTAATAATCTAAAAAGGAAATATTAACAATGAAGAATGGGGTATGTTAACCTTAGTCCTGTGTTATGCTTTTAGGCATGAAACTCTGTGAACATATTACAAATATGATACCTTATAAGATAAAGAGATTTCAATAAACTTATTTGAAAAGGGTGAAACCTTATTTCCAGTTATGCTTTTAAGCATGAATCTTCATGATTGAAGTATGAGATGAGGAATTAATATTCCTAATCATAAGTAAAGGAAATGAATAACCCTAATTGATGAAAATCAGGGAACCTAACTCTTGTAAGAGTAGGAAGGTACAACTTCATTGAAATGAATTGTTTACTGTTATTAGTCAAATTAACCATGCAGGTTCCTATATGAGCATGATCAAATCCAGGTAAGGATTATTATACTATATTCATTGAAAGCATGCTTTAGCTTTATGAATAAGTGAAATATTCTGAGGCCTTGTTAAGTGGCATCCTATAAGATTGAGGGGCTGTGAAAGCCATAAATATCATCAAGGTCATGCTTAACAAATGACTTGTGATGAAATGATTGAGAAATGATAATTGATGTGAGTTAGACATGTACATTTAGTATTCTATTTTCATAGTTTCTATGCTAGTGATTAAATGTTTAAGAACATGTATGATGTTAAAAGAATACTGAAATGTACCTAACTAATCAAGTATAATCATACCATGTAGAGCCCTGATCATAGATCCATCATTGTCAGAGACCAAATGATGGTGAAACAGGATTTCCTAAGGGAACTCCTGGAGCACATACTTTTGAGTATGTGGGGGAAATGGATGCATAAATCCTTACATCCTAGTGTAGGAATTGATGTAGATTTATCATAATCCGTCAACCCTTCACTACAAAATCCAAATGGTGAGATGTACCACAAATCTCCCAAAGAAGACACAAATACCGCATCGATCAGAGGTAAACAAGAAATCTCTCGATGATGAAGAGAGTACAGAACGCCACTGTAACTCTAAAATAGCGAAGGACCAGATTACCCTGGTAAGCTATAACAGCGGAGACACAAAGTGTCCTGCAAGCAATCCTCTAACTGACTGAGGAAGATGAGGTCTTAAGAATCTGGCTCTTTTAATGACCTATGTATGATACTGATGCAACTTACTAGTGATCAGTTGGAGTATGAGCGGTATACCTCATCTCCACAGGGCATAATAATGTTTGTAAAACATAATCAACCGCGTAGCATATCTGCTTAGGTTGGACCACGAGAAACAATGTTTGGTGTTACATTGCTTACATTAATGATCTGTTCAAATATTTTGTACACATGTTCTTTATATGCTTTAAAGGAATGACTGCTTAAGTAGAAGTTGCTTCACTTGTTATTAAATCTGTTGTTGCATGATTTAAGTTACCTTGCATATGTTGTTTTCTTGATTTGCTATATAAAGCTTCTAGTTGAGAGTTATAACTCTCGCTGGGACAATTTGTACATTGTCTCACCCCGTAGGTTTCAACTTTTTAGGTGGTCATCGAAGACGAAGGATCCCGGTTAAGAATGAGCAACAACAGTACCAAAGGCAGCAGTGAATCTCAGGTGGAGATACCGACTGCTGAGTTATGTAGATAGATAGTATTATGCCGTCTCTGTACTCTCAGGTCCTAGGAATTAGTGGTTTGAGTTTTTGGTGTTGGCTCCTGAGATTTTTGAATCATGTTGTATATAACTACTCAAGAAGTGGTTTAACAGAGATGTAAACAGTTTAATCCTTTTTCTATATAAGAAGTTTTGTGGTTTCAAGCTCTTATCTCAAAAAGTTTTAATTTCCAGTAATTTTTAGTATTCCACAACTAATCAAATATTTCCGCTAAGTTTAAATCATGTTTATATCATGGTTTGGAGATCGGAGCCCACAGTGTCAGCCTGTGGTGTGTCGCCCATGGTTTGTGTCGGCCAGGATGGTGTTGTGGGTGTGTGTCGCCCATGGACCCTTTGACCTTCTTTGACCTCGTTTGTGTCACCACTAGTGGACACTTTGTGCTTGATGCTTGCATGTGGCAATGGCCATGGACATGTGTTTAAGACATGCTAGAGTGGTGGCATTGCTCATGGACAAGTGTCCCTAGGTGGGTGACACCTTTCTTTGTCTTTCCTTGGTTTCTCCTCCATCCTCTTCTATATATGTGTTTCTTTTCTCTTGCTAAGGATTCCTTTAGTTCCTTAGTCTCCCTTCCCCTTGGTGCACGACATCCTCTTCTTTTACAAGCTTGGTGGCCGATCCTTCTTGGAGTCTCCTTCTTCCTCTAGTGCTGGCCAAACCCTAGAGTGTCTTGCTCTTCTTCTTGTGGTGGAGCTTGGAGCTTGGTGCTAGGAGCTTGGAGCTTGCTTAAGGCGGGTTACATAACTCCTACCCCTAACTATACTACCTTCTTTCATGTTCTTATATGTTTCTTATGATCATATCGGCTCTATGTGTTGCTAGTTTGGTTTCTTGCTTAGTTGTTCTTGTTGGCCGAACTATGTTCTAGGGTTTCTTGGTGAGCAACACCCCTTTCTCTCCTAGGTCTTGAGGAGTGAGATTGAGTTCTAGTAACATGGGCAATACTCCTCTCTCGCTTGAGTTGAGAGGTGAGCTTGTGTTCTAGTTGCTTAAGCAACACCCTTCTCTCACCATGGACTTGAAAGGTGAGCTATGTAGTGGTTGTGGTTGTTCCTTGAGTTCCCCGATTGGTGCTAAGAAGCTTGGCAAGACCCCTCTCTCGTTTAAGTTGAGAGGTGAGCCATCTTCTTGATCCTTTAGGGTTTTGGTGCCCTTGTGCTTGAGGTTGGTGGTGACCCTGATGGGTTGCACCTTGCCCGATATGGTGTTGGTGGTGATGCTGCCCGATATCCTTTCATTGGTCTAACCTTGGTCGACATGTTGATGTGGCTGTGTTGGGCGATACACCCTGATCCTTGACCCCTTTGTGTGTCGGGCGTCACTCCATGCTAAGTACCCTGCGCGACACACTTAACCTTGTTATACCTTGCTGTTGTGGAAGCGTTGCTAGTTGGTTCTGTGGTGGGTGTTATACCTTAGTCTGGTCTTGTGTGTCGGGTGCCACCTGGTTGTGTATCCTGCTCGACATGCCTAGTTCAAGTGGTAGCTCGACGTCGTCACATCTTGGATGTTGGGGCATTATGATGTGCTGGTCTTGTGTCCACCGTTACACCTTAGTCTTGTGTGTTGGCCGATAGCTTGTGATGAGCTGGGCGATATGCTTTCTTGGCTGCACGACATACCTTGCGCACGACGCGTCGTTGCACGATAGGTTTCTTTGGCTGAGCTGCACGCCCGGTTGCCCATCACCAGTGGTGCACGACACAACATTACATGATACCTGTGCGACACGACACACGTTGCATGTTATGTTTGTGCATGGTATGGCTTGGTTCCCTTTTACACGATACATCTTGAGCAGGTAGCCCGACACCCATGTTGGTTGCTTGGCTGATAGGTGGATGAGGTGGTTGGGCGATAGGGGAGAGTACCCTGCCCGATACCCACCTTTGGTGAGGATAGTAGGTGCTTCTAGTGAGGGTCTTGTCCTTATGGAAAACTAATATGCTAGAGCTAGTTCTTGTTATCCCGGTTGGTTGTGGTGGTGACCCTTGAGACATTTGATGGTAATTGATATAGTAGATTACATCTGCATGTGCTTATAATCATCTTGACTATATGTATAATGCTGAATTAATGATAAGCATGTAAGAAGCTTTGCATGATGATATGACCTATGTCTATGGTCATAGGTTGAGGCATGAATGATAAAGTATACAAGCATCAGTACTGCCCTATGTTGATAATATAACTCTTCTAATAATCCATGATGATTGTGCATACTAACCATGCAGGTGATTCATACAGATGCATAGCCAGGTAAAGGGTTATGAGGTATATTTATATGTTTGAGTAACATTGCTTTGATGGTTACTATTGATAATGAAATGATATGCATGATGTGTTTTGGTCTGAGGACCTGAGTTTGGCTAAAGTACCTTGATGAGGTGCTATCCTCTGATGATGATCTGGGATTGCTATCCCATGATGGTGATGTAAGCCTTGAGAGGCAGCGACACATTGCTATCCCATGATGGTGATGTAAGCCTTGAGAGGCAGCGACACTATGTGATGCGGGATTGAGATCCCATGGCAATGTGATGATCCTTGTGATGGATCTAGATGGCTGGCAAGAGGCCAGGTGGTAACATGTAATGTTGGATCCTTGTGATGGATCAGGATGATGTTGGTGATAGTAAAAGCACGATTTTTGAGTTTCATGTTGTTTATTCTTGTTCTAGTTGCATGTTATACAACCTGGCTGAATCTTGCAATCCACTTAAAAGATACTAACTAATTACAGTGGAACATATTATGTAGTTTGCCCTGGCCATAGATCCATCATCGTCAGGAGCTGGTTATGGTGAAACGGGTTCTCCTACGGGTTAACCCGGAGCGCATATTGTTGAATATGCGAGGTTTCTCCTAGCCTAAAATAGTGAGGATTCGAGTGCAGCTACGGTTATAGACTCAGGATATGTATAGAGCATGGTGAACAGGCCCATGGCTCAGGATATGTGATATGGGAGCATGAATGCGTTCATGGCTTAGAGCACGGTGAACAGGCTCGTGGCTCAGTTTTACTAGTGCCGAGACCTGTACCAAGGCGAGCTAGGCAGAGGGTAGCATGCGGGAGCTAACCCTGTGGCTGAGGCCACCTAAGCATGAGACTGTGGTCCTGCTTGTGTCGTACTCGTACACTGACTATGAGGTGGGAGGTCGTGGAGTCCGACTCTTCCATTGACCTTGTATGGTACCGGCTCTGGGTTTCGCAGCCGTCGGTTGGATTTGAGCGGTACAACTCACTTCCTCAGGGCATAATAATACATAATTCAGCCGAATAGTATTTATTGCTTAAGGCAAAACACGGAACATTGCTTGAGGCCTTGTTTGTGCAGTTAATCTTGTTATACATGCAGTTACTTATATGTTCCTGTTGATATGTTATAAGATCTTATAAATCTTATCTTGTCAATCATGTTCCATAAAAGGATAATTGCTGATATGCCTTCCGTACAGCCTGGTAAGCTTGATGGTACGAATAGCTTTGCTATATAGTCTGTTATTATTCTACGTTTTACTAGTTATCTACTGTTGTTGCTTTATCCTTCTTGGTTTTATAGTTTTGGCGAGGAGTTATGTTTCTCGCTGGGACTGTGTGTCTCACCCCGCTGGTTTTCAGGTGTTCGAGCTAGACGTGGTGGTGGTCGCGGAGTTGCGACCGAGCAGCAAGAAGAGCAGTAGAAGGCAAGAGATGGACATGCTACTGTTTTGGTCATTTTGTAGTAGAGTCTTAGAGTCATCCCTATACTCTCAGGTCCTTGGAGGTGTTTTGACGTTGTTTCATGACATATAGTTGTTGATGGTTTGTATATCCTACTGCTGGCTAGATGAGGGTCGTTATGTATATATAACAAGTGATGAACTCATGTGATAATAGGACAGCTGATATCCTAAGTTGTGGACACGTATCAAGCCTTGTAAAGGTTTATATAACATGTTTTCTTGCAGGACGAGGACTTGAATGTAATAGTTCCTCAGTTTATCCGCTTTCTGCAATCAGTTTTAATTAACCCGTGTTTTTGGTAATCTGTGGTTATGGTGTTTTCCGCATGTTTTCGCGTAACACCTCGCTGTCTGTGTGATAGTGGGATGTGTTGCCACATCAACCGTGCTAACCAACAAGTAGGTAGGCGATTAGTCTGCAAGCAAACATCGATGATAAACAAAGAAGATACAAAATCCAACTGAAGTTGCAGGCCCCCCTTGCGGGTAGGCACACAAAAGCGTCACTGTAGGCTAGATAGCTTGTCCCCTCATGGATCATACACTTGCTACCTCAAGGAATCCCATTCTATTTCTAGTCCGGGAGTCTACCTCATTAATCGACATTCTACCCTACATATAGAAGTCCTTGCAACATAGGGAAGAACAAGATGAAAGCAAGAAGGTAATCAAACTACAAACTTACCAATTAACAATGAAATGAAAGGTGATATACATTGCCTTGGAATGTTAAATGAAAATACATGAAGGCATGGGCAGCGGGGCTAGTCCCTGCACCCCAGAAAAAAGGGACTACTCGCTCATGATGAGAGAAACAAGAAGAATAAGAGAGAGGGAAGATTCCGCCATGAGCATGATGAAGAAGGTGGTCGCAGTTCGGTGAAGATGATGTGGTCTTCTATGTCGCGTCGGGGCAGATCTGGACGAGGAGGAAGAATCACCAAGATAGGCCGGGCAGATCTTCTTCTCCACTTTCCTTCTCAACTTGGCCTCCTTGCTCATAGTAGGACGATCATGTGAAGTGGCATTGGCGTGGATGAAGTGGATGACGGGCGGATGCGCAAGCCTGCCGCTCAGCTTGGCTGTATAGATCGTCCTCCACCAGGGGTCGAGTGCTTCTCAGGCACAACCTGGTGGTGGAGTGGAGGAAGAGGAGATACATAGGTGGAATATTTTCCCAGGGGTCGAGTGCTTCTTAGGCACAACCTGGTGGTGGAGTTGTTGCTGTGGATTGGAGGGAGTAGGGGTCGAGCTTGGAAGAAGCATCCTGGCGGCGTCCCAGATCCAATGCCCAAATGAGGACCCTTGTGGTCCTATTTATAGGCTTGGATGGGGTCTTCACGTTTTTGTTGTGACTTCCAAACGGTTTGGCATCCAAATTATTTTGGAGACCGTTTGGACTGACCAAACGGTCTTGACTTCTTTGCTTTAACGGTCTTGTATACTGATCAGTTTTGTGCCCCAAACGGTTTGGGTCACACAGTTTGCTTGAAAGGTTTGGAGCAAACGGTCTTGGAGACCGTTTGACATCCAAACAGTCTTGACTTCTTTCAATCTTGACATCTGAACGGTCTTGGGTCTTTTTTTTCAAACGGTTTGAAACCTATGGGTACCAATCGCTCTTCACTTGCGCTGGCTTCAAACGATCTTTGGTGGTGACTGGTCCATTTGCACTTGATCGGTCTTGAGTCTTGATCAGTTTCTGCTTGAGTGTCCCAAACGGTCTTCATCCAAACGGTCTTGAGTCCAAACGGTCTTCGTCATCCAAATGGTCTTGAGGACCGATGACCTCCAAACGGTCTTGAATATCCAAACGGTCCTTGGTCCAAATGGTTTTGAAACCATTAGGCGTTGTATGGTCTTGAGACCACTTGGGCTCATGCGATCTTGAAACCATATGGACTCAAACGGTCTTGAGACCGTATAGGTGAATGTATAAGACTGAGAGGTCAAAACCGCATGGGTAAACCGTTAGGGAAAACTGTTTGGTCAAGGCCAAGGCTGAGAGGAACTTGAGTGAATTCCATATGATGATTTGAACCTGCATAAAATCAATATAAATCTATTCAATAATCTTGATAATTGATTTAGTTAAGGAGTCTTGCATTTTGTGAGATTTAGGAGATGCAATCAAAAGTATTGAATCGAATTGTTTCCAAAAAGGAGACTGAATATCATAATGAATATGCATTCATCAGAATACCCCAAACTTAAACGTTGCTCGTCCTTGAGTAACAAAAATCTAAAACAGTCACTAAATGAGTACTTTTTGATCATGTGGTTGCCTCCTCTTCACATCACGATTGTTTCCTTTCAGCTTGGTATGACTAAGCATCTTAACTTCCTGAGACCACTGAACACATCTTACCATATCTGCGTTCTCGAGTTTGCTTTCCAACATCACTTCCTCCTCACTTTTTCCATCAACAAGCATTTCTAAGAGTTTTTGTAAGAGTCTAGAGATGCCCACAGAATAACAAATATGCACCTGATCTGACACTGGTGTTTTTTAGGATGTGGAGGCATTCATTGTGCCATTAGGTAGAAAAGGAGTGAACAGTGGTTTGGAAGGAAGAAATAAATCTCTCCTCTATTTGACTCAAGATTTTTATTATTTTATTTGCAATTTCATTGATTGCAAATTTTTTTGCGAATCTCTCCTCTATTCGACTCGAGATTGCCTTTCTATTTGTGTGCGCTTTGGCATCTTTTCTTGGTGGTACTCCCCTATTAATTTGCGAGGGGTATGGAAGAAGTGGATATAGAGAGAAGTGGAGTGCCACCCCGAACTTAGGGTTTGACACTATTTTGGCTGTTTTCATTTCTTTTTGATAGATGGAGGGGTACGAAGATGATAGAAGAAGTGTAGAAGAGAGTTCAGATCATAATGCAACTTGATTTACAATTCAGTGCGCTGGGTCATTCTCTTTATCGTACTCTACTCAAATAATGACTTGATGAGGATCCGGTGGGGGTTCCATGTTGTTGTTCTACTAGTCAGTTAGGAAGCACGATGTGTTTGATCCCTATCAGTTCGACAAACACTTGTCATTTTTGCATAAGTATCATGATGTTAGGGATCATAAGCTTCACATGATGATTTCAATCAAAAGGCTAGTTTCAAAAAGTGGTCCTTTTGAGGATTTGCTTCAAATAAGGAGGGTATAATGATGCATAGCATTCAAACTTTATCAAGTATATGTTCAAATTTCTTTGGAAAACCTTAAAAATTTTGAAGATTTTTGGTCAAAAATGCAGCGGTGAAATCTTTGGTCAAGAAAGGATGAGTGTAGGTGGAAAGTGAAATACATACCACCCACCCTCCACCCCAAACTTAGAATTTTGCTCGTCCCGAGCAAACTCTAAATCCGAGATGGAGGGGAAAATGCATGCCAGTTGGACCACCAGATGTGGTTGCGTTCCAGTTAGCGTGTGTCCTCCATTTGAAAATTCCAAAATGAAGATTAATCAAAACTCAAATTAGCATCTCGCGATGTGATTTTTATTTGGTGCAAAATTATCTAAAAAAGTAAAAGAAAAATTAAGAAAAAATTCTAGTTCAAAACTAGATATGAATTTATTGATCAGGTTGCCTCCCGACAAGCACCTTTGTTTTACGTCAATGGCTCGACGTGGATACTGTCACCATGGTGGTGCTCTGAGTGGAGCTTGAGCTGGATTGTCATATTCTTTCAGTGGTTTCTTTCTCAACCATTCATTTACTCTTGCTTTGATTTGAGACTCTTGAATTCTTCCCCATACAGTGCGAGCGACGTCAATACACAAATTATGGTGGCTCTGAACGACATCATTGATGAAGTAGTGTTGTTGAGGTTCGGAAAGAAAGATTGTTTGTTGATGCATTGTCCCCTCTTTGTAGAATTTTTTATCATAGATATCCATCAGATATGGATCTGGGGGGTGATCTTGGTAGAAATTGCAACCATGATCTTGTTGTGACGGAAAAATGAAATTCGTAGTCTCTGTTTGTTGGGTTACCGGTGTATCCTAGAGGGTAGTTGTTTGAGGGGGATCATTGACAGAATCATTAGAAAATGGAATTACAATGTTTACATGTCATTTCCCCCAACATGGTATCAAAGTAACATAATTCCCCCCAAACAACCCACCCAAGGGGGCCTAGCTACTCATGGAAATGGAAAATACAAAAAGAAAGGAGAAAGAGGTAGAAGAAGCCATGGAGCTCGGTGTAGATGAAGAAATCCTTCTCTTTAGCAGCTACAGGATGTCCTCCTCCCTCCTCCAAGGTGCGAGGGTGAATAATGAAGGGGATTATGGGTAGGAACTAGTCTAAACTAGTGATTTGGTGGTGGAAATGGTGAAATGGAGTGGAATGGAGGTGGAAATGGAGTAGAATGGAGTGGGTAGCGATTTGGGGAGCTAGGAGGGGGTATAAGGTAGCTAACCTTGTGCCCCATCCACCACCTAGGTATATATAGGTGTGGGGAGGAAGCACTAGGTCAAGTAGGGGAAAAATGGGTAAAGTAGTGAAAACTAGGTGGGTTTTGTGAGTAGCACGACCGTGGTGGGGCACCACGGCCGTGGTGGGTAGGGTAGGCCACGGCCATGGTGGATGAGCATGGTTGTGGGAATTAAAATGGCCAAGTTACAGGGTTTTGGGCTGAAATGGCCACGACCGTGGTGGTCACCACGACCGTGGTGGATGGCTGTTGCACGGCCGTGGTGGAGTGCCACAGCCGTGGTGGGTTGGATGATGGTGACCGGGGTGGTGTAAAACGGCCGTGGTAATCTGCTGTAGCACGGCTGTGCTAGGCTGCACGGTCGTGGTGGCTGCCCCTTGCATGGTCGTTCTTCACTGCATGGCCGTGGTGATCTTTGCTTGACTTGGAGTTGAGTTGCTAGTGACCTAGCATGACCGTTCTGTGGTACCACGGCCGTGTTGGGTCGTGGATCAACACTTTGACTCTGTTCTTTGGATTTTCTTGGACATCTTTGCTTCAAATGATCTTTGGCCACTAGGGGTAGGTCCAGGGAGCCTCAGACTTCACTTTGAGTCTCTCCAAGGGAAAAGGAACCCTAGGATCACTCCTTCTCTCTCTCTTCCATCAAGTGTGGTCCAAATGCCTGAAAAACATGCAAATAATGTCCAAAAGTGCATTTTATACAAATAAGCATATTGGGAGGAATGACATGCAATCTAACAAGTATAGATGTGATTGAAGAGCAAAAAGACACAAGATGAAACCCTAAAATAGGGTTGCATCAGCACTGAAACATTTCCTTGATGACACCATACCTCTCTTTCCTTGCTTGTTCTTGATAATGTTCCTGATACGTGTTACCATCTCAATAACATCCATATTCTCATGTTTCTTCTAAAGCTCATGATTCATGGAGCATATCAAGAGGCATTATTGGAAACTAAGAGCTTGAGGGATTCATCGATAGACTTGTAATCAGGGGTAACTTCAGCCATAGCTACTTTAACACTCCTTTACCTACAGATCTACCCCAATTTTCTTGATTTTCAGCTCCGAGGGTGACAACCTTCCATGCGCTGTCGTAACTTTGACGCATGAAGTTTCCTCCGGATGAGGAATCTAAGAACCTCTTAATATCATCGTCCACACCCCTATAGAAGATCTCGATGAGTTTATTCTTGGGAATGGCATGGTGTGGACACTTGCGTAGAAGCTCTTTGTATCTTTCCCATGCTTCAACAAGGGTCTCTCATCCCCTAATTTCATAGGTGAGAGAAGGTGGGTAAATTTTTTCCAAAAAGACATTTTGAAGTTGTTCCCAAGTGGTGATAGGTTCACATTGCAAGGAGTTGTACCAACTTATAGCTCTATCAACAAGGGAATATTTGAAGAGACGGAGTCAGATGGCATCATCGGTCACCCCATTTTGCTTTGTCATGGCACATAGACCGATAAACCTTAGGATATGTCCCTGACTGTCTTCTCCTTGTTTTCCATAGAAAGGGTTGTTTTGAAGCAAGGTAATCCAATGTGCTCATATATCAAAATTTGGAGCATGGATGGGAGGAGGTTGAACTGGGTGATGAACATCAACAACTTTTGGGATTGATAATTCTCTAAGGTCCTTCTGTAGTTCTGCTGCTTGAGTTGTTGCTTGCATTGCTAATATTTCTTCTCGAACTACGGCTCTGGCTTCTTGCATGAACCTTTCTCTTTGTACAGTAAGGGCTTGATCTACCCTTCGGGCTATTTCCTCCTCTTGAGCCATTCTAGCTTGGTTTTCTCTATTTTGATGATGAAAGGTTCTGTCTATTTCAGGATCAATGCTGGCAGTGAGTCCGGGATTGTTCAAACGGTGCATGCACTAGTCCTTTTTGAGGTGCCTGAAAGAGAAAGATTTTGAAAGTGAGATCCACAGAGTAGAGTCAAATTCAAGTAGATGATCGATTTTATCAAAAGAAAAATAAAATCCCAGATTAGGAGTCATCTCTTGCCACTTATGAAAGAAGACACTTACCCCCTCAACAACTAGAGAAAGTCAAGTCATCCTCATTATTCTACGAAGCATGTAAAGGAACTGATCACTCCACCTTGTCCTGTAATATTATTTACGAAGCCGCTCTAAGTAAAATCATCGGACAAGGGAATAATGGCCAGATGGAGAGTCTGAATGTTGTGAACACTATCCCTAGTCAAGGTTATTACAATCCAAATCAGAACAGGAACCATCCCAGTTTTCAATATGGAAATCCTTTTGGAGCGGTTAGCTCGCATCAATTTGGTTCAAACAACCTTCAACAAGGACATCAAGCCAGTACCATCTCTCCTAATGACAAACTGCTAACCATTGAAAAGATGTTACAATCACAACAAACTTTGATAGCTAGCCAGCAGACTATAATAGCTAACCAGCAAGCCCATCAGAAGGCTATAGAATCTCAACTAGCTCAACTCACAACTAGTATGAAGCCACCTGCCAAAGTTTTAGCTGGGCAACCAGAGGATAATCTGAGGCACTTGGAACATCTTAAGACTGTGACAACTCGTTCAGGCTGTGTCTTATCGGAACCCATGACTCCTTTCACCGTGACAAATGTCCAAGGTGATGAGTGTAGTGCAACAGCAACTCCGAACAACATGACAAACAAAGCAGGTTCTGAGAAACCTATTGTTGTTGGTACGGAAAACTTGCCTGAGGTAGTTGTGCCAGTATATAAACCCCGTGTGCCATTCCCGAATCGTCTAAATTTCACCCAGCTTGATACTAGATTCAATAAATTCAAGGAAATCATGAGAAAATTGTATGTTAGTATTCCGCTCTTAGATGCCATGGTTGAGATGCCCCGATGGTCAAAGTTCTTCAAACTCCTGCTTAGTCGCAAGCAAAAAACTGAAGATCATCAGAAAGTGAAATTGGCAGGAACATCATATGATTTAGTGATGGATACGATACCTCAAAAACATAAGGACCCAAGAATTTTCAAAATTAATTGCTCAATAAGCGATGTTGTCAACCGACCATGACTAGATGATCTCAGAGTTAGCATTTCTATCATTCATCTCATCCTATGCAACAAACTGGGCCTCACCAACTTTGCACCCACAAGAATGTCCATTGAGCTTGCTGACTCCTCAATAATCAAACTAGTTGGTATCATAGAAGATATCCCTATAAGGCTTGGAGATCTATGTGTCCCATGCGATTTTGTAGTTATGGACATCAGGAAAAAATCCACGATACCCCCTCCTTTTTGGAAGACCTTTTCTCTCAACCTCCAGAGCTCTTATAGATGTTGAAGCTGGAATTTTAACCCTAAGAGTAGGAAACAAATATTTTGATTTCTATGCAACAAAAAGTGCTAAGGAGCGCACTCAAGAAGAAGAGGCATATTTTGTCGACTGCGTTAATCAATTCACTTAGATGCAACGACAATGCCTTTCTTCAAAATCTGATGCTCCTTCATAAAAAGAACATGAGGAAGAGAAAGCTGACAGTGAACCAATGTTTGTAGAGATGAAAGAAACACCACCAATGGTGGAGGAGTCACATCCCAACCCTGTGGCTACACATTCTGGTAACTGATTCCGTTGTCCCCAACAACAGTGCCGAAATTTGACGTGGTAATTTTATCGCACTAACAAATTCACTCAGGGTTGACATCCCCGAGCTTTTACCAAAACCTCGTGCAATAATACCACCCGCAAGCGGATGGGTCTTATCGCAGTATAGTTAAGGATCAAATCCCAAAGGACAACGTTTTTAAGAATATGTGTCAGTCGAATCTAGCTCAAGTAAGACTAATATTTAGAACGATAGATTGGTTTGTGGTTGATTAAACTAAATGCAAGAAAGTAAAAGAGCAGAATTAAAGTTTGTTCTAGATTAATGATATGGAAATGCTGGGATGGTATCGAGTTTCACCACCACTGCACATGCAGACACATCCAAACACACACCATCCAGGCAAGAAACTAACTATCCAAATGGAGCTACTCTGAACCCTCCACGAGGAAACCCAATTTTCAGATATGAACTCGTCCATATAGGTATCCTTCTTCAATAGGGAGAAAAACCCTAGAAGAAACAGCAAGAAAAGACAAGTTCTTGTGTTCTAGAGAAACTTCTACCATGGAACAACAAGGTTTTAACTGGAGAGATCTAGGAGGAAGAAGAACAAAGAAGGAAAGAAGGAACTACTTACTCGTTTAGGTCAAGTTCACCAAGAAGAATCTTTGGAAACCCCATAAGAAAGCAAATCGGAACCCTAGATGCTTCTTCCAAGAAGATTGCCTTCTTCTTCTACCTTGGACAAGTTTTGTAACGTCCCAGGATTTGAGGTCTCAGATAAAATGATCTTAAAAGGAATGATTGGACTACCCATATCACCAAGGTGCACCTCCTTTTCTTGGAGTCTAGAATTTGATGTGGTAATTTTATCGCACTAACAAATTTACTCGGGGTTGAGATCCCTGAGCTTTTACCAAAACCTCGTGCAATAATAATACCCGTAAGCGGACGGGTCTTATCACAGTATAGTTAAGGATTGAATCCCAAAGGACAACATTTTTAAGAATCTTTGTCAGTCGAATCTAGCTCAAGTAAGACTAATATTTAGAACGATAGATTGGTTTGTGGTTGATTAAACTAAATGTAAGAAAGTAAAAGAGCAGAATTAAAGTTTGTTCTAGATTAATGATATGGAAATGCTGGGATGGTATCGAGTTTCACCACCACTGCACATGCATACACATCCAAACACATAACATCCAGGCAAGAAACTAACTATCCAAATGGAGTTGATGTGAACCCTCTGTGAGGATAGGATCACGTAAGCATCACCTTTAGGCATCCGATTTCTTGTCACCCTCCAGATCACTCACTTACGGCTCCGAAGATACAACATCCAACTGAGGCTGAGAACCCCCCTTGCGGGTAGGCACACAGAAGCGTCACCGTGGGCTAGATGGCTCATCCCCTCACGGATCACACACTTATGACCTCAAGGAACCGTATCAGATCTCTCATCAAGGAGTGAACCGTGCTAACCAACAAGTAGGTAGGCGAATAGTCTACAAGCAAACATCGACAATAAATAAAGAAGATACAAAATCTAACTGAAGTTGCATGCCCCCCTTGCGGGTAGGCACACAGAAGCATAACCGTAGGCTAGATGGCTCGTCCCCTCACGGATCATACACTTGATACCTCAAGGAATCCCATTCTATTTCTAGTCTGGGGGTCTGCCTCATTAATCGACATTCTACCCTACATATAGAATTCCTCGCAACATAGGGAAGAACCAGATGAAATCAAGCAGGTAATCAAACTACAAACTTACCAATTAACAATGAAATGAAAGGTTATATACATTGCCTTGGAATGTGAGAAATAAGAAGAATATGAGAGAGGGAAGATTCTGCCATGAGCATGATGAAGAAGGTGGTCGCAGCTCGGTGAAGATGATGCGGTCTTCTACGTCGTGTCGGGGCATATATGGACGAGGAGGAAGAACCACCAAGATAGGCCGGGCAGATCTTCTTCTCCACCTTCCTTCTCGACTTGGCCTCCTTGCTCATAGCAGGAGGAGCAGGTGAAGTGGCGTTGGCATGGATGAAGTGGATGACGGGTGGATGCGCAAGCCTGCCACTCAGCTTGGCCGTGTAGATCGTCCTCTACCAGGGGTCGAGTGCTTCTTAGGCACAGCCTGGTGGTGGAGTGGAGGAAGAGGAGATACGTAGGTGGAAGATTTGCCCAGGGGTCAAGTGATTCTTAGGCATAACCTAGTGGTGGAGTTATGGCTGCGGATTGGAGGGAGCAGGGGTCGAGCTTGCAAGAAGCAGCCTGGCGGTGTTCCAGATCCAATGCCCAAATGAGGACCCTTGTGGTCCTATTTATAGGCTTGGATGGGGTCTTCACGTTTTTGTTGTGACTTCCAAATGGTTTGGCGTCCAAATGGTTTTGGAGACCGTTTGGACTGACCAAACGGTCTTGACTTCTTTGCTCTAATAATCTTGTATACTGATCAGTTTTGTGCCCCAAATGGTTTGGGTCACATAGTTTGCTTGAACAGTTTGGATCAAACAGTCTTGGAGACCGGTTGACATCCAAATGGTCTTGGCTTCTATCGGTCTTGACATCGGAATGGTCTTGGGTCTTTGTCTTCAAACGGTTTGAAACTGATGGGTGCCAATCGGTCTTCACTTGCGCTGACTTCAAACGATCTTTGGTGGTGACTGGTCAAACGGTCTTGCAGACCATTTGCACTTGATCGGTCTTGAGTCTTGATCGGTTTCTACTTGAGTGTCCCAAATGGTCTTCATCCAAATGGTCCTGAGTCCAAACGGTCTTGAGTCCAAACGGTCTTGAATATCCAAACAGTCCTTGGTCCAAACAGTTTTGAAACCGTTAGGCATTGTATGGTCTTGAGACCGCTTGGGCTGATGCGATCTTGAAGCCGTATGGACTCAAACGGTCTTGAGACCATTTAGGTGAATGTCTAAGACCGAGAGGTCAAAACCGCATGGGTAAACCGTTAGGGCAAACCGTTTGGTCAAGACCGATTGGTTAAGACCAAGGTTGAGAGGAACTTGAGTGAATTCCATATGATGATTTGAACCTGCATAAAATCAATATAAATCTAGTTAATAATCTTGATAATTGATTTAGTTAAGGAGTCTTGCATTTTGTGAGATTTAGGAGATGAAATCGAAAGTATTGAATCAAATTGTTTCCAAAAAGGTGACTGAATATCATGATGAATATGCATTCATCAGTCCATCACTAAATAACTCCATAGTTAAGCGTGCTCAACTTGGAGTAGTACTAGGATGGGTGACCAGTCGGGAAGTTGACTCCAGCGTGAGCGTGAGTGAGGAGAAAGCACACAGTTAAGGCTAGTGGTGGTCTGTGGGGCCTGTCGTCATTCCTAAAACTCTACTAGAGCCCAAGACAGTGGACCCAGGTGTTACAAATGGTATCAAAGCCAATTCCCCTCCAGTAGGTGGGGCCCACATGGACATGTGGCATGCCAGTCTTAGGCCGTGTGGTCTAGGCAAGTTGGAAAGGGCTATCTTCCGAGACAAGATAGAGGTGCCCTTGCGCTAGTAGTCATGGATGGAGCTGGGTGTCCATGAGCCATTTTGGGTATGAAATGAAATGGGGAATAGATTATGAGGCCATATATTGAGCCTTGATAAGAACGTCAAGAGTCTAACTAGAGGAGATTGTAACATCCCAGGATTTGAGGCCTTGGATAAAATGATCTTAAAATGAATGATTGGACTAACCATATCACCTAGGTAGTGAGGACAAAGTGAAAACTTAAGGTTAGTGGTGGTCTGTGGGGCCTATAGTCATTCTTGAAACTCTACTAGAGCCTAGAGAAGTGAACTCAGGTGTTATAAGTTTTTTGTAGAAAAACATAGAGAGAATGAGGCTCTTAGAAGAAGGGATGTAGTAGAGTGCAAAAGCTTCATTTTCGAGGCTAAGGATAAGAATATAAAGTTTAAAGGATAAGTTGAGAAGAAGAATGAGGTGTACAAGCAGTTCTCATGTGTCCATGGCTTAAAGCTTGCATGGACGAGCAAGCAGCAGGTCCACCGATTGTTGGGGACTGTTGGGCCATCAGTTGATGATCTTCCATATCACTAAGGTGAACCTCCTTTTTGGGAGTCCATCACTAAATAACTCCATAGTTAAGCATGATCAACTTGGAGTAGTAATAGGATGGGTGACAAGTCAAGAAGTTGAATACGGCTTGTGCGTTAGTGAGGACAAAGCGCACAGTTTAGGCCAGTGGTGGTCTGTGGGGCCAATCGTCATTCTTGAAACTCTACTAGAGCCTAGGGAAGTGGACCAGGGTGTTATGAGTTTTCCACATAAGAACAAAGAGAGAATGAGTCTCTTAGTAGGAGGGAAGTAGTAGAGTACAAAAGCTTCATTTTGGAGGCTAAGGATAAGAATATAAAGTTTGAAGGATAAGGTTGAGAAGAAGCATGAGGTGTACAAGCAGCTCTCCATGTGTCCATGGCTTAATGCTTGCATGGATGAGAAAGCAGTAGGTACACCAGCTGTTGGGGACTACTGGGCCATCAGTTGATGGTTTCCCAGGCCAGTCACTATCTATTGGTCGAAGTTTACCTTCGTTTGACCATGGTTTAGGTCTAAAGATGGGTGAACCATCAGTTGATCATGTCCATAAGTGAACCATGTGTTCAATTGAACCAAACTAGCTTGAACCATTGATCTAGGGCCTACTAGTGATGACCACCAGCTTTTCCACCATATGTTGGCCACTGAAAGATGCCCAAGAAAGTGGATCCATCGGTTGATAGCCTTGAAGGTGACTCATCCGGGGGGGGGGGTAAACCCTAATTCATCATAGAATGGAATCTCCTCCAATTCAAGGTAAGAATACCATGGATCAAAAAGCTCAACAATGATGAGAAAACATCTAAGGAACATGACTGATGGAACAATTTGCAAAGAAAACCCCTGCATTTGGTAAATTGCAGAAAAGTCCAAAATGTACATAAAATTGCATAACTTGCTCAAACAATGTCCAAATTGGACCAAATTTGAAACTTAAGTTTGTCGTATGATTAAAAAGCATATAAAAAGGTTAGATTAATGTTATAAGAATTCAATTATGGTAATTAAGCTTGCTCAACATTTTAAGCAAGTTCAGGGGCCTTTACAGACCATTTGTGTTGTGGAAATGACCAAACAAAGAACCATTCATGATAGTGGAGAAGAGGTTTGTGGAGATACAAGTGTGGATCTAGTTGTCCATTTTTTGGGAATCCATAGCCTATAATAGTATTGAGAAGACATTTCCAACTAACATAATCACATGCTTTCTCAAAATCAAGTTTGATAGGAATCACTGGGGTTTTGTTCTTGTAGCATAGATGAAGAGTTTCATTGACCATGATGAAGGTGTCATGGATGATATAATTCTTAAGGAAAGTGTTTTGGTTGCATGCTATAACTTCTTCTAGCTGGGGTTTGATGCAATTACTGTGCATTTTTTCTAAGGTTTTGTAAGATGTGTTGATGAGGCTAATGGGTCAAAATTGGCTGATCAAATCTGGATGATCCACCTTTTTCATTAGGGATATGTTGGTGCGATTTAGAACTTTGACGTGTTTGTTGGCATCAAAATTTTCTTGGAGGGTATAGAGAAGTCTCATGAAATCCTCTTTGATATGGTTCCAAAGAGTGAGATAGAATTTAGTGTTGAGGGCCATCAGGTCCCGGTGATTTAATTCTACCAAGGGAAGAGACGACATCATTCAGTTCTTCTATGGTGAAGTCTCTGATGGTGTTGTGGGGGTGATGGGATCGTATTGTTGCAGATGTATTTCCAATTGATGGAGTTAAGGATTATAGGCTCATGTCTAGTGTTGAAGATGGTCTGAAAATGTTGCAGTACGTGCTTTATGATAATGTGCTTAGTAGATGTGATCTACCATTAATGTTCAGTCTGGGTATGTTGTTTTTCCTGGCATTGTTATTGCAACATGTGTGGAAGAATTTTATGTTTTCATACCCTTCAGTTGTCCACTTTATTTTTTCTCTTCGTTTCCAAATGGTGTCAATGCAGTATTGTATGTGTTCTATTTCTGCTTTTATGGTAAGTATATGGGAAATATTTGCATTAGGGTCACTATCTACACAAAGATGTTGTTCTAGATCAATCATTTTATTTTTGATGTTACCATATTTTTGTTTTTGCCAGATTTCAAGGGCGACTTTAATTCTCTTTTGTTATTTTGGAAAAGGTATCCAGGGTTAGTAGTGTGAAATGGGGAGTTCACCCAGTTATTTTGTAGATATCCAGGCAGTTGGGGTCTTACTGCCAAAAGTTTATGATGCAGAATGGTTTGTGGCCCCATTTAATAGGTTTGGTGTCAATAAGAATAGGGAAGTGGTCACAAATAGATCTTTGTGTAATAGATACAATGGAATATGGGTAGATATCTTCCCATGATGGAGAACAAATGAAGTGGTCAATCCTAGCCCATGAGTGTTTTATGTTCCAAGTATAGTTTGTGTTTGAGGGAAGGATATCAATCATATTATATTTAATGAGGAGATTTCTGAGAAAAAATCTATTGATAACTCATGTCCAGTCTGATGTTGGAGGCTGAGTCTATCATATGGTTGAGTTATGAGGTTGAAATCTCCACATTGAAGCCATTGTTTGTTTACAAACCTAATTAGGATGTTTTTGCTTTCCTCGATGTAGTGGTTTTTGTTTGAGCTAGGTTCACCATAAACTCCCATGAAGCACCAATCAAGAGCATCAAACGTGTTAGTGATATGAAGAGTGATTGAGTAATCATGATATTCAACATGTGTGACGGTGAACATATTTTTGTTGATGCCTATATCCAGACCTCCTTTGAATCCAACCAGTGAAATTTGATACCATGAGTTGATGCATTTACCCCCTATGATTTTTAGTGCAAAGAGGGTAAGATATGTTTTAGTTTCCTTAATGGTGACTATGTTGATATTGTTCTTATAAATGTGTCATCTAATATGTTCCCTTCTCTTGAGATTTGATGCAGCAAAAATGTTCCAATATGAGATTTTCATTAGTGTAAGTGTAGTTAGACAGTTGATGTATGTTGTTACCAATTAATGTGTGATGTTCAAGTTTTCTAGTGTAGTTAGGTGTTTTAAATATGTCTATGATTTCTGCAGTGCATGAACTTTTCTATGTCATCTAGAGCTATGTTGGCTGCCTCATCATTTTCAAATGTAATTCCACATTTTTCAGCAAATGATGAGAAAGATTGTATATCCGGCCATGATGCAATATCTTCTATATTATCGATTTGGTTTACATGATCAGATGTTGTTTTAGGTAGAAATAACAATTGAAAAGAATTTTTAATATCAATGATCGAGACCGTGATAGGTGCCTTCCCCTTGATCTTCTACTTTGGACTCTGGGAAGATCGAATCTCTTCAATAATAGCAGATTTAAGTTTTTGAACAATATTAAAATCGAGGTTTGTGGTGTTAACATGATTGTTATGGAATGGGAATGGTTTAAAGGAGTCATGTATGGCATTGTTGTTTCTTTTCACCACTTTTGTTATGTGTGGTTTGGTTTGAGTCCGATTGATTTATGGTAGTAGTGTTCTTCCTCTCCCAAACCATACTCCTTAATTTTCATTGGGTTTACAGATGGGTACAAAGGTTTTTTTGGTGTTCGTTGGGTAGAACCATGATGGGGGATGATTGGTGATGTCTGAGAAAGTGGTAGCAACCACATAGGGGTTCTCTGTAGTGCGTTTGATCTTATAGATCTTCTACCGAGCCTGATTTTGATACAAGCAAGTAAATATATGGCTTGTTTAATAGAGAAAACACAGAAGGCCTTGATGTATTGGGAAGGATGGAGGGTTTCATGGCTGGTAAATTGAAGGGTGGATCCTATGGAATGTTCTATGTCTCTTAATACCTCAACTTATCATAAGTGTGGGGGCAAGGTCAGAGATATCAACCCACCCAGAATCACCAGAGCCTGCAAGGGATGATCGTTTCTAGGGACCATTTGGTGATGTTAGCTTGCACAAAGCTATTTCCACAGGGAATGGTCATGACTTAGCTGAAAAGATGTTGTAGTATGGTACCTTCTGGCACAAAATAGATGATTTGAGATGGTGACAAGATTTTTGGTTTGAGGATAGTGTCTCTGCGTAAAAGGAGGGCAATGGCTCAAGTAACATCTAGGATGTTAATGGTATTGTTGTCTATGTTGTTGGTAATGGTAACCAGGATAAGAGGACTAGTGAACACTTTTAGAATTCGCATAGAGTTTGCTAGTAAATCGATGGGGAACTCCCTATCCAGATGAATGGAAAGAGTCATTTCAAATAGTGAAGTGGGCAGAGATCTGTGGTTAGGGGTGGTGTTATGTGATCTAGCTGGGGGAGGAGCATGTCGGGGATTCATAGAATATATAGGCAATGAAGAGGGAGGTCCGAGGGGTGGGGAGATGGTTTCCTTGCAACATGAGGTGTCTAAATCCAGAGGATGAGATGAGACATCTAAATCATAGATGTTTAAGCATGAAAAGGGGTTGTGATCAGCATGCGAAAGCTTATTGGGTTTTGAATACTTTGTAGATTTGACAACATTAGTGGAGCAATGGGATCTATCAATAATCACATGTTTATTATGAAAGGTGTGTTTTCTGATGTAGGGATGTTCAAGACGTCCTTGGGAAGGACATCGTCTGCATGGGCAACTGTAGGAGAGATGTCCAACTTGCTTGCAGATGAAACATTGAGGGGAGGATCTACATCAGGACTTAGACTGTCCTCTTCTATTTCATCTACTGCAAAACAAGGATTGAAAATGTGATGTGTGTTTGTAGGTGACAAATGTCCAAGCTTTTGGATCATACTCTATCCTGAAAGATTCTAAAGAAAGATCCATCACAAACATCTTTTGAAGTGTGGGAAAGTTTGAAAGACATTACATAGATGCATTTGGAAAGACCAATTCATTCAGAGAAGTTGGTTTGGTTTTTGGGAATGGTTTGTTAGAAGAAAGGATGGATGAATTTGTTGTATCATACCTTTCTGCTATGGAGTTGAGGTGCTACACAGATGCAGTAGTGTCCTCCTTGTCAAATGGTGTAGGCGATACTGGTGTTGATGTAACTTTTATCAGGTTTCCTGAAATCCCTTGTTTGGGTTGGTGCTTATTAGGGATGAAGAGTTGATTAACAGAGACTATGTCATTCGAATTTGTATCTCCTAACATCGTGAAAAGTGAGTTGACCTCCACCAGAGTTTCATAGTATATGTATGTCACCCCAAGCTAGGATAGTGTGATTAGCAACATGACGAAGGAAAATAGTCCACTCCCTCTTGAGTTTGAATTTTGTGATAATTTCCTCCCATCATTCCACTATGTACATGTTTGATTTGTTGTCACTAACGATGACTATCTCGTATTCCTTGTTCCCCATCTTCAGTATGATTTTTCCTAGAAGTATGTCAAATTGATGGTATCACCATTCACTGGGGAGCTTGACTGAGGTATGGTTGTTGGGTTCATCAAGGGATTAGTTCATATTAGGAATCTGAGAGCTATGATCAAGTTGTTGCTAGTACAAATGATGTTATTTTTGTTTGGTTTTTGCAATTTTTGATCCTATTTTATAGACTCTTCTGATGCGTAGTGGTGTATATGTTTTGTTGGATATATTTGTACTTAGATTAGCATTGATAAGTCCTCCTGTTCTCATGGTGGGAGACAATATTTTGGTGGGGGTGTGTATTTAATAGTCTGATGTCGCCACTTTTGTGTATTCTAGGAAATAGTATCTGATCTAGCAAGTTGATAGCAGGTGATCCACCTCAAATAAATGTTAAGACAGTGGAGGGTCGCTTGTCGATGCTGAATGCTAATAGAATGAAGACTATCAGGTAGGTTCAGTTTGTCAAAAGAATGTTGCAAGCTCTGTGAAGGATTTTCCACTATCAAAAAGATGAAGGGTTGTATGTTAGTTGTTGCAATAGCTGGAGACCAATACATGGTTGTCGTTGTTCCAGGGGGGGTGGTAGGATGGAAAAGTAGCTATATGAAGAAGGAAAAGCTATCAGGAATGGTTTGATGTGTTCTCCAATGTAGTAGGAGGAAGATGACGCCTCTAGGGTTTTCCGATGTAGTGGCGAGAGTTTGGTGATTCTAGAGAGAACTTGGAGCTTTCTCTTTCAAGAAAAAAAGGATCAACTAAGCCCAAAGTCCCATGCATTAATCAATCAATTCTACACCTCGTATAATGCTCATAACTTCTTGCATGGACCTTTGATTCAATTTAAATTCAAACCATGGTCCCTCATGTCAAAAATACTCTAATTACTAAGTTTGAGACCACAAGTCCAATATTCGTTCATATAAATCAAATTTTCAAAAAACTTATAATTAATGTGCATAAGCCTTGAATTCAATGCAATTGGTCATCAATCATTGATCAAATGAGTAAAAAACACTTCTTGTGACCTTAATGTACTCCATGATTCATTACCATGACACTTTGATCCAATTATACCACAATTATGTTTTAACTATATAAAACCCAAAAATAGGATTCTCACAAGACAAGTTCTTCATAAAGAGATTGAGGATGTCTTCAGTGTCAAGGTACATGAAAAGCATAATGTCAGATCCTTCTAAGGGGTCTAAACTCCTCCATTTCATAAGTTTCATGTGAGGTTTGCACGGAATCCATACGTTTCAGAGAAAGTTTGTACATTTACAATGAGGTTTTGTTAAATGGATTGTTGAATACAAACTATCATATATTTGTAGAAATAATACTCTACTCAACGACAACTACATCTAGATCTAGAGGATGGAGATGGGTTTGTTGGAAATAATTACATGGATATAGGATAGTTTTATTAGCGTATATGCCCACTTGTTTAATGGATAAGAGTTGTGGTAGGAAATATGTCATCAAATAGGGTAGCAGAAACAAAAAAATTTACTAGCCATATTCCCATTGAGCAGTAGATTGTGTCAACAACTACGAGATGGAAAAGAGGGTTTCAAGGTATATACCTAGTCCTGGAGCAAGTCCAATGACTAAACCTTAAATCAGTGTGCGACCTCCTCAAGTTACACCTGGAAGGCTGTCATAGTTGACCTCTTGGTTAGGCACCACAGGCGACAGTTGACAACATCCTCCTAGCAGGCCAGGTGCCTCCTAGCCTCTATAGTAGTCCACGTGGACCACTGGAAACTCCTATCATTCTAGATGAACAAACAAGAAGGAGTTTTCCTTTCTTGTCAGTGTACACTAGTACAATAATGGTCTATAGCGTCGGTTTTTCTAAGCCTATAGCGTCACTTTTTTGCCGACGCCTAAGTGGCCTTCGCTAGAGAAATTGCTCTATAGGGTCAGTTTTTTTAACCAAAGAAAACCAAACCTATATAGTTAAAATTGACCCAAGAGGCTGTCAAAAACGAACCCCAAACGAGAAAAGAAACTGTACCTGAACCCTATAAGGTCGGTTTTTTTAAATAACTGACCCTGGAGATCCTCTGTAAGGATGGTTATATGAAGAAATCTGACTCAATGGAGTCTACAGATTGAGCTTATTGATAACCAGACCCTATAAGGTCGGTTTTTCTTAATAACAGACCCTAGAGATGCTCTGTAAAGACGGTTATATGAAGAAAACCCACTCAATAGAGACTACGACCGTGTTGGGATATGGTAGAATGGTCGTGCCGCGTAGAACGACCATGTTGGGATTTAAGAGCACGGCCATGCTACGCGGCATGACCGTTCTACCATATCCCAACACGTACGTGGTACGCGGCACGATCGTTCTACGCGGCAACACAGACGTGCTACACGACACGGCTGAGATACCTTTAAGGTCGGGTTTTTAAGATAACCGACCCTATAGGGTACAATTTTTTTTTAAATTCTACAGAAACATAACAGAACAGAAGAACAAGAAGAACTAGGATATGGGAGAGGGGAGCATTGATGCTCAACTGTCACCATTCCAAACCACACATTCATAACAAAAATGATTCATATATTCAGTTGAGTTACACATAATCACATCATAGTTTACAAAATGATAGATTGCAAGTCCGAGATGATACTAAATGTCAAATACAAAAGTAAATATGAAAGAGTTCCTTAATCACATACATAAATGGAGCTGACATATTCAATCCAATGCTATAGTCACTTCATTAAGAAAATCCTCTGACCACTCTTCTCAGAATTCATTTAACTCATCAAGTGTGTAAGGCTGAGTTGTAAAGATCTACAACAGAAAATGCACATGCTAATATTTTATAAAATGAGTACATCTCACTTGTAAATTAATGATGTTATTCTTTATTACTTGATCTATAGTCTGAATGTCATTTGATGCTCCTTTGACAATAGCTTGCATATATTTCATTACATAGTAGCCACAAGCCCAATCATTATTTTGTATATGACACTACAAATAAAGAATTATACTTAATGTTAGTAAACTACTATGAATAGAGTTGAGATAAGACTATAAGGGTTAACATATAAGAGTTGACATATACATTACTATAAGAGTTGTACATATATAAGACTAAGCCGTCAAAGTAGTTACCTTGATATTTTTCAAAGTCAATGTCTTTAATTTGGTGGGTATTATTCCTCCACCTTCACGAAAAGCCTTTATACCCCTATCAATTAATTGATTACGATAGTTGTCAAAATAGAAATTCTAAGTAGAAATATCATGTTGAAGCATAACAATTGATGTGGCAGAAACTAAATTTATGCTTACTCCATAGTTGGAAATTTCAGTTTGTGACTCCTTGTTGTTATTCCCATTGGGTCAAGATAATAGAAAGTCATCAATTTTGGGACAACCACCACTAGTTTCCAATGTCTAGATCTGATTAAAATACATATTGAAAACAAATATTAGAATTATAAATTTAGTCAATATTAGAATTATATTGAATAATAATACTTACTTGACATTAAAAGGAATTAGGATAATTTCCTTTCCCACACTAGCAAAATATTTGAATGCAGTACAGAAGTACTCATTCACATCCTCAATGTGTGTCTCCACTTGACTAGTGATTGAAGGAACTAAGAATCCAACATTCCTTATATCAAAGTTTGTCGTATCGGTATATAAATGGATGTAAACATTTATTAAATTGACCAACATATGTGATCCCGATCTTTGGTTGGCTAAGTATCGACACAAACATTTACATTTTCTTCCTAATTCATCGAGTGTAGCTTCAGGAATGAAAGATGGCTTGGGCATAGGAGGAAGACTAGTAGAACTTTTACTTTTTGGTTTACAAACTTGTTAATTAAATTACATACTTATATTACACGAGTTCATATATGTAGTTAAATATGAAAATATGGTAGATTTTAGATATATACCTTGTCATTATTAACCAAGTGTCTAGGCCAACCCACCATAGCACCCTCTGCTTCTTCAACTGTACTATATTCAGGATTAGGTATGGGTAGTGGTTTGTCCCCCATTCTATCATACACAAGATGGATGCACACGACAAATGTCATCAGTAATTTCTTGGGAATGCAATGTACCACCAAGGTTGTATACCTTGCCTACTGCCACAACATTATATATTGGAACCTCCACTGCAAGTTTACAGTTCATACCAACCTGGAATTGAAATAATATAAGTTATATATGAAGAGGTAAACCAAATACCTACTACAACTATATATATATATATAATCATATATATATCATACTAATAACACAACATATAGAATAAAAACTTACTATAGATTGTTGTGGTGGGTCATTGGGAGTGATCCCATGAAATTCTATAGTTGGAGCATGGGCTTGTACCTCATCATCTGAGAGACACACAGTTTGAATAGGTTGAGAAGGTTGAGTAGGCTGAAATGAAGACATTATTTCTTTTACTTTTTGTGCTACTAATGCTTCAACTTCCTCTTGTGTAAGACCTCCTGCACAACCTCTTTTAGATTGTGAAGGGCCAAAATAAGACTTGAATCATATGACAACTCCTAATCCCCTAACACGGCCAGGATGCTCCTCCGTACCAAGAGCAACTGATAGTTCATCCATGCGACCAGTTGGGATGAACTTTCCTTCCTTCCTTTGCTCATGGAGATCAATCTATTCATAGTTAATAAAAATATTAAATCACAATATCAATTATATATAAATAAATATAACTTTGTGGGAGTTACTCTTTACTTAGTTGGGATAAACCTACCATCTTTTGTGCCACCTCCTTAGTTGCAGGGTTGACAATTTCACCTGCTCAATTCTTTCTAGCTTCAATCTACTGCAAGTGTCAGGGGGACGCTCGACTTGAGTTGTACTAGACTCTTCTCCAAAAGAGAGTTTCTTCCCTTGTAGTTGGCGGCAGAAGGCATAACCACCAGGCCCCAAGCAATGGTCATGCACAATTTTGACCCGTCTTTCCTTTTGGGCCTCGTGAATAGTCTGATCATTTAAAATGAGGTATTGTAATTTAGACTTGGCAAACATATATAAAAAGAGTCACCTCCTTAATTGTATAAAATTAAAGATTCATATAATAAATTGCAATCTTTATTACCTAAAACTCTTTCGATTTCCTAGCTGCAACAAATCTTTCCCACACCTCAGTATCTATAAAAACATATATATATATATTGCTTTCTTCTTTTGTTTAGGATTATCTATAAATTTCCTTTTGAGATATGTCTTAAAAGCCCTCCATCGTACACCACAACATTGTAGCACTTTTTTCTTGTGATATTTTTCATTTAGATGGAAAACACCCTATACATACAAAATAACCAATAATGTTGTCTTAAAAAGGATATGTCTTTCCCAGCAAACTAAATTAGAATCAATAAACAAAAACATATTAAAATAATATCACTTCCACTCATAGATATATCTTTTCATAGGAGGTCTTGTAAGGCATTAGAAACATCATACCAATTTTCTATATCTATTGCCACCTTACTACGCGCGGCCGCCCCTACGTAATGCTTGAAAGTACTAGCATGTTACCCAATAGGTGCTCCTGTGACATCAAACTGGACTGCAAATTTCTCCCCTTTGGCCCTGAGCTCCTGCAGCCTACACATCAGTGTGAGACCTCTACTTTTCTTAGCATCACCACTACCATCCTCATGGTGCTCATGCTCAGAATGTTCATCTTCACTTGCCATTTTAGAACCTGCAAGTATACATGATAAAAGAAACATAAGTGATAATAAAAGAACAAGTGGTTGAATGATATATGATGTATATTTAAAAGATTACATGCTTGAATGATAATAAAATAAATAATTTAAAGAATACATGCCTCTAGTATTGGTTGAGTTGTTAGTCAAGTAAACTTCCTTCAACATGGTCTTGACGTTTATAGTATTCATTGATGTTATCTTCAACATTTACACTTGGCAAACCAACTGAGAATGGGCTGGAATCATCATACTTTTCGTAGTATTCTTCTTCATTTATAGGATCTACAGTAAACTATCTTTTTCCATGAAGAACGATAGACCAATTTTTATTTGCCGGGTCATCAACATAGAATACTTGTTTTGCTTGGTCTGCCATGATGAATGACTCATCTTTCTCACCAATCTTTTTAAAATTCACCAATTTGAAACCCAACTCATCCACTAAAACTCCTTTGTTGTTGTCAACCGAACTACACCTAAAGATAGGAACTCTAAAATTTGTATAGTCCGATTCCCATATGTCCTCAATGACGCCGTAATATGACATCTCAGCTTTGCGTGGTCTTTTATCTTTGGCACTATCAAAATACAACGAACAAACTTGAATAGTGACCCCACTATTTTGGACTACACTACTTTCATCTTTACGCTTTGTGTAGTATGAAAATCCGTTTATGTCATAACCTTCATATGACATGATATCTATTTTTGGCTTAAAGGCGAGCCATTTTATGGTCTCAGCAACATTATTCGGTGATTCAGCTAGTTGATTAAAGATTTTCTCTTCAAACCACCTAATAAATGTTTGATTATGCTCTCTTGCAAGCCACATTGAATTGGATCGTGGATGATTTCTCTTGATAAGATCATTGTGTTTTGTGATGTAGCTACTAACTTCATCGATGTTGTGTAAAATATATAAATGTGCTTGTTCCCACAACTCATGACTGATTCCTTTCACTCGTCCTCCCAGAGTTCCTTTGCCATAATAAGATTTAGTGTGATGGGAATTTTTTAGATCGCTAAAAGTTTCATTGCAATTCAAAAAATCATTGCAAAAGTCTATCACCTCCCTATCCACATAACCCTCAATAATACTCCCTTCAGGATGATAACGATTCCGAACATCACCTTTAAAAACACTCATGTAGCGTTCAAATGGATACATCCAGTGTAAGAAAATTGGACCCAACAGCTTCACCTCCCTTGTAATATGTACTACAAGATGAACCATGATATCAAAAAAATGAAGGAGGAAAGTACATTTCAAGATGACACATGGTAACAATTACATATTTTTGTAATTTATCGAGAGTATCAGGATGTATCACTTTGTTGCATATTTCATTGAAGAAGAAACAGAGTCTTATGATTGCAAACCTTACACGCTTCGGCAATATAGATCGAATAGCCACAGGTAAAATTTGTTGCATTAAGGTGTGACAATCGTGAGATTTGAGACCTATCAACTTCAGATCCTTCTTTGATACCAATCTACAAATATTAGAAGAGTATATTTGTGGAACCTAAATATTATACAAGAACTCACAAAAAGTCTTTTTCTCCTGCTTTGACAAAGTGTAACAAGCTGGTGGTAAATATGTGCGGCGACCCCTGATATCCACTGATAATTCTTTTCTTATACCCATTAATTCTAAATCTTTTCTAGATTTGATGTCGTCTTTAGTCTTTCCTGGTATGTTCAATAGCGTACCAATGATGCTATCACAAACATTTTTTTCAACATGCATGACGTCAATGCAGTGTCTAATTGCCAAAGATCTCCAATAAGGAAGATCCCAGAATATTGAACTCTTCTTATATAGATATTTGTCACATGCGAGAGTACGACTAGTTGAACTCTTTCCAAATTCATTAACAATATGTTTCACCCTATCATATACAACATTTCCTGGTATAGGTTTAGGAGCACTTCGTTCCTCATTTGACCCATTAAAGGTTTTGCGTTTCCTTCGATAAGGATGAACTGGTGGGAGAAATCTACGATGAACAAGATATACAATTTTACCACCATGTTTCAATCGAGTTGAATCAGTATTTTCCTCACAAGCAGGACATGCTTTGTATCCTTTTATGCTATATCCAGACAAATTTCCATAAGCTGTAAAGTCATTAATCGTGCAAAACAACATAGCATGCAAACTAAAGATCTCTTTACGTGAAGCATCATATGTCATAACACCTTCTTCCCATAGTTTCATTAAGTCATCAATTAGAGGTTGAAGGTAAACATCAATATCATTTCCAGGTTGCTTGGGCCCTGATATCAATATTAACAACATGACATACTTATTTTTCATACACAACCAAGGAGGAAGATTGTATATAACAATCATAACAGGCCACATGCTATGTTGGCTACTTAATGCACCATAGGGATTCATTCCATCTTTATAGAGTCCAAGTCTTAAGTTTCTTGGTTCTTTACCAAATTGAGGGTATCATAAATCAATTTTCTTCCATTGTGGTGAATCAGATGCATGTCGTAGGATGCCATAATCATTGGCCTTTAACTCCCCATGCCAAGACAAATTTTACGCATCTTCTGTGTTAGCAAATAAGTGTTAAAATAATGGTATTATTGGTAGATACCACATCACCTTGGCAAGAGAGCCATTTTTAGCCTTAGCTGAATTTGTGGTCTTATACCTTGACGCACCACATTTTAGACAATTTATCAAATCACTATAGTCCTTAGTACAATTTATCAAACCACATTTTAGACAATTTATCAAATCACTTAGTACAACCCTTATATAATGGGTTTTTAGCATCATGGACAATGTTTGCAAATAAATAAGGTGGATCAATGACATTGTCCCAACAGCTACGTAGCATCTCATCAACCATATCATCCTGAATCAGGTCATCCTGAATCGGTTCATCATTGAAATTATCATCATTATCTATATCTTCTATATAGTGTTATCATTTTCTGATCCATAATTAAACTTCTCTCCATGCCAATACCATTCATTATAACCTTGTATGATCCCATTGCATATGACATGATTCTTAATTTCCTCACCAATATCAACTTTCAAATTGTTACCACAATTTCTACATGGACAATATAGCCTATATGTAGGTAGTTTCCTATGTTCCTCAACAAATCTGATAAATTCATCAAGACCTTTGGCAAACTCTAGAGTGCAACGGTTCTTGATAGACATCCAACTTCGATCCATTTTCTATGTCACATTAAAATTAATTATAAAACTAAGAATCTAATATTGATACTATAAGCTGTAAGTTTTTATTGATAGGAAGTTAATTACTTTTATACTAAAGTGTACCACCTATCCCATTTTTAAATATTTAATCTCACTAGTAACTGTATAATGTATGTTTAGTCTTGAAGAAAATTTCCGCAACATTTCCCCTAAGTTCTCCAAGTACACCGATGTAAATGGCAAATAACCACTCACATATGTACCTAGAGAACAAATGAGGAACTCCTACTGAAATTTTCTTCAAAACTAAATATACATTATACAGTTACATCCTAAGTGAGATTAAATATCCAAAAATAGTCCCAGACCGGGGACTATCCAAAATTTACTCCTAATGAGTAAATTTTGAACGTGTTTCTAAGTTGATACATAAATGTATTATTGTCATATTTATATATTAAGTTAAACATCATGCATTGATGATCTCATCTATAAATCCTAAAATGTCAATCTGAGACTACACAATGTCTACCCTCATAGTTCTAGAATGTATACAATGATTACATATGTGATTTATAACAAAATGTAGATATAAAAGAATACATATTTTTATTATTGGTTGATTTGAATCAAAATGAAGCCTAATAGCACATTGGGAGAGTGAGAATATTATACCTCACTTGAAGGCTGAAGAAGAAATATATGCAAGTCAACAACACCTGCAACAACACAAATGCACGATTCAATTCTGTTATAAAGTATTAATTAGGGGTCAATATACATCAACTTTAGAGGAGCAGGAAGAATTAACAAATGCAAGATTGACAAATCTTGAAGGTTTAGCAACTCATCCACCACGCAACACAGCCGTGCTTCCCAGCACGGCCGTGCTACCTTACAAATATTGGAGTGAATCAAAGACTATACAAAGCATCAATGGCGAAAGAAAGGATGAAGGGGCTCGTATCCACTACATGTCCAGAACACAAAATGAAGCTTACGATAAACTCAGAGAGACCAGAGAAGCATTACATATGTGCACATTGGGGGAGTGAGGCGGCAGAGACAATACCTTGATCAGTTGGAGATTACTTCTCTGGCAGTCGATCTGCTCCGACAGTGGGGGAGCTTGTGCGTGAGAAGAGACGGAGCGAGAAGGCAAGGTTGCAACGGCCCTTGCAGCGTTGGAGGCATCGTCGCAGTCTAAGGAAGAAAGTGGCGACTGGGCGTTGTCGTCCAAGGAAAGCTACGCCGGAGATGATGGTTGGGGAGGCGACCCTTGTAACGCTGAAGGCATCGTCACCGTCCAAGGAAGAAAGCGACGGCTGGGTGTCATCTAAGGAAAGCGGCGTAGCTTGAAACCCTCACGAGCTTGCGAGGTAATAGCCAAAGTTGTAGGTAAGAAAAGATGCAAAGAAGAATAGTGGGAATAGCGGCAAAAAAGAACCCGCACTTGCGCGACCTGTAGCTCACGGGGCAAAAAAAGAGGTCACGCTCTGACCTATAGCGACGGTTAAACGGGAAAACCAACCCAAAAGGTCGGACCTTTCGAGATATTTTTCTCAAAAAACTGACCCAACAGGGTCTCGCGCGGACCGAAAAAACTGCAACCTATAGCGACGGTTCTAGGGGAAAATCGACCCAAGAGGTCGGACCTCTAGAGATGGTTTTTTTTTCAAAAAACTGATCCAATAGGGTCTCACGCAGACCGAAAAAACCGTGACCTATAGTGACAGTTCTAGGGGAAAATCGACCCAAGAGGTCGAACCTCTAGAGATGGTTTTTTTAAAAAACCGACCCAACAGGGTCTCGTGCAAACCGACCCTTGTAGCGACGGTTATTTGTGAAAACCGACCCAATATGTCGGACCTCTAGAGACGGTTCGCTAAGAAAACCGACCATGTACCTCAATTGGTACCCGAATTTTTTCCTGATGACTTATTGCTTCAGTTTTGACTTATTAGGTCGGTTTTTCTAGTATAAGTGACGCTTTCAGAAGTGACATTATTGGCCAAAAATGTACTAGTGGTACTACCACCAACTTTCTTTCCCAATTGTCTCATCCTTGATGTTCCTCTCTTTGATGGGTAGAACTGTCTCGGGCTCTCTTGGTTGCCACAAGCAAGAAGACAACAATCATTAGATAAATTGATGTGTCTAGGAAGCCCCCAGTACCCCTGTATTTAGAAGAGGGACATGGTTAGGGTTTCCAGACAGTCTGGGAGTCGAAGAGCTAGAATTTCACAAATTTTTGCAACCTGTAAATGATGAAATGGTCAGTTCACTGGTGAACCTATCGGTTGACATCTGAGCCAATCAGTTCAACCCTTGAACCGATCATTTCAACATGTTTCCCAATCACAATTTTTTTGGTAATTTATATATGATTAATGCATAACATGATGTCAACACTAATCCTTGATCCAATTGAATTGATCTACCAAATGACCAGTTCACAACCTAAACCAATTAGTTCATGGGCCTCAGCCGATCGGTTCATACATGTGAGTTGATCAGTTCATGCACCTGAGCCAATCAGTTCAGTTGCTAAACTGGTTGTTTTAGGGTGCATATTGCCAACATTGTTTAAATTGAATATCTAACACTTTACTAATTAATGTTAAACATCATTCATGAATAAACTGCTATTTCAAGTGCATTTCTATGAGTGTGACCCTATATGCTATGAGTTACGTTGGTAGTAAGTGTCCATAATCAATTTTTATGACATCACAAGTAAAGAGTGGTATCTAGCAAAATCATTACTACCCAAGTAATTTGAAAAGTTGGAGAACAACTTCAACCTACAATATGTGATTGGTGTTATAGTGAATGTATAGTTCCTTTGTCTCTGATATCCAAATTGAAATCAAGGCATGGAATCGTCATACTCTTCAACATTCAATCCATGTTCCTTGAACTAGAGCAGACTCTCTAAGATATATGTGAACTCAACATGATATATTGATTCACATGCACATGTCCATGCTTTTCTCAGTCTTTCTTATCAAGTGACCAAGATATCAAAATCATGTAGGAGGGAAAAATCCCATCTACATCACTCATAGTCATTCTTGAAGTATTTAATGCATTTGAATATCACCTTTATGGTAATTGTTATTCATGATCATATTTGATGATGATGAAGTACATCAAACAACATGTATGTGCGTATTGATTTCAATTCTAAGAACCACAATCACCACCATTGTTGCAATTTGGGTTCCTTAGCTTATGCAATAGATCTATTTTTGTCACAATATATCTTTGCATCACTAATGATCAAAACCACCCCAAGTTTTGTGATGAACTTCTTCATTCAAACAACTTCCTTTGTTGCAACAGATGTAGCAATATACTTGGCCTTTGTTGTAGAATATGCAACTGTCTCTTGCTGGGAACTTTTCTAGCTTACAACACCATTGTTGAGGCATAACACAAATCTCGATTGTGATTGATTATCATCTTTTGTGTTTGGAAGCTCACATCAGGGTAACCTTTTACCACCAAATCTTGCTCATCACTGTAGACAAGGAACTTATCCTTAGTTCTTATCGAGTACTTAAGGATGTTCTTTACGATATCCCAATGGGAATCACTAGGATCTGATTGATATCTTCTCATCATGATCAAGGCATATGAAACATTAGGGAGAGTACATAACATTGCGTACATGATGGATCGAATTGCAGATGCATATGGACTCCTATTCATGTGTTCCCTTTCTTCACAAGATTTGGGAAATTTATCTCTAGAGATAATAATGCCATGAATATGCATAATTATGATCTCAGTAATATATATTAGCTTCCAATTATAGATATGAGGGTGTTCCATAAATTCCATTATTTATTGAGCATGTATGTATTTATTACATTTCATTTAGGGTTATTAGCCATAGATAGACATATAAAACAAATTACATAATTTCTTGCATCATCCTCATAATCTTAGACCTTAAAAGTATTATAAACATGAATATATATTTACTGGTATTTTCTCATAATTTTAGGCCATCGTTTGATATTTATTATCCACAATATGAGAATTTCACCACTTACATGATATAACTATTATTAGTGCATAAAAATCCTGATATTATGCTTTCATGTTGTTCCACATATTTTTCTAAGAATTTTGGTATATTATTTGTATTCTTCTGTTAACAGAGCTAATTACTATGAATTATTAAAGTTCTGCATATTTTAGAAGACAATTACCTTTATTGGCAAATCGGAGGCTGCCACGTGGCTCTAGTGGGTGGCGCTTCTCTACCCTGGGTTGCCTGGGTTTGCGACTGTGCCAGCCAATTCTGTGCTGGTCTGGCTGACAGGTTCAGGTTGATTCGGCCGGTTCACAGATTTGGATGGACTGCCGGCTACCTGGCTTGAACCAATCTATTCTCTCTCTCTCGCTCACATTCTACGCGAGCCCTATGAGTCCACGGGACGTGGAACAGAGCCGCCGCCATGGTGGATAGAATCCGATGAGTGATCAACTATCTTCAAGACCTCCTTACGAACTAAAACCAACACCAAATGGTTCTAAGAACCTTCCGGCAGCATCTCGGCTCCTCAAAGAGCTTCGGCGTTGGCTGGAGCTCGTTCTCTATAGGGTGCCGCCGTCAGGTCGGCTGTGGTGGAGCAAAGAGGAAACCTGCCTCTGCTCCTCTTCGAAGGGGTTTGAATCTTCCAAATGCTCCACAAGACCTCCCCAAACTTGTTTTTCTTCTTGATTTGCTCCGATATCACTTCCTTCTACTCCAGCTAGCTATAAGAGCATCTTCCACAAAACTTAGTTCGTCAACCAAGATACTGACTTTGGAAGAACCCATAAGCATGCGAGATCAAGTCCTCTGATCCTCAAATTTGTTTTCTCCTACCCAAATACGCTCAAGGTCCCTTATTTCTCCGCGTCCTTCTTCCTCGTCTAACCTACTGGTTGCAATGGAGAAGTTGAGGAAAGGAGAAGGCAGTTCTCCCCCGACACGAAACCAAATACCACATAAAGCAGGCGCTAACCTGAACACAAAGTGAGTTGAGGCTAACTACTGACATAGAATCATGCCTCCACCCACAATTAGTGAGAACATCAACGTGCGTGGTCGTTGCTCACGGGCAATATGTAACCGCAAGGTAGAAGATATAATCCTGACCATTCGTTAAGTGTATGCGGATGAGATGGAGCCTGTATTTGAGTGAATATGTGGCTCCTCCTTAGAAGTCACAGTCACTGGATTGAGGATCTAGGGCCATAAGTTGGCCACACTGACCCAACCCAAAACCAAAGGGCATCCAACACTAAATAAAGTTGTAACTTTGGTCTATATATCATCAATAAAGCACATTATTTCCCAAATTTCAAACCTTAATAACTCCTTCTAGGATGCTCCAATTACCCCCAAATTTTAATCATAGCTTTACTATCTCCCAAAATACATTCGACTCAATTTTGGTGACAAAACTCAACTATTTGACTTGTCAACTAAATTCCTCAAAGGACATTAAATATAGGGATCTTAATCATGATATAAACATAAATCACCATCCAAACCTTATCAAAGCACTTGTAACTCTTAAGATAACTCAACATGCATGAATTCACTTATGTCATTGGACATTTAAGGATTCCAAAAGTCCACTCCATCACATCCTACACACCTTAAAACAAATTTCATCCTCAAATTTAAGCCAAAATCCATTCTATCACAACAAGGGTGAGGGATAATGTGGTGCACTACCTTGGCCACCAAGTTGAAGAGGAACATGAGTTGTTAACATGCAAGTCATCCTAGATCCCCTTTCTTCTCCTATATTAAGTAGTGTCCTTTGGGTTTCTTGTTCTCTCCATGAGAGAATTTTGACAGCCAACTTCTCACAAATTGTCTCAAAATGTGTCTAGCTCTTTAGGATTTGCCCCTTTATATAGGAGAGTGTTAAGCTTGGAAAACTCGAACTCCAATAACTTTCCTAATTGTGATTCTAAAAAAATCAAATACTAAAAAACTTAGACAAAATCTGATTGACCAGTCAGATTTCGTGGCCATCCGGCCAGGGTCTTACTAGGACTTAAAACACTCCTATTGACCAATCAGGTTGCCAGATCGGGTGACTGGATCAGCTTAGATATAGATTTTGACTTTCTTTCCTATTTGGGACCTTCCTTGTTGAATTTTGGTCAGTTGTCTAAGATACCTGATTGGATGACTGGGCCAGTCTAGTGCAAAGACTCTATTAGATAATTGATAACACCAACCAATCTTATCAACTGACTAGACATTTTTGTCTCCTAATCAGATAGGAAATCAATGTGTTTATGATTCATAAACTTCAATTACCTTATGCATCCTTATGCATCTGACCCAGTAGGTTCCTAATCATGTTTGTAATGATGTTAAAAATAACACAAGCAAAAATTGGTGTGTAACCACACATCACTGCCACCAAGATAGGAATAGTTGAATAACAACTAAACCTATAAATTGACCAACATTACCATGACCATATGATCCCTTTCTCATAAATATCTAGATTGAAACTGAGGCATGATATGTCACCCTTTTAACATTCATACTATATTCCTTGAACTAGAGCAGACTACTCAAGATATTGCCAGCTCAACATCATACATTGACTCATGTTGAGTATGGCCATGCATTTCGTAGTTGTGCTTATCAAGTGGTTGAGATATTACTCAAAAAGAATTGACAAGTTCCATCTATATCACTAACAATGATCCCCATGTGTCACAATTAACCCAATCACCACCTTACTGGAAACTCTTATCCAAAGCATGTTGGGATCGTGTTAAAGTATACAGAAAAACATGTGATTATTGTAGTGACTTTAGGTCACTGGATCACGGTCACATTGAGATATGACTCTAACATGTCATTAAATGACTTTCATGTGTCAATCTTAACGTGGGTCTATCCAGTACAACTTGTCCTCTAAAAAACACCCATGTATCTAAATTTGTGACGACATAACACCATCAACAATAATAAAACATGCAAAAGTAACATCAATAGCGGATTAACAAAAATTACTAAATTTTAAAACCATTTGCAGAGAGATCCATTCTCAAGGAAACTCTTTCAACAAGAACCAATGTATTACAATACAACTTGGTTAATCATGTACAAGACATGTATCATCCTTTCTCAAGGAATTTATATACATCATTACTTTGCTAAAAGCACAAGTAACAAAATCCTTGAAGCATTCAAGACAAAATCTCAGATCGATATAAAAACATTAGCTATTGACTCCTAGGACCTGAGAGTACAGAGACGACACAAAGGACTCTCTATACAAGCTTGACAGTCAGTATCTCCACCTGAAAGATCACTGCTGTCCCTTTTACTGCTGCTGCTGCTCTTCCCCTGAAGTAGGGTTTCTGTCTTTTTGTCCGCGTCTACCTAAAAATGTTGGATCCCACAGGGGTGAGACAATTATAAATTGCCCCAACGAGAGATATAACTCTCCGCCAAAAACATTATTATTGCAGTTTAGTAGAAATAAACTGAGCAATGGAATCAAATAATCAATAGTATATAATTCACTTTTTTAAGCAGATTAGAGCAACATTCCCACTTAAGCTTATCAGATGTAACTTGATAAAGAAGCATGTCTAATATTCAATAAAGAATTGAATAACATGTATAACACTTATCCATCTAGGATATACCAAGTAAGATAACATCAACCAGTGATTCTCGTATTTCAATCTTATGCAAATACGCTACACAGCTGATTACATTTTTCAAACATAATTAAGCTATGAGGAGTTGAGGTATACCGCTCATACTCCAACCGACCATTGCAAAATCGAAATCGGTACCATACATAGGTCAATGGAAGAGCCGAATTCCCATAACCTCCCACATCCCGGTCAGTGCGGGACCACAAGCATGACTATGTCAACTACTCAATATAGCTTTCCAGGGTATACTGGCAACTTCACTATAGAGTTACAATGTCAACTGCACTCTCATCGGCAATCGAGAGATTTAATGTTTATCTCCATCAACCCGACATTAAAATAATTTGGGAGATTCATGATACATCCATCCCAACATCGGGAGATTCGTGATACATCCATCCCGACAAATATAATGAAGGATTGAGAGGTTTAATGTTTACCTTCCATCAATTCCCTCATTCTGACGTACAGATATTTTTGCCCATTAACCCCTGCATATTCAAAATATGCGAACTCTAGGAAATCCCATAGGAAAACTTGTTTCACCATCACCAACTACTGACGATGATGGATCTATGGTCAGAGCACTACATGAATAAATTTCATTTGATTAATTAAGTACATTATCATATTATTTTAGCATCAGTCGAGTTCTCAAACATAATTATTATGACAAATGCTACAAAGAAACATGTACTATTTTCATCAATTACTTCAGAGTCTTTAAAAGATATTGGGATCTCAGTCCCTCATTTCAATACTGGGAATTCTCATTCCTTCACAATCTCAATACCATAATTATATGGTTCTGGGTATTCAAACCCTTAGTTCAACACTGAGCATTGTTACCACTTTTTCACGTAACTATCACCTTTAGGTCATCTGACCAAGGTAAACATGATACTTGCTATTACAAGCATCACTCATGGCACTTGAGGCCCATTAACTTTCTTGTTACCTTTTACCAGACAACAAGGCATATTATGGCACACAAAGCCAATATCAAATAAAACATCATAGCTCATACCTGGCTATGATCACCATTTCAGAATACCTGCATGGTTAGTACATATTATAACAGTGACTTCAATTACATATCAGTACCATGCAGAACAAATATGGCTTCACTATTCAAGGGTAACACCACTATTCCCTTACTAGGGTTAGGGTTTCCCATTTCATGTCAATTGTGAATATTCATCCCATTACCCAGATCAAGGTTATGGATTATCACCATAATGACCAAGATTAGGGTTCCATATAGCATTACATAGCATCACTCTGGATTTGAGATCCACATCACATCTAAATTCAGGGTATCTCATAACATCACCCTAAATTAGGGTTCCACATAATATCGCCCCAGATTTAGGGTTTACATTCAATAACTCACAATTAGGGTTTACTATTCATCCCAAATTAGGGTTTCATATTCCATTACCCATAATTAGGGCTTA
Source organism: Alisma plantago-aquatica (assembly GCA_963693085.1). Taxonomy (NCBI): domain Eukaryota; kingdom Viridiplantae; phylum Streptophyta; class Magnoliopsida; order Alismatales; family Alismataceae; genus Alisma; species Alisma plantago-aquatica. The sequence continues at coordinate 1,289,938,742 of OY856412.1, read as the reverse complement.
CTATTCATCCCAATTAGGGTTTTGCATTTCATTACCCATAATTAGGGTTGACAATCAATTCTTCCCAATTAGGGTTTACTATTCATCCCAATTAGGTTTTTCATTCAATTACCCATAATTAGGGTTTACTATTCATTCCAATTTAGGATTTTGCAACACATTACCCTGAATTAAGGTTACACATGCCTTCACCCTGGATTAGGGTTACATCCTTACCCTGGATTAGGGTTTCACTCAGAATTACCCTGAATTAGGGTTAGGGTACATTAACCTTCTCAATTAGGGTTTGTGCTCAAAATTAGGGTTTCATGATCTCTTTTTTAAGGATCATACCCTTAATCACTATGTGATTAATATTCAAGTATGAATTTCTCTCTATCACCCTATCAACTTGATTACATCAACTTGATTAGGTCACATCAACTTGATTAAAAGGTTGACATAGTGTACTGAGGCATTGCTTTTATAAGCAATTAGGGTTTATCTCTTCTAAAAGTACCAATCATCTAGGTACTCTAGGGATTCAACCTTTGTACTTATCATTGATTATCATTGCTATCAATCATTGGATCAATGAAACAATCATCACCTTCAACTTCCAAATGATTGAATCACACTTGACCTTCATTCAGTTTTGAGGTTTCAACACCAAACAGTTTTTGAAACCGTTTGACCCCAAATGGTTTTGAAACCGTTTGACCCCAAATGGTTTCAAGACCATTTGGGCTCAAATGGTCTCAAGACCGTTTGGGCCAAATAAATCTCAAAACCGCAAGGGTTCATAGGTACATTCCTCAATCGATTGAACATGATTTGCTACATTGAAACCTTCAATCAATTGAGTTATTGAAGTTCAAAAATCATTGGCCCTTGGATTTTTAATCCTTCAATCATCACCCTTGACCATCCAAACAGTTTTAAGGTGCTTGACCTTCATGCGGTCTTGAGGTGCTTGACCTCTATACAGTTTTGAAGTCCATTACCCATTTGGTCTTGGACTCAATTACCCAATCGATCTTGAAGTCAATAACCATTCAGTTTTGAATTGATTTGTCCAATCAATCTTGGGTACAATTACCCATTCGGTCTTGTGTATATTACCCATTCGGTCTTGAATGGAATTACCCATTCGGTATTGAATGGAATTACCCATTCGGTCTTGAACTTAGTTGACCATTCAGTTTTGAAACCGAATCAACTCAATCGGTTTTGAAACCGAATTAACCCATTCGGTTTTGCAAACCATTTTCCCACATCCTTGATTGAGGTGTGTGCTTGTGATTATGTCATCATCATCAACCTTCATCCCTACTAAATCTACTGCCATAACCATGGAAATTGCATCTACTAATCAAAGGTATTGCAAGAAGAACAATTGAATCAATTGAATTGAGAAATTGAGTTCAATAACAATGATTAAGGGTTCAAGTTATATAACCCGCCTTCAATTGAGCCTCAAAGCTTGGAGCTTCACGTCAAAAATGGTTGAAGAAGCTTTTGAAACTCTACCAAGGTTCGTCCTCAAGCTTTGGAGTGAAAAGATTGGCTAGGATTGGAGATGGAGTGAAGAAAAGAAGAAATTATGCATTGATTTATGATTTCCACCATGAAATCATGATGAAAGAAGGTCAAGAAGCTTACCAACAGGTTGGGGTTCGTCCTCCTGTTGATCCTAAGCTCCCAAGGTCGTTTTGCAAGCAAAGGGTGGAAGTGAATTTGAAATTCCCCTTTTACTCTATGGATAAATGAGCTTATATGCAATTTTTATTAAAAATTCAATTAAGAGAGAGAAAGAAGGAATTATCTCCCCCATTTCTTTGACACTTGCCCCCTTCTCTTCCTTAGGAACGAGGCTATCTTATTTGCCTCTTATTCCTCTAAATTATCCAAAATTTAAAGAAAAACAAATTCAGCACCTTAATTCATTTAATAGTAATATCCATAAGTTAGTGGATATTTCTTTTTCTTATAATAATGTGAGTGGAGTTTTCACCTCCTTAGGATATTTTCGTGGCCTTTGCAAGGTACAAGGACGTTCACACATACAAAACTCAACCATTATAATTTTGGTCGAAGGCACTTCAATTAATATAATTATTTTTGCATTAAATTGAATTAGGGCTTCAATTATGCTTAAATCTTGATTATTTTAATATCAAGATTCTCTCTCCTTTAAAGAGATACAAATGAGATGCCCCTCTCATTTTCTTTGCTCCACATGATCCCAAGAAATAGTAGGGACCATTTGGAAGTGGTAATTTGCATATTGAACCCTAGGTTTTGGGTAAATTGCACATTACACCAAAACTAGGTTTTAATGCACAAACATTGCTTTATCAGCTCTTTCTTGGTATTCAGGCTATCATAAGCCATACCTCTACATCATCTTCATTCTCGTGATGCTTCAACACATGAGGAACATTTTATCATGCAACATTTGCAAATTAACCCCTCAACTTGGGTAAATTGCACTTTAGTCCAAATCAAGCAAAACATTGATTTCAACATTATTCAAAAAGGACTGAAATTGCAATATGAGTTCCTCTTGAACCTTAATTGCTTTTCAAAAGATAAGAGCCAACATATAATCACTTTTATTAAACAAAACACCTAGGGTTAGAGCATAACCCAGGTCAGGGATGTTACAAATTATCCACCCCTTACAAAGATTTCGTCCCCGAAATCACTTAAGAGAAAAGAGAAGGATACTTCTTCCTCATCTCATCCTCTAGATCCCACGTAGCTTCTTCAATGCCACAGTGATGCCAGAGAACTTTTACAAGACATATGTCTTTCATTTTCATCTTTTTAATTCTTCTATCAAGAACCAACACAGGTCCTTCGACGTAAGATATATCATCATTTAGTTCTACCTCCATAGGTTGCAGAACTAACTCTGTGTCAGGATGACACTTCCTCAGCATGGAAATATGGAACACCAAATGCAATCTATGCAACTCAAGTGGTAACTCCAGCTTATAGGCTACCTTTCCCATCCTCTCTATGATTGGATAAGGTCCCATAAATCTAGGAGCTAACTTTCCTTTCTTTCCAAATCTAAGGATACCTTTCCTAGGTGAGATCTTGAGATACACTCTGTCTCCAACCTGGAATTCTAAAGGTCTACGACACTTATCAGCGTAAGATTTCTATCTATCCTGAGCAACTTTCAATTGTTGTTGTATTACTTTAATCTTCTCAGTTGTTTGCTGAACCAGCTCAGGACCCAAAAGTTGATACTCCCCTATTTCATACCAACATAAGGGAGACTACAACGTCTACCATACAAAGCCTCATATGGTGCCATTTCAATACTGTGCTGATAGCTATTATTATAAGAAAATTCTATCAAGCTCAGATGTAGATCCCAACTCCCTACAAACTGAAGGACACAGGACCTAAGCAAGTCCTCCAAAGTTTGTATAGTCCTCTCAGACTGTCCATCTGTCTGTGGGTGAAAGGCTGTACTAAACCTTAATTGTGTACCCAAGGCTTTATGTAGTCGGTCCCAAAAATGACTCGTGAACTGGGGAACTCTATCAGAAATGATAGTAGCTGGAACCCTGTGCAAATGCTCTATCTCATCTATATATATTTGTGCAAGCTTCTCAGAAGTGTAGATTGTTTTGACAGGAAGGAAATGGGATGTCTTAGTCAACCTATCAACTATCACCCAAATGGAATCATGACTTTTGGCGGTTCTAGGCAAACCAACCACAAAGTCCATGGTTAAATGATCCCATTTCCATTGCGGTATAGGCAAGGGTTGCATCATTCCTGCGGGCTTTTGATGTTCAGCTTTAACCTGCAGACACACCGGACACCACATAACAAACTCAGCTACATCTTTCTTCAATCCAGGCCACCAATACATATCTTTTAAGTCATGATACATCTTGGTGCTCCTTGGATGCATGGCATACATTGAAGAATGAGCTTCGTCCAGAACTAACTTCCTTAAGTCATTGACATCAGGTACTACCATCCTACCATGGTAACAGACTACCTGATCATCTGAATCATGAAAGCCATCCCGTTTCTCACAACCATACTCTGATCTACTGAATCACGGTATCAGTCTGTTGTGCTTCTTTAATCTACTGTCTCAGAGTAGGTTTCACTTGTATTTCTGCTAACAACCCGGCTAACAGTGATACTTTAAGCTGTACATTGTCTTGCCTTAAGGAGATAAACATATCTCTTTTAAAGCACACTAATGAGTTTAACTGTGCTTTATCTAAGACTGGTGATGCTGATTTCCTACTTAATGTATCAGCTACCACATTAGACTTTCCTGGATGATAATCAATTGTACAATCATAGTCCTTGATTAATTCCATCCAGCGGCGTTGCCTCATGTTCAATTCATGATGTGAGAAGATATATTTTAGGTTCTTATGGTCGGTGAAAATTTGGAATGTTTCTCCATAGATATAATGTCTCCAGATTTTCAAGGCATGGACCACAACAACTAGCTCTAAATCATGTGTCAAATAATTCTCCTTGTGTTTCTTAAGCTGTCAAGAAGCAAAAGAAACCACTTGCTTATCCTGCATCAACACACATCCTAGACCATTCTTAGATGCATCACAAAAGACTATGTACCCCTTTCCCTGCTCAGGTAGCACTAACATAGGTGCACTGGTTAGCCTTTCTTTTAGCAATTGGAAAGAATGTTGACACTTGTCATTCCAGATAAAAGGAACCTCCTTCCTTGCCAACTTGGTTAGGGGTAAAGCTATAGAGCTGAAGTTCTTAATGAACCTCATGTAATAGCCTGCCAGTCCTAAGAAACTGCGTATCTCTGTTGGTGTCTTAGGCTGTTCCCATTGCAGGACAGATTCTACCTTCTTAGGATCAACACGAATACCTGAGGCAGATATTACGTGTCCTAGAAAATAAACTTCTGGTAACTAGAACTCGCACTTGCTAAACTTAGCATACAACTTATGCTCTCTTAGCAAAGTCAAAGCTTGACGGAGGTGTTGCTCATGCTGTTGAGCATCTCTATTGTAGATCAAGATGTCATCTATGAAGACGACTACACACTGATTAAGAAAAGGTCGAAAGATTCTATTCATGAGTTCCATGAATGCACCTAGTGCATTAGTTAGTCCAAATGACATAACTATGAACTCATAATGACCATACCTTATCCTAAAGGCAGACTTAGGTATGTCACTCTCCTTAATACGTAACTGATGGTATCCCGACCTCAGGTCTATCTTAGAAAAGATAGTTGCACCACACAACTGATCAAACAAGTCATCAATCCTTGGCAGAGGATACTTGTTCTCTATAGTTACTTTATTCAGCTGTCTATAATCAATGCATAATCACATAGACCCATCTTTCTTTTTAATAAAAAGAATTGGAGCACCCCATGGTGAAGTACTCGGTCGAATAAAACCCTTCTCAAGCAACTCCTGCAATTGCTTCTTGAGCTCTGCCATCTCAGCAGGTGCCATCCTATATGACATTTGTGCTATTGGTTGTGTGCCCGGGATTTGATTAATCTCAAAATCAATCTATCAGGGTGGTGGAACACCTGGAAGCTCCTCAGGAAATACATCTTCAAATTCCCTGACTATCGGAACTTCAGAAGGATTAGGGCTCTCCATCGTGGTACCAACCACATGTGCTAAGAATGCAAAGCATCCCTATCTCATCAACTTCTCAGCTACCATAGCTGACACAAGATAAGTTGGAAGAATCTTTCTGTCTCCCTGAAAGATCCATGTGTCACCCTTATTTGTGAACACAACCTGCTTGGAACCACAATCCAAGACAACCTTATACTTCTCTAAGGTATCCATCCCAAGAATTATATCAAACCCATGCATTTCAAGTGGTATAAGATCCACCTGAATGCGGTGATCAAAAAAGGAAAGATTGTAGGGAGAACACACCTCCTACAACACTGCAGATCCCAATAAAGGTGTCTCTAACAGCAGGCTATCTGCTCTATGACTGACAATCATGTTGCAGTCATGAATCACTTCTTGAGTGATAAAAGAATGCGTAGCACCCAGATCAATTAATACATATATGAAGAAGGATGAAGACATTTCAGAATAAAATAATTCCATCTGACCTGTCACAACCCGAGGGTTGACTACTGCTTCAGGCTGATTCATTGCATAGAATCTAGCCGTTGCTTGCTGTTGACCCCGTGCTCGATTGTTGGACGTCGATGAACCGACTTGGGACGTTTGTCCACGTACTCTAGCACCACTGCCAGACTGCTTCCTCTGAGAGCCTTGCTGACTCTGCCTCGGTAGTTGGGTCACATTCCTAACTTTTTCAGGACAGTCCCTCACCACATGACCTTCTCGCCCACATCTATAACAAGTTACATTTCCCCACTGTGGTCTAGGTGGTCCTGTTACTAACATTGAGGCTGAGCTGTGAGCTCCCTTCGGTGGTAAACTATGGCCTCTACCCTTACTTGACGTCCATTGCGTCTGGGTATTGAACCTTGGTGGTGGTGTAGGCACAGAATACCTTAGTTTCTTAAAACTTCTAGAATTCTATCCTTGGAACTGTGGGTACTCTTTCTTACCCTTGGTCTGTCGCTTCTCGATCACAGACCTCTCTATCCTTCTTATAGAATCCACAAAAGTGGCAAACCTCTCCCGGTTCTCTAGAGCAGACACCGGAGTGGTCAATTCCGCGTTCAATCCCTTCTCAAAATGTTGAATTCTCTCCTCATTAGAAGATTCCGTATGCGGACAAAACCACAAAAGTTCCATGAACCTAGCTTCGTATTCGCTAATGTTCATTTGTCCTTGCCTCAACCTCTCAAATTGAGAGATATTCTCATCTAGATATGTCTTGGGGAAGTATCTAGTGATGAATTCTCATCGAAATTCATCCCATCCGATCACAACACCCGGTCTTTTGCCTTCCTCAATGGTCCACCAATGACCAGCACTCCCTTTCAACAAATAGACAACATGTCTCACCTTCTCATCTTCAAGAATCATAAGGATTCTGAAGGCTTTCTCTAGCTCAGTTAGCCACAAATCAGCATCTGCTGGGTCAGCTGTACCTGCATACTCTGTGGCTCCCACCCAGCGAAGTCGTTCAAAAGTCTTGCCGACTCCCTGTCTTTCGTCGTGGGCTGGTACCCTCAATGCAGGTAGTGGCATCCTATCTGTCATATGAGTCATGGCTGTTATGAACAGTCCAAACATTGCTTGGAAGGCTGGGTTCCCCATATCAGCTTGATTGAACTGGGGTTGTTCAGGCACTGGTTCCTCCCAATCCTGGTCCCTTGCACCTCTTCCTAGTGCAACAACACTACTCTCGGCATCTTTTTCGTCGTGTGATCCATACATCTTTAAGTTCTTCATCTCCTATATGAGCAGAAGACACTTATCAAATAAACTAGAAGACACTAGAATAGACTCAACAACCTTAATCCTATGTCTCTGTAGACTCAGTGAACCTAGAGCTCTGATACCACTAAATTGTGATGACATAACGCCATCAACAATAATAAAACATGCGGAAGTAACATCAATAGCGGATTAACGAAAATCACTAAATTTTAAAACCATTTGCATAGAGATCCATTCTCAAGGAAACTCTTTCAACAAGAACCAATTTATTACATATACAACCTGGTTCATCATGTACAAGACATGTATCATCCTTTCTCAAGGAATTTATATACATCATTACTTTGCTAAAAGCACAAGTAACAAAATCCTCGAGGCATTCAAGCCAAAATCTCAGATCGATATAAAAACATTAGCTATTGACTCCTAGGACCTGAGAGTACATAGACGACACAAAGGACTCTCTATACAAGCTTGACAGTCAGTATCTCCACCTGAAAGATCACTGCTGTCCCTGTTGTTGTTGCTGCTGCTCTTCCCCTGAAGTAGGGTTTCTGTCTTTTTGTCTATGTCTACCTAAAAATGTTGGAGACAATTATAAAATTGCCCCAGTGAGAGATATAACTCTCCATCGAAAACATTATTATTGCAGTTTAATAGAAATAAACTGAGCAGTGGAATCAAATAATCAACAACAGATAATTCACTTATTTAAGTAGATTAGAGCAACATTCCCACTTAAGCTTATCAGCTGTAACTTGATAAAGCAACATGTCTAATATTCAATAAAGAATTGAAGAACATGTATAACACTTATCCATCTAGGATATACCACGTAAGATAACATCAACTAGTAATTCTTGTATTTCAATCTTATGCAAATACGCTACACGATTGATTACATTTTTCAAACATAATTAAGCTCTGAGGAGTTGAGGTATATTCTATCTATACTCCAACTGAACATTACAAAATCGAAATCGGTACCATACATATGTCAATGGAAGAGCCGGATTCCCATAACCTCCCACATCCTGGTCAGTGCGGGACCACAAGCAGGACTATGTCAACTGCTCAATATAGCTTTCCAGGGTATACTTGCAACTTCACTATAGAGTTACAACATCAACTGCACTCTCATCGGAAATCGAGATATTTAATGTTTATCTCCATCGAACCGTCATTAAAATAATTTGGGAGATTCATGATACATACATCCCAATATCGGGAGATTCGTGATACATCCATCCCGACAAATATAATGAAGGATTGAGAGGTTTAATGTTTACCTTCCATCAATTCCCTCATTCAGACGTACGAATATTTTTGCCCATTAACCCCTGCATATTCAGAATATGCGAACTCCAGGAAATCCCATAGGAAAACCTGTTTCACCATCACCAACTACTGACGATGATGGATCTATGGTCAGAGCACTACATGAATAAATTTAACTTGATTAATTAAGTACATTATCATATTCTTTTAGCATCAACCATGTTCTCAAACATAATTATTATGACAAATGCTACAAAGAAACATGTACTATTTTCATCAATTACTTCACAGTCTTTAAAAGACATTGGGATCTCAGTCCCTCATTTCAATACTGGGAATTCTCATTCCTTCACAATCTCAATACCATAATTATATGGTTCTGGGTATTCAAACCCTTAGCTCAACACTGAGCATTGCTACCACTTTTTTAGGTAACTATCACCTTTAGGTCATCTGACCAAGGTAAACATGATACTTGCTATTACAAGCATCACTCATGGCACTTGAGGCCCATTAACTTTCTTGTTACCTTTTACCAGACATCAAGGCATATTATGGCACACAAAGCCAAACAAACAATATCGAATAAAACATCATAGCTCATACCTGGCTATGATCACCATTTCAGAATACATGCATGGTTAGTACAGATTATAACAGTGACTTCAATTACATATCAATACCATGCAGAACAAATATGGCTTCACTATTCAAGGGTAACACCACTATTCCCTTACTAGGGTTAAGGCTTCCCATTTCATGTCAATTAGGAATATTCATCCCATTACCTAGATCAGGGTTATGGATTATCACCATAATGCCCAAGATTAGGGTTTCATATAGCATTACATATCATCACCCTGGATTTGAGATCCACATAACATCTAAATTCAAGGTTTCTTATAACATCACCCTAAATTAGGGTTCCACATAATATCACCCCAAATTTAGGGTTTACATTCAATAACCCACAATTAGGGTTTACTATTCATCCCAAATTAGGGTTTCATATTCCATTACCCATAATTAGGGTTTACTATTCATCCCAATTAGGGTTTTGCATTTCAATACCCATAATTAGGGTTGACAATCAATTCTTCCTAATTAGGGTTTACTATTCATCCCAATTAGGGTTTTCATTCAATTACCCATAATTAGGGTTTACTATTCATTCCAATTTAGGATTTTGCAACACATTACCCTGAATTAAGGTTACACATGCCTTCACCCTGGATTAGGGTTAAATCCTTACCCTGGATTAGGGTTTCACTCAGAATTACCCTGAATTAGGATTAGGGTTCATTAACCTTCTCAATTAGGGTTTGTGCTCAAAATTAGGGTTTCATGATCTCTTTATTAAGGATCATACCCTGAATCATTATGTGATTAATATCCAGGTATGAATTTCTCTCTATCACCCTATCAACTTGATTAGGTTACATCAACTTGATTAGGTTACATCAACTTGATTAGGTCACATCAACTTGATTAAAAGGTTGACATAGTGTACTGAGGCATTGCTTTTATAAGCAATTAGGGTTTATCTCTTCTAAAAGTACCAATCATCTAGGTACTCTAGGGATTAAACCTTTGTACTTAGCATTGATTGTCATTACTATCAATCATTGGATCAATGAAACAATCATCACCTTCAACTTCCAAATGATTGAATCACAATTGACCTTCATTCGGTTTTGAGGTTTCAACACCAAACGGTTTTGAAACCGTTTGACCCCAAATGGTTTTGAAACCGTTTGACCCCAAATGGTTTTGAAACCGTTTGACCCCAAACGGTTTCAAGACCATTTGGGCTCAAATGGTCTCAAGACCGTTTGGGCCAAATTAGTCTCAAAACCACAAGGGTTCATAGGTACATTCCTCAATCGATTGAACATGATTTGCTACATTGAAACCTTCAATCAATTGAGTTATTGAAGTTCAACAATCATTGGCCCTTTGATTTTTAATCCTTAAATCATCACCCTTGACCATCCAAACGGCCTTGAGGTGCTTGACCTTCATGCGGTCTTGAGGTTCTTAACCTCTATTTGGTTTTGAAGTCCATTACCCATTCGGTCTTGAACTCAATTACCCAATCGATCTTGAAGTCAATAACCCATTCAGTTTTGAATTGATTTGTCCAGTCAATCATGGGTACAATTACCGATTCAGTCTTGTGTATATTACCCATTCGATCTTGAATGGAATTACCCATTCGTTCTTGAACTTAGTTGACCATTCAGTTTTGAAAACAAATCAACTCAATCGATTTTGAAACCTATTTAACCCATTCAGTTTTGCAAACTGTTTTCCCACATCCTTGATTGAGGTGTGTGCTTGTGATGATGTCATCATCATCAACCTTCATCCCTACGAAATCTACTGCCATAACCATGGAAATTGCATCAACTAATCAAAGGTATTGCAAGAAGAACAATTGAATCAATTGAATTGAGAAATTGAGTTCAATAACAATAATTAAGGGTTCAAGTTATATAACCCGCCTTCAATTGAGCTTCAAATCTTGTAGCTTCACGTCAACAATGGTGGAAGAAGCTTTTGCAACTCTCCCAAGGTTCGTCCTCAAGCTTTGGAGTGAAAAGATTGGCTAGGATTGGAGATGGAGTGAAGAAAAGAAGAAATTATGCATTGATTTATGATTTCCACCATGAAATCAAGATGAAAGAAGGTCAAGAAGCTTACCAACAGGTTGGGGTTCGTCCTCCTGTTGATCCTAAGCTCCCAAGGTCGTTTCTCAAGCAAAGGGTGGAAGTGAATTTGAAATTCCCCTTTTACTCTATGGATAAATGAGCTTATATGCAATTTTTATTAAAAATTCAATTAAGAGCGAGAAAGTAGGAATTATCTCCCCCATTTCTTTGCAACTTGCCCCCTTCTATTCCTTAGGAACGAGGCTATCTTCTTTGCCTCTTATTCCTCTCAATTATCCACAATTTAAAGAAAAACAAATTAAGCACCTTAATTCATTTAATAGTAATATCCATAAGTTAGTGGATATTTCTTTTTCTTATAATAATGTGAGTGGAGTTTTCACCTCCTTAGGATATTTTCGTGGCCTTTGAAAGGTACAAGGACGTTCACACATATAAAACTCAACCATTATAATTTTGGTTGAAGGCACTTCAATTAATATAATTATTTTTGCATTAAATTGAATTAGGGTTTCAATTATGCTTAAATCTTGATTATTTTAATATCAAGATTCTCTCTCCTTTAAAGAGATACAAATGAGACTCCCCTCTCATTTTATTTGCTCCACATGATCCCAAGAAACAGTAGGGACCATTTGGAAGTGGTAATTTGCATATTGAACCCTAGGTTTTGGGTAAATTGCACATTACACCAAAACTAGGTTTTAATGCACAAACATTGCTTTATCAGCTCTTTCTTGGTATTCAGGCTATCATAAGCCATACCTATGCATCATATTCATTCTCATGATGCTTCAACACATGAGGAACATTTTATCATGCAAAATTTGCAAATTAACCCCTCAACTTGGGTAAATTGCACTTTAGTCCAAATCAAGCAAAACATTGATTTCAACATTATTAAAAAAGGACTGAAATTGCAATATGAGTTCCTCTTGAACCTTAATTGCTTTTAAAAAGATAATAGAAAACATGTAATCAATTTTATTAAACAAAACACCTAGGGTTAGAGCATAACCCAGGTCAGGGATGTTACAAAATTAGTATCCAATATCATGATTAAAGAGGAACGGTCATCACTCACCACACATGCTAATCTTATGTATCATTTTTGTATAATGATATCCAAAATAATAACCGACTAGGAAAATAACAAGAATGAGTACTCTTGTTATACATATGATCTCATTTTCATGTATTTACCCACACATATGTTAATGAGTCTGAACATCCGCATGACATTATTAGGTTTATTCATTATCTCGACATTAAACTAAACATAATAAATGTATGTTCTTTACTATTGTCTAGTGACTATCACTAGGACCAATTGGTATGTGCTCGTCATGTTCAAAACATACGAGACATATGGGTGCATACATATCATTGCATACATGATAGATCCAATGTTTTAGGCATATGGAATCTTACTTATGCATGCCTGATCTTCTAAAGAGTTTGGACATTGATTTATAGAGAGATTTATTCCATGATACATGGGTAAACTTACTCTCTTGAACTATTGCATATGAAACTGCTTTAGCACTTTGTCAATGTACGTACTTTGGTTTAGACCAAGAATACGTATAGATCTATCTCTATAGATCTTGATTCTTAGAATATAGAATGATTTGCCTAATTCCTTCATGGAGAAGATATTTCTCAACCATGTTTTGGCCATTTGTAGAGTAGGGAAGTCATTTAGCATCAATAGTTTGTCATCTACATACAATATGAGAAATACAATCATGCTCCCACTAACCTTCTTGTAAACACAAGTTTCATCTTCATTTTGAACAAAGTGAAATTGTTTGATTATTTCATCAAAATGAAGAATCCATCTCCAGGATGCTTGTATAATCCATAGATTGACCCTTGTAGCTTATATACTTTATTGGATTCATTTGGAGTAATATAACCTTCATGTTGCGTCATGCACACATCTCTAGGAGACTCTCATTAAGGAAAGTAGTTTTAATGTCCATTTTCTAAATCTCATAGTTATGATAAGATGTAATGACAATCATGATCCATATAGATTTAAATATGTCAATTGGTAAAAAAATTTCATCATTTTCAAAACCTTGAACTTGTTTGAAATCTATTACAACTAATATATCTTTTTAGGTTCAAACATTTCCATTTGTGTCTGTCTTCTTCTTGAACTCTCATTTGCACCCGATGAGGTTTACCCCTTCATGTGTATCTACTAACATCCATACCTTGTTGGTATACATGGAGTTTGTCTTAGATCTCATGGGTTCAAGCCATTTCTCATAATCCTATCCCTCAATGGCCTTGTTGTAGGTTGTTGGCTCATCATCCTCAATGACCAACATATCATATTCTTGATTCATAAGTAATCCATATATCTATGGATCAGATGTGCCCTACTAGACCTTCAAGGTTCTTGTGTTACATTAAGGACTTGAGGTTCCACTATATTTTTTGGTTACTCTTGTTCCTTATCTACCTCCATTGGTTCATGTTATCTTGTTGGTCTTGAACTTCTTCAAGTTCTATTTCCCTCCCATTGGTTTCTTTGAAAATAAATTCCTTTTTGAGTAATATAGCATCTCTGGCAACAAAGACTTTGTTATCAAATGGAATATATAAGTACTACCCTTTGTTTCCTTATTGTACCCAACAAAGATACATTTATCCAATTTGGGTCCAAGATTTTTACAAAATTGCTTCTTGACATTAGTTTCACATCCCCAAACTTTCACTATGTCCCATACCTCATATGTTGTCTTTTCAATGGACTAGGAATATGACGTCCCTAGATTTCAACACCTTTACCACGCGTGTGATGCCCAAATTGAAACTCTCACCTCAGGGAGAATCCCAACTCAAACTCACACATGAGGCCAAGAAGAAGAAAATCAACAGAGTCAGAGGAAACTAAAGTAGCACATGCACATGAACAATGAACAAGTCATACAACCATACACTCACCATTCAACATATAATTACAAATAGACTTATTACGCATTGATATTACACATTGTATAGAAAACTTTTACTTATGCACATACTACATTATAATAGTATCTTAAGACAATAGGTCCACATGTACATCTGCTCACTACACAACTCTCAACTATCAAGAATGTTCAAGATCATTTGTCAGCATCACCTAAACAAAAGTTTACATGTGGTGCACGTCACCACCATATTCTAAAATATTGTACGGATTATGTCTAGGTGTATTTTATATACCTCTTTCTTACTATGAATTGGCAATAAGATAAAACTAATATGTGGCAGTAATAAACAAATATAATAGAAGCATACTTGAACAAATAATGTTTATTAACAAAAGAGAGAATGTATGTTAAGTACATTTTCCATTATATATCCATGCATTGACCACCAAAGGTGTTTATGCCTTCTATTGACTCCCGTGGAGTTCAAGATTAAGGCATTTATGATCGACTAGGAAAGAGTTAGATCATATGTTAAAGGTGACCGACTACCGAAGAGTTAAGTCACTTCCAGGAATTGTACTACCAAAGTGTTTAGTGATTTCATATAATGAGTAGATATATTATGTTTGAGGTGTTCATAATTATGTATACATAAAATCAAGCAAGGTAGCATACACGATCAATTATTTCATCCAATATCATATGCCAAGTATTTTGTACACATATAATGCAACCATACAATGTAGTGGTCCAAGTAAGAGGTAAAACGTACATTGGATAAAGATAACCTAACCATCCCATTCCTGATATGAACTATATCCTTGTTCAACCCCTGATCAAGAAGGGATCCTGATGTAGCCCTATTTTATGGCTCCATCCTATGCCATTTTGTACCTAAATCACATTTAGACATGTTAGATTACAAGCTTTTGCCCCTAATGTGCTTATCATTGCAAATACGCTTATGGATGTTCTTTGCACTATTTTCAGGTACTTGGACCATGCTTAGATGGATGAGAGAGAAATAAGGAGTTATAGGGCTTCCCCACTCATGGGGAGGACCCAAAGAAGGCCCTAAAATCCCCCTCAACCTACCTCCAGTGGCCAAGGGTCATCACCAAGCAAAGACATCTGAGAATAATGAAGATTGAAGTATAATCAAGTGCTACCAACCTCACCACGACCGTGGCCACAAAGCCATAGTCGTGCATTTTTTTAGCAAAATGACACCAAACTCAACAAGGATTTTCTATAGAATCCCACGGCCGTGGCCCTATGCCACGACAGTGTCCATTGAAGACACCACGGCCGTGGCCAGCCGCACGACCGTGGTCAGTAGAGCGGAAAACGGCCGTGGTCCCACACCATGGTCGTGCGAATTAATTGTCAAAAGTTCAACTTTCAACAACGTTTTTCCCCTAAAATGCCACGACCATGGCTACCTGCCATGACCGTGGCTGAAGAAGCTCAAGACGACCGTGGTGCTTCCCCATGGTCACCTACCCTTCCTCCAAAATGGCCGTGTTACCCAACACGGCCGTGGTGCCTCTTACCCACCACGACCGTGGCACCTCGCCACGGCCGTGGCCACCACCATAGCCTTTTTCCATTCCCCCCATTCCATGACCATTTTACCAATACACGACCGTTCTCCACCACCCTCACCATGGTCGTGGCACACCACCACGGCTGTGGTGATCCACCAACCCTACCCTACTTTACACTGCTTTTCCTAAACTACCCCTGCTTACCCTAGTGCTTCCACCACCACCTATATATACATGGGTGGAGGCCATATCACTAATTTACACTCCCCCACAGCTGTTCTAAGCCTCCACTCCTCCCCCTTGAGCTCCTAGTGCAATCCCTTTACATTTTGGCTCACCATCCACCATTTCCACCCTCATTCCACCTTAGGAACCTAGTTTTCTAGGTTTTCTTCCATAATCCCCCATACCTTCATGCACCCCTGCACCCTTGGAGGAGGGAGCTCATCTACAACAACAAGGAGGTGAAGAAGAAGGCCACTTCATCAAGCTTCATGGAGTTTCTTTCTCTTCTATCCCTTTCTTTTGCTCTTTCTTTGATCATGTGTAGATAAGCCCCTAGTGGTGGGCTGTTTGGGGATAAAATGTGACTTTGATACCATGTTGGGTGAAAATTTCTTGTAATGAACTCGATTCATATCTATGATGATTTCTTCTTGCCTCTATCTCATTTCATATTTTATTGCATGTGGTTTGTGCTTATTACATGGATTGCTTGCTTTGGGATGTTTAATGACACTTAGCTTCTAGGAGGAATTGGAGTGTATGTGGCTGATGCGATGATTTTGAGTCGCATTTATAGACCTTTTTCTTATGTGTTTTGTGCTTTAATTACTCATTTTTATGGATAATATTGCATAATTCACTCATTTCGGCTTTTGCCATCATTCTATGTCAAATCCCCTTTGTTTTACCAGTTTGAGCATTATTTATCATATTATCATAATTTGTGTGGATTTACTTGGTCTTATTGTGGAATTTTAGGAAAAACAAGTATCTGCTTCCGTCGATACCATCGACGGAAGTCGATACCATCGACCAAGCCACAGGTTGCCAGCCGAAAGGAGCAGCACAGAGTCGATACCATCGACGAGAGTCGATGCCATCGACGCATGGAGGCTACAACGTCGCTAAACGACAACAACCGACGCTAAAGAGAGTCGATACCATCGACCCTAGTCGATGGTATCGAGATGACCACAGGCGCTCAGACGAAAAGAAAAAGAAAGCTGCCGCTAATACACTGGGTCGATACCATCGACCCGCGTCGATGGTATCGACGCCGACAGATATGCGTTGGATTCATTTTGATCTCAATCGGACGGCTGGAGTTATTTGACGACCTAATTAGGGACTTATACCTAATGACGGCCGCCCAGAGGAGATCATGATCTCATTTTGGATTGCACGAGTGCCGAGGAAGGAGAAAAAGGAGAACGGAGGCCAGAGGCTCATCCCGGGTGATTCAGACGCTGCCGAAGACGAATTCCACCACCGATAGGCGGGGAAGCTCGTATTCTACGCCAAGGATCTACCAGTTCTTCTCCGTTCAGGGGTTTTCCCACTTGTTTCACGTTTTTCTTATGAATTCCCCTATTTCTACCATGTATTCGTGTGAGATGAACATGAGAGGCTAAAACCCTCTATCTTTAGGACCGGGAGTAGCCCGGGAATGCATTGTATGACAATATTATATTGATAATTCATATTTTCTCTCTCAAATCCGTGGTATAGTTTCGTTTTCTCCGTATATTGTTATGCTTGATCACCATAATAATAATCTAATGCCCTTAATCACTTCGACAGAAGGATTAACGGTTGAAAAGAGACGAAACCTACATTAATCGATAAATCCCTTGACAAAGGAGGTGTAAAATTAATGGTGGAAACTGAGAGACCGTTTGTAATGCGCTTAGTTTAGGGGAATGATTACTACGACGGTGGAATCAACCTAAACCTAAGTAGTGAATTACACCACGACAGTGGGTAATTCTGTTTTCAGGCCACTACCCGGATAGAGAGAGAAGAGTGAGTAATTATATAAAACCTAATGCAATGTTGACCCACGGTGAAACCACAATCCTAAAGATACTCTTTTGAATTGATTAAATTAATCTTTAATCGATTGTTTTCTTTGTTTCATTTTATTTTCTTTTTAATTTCGACAACAAACCCTATTTTGTCATTCGGCCTAGCTGATTGCGATTAGTTAGTAGGAGTCTCCAATAATTCACGTATCCCTGAGTTCGACTCGGGCCTCACAAAGGCCTATATTACTCGACGCGTATACTTGCGTTTAAGCGCGTAGTAAAATACACGTCAGTGGCAATCTTAGGATGGCTCTTAGGTCCAATTAGTGGATCCCTAGCTAGCCCCTTTGTTCCTACATACACATCCCTCCCCCTACTAGTGATTGTGAGATTTAAGTAGCTAGTGTAAGTGAAATTGATGCAATTTCCTAGGGCCTTCTAAAGGCTAGAGTGGCTAGTGGCATGAGGTCAAATACCCTCATATCTACTCCGATCTTTACCCTCAACCTCAATTGCTCACTATCACTTACCCTAGAAACCTAGATTTGGCTAATCCCATTAGAATTACACCTAACCCTAGTCTTCTACTAGTAGTATAGGGTATATTCTAATGGAATTGACCTTGTTGTTTGGTTTGGTAATCTAGATATGAAATGAGAACCTTGCATGTTTATTGATCTCCCCCAACTAATACCAAAGTTGCATCCCCCAAATGGCCCACCTACCCTAATCAACTTATTAAAACCCTAATTGATCTGTTTGCTTGTTAATGCTAGTTTAGTTCAATTGCCCTAGTTTAACTTAGTCAATTGCATAGTTCTGCTCTCTAGTGTAAATTTAGGTCATTGCTCTTGCTAGTGATTAGTGTAGCTTCTCAATTGCTCCTTGCCTGTTTAGTCTAGTATAGTTTGTTCTTGCTCTTGCTTAGCTAGTTTGATTAACCTAGTTTTTTAGTTTAGCTTTGTGGTAATTTAGTTTTCATCTCGCATTTCTTACTTGCTCAATTAGCGTAATCAACAACAAACCCTTTTTAAAACCCTAAAACCTTACTCTCCGCATTTGTGGTAATTTAGTTTTCATCTCGCATTTCTTACTTTCTCAATTAGCGTAATCAACAACAAACCCTTTTTAAAACCCTAAAACCTTACTCTCCGCAATAGGAACGTAGCATACGGTACCTGACTCTAGTGCCCCCTCTATCTCCGTGGTTTGACCCCTTTTCTTGCCAATCACCTATACTACGACAGTACCACGTACGCTTGCGGGCGACCTATTTTAGTCTTAGTGGTCAACTCGGTTAGGGATAACACAAATTTCAAAAGCAAGATCTCATCACGTGTGTTCCGATCTCGTGGGGCGCATCTAGTCGGGTCAAATTGGCTAGCGTGTTGCACCTCTTGCGGAATCACACCAAGCTTTCTGGCGCCATTACCGGGGATAGATGCGCTCAGCCTAGTTAGATAGTGTAGCTTAGCCTTTCCTTTGCCCTCAGCATTGCTATTATTTATTCTTTGTCTTATTTTGGCATCTTGGTTTGCTAACTTGGTTTCTTGTTGTTTGTTTGTGCTTTTCACAGGTGACAGCTGTGCATGCGTAGCACGTGCTCTACTTGCACCGACTTGGTGGTATATGACCCTGAGATTGGTAGAAGGACGCGTCAAGCTCGCCGCAACCTACACCAAGAGGCCGAGATGACCGAAAACAACCAAGATGTAGATGCTTAGCCTCCTCCACTACCACATCGCTCGCTTCACAAGTACTTCACGCCGGGGAACTACAACTCCCCCATCGCCACCTTGGTTGACCAGATGCCCGGTCAACAATTCTCCATTCTTCCTGCACTTTTGGGACTCCTCCCTACCTACTTCGGGATGTAGAACGAAAACCCCTACCACCACATCGACACATTCCTTGAAACGTGTTCGACCTTCCATACTCCCACCGTCACCGACGACTCCATTAGAAGGACCCTCTTCCCTTTCTCCCTCAAAGAGAAAGCTAAATAGTGGTACGTGTCCAAGCCAGAGTTAGTCACATGGAATGAAGTGAAGAACAAATTCCTCAAGAAGTTCTTTCCCATTTCCAAGATGTCTTACATGAGGAGGTGCATCACGTCGTTTACTCAGAAGGAAAATGAGCCCTTCCACGAGGCGTGGGAGAGGTTTCAGAAGCTGCTTTGTGACTGCCCTCACCATGAGGTGCCATTGTGGAAGCTCGTTCAAGTGTTCTACACCAGGCTTGTAGAGCAAAGCCAAAACAATGTGGACTCTTCTTGTGGGGCACTTTCATGGCAAAGTCGCCCAAAGAATCATGGCCGTTATTTGAGCACCTTGCTGAAAACTCTCGCCACCGTGCTTCTACAAAAGGGGGGCATTGCGGCCAAAGCTACATCCCTCCACCTTCCTCTACAACTCCGACTCGCAATGCTACTGATCCAGACATGATGAAGATGATGGCCGACATGATGAAGTTGATTAAAAATCAAGTTGGTGGCTCTTCTAGCCTGCCCACAATGGCGGTTGACAGTGTAGATGAGGAAGTAAATTCTCTACACTCCTTTGGTGGCCATAACAACCAAGGCCCCATGTCCAAATCTTACACTCCTGAGTGGAGGAACCATCCAAACTTCTCTTGGAAGCAATAGAATGAGGATGGACCAGGACAAGGGCAACAAAACCCACGTTACAGTTCAAAGTTTGGAGAAGAAGTGATGGGGAGGCTGAGAAGTCTAGATGAAGTGAAAAAGGATGTGAACTCACATGGGAAGTCCATCCACCGTCTTGAGCAAAGGTTGGACCAGATTTCTCTTTCCCTTGCAAGGAGGGAGGAAGGAAGATTACCCTCACAGCCGATGCCCAATCCGAACAATGACGGTGCCCTCCTAGGGAGCACTTCGAGTGCATATGCTCCACTACAATACCAAGCACCACCGAACCTCTATGCTCCACCACCTCCTCAAGCACCTCTCAACTATCAATATGCTCCACCTCCACCTCATACATATCAACAACCACCTCCGCAATATCACCCCCTCTACCACAACAACAACCACCACCACAACTTCAACCACAATTCATCCTTCAAAGGCCTCCACCACCTCAACAGCCACAACCACCTCCACAAGCCTCTTCTTCTACTACCCATGAGCATGTGAAGGCTGTGACTACATTGAGGAGTGGTCAGATTTTGGAGCACCACCGTGATACAGTTGTTGTTGATAGAGATGATACTGAGGCTGAGCAGGTTGATACTGAGATACTGGTTGAGGATACCGTGATACCGAGTGCTGACACCGTGATACCAAGTGTTGATACTGTGATTCCCGTGATTCTAGTTGATGATACTATTGATATGGACCGTATGGGGTCCCAACTCCCTTCGTTCCCTGAAGCTCTTAAGGAGCCTTATGCTGAGAAAAGAAGAAAGAAGCACACCGAGGACATTCTTGAAACCTTTAAGAAAGTAAAGATCAACATCCCTTTTCTTAATGCAGTCAAGAAAATCCCCTCCTATGCTAAGTTTTTGAAGGACCTTTGCACATTCAAAAGAAGAACTATGGGAAGAACCCCGAAGAAAGTGAAACTTACTGAGCAAGTGAGCTCAATTCTATAGCATACCATTCCGAGAAAGAGAAATGATCCCGGTGCCCCCATCATCTCATGATACATTAGGGCACACCACATAGACCAAGCCCTCCTTGACTTGGGTTCTAGCGTGAACCTCATGCCGTATGAAATTTTTGCAGAACTACAGATGGGACAGTTGGGTCCAGCCCATTGCACTTTGCAGTTAGCTGACAAGTCAGTGAAGACGCCTAGAGAGCGTGTTGATGACGTGCTCGTGAGACTAGATGACGAGACATCTGCCTTCTTTCCTACTAATTTCATTGTCTTGGATATGGAGAAAGACATGAGGAAGGTTCCTATCATCTTAGGGAGACCCTTCCTAGCCACAGCTAATGCAGATATCCATGTGAGAACCAGTACAATGTATGTGACTTTCATGCACATGAAGATCCGGTTGAACTAGTTCAAATCATCAGCCACAGTTGAAGTGATAGGGGCGACAGAAGAAGATTGCTATCTCTTCGAGCATCTAGATGAGATTGTGGAAGAATGCCTACCCTCGTGGATCTAAACTGCTACTCAAGGTAGAGGATTAGAGTCGATAGTTGAGTTTCCTGATGATGATGAGGAAGATGATGAAGATAATGAGCTAGCCTTAGTGGCTGCGAGTGAGGATCTCCCTTCCATCTCCACACCGTTGAAGAACTCTCTCGAAGAACCCCCTACTCTTGAGCTGAAATCGCTTCCTGAAGGCCTGAAATATGCTTTTCTAGGGGAAAATGACACCCTCTCGGTGATCATTTCATCCATACTCTTGCCCGAATAAGAGGATGCTTTAATGAAGGTTTTGAAGAAGAACATCCAAGCAATTGGATGGTCCATAACTGACCTAAAGGGTATAGATCCCTCCATCTGTGTGCACCGAATCTATCTTGAGGAAGATGCAAGGCCAACCCGCCAAATGCAAAGGCGGTTGAACCCGAAGTTGAAGGAAGTGGTGACTCAAGAGGTAGTGAAGTTACTTTATGCCGGAATCATCTACCCTAGTTTTGATAGCACTTGGGTGAGACCTATTCAAGTTGTGCCCAAGAAGGGAAGAATTACAGTCACTGAGAATGCGGATGGCGAGCTTATGCCAGTGCGAGAACAGTCCAAGTGGAGGATGAGTGTGGATTATCAGAAACTCAATGAGAAGACAAAGAAAGATCATAATCCCCTCCCATTTCTTGATCAAATTCTGGAGAGACTAGCAGGACAAAGCTTCTACTGCTTCCTTGATGGGTATTCGGGGTATTTCCAGATTGTCGTGCACCCTGCAGATCAAGAGAAGATGACATTCACTTGTCTGAGTGGCACCTTTGCTTACCGAAGAATGTCGTTTGGGTTATGTAATGCTCTGTCTACTTTTCGGAGGTGTGTGACCTCGATCTTCGTAGATATGCTTGATTCATCCTTGGAAGTTTTCATGGATGATTTCTCAGTTTTTGGCAAGACATTTGACGAATGCCTGTTACATTTGGCTACTGTCCTAGAAAGATGTGTAAAAGTCCGACTAGTTCTATCTTGGGAGAAAAGCCACTTTATGGTGCCCTAAGGCATTGTTCTAGGCCACCAGGTTTCTAAAGATGGAATCGAAGTTGACAAGGCCAAAGTGGGCCTAATTTCTACCCTCACTGTTCCTTCCACCGTAAGACATGTCCGATCTTTCTTGGGACACATGCTGGTTTCTATCTCCACTTCATAAAAGATTTCAGTAAGATTTCCAGGCCTCTGTGCCACTTACTAGAAAAGGACGTTGAGTTTCAGTTTGATGACAAGTGTATTGAAGCTTTCAATCACTTGAAAGAGAAGCTCAGTTCTACTCCGATCATGCAGCCCCCCGATTTCTCTTTGCCATTTGAGATCATGACTGATGCATCGACATGGCAGTGGGGGCTCTGATGGGCCAAAGGATTGGCCAAATTCCTCATGCCATCTACTATGCGAGCAAGACTCTTGATGAAGCACAAAGAAACTACACCACTACTGAAAAGGAGTTGCTCGCCGTCATCTTTGCTCTGGAAAAATTCCGCTCCTATCTTATGCAAAACAAAGTTGTGATTTATACGGATCATGCTACTCTCAAGTATCTCATGTCTAAGAAGGATTTGAAGCCGAGGTTGATAAGATGGATCATATTGCTACAAGAGTTCGATATCGAGATAGTGGACAAGAAGGGAGTAGAAAATGGTGCAGTCAATCATCTCTCCCAGATTGATCACCCCTTTGATGAGACAAGGCTAATCAAAGAAACCATGCCGCATGAACAACTCTTCCTCCTTTCATCTTATAAAGGGACATGGTACCAACACATAGCCAATTTCTTGTCTAGTGGGAGGATGCCTAGCATGTGGACAAGGGAGGAGAGCAAAAGACTGTTTGCTATGGTGAAGAATTATGCATGGGACGACCCTCACCTTTTTAAGTATTGCCCCAATCAGCTTGTAAGAAGATGCGTACCAGAAGTGGAACAACAAGACATCCTCTCCATGTGCCATTCTGGGATATGTGTAGGACACTTTGGGGGAAAGCGCACAGCTGCCAAGGTTCTTCAGAGTGGTTTCTATTGGCCATCGTTGTTTAAAGACTCACACAAATTCTACAAAAGCTGCTTGAAATGCCAAAAGGTGGGAAGTATTTCCAAAAGAGACATGATGCCTCTATCACCCATTCTTGTGGTAGAGGTATTTGATGTATGGGGAATTGATTTCATGGGTCTCTTCCCTCCTTCATTTGGGTACATCTACATCTTAGTTGTGATTGACTATGTGTCTAAATGGATAGAAGCTATTCCGACTCGGACCAATGATCACAAAGTAGTTTGTGATTTTGTGAAATCAAACATCTTCAGTCGTTTTGGACTTCCAAGAGCCATAATAAGTGACGGGGGAAGTCACTTCATCCATCGCACCTTTGAGGGATTTCTCAAGAAACATGGAGTGAACCATAGAGTATCCACTCCGTATCATCCTCAAACAAGTGGCCATGTTGAGTTGGCCAATCGGGAAATAAAGCTCATTTTCGAGAAAACAGTAAGACCGGACCACAAGGATTGGTCTCTCAATCTAAATGAGGCTTTATGGGCATATCAGACTGCATTCAAAGCCCCGATTGGCACCACACCATTCAAGCTAGTCTACAGGAAAATCCACCACTTACCGGTAGAGATGCAACATAAGGCGTTATGGGACTTGAAGAATATGGACTTTGATAGTGAAAATGCCGCAATGAAAACAAAATTTCAACTCAATGAGTTAGAGGATATGCGCCATGAGGCGTACGAGATGTCAAAAAGTTACAAGGAGAGGACCAAGTTCCTTCACGACAAGATGATTAGGAAGAAGGAGTTTGAACCCAGAAAGTGGGTATGGCTCTACAATTCAAAGATGAAGTTCTTTCCCAGAAAACTCCAGTCTAGATGGGAAGGACCATATCTTGTGAAGAAAGTGTACCCATCCGGAGCTGTGGTCATATGTGAAAAAGAAGGGGCAAAGGAGTTTGCTGTCAATGGGAAAAGATTGAAACCAATTGTTCATGTCGGCCCAAACAAGGCCAATCAATATTTTGACATTGTTATGCTTGTGGAGGAACACTCTGAGGAAGAAGATTGCTTGGATGAGGATGAGAAAGGCATCTACTACAAGGATGCCTTGAAGGTTTCAAAGAAATGACAAAGATCAAGAATCAATAAGCCCGACTGAAGGCGTAAAATTTAGCGCTAGTGGGAGGCAACCCACGTGGTTTGAGATTCTCGAACCTTGCTTTTTGACACTTTTGTTTTATTTTACACAAACACACACACACACACACTTGTGCTTGATAATTTTGTTTGAGTTTTGATGATATGGCAGGTGTTAGACAATAAAGAGAGAGGGTATGGAAGTTAAGTCATGGTCACTTAGTCAGATTTGTGGCCAAAGAATGAATAAAAATGAAGTTCAAGTTTATGAAGTTAGAAAACTGAAGAAACAACCCCAACACGGCTGTGGTGCTCGACCATGACTGTGGTGTATTTGGCCAACCACGACCGTGGCCTCCTGCCACGGCCGTGCAAATTATTGCATCTAATTGGCCAAAGTTACAGTGTTTTTGCAAGATTGGCCACGACTGTGGCAACCCGCCACGACCGTGGCAAGGAGACAAGACCACGACCGTGGTCCCTCACCACGGCCCTGCAAATTATTGCATCAAATTGGCCGAAGTTACAACATTTTTTAGGAGAATGGCCATGGCCGTGGCCACCTGCCACAGACATGTTGGAAAGGAATGACCACGACCGTGGCACACTGCCACGACCATGGTGAGGTCAAACTGGGGCGTTCTTCATCAACAACACGACCGTGCTGAGGTCAAACCGGGGCATTCTTCATCAACAACACGACCGTGGCACCCGCCACGGCCGTGCTACCCAACCCTGGCCATGACCGTAGCCACCTGCCACGACCGTGGCTGAGCCCAGTTCAGCAATAAAAAATATATTTTTAAGTGTCCAAATCCGACCCCTACCCTCATTTTCTCATCTTCTACCTCAATAAAACGAGAGTGTAGGCGTGCAACACCTCCGACCTCCCCCATTCTCCACCTCCAACCCCCCAAAAACACTCCCGTTTGGCCTCCAATCAATCACAAATTGATCCCCAGCCATCCCTCTGCCATTTCCACCACCTATTCTCACCCAATCGCTCCTCCATCTCCACGCCCATCTCCGCCCAATAGCCACCTCTACCAAAACTCAACAAAAACCCTTCATTTCTCGCCCAAATCCATAACCAATCTCTTTTCCACCATCCTTACATCACTATCCTTCCATTCCACCCACAAATCCATGTCCACATCACCCTCTCCATAAAAATCTGAAAATCACTTCCACCTCCACCACCATCATGAAAAAAAATTGGAAAAGCCATCACTGAGGGGACAAACATCCTCACCGGAGGGAAACGACGTTCCAAAAATGCCTCCTCCAATGTATCCTTTCCATTCCAATCCCCTTCGCCAACCACCTCCGCCTACCAATCCCTCCGCCGTTCAGAATCGGTGAGTGTATCACACTCCCTCTCATCTGATAGCCACCACATTACCGACGCCACATACGAGGGGGACGAAGAGGAAGAGGAGGAGGAGTCCATGGGGGTCGATTTGGACGACCTTATTGATGAGATCGAACCGGCAGCCGCGAAGAGAAATCCACGATCAAAAGCGGCACCGTCCTCATCTAGATTGCCACCGAAGCCCACACCAGGCCGCCACTTGACATCACATGTGGCGGCAAGGAGTGATGTGCAGCCGCAACCATCGCGACAACTCAGTCAAGATGAAGAGTAGTCAGCCCACTGGTACAACCTTGACATCAGTTCGGGGTCACAGTCATACAGGATGGAGGAGGAAGAAGAAAGCGAGGAGGAAGAGATGGATCTTGAGCCTGAAGGAGATGATGTTCTGGCACAGCTGGAGGCCGACAGAGCAAAGACCCTAGGCAAAGCACCGGCAGGATTGTCCTATGGTAGAGGACACCGGAAGAAAAATATTGGTCTCATCTACCCCAAGTACATGACGAGGCGAGTCGTCACCAACAAGTATGGATTTGAAAAGGTAATCGATGATCTAGGGATCAAAGCGGCAGTGGAAGAAAACTTGAAAACCATAGGGTTGTGGGATATCCTTTTCACACCCCAGCCAGCCTATGTCGTTTTGACCCGGGAGTTCTTTGCCACTCTCGAGAGGACTAAAGTGAGGGGTTGTGATGCACTCAAATTTGCCATGATGGGCAACATGCACACCCTCACTTCCACTGAGATGAATGTTATCTTTGCCCTGAACCTGAATTGGCTGTGAAAATGGACGACGGCTTGCTAGAGAGGGAGGAAGATCTCGATTATGCTTATTTCTGGAAGAGGATTACAGGCAGCAACGTGTACGATGCAGGTAGATAAAAAATTGCTGCCATAAGCAATCCGATGATCCACTATGTGCAAAAGGTCTTGGCAAATACAATCGTGGGGAGGTATGATAATCAAGGCTCCATCTCCCAGAAGGACATGTTTGTGTTGATAATGATGCACCTCAAGAAGTACCTCGACCTTGGTGTGCTTTTGATTGACCACATGAAGGGCGTACCCTACAAGAGCTCAAAGCCATTCGTTATGGGAGGGTTCGTCACTTCAATTGCACTGGCATTTGGATATGATCTCTCCGGGTTACAAGACGCAATTGAGGCAGAATTTGTTGACCTCAATTACTTAATGCGCTCGCACATTATCAATATGAAGGAAAAAATGATGATCTATCTCACTTATAGTGTGCCAGACTTTGAGTTGGAGCTGCCATACCATGCGGTGCATCTTCTATCTGTGTTGGGAGTCATGTTTAGATTAAAGGAGAAGTTACTGACATGGCAACAAGAACACCCGAGGGAGACGTATATAAGGGCAGCTACTGCCGTTCATGAAGACATTGCTGAATCCAATGTGCAAGGGTAGGTATAAGAAGATGAAGAGCATAGGAAGCCCCACAGGATGAGAAGGAGGGATGAGGGGACATCCCAGCTGCAGCAATCCACCAGAAATGCCTATGACATGGCCACAATCCAGGCATACCTTGAGAGTATTCAGAAGACTCAAGGTGACATGCAACTTATCCAGTAGTATATGTGGCAAGATCAATAGCAAATGCACCATCATTTCAACCACCTGTACCACTACCACCACGCACAGGCAGCACGAAACCTCGAATGGGGTGGAGACTTTTGGGGTGGTTTGGCTAGATATCCATAGATGTACCCTCCACCCCAGGACGGCTACAAGGGGCACTACTACCAGCATCCTCCATCAAGACCGGCTCCATCTTTAGCTCCTCCTCAAGATCCTCCGCAGATGCCAAACCAGCCACCACAGCCATGAAACTTACCCTATCTACCCTAAGCTATAGTTTCATGCTGAGGACAACATGATTCTAAAGTTTGGGGTGGGTAGGGCGGTATGCACCTTCCTATCTCTCTTATTTTTGTCATTTTGTTTCACTCTGCCATTTAGTTCAGAATTATTGTTACTATTCAGTTCATTGCATTTTTGCATGGCATGTAGTTAACTTCTTGCATTTTTGTGTAATTTTTCAAAATTTTAGCTCATTTTGCTCTTCCATATCATGCATTGCATTGTTTCGTAGTTTTTGGTAGTTTCTTGTGCATTTTAGTGAGATTTTGCTGTTTTATGTTTCAAATTTCCCTCAAGTAGGTTTAGATGTGATTCAAGGAAAATTGGCACCATTTTGGCCAATTTTGCCCAAATTTGAATATGCTTGCTCTGATAGTTTGTTTTGATTCAATCTCCACTATTTGAAATGGAATGCTTTAATCCTTTGACAAATGCATGCTACATTTTTAGATCTTATTGATATATGGTCTTGTTTGTGACTTTTTACATGTGAACCACATCTCTTAAGTCTGTGAATGCTTTGGTTGAATCATGAATTGAGCAAGATACAAGCGCTTAAAGCTAATGGGATCACTTGGTAGAAATATGAATATCATGTTGAATCTATCATGTGGTGTGATATCACTTGGTGAAGTGTTGAATTAGCTTTCATGTAGGGAATTTTATGTTGAAAACTACACTATTGACCCCTCTTTGATCTGACCATTCTTTCACCACCTTCATACCTATCCGCCTCATGAAAAGATGCCACAAGCGCACATATCAGCCGTGGTCACCCACAAAAGTTTGGGGTGGCTACATCTTTACCTCCCCGCTTCACTCTATCCACCTTGTGCCCTAGCTACACCAAGGGAAAAGAAAAAGAAAAAAAAAGAAAAAATAAAATAAAAGGATGCTCCTGTTTAAGAGCATTCAAATAAAGAGAAGATGAGTGTATAAGAGCACTCCATAGCTTACCACAATACTTTCTTCCTCTTTTCATACCTATTGAGCTAGAAAACATCAAATCTATCTCACTTTCCCCTTCCTATAGACAAGTGGGTCATCTAGTGTGGTTTGAAGCATAAGAGCGAATGCATGAAAGTGAAACAACACTCCTGGTCACCTTTGATTAACACCAACATGAAACGGTTTACCCGGAGATGACATGAAGGACATGTGGACAACTTGTGTTTCTATGCTTTATATTTGAAGTTTGTATGCTCAGTGCTCAATTCATGAATGGTTTGTGAAAGAGGAGAGGAGAGATGTGAAACACATGCACTTAGTCACTCCCAAGACCATGTACTCAATAATTATCTGCTGCTATGCATTTGTCACTTGTTTTTGTGGAAAAGAACTGAAAAGACAGATTGAGTTGGAGCATACTTGAGTACAAGTATGTTTTAAGTTTGGGCTGGTGATGTATCCCTATTTTATGGCTCCATCCTGTGCCATTTTGTACTTAAATCACATTTAGACATGATAGATTACAAGCTTTTTCCCCTAATGTGCTTATCATTGCAAATATGCTTATGGATGTTCCTTACACTGTTTTCAGGTACTTGGACCATACTTAGATGGACGAGAGAGAAAGAAGGAGTTATAGGGCTTCCCCACTCATGGAGGGGACCCAAAGAAGGCCCCAAAATCCCCCTCGACCTACCTCCAGTGGATAAGGGTCATCACCAAGCAAAGACATCCGAGAATGATGAAGATTGAAGTATAATCAAGTGCTGCCAACCTCACCATGACCGCGGCCACAAAGCCACGGTCGTGCATTTTTAGCAAAGTGACACCAAACTCAAAAGGGATTTTCTACAGAATCCCATGGCCGTGGCCCTATGCCACAACCGTGGCCATTGAAGACACCACGGCCGTGGCCAGCCGCACGGTCGTGGTCAGCAGAGAAGAAAACGACTGTGGTCCCATGCCATAGTCGTGAGAATTAATTGTCAAAAGTTCAACTTTCAACAACGTTTTCCCCCTAAAATTCCATGACCGTGGCTACCTACCACGACAGTGGCCGAAGAAGATCAAGACGATCGTGGTGCTTCCCCACGGTCACCTCCCCCTCCTCCAAAATGACCATGTTACCCAACACGACCGTGGTGCCACTTACCCACCACGACCGTGGCACCCCGCCACGGCCGTGGCCACCACCATAGCCTTTTTCCATTCCCACCATTCCACGACCATTTTACCACTCCATGATCATTCTCCACCACACTCACCACGGTCGTGGCACACCACCACGGCCGTGGTGATCCACCAACCCTACCCTACTTTACACTGCTTTTCCTAAACTACCCCTACTTACCCTAGTGCTTCCACCACCACCTATATATACATGGGTGGTGGCCATAGCACTAGGTTACACTCCCCCACAGCTGTTCTAATCCTCCACTCCTCCCCCTTGAGATCCTAGTGCAATCCCTTTTCATTTTGGCTCACCATCCACCATTTCCACCCTCATTCCACCTTGGGAACCTAGTTTTCTAGGTTTTCTTCCATAATCTCCCATACCTTCATGCACCCCTGCACCCATGGAAGAGGGAGCTCGTCTACAGCAGCAAGGAGGTGAAGAAGAAGGCCACTTCATCAAGCTTCATGGAGTATCTTTCTCTTCTATCCCTTTCTTTTGCTCTTTCTTTGATCATGTGTAGCTAAGCCCCTAGTGGTGGGCTGTTTGTGGATAAAATTTGACTTTGATACCATGTTGGGGGAAAATTGCTTGTAATGAACTCGATTCATATCTATGATGATTGCTTCTTGCCTCTATCTCATTTCATATTTTATTTCATGTGGTTTGTGCTTATTACATGGATTGCTTGCTTTGGGATGTTTGATGACACTTAGCTTCTAGGAGGAATTGGAGTGTATGTGGCAATCTTAGGATGGCTCCTAGGTCCAATTAGTGGATCCCTAGCTAGCCCCCTTTGTTCCTACATACACATCCCTCCCCCTACTAGTGAGTGTGAGATTTAAGTAGCTAGTGTACGTGAAATTGATGCAATTGCCTAGGGCCTTCTAAAGGCTAGAGTGGCTAGTGGCATGAGGTCAAATACCCTCATCTCTACTCCCATCTTTACCCTCAACCCTCAATTTCTCACTATCACTTACCCTAGAAACCTAGATTTGGCTAATCCCATTAGAATTACACCTAACCCTAGTCTTCTACTAGTAGTATAGGGTATATTCTAATGGCATTGACCTTGTTGTTTGGTTTGGTAATCTAGATATGAAATGAGAACCTTGCATGTTTACTGATCTCCCCCAACTAATACCAAAGTTGCATCCCCCAAATGGCCCACCTACCCTAATCAACTTGTTAAAACCCTAACTGCTAGCCCCTTTGTTCCTACATACACATCCCTCCCTCTTAGGTCCAATTAGTGGATCCCTAGCTAGCCCCTTTGTTCCTACATACACATCCCTCCCCCTACTAGTGATTGTGAGATTTAAGTAGCTAGTGTAAGTGAAATTGATGCAATTTCCTAGGGCCTTCTAAAGGCTAGAGTGGCTAGTGGCATGAGGTCAAATACCCTCATATCTACTCCGATCTTTACCCTCAACCTCAATTGCTCACTATCACTTACCCTAGAAACCTAGATTTGGCTAATCCCATTAGAATTACACCTAACCCTAGTCTTCTACTAGTAGTATAGGGTATATTCTAATGGAATTGACCTTGTTGTTTGGTTTGGTAATCTAGATATGAAATGAGAACCTTGCATGTTTATTGATCTCCCCCAACTAATACCAAAGTTGCATCCCCCAAATGGCCCACCTACCCTAACCAACTTATTAAAACCCTAATTGATCTGTTTGCTTGTTAATGCTAGTTTAGTTCAATTGCTCTAGTTTAACTTAGTCAATTGCATAGTTATGCTCTCTAGTGTTAATTTAGGTCATTGCTGTTGCTAATGATTAGTGTAGCTTCTCAATTGCTCCTTTCCTATTTAGTCTAGTATAGTTTGTTCTTTCTCTTGCTTAGTTAGTTTGATTAACCTAGTTTGTTAGTTTAGCTTTGTGGTAATTTAGTTTTCATCTCGCATTTCTTACTTGCTCAATTAGCGTAATCAACAACAAACCCTTTTTAAAACCCTAAAACCTTACTCTCCACAATAGGAACGTAGCATACGCTACCTGACTCTAGTGCCCTCTCCATCTCTGTGGTTCGACCCTTTTCTTGCCAATCACCTATACTACCACAGTACCCCGTACGCTTGCAGGCGACCTGTTTTAGTCTTAGTGGTTGACTCGGTTAGGGATAACACAAATTTTGAAAGCAAGATCTCATCACGTGTGTTCCGATCTCGTGGGGCGCATCTAGTTGGGTCAAATCGCCTAGAGTGTTGCACCTCTAGCAGAATCACACCAGATCACATATGACTTGCATCAAATTCTCATAATCTTAACCCTATTTGTGTCCATTTTAGGGTTTAACTTAGTTTATTAGGGTATGTGCATCATTAGTTGTCTTATATTCTCACAGTTATCTTACTGATCTTATATTCTAATTAGGTTCCAAATTAGTATAGATTATATGGATATTATGTTTTACATATTTTTGTGCACATATTAACCCTAGGTTACATACATGAGTTTGATTAGGGTTGCAAACCATGTATTATGAGTCATTATCAACATAACATGAATTTCGTACATAGGACATATATATTGGTTGCACATAATGTTTCATATAATATTGTGAACATATTCTGGAAATTCCAAATTTGTTGACCATGTGTGTATTTGCAAAATTTTATTTAGGGTTATTAGCCCTACATATCCATATTAAGAAAATTACAAGATTTCATGTTCAAAAATTTAATATTCGAGATCATATGGATTACACTTAAAATTTTTGGAGTTACTGGTGCATTACCATGATTTTGGGTCATCATCTAATATTTATTGGATATGACATTAGCAATAAAATTCTTGCATGATATTCTAAAAATCACAAGCCCAATGAGAGTCCAAGCACCATTACCTCCTCATCGATGAGAAATGGAAGCAACTCTTTGGATCCTTATTAGAATCCATCATGACCAAGAGCATCAATTGTTCCTACTATGCATCATCGATATTGGGGCTTGATGTTGGTTGTACCTCTTTGTGGCCAGAGGAACTCGCCATCGCTAGAGTCTGCTCTGTAAGCGTCACAGATCCAAGCTTCTCTCTGGCAAGCATCCTTGCAGCTGGGGTCGTTCTCACCGCCAATAGATAACTCATCTCATCTCCTGGACTCGATCGATCACCCTCAGATTCTTGAGACTCCCTTTGCGGCTTCAGATCTCCATCCAGGTTGTCTCGCTGCCATTGGTTGTTGTACTCTGGTGAGAAAACACATATATTCTCCTTTCATCATCAAATTTTAAAGCTGTCAATAGATATCTGATGGCTCCTCATCTTTCCCCTGGAAGTTCCTCTATGAGGTTGTCTTCTACTTCTATTCCCATCTCCTCTTCTTAACCATACCACCTATAGTTTGTGGTGGAGAGATAATAAAGAGATCGCTCAAACTCGTTGCATCTAGTTTGGTATTACATGACTGAGGGATCACTTAGTGTCTCTGCAATACCGAATGTAATTGCCATGTCGCTGGCTCCTTCCACCACATGATCAGTGACCGTGGATGTGTGGAACATGCTCATTTCCCTGTTCCATGATCTCAAAGCAGTTTCAAGGAGGAGATCATCTTTTTGCCGTATGATCATTTCCATACAAGGGCTTGAATCAAAGTGTTGACTAGGCCAATCCATGGCACTCCTCAAACGAAATGGCACACTTTCCAATACATGTATGATACACTGATTTGATTAACAACCCAGTCTAAGACAGTAAAACCTTGTTCATCAATCACTAAATATACCAATAATTTCACAATACTCAATCCTAGACCTCTCCTATTAGGAGTGTTCCGGTATCACCTAATTTGGGACATAGTTTACTCATCAAACAAGTTACCTTCAACCAAAGTTTGGTGCCAAAACACCACCAAAAGATCATTCATCTCTTCTAAGTGGCATTGATGAATGCATATTCATCCTGATTTTTAGTCGCCTTTTTATAACCAATTTGATTCAATACTTTCAATTAATCTCGTAAATCTCACAAATTGCAAGTTTTCTAAATAAATCCAATTACTATGATTTTTGATCAAGTTTATATTGATTTTGTGCAGGTCTAAATAAAGTTCTATCATCACAAGTAATTCACCAAAGAACCTCCCACCTTTGGTCTTGACTAATCGGTCTTGACCAAACGGTCTGCCCTAACGGTTCTGATCTTTCGGTTTTTGGATATTCACCTACACGGTCTCAAGACCGCTTAAGCCCATTCAGTTTCAAGACCGCATGAGCCTAAACGATCCCGAGACCATTTGAGTCTATACAGTTTCAAGACCGAATGAACACAAACGGTCTCAAGGCCGGAACTCGTCTAACGGTTTCAAGACCGTTAGGACTTAAGACCGATTGGATATTCGAAATCATTTGGGATGAAGACCGTTCAAATAATCGAAACAGTTTGGATCAAGACCGTTTGATCACCCAAGACCGTTTGGAACCATTCGGTTCCAAGACCGTTTGGAACCATTCGGTTCCAAGACCGTTTGGAACCATTCGGTCCCAAGACCGTTTGGGTACTGATCGAAGACCGAAAGGAGGTTGGGCATATAGACCGATTGAAGACAAAACCGAATGAAGATAGAACTCAAGACCTATTAGACCCTAATAGTTTCAAGACTGTTTGGACCCATTCGGTTTGCAGAGATACAAGACCGGTCAAAGGAAGATCGTTAAAGACGAGACCGTTTGGAGCCATTCGGTCTCCAAGACCGTTTGGAGCCATTCGATCTCCAAGACCGTTTGGTACCATTCAGTCTCCAAAACCGTTTGGCCATCAAACGGTCTCCAAGACCGAAAGAATCAGATATTTTCCAAAACCGTTTGAAGACCAAATGGTCTCCAGACCGTTTGGATGGGGTTCACACAAAAAATGTGAACACCCCATCCAAGCCTATAAATAGGACCACAAGGGTCCCCATTGGGAGATCGATTCCAGACACTGAGAGGCTGCTCCAAGGCCGATCCAGCTCCATCCTCCATGCCACCTGCTCCTCTTGACACAGAGCAAGGAGAAGAGAAGAAGAAGGAAGGTGAAGAAGAAGATCTAGCCAGTCTGGCTTGGTGGTTCTTCCTCCTCATCCAAGATCTGCTCCGACACGACGTAGAAGATCTCATCATCTTCACCGAGATGCGACCACCTCCTACATCATGCTCATGGAGGAATCCTATCTCTTTCTTATTCTTCTTGTTTCTCACATCATGAGCGAGTAGTCCTCTTTTGCCGGGGTGCGGGAACTAGCCCCGCTGCCCATACTTTCATGTCATACATTTAACATTCCATGGCAATGTATATAACTTTTCATCTCGTTGCTAATTAATATGCTTATAGTCGGTTACCAGTATGCTTTTCATCTTGTTCTTGTCTTCATGGTGTAGAATGTCGATTTATGAGGTAGACTCCTTGAAGAGAACTTCCAATGGGATTCCTTGAGGTCGTAAGTGCGTGATCCACGGGGGACGAGCCATCTAGCCTCCAGTGACGCTTCTGTGCGCCTATCCTCGTGGAGGGTTCACAACCTTAGTTGGATGTTGTATCTTATTAGTTAATCGTCGATGTTTGCTTGCAAAACTAATCACCTACTTGTTTGTTAGTTAGTGAAGTTGACTCCTTGACAAGAAATCTAATAGGGTTCCTTGAGGTCGTAAGTGTGTGATCCGTGAGGGGACGAGCCATCTAGCCCACGGTGACACTTTTGTGGGTCTACCCTCACGGGGGACCCTCAGCCTTACTTGGATGTTGTATCTTCGGGGCCGTAAGTGAGTGATCAAGAAGGTGACACTTACGTGGGCCTATCCTCGTGGAGGGTTCACATCAGCTCCATTTGGATAGTTATATCTTGCCTGGATGTTTTTATGTTTGGATATGTTTGCATGTGTAGTGGTGGTGAAACCCGATACCATCCCAACGATTCCATATTATTGATCTAAATCCAACTTTAATTCAGCTTTACTTTCTTGCAATTAGTTTAATCAAACTCAAATCAACCAATCATTTTAAATATTAGTCTTGCTTGTGCTAGATCTGACTGACAAAGATTCTTAAAAACGTTGTCCTTTGGGTTCGATCCTTAACTATACTACGATAAGACCCGTCCGCTTGTGGGTGGTATTATTGCACATTGGTTTTGGTAAAAGCTTGGGGATTTCATCCCCGAGTGAATTTGTTAGTGCATTCAAAATACCACATCAAATTTTGGCGCCGTTGCCAGGGACAACGGAATCAGTTTAGTCAAATCTAGTTCTTTTAAGGCTAATCTAGGATCTTGTTTTTCTTTTGATACAATCGATCATCTACTTGAATTCGACTCTACTTTATGGATCTCATTTTCAAAAATCCTCTTGAATTTAGGTACTACAAAAGGACTAGTGCATGCACTGCTTGAACAGCCTCGGACTCGCCGCCAGTTTTGATCCGGAGATCGACCGAACTTTCCATCGTCAAAACAGAGAGAACCAAGAGAGAATGGCTCAAGAAGAAGAAGTTTCCCAAAGGGTAGCTCAAGCCATCAATGCACAGAGAGAGAGACTCATGCAAGAAGCCAGAGCCGTAGTTCAAGAGGAAATCCTAGCAGCGCAAGCGGCAGCACAAGCAGGTGAACTACAAAAGGACCTTAGAGAGTTCTCAATCCTAAAAGCTACAAATGTTCATCACCCAGTACAACCTTCTCCCATCCATGCTCCCAACTTTGAGATACGAGCACATTGGATTACCCTGCTCCAAAACAACCCATTTTATGGTAAACAAGGAGAGGATAATCAAGATTATCTTTTGAGGTTCATCGATCTATCACTACTACATAACCGACCTTTAGTGTCAATTATTTAAGGCCATTGGCATCAGTTGCAATGCGACACCTATGTGGGTGCCGCTAAAAGGAAAACCCTTAGGCGTCTGTTTGTAAACCGACACCATAACCCTTCACATGCCACTGAAATGCGCCAGCAAGGGGCCATCAACGTCAGTTATTAGAATGGAAACCGACACCAGAAACCTTCGCGCCACAGAAAGGGCGCCATCTAGGACACCATCGACGTCAGTTTTTAAAAATAACCGACGCCTATTTTAAAGATAGGCGTCGGTTTTTAATATATAACCGACGCCAAATAACCTTCGCGCCACGGTTTTTAAGTGACGGTTTCAGCTAATATTCGACGCTGCAAGTTTTTGTCGTCGGTTTTTACAAATAACCGACGCCTATTTTTTTTTTAAATCAGTGTGCATGCCTACTGTGGCTGGTCATAGGATGCAGAAACCTGCAGTTCAGTTATGAACTGCAGGTTTACGACATCCATTGATATCAGCCAACAGCAGGCCACAAACCTACAAAATTAACAACATTTAGCAACATGCAGTTCCATTCAATTTTCACAAATGTAGAAACATTCATGTAGCAATCTGCATTTCCATTCATGTTCACATTCACATATGCAGAAACATTCATGTAGCAACCTGCAGTTCCATTCATTTTCACATTCACACATGTATAAACATTCAGACACATGTAGAAACATGCAGACATGTATAAACATTCAGACATGTAGAAACATTCACACATATGACAATTCAGAAAAATTCATTTACAAAATATCATTCTTTATTCATTATCGCTATCAACATCCCAATTATATTCTAAAACCCCCACTACTTGTATGGCTGTTGCCCATTTTTCTATTACATCATTTAATATTTCCATTGTATAGGGAGCATGCACATCTCATAAGGC
Source organism: Alisma plantago-aquatica (assembly GCA_963693085.1). Classification (NCBI taxonomy): domain Eukaryota; kingdom Viridiplantae; phylum Streptophyta; class Magnoliopsida; order Alismatales; family Alismataceae; genus Alisma; species Alisma plantago-aquatica. The sequence goes on along the minus strand of OY856412.1, from coordinate 1,289,900,564 downwards.
ATTTCCTGTAGTGGGGTGAGTTTTAAACACCTGCAAAGAGAATGATGTATATATATATAATTAATAATATATAAATAAGATTGATATATTTCATATTATCTAATGAGACTATATATAATACCTCATGTATGGTATCGATGTCCACTACGGCATATTGGATAATCATGTCCATAAATCGTATCACATAGTATGAACATGCCCATCCATTGTCTTGTGTAGCACACTATAAATTGAAACATATAAAATATTAAGAAAATACAACTAAGCACAGTTCACATAAACAATATATGCATTGGAGTCGGGAACTTAATTCCACGTTCTCCCAAATTATTGGCTGGTTCTTTTTCCTAGGGACCTTTCCTCCAGCCTTTTTGAACTCATGTAAACCCCTACATGTTAATGTAACACAGTAAATTGCATAATTAAATAATAATGTAATAACAGATGTTAACGGATATAAAAATGAAATATTTCTCACCGAAATAATGCCATTTTCATTGCGTGTCCTATGTTGGATTCAGTTTAGTCCCCTTAGGATCTAGATAATAGACAGTAAACGTCCCGGGGACAATAACTAGTAACTCCCAATGCGTACCACTAGAGGTAAAAAAGTCAAAAATTAATAACTCAAAATCTACAATAAAAATGTAATTTTCTTAAGTCCAAATTATAAGCAAAGTAAACTTACTCCACATTGAATGGAGCTATTATCACCGTCTTCTTATTTTGACCAAAATTTTTAAAAACATCACAGAAGTATTGTTGAACTGATAAAGGGTCTTTAACTACTAGACTAATCAAAGATGGAATAAAAAATCCTACATGTTCAAATGAAAAATCTGCACATATCTTGTCTAAGTAGCTGCAAAACATGTATTACATATGCATTAACATATAAGAAACCAGATCACCAGATCCTACACAAGGTATATGGATGTATAAATAAGATCTCACCTTATCCATAGCTCTATCACAGATGTATTTAGCCAATCATAGAGAAACAACTCCACAATATCTTGTATAAATAGGTTGATTTCATATGATTGACCTGCAGCATCCGCATCTATAGAAATAGTTATAGGGCAATTTATATCATGTTCGCCTAACCATACCGCCATACCCCTACAATTAGAACCTAACGGGTTAGGTAGGTCCTGTGGAACCCAACTTGGTAATGTAGGAGGTGGAGGTGGAGGCCTAGATGCTCTGGGTGTCTTCTTTTTAACTTGTATATATAATTTCCAATCAATTGACCTCATATATACACACTAACAATCTAACATAATGTAAATTTACCATATAATTTCAGTATAGACGACATCCGTCTTGGCCCACAATATCACTCCGCCTTCTGCCTCACCAAGTGTTTCACAATCTGGGTGGGTATATGGCAGTGGAAGATCCATCCAACTGGGGAATATACATAGCGGGCTCACACAAACCCAACTAGCTGGTAATGGAGACCCATGAAACATTTCCCCTGGAAGGGATGGGTAAGCCGACGCCTCTGCAATGACATATTCTTTACTTTTCAGACGACATGGCTTCAACCCCTACAAATTTATGTAAAGAATGTTATATACATATATACATATCATCTTGAAAATATATCATCTTGAAAAGACTAGATAATATGTCATAAAAATACTTACATCGGATGAGCTAGGTGGTGGGTCCATAGGATTACTCCCAACCTCTACAGTAGGAGTAGAGCGGGACGCCATAAGTACTGTCTGAGTGGCAGTCAGAGATGCTTGCCAGTTGCTCATTGCTTCATGGAGTGTCTTATCAACAACTTCCTAGATTCTCTTATCAACTACTTCATCGACTCTCCTATCAACTATCTTATCTACCTATACATGGATAAAAGAAACGTTAGCTTCGGATTATTGAATTCCTTTTTACAGTAACATTCTAAAAAAAGAATATGCTACCTCTTCTTGTGAAATTCCCGCTTTTGGGACATGTTTGCGCTGGGATGGCCCAAAGAACGCTTTGATGCCCACACTAGTGCATGCACCCCTAACATGTCCAGGATGCTCTAGGTTACCCAGAGCAACTGTCAATTCATCCCTTGTGCCCTCAGGGATGAACTTTCCTTATTTTCTCAACTCGTGCAGCTCCCGCTAATCGCCATCAACAAAAATTGGTAAGTAAACACAAAAAATAATCAATATTCGAACGATTGCTCTAAGAGTTGTATTTTACCATTTTTGCAGCCGCCTCAGCAGTTACAGGCTTCTTTATTTCTCCCTTCTTATTTTGCCTCCCAGCTATCCAGACATCATGGCGAGGCAGAGGTGTGGTACCTATAGTAGAGGACTCCTGAGTAGCAGCAGACTGAGAAGTAGACTCAGCCTGTAGTCTTTGGCGAAGGCCAGCATAGCCCTTTGGACCCATTGTGTGGTCATGCACATTCAGTGCACGCCTTGCTCTTTGTGCCTCACTGAGGGCCTAGTTAGTATGCACATTGATTTGGTTAGTAACACTAAATGTTAATATTGAATAGGTGAATACAACATATATTAATTAAATTGGGAGTGACGCCTAATACCTTGAATTCATTAGTTTTTCTTGAAGCAACAAACACATCCCATTCTTCTGGGTCCAGGAAGTTCCACTGTTCAGTGACTTTCTTCTTCTTCTTGTCACCTTCTTTTATGTATTCTCAGGTGAGATTTGTCTTATAGTTCCTTAGGACCCTCCCACAATAATGCATCATGCATTTACGATGCAACTTTTCATCCAATGCAAATATACTCTACAAAATAGAATTGCTATTAACTAGTATCCAAAAAATTAGTAATCTACAAAATAGAATTGCAAATAATAATAACTCACTCATAAATCCTTCCATATTAAGTCTTTCTTTCCCTTAGGAACTTTATGCCAAGAATCCATCTTACAACCACAATGGCTACGAGTAACATACCTAAGATATGAAACAAATGAATTGCGGTTCACTCCAATTGCATTTCCTGCATTATCAAAATCCACAACCAGTTTGGGTCCATTGCCCCTTAGCGCTGTTAACTTCTTCATCATAGTGATGCCCCTTCTCTTGTCAACGTTTTGGTACTATGCATCAAATGCCTCAAGTGCTTCAGGGGGTACATGTTCATCATCAACCTAAAAATTGACAAAATAAACACACTTATAGGATATAACTATAAATGGACATATAGATAGAAATATATGATATATTTTTAAAACTTACATTGTGAGGCAACACATTGACGTCCTCACCCTCACGGTAATCATCAACACGGTCATTAGGATAATGCTCAACAATCTGAAACTCCACATTCACATTGTAAAGTAATTCACATTTTAAAGTTCACATTCACATTGTAAAGTTCACATTCATATTGTAAAGTTCACATTCACATTGTAAAGTTCACATTCAGGAAAATAAAACATATAAAAAAATATAAATAGGTCTCTAATATTGCAATTTTTTTATCAATTAACAATCCTTCATTGTGATCTCCGCGCACATACAAGTCATCATTAGCTTCAATATTTGGTGGTGTTGGCAACCCAACTGAGAATGGACTGGAGTCATCATACTTATCATAGTACTCTTCTTCATCTATAGGATCTTCAATGAACTGTCTTTTACCATGAAGAACAATCGACCATTTATCATTTGCAGAATCGTTGATATAAAATATTGACTTCTTTTTGAATAAAGATTTGTCACTCCTTGTGGCCATAGTACATTGTGATCTCTTACCAAATTTATTGACAAAGTCTTTTACTCTTTCATAAACAACCTCCCCTGGTATAGGTTTAGGTACACTCTGTTCCTCATTACATCCACTGAATGCTTTGCACTTCCTACGATGCAGATGGAATTTTGTAAGAAACCTTCGATGACCAAGATATACAGTCTTACCACCATGTTTTAGTCATGTTGAATCAGTGTTCTCTTCACATATAGGACACGATTTAGCTCCTTTAACACTATATCCAGACAAATTCCCATATGCTGGAAAGTCATTAATAGTGCAAAACAACATAGCGTGCAAACAAAATGTCTCTCTCCGTGAAGCATCATAGGTCATCACACCTTCACCCCAGAGTTTATTTAAGTCATCTATCAGAGGTTCAAGATAAACATCGATATCATTTCCATCTTGTATAGGGCTAGATATCAACAACGACAACATAACGTACTTATTTTTCATACACATCTAGGGAGGAAGATTATATATAACAAGCATGACTGGCCAAGTGCTATGTTGGCTGCTCAATGTCCCGTACAGATTCATCCCATTTGTACAAAGCCCAAGTCTTAGATTCTTGACTTCTTCACCAAATTTAGGGTACAATAGATCAATCTTCTTCCACTGTGGGGAATCAGACGCATGTCATAGGATCCCATCATTATTTTTCTTAACATCTACATGCCACCTCAAATTCTTCGCATCTATCGGATTGGCAAACAAGCGTTGAAACTGTGATATTATAGGTAGATACCACATCACCTTGGCAGGAGAACCAATTTTGGAGTCCCCCGAAGTCGTCAATTTATACCATGACGCACCACATTTTGGACAATCTTTCAAATCCACATAGTCCTTTTGAAATAATACACAATCATTTGGGCATGCGTGTATCTTCTTGGCCTCCATTCCCATTGGGCACAACAATTTCTTTACCCGGTATGTTGAGATTAGCAGCTCGTTTCCTTTAGGAAGCATTTCTTTCAACAAAGACAACAATGATGTGAAGCTTTTGTCGCTCCATCTATTGTTAGCTTTCAGCTTATACAATCTCAACACAACGCTAAGCTTCATAAACTTAGTACAACCTGTGTATAAAGGTATCTCAGCATCATGCATAATGTTTCTAAACATGGGAGGAGGTGGATCAGTGTGCTCTACCCCACAACTATCCATCATCGCATCAACGATGTCTACTGGAACTGGTTCGTTCACATCTACGTCATCGGAGGTAATTTCTTCTTCCACACAAGCACTGCTATCAACATCCACTGGTTTCGGGTTTGAAATCTCTCCATGCCAGTGCCATTCTGTATAGCCTTGTACAATCCTATTGCACATGACATGACTTTTGATTTCGTCACCAGTGCTGACTTTCAAGTTGCTACCGCAATGCCTACATGGACAGTAGAACCTATCTCCAGGTTGTTTCCTATGTTCGTCGGTAAATCTAATAAACTGATCAAGACCAGATATAAACTCTGGGGTGCAACAATTGCGAATGGACATCCATGATCTATCCATTCTATGATCAAAGAGAAAACAAGTATATATTAGGACAAGATTAGGGTCTAGGGTTAACAAGTACATGTGATGTCATTGTTATATATAATAAATGTGTATCACCTATCCCATCCTTGAACACCTAATCTCACTAGTAAGTGTATAATGTGTATTGGGTTTTAAAGAAAATTTTGACAACATTTCCCCACTGTTCTCTAAGTACATATGTACTTAGAGAACAAACGGGGAAATGCTACTGAAATTTTCTCAAAAACCCAATACACATTATATACTTACATCCTAAGTGAGATTAGGTGTTCAAGAACAGTCCTAAACTGGGGACTATCCAAGATTTACTCCTAATGAGTAAATCTTGGACGGGTTTCTAGGCCAACAAATACATGTGATGTCATTCTTATATATAATAAATGTGTACCACCTATCCCATCCTTGAACACCTAATCTCACTAGTAAGTGTATAATGTGTATTGGGTTTTCAAGAAAATTTTGGCAGAATTTCCCCGCTATTCTTGAAGTACATATGTACTTAGCGAACAAACAGGGAAATGCTGCTGAAATTTTCTTTAAAACCCAATACACATTATACACTTACATCCTAAGTGAGATTAGGTGTTCAAGAACAGTCCCAAACCGGGGACTATCCAAGATTTACTCCTAATGAGTAAATCTTAGACGGGTTTCTAGGCCAACAAATACATGTGCTGTCATTCTTATATATAATAAATGTCTATAAACTACAGGCAACATGGTTAATCCTAATCTATAGATCATTATTAAATAATAAATCAAGAAATCAATAGTTTCAAACAAAAGGGCTACGAATATTTACTAGACATTATATGTAGCCCTAATCATCATATTTAACATACTACGTTATTACGAACATCCAGATCAGATTAAGATCATACTATGTTATAACCATTGGTTTAATAACCCTATTTCCGCATGTACATGTTTATGAACTTTAAAACCCTATAATTCATTGAAATCATTCTAATTCAATTTAATATGTTGGGATCACATAATTATATACTGACATCAGAATATATAAAGAATCATAATTAACATGATTAACAACATGCTCATCAAACTAGGGTTTTCTTGAATATCATCTAATATTTGTGTACTAACTATACCTTTGTAACAAGAAGATTAATAGAGATTTAAGTATATTTTATTCACAATCTACACATTTTTTTATCAAAACCATATACAATATGTCTATAATTGGAGCTAGCATTCATTTCCTATATTATTGGCAATATTAATGTGGGAATTTGACCAACCAATGGTTGTCGAGCAGGAGAAAGATACCTGCTTGAGGGCAGAGGAAGAAGAAGAGGAAGAAGAGCAGGAGCAGGGTACCTTCGTATGTGGCAGCACCGGCCTAGAGAGAAGGGAGCAGAGCTGTGGTTAGACCTGGAGAGGAGTTGTGGTCAGACCTAGAGAGCAGGACTAGGAGAGCCACAGCCGACTTGGATAACAGTGGCTGGAGAACCAGAAATAGGAAGGGTGGCGGTCGGAGAGCAGGAGAAAGCACCAGTCGGAGAGCTGAGGAAGGAACGACGATGGCCAGAGCAAGGAACGACGGAGGCTGGAGCAAAGAACGGCGGCAGAGGCAGCGAGCAGAGGAGCAAGGAACGGTGGTGGAGGCGGCAATTGGAGCAGGTGAAATTTTCCAGACCTAAGTGCGATGAAGCAGAGAAGGGGGAAGAGCCTGGCTCGCATGGGTGCTATTAAGTTAACAATAGGCATCGGTTATTTAAAACAACCGACACATAAAACTACAGGCATCGGTTATATAAAAAAACCAACATATGTGCTCAATGATAGTCATCGGTGTTTACTAGAAAAACTGATGTCTATCTATATATGCCGATTAAAAAAATTTGTTCTCGATTAATGACCATCGTCGTCGGTTTCTTTAGAAAACCGACGCCCAAGGGGTGTGAAAATTTTCCCTACAACATCGTGAGAAAAAACATCGGTGTCGGTTGTTGTAGTAAAACTGATGACCAAAATGTGCCCCATTTCTGTCTCGCAAAAAACCTTTCATCGTCGATTTATTAGTTAATAACTGATGCCATATGTTAAATTTTGGAGGTAATTTTTTTCACTGGAAATTTTGGATTTGGTGGTTAATTTTAGGTGTCGGTTTCTTATTAAAGAACCGACACTGAATAAAATCGATGCCCGTGTCTGGTCGCCCTTCACAGATAGATGTCATTTTTTTTGTTGAACTGACGCTTGATGTTTTAAGTGTCGGTTTATTTTTACAACCGACGCCTTTAAAAGTGACGTTATAAGCCATTTCTGTAGTAGTGTATGTGCCATGACAAAGTAAAATGGAGTATCTGATGATGCTATACGACTCTGTCTCTTCAAGTATTCCCTTGTTGACAGAGCTATAAGCTGATACAATTCGTTGCAAAGTGAAATACCCATCACCACCTGGGAACAACTTCAAAATGTGTTTTTAGAAAAGTTCTATCCTCCATCTCTTACCTATGAAATTAGAGGCCGAATAACAAATTTCACTCAAGCCCCTGGAGAAACCCTTGCTGAAGAATGGGATAGGTACAAGGAACTTCTATGCAAGTGTCCAAACCATGGAATTCCAAAGAATCAACTCATCGATATTTTCTATAGGGGAGTAGACGACAAAATTAAGAGATTTCTAGACTCCTCATATGGAGGAAACTTCATGCGTCAGAGTTATGACAACGCATGGAGAGTCGTTACCCTTGGAGCTGAAAATCAAGCAAATTGGGGGAGATCAGTGGGTAAAGGAGTGTTAAAAGTAGCCATGGCTGAAGCTACTCTGGAATACAGGTCGATCGTTGACATACTCAAGCTTTTAGTGGCCAAGCAAGATCATATTGAAACATCCCTTGCTACTATTGGAAGAGGACGTCCACCCCTTCAACAACCTGAACAGATCAAGTCTGCTTCATTATTCTGTGAAGCATGCAAAAGTAGCGATCATTCCACCTTATCATGCAATATTCTCTATGATGTTGTTCTAAGCAATGTATGTGGCCAAGGAGATAATGGTCAAATGGAAAATCTAAATGCTGTCAACACCATTCCTGGTCAAGGATATTACAATCCAAATCAGAATAGGAACCATCCGGGTTTCCAATATGGAAATCTCTCTGGAGCGGTAAACTCGCATCAATTTGGTTCGAACAATCAACCACGAGGCCCACCAGGTTTCCAGTATAACCAACAACAAAATTTTAGGAATCAAGGAAATTTCAAGGGAAACCTTCAGAATAGGAATTTCAATAGTTATCAGTATACAATTCCAGAGTCCCAACCGGTCCCTTACCTAAATCAACAACAAGGGCAACAAACTAGACCCATCTCTCCAAATGACAAACTGACAACCATTGAAAAGATGCTACAGTCACATCAAAATATGATAGCTAACCAGCAAGCACATTAGAAAGCTATTGAATCTCAACTGGCTCAGCTTGCAGCTAGCATAAAGCCACCTGCTGGAGCCTTTTCTGGCCAACCAGAAAATAATCCCAAACACCCAGAACAATTGAAGGCTATCACAACCAGGTTTGGCAAGGACTATTCTGATTCTCCAATAAAGACACCTGTGTTTATTATAGATGAAGAGGAAGCTGTGATTGTCCAGGACCCTGAGTCTCAACTAAAAGGGCCAACAACTACTGATAAAATAGATAAGGAAGGTTTTGACAAATCTATTGACAAAGAAATAGAAACACCAGAGCCAGAGGTGCCTGTGTATAAGCCTCATATAACGTTTCCAGCTCGTCTAAGGCAAACCAAGCTTGATACTCGATTTAATAAGTTCAAAGAGGCTATGAAGAAGCTTCATGTTGATATACCCTTCTTGGATGCTCTGGCTGAGATACCAGCTTGGACCAAGTACTTAAAGTCACTTCTCACAAGGAAGTATATAACTGAAGAATACGAGACGGTCAAGTTGGCAACAACGACGTCCAATATCATTCTGAGCAAGATGCCCAAGAAATAGAAAGATCTGAGATCTTTTGGAATTTCATGTCATATTGGTGACTCTTCATGTAAGAAGGGATTGGCCGATCTCGGTGCAAGCATCTCTATTATTCCATTGAGCCTTTGCAAGAGGCTAGGGTTTGTAGAATTGCTTCCAACTGGGATGATCATACAACTCGCAGATAACTCTATAACTCTTCCCCTTGGAATCATCGAAGATGTACCAGTCAAGGTTGGAAAAGATTCTTATGTCCCATGTGACTTCATCATCATGGACATACAAGAGGACTCCAGATACCCTCTTATCTTTGGTCGTCCATTCCTCGCTACCGCAAGAGCCTTGATCGATGTTGAAGCAGGAACTTTGTTTCTCAGACTAGGCAAAGAAACCCTTGAATTTAAGATTTTTGAAAGCATGCGAAGACCAAGCATGCAAGAAGAAGTTTATCTGATTGAGTGCATAGAGAAAATGTCACTTCTCACACAAGTGGACTACGAACCTGAATATCACTTAGGTGTAGCTCTAACTAATTCAAATGTAGAAAACTCAGATGATGAACAAGTAAAAAGTTGCATTTTACACCTCGATACCGTTAAAGAAGATCCTGAAGGTAAAATCGAAGAACTCAATGCGGTGGAAGTTACTAAAGAACTATGTGCAAATCCACAAGCTCCTGAGATGAAACCCCTACTGGAAGGATTGAAATATGCATTTTTAGATGAACCCAAAGTCTGTCCTGTCATCATAAATTCAGATCTTATAGCAGAACAAGAAGATAAACTTTTGAAGGAATTAAAGGAAAGGAGAAAGGTGATCGGATACAAAATGAGTGATCTGACTGGGGTCAGTCAAGCACTATGTATGCACAAAATCCCCATGGAGGAAGATCACAAGACAACGACTGAACACCAAAGGAAATTGAATCCAAATATGAAGGAAGTTGTCTTCCAGGAAGTCATTAAATTACTCACTTTTGGGATCATCTACCCGATCTCTGATTCACTGTGGGTCAGTCCTGTACATGTTGTTCCAAAGAAAGGTGGAACAACTGTGATATGAAATGAAAATAACGAGCTCATCCCCACTCGAACAGTCACAGGGTGGAGGATGTGCATTGACTATAGGAAGTTAAACAAGGCAACTCGGAAGGATCATTTTCCAATGCCTTTTCTTGATCAAGTATTAGAGAGGCTGGCTCATCAGGAATTTTTCTGTTATCTCGATGGTTACTCTGGATTTTATCAAATACCCATACATCCAGATGACCAAGAGAAAACTACTTTCACCTGCCCATTCGGAACGTACGCATTTAGAAGAATGCCATTCGACCTCTGCAATGCACCGACAACTTTCCAGCGTTGCATGGCTGCTATATTTTCCGGTTTCACAGAATCTATTATGGAAGTCTTCATGGATGATTTTTCTGTTTATGGAGATTCATTTGATTCTTGTCTAAAACACCTCTCCCTTGTTCTCAAATGATGTGAAGAAGCACATCTTGTGCTCAACTGGGAGAAGTGTCACTTTATGGTAAAGGAAGGCATTGTTCTCGGCCATAGGGTTAGCAATAGAGGAATAGAAGTAGACAAAGCCAAGATTGAAGTGATTTCCAAGCTCTCTAATCCTATCAATGTAAAGGAAGTTCGAGCATTCCTAGGTCATGCAGGCTTCTACAGACGATTTATAAAGGACTTCTCAAAGATAACCAAGCCAATGACAAACTTGTTACTAAAGGATGCTGAATTCAATTTTGACGAAGAATGTGTCGAAAGCTTCAACAGGCTAAAGCATACCCTTACAACCACACCCATCATCAGAGCTCCCGATTGGGACCATCCCTTTGAAATTATGTGTGATGCTAGTGACTACGCAGTGGGTGCTGTCTTAGGCCAATGTATTGAAAAGAAGCACTATGTTATCTACTACGCATCAAAGACACTTGACGAAGCTCAGAGAAATTACACTACTAGTGAGAAAGAACTTTTTGCAGTTGTGTATGCCTTTGACAAATTCAGATCCTACCTAATTGGGTCAAAGGTCATTGTTTACACAGATCACGCTGCTATCCGTTACCTTCTGGCAAAGAAAGATGCAAAACCCAGGCTAATTAGATGGATCCTCCTATTGCAAGAATTTGATCTAGAAATAAGAGATAAAAAGGGTGCAAAAAATGTAGTAGCAGACCACCTCAGTCAAATCCACACTCTGGATACCGAGAAGATCCCAATTAATGATTCACTTCCGGATGACCAACTGATGAAGATTGGAGAAGTTACTCCATGGTACTCAGACTACGTGAACTACCTCGCTGCTGGTATCATTCATCCTGAATGCACCAGGAATGCACTGAAGAAATTTATGCATGATGTGAAACAATACTAATGGGATGAGCCATACCTTTTCAAACTATGTGTTGATGGTCTCTATAGACGCCGTGTTGCTGAGGAAGAAGCTCAACTCATCTTGGAGCAATGCCACTCAGGACCAGTTGGTGGACATATGAGCTCTAAGAAGACTGCCTTGAAGGTCTTGCAATGTGGATTCTTTTGGCCAACCATATCCAAAGATTCCTATGACTTGGTCCTATCATGTTACAAATGTCAAAGATCAGGAAATATAACAAAGAGAGATTAGATGCCACTGAATCCGTGACAAGAAGTAGAAATATTTGATGTCTGGGGAGTGGACTACATGGGTCCATTCCCATCTTCCCATGGATTTTCATACATCCTAGTGGCAGTAGACTATGTCTCGAAATGGGTTGAAGCTATACCAACCGTCACTAGCGATTCCAAACCCGTCATCAAATTATTTAAGGATATCATTTTCCCCTGTTTCAGAGTACCATGATCCGTGATATCTGACGGCGGGTCTCATTTTATCGAAAGAAATTTTGAAGCCTTACTAAGAAAGTATGGTGTAACACACAAAGTTGCCTCACCCTACCATCCAAAAACAAGTGGACAAGTAGAGGTTTCTAACCGTCAATTGAAAGCTATCATGGAAAAGGCAGTAGGCCGCAATCGGAAGGATTGGTTTGTGAAAATCAATGATGCATTGTGGGCCTACCAAACCGCTTTCAAAACTCCCCTCGTAACTACACCTTTTCAATTAATATATGGAAAGGCTTGCCACCTTCCAGTCGAACTAGAACACAAGGCATGGTGGGCAATAAAACAACTAAATTTTGATATGAAAGAAGCAGACCAAGCCAGGATTCTGCAACTTCAAGAGCTGAATGAACTCATGATGACAACTTATGAGAATGCACGAATCTACAAAGAACACACCAAACTTTGGCGTGATGGCCATTTGAAAAGAAAAGATATACAAACAAGTTCTACTGTTCGATTCCAGATTGAGGTTATTCCCAGGAAAACTCCGTTCTTGTTGGACGGGACCATATGTTGTTGAGGGCATCTCCCCACATGGTGCTTTCTCTTTATGGAGCGAAAAGTTGGGAGAGATTGTGGCAAATGGCCAACGACTGAAAAGATATTTTACCTCAGCCGATACGGGCATCAATGCAACCCTGGATCTCTCCAACCCAAAATTACATCCACCATAAAAGTTGGAGAAATCACATCAAGCCATCAACGTAAAACAATGGCGCTTGTCGGGAGGCAACCCGATAAATAAATCCGTATTTAGTTTTAGTTTTAATTTAATTTTAAATTAGGATTTTTCCTTAATTTTGTTTTTACTTTTTTAGATAATTTTACACCAAATAAAAAAAATTGCATCACGAGATGCTATTTTGAATTCTGAATGGTCTTGTTGTTTGAGATTTTCAGATGGAGGAAACGCGCTAATTGGAACGCAACCACATCCAGTGGTCCAAATGGCATGAACTTTCCCCTCCATCATGGATTTAGAGTTTGCTCGGGACAAGAAAATTTCTAAGTTCGGGGTGGAGGGTGGGTGGTACGTATCTTACTTTCCACCTTCACCCATCTATTTCAGACCCAAGAATTCATCATCACAATTTTGACTTAAAATTTCAAAATTTTAAAGTTTTTCAAAGAAATTAAACAAATACTTGATGAAATTTTGACATGTTTTTAATCTCTATGCATTTATCATTATACCCTCCTTATTCAAAGAAGATCCTCAAAATGATCTTCTTCTGAAAACTAGCCTTTTGATTGAAATCATCTTGTGAAGCTTATGAATCCTAACATCATGATACTTACGCAAATATGACAAGTGTCTGTCGAACTGATAGGGATCAAACACATCATATTTCCTAACTGATTAGTGGAACAATAACATGGAATCTCCATCGGATCTTCAAATAGTCATTATTTGAGGAAAGTATGATAAGGAGAACAACCTGTTGCACTGAATTGTAAATCAAGTTGCATTCTGATCTGAACTCTCTTTTACACTTCTTCCATCATCTTCGTACCCCTCCATCCATCAAAAAGAAACAAAAATAGCCAAAATTGTGCCAAACCCTAAGTTCGGGGTGGCACGCCGCTTCCCTCTATATCCACTTCTTCCATACCCCTCACAAATTAATAGGGGCATACCACCAAAAATGAAATCTCGAGTCGAATAGAGGAGAGATTTGCAAATAAAAGATGCCAAAGTGCACACAAAAAGAAATGCAATCTCGAGTTGAATAGAGGAGAGATTAGCACCAAAAAATGCAATAGATGAAATTGCAAAAACAATAAAAATCTCGAGTTGAATAGAGGAGATATTTACTTCTTCTTTACATACCACCCTTCACTCCCTTTTCTACCTAAGGGCATAATAAAAGCCTCCACTACCCTGAAATACACCAGTGTCAGATCAGATGCACACTTATTATTCTGCAGGTATCTCTGGACTCTTACAGAACTCTTTGACATGCTTGTTTGTGGAAAAAGTGAAGAGTAAGTGATATTAGAAAGCGAATTCAGGAATGAATATATGGTAAGATGTGTTTAGTGGTCTCAGGAGGTTGAGACACTAAGTCACGCTGAGCAGAAAGAAAACAATCGTGATGTGAAGAGGAAGAAACCACATGTCCAGAAAGTATTCATTTGGTGACTGTTTCAGATTTTGTGTTACTCGAGGACGAGCAACGTTTAAGTTTGGGGTGTTTGATGAATGAATATTCATCCTGATTTTCAGTCGCCTTTTTATAACGAATTTGATTCAATACTTTCGATTAATCTCTTCAATCTCACAAATTGCAAGTTTTCTAAATAAATCCAATTATTATGATTTTTGATCAAGTTTATATTGATTTTGTGCAGGTCTAAATCAAGTTCTATCATCACAAGTAATTCACCAAAGAACCTCCCACCTTTGGTCTTGACTAATTGGTCTTTCCCTAACGGTTCTGACCTTTCGATTTTTGGATATTCACCTACACGGTCTCAAGACCGCTTAAGCCCATTCAGTTTCAAGACCGCATGAGCCTAAACGATCCCGAGACCATTTGAGTCCATAAAATTTCAAGACCAAATGAACTCAAACAGTCTCAAGGCCAGACGTCGTCTAACAGTTTCAAGACCGTTAGGACTTAAGACCGATTGGATACTCAAAATCGTTTGGGATGAAGACCGTTTGAACAATCGAAACTGTTTGGATCTAGACCGTTTGATCACCCAAGACAGTTTGGAACCATTTGGTCCCAAGACCGTTTCGAACCATTCGGTCCCAAGACCGTTTCGAACCATTCGGTCCCAAGACCGTTTGAGTACTGATCGAAGACCGAAAGGAGGCTGGGCATATAGACCGATTGAAGACGAAACCGAACGAAGATAGAACTCAAGACCGATAGGACCCTAACAATTTCAAGACCATTTGGACCCATTCGGTTTGTAGAGATACAAGACCGATCAAAGGAAGATCGTTAAAGATGAGACCGTTTGGAGCCATTCGGTCTCCAAGACCGTTTGGAGCCATTCAGTCTCCAAGACCGTTTGGCCATCAAACGGTCTCCAAGACCGAAAGAATCAGATATATTCCAAAATTGTTTGAAGACCAAACGGTCTCCAGACCATTTGGACGGGGTTCACACCAAAAACGTGTACACCCCATCCAAGCCTATAAATAGGACCACAAGGGTCCCCATTGGGAGATTGATTCCGGACGCCGAGAGGCTACTCCAAGGCCAATCCAGCTCCATCCTCCACACCACCTGCTCCTCTTGACGTAGAGAAAGGGGAGGAGAAGAAGAAGGAAGGTGAAGAAGAAGATCTGCCCAGCCTGCCTTGGTGGTTCTTACTCCTCATCCAAGATCTGCTCCGACACGACGTAGAAGACCGCATCATCTTCACCGAGCTGCGACCACCTCCTACATCATGCTCATGGCGGAATCCTCTCTCTTTCTTATTCTTCTTGTTTCTCGCATCATGAGCGAGTAGTCCTCTTTCACTGGGGTGCGGAGACTAGCCCCGCTTCCCATACTTTCATGTCTTACATTTACATTCCATGGAAATGTATATAACTTTTCATCTCATTGCTAATTAATATGCTTGCAGTCCGTTACCTTCTTTCTTTTCATCTTGTTCTTATCTTCATAGTGTAGAATGTCGATTAATGAGGTAGACTCCTTGACGAGAACTTTCTATGGGATTCCTTGAGGTCGTAACTGCGTGATCTGCGAGGGGATGAGCCATCTATCCTCCGGTGACACTTCTATGCGCCTATCCTTGCGGAGGGTTCACAACCTTAGTTGGTTGTTGTATCTTCTTAGTTAATCGTCGATGTTTTCTTGCAGAACTAATCACCTACTTGTTTGTTAGTTAGTGCGGTTGACTCCTTGACGAGAAATCTGATAGGGTTCCTTGAGGTCGTAAGTGTGTGATCCGTGAGGGGACGAGCCATCTAGCCCATGGTGATGCTTCTGTGGGTCTACCCTCGCAGGGGACCCTCATCCTTAGTTGGATGTTGTATCTTCGGGACCGTAAGTGAGTGATCCTGAAGGTGACACTTACGTGGGCCTATCCTCACGGAGGGTTCACAACAACTCCATTTGGATAGTTATATCTTTCCTGGATGTTTTTATGTTTGGATATGTTTGCATGTGTAGTGGTGGTGAAACCCGATACCATCCCAATGATTCCATATTATTGATCTAAATCCAACTTTAATTCAGCTTTACTTTCTTGCAATTAGTTTAATCAAACTCAAATCAACCAATAGTTTTAAATATTAGTCTTGCTTGTGCTAGATCTGACTGACAAAGATTCTTAAAAATGTTGTCCTTTGGAATTGATCCTTAACTATATTGTGATAAGACCCGTCCGCTTGCGGGTGGTATTATTGCACATTGGTTTTGGTAAAAGCTCAAGGATTTTAGCCCTGAGTGAATTTGTTAGTGCATTCAAAATACCACATCAGGCATATAGTTAGGAAAATTTAAGATAAAATCCAAATCAAATGACCTTAAAATTCATCAAAGTGTTTGAAATATATTGGTAAGATCATGTAAAATTTCATGTATCTTTACGAGTCCTAATCGTCCACTAATACTTAAATTCCATGAGAATCGTCATGAGTATAGACAACAAAGAAAAAATGCCTCATCATCAACATACATGCATATATACTTCGAGCCATTCTATTCATGAAGCCTTGCAACTAGCTATCTAAAAGGATATCCAAGAACTACAAATGCTCACTCCATAACATGGAAGGTACTCATTTAAGTTAAAACATGGTAGTTTCAAGAGCATGTCCCTAAGAAAATCAGAAGATCAGCTAAACTCATCATTGATCGTACCAGGTCCAACAAGGTGTGACTCCCTTTTTTCTAATACACCATTATGTTGTGGTGTTCCAGGTGGAGTCCACTGTGATATAATGCCACAATCCCTCAGAAGGCCCCCACACTCTTGGATTAATTATTCAATACCTCAATATGATGGAACTTCTTTAATTATTTTGACAAGTTGATTTTGTGCTTCATTCATAAAATCTTTGAATTTTTCAAAGGATTCCACTTTATGTTTTAGAAAATACACATATCCAAATATATTGAATTCATTTGTTAAGTTCATGAAGTATTGATACCCATTTCTAGCACTTGTGCCAAAAAGTATACACATCAGTATGTAAGAGTCTTAATATGTCACTCGCTCTCTCGTTGTTTCCAATCAAAAGGGGTCTTTGCCATCTTGCCTAACAAACAAGACTCACATGTCTCTATTGATTCAAAATAAAAAGATTCTAGATAATAATCTTTATGGAATATAGATAACAATCTCTATGGATCTTAGAAATGTGTTTTTCATTTATGTGCCCTAGATGACAGTTTCAAAGATAAGTTTTATTTAAGTCATTAGTTTTAATTTCTATTTATCTTATATGCACGTGTCTCAAGATTTAATTACTAAAGACCAGAAGACATAGGGGCACTGCCATAAAATATCTCCATGACTAGAAATGGAAATTTGACCATTTTTATTAGAAATTCAAAATTGTTCTTGTCCAAACAAGATAGAAGAATAATGTTTAAAGTATGGAAGATAGATAATAGTAGTTCTCTGACTCTCTACAAGCCCACCAAGTAGAGACAATTAGTAGGTGACTACTATAAAGACAAAAACTCTTGCTCTGTCTGCAACACATAGTTCTACCTCCCCTTCTTCAAGGGTCTACTTCTCTTCAGATCATGTACATTTGAGCACATGTAATATCTACATCCCATATATTATACCAAAGATGAAGAAGTAGATAAGTTTGTTTCTATAACATATATACCTAAAGTGATCTCTATCCCATGATTGTTATTTTTCACTTCCTTAAGGTAGAAAAGACAATTTCTTTTCAATGGCCAGTCTATTGACAATTACGACAATTGCTTCCCTTACGTACTCATTCTTTTTCCTTAAGTGCATAAGACTTTTGGCTGGATTTAGAACTTTTCTTAGGTTCTCATTTTCCCTTGTACTTTCATTTTCCTATGTTGACCATTAGCATGGAATAGAGATTGTCTATTATTTGCCTCTCAGTTGTTCTCAACATGCCAAGTAGTTGCACTAATGGCTTATCAAAATTGTTCATGTTACAATTCATGAAAAATTGCTTGTATTTGATCAGTAGGATTACATATGAGGCCAAATCTTAATCCAAAGGAAACATGCAAGACTTTCCACATACCCTATTCACTTGAGTACATGGGATCCAACTGGATCACCTTTTGCCATCTTGCACTTGGTGCGTTTCCGCTAGAGGTGCTATCATTTTTTTGATGGAGCTGGGATTTAGACCAAAAGATTTTCAATCTTCCAATGGGAGTCCCATGATTCTATCACCAAAAACCCTAGAGAGGATGGATGTCTTCCCTAGGTTTACCTAGAACTGGTGCTTAGATAACAACTCCAACCCCATAAGAGTATGGAAGCCTTATCATAGTACAGATTTAGGATCGAACCCAAAAGACAACGGTCTTGTTGCAAGCAACAAGATGGAAAACGTACAACACTTCACTTAGTTACTTTACTAATTGGCACTTATATCAAAAGGTTGGATTTTGATTGGTTTTTAGACTAAAGCATGAAAAGTAAATAAAGCAAGTAAAACTAAGATTTAACAAATGATGATGAATCACTGGGGTTAAGCAGGTATTCACCACCGCTACACATGCATTGTTTATGTACTAAGAAAGCAAGACTTATAAGCTAGATGCATGGATGTTCCACAAGACCGATGCCTTATAAGACAAGAGCGATGCATTGCATCCAAGGATGTTCTACAAGACCGATGCCTCGTAAGACAAGAGCGATGCATTGCATCCTTCGATGTTCCACAAGACCAATGCCCATATAAGACAAGAGCAATGCATCTCATCCTTCAAGGGTTAAGTAGCTCTCATTCGGTACATTTCTACGTGTCAATGAAGATATGTAGTCTTCCAAAGAGAGAAATCTTACTCAACCTCATGAAACGTGCATCTAAAACTAACAAGCGAGCGATAATTATCAAATCGAATAGTGTCTTTGTAGGCCTAGTCTCCTATTCGGATAACCTAGCTACGAGAAGTGCGGGAATGTTGCAACGCCAGCCATTCCCGATCAAATGGTCACATGCTTTACATCATTCCCCTCGCAAAGCGTGTTCCTCGACTTACCAAGGTTACTTCCATACAGATGGAAGTGTAACGGATGATAGTGAGTTTACTCCACTCTTTGAGATACACTCCTAGACACCGAAACAGATGCGTGGTGGATACACACACCAGAAACCAACACTAAATCGGTATTCGAGTCTCGAGAGCGGTCGTAGACAAACCACAACAAAAGACAATAGATGCATACAAGAACGTGGCCATCATTCAAGCATGTATGAAACGATTTAGTATTAAAACGAAAGGATAACATCTTTTTAGTACAAAGTACAAAACATGGGCAGCGGGGCTAGTCCCCGCGCCCCAGTGGATGGAACTACTCGCTCCTCATAGAGGGAGCAACAAAGGAGGAGGCAAGAAGAGATAGAAAGAACATCATCTCCACCGAGGAGAGAAGGTTGAACCCTTGGTGGAGAGAGCAACGATCTTCACCCTTCGTGGCTTGCTTGACGACGGATCTTCTCCTCTAACCTTCTTTGTTGATGAGAGAGAAGGTAGCTTTGCAATGGAACGTGAGTCTCAGACCGGCAGCCTCGGGCGGTGGATGGAGTTGTTCTGGTAGTAGAGAGACAGCCTCTGGACTTCTGGACTCCCTTCAGGGATGGCCCTTGAGGTCTTATTTATAGGCCTTGAGTGAGTTCAAACGGTCTTGAGACCGTTTGGCATCAAACGGTCTTGAGACCGTTTGGCGTCAAACGGTCTTGAGACCGTCTGGCGTCAAACGGTCTTGAGACCGTCTGGCGTCAAACGGTCTTGAGACCGTCTGGCGTCAAACGGTCTTGAGATCGTCTGGCGTCAAACGGTCTTGGGACCGTTTGAACTCCATGCGGTCTTGGGACCGTTTGGCTTCATGCGGTCTCGGGACCGTTTGAACTCCATGCGGTCTCGGGACCGTTTGGCTTCATGCGGTCTCGGGACCGTTTGAACTCCATGCGGTCTTGGGACCATTTGGCTTCATGCGATCTCGGGACCGTTTGAACTCCATGCGGTCTTGGGACCGTTTGGCTTCATGCGGTCTCGGGACCGTTTGAACTCCATGCGGTCTTGGGACCGTTTGGCTTCATGCGGTCTCGGGACCGTTTGAACTCCATGCGGTCTTGGGACCGTTTGGCTTCATGCGGTCTTGGGACCGTTTGAACTCCATGCGGTCTTGGGACCGTTTGGCTTCATGCGGTCTCGGGACCGTTTGAACTCCATGCGGTCTTGGGACCGTTTGGCTTCATGCGGTCTCGGGACCGTTTGAACTCCATGCGGTCTTGGGACCGTTTGGCTTCACTCGGCCTTGAGGTTGGTTTATTCTTTTATGATTTTTTTGTGCTTTTTCTGCAAGTGTAAAAGGAAAAAAGTTAGTTTGATGATGTATTTACAAAAAGAGGTAAAATTAGGTTTATGTACCGTATAAACGTAAAAAGAGTACGGAAAACTAAAGAAAAAGACTAAGATAAACTACTAAAATAGGAGGTTATCACCCCCCCTAACTTAGAGTCTAGCTTGTCCTCAAGTTAGATAGAGCTGAGACGTGAAATGGCGAGGCGATCTTAATTAGGGTCTCCATACTCTTGCTTCAATTCTTGACCTGAGTTCCCCAGGAGTCATATCGAGGTTTATTGCATGCCTTGATTCTTTTGGATTTTGAGAGTTGCTTGGATCTCAGGGTTTTTCCGTATCTCAAAATTTGCCTTGGGACCACATTTATTTTGTGCATGCCGTTGACTCTAATCAACTTTATACCTCTCTGGTAACCTACTGGAAGCTAGAGAGGGTATGAGGGTTGGCTAAAGGCTTTGGAGTGTAGCTCCCCTTTGAGTGGGGGAGGGGCTGTCTATGCTTTTTGGGATCTCACTACCGGGCACGACACATCTGCCTTTATGAGGGCAGCTGAATGTACCGGCCGGGCAAGTCCTTTATGAGCCTTTTCATATACTTGGAACTTTTAGGGTTTCACTACCGGACGCGACACATCTGCCTTTGTGAGGGCAGCGGAATGTGCCGGCCGGGTGAGCCCTTTATCAGTTCTTCATATAGGTCCTTATGCATGGCACAACTCTCATGATTTTATTCGTCTCTCTGGCTTTTATTCAAAAACTCACAGGCTTGGGTTTTGGAAAGAGGATTTATTTTGGGCGGCCAAGCCTCTTTTATTTTGAAGAGAGGAAAGCTGTTCTTAAAGTTTTTCATCATGCACTTATTTGGTTTGTGGTCCACTTGTAGAACTTTTTGATTCGGAAGTTGCCTAATTTCCCTCTCGTCCTCGAGATCTCGGCTTATTTCTGCCCTGATTTTGACCTGTGGAGAGTCAGATAAAGAATTGAAGCAGAAATACGGGATCCATAGTAGGTGGAAATTGATAAATCGCCATTTGATGTCTGAGTGCTATTTACTTGCAGAGACTAACATGATTCTAGGGTTAGTTGAGGTGACTATATAAAAAAAAGGGAAAAGGGAGTATAGAAGTTGATACCTAGCCCTTGTCTAATGAATCCCCCCCTAACTTATCACACACTCTGTCCGCAGAGTGGCAAAGTGATAGGTTGAGAAGTCATTAGAACAAGGGCTGCGAGCTAAGGCAGATTTTCGGTAGCCCCTGGAGATCGGAGTAGAGTGGATGCAAATTGCCCTCGTAAAGATGGGGGCATTTGTGGCAGAAGGCTGGGCGATTGAAGTGCTCTTTGCTGTATGTCTTGGAGTGTTGACTCAGGAGCTTCATTAATTTCGCAGCGCACTCTTTTGCAATTTTGTCTTGATATTGTCTGGCAGATCCTTTGCTTGATCATTCTTCAGGTTACTGTGGTAGCCGCTGCCTTCGACATCAGTTTCCTTGGGATGTCCTACTTCATCATCCATGGATTGAGTCAGGTAGCTGTTTTTCAATATTGATTCCATCTTCCATGTTGCCACTAACTGGAGGATAGTCTTTGTTGCAAGTGCTGCTTGATATGTGCTGCTTGGTTACACAAAAGTTCATGATATCTTTGTCCTTCAGAAGTAGCTCAAATACAAATACGTCTCCAACCCTCAGATCGTTTTCAAAGAGAAATGCTTTGGGTTTGAGGACCGTTTGGTCCCAAACGGTTTGAGGACCGTTTGATCCCAAACGGTTTCAAGACCGTTTGGTTCCAAACGGTTTGAGGACCGTTTGGTTCCAAACGGTTTCAAGACCGTTTGGTTCCAAACGGTTTGAGGACCGTTTGGTTCCAAACGGTTTCAAGACCGTTTGGTTCCAAACGGTTTCAAGACTGTTTGGTCCCGAACGGTTTCGAGACCGTTTGGAAAGCGAACAGTCGCAGGTCGCCGGCGCGGGAGAAGGTGGAACGGCGCGCAGGTGAAGAACGCGCCGGCGCCTTTGAAAACGATGAGAAGAACGGCGACGGCGATGAAAACGGTGGGAGAGTCGGTGGAATCTTTTGACAGCAACGGCGATGGCGGAGCAAGAGACGTCGTGCGATGGTAAAGGGAACGGCACTGGCATCATGATGGTGGCGACAGAACAGCGCGGCGACGAAGGCGACGGGTCAGTTGATGAAACCATTCGATAACGACGGTGATGGCAGCATAAGCAGCGACTGGCGATGGAATGAGCAGCGTGGAGTCGCCGGACTACCTTGCGGAAGGTGGACGGAAGGGTGACTTTGCGCGGTTGCAGCAAGAGCAAAAAGGGAAGCTCTTCGCACGAAAATTCTGGAGAAGACGAAGGTTCGAAGAGAGAAAGACGGAGGGGTAGGGTCGATACTTATAGTGATAGGTGGGTGATCCTTTGTATTCCAAACGGTTTGAAAACCGCTTGGTCCCAAGCGGTCTCAAGACCGTTTTGGTCCCAAACGGTTTCAGGACCGTTTGGCTCCAAACAGTTTCAGGACCGTTTGGAGTCCAACCGGTTTCAAGACCGTTTGACTCAAACGGTTTGAGGACCGTTTGGTTCCAAACGGGTTGAAGACCGTTTGGGGTCCAAACGGTTTCAAGACCGTTTGGCACAAACGGTTTGGAGACCGTTTGGAGTCCAAACGGTTTCAAGATCGTTTGGCTCAAACGGTTTGGAGACCGTTTGGAGGAGCACAAAGGGTTTGTATATTTTTATGTTTGTTTTTGAGTAAGTATATTTTTTTGTGTATTTTGGTTTATGAAAGTTGTTTGTTTTATGTATTATTTTTGTAGTTTTGATTATGTAGATTTGTTTTGTATTTTTAGATTAATGATGAAAGAACTTAAAGAAAGCAAAACAAATTCAAAAGAAAATAAAAGACCAGAAATTAGAAAAGGTGATACTCAAGGCTTGGGTTGCCTCCCAAGAAGCGCCTTGGTTTTATGTCACTGGCTCGACGAAACTGTAAGGTTGTTATGCTGTGGGCGTAGCATCTCTGATATCGAGAGTTTGTTGATGTGTTTTGTCTTCTTGAGTGTAGTATCTTTTTAAACGGTGCCCGTTAACCGTTCGTTCTCCTCTATTGTTGTCGATGATAACGGCGGCTCCAGTTGGGTAGATATGTTTTATGGTGAAGGGTCCGGACCATTTTGTTCGGAGCTTTCCGGGGAATAATCTGAGCTTGGAGTTGAATAAGAGCACTTTGTCGCCAACGGCGATATCTTTTCTCTTAAGATGTCCATCGTGCCACATTTTTGTTTGCTCTTTATAGATTCTGGCACTGTGATATGCTGTCATTCGGAGTTCTTCTAGATCCTGTAGCTGGAGTTGTCTGTTTTCCCCTGCGCTTTTAAGGTCAAAGTTTAGTTGCTTGATGGCCCACCAGGCTTTATGTTCCAGTTCTACTGGAAGATGACATGATTTGCCGTATACCAAACGAAACGGAGTTGTTCCAATTGGTGTTTTGTAAGCAGTACGGTATGCCCAGAGGGCGTCAGGAAGTTTGGTGGACCAATCAGTGCGGTTTTTATTCACTGTTTTTTCAAGAATCACTTTTATCTGTCTATTGGATACTTCTACCTGGCCACTAGTTTGTGGGTGGTAAGGTGTGGCAACTTTGTGATGGACTCCGTATTTTCTCAGTAACGCTTCGAAACTTCGTTCCAGGAAATGGGTCCCGCCATCAGATATGACCGTTCTTGGAACTCCAAATCTCGGAAAAATAGTGTCTTTGAACAATTTGACAATAGGTTTGGAGTCATTGGATACGGTGGGTATAGCTTCGACCCACTTTGAGACGTAATCTATTGCGACCAAAATGTAAGAGAAGCCATATGATGAAGGGAAAGGTCCCATGTAGTCTACCCCCCATACGTCAAACAGTTCAATTTCCTACCACATGGTAAGAGGCATTTCATCCCTTTTTGATATGTTGCCCGAAAATTGGCATTTATCACAGGCTTTGACAAAATCATGTGAGTCTTTTGATATGGTGGGCCAAAAGAAACCAGATTGTAGAACTTTTATGGCAGTTTTCTTGGCGCCCATGTGCCCCCCCGTGGGTCCGGAGTGGCAGTGTTCCAAAACCGAGGTTATTTCTTCTTCTGGAAGGCACCGGCGAAAAAGTCCGTCGGCACAGAGGTAAAATAAGTAGGGTTCGTCCCAATGATAACGTTTTATATCATGAAGGAATTTCCTTTTATCCTGATATGAAGCAGACAGGTGGATGATCCCTGTGGCTAGATAATTGACGATATCAGCAAACCAAGGAAAACTATGAGTGGCCTTCATAAGCTGATCATCAGGAAGAGAATCCCTGATAGGGATTTTATCTTTTTCTTCAACCTCGATTCTACTGAGGTGATCGGCTACAACGTTCTCTACGCCACTTTTATCTTTGATTTCTAGGTCGAATTCTTGAAGCATTAATACCCAGCGGATGAGCCTGGGTTTGGCGTCCTGTTTCTGGATCAAATGTCGGATAGCAGAATGGTCAGTGTAGACGATGACTTTAGAGCCGATCAGGTAAGAGCGGAATTTTTCAAAGGCGTAGATGATAGCCAAAAACTCTTTTTCCGTGGTCGTGTAGTTTTTCTGTGCTTCGTCAAGCGTTTTTGATGCATAGTAGATGACATAGGGTTTCTTATCGATCCGTTGTCCTAAAACGGCTCCTATGGCATAATCACTTGCGTCGCACATGATTTCGAATGGTTGCGACCAGTCTGGAGCCCTTAGAATAGGTGCGGAAATTAATTCTTCTTTAAGGGTGGAGAAACTTCGCATGCATTCTTGGTCGAAAACGAACTCAGCATCTTTTGTCAGGAGTTGGGTCATGGGTTTAGCTATTCTCGAGAAATCTTTGATGAACCTTCTGTAGAACCCTGCATGACCTAGGAAATCTCGAACGCCCCTTATGTCCTTCGGAGGTGACAACTTTGAGATAACATCAATCTTTGCTTTGTCGACCTCAATTCCCCTATCACTTACTCTATGTCCGAGGACGATACCTTCTGTTACCATGAAATGACATTTTTCCCAATTCAGGATAAGGTTCATTTCCTTGCAACGTTGCAGGACTCGTTCAAGATTATTTAGACAGTTATCGAAAGAATCTCCATAGACAGAGAAATCATCCATAAAAACTTCCATAACGGATTCGGTTAATCCGGCGAAGATGGCAGACATGCAACGTTGGAAAGTAGCCGGAGCGTTACATAGCCCGAATGGCATTCTTCTGAAAGCATATGTCCCAAAGGGACAAGTGAAAGTGGTTTTTTCTTGGTCCTCTGGATGTATGGGTATTTGGTAGAACCCGGAGTAACCATCGAGATAACAGAAATACTTTTGGTGAGCCAAGCACTCTAGGACTTCTTCAAGGAAGGGTAGAGGGTAGTGGTCTTTCCTTGTAGCTTTATTCAACTTCCTATAATCGATGCACATTCGCCACCCCGTTACAGTCCTAGTGGGTACGAGCTCATTTTTATCATTGATTACTACAGTAGTGCCCCCTTTTTTTGGAACAACCTGAACTGGACTGACCCACTGAGAGTCAGAGATAGGATAGATCATGCCAGCTTTGAGTAGTTTGAGGACCTCCAAACGAACTACCTCTTTCAAGTTTGGGTTCAGTTTTCTTTGGTGTTCACGAGTGGGTTTAAATTCTTCAACCATAGGAAGCTTGTGCATACACAGAGCCGGGTTTATGCCTGTGAGGTCGGTTATTTTATAACCAATGATCTTTTTGTGCCTTCTTAGTTTGTCCAGAAGCCTGATTTCTTGGTCTTCGGTAAGGGTGGAGTTGATGATAACTGGGAATAACTCTTCCCTATCCAGGAAAACATATTTGAGCCCTGTGGGTAAAGTCTTCAATTCAGGGGTTTTTGGTGGTTCTGCTGCTTCAATGGTAGTGATGGCTTTAAGCTCTTCAAAAGTAGCCTCCGGTGCTTCTTCTATCTTCTCTAGGTATTGGGTACATTGCTGGACTAGTTCATTTGCAGAGAACTCAACTTCTGGATTGATAAGAGCATTTTCAAGTTCGTCGATTGGCTCGGAGATTTCTAATTGCGACATTTGTTGAATTGCGTCTAAAAGAAAGTCCTCTTCTCGGATGCTGGGACCTTTCATACTATCAAGGACGCGGAATTGAATTGCTTCTTTTCCGAGCCTAAGAATGATGGTTCCAGCTTCTACATCGATTAGCGCTCTGGCTGTAGCTAGGAAAGGCCTGCCGAAAATGATCGGATACCTCAAGTCTTCTTTGATATCCATGATGACAAAATCACATGGAACGTAGGCATCCTTCCCTATCCTTAGTGGGACATCTTCGATGATTCCCAACGGTGCAGTTGCGGTGGAGTCGGCTAGTTGAATAGTCATTGTTGTAGGCAGCAGGTCAGTGAGACCAAGGCATTGGCACATTGAGTAGGGCATAATGGATATACTAGCCCCGAGGTCAGCTAACCCTTTCTTTGTGGATGCATTTCCAATGCAACATTGGATTCCGAAGGAACCTGGGTCCTTCTTCTTTTTGGGTAGTTTGTTCAGGATGATGTCAGAAGTGGTTTGAGCGAGCTTGACGGTCTCCTGCTCTTTGGTGATATACTTACGCGATAGAAAAGTTTTGACATACCTTGCCCATGCTGGTACTTCGGATAGAGCGTCAAGGAGTGGGATGTCAATATAAAGTTTCTTCATTGCTTCCTTGAATTTCTGAAACCTGGCGTCCATTTTTGTTTCTTGCAGTCTGCCTGGGTACGGGATCCTTGGTTTGAATTGCGGGACTTTGGATTCTGCAGGTACATGCTCTTTGTTTTCGTCCTTTGTGCCTTCAGAGGTTTTTTCAATCCCTTGTTGCGAAATCTCTTTCGTCATAAAAGTGGGCACATCATCATCATCTAGAGTGACCTTGATGGGTTCAGGAAGAATGAGTCCCGACCTTGTGGTGACGGCATTCAGCTGTTCGTGTTTGTTTTGCCCGTACTAAGAATTTGGTTCAGGCTGCCCATCAAAAGTGCTTGCCGAAGGTTTTAACTGTGCAGCAATCTGAGCAAGCTGGGTTTCAACTGCCTTTTGTTGGGCTTGTTGGTTAGCTAGCATGGTTTGCTGAGACTGAAGCATTTGTTTTATCAAAGATAGCTCATCTTCCGGTTGTGCAGTGACGTTTTTCTGAGGGTTTTGTTGTTGAGACTGTTGAATATGCAATTGCGGGTGAAGCGGGGGATGAGTGTACTGATAGTAGGCTGATTGATTTCTAGGGTAGTTAGCCCTAGGGAAATTGTTCCTTGGGTTCCCTTGATTTTGGTTAAAATTGTTTGGAAATCCAGGAGGCAGCCTACTGTCAAGTCCCCCTTGTGTCTGATGTTGCGGATTCGCAGTTCCAGAGGGATTCCCATACTGGAATCCAGGATGGTTCCTTGGTTGACTGGGATTATAATAAACTTGTCCGGGAATAGTATGGATGGAATTGACTTGCTCTGGAATCTGATCTTCAGCCTGATTAGTGATGGCCTCATAGGATTGTGGTGGTGGATGCAGATCCATCATCACATTATAGAGTATTCCGCAGGAAAGAGGCGGATGATCCGAAGAATGACAAGCCTCACAGGATCCTGTGACGGCTTTGACTTGATGAACCAGCGGGGTTTTCTTCTTATCAATTTCCCCTAGGGTTGTTTCAAAGGTTTGTTGTTTATGAGCGATTGTCTTCAAATCTTCGGCTATTGACTTTAGTTCCATAGATTCCTCAGCTTTACAGACTTTAAGGACGCCTTTTTCGGTTGACCGCCCCCAGTTGGACTGGTTTTCAGCTCCTAAAGTAACGATTTTCCAGGCATCTTCATAATTTTTCCTCATGAAATTTCCTCCAGATGAGGAATCTAGGAACTGTTTAATGTCATCGCTTACCCCTCGATAAAAAGTTTCAATCAATTGATTCTGTGAAATTCCATGATGAGGGCATTTGCGTAGAAGTTCCTTGAATCTTTCCCATGCCTCAGCGAGGGTTTCTCCAGGTAGCTGGGAGAAATGGTTGATCTGCCCTCTGATTTCATAGGTCAGCGAGGGTGGAAAGAACTTCTCCAAGAATTTTTCCTCTAGAGGGGCCCAAGTGGTTATGATGGGTTCTCTGTCCAATGAGTTGTACCAACTCAAGGCCCTTCCAGATAAGGTGAAATGAAACAGGTGGCGCATTATTGCGTCGAAAGCAATGCCAGCTTGCGGGACCAGGCGGCATAATGCCTTAAACCGTTTCAAGTGGTCCATGCAATCGTCCCCTGAACCTCCAGAAAAGGAAATTCCTTGCATAATCTGGATCCACTGGGTCCGGATCTCAAAGTTTGGGATATTGATGATCGGAGGCCGGACCGGGTGGTTGTCTTCGTAATTCTTCGGGACAGCATAGTCCCTCAGTTGCTTGTTTCGTAGTTCGAGCTGAGCAGCCTCGGTCTCTGCTCTTATGCGGGCTTGCTCTTCTGCTCGTATCTCCGCTTGTATTTGGGCACGGGTGTCTGCAATGAGTTGTGCCCGTTGTGCGGCGATAGCAGCATTGACTCTCTCCATCACCAAAGCGGCTTGATGCTATTCGTCAGCCATTTGACTAGCGCGTTGGCGATTGAGACGGATTCTGCGGTGGAAACTTCTCTCTACCTCGGAGTCGAACTCCGGATCAGGGGAGAATCCTTGATTATGCGGTGATTGCATATACGGGTTCTACCTGAGTAAAGAAAAGAGAACACCTTTAGATAATGGAGACAATATGAAAGTTTCAAGAAGATGATGAGTTATGTTTCAAAAAGAAAGTGTAAAATCCTAACCAACTAGAAAAATAAACTAAGTGAAATACTAACGTTCCGTTGTCCCCGACAACGGCGCCATTTTTTTGATGGAGCTGGGATTTAAACCAAAAGATTTTCAATCTTCCAATGGGAGTCCCAGGATTCTATCACCAAAAACCCTAGAGAGGATGGATGTCTTCCCTAGGTTTACCTAGAACTGGTGCTTAGATAACAACTCCAACCCCATAAGAGTATGGAAGCCTTATCATAGTATAGATTTAGTATCGAACCCAAAAGACAACGGTCTTGTTGCAAGCAACAAGATGGAAAACATACATCACTTCACTTAGTTACTTTACTAATTGGCACTTATATCAAAAGGTTGGATTTTGATTGGTTTTTAGACTAAAGCATGAAAAGTAAATAAAGCAAGTAAAACTAAGATTTAACAAATGATGATGAATCACTGGGGTTAAGCAGGTATTCACCACCGCTACACATGCATTGTTTATGTACTAAGCAAGCAAGACTTATAAGCTAGATGCATGGATGTTCCACAAGACCGATGCCTTATAAGACAAGAGCGATGCATTGCATCCAAGGATGTTCCACAAGACCGATGCCTCGTAAGACAAGAGCGATGCATTGCATCCTTCGATGTTCCACAAGACCAATGCCCATATAAGACAAGAGCAATGCATCGCATCCTTCAAGGGTTAAGTAGCTCTCATTCGGTACATTTCTACGTGTCAATGAAGATATGTAGTCTTCCAAAGAGAGAAATCTTACTCAACCTCATGAAACGTGCATCTAAAACTAACAAGCGAGCGATAATTATCAAATCGAATAGTGTCTTTGTAGGCCTAGTCTCCTATTCGGATAACCTAGCTACGAGAAGTGCGGGAATGTTGCAACGCCAGCCATTCCCGATCAAATGGTCACATGCTTTACATCATTCCCCTCGCAAAGCGTGTTCCTCGACTTACTAAGGTTACTTCCATACAGATGGAAGTGTAACGGATGATAGTGAGTTTACTCCACTCTTTGAGATACACTCCTAGACACCGAAACGGATGCGTGGTGGATACACACACCAGAAACCAACACTAAATCGGTATTCGAGTCTCGAGAGCGGTCGTAGACAAACCACAACAAAAGACAATAGATGCATACAAGAACGTGGCCATCATTCAAGCATGTATGAAACGATTTAGTATCAAAACGAAAGGATAACATCTTTTTAGTACAAAGTACAAAACATGGGCAGCGGGGCTAGTCCCCGCGCCCCAGTGGATGGAACTACTCGCTCCTCATAGAGGGAGCAACAAAGGAGGAGGCAAGAAGAGATAGAAAGAACATCATCTCCACTGAGGAGAGAAGGTTGAACCCTTGGTGGAGAGAGCAACGATCTTCACCCTTCGTGTCTTGCTTGACGACGGATCTTCTCCTCTCACCTTCTTTATTGATGAGAGAGAAGGTAGCTTTGCAATGGAACGTGAGTCTCAGACCGGCAGCCTCGGGCGGTGGATGGAGTTGTTCTGGTAGTAGAGAGACAGCCTCTGGACGTCTGGACTCCCTTCAGGGATGGCCCTTGAGGTCTTATTTATAGGCCTTGAGTGAGGTCAAACGGTCTAGAGACCGTTTGGGTTCAAACGGTCTTGAGACCGTTTGGCGTCAAACGGTCTTGAGACCGTCTGGCGTCAAACGGTCTTGAGACCGTCTGGCGTCAAACGGTCTTGAGATCGTTTGGCATCAAACGGTCTTGGGACCGTTTGAACTCCATACGGTCTTGGGACCGTTTGGCTTCATGCGGTCTCGGGACCGTTTGAACTCCATGCGGTCTCGGGACCGTTTGGCTTCATGCGGTCTCGGGACCGTTTGAACTCCATGCGGTCTTGGGACCGTTTGGCTTCATGCAATCTCGGGACCGTTTGAACTCCATGCGGTCTTGGGACCGTTTGGCTTCATGCGGTCTCGGGACCGTTTGAACTCCATGCGGTCTTGGGACCGTTTGTCTTCATGCGGTCTCGGGACCGTTTGAACTCCATGCGGTCTTGGGACCGTTTGGATTCATGCGGTCTCGGGACCGTTTGAACTCCATGCGGTCTTGGGACCGTTTGGCTTCATGCGGTCTCGGGACCGTTTGAACTCCATGCGGTCTTGGGACCGTTTGGCTTCATGCGGTCTCGGGACCGTTTGAACTCCATGCGGTCTTGGGACCGTTTGGCTTCACTCGGCCTTGAGGTTGGTTTATTCTTTTATGATTTTTTTGTGCTTTTTCTGCAAGTGTAAAAGGAAAAAAGTTAGTTTGATGATGTATTTACAAAAAGAGGTAAAATTAGGTTTATGTACCGTATAAATGTAAAAAGAGTACGGAAAACTAAAGAAAAAGACTAAGATAAACTACTAAAATAGGAGGTTATCAGTGCTACACACTAGCCAATTTGACCTAACAAGATGCGCCCCACGAGGTCGGAACACACGGGATGGGATTATGCTTTCAAAATTTATAAACCTAACTTAACACCTAATCACACTAAAACACTACACCCGCAAGTGCACGGGGTCGTGTCGTAGTATAGGAAGGCGGCAAGTACAGGGTCGATCCACAGGGATATGAGGGGGCACTAGAGCTAGGTTCAATTTCGCTAGGTTCCTACTGCGGAGACTAGGGTTAAGGGTTTGAAGGTTGTTTTGATTGTTAAACTACTATGAACAAATGAGGAATTAAAGGCAAGAATGAAATCTATGTTAACCCTAGACTAGATTAAGGCTAAGCGGGAGAGGATTAAGCTAGGTACGAAAAGGCAAATTACACTAAGGCAAGCAAGAGAGAAACAAAAGAGCAATTAAAGAGCTACACTAGCATGAACAAGACAAAAGCAAAGCAAGAAGCTAACTAAGCAAGGAAAGAACTAATTAAGCTATGTAAGCACAAAACTAGGATTTCAAGCAGTAAAGAGAGGTGTGGGCTATTTAGGGGTATAAACTTATCACTTAAGTTGGGGGGTGACATATGAACATTATGATTCCATTTAGATTATCCAAACCAAACAACAAGTTAGAGTCTAAAGAATTAACCTAAGCTACTAACTGACCATGGATATGCTAGGTTGTGTATAGGGGAACTAGTCCCTAACACCCCCTACTACCCTTACGAGGCTCAATTGGGTTAGGGATTAGGTTCAATTCAATTAGAGTCTAATCAAGTCTAGGCTTCTAGATCAGGCATTCCTAGGGCAATTACGGGCCGAGGGTAGTAGTGGGGAGGTGAAATTAGGGTTTTGGACCCCAATTCCCCCCACATTCTAGACTTGAGAAGGCTCCATGCTATTTGCACTAGAATTATCTAATCTATCTACTTAGATCTCTTACTTAGGTTTAGGGAGATTGATTAGGATGTAGGAAGATGGGAGGAAACCTAGGGATCCAAGAATTATACCTAGGGGAAAATCCTAAAATTCACACATATCCATGGAGAATGAGATGCAAATAGAATATAATCATGAGCAAATGGAATTACAACATTTACATGTCATTTACCCCCAACATGGTATCAAAGTAACATAATTTCCCCCAAATAGCCCACCCACGGGGGCCTAGCTACTCATGGAAATGGAAAATACAAAAAGAAAGGAGAAAGAGGTAGAAGAATCTATGGAGCTCGATGTAGATGAAGAACTCCTTCTCTCCAGCAGTTGTAGGATGTCCTCCTCCCTCCTCCAAGGTGCAAGGGTGAAGAATGAAGGGGATTATGGGTAGGAACCAGTCTAAAGTAGTGATTTGGTGGTGGAAATGGTGAAATAGAGTGGAATGGAGGTGGAAATGGAGTGAAATGGAGTGGGTGGAGATTTGGGGAGCTAGGAGGGGGTAGAAGGTAGCTAACCTCATGCCCCAGCCACCACCTAGGTATATAAAGGTGTGGGGAGGAAGCACTAGGTCAAGTAGGGGCAAAATGGGTAAAGCAGTGAAAACTAGGTGGGTTTTGTGAGTAGCACGACCGTGGTGGGGCACCATGACCGTGGTGGGTAGGGTAGGCCATGACCGTGGTGGATGAGAACGGTCGTGGGAATTAAAATGGCCAAGTTACATGATTTTGGGCTGAAATGGCCATGGCCGTGGTTGTCACCACAACCGTGGTGGATGGCTGTTGCACGGCCGTGGTGGAGTGCCACGGCCGTGGTGGGTTGGATGATGGTGGCCGTGGTGGTGTAAAACGGCCGTGGTAGTCGTGGTGGCTGCCCCTTGCACAACCATTCTTCGCTGCATGGCCGTGGTGATCTTTTCTTGACTTGGAGTTGATTTGCTAGTGACCTAGCATGACCGTTCTGTGGTACCAATGCTGTGCTGGGTCCTGGATCGACACTCTGACTCTGTTCTTTGGATTTTCTTGGACATCTTTGCTTCAAATGATCTTTGGCTACTAGGGGTAGGTCGAGGGAGCCTCAGACTTCACTTTTTGTCTCGCCAAGGGCAAAGGAACCCTAGGATCACTCCTTCTCTCTCTCTTCCATCAAGTGTGGTCCAAATGCCTGAAAAACATGCAAATAATGTCCAAAAGTGCATTTTATACAAATAAGCATATTGGGAGGAATGACATGCAATCTAACAAGTATAGATGTGATTGAAGAGCAAAAAGACACAAGATGAAGCCCTAAAATAGGGCTGCATCACCACCCCAAACTTGAAACATACTTGTCCTCAAGTATGCTCTAACTCAATCTCTCTACAAACTTTTCACATTCAAGACATGACAAAAGTAATGTAAGAGGTGATCATTGCTGAATGGGATCAAAGATGACTAAGTACATGCATTCCACCTCTCTCCTCTCCTACTTTCACAAACCAATCATGAAAAAGAGCACAAAGCATATGAACTTCAAATATAGCGCATAGAACACACAAGTCATCCATATTTCTTTCATAAAGTTCTGGGTAAACCGTTTCATGCTGGTGTTAATCAAGGATGACTAGGAGTATTGCTTCACCTTCATGCATTGAGTCTTATATTTCAAATCACACCAAATGACCCACGTGGCTGCGAAAAGGGTGAAGTGAGCTAGGTTTGAATTTTCCTTGCTCAATGGGTATAAAAGTGGAAGAAAGGGCTGCGGTAAGATTTTTGGAGTGTTTTTACACACTCATCTTTTCTTTATTTGAATGCTCTTAAACAAGAGCATCCTTTTATTTTCTTTTTGCATTTTTTTTATTTTATTTTCCCTTGGAGTAGATAGGGAATATGGTGGATACACTGAAGTGGAGAGATGGAGATGTGGCCACCCCAAACTTTTGGAGGTGGCCAAGGCTGATTATGTGCACTAGGGCATCTTTTTATGAGGCGGAGGGGTATGAAGATGGTGGAAGAATAGTCGGGTCAAAGAGGGGTCATCGGTATGATTTTCCACATAAGACATCCTGCATGAAAATTAATCCAACACTTCATCCTAGATATCACACCACATGAATGAACAAGATGAAATTGATATATCAAACAAGTGAGTCTACAAACACTAAGCGTTCAAAGCTTGCTCAATTTCACAATTCAACCAAATCAATCACAATCATAAGAGAGGTGATGCACATGTAAAAAGTCAAACATTGATACCACTTAGCAATAATTCATGATGTTTCACTTGCATTTGTCAAAGGTCGTCATTTTTACTCAAAACAGTAGAGATTGGGTCAAAACACACTCTTTAGACAAGAAATCTCAAATTTGGGCAAAATTGGCCAAAATGGTGCCAAGTTGCCTCCAATCACATCTAAACCTATGTTATTTAACTTAAAGCAGAAATCAAGCAAATCCTAACTACAACATGCATAAATTACCAAAAATCTACATGATATGCAATGCATGGAAAAAAGAGCAAATTTTTTGAAAATTATGCAAAAATTGCAAGAAAGTAAACTACATGACATGCCAATATGCAAAGCAGTAAATTTTTAAACTAGATATCGAGACTAGAAAAAATGAGAGAAACAACAGATAAAAAGTAAATGGCAGGTGAGATGCAAAAAGAGTGAAAATGAATGAGGGCATACTGCTCTACCACCCCAAAATTTTGAATCATGTTGTCCTCAGCATGACACTAAAGTCTAGGGTGATAGGGTAGACGATCACTGTGGCAGTGGTGGAGGTGCTCCTCCCTACCTATAGTAGGCACCCCAGTAGTCTGACTGTGGAGGTGGGTAGTTTTCCAGGAATGTTGATAAAGAGCTCCACCAATCTTCACCCCACTATGGGTTCCTCTGGGCCTGGGCATTTTGAAACTGATAGAGGTGGTTGTCGTGGTAATGCATGTGCTGATGGTCCAACCACAAGGCATCATGTGTCCTCTGGAAGCCCTCCTGTTCCTGTAATCCTCTCCTATGTTGCCTAAATGTTCTCCAACTGTGCATGAATGGTGCTCATATCATATGCATTCAAGGAAGGTTGTTGTGGCTCTGACGCTCCCATCCTTTCTTCTCTTTGCCTCACCCGTCGTGCAACTCTTTCCTCTGCCGTCCGCCTCTATTCATCCACCTGTGAAGGCTCTCCTTGACCTCCTACAAACATCACCTCATGTATTGCCTCTCCTCTCGGGTTCTCCTCCTCATACCTCC
This sequence comes from Alisma plantago-aquatica, assembly GCA_963693085.1. Classification (NCBI taxonomy): domain Eukaryota; kingdom Viridiplantae; phylum Streptophyta; class Magnoliopsida; order Alismatales; family Alismataceae; genus Alisma; species Alisma plantago-aquatica. Next base: position 1,289,864,515 of record OY856412.1, on the reverse strand, counting down.
TCAATTTTTGCAGGAAATCCGTCGTTGGTCCATATTGTGCCATGAGGGGGGGTATGGTAAGGAAGCTCCAATGTCACTCCTTGGTAAGGTGGGTTGATTTGGTAAATGATCTTCTAATCTGTAACTGTAATCATGGATGAGCGAGCTAAGTAGTGCAAATCAACCAACTTGCCACCATCTGCCTTTGTATAGCATGTCAAGTCATGTCCCAAAGCAGTGGCTATGGATGTCACAATCCCTCCCATTACAAAAGGATATGTGCTCTTGGACGGGATTGTCCTCATATGATCAATAATTAAGGCCCCCAGGTTCACATGCCTCTCTTTGGTCATCCAACCAAGTACAAACAGATCTTTCTTGGTGTAGCTGCCCTGGTTTTCATACCTGCCAAAAATGGTGTTTGCTAACACCTTCTGAACATAGCGGAGAAATGGGCTATGAATACCACTTGTCTTTGATTTCCCTGCTACAAAAGTACTTTGGTCGGTGAAGCATTTCCACATAGCTGGATATGTAGAATTAGAGTCATTTTCCATCCTTCCTCCATCTAGGAGGGCTGCCACTTCCCCACTTGGGGCAAAAATCTGATTTAACATCTGCGAGGTTATCTTCCACCTCTTATCCCCAATCATCACCTTAATTGCATTCTCACCATCATCTGTTGCTTTCTCTTGTGTGGTGAAGAACTGTTGGGTCAGCTAAATGTAAGACTCCTGCTGCAATGTCAGGACATCAAATAGCCCCATCTTCTCCATCAAACCCTAAAAGTAGGCATAGAAGCCCATTGCCTCCATTGTGGCTTGGCATACATAACGAGTTGCCAAAACTCTACGTGTCAAGCACCCTGAGTGCTTGGGCTCCTTTGCCCTACTTGAAGTAACCTTGGGCTGTGGAAGTGGGCACTATGAGGGCTCTTGTGCTACTCAAAATCTGGCAGATTAGTATCATCTTCATCATCTAACATGACCCGATGACACGATCGTGGCTGCGGCTCGGGCTGTGGCTGTGCCGCCGAGGAGACGGACGATCGTGCGGATGAAACTGACAGCCGTGTAGTGATGGCGGAAGGTCTCTTAGATGAGACAGATGGCTGGGAGGCATACGACGGTGGCTGTGATGAAGACGGTGCCCCCCTGTGGCTGTACGGAGGGTTCTTCAGTAATAGGATCCACTATGGCATCCAATTCGGCCTCCGTCAACCGAGGGTGGCTGTTCCTTGGCTTCCTTTGATAGGCAATGACACCCCTGGTCTTCTCTACTGCTCTCTTGGCAAACTTCTTCATACTTGCTTGAAAATGGAGGTAGAATTAGAAAAATTCGTATTTCTCCGAAGAACGGGGCTGTTGGGGCGGAATGGAGAGAAAGTGGTGCGTCTATGGATGGAAATGGGTGGAATCTGGAGGTTAAGGTAGTGGAAATGGTAGGGGAATGATTGGGGATGATTTGAGAGTGATTTGGTGAGGATTCGAGGGCTGGGGAAGGCAGGGGGAGTGCTGCACGGGCACTAGGGCGCGGAGCATGCCGTTCTGTTCTTCAAAGAATTGAGCAAGTGAATAGAAATTTTGCAAATTTTGAGTTTAAGTTGCTAGAGTCCGGCTATGGCACGGCCGTGCTGTGCGGCACAGCTTTGGTGGCTTCATGTACCACGGTCATGCTGCCTTGCACGGCCGTGCTGCCCTGGTTCTACACTTAGTTGATTTCCATGATTTCTGACGATTTCTTTGTTGAATGTGAGTGCACCACCACGGCCGTGCCATGTCACCACAGTCGTGGTGTGCACTGTAATAGTAGTATAACACTCAAATCTTGTTCAAACATCAAAACTTCTATCTCAAGTTGATCTTCTACCGATCCTTTGTCAAAATATCATATATTCTTCTTCATTTCACTATGTTCTCACATGCACATCTCAAAACTAAACAAAAACTATCAAATACAAGTGTGTGTGTTTTCTTGGAAAAATGTAAAAACAAGCAAAAGTATCAAAAATGTGAGGTTGGGTCAAAAATTCCCAAACCTAGGTGGGTTGCCTCCCACAAGCGTTGAGTTTCTTGCCTTCAACTAGGCTTCATGGTGATTCTTCAAAATTCACCCATTTGGAATTTTCAAGTGTCCATTCCTATAAAATAGCATCCCTCCTTTGAACTCAATCTTGGTTCCTCATCTCTTTCGTCACAATAATCATTACCAATTTCTTCACCTTAGTGTCCTCTCAAATGCCCATTTGGACTTGTGAAGTGATCATGTCCAACATCCCTATCTCGGACTCACCGGGTTGGGGTCTTGTACATGTTGATGTTGATCTTCATGTCCATGAATGAGACTGTCATCGTGCCACTACGTACATGAATGTCGGCATCATTTGTAGATAAGAATGTTCTCCCCAAGATGATGGGGATCTTTCTATCCTCCAGCTCCATATCAAGTACAATGAAATCCGTCGGGAACACCGTGCCTTTTTCTTTGTCTATCATCACCAAGACATCATCCACTCTGCCCCTAGGCACTTTTATAGATCTATCCACCAACTGGAGAGTGCAATGTGGTGGCTTCAACTTGCCTAAGTCTAGCTCAACATAGACATGATATGGCATTAAATTCACACTAGATCCCAAATCAAGTAAGACATGTCTATGCAATTGCCCCCTATGTAACTAGGTATGAGTGGGGCTCCTGGGTCCTTTCTCTTCACGGAAAGTGAGTGTTGTATGATGGAACTCACTTGTTCAGTCAATCTCACCTTCTTTGGAATCCTACCCGTTGACCTTGTTTTCATAGTGCATAGGTCTTTGAGACACTTGGCATATGTTGGAATTTACTTGATTGCATCCAAGAGGGGAATGTTGACCTTTACTTGTTGGAAGACCTCAAGAATGTCCATATTATGTTTTTGTCTTCTTTTCACAGCTGGGGAATCATCTAGTGATTCGGGAAATGGTGGCTCAATGCTATGGGCCCACTTGAATCAACATGATCTTCTTGTGGTGTGGCATGAGGTGGAGCACTAGGACTCCTAATATCAACATGGGGTGAAAAATGATCATCTTCGGCAATTTCAATCACAACATCACCACTTGACTGCTTTTGCTTTGCTTTGTCACTCTTTCTTTGACTTGCAGGCTGTTCAAGTGTTTTCCCACTCCTTAGAATTGTCATGGCACTACCTTTCTCATGATGGAGAGGGGGAGCATGTTGTGGCAGTGGAGGAGGTGGGGGTGATGGTTGGTATTAAAATTGAGGTGGAGAGGGAAATTGAGGTTGGAAAGTAAAGTTTTGGGAAAATTGAGGTGGTGAAGGTGGTGGATGTGTGTAAGGCTTAGGATAGCTTTGGAAGGAGTGAATGGGATGCACTTGTATGGGGGTGGGCTGTAGAAAACTTGTGAAGAGGGCATGGGTCCACTTGCTTCATCATAAGTCAAGATGGGTTTTGAAGACAATTTTTCTTCTTGTAGAGCAATTATGGAAGATAGCTGCTCTATTCTCTCTTTTAACCTTGCAACATCTCTTTGAACATCATCAAACACTTTCAATATGGAGAGAACTTCTTCCTCAAACCTTGAGCTGTATGTGGGACTTTGTGGTTCCTGGTAGCTATAGGAGTGAGGTGTCTTCTTCTCTTCACCATAGAACTCAATAGAATTGACCGAGTGGCAAGGAGAATTTGTCACCTCGTTCTTAATGAAACTCACCATGTCACCAAGAATCTTCATCACTTGCGGGCTTGAATCATCATGAGTAGGGGGTGTCACACCAAAGGCATACCCTCTTTCATTCATCATGTTAGAAGCTCGAATTCTTGATCCTTCAGCCAACTGCTCAAACAAAGGCCATATCTCCTCAAGTGGCCCAGCCATGAAAACTCCTCCACAAGAAGAGTCCATTGTGTCTTGGTCCTTTAGAGACAAACCCGAGTAGAATGATTGAACTAGCTTCCACAAAGGGATCTCATGGTGCGGACACTCTCTTAATAGCTTCTTGAATCTCTCCCATGCATTGTAAAACTGCTCATTTCCCATTTGGCTAAAACTTGTCACGACACACCGCATTTGTGTCAACCTTTCTATAGAGTAGAATTGTCTCAAGAAGGCATTCTTCATTGTTTCCCAACTCATGATGTCTTTTCTTGAGTCATACCAGTCTTTAGCTCTATCTTTGAGGGAGAAAGAAAACAATGTCAACCAGATTGTATCATCACTAGCTGTCGGCGTCCTGAAGGTGGAGCATACTTCAAGAAAGGAATCCAAGTACTTGTAGGGGTTCTCACTCTCTAAGCCATAGAATATGGGAAGGAGCCCAAGAAGACTTGGAGGAATGGAGAATTGCTCCCCTGGCATTTGATCAACCCTGCTAGAAATTGGCAATTTATAGTTGCTAGGCATGAAGTAGTCCTGAAGTGGCTTGTGGAGTGCATTTTAGCATTCCATCTTGTTTCCTCCCTAATGGCTTGTCACATGCACAAATCACAACCAAACAAAAGAGAACAAGTTATTAAACCAATATACACAAGAAATGCAAATAAAAATGATAAAGAATAGCAATGATGAGGGCAGTAGGAAAAGTCAAAGAAAAATTAACTAGCTAGGCCGAACGCTTCAAATCCCCGACAATGGCGCTAGAAAGCTTGGTGCATTTCCGCTAGAGGTGCTACACACTAGCCGATTTGACCCGACTAGATGCGCCCCACGAGGTCGAAACACACGGGATGGGATTATGCTTTCGAAATTTATAAACCTAACTTAACACCTACTCACACTAAAACACTACACCCGCAAGCGCACAAGGTCGTGTCGTAGTATAGGAAGGCGGAAAGTACAGGGTCGATCCACATGGATATGAGGGGGCACTTGAGCTAGGTTTAGTTTTGCTAGGTTCCTACTGTGAAGACTAGGGTTAAGGGTTTGAAGGTTGTTTTGATTGTTAAACTACTATGAACAAATGAGGAATTAAAGGCAAGAATGAAATCTATGTTAACCCTAGACTAGATTAAGGCTAATTAAGCAGGAAAGGATTAAGCTAGGTACGAAAAGGAAAATTACACTAAGGCAAGAAAGAGAGAAACAAAAGAGAAATTAAAGAGCTACACTAGCATGAACAAGACAAAATCAATGCAAGAAGCTAACTAAGCAAGGAAAGAACTAATTAAGCTAAGCAAGCACTATACTAGGGTTTCAAACAGTAAAGAGAGGTGTGGGCTGTTTAGGGGTATGAACTTATCACTTGAGTTGGGGGATGACATATGAACATTATGATTCCATTTAGATTATACAAACCAAACACCAAGTTAGAGTCTAATGAATTAACCTAAGCTACTAACTGGCCATGGATATGCTAGGCTGTGTATAGGGAAACTAGTCCCTAACACCCCTACTACCCTTACGAGGCTCAATTGGGTTAGGGATTAGGTTCAATTCAATTAGAGTCTAATCAAGTCCATGCTTCTAGATTAGGCATTCCTAGGGAAATTAGGGGCCGAGGGTAGTAATGGGGAGGTGAAATTAGGGTTTTGGACCCCAATTCCCCCCACATTCTAGCCGTGAGAAGGCTCCATGCTAATTTCACTAGAATTATATAATCTAGCTACTTAGATCACTCACTTAGGTTTAGGGAGATTGATTAGGATGTAGGAAGATGGGAGGCAACCTAGGGATTCAAGAATTGGACCTAGGGGAAAATCCCAACATTCACACATATAAGTAATTTGCCTAAATTCCTAGGTGATTTTACACACAAACCAACAAGCAATCCATGGATAATGAGATGCAAATAGAATATAATCATTAGAAATTGGAATTAAAACATTTATATGTCATTTTCCCCCAACATGGTATCAAAGTAACATAATTTCCCCCAAACAGCCCACCCAAGGGGGCCTAGCTACTCATGGGAATGGAAAATACAAAAAGAAAGGAGAAAGAGGTAGAAGAAGCCATGGAGCTCGGTGTAGATGAAGAACTCCTTCTCTCCAGTAGCTACAGGTTGTCCTCCTCCCTCCTCCAAGGTGCAAGGGTGAAGAATGAAGGGGATTATGGGTAGGAACTAGTTTAAACTAGTGATTTGGTGGTGGAAATGGTGAAATGGAGTGGAATTGAGGTGGAAATGGAGTGGGTGGTGATTTGGGGAGCTAGGAGGGGGTAGAAGGTAGCTAACCTCATGCCCCAACCACCACCTAGGTATATATAGGTGTGGGGAGGAAGCACTAGGTCAAGTAGGGGCAAAATGGGTAAAGAAGTGAAAACTAGGTGGGTTTTGTGAGTAGCACGGCCGTGGTGGGCACCATGGCCGTGATGGGTAGGGTAGGCCACGACCGTGGTGGATGAGCATGGTCGTGGGAATTAAAATGGCCAAGTTACAGGGTTTTGGGCTACAATGGCCCCGGCCGTGGTGGTCACCACGGCCGTGGTGGATGGCTATTGCACGACCGTGGTGGAGTGCCACGGCTGTGGTGGGTTGGATGATGTTGGTTGTGGTGGTGTAAAATGGCTGTGGTAATCTGCTGTAGCATGGCCGTGCTAGGTTAGACGACTATGGTGGCTGCCCCTTGCATGGTCGTTCTTTGCTGCACAGCCATGGTGATCTTTGCTCTACTTGGAGTTGATTTGCTAGTGACCTAGCACGGCCGTTTTGTGGTACCACAACCGTGATGGGTCCTGGATCAACACTTTGACTCTATTCTTTGGATTTTCTTGGACATCTTTGCTTGAAATGATCCTTGGCCACTAGGGGTAGGCCGAGGGAGCCTCAGACTTCACATTGGGTCTCTCCAAGGGCAGAGGAACTCTAGGATCACTCCTTCTCTCTCTCTTCCATCAAGTGTGGTCCAAATGCCTGAAAAACATGCAAATAATGTCCATAAGTGCATTTTATAAAATAAGCATATTGGGAGGAATGACATGAAATCTAATAAGTATAGATGTGATTCAAGAGAAAAAAGACACAAGATGAAACCCTAAAACAGGGCTGCATCACCACCCCAAACTTGAAACATACTTGTCCTCAAGTATGCTCCAACTCAATCTCTCTACATACTTTTCACATTCAAGACATGACAAATGCAATGTAAAAGGTGATCATTGCTGAATGGGATCAAAGATGACTAAGTACATGTATTCCACCTCTCTCCTCTCCTACTTTCACAAACCAATCTTGTAAAAGAGAACAAAGCATATGAACTTCAAATATTGCGCATAGAACACACAAGTCATCCATATTTCTTTCATAAAGTTCTAGGCAAACCGTTTCATGATGGTGTTAATCAAGGATGACTAGGAGTATTGTTTCACCTTCATGCATTCAGTCTTATATTTCAAATCACACCAAATGACCCATGTGGTTGCGAAAAGGGTGAAGTGAGCTAGGTTTGATGTTTCCTAGCTCAATGGGTATAAAAGTGGAAGAAAGGGTTGCGGTAAGATTTTTGGAGTGTTTTTACACACTCATCTTTTCTTTATTTGAATGCTCTTAAACATGAGCATCCTTTTATTTTCTTTTCACATTTTGTTCTTTTCTTTTTCGTTTCCCTTGGAGTAGATAGGGAATATGGTGGATAGAGTGAAGTGGAGAGATGGAGATGTGGCCACCCCAAACTTTTGGAGGTGGCCAAGGCTGATTATGTGCACTAGGGCATCTTTTTATGAGGCGGAGGGGTATGAAGATGGTGGAAGAATAGTCGGGTCAAAGAGGGGTCATCGGTATGATTTTCCAGATAAGACATCCTGCATGAAAATTAATCCAACACTTCATCCTAGATATCACACCACATGAATGAACAAGATGAAATTGATATATCAAACAAGTGAGTCTTCAAACACTAAGCGTTCAAAGCTTGCTCAATTTCACAATTCAACCAAATCAATAGCAATCATAAGAGAGGTGATGCACATGTAAATATTCAAACATTGATACCACTTAGCAATAATTCATGATGTTTCATTTGCATTTGTCAAAGGTCATTATTTTTACTCAAAACAATAGAGATTGGGTCAGAACACACTCTTTAGATAAGAAATCTCAAATTTGGGCAAAATTGGCCAAAATAGTGCCAAATTGCCTCCAATCACATCTAAACCTATGTTATTGAACTTAAAGCAAAAAACAAGCAAATACTAACTACAACATGCAAAAATTACCAAAAATCTACATGATATGCAATGCATGGCAAAAAGAGCAAATTTTTTGAAAATTACGCAAAAATTGCAAGAAAGTAAACTACATGACATGCCAGTATGCAAAGCAGTAAATTTCTAAACTAGATATTGAGACAAGCAAAAATGAGAGAAATAACAGATAAACAGTAAATGACAGGTGAGATGCAAAAAGAGTGAAAATGAATTAGGGCATACCGACCTACCACCCCAAACTTTTGAATCATGCTGTCCTCAGCATGACACTAAATTCTAGGGTGATAAGATAGACGATCACTACAGTGGTGGTGGAGGTGCTCCTCCCTTCCTGTAGTAGGCACCCCAGTAGTCTGACTGTGGAGGTGGGTAGTTGTCCTAGAATGCTGATAAAGAGCTCCACCAATCTTCACCCCGTTGTGGGTTCCTCTTGGCCTGGGCATTTTGAAACTGATAGAGGTGGCTGACCTGGTAATGCATGTGCTGATGGTCCAACCACAAGGTGTCCTATGTCCTCTGGAAGCCCTCTTGTGCCCGTAGAATCCTCCCCTGTGTCGCCTGAATGTTCTCCAACTGTGCATGAATGATGCTCATATCATATGCATTCACTGAAGGTTGATGTGGCTCTGATGCTCCCATCCTTTCTTCTCTTTGCCTCACCCGTCGTGTAGCTCTTTCCTCTACCATCCGCCTCTGTTCAGTCGCCTGTGAAGGCTCTCCTCGACCTCCTGCAAACATCACCTCAGGGATTTCCTCTCCTCTCAGGTTCTCCTCCTCATACCTCCTCAATTTTTGTGAGAAATCTGGTGTTGGTCCATATTGTGCCATGAGGTGGAGGGGGTATGGTAAGGAAGCTCCAATGTCACTCCTGGGTAAGGTGGGTTGATTTGGTAAATGATCTTCTGATCTGTAACTATAATCATGGATGAGCGAGCTAAGTAGTGCAAATCAACCAACTTGCCACCATCTGCCTTTGTATAGCCTGTCAAGTCATGTCCCAAGGCAGTGGCTATGGATGTCACAATCCCTCCCATTACAAAAGGATTTGTGCTCTTAGACGGGATTGTCCTAATATGATCAATAATTAAGGCCCCCAGGTTCACATGCCTCTCTTTGGTCATCCAACCAAGTACAAATAGATCTTTCTTGGTGCAACTGCCCTGGTTTTTGTACCTGCCAAAAATGGTGTTTGCTAACACCTTCTGAACATAGCGGAGAAATGGGCTATGAATACCACTTGTCTTTGATTTCCTTGCTACAAAAGTGCTTTGGCCGGTGAAACATTTCCACATAGCTGGATATGTGGAATTAGAGTCATTTTCCGTCCTTCCTCCATCTAGGAGGGTTGTCACTTCCCCACTTGGGGCAAAAATCTGATTTAACATCTGCGAGGTTATCTTCCACCTCTTATCCCCAATCATCACCTTAATTGCATTCTCGCCATCATCTGTCGCTTTCTCTAGTGTGGTGAAGAATTGCTGGGTCAGCTCAATGTAAGACTCCTGCTGCACTGTCAGGACCTCAAATAGCCCCATCTTCTCCATCAAACCCTAAAAGTAGGCATAGAAGCCCATTGCCTCCATTGTGGCTTGGCATACATAACGAGTTGCCAAAACTCTACGTGTCAAGCACCCCGGGTGCTTGGGCTCCTTTGCCCTGCCTGAAGTAACCTCGTGCTGTGGAAGTGGGTGCTGTGGCGGGCTCTCATGTGGCTAAGAATCTGGAAGATCAGTATCATCTTCATCATCTAACACAATCCGACGACGCGATCATGGCTGCGGCTCGGGCTATGGCTGTGCCACCGAGGAGATGGACGGCCGTGCGGCCAAAACTGATAGCCGTGCATCAGTGGCGTAGGGTCTATCAGATGACATGGATGGCTGGGAGGCAGACGGTGGTGGCTGCGACAAATACGGTGCCCCTTGTGGCTGTACGGAGGCTTCTTCAGTAATAGGATCCACTATGGCATCCAATTCGGCTTCCGTCAACCGAGGGTGGCTATTCCTTGGCTTCCTTTGATAGGCAATGACACCCCTGGTCTTGTCTACTGCTCTCTTGGCAAACTTCTTCATACTTGCTCGAAAATGGAGGTGGAATTAGAAAAATTTGGATTTCTCTGAAAAACGGGGCTGTTGGGGCGGAATGGAGAGAAAGTGGTGCGTTTGTGGATGGAAATGGGTGGAATCTGGAGATTAAAGTAGTGGAAATGGTAGGGGAATGATTGGGTATGATTCAGTAGTGATTTGGTGAGGATTCGAGGGATGGGGAAGGTAGGTAGAGTGTTGCACGGGCGCTAGGGCGCGGAGCACAGCTGTTCTGTTCTTTGGAGAAATGAGCAAGTGAATAAAATTTTTGCAAATTTTGAGTTTAAGTTGATGGAGTCGGGCTGCGGCATGGCCGTGCTGTGCGGCACGGCCGTGGTGGCTTCATGTACCACGGCCGTGCTGCCCTGGTTCCACACTTATTTGATTTCCATGATTTCTGACGATTTCTTTGTTAAATGTGAGTGCACCACCATGGTCGTGCCATGTCACCACATACGTGGTGTGCACTGTAACAGTAGTATAACACTCAAATCTCATTCAAACATCCAAACTTCTATCTCAAGTTGATCCTCTACTGATCCTTTTTCAAAATATCATCTATTCTTCTTCATTTCACTATGTTCTCACCTGCACATCTCAAAACTAAACAAAAACTATCAAATACAAGTGTGTGTGTGTGTGTTTTCTTGGAAAAATGTAAAAACAAGCAAAAGTATCAAAAATGTGAGGTTGGGTCAAAAATTCCCAAACCTAGGTGGGTTGCCTCCAACAAGCGCTGAGTTTCTCGCCTTCATCTAGGCTTCTTGGTGATTCTTCAAAATTCACCCATTTAGAATTCTCAAGTGTCCATTCCTGCAAAACATGCATCCATCCTTTGAACTCAATCTTGGTTTCTCATCTCTTTCATCACAATACTCATTACCAATTTCTTCACCTTGGTGTCCTCTCAAATGCCCATTTGGACTTGTGAAGTGATCATGTCCAACATCCTTATCTCAGACTCGCCAGGTTGGGGTCTTGTACATGTTGATGTTGATCTTCATGTCCATGAATGAGATTGTCATCATGCCACTGCGTACATGAATGTCGGCATTATATGTAGATAAGAACGGTCTCCCCAAGATGATGGGGGATCTTCCTATCCTCCGGCTCCATATCAAGTACAATGAAATCCGCGGGGAACACCGTGCCTTTTTCTTTGTCTATCATCACCAAGACATCATCCACTCTACCCCTAGTCACTTTTATGGATCTATCCACCAACTGGAGAGTGCAATGTGCTGGATTCAACTTGCCTAAGCCCATCTCAACATAGACATGATACGACATTAAATTCACACTAGATCCCAAATCAAGTAAGGACCTGTCTATGCGATGTCCCCCTATGTAACTAGGTATGAGTGGGGCTCCTGGGTCCTTTCTCTTCACGGGAAGTGAGTGTTGTATGATGGAACTCACTTGTTCAGTCAATCTCACCTTCTTTGGAATCCTACCCGTTGACCTTCTTTTCGCAGTGCATAGGTATTTGAGACACTTGGCATATGTTGTAATTTGCTTGATTGCATCCAAGAGGGGAATGTTGACCTTTACTTGTCGGAAGACCTCAAGAATGTCCATATTATGCTTTTGTCTTCTTTTCACAACCGGGGACTCATCTAGTGCTTCGGGAAATGGTGGCTCGATAGCTATGGGCCCACTTGACTCAACATGATCTTCTTGTGGTGTAGCATGAGGTGGAGCACTAGGACTCCCAATATCAACATGGGGTGACAAATGATCATCTTCGGCAATTTCAATCACAACATCACCACTTGAATGCTTTTGCTTTGATTTGTCACTCTTTCTTTGACTTGCGGACTATTCAAGTGTTTTCCCACTCCTTAGAACTGTCATGGGACAACCTTGCTCATGATGGAGAGGGGGAGCATGTTGTGGTTGTGGAGGAGGTGGGGGTGATGGTTGGTATTGAAATTGAGGTGGAGATGGAAATTGAGGTTGGAAAATGAAGTTTTGGGAAAATTGAGGTGGTGAAGGTGTGTAAGGCTTAGGATAGCCTTGGAAGGAGTGAATGTGATGCACTTGCATGGGGGGTGGGCTGTAGAAAACTTATGAAGAGGGCATGGGTCCACTTGCTTCATTGTAACTCAAGATGGGTTTTGAAGACAATTTTTCTTCTTGGAGAGCAATTATGGAAGATAGTTGCTCTATTCTCTCTTCTAACCTTGCAACATCTCTTTGAACATCATCAAACACTTTCAATCTAGAGAGAACCTCTTCCTCAAACCTTGAGCTGTATGTGGGACTTTGTGGTTCCTGGTAGCTATAGGAGTGAGGTGTCTTCTTCTCTTCACCATAGAACTCAATAGAATTGACCGGGTGGAAAGGAGCATTTGTCACCTAGATCTTCATGAAACTCACCATGTCGCCAAGAATCTTCATCACTTGTGGGCTTGAATCATCATGAGTAGGGGGTGTCACACCAAATGCATACCCTAGAAGTTCGAATTCTTGCTCCTTCAACCAACTGCTCAAACAAAGGCCATATCTCCTCAGGTGGCCTAGCCATGAAAACTCCTCCACAAGAAGAGTCCACTGTGTCTTGGTCCTTTAGAGACAAACCAGAGTAGAATAATTGAACTAGCTTCCACAAAGGGATCTCATGGTGTGGACATTCTCTTAATAGCTTCTTGAATCTCTCCCATGCATTATGAAACGGCTCATTTCCCATTTGGCTAAAACTTGTCACGACACGCCGCATTTGTGTCAACCTTACTATAGAGTAGAATTGTCTCAAGAAGGCATTCTTCATTGTTTCCCAACTCATTATGTCCTTTCTTGAGTCATACCAATCTTTAGCTCTATCTTTGAGGGAGAAAGAAAACAAGGTCAGCCGGATTGTATCATCACTAGCCGTCGGCGTCCTGAAGGTGGAGCATACTTCAAGAAAGGAATCCAAGTGCTTCTAGGGGTTCTCACTCTTCGAGACGTAGAAGATGGGTAGGAGCCCAAGAAGACCTGGAGGAATGGAGAATTTCTCATGGGCATTTGATCAACCCTACTAGCAATTGGCAATTTATAGTTGCTAGGCATGAAGTAGTCCTGAAGTGGCTTGTGGAGTGCATTTTGGCCTTTCATCTTATTTCCTCCCGAATGGCTTTTCACATGCATAAAGCAAAACCAAACAAAAGAGAACAAGTTAGTAAACCAATATACACAGGAAATGCAAAGAAAAATGAATAAAGAATAGAAATGATGAGGGCAGTAGGAAAAGTCAAAGTAAAACTAACTAGATAGGCCGAACACCTCTAATCCCCGACAACGACGCCAAAAAGCTTGGTGCGTTTCTGCTAGAGGTGCTACACACTAGCCGATTTGACCTGACTAGATGCGCCCCACAGGTCAGAACACATGGGATGGGATTATGCTTTCGAAATTTATAAACCTAACTTAACACCTACTCACACTAAAACACTACACCCACAAGCGCACGGGGTCGTGTCGTAGTATAGGAAGGCGGCAAGTACAGGGCCGATCCACAGGGATATGAGGGGGTAATAGAGCTAGGTTTAGTTTTTCTAGGTTCCTACTGCGGAGACTAGGGTTAAGGGTTTGAAGGTCGTTTTGATTGTTAAACTACTATGAACAAATGAGGAATTAAAGGCAAGAATGAAATCTATGTTAACCCTAGACTAGATTAAGGCTAAGTAAGCAGGAAAGGATTAAGCTAGGTATGAAAAGGAAAATTACACTAAGGAAAGCAAGAGAGAAACAAAAGAGCAATTAAAGAGCTACACTAGCATGAACAAAACAAAAGCAAAGAACGAAGCTAACTAAGAAAGGAAAGAACTAATTAAGCTAAGCAAGCACAAAACTTAGGTTTCAAGCAGTAAAGAGAGGTGTGGGCTGTTTAGGGGTATGAACTTATCACTTAAGTTGGGGGGTGACATATGAACATTATGATTCCATTTAGATTATCCAAACCAAACAACAAGTTAGAGTCTAATGAATTAACCTAAGCTACTAACTGGCCATGGATATGCTAGGCTGTGTATAGGGGAACTAGTCCCTAACACCCCCTACTACCCTTACGAGGCTCAATTGGGTTAGGGATTAGGTTCAATTCAATTAGAGTCTAATCAAGTCTAGGCTTCTAGATTAGGCATTCCTAGGGCAATTAGGGGCCGAGGGTAGTAATGGGGAGGTGAAATTAGGGTTTTGGACCCCAATTCCCCCCACATTCTAGCCTTGAGAAGGCTCCATGCTAATTGCACTAGAATTATCTAATCTAGCTACTTAGATCTCTCACTTAGGTTTAGGGAGATTGATTAGGATGTAGGAAGATGGGAGGCAACCTAGGGATCCAAGAATTAGACCTAGGGGCAAATCCCAAAATTCACACATATAAGTAATTTGCCTAAATTCCTAGGTGATTTCACACACAAACTAACAAGCAATCCATGGAGAATGAGATGAATTTCACCCAAGTAGATCTTTGTTACTAGTGTGTCTAGGACATAGACCATATGCTCATGTGTGAGAACAATTCTTGATATCATGATCCATTCATTAAATTTATTCCCGTAAGTTTCTCTTTATCAAGGACTGATCATAGTGAAAATAGATTGTTGCTAATTTTTACCGTTGATCTACATGGAAGATATTTGGATGAGTCAAGATATTAATTTGGAATAATTTTGATTTTGAAACTATGATTTAGTGAAATCAATTAGGACTTTAATTAATTACACTCCCATTATTGTATTCAAAACAATGACCCTCACTCTAAAGAGGAAGACTACAATGAGCAATCTTCTAGTGAGACAAGATCCAAAACACATGAAGACATGAGTTGACTATGGTTGACCACTCACAACTTAACTATTAAGGTAGGTACTAATTGCATCACAAGCAATTCTTGGATAGATGGATGGACATGCCCATGTTGATAAATCATCATATGAAATATATATCATCTTTATGCCTCTATATTCTTAATCTTATCGAGATCATCTAGTCAAGTCCAAACCAAGGCAAATACAATAAGATATGCACCCCTGCTAAGCTTATTACCGTACTTGTCGGATGTAGATGATGCACCCGACTTGGCATTCCCACACTTAGTCAAACAAGTTTTTCATGTGTGTCTCTCTTAGAAGGCATCTTCAACATTGATATTAATGGATATATATATATATATATATATACATATATATGTATATATATGTATATATATGTATGTGTGTGTATGTATATATATCCATATATATACAATTACCATTACATATACACCATCACATGCATCATATATTTTTAAAAATTACAACATGCGATAAAATGAGAAACAACAACTATTATAACCACATGAGCCAACAAGTGTTTTAGTAGAAAAATAACCAAGAGATTTACATCTAGGTGAAATCCTAAAAGTATCCTTTTAGGGTTTCTGGTAGCTCGATTAGGCAAGTGAGTCGGCCGATCAGTAGTCCCAAATTTGGACAGTTCTTGTGTTGTTTTGACTTTTCATCTCATCATGACCACAAACCCTCCAATGACCATCTCTTCAGTGTGATATTCTAATCTTCTCATCCTTTTCACCATGGTCCATTGATTATGTCATTTTATCATTGCTAAATTAAAATTTACATGGAGAATGAATAGAGAGATGCATGGCATGCAAACCATATACATGTTATGTAGTTTCATATCAAAATAAAAATGACAATATTACATGTTTTAGATCACAACATGACGATCTAATTTCCATATCTACATCCTACAAACAAAATGATTTTCAAGACGTTGGATAGGTAATATGTTATACTTGTATATATCATATCATATATGATATTAGGTGATTAACACAAAAAAAAGTTTGCACATAATTTGTCCAACTAATTATTTGAGGTTTGAAATCCAAATTAGCGTTAAACCATGTGACGTCAACTTTGATATTAATGTTGGATTTTTGTGAAGGGGCATAGTGAAATAACAAAAAAATCTTCCCTTTATACCCTAGTTGTTGGATTCGTAATAGCTATAAAATGTCAGTGAATAAATAATATAGGAATGGATAAAGGTCATAGCTTCATGCACACTAGTTGTCCAACAACTATACACATCTTTCTTTGGTGAAGAACTTGATCTTTTGGATCTATATCTATGTTAAACACCAAGACATCTGAATAGATCAATAAGAGATCCACATTGGCCACCAAGTTTCTACATATTTGTATTCTTCATAAAACCTTGTTGTCATCTTATTGAACAAATTCTATAAGCCTCCATCATGTGCCTCAACCTCTACTTTGCACACACATATGAGGGAGAATGTGGTCACCACTTTGACCATCAAGTTGATGAGGAACCTATTTTTCAATGTGTTTGTCGTCCCATAACTCCCCTTCTTCTTCTATATCAAGTAGTAATCCTTTGAGTTTCTTCCTCTCTTTGTGAGAGAAGTATAATGGTCAAATTGTCTCACAATTTTGTCTAAAAAGATGTGTCCAACCCTTTGGGATGTTCCTGCTTTATATAGCAGAGGCATGGGCTTGGAAAACCCTAATTCAGATTCATTTCCTAATCACAATCCCAAAAATAGTCCAATATTGGACAACTCAAATTGGAATTTTGATCAACCAATCAATTTTCATAATTGACCAATTAGGGACCTACTAGAACCCAAAAAACACTCTAATAGACCGATCAGGTTGTCTAATCAATCGACTGGGTTACTTTAGTTCCGGATTTGAATTGCCTTCCAATTTGGGTCTGTCCATGTTGAATATTAACCATCTGATTGGGCTAGTCCAGTGTAATGACTCAATCGATCAATTGACAATCAATTGTCCATTGACCCAACCAATTCGATTGTCCAATTAAACATTCCAATCACTCATTCACATTATAATTCAATTATTTATGATTCAAAATTATTCTAATAAGTTGTTTGGTTGGAACTTCAATTCCATTATGCATACTTACATGTGTGACCAGATAGGTTCCTAATTACATTGACTGTGATTTTCATAACAACACAAGCAAATATTGGTGTCCTGTCACACATCGTTGCCATCCAAATATCAGGAATGAGTTGGGGAACAAGTAAAGTGGTTTCCATGACCGTATAATCCCTTTGTCACAAATATCTGGATTGAAACTAAGGTATGGATTGCCATCCTCTTAGCATCGAATATATGTTGCTTGAACTAGAGCAGACTATTGGAGATATTGCGAGCTCAATATCATATATTAGCTCACATGAGCATATCCATGCATCTCATAGTCTTTCTTATTAAGTATTTGGGAACTCACTCCTAAAAGACAAACACATTCCATATATATCACTCCCAGTTATCCACATGTTTTATAGTGTACCCAACCACCACGTTTTCGACAACTCTTATTTAGAGCAGATTGGGTTGCTGACAAAGTATATAGAACGACATGTGATTATTCTAGAGACTTCATTTCTAAGGATCATAGTCACCATTGTCACATTCAGATAAGACTCTAACATGTCATTACATGAGTTCCAAGTGTCAATGTCAAAGTGAGTATGCCCAATACAACCTGTTCTCTAATGATATACTGAGTTAATATCTGATATCGTGATTAAAGAGACATGGTCATCACTCAACATACATGCTAGTCTTTTGTATTATTTTTGTCTTATAATATCCACAATAATAAATTACTAGGAACATAACAACAATGAGTACTCTTATTATACATATGTTCTCATGTTCATGTTCTTTAACTAACCATATGTCATCGAGTCTAGAAATTCTTAGGGAATTATTCTAAGGACCCTAACCTGAGTTTCAGTCTAACCCTATTTTTTTTGCTTAAGTAAGTTGCTTGGAACTTTAATCTAATCCTCTGAGGTGTTTGTTTATCATGTGACACACTTATGTTTCAAGTTTGGTCATGTTTGAATATTGTTTGAGCAATGCTTGCTTGTTTTGGACCAAAGTGTAAATATACCCAAGATTAGGGGTTATCTTACAATATGTCACATGATGAGTGTGTCCTTAGTGATTTAGCATCATAAGAGAGAGAATGATGGTACGGGGCACCTTGTGGAAAGACTAAGTATCAAGTTGAGCATGTATGGATGAAGTTTGTGCTTTATGTGCTAGTTTTGGTGTAGATTACAATCTACCCAAAGTAATTGGTTAACATGTAATTTACAATATATAGAGTGTTGCTTTCCTATATATCTAGAAGATATAGGAATAGTTGGGCACCTTGTTTCGATCTTGGTTGGGTGGTAACATTTTTGGTGATATGTGGATCACATGTGTGAGGTGTGCTTTTCTCTTAAGATGGGTTATCTCAGGTTAGAGACCCTTAGAGAGGCTACCTATCGGTTTGTGGACTTTGTAGGGTTGTTCCCTCTCTGTCTTGAGTGTGTAGAGTGTGCCCCTATTGGTTTGTGGAGTGTTTAGGGTTGTGCCCTATTGGTATGTGAGTGTGTAGAGTGTGCCCTATCGATTTATGAGTATGTTGGGCTTTGCCATATCAGTTTGCGAAGAGTGTAGAGCTTTGGCATATCGACCACAATCTTGGAAGGAGACCTAGAGGATGAGATCTAGCCCAGAACTTATCACCATGCCTTGCATGTTGTTGCATGTGCCTATTTTCTTGTGGACAAGTTTCATCTAAGCTCCTAAGGTGATGACACTCCTTTGATCTCTCTTCCTTCCCTCAAGTATATAACCCCCTCCTCCTTCACATAAGTAAACCCTTTTGTCCATCCTTGTTCTCCTCCTTTTGGTGGACGATCTTGGAAGCTTGAGGAGCTAGAATAAGCCCCATTGAGCTTGGGAGGTCGAGTTCCTTGATCATGGTGATTTATTATTCAACCTTTGATGTCCATTCCTTTGAGATCTTTTCTTCATACTCTTCTTCCACTCTTAGCCATGGATCATACTTGGATGAAGGTTGGTTGGGACGTGGTTCCCTCTCCTTCTTTCTTTCTTCTTGAGCTACCATAACCATGACATCTTCTTCTTCTTCTTTCTTGAGGTGATGTTGAGATCGAGTTGAGACTCTTGATGGATCAACTTCAAGTTGAGGAATGGGTGCTTTGGAACTTTGATCATTGAAGCTTGAACTCTTGATGGAAACCTTCTTGATGCGGGTTATATAACTCTTAACCTCATTTGTTACTATCACTCTTTACATGCTTAATTTGTTTTTCATCTCTAGATCGTGTGCCTCTTATATGTTATTAGTTAGTGATTGTTTTGAGGACTGTTTTAATGAAAGAACTCCATTTAAGTTGCTTCCCATGTATTAATATTTCAAGAATTGGTTAGTAGATGGACTAGTGACTGAGTTTTCTAAGGTTGAAGATGACTAAGTCAACACTTAGGTGGTGAATGGTCATCATGACTCATGGTTCTTAAACTGACACAACATGCTACAAGTCATCATGACTTGGGAGTGCTTGGGCCAATAGGTTTCAAAACATCACACCCTAGATATGCCTAAATTGATATGATGGCTAGACCTTCATGCCTTATAAGGTTAAGTCGTTATGACCTAGAAGCACCTAAATCGATATGTGCTATTAAACCAATGGGCGTTGATGATTGCTACCTAACATGTCCTAGATGGGGTTAAGACAATATGCCTTTCTAGCCCCTCATGACCATGGGGACAACCTATGTGAGTTGGTCTGTTTGAGTGCTAACTATGACACCCTTAATGGTACAAGAAGTCTGCATGACCTAACCCTAACCCTAAGCAACCTGTTACACTATGTGATGCCCAACACATCTTCGAGAGTTGATGCCTGACACACCATGTGTTGTGCATCACACCCTTAAGAGGTGATGCCCGACACCCCTTTAAGAGGTGATGCCCATCACACTTTCAAGAATGGTCAAATTGATATAGTATAAGGTGGGTTAAACTGATACACTTCTTGTGTAGTTAATCTGACATCTCAAGTGTAGCTAAATCGTCACCCCTTATGTTACTGAACCCAACATGCTTGGATAAGATGGATTAAATTGATACACCCCAAGAGGGTCCAAACGGATACCTTGGACGAGCTAACCTGACACACTATAATGTGTTCAAGCCGATACAAGTGAATGGGGTGAGGAATGCATGATAGAGAAGAGTGTTGTTTTGGATGATGTATGAGTAATCTGAATTGCTTCTCCTAAATCTAGTGCACCATAGGAGGATGTTACTATGAGTGGTTCATATTTAACCAAATAGCTTATCCCTAAAATCTACAACAATGTGGGAAGTTATGGATGAAGGGTCTGATGGTTGAGTTTCCATATAATAACCCTAATTATGGAATAATATGACCTATTTTCTCATTTTAATGAAAGATTATAATCCATGACAAGTGTCAACTATATTTCCTTTTCATATAATCTGAACTTGTGGAGTGAGGTCAATGATACATCTATGTATATGCATGAGGGAGGTGATAAGCCTTGTTGGAATAAAAGGTGACAACATTTAGGTAAAAATCATATAAAAAGTCTAATGACCCTATAGGTGCCTTATGAATAGTTTGAGGTGAAACCCTCCAATTATGTAGCCTAAGGTTCAACTCTCCTTAGTATGATATGTGGTTTGTAAGAAGTAATAAGGTATGAGTCACATAATGATGAAACATCAAATTGGTGCAATGGTCAATATGCTATTATAATTCACTATTATAACTCACACATAACTTAATGAAGATGATACACATATGTAATCATGAAAGGGTGATACCTGGTATTGATGGTATGGTGAGTGATTCATATCTAACTAGTGTTATTCAAACCTAATCAGATTTAGAAAGTAGGAATTGGTGTAATTAGGGTTTGGTGGTGTAACCATGAAGTAAAACCCTAATCAGTTCTATGTGAAGAGCATAGACCCTAATCCTAAGGGCAGGTCATAATATTGAATAAGTATGAATGGAAAGCATGATATTGTTCTCTCTCTCTTAAATTGCATGGAAATAACCTAATGAGTTAATTGGGTGTTATAACTTTTGAGTGCCATGAAGATGGTTAAATAATATCAAGCTTTGAATATGAACCTTGATAAGGGAACACGGGAAGTATGAATATGTGAATGTGCATACTTGGTTACATTGTCTAATTCTTAACCTCATAGTGAATGTCCAATATTTGAGATAGAATGATGCTTAAGAACATTATGTGAAATCAACATGAATTCTAACCCAAAATTAGATATCTCATGATGCATTTCTTTCCTTAGTTAAATGTGTTTAATATGTTTTAACATATTCTTTCTCTGAACATAATGGCTATGGTTTACTATGACAAGTATATAAGTGATATAGCATGAGCAATGTGGCATGAGTAATACATATATGTTCAATAAGGCATGATGAGATAACCACAAATCATAAGTGTGATGTGATGGGTCTTAGGACCTGATAAAGGCTTAATGCCTGGTCGAGGTGATATTCTCTGGTACTGGAATAAGGGATTGATATCCCATGAAAGTATGTTGATGATGATAGCCTTGTGGCTAGAAGTGATACAATAGCCTTGTGGTTGGTAGTGATACAGTGTTATGAGTTGATGGCAATCAGTTTGTAGTTTAAACAAGGATACTTGTTGTTATAATACTATGTCCTTTCTTTTAAAGGATTTGTTTGTGGTTTGCACGTTGTAACCTGATTGATGCTCAATGACACTTTAATTGGTCTAATTAATCAAGTGGAATTTAATCATGTATCTTGTCACGTGCCATTGATCCATTCAGTGTCAGTGCTTGTGGAATGTAAAATGAGTTTAACTCAGAGGGCATATATTTAATACGTGGGGTTCAAGTTGAGTAATTCCTTGTATCCTTAACTATAGGATGTGTGAGATGACCATGCGTGAGTCGATCTTGTTGTATATGTATGGCCATGCATGATCCACTCATTATTGTTAGAACGACAATGTGTGAGCCTGTTCTCCTAGCATCTTTACTTGTACCAAGGTGGGAAAGATGTTATATGGGTGGCCATGCATGAGCCAACCTCTTTAATGTGACTATATGTCACTTGTGTAGCTAACTGATATGTTAGTGCGGTGTTACTCTCATGTCGATCAAGAGGTGTGGGAAGGTCGGGGATTCTGGCTCTTTCATTGACCTTGTATGGCACCGATTTAGAATTAGCAGTGGTCGATTGAATTTGGGTGGTACGATTCAAATCCTTAGGGCATAATAAATATATAATCATCCATGTAGTATACATGTATAGGATCAAACATAGAAACATTGGATGAAACCTTGCTTTTATATTGTTAAAGTTTACAATAGTTATCCATGTTCTTCATATTCCTTTTTAAACTATTAATTGTTCTATTGCTCATTGGCAAGTGCATGTTACTGCTATATTTACTTCACACGTGAGATATATGTCCTTTAGTTAATTATGTTCAATCTACTCAATATGTTAATCTATCTGTCTAGTTATCTGTGGTAATAATAAGAGTTGGCGGAGAGTTATATATCTCACTAGGATTGTTGTCTCACCTCATTGGTTAAATACTTTTTATGTGGACGTGCATGCTGAGTTAAGTGGCTGAAGACATAATACGAGGAGGAACTACACCTGGTGGATCATGGTATATGAAAAGTGTCTAGTAATAGAGTCCTATGTTTTGTCCCTATACAATCAGGTCCTTGGGGATGTTTTCGATGTGTTATGTAGACATGATGATCGATATGTGATTTTTGGCTTGTGTACCTCTGGTAGTATGTATATACATGTGGAATTGTTATCTTATGTAACATGTTGATTGGAGTATGATGATGTAGCACCTTTAATATATGTTATGAAATGCAAATGTTGGCTCTTGTGTAATAATTCTCAGCTCATGGTGCTTGTTGCGAATCCATTTTAATTTCCTGTGATATTTGATAATCTGATGTTTATGGTTGATTGTGGTTTAAGTTTTGAGTAATCTCACTTTGTGTGACAAAGGGTGTCATAATTATTCTGTTTATTATTGATTTCAATACTAAAATAAACATAATAAGTGTAATTTACTTCTATTAATAATCAAATCAAGTAAAAGGTATCCCTATTAGTATCATCACGGGATGGATCTTAGGCCATACAAACAACAAACATATGCCTAAATATGCGGGTGAGAATACTTAATACTTATAGTTATTGTATAACCGATTCAAGAAATGTTATGCCAGAGACAACAGTAGAACCAGAGCAGGAGGAGATGAGACCCCCCCACCAAAGTGAGTGCGGCTTCTCACCACACTATTTCTAAAGAGGTTAACAACAATATCTTGACTAATACATCAACCAACCAAGGGATCGACAAGGACATAATTGATACAACCAAAAAAGAACCCCATCAAACTACAAAATGAAAGGGGATGCCAGAAAAGGAAATTCAGAAAAAGGATAGCCACTGCCAAGCTATGAGGCTGAACAAAGCCTACACATGGGCCAAGGGCACAAAGGATCTGCACAAGAAAAGGAAGACGAGCAGATGAAATCTCAATGAAACACAAGGACCAACCACAATGAGTCTCTTTCGCAGCAAAATTCATGTAGATAGGGCAAGAAATTGACAACCTTCATGAGATTGCCTCTAACAATGATCTAAGTATTTTAGATTTAACTTCAAATAGGTTTGTGCTAAATTCATAGACTGAGAAGATAACAATAGAAATGCAGCCATTACTAACATTTCCAAGACATCATCCAGGGACAATACCAGGGAACAAGTAATGCCATAGTTAGTAGTCACTACAACTATTGAAATTCTCACCATGATTGTTCCACCAACAACAAATATTGTCTACAAGGAACAACCTGACAACTACTTCCTACCTAGATATGATGAACATATAGATTTTTGGGATGAGATGTTCAGGTGAAAAACCTTTAAAGCCACATGGTATGGAGATGTGGACACCCTAGAAAAGTTGGGGATATACCAGAGGGTGAAGGAGAATCTAGAACATATATGAATCTACAAGATCAATGCTAACAATTACATCTCCTACGACAAACTCACCTCATAGTTCATGTCATCCCTGAAGAAGCTTCTAGTTCCAAAATAAGAAGCCAAAGAGTGCATGAACATTATAAATTGGCAGTCTGAATCATCAAGGAAGAATGTGTACTTACTGAGAAATTATCAATTCAATTTTCACTGACTCATATGAACTAGCTGAAAGAGCCAGTAAAGGTAAAGGAGATAGAGAAGTTCGAGGCTTTTGAACTTACCAGACATGGGAGTAAATTTTGGGAGATAGTTGATACAACTCAGATAAGTTGAAAGTTTCCAAGATGCACTATGGATTCATGCATATCATACAAAAGATTTTGGCCAACACCCTGTTCTTCAGGACATGTGCATGGAATGTGACCGAAATAGATTTACACATTCTATGGAGCATCATGGAAAAGAATATTGTCAATATTGGACGAATATTAATTGACAGGTTAGTGGCAACAATTGGACTGGAAGGCTCGCATGACTTCTATATGAGTTTCCTCGCCACATACATTTCCTATCGTCTAGGATATTTCACTAAGCTAATGTTTTTCATTAAATCAACTAAGGAGAGGCTAGTAGATGCCAAGTACTAAATTGTTGCAAATGTCTTGGCCAGGAAGAAGGATAAATACTACTACATATTCTGTTGGTCAAAGGACTTTCTTCACTGCCCAAAATGTGCAAGTACGGCTACGAAAAATTTTTGGTCAGCAACAATGACATCTTAAAGATGAAATCTGGATCGAAAGCACTCCCACCATCATCAGAGCAAGCACTGGAGACCAACCAATGAAGCAGGAAGAAGAAACTGCAACAAGCCAACAAATCAAAGAGTAATATTACTCCTCCCAAAAAAGATAATAGCTAAACCAAAGAGCATGATTTCCCCCGCATCAAGGCAATAGATCTAGAGAAAGATGAAGAAGAACCTCCAGTGATTACATCTACCATAATTATCACATAGGCATCAGAAGGAGTAGTGGCCGAACCTCCAATGACTACCCCTACCACTAGTATCCCAGTGGTACTTCAAGAGACTTCAGCCGATACTAGCCCTATAATTGATTCAAGAAATGTTATGCCAGAGACACCAGTAGAACCAGAGCAGGAGGGGATGAGAGAAAACCCCACCAATGTGAGTGTGGCATCTCACCACATAATTTCCAACCAACCTAACAACAATGTCTTCACTGATACATCCGCCAGCTAACGGACTGACAAGGACATAATGTAGGGAAATATGGCAGTAGAATAGGTATCAAAAACAAAATTGTAACTGCCATATTCACCATGAACCAGCGGATCACATCAATAACTATAAGATCAGAAGGATGGTTTCAAGGATATACCTAGTCCTGGTGTAAGTCCAACGACATCTCCTCATTGTTGTAGATTCACAACTATCTTCTAGTTGCACTGGGACTCATTGGATTGTTGTGCCTCCTGGTCTACACCATGAACTACAGGTTGACGTTGTCTACCTAGCGACAGACAACATCCTCCACACCTATATGGAAGTCCACACGGACCACCTAGAACTCCTTTCGTCCTACTAGAATGGATATGAAGGAGTTGTCCCGCTTGTGGGTGTACTAGTCACCAACTTGCTCTCTCATAATTGTTTCTCCCTTGCTATCCCTCCCTTTAGTAGGTAGGACTTTGTAGGGCTGTCTGTTGGTTATAATGACCAGATAGGACAACAATCGTCAGAATCAATTGAGTTGTGCTATAGGAAGCCCCCGATACCCCTCTACTTATAGAAGGGGTTAGGGTCTGGGTTCCCAATCTGTGTGGGAGTGGAAGGGACTAGAAGATCTTAAATTGTCACAACCTGTGAGTGACCAATCGGTTGGTTAGAAACCAAGACGGTCGTCTGGCATGCAAGATGGTCACTTCGCATTGCGAGACGGTCATTTCACAGTTTCTCAATCGCACACAAATTTGGCAATTCATTTCCAATTAATGTTAAACATCAATTCCTTGCATCAATATAATTGAGAAATCAAAACGATCAATCTTTCTCATCAATTGAGGATAGTTACTAGAACCTTCCTCCAAACCAACTGAGCCGATCGGTTCACCAGGTGAACTGGTCATCTCTCTCTACCTGATCCGATCAGTTCACCCTATGAGCCAATTGGTTGGCTCACATTTCGTGCAGAACATTAGCCAATTTAGTTCTAATCAGCCTGACACGTCAAATGACCGTCTCAACACTTGAGTCAATCATTTGGCACTCTAAATAGCCATCTCATTAGGTGAGTCAATTGGTTGGGAGTGCAGTCAGCTGATCTGTTGCATGAATTGATTGCCTAAACACTTTAGTAATCAACTCAATGATCATTCAAGATTAAACTCCTCTTCTAGGTCAATACCTAAGTGTGTGACCCAATAAGTCCATATTACATTGTCATTGAATGTCCATAACAATTTTTGACATCACAAGCAATGAGCGGTGCCTAGTCAAACATAAATGCTGCCCAAGAATATGGAAACTTGGAGAACAACTTCAACCTACAATCTATTTATGGTGTTATAGTGTTTGTATAGTTCCTTTGTCACTGATATCAAGATTGAACTCAAGGCATGGAGTAGTCACCCTATTTTACATTTAATCTTGTTCCTTGAACTAGAGCAGTATGTGTGAGATATATGTAAGCTCAATATCACGTATTGACTCACATGTGCATGGCCATGCATTTCTAAGTCTCGCTAATCAAGAGGCCTAGGATATCATACTCATGTAAGAGGGAAAAATCACATCTACAACACTCATAGTCAATCCCCATGTATCACAGTCACCCAATCATCACCTTTATACTAACCTATATTTCATGATTATGTTTGATGATGTCAAAGCATACCGAATGACATGTGATAAGTGTAGTGACTTCAGGTATAAGATCCACAATTACCACCACCACTATGAGAGATGACTATGACTACCATTGTAATGGCTTCCATGTGTCAATATCATGGTGGGTTTTTCTGATACACTGTTCCCTATCATGTATATGTGTGCTTGGTTTGATATTTTCATATCATGACTAATGAAATTTTTTCATCAACCAACTCACACTATGATCTTATGTGTCAATGTTGTCTATCAGACTTTAGCAATAACAAAATATCAGGGACATAACAAGAATATATGAACTCTTCACATACATATGATCTCATTGTACATGTCCTAAACCTAAAGGCATATGTTATTGAGTATCATTCATTCTTTAGACACTTATTGTGTTACTTCATTATCTCATAATTGAATAAAATAGAATAAATTGGAAGCATGCCTTTATTATTAATCAAATCATTTACAATTTATTCCATTACAATCATCATATGATTGGCTCTCTGGGCATACATACCAATAGACTCCCATTTGCACTTAGAGCCAACCACCCACGAATTGTATTCCAAGGGATCAAACATGTCCATCATGCTTCTGCTATGAAAGTGCCTTTGTCAAGAGGTCAACGACATTATTCTCAATTGGTAGTCTGTAAATCTTTACATCTCCTCATTGTATGATCTCTCGTATGAGGTGGAACCACCTTTGTATATGATTTGAGAACTGATGCAATCTGGGTTCTTTAGCTTGTGCAATAGCTCCATTTTTATCACAATATAGCTCAATTGCATTGCTGATGATTGGAATGACCCCAAGTTATGAGATGAACTTCATGATCCATAAAACTTCCTTTATTGCATTCAATGCAGAAACATACTCAGGCTCT
The DNA here is from genome assembly GCA_963693085.1 of Alisma plantago-aquatica. NCBI lineage: Eukaryota > Viridiplantae > Streptophyta > Magnoliopsida > Alismatales > Alismataceae > Alisma > Alisma plantago-aquatica. Next base: position 1,289,836,601 of record OY856412.1, on the reverse strand, counting down.
GTTGTAGATTCGACATCTGTCTCTTGCTTGGAACTCTTCCAGCTTACAACTTTGTTGTTTAGACAAAACACGAATCCTGATTGTGACTTGTAGTTATATTTATCATTCTAGAAGTTTACATCAATGTAACCTTTTACCACCAACTCTTCCTCTCCGTTGTAGACCAATAATTGTTCCTTAGTCCTTCTCAAGTAATTGAGGTTGTTCTTCACGGCTTTAAAATGAGAATCACTTAGATCTGACTGATGTCTGCTCATCATGCTCAAGTCATACGAGACGTATGGATGAGTACACAACATTGCATATATTATTGATCCAATTGTTGATGCATATGGAATCAAACTCATGCATTCACTTTATTCACTAGAACTGGGACTTTGAACTTTAGAGATGGTAACTCCATGTAGCATGGGCCGATTTCCACTCTTTGAGTTCTCCATGCTAAACCGCTTCAACTATTTGTCAATGTATGTTCTCTGACTTAGTCCAAGAAGCCTTTTAGATCTATCTGATAGATCTTGATCCCCAAGATGTATGATGCTTCTCCCAAGTCTTTCATTGAAAATGTATTTCCCAACCATGTCTTTACCTTTTGTAAAGTAGGGACGTCATTCCCCATCAATAGTATGTCATCTACATATAATTTGAGGAATGTCACTATGCTCCCACTAACCTTCTTGTATACATAAGTTTCATCTTTATTTTGAATAAAGCCAAACTCTTTGACTGTCTCATCAAAATAAAGATTCTAGCTCCAAGATGCTTGCTTCAACCCATAGATTGACCTTTGTAGCTTAAAAACTTTATTTACATCCTTTGGATTGATAAAACACTCAGGTTGTGTCATATACACATCCTCGAGAATATTCCCATTCAGGAATGCAATTTAAACATCCATCTTCCCAAATCTCATAGTCATGATAAGCTACAATAGCAAGCATGATCATGATGGACTTAACCATGGCCACTGGATAAAAGGTTTCATCATAGTCAACACCTTGAACATATCTAAAACCCTTTGCAACCAATCTTCCTTTATAGGTTTGTAATTTACCATCCATGCCGATCTTCTTCTTGAAGACCCACTTGCACCCTATGGGTTTTACCCCTTCAGGTGGATCCACCAAAGTCCATACTTTGTTGGTATACATGAATTCCATCTCAGATCTCATGGCCTCAAACCATTTCTCAGACTCTAGTCCCTCAATAGATTCTACATAGGTTATTGGCTCATCATCTATGACCAACTCACTGCCTTCTTGAGTGACAAGATTACCAAATCTTTTAGGCTCAAGGTGTGCTGATGTGAGGATTTTGAGTCGCTTTTATAGGCTAGTTTCATATACATTTTATGTGTTTATTGGTCATTTTCATGGTTAATATCGCATGATTCATTTCCTTTAGACTATAACTTCATTATGCATCAAATTTACTTTGATTTATATTATTTGGTATAAATAATCATATTTCTTGGAGTTGAGTTAAGTTTATCTTTGAATTTCAGGCCGTTCGCATATATGCAGCCATCGATGGTACTATCGACGAGGCCACAGTGAGGCAGCCGGAAAGAGCAGAATGGGTCGATATCATCGACCCCGAAGTCGATGGTATCGAGACGTTTTCAGTGAGCCAAACATTGACACGTCGATACCATCGACACAGAAGTCGATGGTATCGAGGTGACGCCAGAGCAAACCCCTAGAAAAGGAAAGAGAGCCATTACCATAGCAGGTCGATACCATCGACCCACCATCAATGGTATCGATGCCATCAAATCAGGGAAATCTACAGATCGAGTCTAAACGAACAACCATGTTGTTTTGGCGGCCGTAAGTGATACTTATACCTAAAAATGGTGGCCCTAATGGGAGGATCATGTCATTAGCTTCCGCACGAGTCTCGAGGAGGAGAGGAGAGAAGAACGGAGCTCAGAGCTACGCCCCGATTGTTTCGAAGGCTGCAGAAGGAGTTTTCCACTATCGGAAGGCTGCAGAACGCTCATCCTACGTCGAGGAACACCCGGATCTCCTCGGTTCAGGGGTTACACCATATCTATTTGTGTTTTCTCCATGTTTTCTTCTTCCCTCATAGTGTTTTACATTGAGATGAACATGCGAGGCTAATCCCCTTTGTCTTTAGGACCGGGAGTAGCCTGGGCAATCGTTGTATGATGCTTTTGACATAGTTTATCATAATTTGTCTCTAAAATTCATGGTATGATATCGTTTTCTCTATTTCTATCATTGTGCTTGATCACCATAATGGTAATTTAATGCCTTTAATTACTTTTGACGAAGAATTAACGGCTGAAAAGAGACGATAATCACATTAGTCAATAAATCCCTTGGAAAAGGTGATGTACGGTTAATAGTGGAAAACTTTAGACATATTCTTCATGCACCTCATCTAAGGCATAGGTTACTACTAGTGTGGACCGAATTAGATTAAGGTAGTGAATTGTATCGCAGAAGTAAGCAATTCTAATTTTAGGCTATTACCCAGATTAGGAGATGAGTCATGATAATTGTGTAGGAATTAGTGCAACGAGAACCCACGGTGAAACCACAACCCTAAAGATTCCATTTTAATTGATTAAACCAACCATTTAATCGATTGTTTTGTTTTCTTTTGATTTCATTTTCTTTTTCAAACAACTCTCAAACTTTTATAATCGGTCTAGCTGATCGCAAGTAGTTAGTAGTAGTCTACCGGAATTACGTTCCGTAAGTTCGACTCGGTCCTCACAAAGGCCTATATTACATTGACGCGTGCACTTGTGTTATACACACGGAAACATTGTGTCAAGTTTTTGGCGCCGTTGCTGGGGAACGACAATTTTCGACACTACGAGTCTGCAAGCGGCCATACTAGGCCACTTTTTCATATAATTCTTAAAATTTTTAAATTTAATTTCACATCTTTTAATTACGTATTCCTTTTTAGCACTGTACTGAAATAAGTTCTATCTTTTCAGGTGCTAGTGCATGGTGAAGACGCGTAGTACGGACTACGCACAGTCAACACCAGAGGTGCCACCTTCAGGATCGAGTGAAGAGGAGGAGAATATCCACAATCAACCTGAGGACCTAGACATAGATTCAGAACCTGAAGCAATGGATGAGGAATAGACGATATGGGAGAAAATCAAGGCTTCTTCGGCATCAGCATCAAAGGGTCCGATCAAAAGGCAAGCAATCAACATTCCCACCTACATGATTGATCTGGCACTGATAAACCTGGTCAAGTCTCAAGCATTTCATGGGTTGAAGAATGAAGATCCAGTGGCCCACATCAGCTAATTTGTTGAGAATTGTGATATGATTAAGATCGACATATTTCCATAGGAGGCACTCTATTTGAAGTTATTTCCCAGCTCTCTGGCGGGGAATACAAGAGAATGGTTTCACAATCTTGAGGATGAGTACGTCGAGTCATGGAACCATATGATTATGGTTTTCTTCGAGAGATTCTTTCCACCAGAGAAGACCAATGACCTCATGAGGAAGATCCATAATTTTTGTCAAAAGGCCAGAGAGACCTATTCTGAGACATGGGAGCGCTTCCAGATAATGCTAAGGAAATGCTCACATCATGGGATGGATAAGGAGAAATAAGCGAAGATCTTCTACTTTGCTCTAATGAGCATGATAGGAGCAATCTAGACTCAGCAGGCTCCGAGTCCTTTTTGAACAACATCGGCACTAGGTGTTGGGAAATCTTGAAAAATATGGCCAAAAAGCAATCATGGGGCGACAGAGACACACCAAAATAGGTTTGAGTTGCTGGAGAGTCAAAGGCCATTAAGGAGCTAAATGATAAGTGGGACCTCATAGCAAAGAGATTGCTAGCAAAGGAGGATGAAGGATCTGATGATGAGGCACAAGTCAAATTCATGCAACAACAGAGCTATAGGAATAATGATTACTCTTGGAGAAGGGACACACAATTCTCATGGAAGGATCCAAACAACTTTTTGCAAGATCCGGATGCAAAGCCAAAACCGAGTGCGGAAGGATAAAAGCACCAAATTGCTTAGCCAAGTGGTGAAACAAAATCAAGAGTTGATGAGTATGTTTGGCAAGCAGTTACAGTCCCAGGGCGAGATTTTAAATAAATTTGGGTAGACATTGCAAAGTCATGGAGCAGAGATGAGGGCATTAGAGACGATTGTGACCCAAATTGCCAATGCAGTGGTGGCCATGAAGCATACAAATCAACAAAGACCGGTTGGTAATGCAGAGGCTACTCAAGTACATCATCAAGTTAAGTATGTATCAGTGATTAAGGAACCAGAGCCCCTGGCGGTGGAGGTCCATGAAAAGGGAAAAATACATTTTGACACGGAGGCTAGACCCAATGTGCCATACCCCCATAGCTTGTATGGACTGCTAGGAGGATGTCACCAGTTTGGCAAATCCCTCCAAGAACCTATCACAGTTGTGCCCACATCTAGGCAAGAGGAGCAGGTGAAGGCTATATTTCGCAGTGGAGCCACTACCACCAAGCAGAATGGGCAGCTACGAGCCTCACAAACCGAGAATAATGTGTCAAAGCCTCCGCCAAAGGGTGACATTGAAGCAAGATTAGGGGAGGAGACCCCAAATAGTCCATATGTACCACCGTAGAAGTGAGTGAAGGAGTCCAATGTGCCTTTTCCGGATAGTCTGAGGCCGAAGAAAGAACATAGGCACTACAAGAAGTTCTTGGAGATGTTTAGAAATCTTCACATTAACATTCTGTTAGTGGAGGTGATAGAACATATTCCTGCATACGGAAGATTTATCAAGGACATCATCACCAAGAAAAGGTAGATAAAAGACACTGACGTTTGCTTTGTGAATGAGATGGTAAGCTCAATAATCCATGGGAGTCTACCTAAGAATAAGCAAGATCCCAGGAGCTTCTACATATCGTGCTCAATTGGCGACCACCACTTTCCGCACACACAGTGCGATTCAGGCGCTAGCATCAACCTTATGCCGTTAGCCACGTTTCGAAAGCTGGGATTGAAGACACCAAAGAAATCTACCATGTCTATTGAGTTGGCAGATGGAACTATTGTAAAGCCATACAAAGTGTGTGAGGATGTACTTGTCAAAGTTGACAGATTTATCTTCCCCGTTGAATTCATAGTCATGGACATGCCATAGCTCAATGGCTATGAGATGCTACTAGGGAGGCCATTTCAAGCTACGGCTGATGTTATCACTTCTATCGGGAGAGGTACCTTAACATTAGGGATTAACAAGGAAAGAGTTGAGTTCAAATTGTCGAGTGTTTCCTTAGGGACACTCCCCGATGTCCCAAGTTGATGAGTTTGATTTCATCTAGCCTAAGACATTAAAGTAGGGCGCTTGTTGGGAGGCAACCCAACCATTGGTAGTTGCATTTTCATTTAGTTAATTTTTCATATTTTTGAAGTGCCTTTCATTAATTTAGTACTTAAGTTTGTAAAAATGATGCCCTGATATGAGTGTTAAGTGTGCAAGACTGCTTGGGTGTTGATACCATTGACCCTTGTGTCGATGGTAGTGACAAGGGTGCAGAGCGGACACTATAGAAATTTTGCTCCATTGATACCATCGACGACCTCATCGATAGTATCGACCATCAAATAATAGATTCAGATGAAATTCTAGAGGACATCGATAGTATCGACCCCATGGTCGATGCTCGCGAGATCCCTAAAGATTTTCAGAAAAATTGGTGGCAGAGATCTTGATACCATTGATGGCCATGTCGATGGTATCGACACGACTTGAGAGAAAAGATGGTTCCAGGTCTCGTGAGGACGAGGGTTATCAATAGAAGTCGATGCCATCGACATCTTGTCGATGGTATCGACGCGACACGTCAACAATCTGCGAGACAGATTTAAAAAGTGCACCAAATCAGGACGTCGATCCAGGGGAAGGGTCGATACCATCGACCGTCGTCGATATTATCGACACGTCATCGATCTGGGCCCCCACATCTAGAAATTGATGATCGTCGATGGCAGCGAAGGACGGATTGTGCTACATGTATCGATACCATGGACACCCCATCGATGGTATCGACGGGTAAATAGTGGCGCCGATCTTAGCTATAAAAGGAGGGGTTGAGTTCATTTCTTCTTCACACCTTCAGACCTGCTCCTCTCCTGTTTGAGCTTGAGCACTTGTGAGCAACCACCGACGTACACCAAGCAAGCGAGTGATCTCCCCCGAGTTCTTCATTGACAGTGGAGAACTTCTTCTCCAGATCTTCATCGAGCTCTATTCCTCTCTATCCCCTTTTGTTCATTATGGTGCGGACAACAGGATCTTCATATTCCTCGTGGGCAGTCCCAATGGAGATCGATACTTTCATGCCACCACCACCAGGCTCAGTTCCCCGCCCTAGGCTTGTACATCCGTTGACGTATGTGAAGAAAGTCTACAATGATCTACTGAAAAGGACCATCGAGCTGACTCGATACTCTGATCGGCGCATGATCTGAGATCTTGGCTTTGAGGACAACCTTACATATGTCCTCCGTGGCCAAGTTGGGAGGTTGACACTGAATGAGGAATGGGTTCCTTATCACGTGGAGGGCCATCCTTTCTTCGGTGAGTGGCCGACGTACAAGGAACTGGTGGTGGAATTGATGGCATCGCTGGACATTTGTGTCGTGCCAAACGACCTGATTGACACAGACTGGGAATGGATAAAAGGTTGAGTTTCTTTCCGGCTTTTCAACAGGAATTAAAACCTGACGCTCGACCAGTTCAACTCCATTTATAACTGGTGGCACTCTCCAGAGTAGCACAGGCGGCCAGACAACTGGTGACCATGCGAGCCAAATGAAATGTTTACACAGCTGGTGACCGTGCCTCTAGGAAGGTCTGTCAGCTATCAGAACGCAACCGTCACCGAATTCGAGCATCAATTTTTTCTGGTCCTCCATCGCATGCTCTGTATCACATTCTTTGCTCGAGGCGAGTTGTCATTGAGCAAATTCCAAGAGACTGGTCTATTCTTCTTCTATAAGCTATAGACGAGGGACAAACTCAACTGGGGTGTGTTCTTTTTGATGCGTGTGATGGCGGTGAAGAGGAGCACATGACGAACCCCAATTCATTTTGGGGGACTCATCACACCTCTAGCCATCTATCTTGGGCTAGATCTTTCTTCACTGCCTCCCCTGGTGAGTAAAAGCTCTGTCAACCTGCATCACCTGCATCGGTCGAATCTGCTGACGGTTCGAGACGGCATGGTATATGCGCATTTCCACATAAATAAGGAGTATCAGGAGTGTGCACTCCCTGACCCCATCTTCAACATCCAGGCGGGCCAGCATTTCATGTGGCCCATCATTGCTATTGCCGATTCAGAGAGTGAAGAAGACGCAGATGACAATGACGACGAGGGCGACAGGCATGAGGAGGAAGAGGAGACTTTCACTCCTCTTCGGGCACGAGTAGCACCGAGGAAGCATCCACACTTCTATCTGGGAGCTTCATCATCCTCTCAGCCTCCGCCACCACAACCCTCTCAAGAAGGAGAGGATGTCTACTCTATGCAAGGCATGTACTCTATGTTGTAGGATATCCAGCAGACACATCAACATCACACTGCTTCCTTCGCCAGCATTTAGGACTCGACAACCCGGCTATATGTGAATCAACATGCTATCTTTGAGAATGAACGCCAGCTGTTCGCCAACCAGCAGCAGGTCTATGACCGGTTGGGGAGGATAGAGCAGCAACAACAGCCTTTCTATGATCACTATTGGATCCGCGACTACTTCGGGGGATACCCACAGCCACCGCCCATGCCACCTTATGATCCCAACTTCCAGGGGCAGTATCTTGAGTGGAACCCCAGCACCCAGCAGTACCCACCCTTCCCACCACCTGAACAATAGACGATATCACTATTCCACCTTCTGAGGTTGTTTTTGACTATGAGGCCATAGTCGAATTCAAGCTTAGGGGGAGAGATGGAACCGTTTCTATCTTAGTTTTTATTTCATTTTCTTCCATTTTAGCATTTTTCTTAACTTTTTGAAATTTCTTTTAGTTGTGTAATTTTGTTATTTACAGCTTTCTAGGATCCACAGTTTATCTAGTATAATCCGTGGATGTCTAATGTAAATGTGTGTCATCTCTATGTATGTCATATGGGAAAATTTTGAATTTTGAGCACGAATTAAAATTTTCTGGAAATTGTAAGTTTGACTTGTTTGAACTTGAGCACCTAACTTATGAAAATAATTGGGTAGGTCAACTTTAAAACATGTGATCATAACTGCACATCTGGATGATTCAAGAAATGTGGACGAAATTGGATGTTGAGCCTAAACTGACCAAACGGTAACGAGACTTTAATTTGAAGTGAGAGAGAGAAACCCTTTGATTGAGTGGTACACAGGTCAGTAAGGAGGGACATATACTATTTTCCAATGGTTCTGTCAATTAGTCTTGTGATCTATCCACCTCATGTTATTCACACTCCACCATAAGAATTGGGAGCACATTACAGTTTTCATTTCTTGATTGCATGTCATTTAGATAGGATTGCATTATAGCTAGATTTTGCATCTTTTGTATAAAAAAATGAAAAAAAATGTAGATGAATCATGCGTGCACACATTCTCAAGTGCATGTCATTGTAGTTGAATAATTACTTTCATGTAGTTGCATTTTGCATATTTTTGAGCATATAGGACATTATGTGCCTTACTTCTTCTGAAAAACAAGAAAAGTGGGTAACTTGTTCTATACTTTCTGAAAAGTACATTGTAATGCATCGATGGTAATAGTTATGTGAAAATAAGCCCAGAAAAAATATTATAAATGTATGATTAGTTAAATTGAGAGAAATAAGGGCTTGAAAAAAAAGAAAAGAAAAAAAAGTGAAATCAGAGGGAGAAAAGAACTTGTTTCACCTGCATAATAGGAAGAATAAGCACATGATGTAGTGGTAGATATTCTATCTCACATTGAGATGGAATAGTAGAGCATGCATCATTCCACTCAAAATGTAGGCATTAGGTCACTTTCATATGTATATGCATCATTTAGGTCATTTTTGATGTTTTGCATGTTAAACTGTATTGTGCTTCTTCTCCCACAGTTGCCCATTTTGTCCACCCATTGCTCAAAACGGTAGGCCACCAACATGATTATCTCCTCATTCTTGTATATCAGGAGATCTGCTTCCATGTATATGGTAGTTAGGATATGAGCAACGTAGATAGGAGACCACAAGATGCACCCAGCATGAACTAGAGGAATTTATTATATTAATTACTTTATTTGATAGTGTTCTTTGATCATTGAATGGGCATCTCTCATGGACGGTCATTGTCACCTTTAGGGTAGTTATCGTTCTGTGGTTAGTGAGGGCCGACATGTGCATGACAGGTGGGAATCATATTGGGATGTCTTTTATGTTAGTATGTTCTCTAGTTGACCCTCGCAATTACATTCTATAGTTTTGTTGCTCGAGGACGAGCAAAGTTCAAGCTTAGGGGAGTTTGATGCGAGGATTTTGAGTCGCTTTTATAGGCTAGTTTCATATGCGTTTTATGTGTTTATTGGTCATTTTCATGGTTAATATCGCATGATTCATTTCCTTCAGCCTATAACCTCATTATGCATCAAATTTACTTTGATTTATATTATTTGGTATAAATAAGCATATTTCTTGGAGTTGAGTATATAATCATATTTCTTGGAGTTGATTTAAGTTTATATTTGAATTTCAGGCCGTTCACATATATGCAGCCGTCAATACCATCGACGGCTGTCAATACTATCGACGAGGCCACAGTGAGGCAGCCGGAAAGAGCAGAATGGGTCGATACCATCGACCCCAAAGTCGATGGTATCGAGACATTTTTAGCGAGCCAAACATTGACACGTCGATACCATCGACACAGAAGTCGATGGTATCGAGGTGACGTCAGAGCAAACCCCTAGAAAAGGAAAGAGCACCATTACCATAGCGGGTCGATACCATTGACCCACCGTCAATGGTATCGATGCCGTCGGATCAGGGAAATCTACATATCGAGTCTAAACGAACGACCGTGATGTTTTGGTGGTTGTAAGTGGTACTTATCCCTAAAACGGCAGCCCTAACGGGAGGATCACGTCATTAGCCACCGCATAAGTCTCGAGGAGGAGAGGAGAGAAGAACAGAGCCCAGAGCTATGCCCCGATCATTTCGGAGGCCGCAGAAGGAGTTTTCCACCGCCGGAAGGCTGCAGAACGCTCATCCCACATCGAGGAACACCCAGATCTCCTCTGTTCAGGGGTTACACCATATCTATTCATGTTTTCCCCATGTTTTCTTCTTCCCTCATAGTATTTTACATTGAGATGAACATGTGGGGCTAATCCCCTTTGTCTTTAGGACCGGGAGTAGCCCGGGCAATTGTTGTATGATGCTTTTGACATAGTTTATCATAATTTGTCTCTAAAATTCGTGGTATGATATCATTTTCTCTATTTCTATCATTGTGCTTGATCACCATAATGGTAATTTACTGCCTTTAATTACTTTTGACGAAGAATAAATGGCTGAAAAGAGACGATAATCACATTAGTCAGTAAATCCCTTGGAAAAGGTGATGTACGGTTAATGGTGGAAACCTTTAGACATATTCTTCATGCACCTCATCTAAGGCATAGGTTACTACTAGCGTGGAACCGACTTATATTAAGGTATTGAATTGTATCGTGGAAGCAAGCAATTCTAATTTTAGGCCATTACCGGGATTAGGAGACGAGTCATGATAATTGTGTAGGAATTAGTGCAATGAGAACCTGTGGTAAAACCACAACCCTAAAGATTCCATTTTAATTGATTAAACCAATCATTTAATCGATTGTTTTGTTTTCTTTTGATTTCATTTTCTTTTTCAAATAACTCTCAAACTTTTATAATCGGTCTAGCTGATCGCAAGTAGTTAGTAGTAGTCTACTAGAATTATGTTCCCTGAGTTCGACTCGGGCCTCACAAAGTCCTATATTACATTGACGCGTGCACTTGTGTTATACGCACGGAAAAACCGTGTCAAGTGCCCTACTAGATCTATGAGGTTCATGTATTACTTGAGGAATTGGGCATTCCAAAACAATTTTTGAATCTCCTTGTTCATCTTGTACCTCTTTTAGTTCAATGTTTTCTTATTGGTCTCGAACCTATTCAAGTTCTACTTTTCTCCTGCCAATTCCTTTGGAAATAAATTCCTTTTCAAGGAATACACTAGTTCGGGCAACATACACTTTGTTGTCAGATGGAGTATAAAAGTAGTATCCCCTTGTATCTTTAGGATATCCAAAAAAATAACATTTATCTGATTTGGTTCCAAGATTTTCAGGAAACATTTTCTTGATAGAACATTCACATCCCCAAATATTCATAAAATACACATCAAGATGTTTCCCATACCATATCTCATATGGTGTCTTTTGAATCTATTTAGATGGTACACAATTAGGTGTAAATGTTGTGGTTTATAGAGCATATCCCCAGAAGGAAGTCAGAAGATTGGCAAAACTCATCATTGATCACACCATATCCAGTATTGTGTGATTCCTTCTTTTTGATACACCATCATGTTGAGGTGTTCCAGGTAGAGTCCACTAGGATATAATCCCATGGGCTCTAAGAAGATCCTCAAACTCTTGTCTTAAGTATTCTCCACCTTGATTAGAATGAAGTGCCTCAATACTTTTGCCAAGTTGGTTCTGTACTTCATTCATAAACTCCTTGAACCTATCAAGAGTTTCTAACTTATGTTTCATTAAAGAAACATAGCCATACTTACTGAAGTCATTAGTAAAGGTAATGAAGTACTGATATTTCCTCTAGCATTTGTTCTAAAAGGGCCACACATATCAATATATATGAGTCTAAATAGATCACCAGACCTCTCACTATTTCCAATGAAGGAAGTCTTTGTCATCTTATCCAACAAACAAGACTCACATGTCTCTATTGATTGGAAATCAAAAGAGTCTAGATAACCATCCTTATGGAGTCTAGATATGGAATTCTTTTTTATGTGCCCTAGACGACAATGCCAAAGGTATGTTTGGTTTGAGTTATTGAGTTTTTGTCTTTTGGTATTTACGTTATACACACTTGTCTCTATATCTATCAAGTAAAGACCATAAAACATAGGGGAACTACCATAAAAGATCTCATCTTTACTAATAGAACATCATCCATTCTTTATAAGAAATTTTAATCCATTATTTTTCAAACAAGATACAAATATGATGTTCCTATTAATGGTAGGTACATAATAGTATCTCTCCAAATCTATTATAAGCCCACTATGTAGAGATAACTCATAGGTTCCAAATGCACTGGCAGCAACTCTTATTCCATTAGCAATGCGCAGCTCAACCTCACCTTTCAGTAAAGGTCTAGTTCTTTTCAAGAACTTCACATTTGAGTAAATGTGTGATCCACATCTGGTTTCTAGTACTCATGATGAGGAAGTAGTGAAGTTAATCTCAATTACATATATACCTGAAATAGAGATCTATATCCCTTAATTCATCTTCTTAGGTATCCTTATCCTTCTCCTTATTTTGAGTGTAGGATATTTGGACATCAGCTTAGCCTCAGAACACTTCTTGATCTTGATTTTGTCCTTGGACTCTATTTTGCTGATCTCCATCACGTATTTGTCCTTCTTCATTTGTTCTTTGACATACACCAACATGTCAAGCAACTCAGACAAAGGTTTAGCCATGTTACTTAAGTTGTAACACTTGATAAAATGGATATATGATTTAGGCAATGATTGCAAAATCATATTCGTGGACAACTCTTGGCATAGAGAAAATCTCAATCTTTCTAGATGTTCCATATGCCTAATCATATTGATCACATGGGACTATACTGGGTCTCTCTCTGTTGGTTTGTATTTAAACAATGCCTTAGAGACATTATACCTTTCATGCTACTTATGTAACTCACAATTTATATAGGTCAGCTTAAGGTCTTTAATGTCCATGGAATCATTAGCATGCTTCAAGTAAGCATCCATTTAACCCTTAGGCATACATTGAGCAGATTCCACTTGCATTGGTGTTTCAGGAGCATAGAGAAAACTTATCAAACTCACAAACCTGTTATGGAAATATATCTCATTTAGACTATCATTCATAAGGACCGATCTCAATAATGATTTCATTATCATTTGATTCTATAAGAGAAAATTTTATATTTGTCAAAAATACTTTTTATTTGATTTGATTTGAAAAATATTTGAAGATATTGAATAGGCCTTCAATTAATTATCACTCCCACTATTTTATTCAAATTGATATCCCTCACTATCAATTCAGAATATTGCAGTGTATAATCTTCTAGTGAGCCAAAATCCAAAATAATTTAGTCAATACCCAACCAACACTGGCACTCATGACCAATTATTAAGGTAGGCAACATTTGCCAATTGCATCTCAGGAAATTCTTCAATACATGGTTTGCACAACTCCTTGACATAGTCCATCTTTGTGCTTCTAAGTTCTTAATCCTATTAAGATCACCTAGTCAAGCCTGACCCACAAGGTGATATGACATAATATGCACAATGCTAGGGCAGACCCACATATCTACCATCATACTTCCATGAGATAGACGGAGCACCACGCTAGAGCATGCTCATGCTTGGTCGATCATTTTTTTATGTGTGCCGTTTATGGAAAGCATCTAAGGATTTTATATTTATTGAGGTATTTGTATATATAAATACATATACTTTATCCAATAACCACATATGTAGTATGTATCATAGACATGCTATATCCCACAACCAAAAAATTCAATAAACTAAAAGTGATGGTTATCGAGATCCTAATGTAATTCGTTGGAGCCACAAGGAATTACCACAACCTAGGGTACACATCATATGTAGAAACATGTTGTTGATGAAGATCTATGCTTGCCAATACAGGTTGATCGACTCAACGCTTGAACTGATTGGCTTGTCTCCTGGCTAGTCAGTAGGTCGTCCCACCGGTCATCTGGTCCTACGGCCCACCATCTGTTGCAACATCTAGCCAATCTGTTGGCTTTACCAGCCGATCGATTCCGCTCATCCACTTGGTCCTCTAGTCAATCATCTCATCTACAAATGGTTGTCTAGCATCATTAGAATGTCTTCTTCTTCATCATAACAAGAAAGTAAACTATCCTACTATTACATGATTATAGGGAAACCTCGACTTACATTTGAGGGGAGCAAAGGTAGGAGAGAATTAACTTTACATTGGGAAGATAAGATAGAAGCTTTGTATGCAAACTGATATAAAACTGGATAAACCAACCATACAACCATGAACAGATAATAGGAGTTATTGGCCATAACCATGCCATACATCCACCGTCAAAACTCATTTTTAGGGTGACACGTGTTAATTTCACACACACACACACACACACAGATATATATATATATATATATCTATATCTATATATATATATATATATATAGTTTGGGACTATGTTTGATACTTGATTGGACAGAATTATTCACATCGTATGGAATAATTAAACAATAAAACCAAAATTCTATCATATCGGTTATCCTGAAATATAGTAGATTGGCATGGCTCTGATACCATAGTAGGGAAATATGGCTACATAATAGGTAGTAGAAATAAAATTTTAACTTCCATGCTTCCCGTAAACCAACATATCATGTCAATAACTATAAGATAGGAAGGATGGTTTTGAGTAAATACATGGTCTTGGAGCAAGTCTAGTGACATCTCCTCATCATTATAGATGCACAACTGACTTTTGGTTGCAATAGGAGTGATGAATGCATATTCATCATGATTTTCAGTTGCCTTTTTGGGACCAGTTCGATTCAATACTTTTGATTTCATCTACTAAATCTCACAAAATGCAAGATTTCTTAAATAATTCAATTATCAAGATTATTAACCAGATCTATATTGATTTTGTGTAGGCCTTGACTAGGTTCAACCCTCGTATGAAATTCGCTCGAGATCCTCTCAACTTTGGTCTTGACCAAACGGTTTGCCCAAACGGTCTATCCATGTGGTTTTAACCTTTCGGTCTCAGACATTCACCTACATGGTCCTCCTCTCACTAGTCTACCTTAACGGTCTCAAGACCGTTTGAGCCCATGTGATTTCAAGATCGTTTGAGTCCAAACGGTCTCAAGATTGTATGACGCTTGACGGTTTCAAAACCATTTGGACCAAGGACCAGTTGGATGTTGAAGACCGTTTGGAGGCCATCGGTCCTCAAGACCGTTTGGACGACGAAGATCGTTTGGAGGCCATCGGTCCTCAAGACCATTTGGATGACGAAGACCGGTTGGAGCCAAGACCGGCTGGAGCCAAGATCGATCAAAGAAGCCAAGTCCATTTGGCCATCAAATGGTCTTGAAAACCGTTTGTAGCCAAGACCGGTTAAAGTAGAAACCATTTGAAGTGAAGACTGATGGGCCGCAGATCGATTCCCCAAAACCGTGAAGAAGCTCAAGACCGATTGGTGGTGCACAATCCAAAGACCGGTTGGATCTGTTCGGTCTTCAAGACCGTTTGGTCAACAGATACTCTCAAGACCGTTTAAACGATGATCATTTACTGAAGACCACATGGTCATAGATTTGTGAGACCATTTGGATGTCAAGTGATTTGCAAGACCGTTTGGATGTCAAGCGGTCTGCAAGACCATTTGGTTGTCAAGCAGTCTCCAAGACCATTTGGATGTCAAACAGTTTCCAAGACCGTTTGGATGTCAAACGGTCTCCAAACCGTTTGAAAGGAGCTCACAGTAAAAACGTGAAGACCCCATCCAAGCCTATAAATAGGACCACAAGGGTCCTCATTTGGGCATTGTTCCAAGGACGCCGACAGGCTACCTAAGCTAAGGTTTGGACACTCTTCAACGCCCTTGCCACGCCATCCATATACTCCTCTTGCCGCTGAGCAAGGAGAAGAGGAGAGAAGGAAGGTGGAGAACAAGTTCTACCCGGTCCGCCTTGGTGGTTCTTCCTCCTCATCCAGATGTGCCCCGACGCGACATAGAAGACCACATCATCTTCACCGAGCTGCGACCACCTTCTTCATCACGCTCATGGTGGAAACTTCCCTCTCTCTTATTCTTCTTGTTTCTCACATCATGAGCAAGTAGTTCCTTTTCGTTGGGTGCGGGGACTAGCCCCGATGCCCATGCTTTCATGTCTTTACATTTAACATTCCAAGGCAATGTATATAACTTTTCATTTCATTGTTAATCGATAATGTTGTAGTTTGATTATCTGCTTGCTTTCATCTTGTTCTTACCTATGTTATGAGATCTTCTATATGTAGGGGTAGGATGTCGATTAACGAGGTTGACTCCCAAACTAGAAATAGAATGGGATTCCTTGGAGTCATGAGTGTATAATATGTGAGGGGACGAGCCATCTAGCTTACGGTGACTCTTCTGTGTGCCTACCCGCAAGGGGGCCCATAACTTCAGTTGGATGGTGTATCTTCTTTGTTAATTGTCGATGTTTTCTTGCAGAATTATCGCCTACCTACTTGTTGTTTAGCACGGTTGTCTCCTTGATGAGAACTTACGATAGGGTTCCTTGAGGTCGTAAGTGTGTGATCCGTGAGGGGACGAGCCATCTAGCCCACAGTGACACTTCTATGTGCCTACCCGCAAGAGGGGCCCTCACCTTCATTTGGATGTTGTATCTTCAGAGCCATAAGTGAGTGATCTGGAGGGTGACGAGAAATATGATGCCTAAGGTGACACTTACGTGAGCCTATCCTCGTAGAGGGTTAACATCAGCTCCATTTGATAGTTATATCTTGCCTGGATGTTTGATGTTTGGATGTGTTTGCATGTGTAGTGGTGAAACCCGAGACCATCCCAGTGATTCCATATCATTAATCTAGAACCAACTTTAATTCTTCGCTTTACTTTCTTACAATTAGTTTAATTAACCTCAACCAACCAATCTTTTTAAATATTAGTCTTACTTGAGCTAGATTTGACTGACAAAGATTCTTAAAAACGTTGTCCTTTGGGATTCGATCCTTAACTATAATGCGATAAGACCCGTCTTCTTGTGGGTGGTATTATTGCACAAGGTTTTGGTAAAAGCTCGGGGATCTCAACCCCGAGTGAATTTGTAGTGCGATAATGTACCACGTCAAATTTTGGCGCCGTTGCCGGGGACAATGAAATCAGTTAGTCAAATCTAGTTCTTTAAAGGCTAATCTAGGATTTTACTTTTTCTTTTGATACAATTGATCATCCACTTGAATTCATTTCTATTCCATCACTCTTACTTCAGAAAGATCTTTCCATTTCAGGTACCCCCAAAGCATAGTGTATGCACCATTCAGACAGTCCCAGACTCACTACAAGCTTTGATCCTGAGATAGACAGAACCTTTCATCACCAAATTAGAGAAAACCAAGCAAGAATGGCTCAAGAGGAGGAAATAGCCTGAAGGGTAGCTCAAGCCCTCAATGCACAAAGACAAAGGCTCATGTGAGAAGCTAGAGCTGCAGTTGAATTAGAGATCCGAGCAACCCAAGAAACAGCACAAGCAGCATAACTGCATAAGGACCTTAGAGAATTCTCAATACCTAAAGCTGTTGATGTTCATCACCCAGTTCAACCTCCTCCCATCCATGCTCCCAACTTTGAGATACGAGCACATTGGATTATCTTGCTTCAAAACAACATGTTCTATGGTAAACAAGGAGAAGATAGTCAAGAACATCCTCTGAGATTTATCAATTTATGTGCTATGACAAAGCAAAATGGAGTCTCGGACGATGCCATCTGACTCCGTCTATTCAAGTATTCCCTTGCTGATAGAGCTATAGGTTGGTACAATTCCTTGCAATGTGAACCTATCACCACTTGGGAACAACTTCAAAATGTTTTTCTGGAAAAGGTCTATCCTCCTTCACTCACTTATGAAATTAGGGGACGGATAACAATGTTCACTCAATCCCTTGGAGAAAACCTCGCTAAAACATGGGAAGGATACAAAGAGCTTCTACGCAAATTTCCACACCACAGAATTTCTAAGAACCAACTCATTGAAATCTTCTATAGGGGTGTGGATGATGATATCAAGAGGTTTTTAGATTCCTCATCTAGAGGAAACTTCATGCGTCAAAGTTTTGACATCGCATGGAGAGTCGTCACCCTGGGAGATAAAAATCAAACTAATTGGGGTAGATCTGTAGGTAAAGGAGTGTTGAAGGTAGCTATGGCTGAAGTTATTCCAGAATTCAAATCTATTGCTGAAACCCTCAAACTCCTAGTTGCCAAGCAAGACCATATTGAATCATCCCTTGCTGCTTTTGGAAGAGGATATTCACCCGCTCAACAACGAGAATAGATTGAGTCAGCCTCATTATTCTGTGAAGCATGTAAAGGCACTGATCATTCCACATTAGCCTGTAATATAATTTTTAAAATTTCACACAAGGTGGTTCAACTCATCCTTCCAGGAGAGTTCCTAACCAAAGGTGCCTTCTTGGCTTCCTGGAGAGGTTAGGCTTTCTAGCCACAACCTGACCCCAGGGGTTAATGGTTATGCCTCCCCCATAGGTTTTTCAATTGTTGGGTTGGCCCACCCCAAATCAGGATATCAACCATAAAAGTGAGTTGAGAGTCTTACATGAAAGATCTAGAGGTGGGTGAATAGAGGTTAAATAATAATTTTAACCAAAAATAAATAAATTTTCTCACAAAAGAAGAGAGGAAATAGCAAACTGCAAGAGACAATATTTTGAGTGGTTCCATCAAATATGTTAGTCCACTACCTAGTTGTCTCCAACTAGGATCTGCAACAATCAATTTTATTATTTCCTTGCAAGGACAAAATACAGTTGTTGCTACACCCTCTTCTTTAATGGACGCAAAAGAGCACCATACCTCACCTTTTCTTTAATGATCACGGAAGAGAAGCAATTGAGAAGACTCCTTCTTCTCCCACAAGTTCTTGGAAAACCTTCACTTCAAGAAGTAGTCCAAGAGCAACATAACAATGGAAAAAAATATTGGAGAAAGGAAGTACCAATTAAGCTCACAAATATCCTCTATCAAGCATATGGACCAAAACCACAGTAGATAGGGGAAGGTCGAGTGGTGGTGTTGGGATGCTTTGAGTAGGACACAAAATCACAACTATTAGGATATTGCAAGTAAAGTGCTTTAGCTCAATCCTCTCAAGTGTAGAATGCTCAAGTGTGTGCTAGGTGTCCTAAGACCACTACTATATGTAGGAATTGCTAACAAGTGGTTAGGCTAACTATGGGGAGTGGCTAGGGCATTCTAAAGGTGAAGTAGACATTAGGATTAGGTCGGTTGAGTTGCAATGGCTAATTTGATCATTACAAATTTTGCCTGTAAAACTTTCTCAGTCGACAATTAGTTCGACCGAGACTATCTCAATCGAACAATTAGTCAACCGAGAAGTGTTCTGAGAGATCAAGTGGTTCTAACATATATGTTTTGGTCAATCTTCTTGGTCAAATGGGTACAACATTTCTTTGTCGGTCGTCAAAGTCTTTGACTGAGTCGGTTTCAGTTGACTAAGACTTTGACCAAGAATGACCCAGAACTCAATTTATTTTAGCGGCTCTTTCCCATTCGTCTAAGTCTTCGACCGAGTGGATTTTGGTTGACAAGACTTCAACCGAGAGAAAACTCTATAAATTGGTATGTAAAATATGGAAAAACCTATCTGATGATTTTTCTAATAAAGCCCATATATCCTAAACACTTGGTTTTGACATGGAAGTGGGCTGGGATAGCTGGGGTTGATTCATAGCTTGATTTTACATGACTTCTAAGTACTTGTACATTAGACATTTGTATAGTGTATTACAAAATGTTGACTAAACATCTAAATTGATTGATCCCTTATTTTGATGATGACTAAATCATTTCACTTATCTGTAGTAATGCTTCTACTTGAGTGATTTCAAATTAGGCATAGACAGACTCCAAATGCCCAAACTTGCGCATCCTAACTTGGAGAAAAGACAAGTCAAAATCAATGCAAGTGCAATTTTGTGGAATATGCTTTGTATCCTTTAGAATAGTGTTGTAAATCACTTTTAATGATTATATGATTTGTAATTAATCTTAGAAAAAATCAAGAGCACTTTATTTGAATATTTAAGAACTTTTATGGCACTTTCCAAAATTCATCATAGGGACTTTTTCGGCCCAGTTTCATCTAGGATAACTCGACCGACACCCTTGATGGATTTTGGGAAATGACAGGGTATACGCTACACAACTGATTACATTTTACAATCATACTTAAGCCCTGAGGAGATGAGGTATACCGCTCATACTCCAACCGACCATTGCGAAGTCGAAATCGATACCATACAAGGTCAATGGAAGAGCCGACTGCCATGACCTCCCTTATCTCAGTCAGTACAAGATCACATACAGGACATCTTGTGTCTCTACTAAATAGCTTTCCAGGGTATACTGGCAACTTTGCTATAGAGCTACAAACGGCGGCTGCACTCTCTTCGCAATTGATAGATCTTGTGTTTATCTCACATCGATCTGGTATTAAACATCATCGGGAGATTCGTGATACATCCATCCCGACATCGGGAGATTTGTGATACGTCCATCCCGACACATATAATGAAGGATTGAGAGATTTAATGTTTATCTCACATCAATTCCTCCATTAGGGCGTAAGGTATTCACGCCCATCACCCCCACATATTAAAAAATATACATTCCAGGTTATGTCGCGGAACAACCTGTTTCACCATCAGCAAATCCTGACACTGATGGATCTATGGCTAGGGCACTACATGATAAGATTTCTCTTGATTAATTAAGTGCATTTCCATATTCTTTTAGCATCAGTCAAGTTCTCAAATAGGAATTATAATAAATATTACAAGGAAAAGCATAATACATTTATCAAGTATTTTTCAATTCTTTTAAAACACTGGATACGTGGGATCTCAATTCCTTATCATATTACTGGGAATCCTCATCCCTTCACATCATTATCATGATTATCGGATTTGGGTATTTCAAACCCTTAGATCATCACCGAACACTATTACCACTTATCTGGTAACTATTACCACTAGGTCCTCAGACCAAGGTATACATGACACTTGTTACACAAGCATCCCACATGGCTCACAAGGCCCATTTCACATCTTGTCACCTCTCACTAGGCAACAACTTATTCACATGGCTCACAAGGCCATTACACATCTTGTCACCTTTCACTAGGCAACAACTTATTCACATGGCTCACAAGGCCATTACACATCTTGTCACCTTTCACTAGGCAACAACTTATTCACATGGCTCACAAGGCCATTATACATCTTGTCACCTCTCTCTAGGCAACAACTTATTCACATGGCTCACAAGGCCATTACACATCTTGTCACCTTTCACTAGGAAACAACTTATTCACATGGCTCACAAGGCCATTAATCATTATGCTTTATTAACTTGGCTTAACCCTTTTCTCAAGGCATGTTAGCCAACATTTATCAAAGAACATTTCATTTCAATGTAACAATTAACATGACACACTTCATGTGTAACTCATCCATGTATATTGGATTTAAGGTGCATCAAGGTATATCATCCTTGAGGTGATGGATGTGATATCTATCATATCTTGATATATCACTTCCCTCATCACTTTTAACTTACTTAAGTTCATCATTAATCTTGTGTTAGGGAATTTCCCATCCTCATACTTAATACACTAACTCATCACATTTATTAGGTAGTGTATTGGTCATAAGTCACATATTTGAATTATCCAATCATCATCAATGATATGGACTCTTCTCGGGTTAAGGCATTGTTGATATAAGATTGTTCATTATCAACCACTCTAGGTGTTTCACCTATCAAGGTATTAGCTACACCATTACTTGATGTTACACTCATCACTCCTAAGAGTGTCTTGCCCTCACCTTTTATAAGGTGTATAGCGTTGAATCATCTATGTCAAGTTGAACACATGTATTGGGTTAGATGTATATTGATTTAGGCATCATCACATCACTCATACCTATACCCATTAAGGTATCTGCCTTATTATTAATAATGTGTATCAACTTCACCCTTCATGGTGTAACATCCTCATCTTACTTGAAGATATTGGCCACACATTACTTTAGTGTATTGGCCATCATTCCATCTTTAGGGTTAGGGTTTCCCAATTCATGTCAATTAGGGATACTAATTCCATTACCAAAAATTAGGGTTATGGTTTATCATCATATTTCCTAAGATTAGGGTTTCATGCACTATAACCCAAAAATAGGGTTTCACATACCTTCACCCTATATTAGGGTTAGGGTTTCATATAGCATTACATAGCATCACCCTAGATTAGAGTTTCACATCACATCACTGCATTAGGGTTTCACATGGCATCACCCCAGATTAGGGTTTCACACATCATTATCTTGAATTAAGGTTCCTTATAACTTTTCCCCCAAATTAGGGTTTCATGTAACTTTACCCGAAATTAGGGATTCATGAAGCATCCTCTTAAATTAGGGTTTTTCATTATATTACCCTGAATTGGGATTTCTCATATCATCACCCTAGATTAGGGTTACACCATTACCCTAGATTAGGGTTTCACCTAGCATTGCCCTAAATTAGGGTTAGGGCTCATCAACTTTCTTGATTAGGGTTTCATAATCTCTTTATCAAGGATCATACCCTAATTACATATTTTATTCATGTTGAAAGTGTTGAGGCTTAACCACTACATGATTATTATACATGTATGAATTCCTCTCTGTCTCTCTCTCTCATCCTCTCTAGAATGTTGATTACTTCAAGCTTGAATAGATTAGGTCAACCCTTCATTCAAATACATACATTTAGGGTTAGCATAGTATATTGAGATATTGCTTCCATAAGCATCAAAGGTTAACCCCTCTAAGGGTACTAATCACCCTAGTACCTTAAAGGTACAACCATAGTAATTAACTTTGAGATACATCATTAACAATCATAGTGTTAATTGATCTTTCATAGCTTTGAGACTATTATGTTTCTAAACAGTTTTGATACTTTTGAACCTTCAAACAGTTTTGACCTCCTTGACCTTCAAACGGTTTTGAAATCATTTGCCCACCTTAGGGTTGAGATGGTTTGACCTCCAAATGGTTTTGAAACCATTTGGGCATCTAGGGGTGATACCGTTTGGTCTTAAATGGTTTTGAAACCGTTTGGTGCCCTCAACCCTTGAAACCGTTTGATCAAATTAACCTTGAAACCGAATGAACGACCCATCATTGAAACCGATTGAACATCAAACGGTTTGAGACCGTTTGGTCTCAAACTGTTTGAATACCTTTTGGTATCAAATGGTTTGAGGACTGTTTGGTCCAAACCACCTTGAAACTGAATGAACCAAATAGGGGTTCCACAATCAATCGGTTTAGGGTTTGCACTCATTGAACCCTCCAACATTGAGACCATTGAAAGTAGATCAAAATGTAACCCTTGGATCTCCATCCATCCATGACTCCACTTGACCTCAAACGATCGTGATTCCGTTTGACCTCAAACGGTCTTGAGATCATTCTCCCTCAAACAGTCTTAAGGCCGTTTGGTCCATTCCACCTTGAAAACGTTTGAATCAATTTAGGGTTTCTTCAATCAATCGATTAGGGTTTGTAATGAATGGATCATCCATCACTGTAACCATTGTGACTTAGATCAATTGGAACCATTGGATCTTCATCCATCCATACCAGCAATTGACCCCAAACGGTCTTGAGACTGTTTGACCTCAAACGGTCTTGAGATCGTTTGCCCTCAAACGGTCTTGAGACCGTTTGATCACCAAACGGTCTTGAGACCGTTTGGTCATCAAAATTGAGAACTGTTTGCTCATGATATTTATTGAGGTGTGTGCTAAGATGACATCATCATCTTCAAGCTTCAAACCTTCAAAAATTACTGTGATTCTTATGGTGATTTCATCAACTAATCAAAAGGAATTTCGGGAAAGAAGAAAGATTCAACATATGATGAAGAAGTGAAATCAATAATAACATTTAAGGGTTCAAGTTATATAACCCGCCTTCAAATTTGAATCAAAGCTTCAAGCTTCACGTATTTAATGGTGAATGAATCTTTCTCAACTTCCCAAGGTCCGTCCCCAAGTCTTTGAGTGAAAATAATGGCTAAAGTTGTAAATTGAATGGAGAAAAGAAGAAAATAAGCATTGAATTTCGATTTCCATCATGAAATCAAGGTTGAAGATGATTAAGGATCTCACCTACAGGTTGGGGTACGTCTTCCTGTTGCTCCTAAGCTCCCTTGTGTTCAGACAAAGCAAGGAAATAAAGAAGATTCGAAAAAGCCTTTCATGTGGGTGAAAGAATGGAGTGTATATAAGGGAAATTCAAGAGAGAGAAAGTGTTATAAAAATCCTTTAATTCCCTAAATTGGTGCCACTTATCCTCCTCACTTCCTTGCATACAAAGACATAATCCGTCCCTTCGAAATCCTCTTCTTTATCCATGAATTAAAAGAAAACAATTAAGCACCTTAATCAATTTAATAATAAAATCCAAAAATTAATGGATATGACTTTTTCTTTAACTAATGTGAGTGAGCTCTCCACTCACTTTAGATATTTCGGTGCCATTGCAAGGAACAAGGACGTACATACTTATATAAATTCAGCTATCACATTTTTGGTTGAAGGGAACTTCCATTAATATATTTATTTTTGCATTAAATTGAATTAGGGTTTCAATTATGCTTAAATCTTGATTATTTTAATATCAAGATTCTCTCTCCCCCAAAGAGATTCAAATGAGATGCCCCTCTGATTTTCTTGTCTCTAATTGATACCAAGAAACATTAGGGACTCTCTAGAAGTGGTATTTTGCATATCGAACCCTAGGTTTTGGGTAAATTGCACATTACACCAAAACTAGGTTTTAATGTACAAACATTGCTTAATAAGCTTTTTCTTGGTGCTCAGGATTCCACAAGCCATACCTCTGCATCATTTTCAATATTATTATGCTTCAACACTTGAGGAACATTTTATTATGTAACATTTACAAGTTAACCCCTCAACTTGGGTAATTTGCACTTTAGTCCAAAACGGGCAAAACATTGTTTTCAACATTATTCAAAAAGGATTAAAATTGAAACATAAGTTCCTCTTGAGCCTTAATTGCTTTTCAAAAGATAAGAGAAAGCATATAATTATCTTTCTTAAACAAAACATCTAGGGTTAGAGCATAACCCCAGTTAGGGATGTTACACTCTCAATAGCTACTGTTCCTCCTACTGCTCAACACCAATAGCATGATCTCTATCACCTCGACCTCATGTTGGACCACCTAAAAGATGTGGTAACCCACGGGGTGAGACCAACGTCCCAGACTCCCAGTGAGAGATATAATTATCTACCAATGTCTATTAAAATCACAGATAAGATAAGCAACAAATTATATTATTGATAGATAAGCAGATTCAGCTAACATATATAAGCAAGGTAGTTTAACACTATTTAAGTAGTTTATGCATCTACACTAAGTAGTAGATCATATTATACCTTAAGAAGGTATATGAAGAACAATTATAAATATTACAAGAAAGCAAGGCTTCATCCCAAGTTATCCATGTTTGACCCTAGGCAAATACACTACTCAGTTGTATTACATCTTTTATTATTATACCATGAGGAGATTAGGTATACCACTCATGCTCCAACTGACCACTACTGAGTCAAAATTTGTGCCATACAAGATCAATGGAAGAGTCGGAATCCATGATCTCTCGACAACCCTAGGTCAGTCTGAGTCCGTCGCAGTGACATAACAAGTCCAACTACAAAACAACCTAGTCTGCCTTGGTATATAGGTCACGACACTAGTAAAACTGAGATATGACAACATCCTTTCTCCTACTAAGATATGACCACATCTATACTCAAAACACATCACATATAGTGAAACATATCATCGGATATATAGTCTCAACCATTTGTCTGCCAGGGTATGACCGCAACCAATCATGTAAATCTAAGGATATAAGAGATATCTCAACTTGCACCCCACATATTCAACAATATGTGCTCTGAGTTTCCCATAGGAATTGCTCATTTCACCATCTAGGTAGTACTGAAGTTGAAGATGGATCTATGGCACAAGACAATTATATGATTAGGGTTTCACTTTATTAGTTATACCAATTAGGTGAATTAAGGTTCCATCATACAAGAGGACATACAAAACCCTAATTCAATCTGGAAAGCATAACTGTGAAACAACTTCGGAAGATATAAAATGTATAAGGTGTGAACTTGTCACATCATCTCATGTTGCCATTGCCTCACAAGGCCATCATCACATTCACACTGTCATGGTATATTTATTCCCTTATCATATCATTGGATGATAACACCTCTAATTAGACATCAAGCCTCTGCCAGGTCATGAGACCCAAACACATATCTTTGTGTTACATCATTATCTCAGCATGCCTCAAAAGGCTCATAACCATCACCATATCAATCACAAGCTATGCCATTTATTCAACCTACAAGGTTATAATCATACAAGTAGGAGACAGAAAATATATAATCACATGCTATTCATCCTTGTACACACAACAAGTATAACATATCCTAGGATTAGGGTTAGGGTTCACACATATAGTTGATTAGGGTTTCGTATCATGGTTAAACCACCAAACCCTAACTATGTCATCTCCCACATTCTTGGAACCGAATAGGGTTAATCATCATTAATTAAGTACACTTAGATCATGTTATTAGCAACACTAGATATCACAATCATGTAGGTATGTATGTGTTCCATCTCACTATGTTAAACATGTGTCACGACCAACATATAAGTGTATTGACCATGCCCCAACATGTTATCACGACCCACCATCAACAAGGTGTCTCAACCAACTATCAAACCAGGCCAGGATGTCATGACCAAAACAAGGGACATGGTTACGATCGAAATACAACATCAACATGTCACGACCGAGACAACATCAACATGTCACAATCTAGACAACATCAACATGTCACGACCGAGACAACAAAGCCACTCACACACGTGTATTGACCAAAACACACCTATGGTCACGACCAAAGCAAAAACCAACACATGTTTCTACCCTCAACCACTAGGGTATGGTTTCGACCGAAACTAACACAAGGGAGTCTCGACCAAAGCACAACACAAGATGTCTCGACTACCTCATAAGGTGTCTCGACTGAAACCAACACAAGGGTATCTCGACTGAAACCAAAGCATGGGTCATCAAAGCATCAAAGGAGATACATGGTGTTTCAACCACAACACCAAGGGTGGCATATGTCTTGACCAAAACAAAGGTGAACAACAGAATAACTAAGCGTCACAAAGCTCAAAACTCAAGGAGTCATGATCATCAAACCCTAGAACAAATACCATAGAGATCAACAAGCAAACCCATATTGGAGAGAGAAAATCAAACCTCAACACATGAGGAAACCACTCAAAACTCCAAGGAAAACATGATGGCCGAAACTTAGAACATGGTGATAAAACCAAATCTCAAGATGCATGCAAAATCATCACCTCAACATCTCTTAGAAATTCAGTACATGAAATTTAGGGTTTAAGAAAGAGAGCAATCTACATGAGAAAACTACAAAGTCATAAACCCTATATTATGAAATCATCATCTACCATCTTAGTAACATTTTTAGGATATGAAAATAGGAACATGCAAGCATAAACTAAGGTGCTAGTAATAGAAGAAGGTAGAGTGTTATATAACCCATCTAATTTGTATAGAATCAAGCTCCAAATCATAAGCTTTAAAGATAGGAAAGAAGCTCCAACCAAGATCACCATGTCAGCCACAAGATCACCTCCAAAAAGAAGAACACCATGATCAAAGGTAACTCAAGAAAGAGGGCAAGAAAAACCTAGGGTGAACCAAAGAAGAAAAGAGAAAGAGGAGAAAACATCCTCTCACTAATTACCACCATGTCAAAACATAGTCTAAGGGCCTTTGTGAAGAGGAGTTTCTCTCAAACATACCACATGGTAGACTCCTAGTCTACGGCCAAGGAAGGGGAAGAAGAAGTTAGGGATTTCAAAGGAAAATATGATCAAAATTGTAGAACCACTTACCAAGGAAAGAAACCACCAAGAATCACCAAAAGGGAGAAGATTGAGCTCTAACGCACCACATGCATGGTTGATCCACCTCAAAAGAACCAAGAACAACACCTTCTGTAAGGGGGAGGGATCACCCCCTTACTAAAGAAAATTTGAAGAATAAAACATCCATTACAAACACACTCATAGGTATGCTGGAATAGGTTCAAAATTTTCAAACTTCAATAAATGGTATTCAAAATAACCAAAGTATAACAATAGAATAAAAATAATGACTATATTCAATTTTCACAAAAGATTACAAAAGTACATCATAATATCCCATAAGTGTTTACATGTATGATACAACATGAGGATCTAAGTAGAGGGAAATATAAACCATAACAACTTTGTGTCCAAGCGTTAACTCCTTAAGCTAGTCCAAAGCTTCATGCCTTATCATTCAAGTCCTTCACCGAGGGTTGGAAGCATACCTTAGCAAGAAGAGAAAATAGATGACATCAGCAAAGGTTGGTATGTGCATACTAAACAGGAAATTGAGCAATATATGGAATAAAGGACATCAAATATAAAAGGCTTCCCACAGAAAGGATAAGTACCACCCAAATGGGTATCAAGAGAAAAGGAATTGAAATCATATGATAACAAAAGAATACTTGCCATTAATAAATCATAAAGATTGTGTCACACAAGTACATGTAAAAAATTAGGGCACACACCCCATATCATTAACATGCATGCATGTGAGATAAACATATCCCTAGAACAATATAAACACAAAGGTGGTCAAGTCTCACACACTTGAAACCTGATAGAGAAAGGAGTACTACCAATCTCCCAAATATATAAAACATGGGCCAAGAATCACACATCTTACCCTGCGTATGAGGTTCCTTTCTATCCCAAAAGAGCAGGAAATATCACATCTTCTCGGCAGGAAATAACACATCTGCCATAAAAACCAATGCAATTAAACTACTCTAGTGCTACTAAATCGCATAGCATGTTAAATGTCAAGGCAAGTAGAAAGTATAGTCAGAATATATAAATGAGTCACCACATAAGTGACCAACATATACATCCACCTCATAAGTGGGCAAAATACATCACATGTCATATTTTAGAGTTCCATCATGAACAAAGCATAAGATAAGAGTTCAAAAGAATATCCATGATCACATGATCTATATCAAATAAGGTAGTTTATACGAACCATGATTTTGAAAAGAAAAGACATTGTGTATAGGCTAATGTCCATAGGACAAAGAGAATGAATAAGCATAGGTGAATTGCTCAACATAGAAGAATAGGGGATACATCATACCTCAACTTCAAAGTCTAAATAGTCCAAGTCAGTCCTAGATCCAAGCCTAGGCCTTCAAAGAACCACTAGGGAAGGTGTATGTGTCTAATAAGTAAGGTTCCCAAGCTTAGAGAGGCTGGTTTCTCCAACAAAGCTCCTATCTCGAGCAAGAAGCACCTTCTCCACTTTAGAGGTGAAAAACCCTAACAAAAGAACATGGAGATGGGGTGTTTAAGGGCTCTAGGTGGGGTTTCACCATTGAAGACCAGGGTTCCGACATGGAGTAAGGTGTAAGGAAGACTAACAACATGAAAATAGGGAAGGAAATGAGGATACTTACTAGTTTTGGTCAAAATCACCAAGGAGGAGCTTAAGAAATCCTAAATAGAGAAATTTGGAACGCTAGGAGCCTTCTTCACTAAGGTAGGCACCTCCTTTTACCTTGGGACAGAACCTTCATGGAAAAAACATAGTAGGAATGATGATATAATCTATAGGGAAAGAAAGGAGAGCAGGAGTTTTTGAATTTGGAGTTGGGAAGGGGTAGATATGGCTATATAGAGAAAGAGGTCAAGTATGAGGTGTCTATGAGACTTTCCATGTGTCATGTATAAGGGTGTCCATGGATATGCAAGCCTTTATGGATAAGGAAGAAGTCAAGCATAAGGTGTCAAGTTACTTTCCATGTGTCTAATGCTAAGGGCGCCTATGGACATGCAAACTTTTATGGATAAGGAAGAGGTCAAGCATGAGGTGTCCATGGAGCTTTCCATGTGTCCTTAGCCTAGGGACTTCATGGCCATATATGCAAGAGGACAACTCATAGAGGCTTCTTGAATACCAAATGTCATTTTATTGACACTTATAGTCCACCCAACCAACCTCCAATCAAACAAATAACCCCATTGGTTGGTGGCTTCTAAAGATAAGCTCATTTATAAAGAGAGCAATCCCTAAAATGCCCTTGGAAAGAAACACCTTCAAACCAAGGTGCAAATAGGCGCCCAATGGTTAAAAAACTCGAGAATGGTAAGGAAATATATAAGGATTATTATTGATGTGACAATTTGCAAAGAAAACCTCCCAATTGGGTAAATTGCAGAAAAGTCCAGAATGTACCTAAAATTACATAAGTTTTCAACCTGCAAGAAAGAAGGATGCCGGAACCCAACTCAAGCTTTGGGGTTCAGGGTTAGCTTAGGGACGCATTTCATCTTTGGGTTGGTCCCCTTGGGCTTGTAAGGACAATAAGTAGATCAATAATGGTCATCACATTTGCAATGAGTACATACCATAGGGTTATTAGAGCAAGAAGACTCTCCATGGAAGATAGGAGGTTCCACACTCTTCTTCTTACCCTTGTTCTTGCTCTTGCTCTTACCTTTTGGAGAATTCCCATCATATCCCAAACCACTAGTACCAACTTGTTTGGTAGAGTGTTCTAGGATATCATTGAGGGATTTCTTACCCGTGAGGAACTTTTGCAAAGAAGATCTTAACTTGGCATTATCATCACTAAGATTAATGGAAGTAGTAGAAAGACTAGAAAGGTCATCTCTAGCATGCAATAGATCGGCCTCTAAACAGAGGACTTTAGTATGAAGAGAATTTTTTTATAAAGTTATGCTAGCAACTTCATTTCTTTGCAAAACAGGCCTAGAACATAAATCATTAATTTGAGCAAGCAACTTGGCATTTTCAGATTTAAGCAATACAATTTCTCTTTGATAATCATACACTTCATTTCTCCTAGCATCATCAATGAGTTTGAGTTCAACATTTTTAGTTTTAAGAACATCAAGCTCATCTAGGCACTTTTGGTTATCTATCTTAAGATTTTCAATATTTTTAAGATAAACACCATTTTCAACCTCTACACCATTGTATTGAAGTTCAAGGTCAAGAAATTTTCCTTGCAAAGAGTCAATGCTGTCAAGGAGCAGTTTTTCATTTTTGTCAAGAATCTCAATTTTAGCATAAAGATCATCAACTATCTTGCCTAACCTTTTCCTTTTAGATTTGCATTTAGTAAAGGATGATTGACATTCATTTAGCATATCAATGAGAGTTTCCTTAGATAGTTCATGCAAATTAACATTGCTTACCTCACTTACATCTTCACTAGTAGAGGCCATGAGAGCAAGGTGGCATTCTCCATCTTTGGAGCTTGAGGAGCTTGAGGAAGACTCCTCCCACGCTGCATGAGTTACATCTTTGGATCTTCTTTCTTTCTTTTCTTTCCTCTTGTACTTGCATTATATCTTGTACTCCTTGTCCTTCTTGTGGTTGCTCTTGTGATGGCTCTTCTTGGCCTTTGGGAAGTCACTCTTGTAATGGCCCTTTTGGCCACACTCATAGCATCTTGGAGTTGAAGAAGAAGGCTTCCCCTTGAAGTTCTTTCCCTTAGAGTAGTTTGCTTCATGCTCATTAGGGCCTTCATCTTCACTTTAGGAAGGGGTAGGATACTTTAGAGCTAATTGTTGTTGCCGCATCATTTCTTCAATTTCAGCTTTGAAGGTTGTGTCATTTATCTTCTTGGACTCCTTCTCTTCTCTTTTCTCTTCCTCTTCTTGCTTGTCAAGCCTATGGGATTGGAGGTTACCAACCAACTGCTCAGTTGACAACTCACTTAGCTTGTACACCTCTTCAATTGAAGTATCCTTGGGCTCCCATCTCTTAGGAAGAGATCTCAAGATCTTGGAGTTGATAGTGCCTCTATCCAACACACTCCCAAGAGCAGCTAATCCATTGATGATCACATTGAGCCTTGTGTACATATCAACAACTCATTCTTATCCATCTTGAAGTTTTCAAGAAGCCCACCAAGAATGTAGATCTTGGCTTCCTTGACTTGCTCCGTACCTTCATAGGTGACACATAGCTTGTTCTAGATTTCATGTGCAATGTCCTAAGAAGATATCCGGTTAAACTCGGATGGAGTGAGGGCTGCGTAGATCATGCTCACCGCCTTTGCATTGAGTTTGTTGGCTAAATTGACATTATGATAAATCCCTTTGTTTCGATGATGACAAACATTTCATTCTTGTGGTTTTAACGTGCTATTTGAGTATTTCAGGAACAAGCATATAAGGTGGTGGATAACAAAGACTTGGAAGAACAATTTGATAAAATCGCTTTATTTTCATGATTGTAATCAAATGTAAATGCTTGTACAAGTATATAATGTACAAGTAATTAGATATCATGTAAATCAAGCGTTTAGATCTTCCCTATCCACTCACAACACTTAGATAGGCCATTCCCCAAGATAGTATCACAATTGCACATTGATACACACACTTAGTAAATGAATACATTGAGTCAGTAATATTCTCGGTCGACAAATCGTCGATCGAGAAAATATCGTTCGACAAAAACTTCGATCGAGAAACTCTCGGTCGACAAAATCTTCGATCGAGAATAGACCCTACTAGCCGTTAGACCCAGCAGACAAGGTGGTTGGGAGTTGGAAATGAACGTTGTAAACACTTGCTCCAGGAAGTCCCTCGGTCGACAAATCTTCAACCGAGAAGGACTCTCGGTCGACAAATCTTCGACCGAGAAGAGTTATGTCTGCACTTTTTAGGGTCAATTAACTAGCCGTTGCAAATGCAATTAGTGGATACATAACGGCTAGTTGACCACTAAGAACCCCCTAGAAAGTGTCTAGAACGTCCTTAAGCACTTGTAGGTCATTTCTATAAATAGGACATGCCTTAGACACCTAAACTCACTCATATACACTTGTGCTATACTTGAGCTTACACTTGCAATTGGCAATCTGTTTTGAGAAATTGAGCAACACTTGCATTGGCTATTCTTCTCCTTGCTCCAATTTCATGTCATATAGGCTAGTATATCCTATCCACAAGCTATAACACTTCATATACATTGGTTAGGAGATCTACATGCTTGATATAGGCAAATCAAGCCTTGTGCTTCAAAGGTTAAGTGTAATTTCCTTTTTCTTTCTTGTTCCTTTTATTCTTTGTATTCTCCTTGCTACTCCTAGGGTTGGAGGCTGCAGATTGGAGAAGGTTCTTCTCGGTGGAGAAGGTGGACTTCGAGCTACTTCAAGAAGGCTATTGCAACGGGAAGCTACTTCAGGACAAAGGCTACTTCAAGGGGGAGCTTGAAGGTACTTCAAGAAGGCTGCTTCAAAGTTGGTGCAATTACTTCAAGGTGAAGGTTGCTCGAAGGGTTTAGGGAAAGAATTGTAATTTTATGTAAAGTCCTTGCGAGGTAATAAAATTAAATTCTTTCAAAATCCTGGTTGGGTAAGCAACCGGGTAGTGGACTGACTACCTTAGTATTTGCTAAGGTAGGAACCACTCTAAATCCTTGTCCCCTTGTCCAATATTTCTTGCGGTTGGTTGTTTGAGTTAAATAATTGTTAAATTAATTTTAAAACCCTATTCACCCCCCTCTAGTGGTTTTTTCAATTGGTATCAGAGCAGGCTTCAAGGAACCCTAACCAGGTCTTGAAGAATGAAGGGTGGTGGTGTCTACAACCGCAAGTAAAAGAAAAGAATGGACAAATCTTCAACAAGTTGTAGTTGGTGCTTAGGAACAAGCCACACAACAATTGGTTGCCCATGGAGGTCAAAGAAGGAAGATACACACAAAGAATGTCTTATTGCTACAATAAGTGAAGAAGAAGAAGAAGAAGAGGTAAGCCTTTTTGATTTATCTAAAGAAGAGCTAGTTGCTAGTCTTGAAGAGACACATAATAAATACATTGCGTACAAGAAGAAATTGAAGAAATCTAATAAAGCAAATGATGAGTTACATGCTAAGCTTATTGCTCTTACATCTGAAAATGAAGATCTTAAAAAGATCATTGAAAATCATAATATTAAGATAAAATCAATAGAGGCAGATTGCAACCTTCTTTCCCTAGAAAAGATTAACCTGCAAAGTCAAGTAAACGATCTTCAAAAACAACCCGTCTTATGTACACATCTAGATTATGATACTATAGTCAAAGAACGAGATTCTCTATTATCTAATCTAGATCAAGCAAAGCTAGATATCAATAAGAGAATGGATGAGATTGCTAAGTTACAACAAAAAGTTAGTAGTTTAAGTAATGATGGAATCCTTGATAAAGTATTGAATGATTCTTACCATCAAGTTGGAAGGAGAGGACTAGGTTACAAGCCTAAGGAAAAATCTTATCATAAACCTAGTTGGAGAAAGACACAAGCACATCAATCTATATATATACCTAAAGGCACAAATACATATATACCCAAGAACAACCTAGACCAAAATCATAGAAAGAGATATGAGGTTGATTCTATATGTTGTCATTACTGTTTGCGCCTTGGACACTATTCTTTTTCATGTCCTTATAAGAAAAAGGATGTCGAGCTAGTATGGGTTCCAAAACCCCCAAACTAAATGAGCAAAAATAAGTTGAGATATGACCAAGGACCTTATTTGCATATTTATATGTCTATCTCAACTTAACATAATGGGATAACAAATTAATTTAAGCATCTAAACATCTAACTTGGATATATATATAATTCTTTTAAACCTGCAAAAACAAAATTGTGCCTTACTCAAAGCTAAATTAATCTGGATATAATTAGTTGGGATTTGATCTAAATGTTCCTTTGATATTCATATATTCTATCTCAACTAAACTGAGTCTTCAGATTGCTTAATTGAATTGATAACCATTCATGATTTACTTACTGAAAACAGTTCTGAAATAGTACAGAACCTTTCTCGGTCGAGATTCTGTCGACCGAGAACAACTGTCGGTCGAGAAATGGTCGACCGATCAGGTTTCTGTTGTCAAGTCTGCAATAAATCTGCTGAATATGTTTTCAAGTAATCTATTTGCTGTCAATTTATTATTAATGACTGATTTTACATGCAAAACAAGAATAAATGTTGAAGATCATTCTTGAAACAAAATATTTTTTAAGATAAATATTATGAATATGAAAATCCTTAAACATATTGCAAAAGTAACATATGAAAACTGAAAAGTAACATATGAAGACTGATTGAAAAAGTTTATTAGGTATGATCAGTTATATAGCTTATCTTAAAATTAAAAACTTATGAACCTAAATGTAGATTATTTTGGTTTGTCCTCTAAATAGTTTAAAACTGAAAATCATGATTAGTTTAAAAGAAATTACTGTTTAATCATTATCCACATGGTTCTCCTAAAGTAATTCTTGGTCTATCCATATAAGAATCATGTGTTTTGATATAAATGATTATAATCATTAAAATTATTTGCTTCTACTGTTATATCAAAATCATTGTACCATGATCATTGTGTTTCAGTTTTACTTGGTTTGTCTAAAATAATCTTGATCTATATATACAAACCATAAATGGATGATCATTGTGATTCAACACATTACAAATATAGATGATGCTATCATTGAAAGTGCCATTTTGCATAACAGTAAAACTCTATGGCATAAATGCATCTTGACATAATAGATAATGATTTTTGTGAGAATGGCTTGAAATAAATGAATGATGATGCTATGACCAGCCAAACGGTGTCTCTTAGAACAAAAATATTAATGTTTTTATCTATTTGTTTGTTCTAAGAAATCAAAAGCAAAAATCTTGACTTTAAGATATTAATCTTGCCTTCAAGATATATGTTTCTAAAGAATCTTATGATTAATCTGAAAATAAGGGTACTAGAAGAAATGGGATTTGATATTTATGTACCCATAGAAAAGCTTATGAAACATCATTCACAATGAATGTAAAACATACATTTCAGAAAAATCAAGGTCAAAGACTTCACTATGATGTCCATATTAAGTCTTCATAATAGGTATCTCTTAATGTGCTTCAAATTGATATTTATTTAAAGCTATCTGCAGAAATTATACTTCGCATATGAATGTTTAAATTGAAAATCTGCAGAATTTGCCTCTTGGTTGAAATTAAATTTGACCAAGGGGCGTTATGGTCGAAGTCAAGGTCGACCTAAAATAAGCTTGACAAAATGCTTATTTGTACATCATTTTACTGCACTTAATCTTAGTATCTTGATTTAAAATGTGTTTAACATATTTCAAACATAATTTTAGTGCATAATTCTCATAAAAGGTCAACTTATTATGATCTAATATTGATTGTGACCTTAGAATCCTTAAATTATCTTGACTATAAGATTAAGGGGGAGCTCACACAAACTATCTTGATTATAAGATTAAGAAGCTTACAAAACTCTGTAAACATCATTTGAAGCTTGTTATGACCTTAGTATTTTTAATCTTGGTTATGAAAATAAAGGAATCTACAAATTTCATGAATGTGATATAATAGAATTATCTAAACAAATCAGAGCTTAACATCCCGTGCATTTGGTTAGAGACACTTTTCATGTACTCTAAGCTTAAAGGATTCTCATATCATTTTCAAGGCCTAACATCCCTTGTAAAATGGGTGAGAAATCAATACACATATGCCATAAAATTAAAAGAAACTCATATCATTTCAAGGCTTAACATCCTTTGCAAATGATTGAGAAACAAATTGTGGCTAAATTTGACAAAAATGGTTTACAATTATATTAATCCCTTAGTTTTTCAAACTGAATATCGTATTAAGGGGGAGCATCAAATTATGAAATTAAGGGGGAGAAATAAAAGTCATACTTAATATTTATCTTGGTTATCTTTTTGAAATGACAAATGGGGAGAAATAATATAAAATCACAAACATAAAATTAAAATGAGTTTCATAATATCTTGGCAAGTAGTCACTTGCAAAACCAAAGATGGCTACAAAGGTAAATTTCAGGTATGAAACTCACATGTTTTATATTTCCTTATTTTATATTTAGGAAATGTTTGTCATCTTCAAAAAGGGGGAGATTGTTGGCTAAATTGACATTATGATAAATCCCTTTGTTTCGATGATGACAAACATTTCATTCTTGTGGTTTTAACGTGCTATTTGAGTATTTCAGGAACAAGCATATAAGGTGGTGGATAACAAAGACTTGGAAGAACAATTTGATAAAATCACTTTATTTTCATGATTGTAATCAAATGTAAATGCTTGTACAAGTATATAATGTACAAGTAATTAGATATCATGTAAATCAAGCGTTTAGATCTTCCCTATCCACTCACAACACTTAGATAGGACATTCCCCAAGATAGTATCACAATTGCACATTGATACACACACTTAGTAAATGAATACATTGAGTCAGTAATATTCTCGGTCGACAAATCGTCGATCGAGAAAATATCGGTCGACAAAAACTTCGACCGAGAAACTCTCGGTCGACAAAATCTTCGATCGAGAATAGACCCTACTAGCCGTTAGACCCAGCAGACAAGGTGGTTGGGAGTTGGAAATGAACGTTGTAAATACTTGCTCCAGGAAGTCCCTCGATCGACAAATCTTTGACCGAGAAGGACTCTCGGTCGACAAATCTTCGACCGAGAAGAGTTCTGTCTGCACTTTTTAGGGTCAATTAACTAGCCGTTGCAAATGCAATTAGTGGATACATAACGGCTAGTTGACCACTAAGAACCCCCTAGAAAGTGTCTAGAACGTCCTTAAGCACTTGTAGGTCATTCCTATAAATAGGACATGCCTTAGACACCTAAACTCACTCATATACACTTGTGCTATACTTGAGCTTACACTTGCAATTGGCAATCTGTTTTGAGAAATTGAGCAACACTTGCATTGGCTATTCTTCTCCTTGCTCCAATTTCGTGTCCTATAGGCTAGTATCTCCTATCCACAAGCTATAACACTTCCATATACATTGGTTAGGAAATCTACACGCTTGATATAGGCAAATCAAGCCTTGTGCTTCAAAGGTTAAGTGTAATTTCCTTTTTCTTTCTTGTTCCTTTTATTCTTTGTATTCTCCTTGCTACTCCTAGGGTTGGAGGCTGTGGATTGGAGAAGGTTCTTCTCGGTGGAGAAGGTGGACTTCGAGCTACTTCAAGAAGGCTATTGCAACGGGAAGCTACTTCAGGAGAAAGACTACTTCAAGGGGGAGCTTGAAGTTACTTCAAGAAGGCTGCTTCAAAGTTGGTGCAATTACTTCAAGGTGAAGGTTGCTCGAAGGGTTTAGGGAAAGAATTGTAATATTATGTAAAGTCCTTGTGAGGTAATAAAATTAAATTCTTTCAAAATCCCGGTTGGGTAAGCAACCGGGTAGTGGACTGACTACCTTAGTATTTGCTAAGGTAGGAACCACTCTAAATCCTTGTCCCCTTGTCCAATATTTCTTGTGGTTGGCTGTTTGAGTTAAATAATTGTTAAATTAATTTTAAAACCCTATTCACCCCCCCTCTAGTGGTTTTTTCAGAGTTGAGCTTGCTTCATTTGTGCTTCAGTCCAAGTGGATATTTCCCCCTTTGGTTCTTCATACTTGAGGTGCACCACTTTCCACATCTCATAGCTCACACCTTGAAGGTATAACTACATTCTTCTCTTCCAATATAGGAAGTTGGTGCCGTCGAAGATCGGAGGTGGCATGGAGAAGTTCCCTTCTAGATTGAGGGATCCAAGAGACAAATCGCCCATCTTCTCTTACTTGTTGAAGTAGCTTGGAGAAGACCTGCTCTGATACCACTTGTTGGATCAATGGGCTCTAGAGGGGGGGGGGGTGAATAGAGCTTCATAAATCTCACAAGACAGATTAGACCACCAAATTATATTAATTGTAGAAACTTAAACAAGCAGCAATTTGAAGTCTTAATCTAACATGCACAACAAGGATGAGAGACAAGGAAGAGCAAACACTTGGACATGTGGTTTAGAGTGGTTCCATGTCCTAAACTTAGGAGCAATGTCACTCCACTACCTAGAGTGGGTTAGTCTCTAGGATTTGCAATCTTGGTACTCTTATATTCCACAATAAGATTACAAGACACAACAACCACACATCCAAGGGCTTAGTACCTCAAGCAAAGATCTTCAACCTGTAGAAGGATCTTACCCACTTGAACCATGGAGTCTTCACCCATCAACATGGACTTACCCACTCCTCTCTTCAAGTCTTCTGCCTTCAAGGGATTACATATCTTCCTTGAGCGTCACCTTGTACATCTCCTTCACTTGGAGATCTTGATCACCTATCTCCATCACTTAGAGACCTAGAGCACCTTGTTTTCTTCAACCTTGAAGAACAACAACTCCTTCTCCTTCACTCGGAGAAGATCTTCAGCCTTTATCTTCAAAAGAATGGAGGTAGGAAGATAGAGGAGGAGAGATTTACATCAATACATGGAGTATCTCTCTTACACAGGAACCTATCTCACTCATACTCACAAATTTGACTTGAAGGTAGAGAGAGAAAGGGGCTCAGAGGGTTAGAACACTGTCAACTATGCTAGCACCAAGTTTGCAATGAATGAGCAGCCTTGGAATGAACTCCAAGATGATCTATTTATAGTTGAGGGTGCCCCTTTAAGTTGTGGGACACTTAGATACGAAAATAGTCATTTTTTGTTCAAAGAAATGACTCTATTTTCACTCAAAACACTCACCAATGGTCACATCATTTTTTTCTACAATTTCCATACAGTGCATTCAGTCGAGTTTCAATAAAGTTAAATCGACCGATCAAGTAAACGACAAGGCTGGTATTCAAATGATCGGTCGAGTTTGTCCTGACAAAACTCGACTGACCATTTAAAATCGAAATGGTCAAGTACTCGATCAGTCGAGTTCTGTGTAAACACAACTTGACCGATGCAATCTTCAGAAAAATGATCAAGATGGATCGATCGAGTTTGTCCTGGGGAAAACTCGACCGATTGACAACCTGATGTCAATTTTTGAAAGTGCATCTAAAGTGATCTAACATTGGTGTTTTATGTCCCAATAATTTTTCTCATCTAAGTTACAATTCAATTCATCATTACAAGTTATTACATAGATATTTGTATAGAAATCCCAAATTGCACACATGTAGCTATTTGACTTGAACTTGAGCCATTCTAGGGCTTTTGATTTTGGATCCTTTTCATGTACCTAATGTCTGAAAACAATCTTTAACACACATATTAGATACATATGAATGGAATGGTTAAGTCATTATCAAAATATGGACAATGTATAACCTCTAGGTCAACACTTCTAATCGACTTCCTCACAGACATTTTATTTAAACTAAATAGTCGCTTGTAGTCAAGGCATTAATTTTTTGGGTTGTGTATTGACGAAGTAATTTCTAGATTACCTTTTTTGAGTCAATTATTTGAAGATTATCTTGGAAAAACCATGAATCTAATGTACTTCCTCGTGCATTTTTTGTAGAGACAACAACAATATTCTCATCAACATTATTTAATTTTCAGGAATTACTAAATTTTGAATATATTGGTTTTTGGAGTTACTTTTTTTAGTCAATTGGATAGATTATTGTCTGATCTAAATTTAGTACTACTACTAATCTAAGTTTATGAAGTTAAAATGGGACATTTACTACTTCTATTTAAAAGAGAATTCCAGAATTAAAGGGCATTTTCCGCACTATGTGTCACAGAACCATTTATTACCCAAATCCTAACTCCAAATGACTATAAAGTCAATGGTGATAGGACCTAAGTGTCCGTACTTAGCATGTGATTATTAAAGAGTGAATGCGGAAGCATAAAAGCTTAGCATACAAGAACAGATAACAAGATAAAATCATCAACCATAATCTCAACATTCAACAAGTAATATTAAGCAACATTATTTTATTACAAGATTACAATTACATATTTAAGAGTACAACTTATACAAGTCAACTCATGTACACTAGCTAGGATCTTACAACAAGTACACCTAACATAGCTCACCAATCCCATCAACTTATAACCATCTTTGAACCTATAAAATATGTGAAACAAGCGGGTCAACACACAAGGTGTTGAGTATAAGGTTGAAAAATACATATACATAAGTTTTGCATAATTTGAAAAGATTTATATAAGTAAATGAACAAGAATAAAAGAGTTAATTACTTAGCAAAGTGAGAACCCATCTTTTAGTCAATTTACTCAAGTTATATCAACAATATTGTATATCATAAGGCCTTTGACCAGCTTCCCATTGGAAGGGTCTGTGAGGGTGCTCAAGATTAGCTAACCCTATTTGTAAGAGACCTCAATGCCATCACCAGAAGCTAACCCTTGTATCAATGAGGTTCGCCCTATCTTGACAACTCAAGTAAGACATCCAACCTTGTGTCCTTACCCCGCGACTACAGGTAGGTGCACAAGGTTTGTCTAATGGAGATACATATTATGTGTTCAAGTTAGAAAACAACGATAATGAGACAAACATCAAGTACAATGTTAGAATACTACATGACAATATTTAAGCAAGTAAACAAGTAT
The DNA here is from genome assembly GCA_963693085.1 of Alisma plantago-aquatica. NCBI lineage: Eukaryota > Viridiplantae > Streptophyta > Magnoliopsida > Alismatales > Alismataceae > Alisma > Alisma plantago-aquatica. The sequence continues at coordinate 1,289,794,764 of OY856412.1, read as the reverse complement.
ACATATGTATCACATTTCAAGCAAGAAAGCCATAGTCATATAATTATTAAAGTCCATACCTGATATGAGGTATCTTCCCTTATCCTTGACCATCTAGATCATAGCCATCACCTGATTAAGAACATGATCACATGCATGCATTAGATTCTCATCACTAACCCTAGATAACTCCATTTTATGGTTAGTTGGTTCTTTAGGACATTCCCATCATTTCTTAACATATTATATCAATTAATCCTAATGTTAGATATGTGTAAAAATTAGGATATCATGTCACATAAGGGGACATCATCATATAACACACATTAGTTGCATCATTATGATATCATAAATCATGTACAATCTTTCATATATGAAAAATAGGTTTATATTGAATCTTACATGATTCCTTGATTAATGACATATTTATAGTACATCATTTAGGTTTTTTATGTCCAACACTTAGGGTTTGATCTTTCTTAGCGCCAAAATGATCATAAATACATTTGACATTTTTCTAGTGATTGAGAGATAGTTATAAGCATCTAGTTTAATTTCCATAATTTTCTAATCATTTATCTACTTTCTAGCATTTAAACATGGTTTAAAGATACTTATTGCATTTTTAAGCAAAAGAGGCCAAAAAGTCAATATTATTAAAAAAAAAGTTCATAATTGTGTTCCAAACACCATTGAGGTTCTAACATAATTAAAGGATAATTTATATTAATCATATGATATTTATATCATTTGAAATAGTCTTAAGAATTTATTGCCATATAAGATCAAAATCATGTATAAAGAGTATCAAAAGGCATTTCTAAGTTTTCTATTTAAAAGTAGGCATTTTTGTGAATCCATCGGCATATTTTGGGCATTTTTCGATTAAGGGAGCTATTTTTTTATGTATTTTCTAAGATACTGATATTTGTGATTTTTGAGTGCTACCTTTTCTTTATTTCATCCATTTGGGCTGAGAAGAGTTGGCCTGGCCCAACAGATCTTGCATCTGGTCAACCCGGACTCCCTCTGGATGGGTCGCGTGATCTATGAACAGCAAGGCCCGCTTGACCCGCTCGCTGTCCTCCTTTCACGGTCTCAGCGCAGCCCCAACTCCAACGCGAGTCGTCTGTGGGGCTCTGCTCTCCACAACAAGCCCGACGCCACGGCTCAGACCTCCGGCAAGGGATCAGGCAATGTTGAGGTCTTCTCATCGCGTTTACATCATGTTGTTATCTTCCTCGGACCCTTAGGTACGCCGGCGGTGCTCTGTTCAGGGAAAAGGGGGCGACGCTGTGGATCAGCGAGCTCACCACCAAGGCGTCATCGCCGGGATGGAGAAAGGGGGTTCTCCACCCTCAACGCCAACTCCCTACAGCCTAAAAGCACCATCTCCATCAAAGGGACTCAGATCCATCTCAAAGGGGCGCCTCTGAGATCGAGAGCATTGCCCCCGACATTGCGGCCCCTCCATGGAAGTTCCTTCTTGCTCCAATCTCGTATTTCCTCCTTCCTTCCACTGATGTGCTTAGTCTAAGAAGCGCCATGCCCCACAGATTACGAGAACCCTACTAATGAGGGTATTGGGGTGGCTCGAGGTAGCAGGAGCACCACCACATGTGCTAGCAAAACTAAAAACCCCACAGCTGTTGCACAAGGAAAAGGGGTGGTGTTGGGAGTGATATTCTTGATCTCCTATCCACTGAAGTCGTGGCAAAGGTCAAGCTAGTAAGGACCATCTACAAGGTTGGTGAGAGAGATCACTATCAACCATCTATTTTGTTGGGACGCCAGGCTTCCAGGAAAAGAAAGAGCTGGTTTCAGTTTAAGGCATTGGGGCTTTCCACAAACCAAAAGTAACAAGTCATTCTATAGTCAGGATTCCATGCTTAGACAAACAGAAAAAGAGTGGGCTATGCATTAGTTAAAGTGTCTACAAACGTGTAGGGTGATGGCAATCGATGTTTGAGAGAAGCTGCATTCTTGACTTTGAGTCCCCGAGTAGGAGGAGGTTGAAAAAGATGTCCATACTGTCATGATGTGCAATAGTTGATATGATTGATCCAAAATGCACGCATGATGTGTTGTATATCACTAAAGAAAAAATAAAAGGCATTTGCATAAACCTTAAATTAAGATCACTTAATCATCAAATCTTAATCATATAGGTTCAAGAACACTTCTTGTGACCCTAAAGCACACATGGTCCATTAATAGGTTATTTAGATTCAATTGACTAATTGACTTCATAAAATTCCAAAATCAAGGTCATCACACTATGCCCCACCCTCCCTCCATCAATGCTTGTCTTGCTTATAGCCGAAGAGATTGGGTTTAATATGACGAGGTGTGAGGGAAAGTGTTGTTGCAGTTCATGTTTATGGTTTGCACACAGGGAGGACCGATTAGGAAGATGATAGGTTTTGAGTTGGGGGCTCTGACGAGTTGGTGTTGTTGGCTATGTCGATGGCGGGATTGGAAGTGAGGATGAGGTGAATATGTTTGCCTAAATTACCATTTCTATGTCTTTCTTAGAACTAGTTGTAGATGTTCCAAGCGGTAGATCAAGGATGAGGAAATGGAACAGTTAGGGTACCTTTGAGCCTTGGTTTGGTAGGGAGTCTACTGTCGTCGCTCCTACTGGTGTGACATGAGAAATGAGTGAAAGGGTAGAGTTAGGAGGAGGTATCAGATGTGTGTTTACTACACATATTAATCGGAAGTGCACATATCAAAGTAATATAGCCAAAAGAGGCTCGAATATGAACACAGGGAAACATGAATCCCAAGACTAGTGCTAACTATAACTCGATTAGCTAGACCTAATAAAATATTGATTGATTGATTAATTGACTGACTGTAAGAATTAAAACTAAATTACTGAGGTTGTGATCACAAATGGAATGGATTAGCTAAAAATACAGTTTCACCACGGTTTATACAACAATTAACATTGTTTATCGATATTTAATTCTCCTTACCCTGGACCAAGGGGTCTGTACCAAGGATTACATACTCTCACAATGTAATTCACTGCCTAATCTAATACAAATCCCACTCTCCTAGAGATTTAATTATTAGTTAGGTGCTTTATTGATACCTCTGAGCTATATCCTTCATAGTCATAAGCCTTCTCTCGAAGAGCGGTCTAGGCAATATAAATCTACAACCTATCCGACCCTTAATCCCTCTCTCAAAGAAATTAATGGTCTAAGAAATCACCTATGGTGATCAAGAATAGATAACTCATGAAGCAATCATAGTTATGTCCAGAAATTAGGGAAACATAACTATTAAGTCATAAATGTCAATTACAATACATAACCAGGCTACTCTCATATCCTAAGGAGTTAGGGGATTAGTATTGCATGATTTTAGTTTCCATACAAATAGATAGAGAAGAAAAAGATGAGGAAAACATCAAAGAAACAATGAAAATCCCTAGAGGAGATGTTCCAAATTTTCCCCTATGACAAACATGGTGATTTGCTATCTTTCAGCTGCAAATATGTCCACTGGAAGTGCTCGAATCGCCCAGAACGTAGCTTTCTCCTCTCCTTTCTCTTCTCACAGATCTCCTCTATCATGCAATAGGCTCTCACATTGTTGTTAGGTCTGGCCGAAATCCTTCCTAGTCATAGGATTGACTTAGGGTGCATTAAGTTGTTCCCGTTGGATTAATCACAGTCTTTAATCTCGTCTAATTCTGACAAGTCAGTACCACTGATAGGATGTCAGTGACACCAAGCCCTTTTCTGGATCATGACTCTTTGTTAAGTGTAAGTACTACCGACTGAGGCATCTATAGCACCGAGTTTCTCCCTAAAATATCCTAACGATTTTCCACATACAAGTCGATACCACCAACTGGATGTCAGTGGCACCGAAAGACTTCTAATGAGTTACTATTGACCTGTCGGTAGCACCAACTCTAGTGTCTGTACCATCGAGTTTCTTTGATTCCTCCCTGTTCTTTTCTTCAATTATCGGTACCACTGATGAGGTTTTCGATGGCACCAAGTTGATCCATGACTTGTCAATTTGCCTGAAATTCAACCAAAAAGAACATAAGTTTCAAAAATAATGATAAATCAATATGAAGCAGTACAAATAGAAAATATTTGATGCAAATGTATGCCACAAGCTAATAATGATAAACCATGCAAAAATAACATCAAAATGAGAAAAAGTGCATAAAATACATAAAATAGCTTGTGAAAAGCGACTAATATTTAGTGCATCACAATCCCCTAAATTTAAATGTTTCTCATCCTCGAGTAATACTACCCTCAGATGTGTTTGAGACATGTCAGCAACATGACAATTAATACAAACTTCATTTCTCAACTACCCCCACCTGGCGGTCCCAAACCGGCCCTTACCAACCACTGAACAAATAACTACTCTTTAAGTGACTAGAAATATTCAATAAGGATGTCTACCCTTAGATTAGTGAAACACTATCACTAGAGCAATTCATATCATAGTCAATCAAGCATTCACTTGGTGCATCATGTGATTCCCTATCTACATTTATCTTTTCCTAATTACCAAACTAATTGGAAGCAGTTCTCCTTATAATGAATGAGGAGATCAATCATACGTGTGGCCTACTAATAAGAGCAATAGTGGAATGAAGTAGGTGGCTTATGAAGAAGCATAAGTAACTTTGAATCATTTATGCACAAACAAACATGATGAACCTACAACATGGGGGTAATATGGAATGCATGAATCTGAATGCCTATTATTATGGTAGGAATGATGCATGAATTGAGAGTCTCACCTGATTGATGAAAGTGAAACAAAATAATACATCATGTATCTATTTTCATCTCTTTTTGAAGTAAGATTCAAAACTAAGTTCAGGGCATCCTTTTCAACCTCTTTATTTGATAACTTTTTTTTTTGCTCTTTTTTTCATTGGGCCACTATTTAGCATGATTGAAGAGTATGCTCAGGCTACACTATAACATCTTATTCAAATATTTTCATTTTCCTTTTGAGGGGTATGGATGTATATCCCTGCACTTCATTTTTAGAAGAAAAAAACATGGGTACATGATGTAAGAATGTATGGTGCAAAAGATATGCAATCTACATGGAATTGTTATGCAACTAACAAAGACGCAAATAAATATGCTTTTATTTTCATGTTTTGTAACTAATCCAATAAGAGAAAACTAAATATTATGTCACCTATTATGTTATTCTATGAAATCAAGACAAAACAATTCGGGTTACTTGATCATCTTAAGGTGGTGGATAAAATGTATGAAAAGCGTATGGAATTGCAAGATTAAGAGACAATGCCTTTCTTAAACTATGATATGTCCCTCTCCTATTGACATGTGTAACCTTAGGATTTCTTCTAAACTTCCATTTAAGGTCTCATTAATTGTTGGGTCAGTCAAGGATCAAAACCCATTGTCATCCACAATTCATTGATAATTAAGACTTCAATTCATATCAGATGTCCTTAAGCTGGGTTGCCCATACACTTCCTCTAGGTGATGTTGCCTTTAGAGTATGCAACTAAGCCTTCACATATATGAAAATGTTATTCAGTCTTATTTTTTCTATTCAAATTTCATTGCAAAGACACAGAAGAACACAATCTATGATGAAAAAGGAAGAAATCATTCTAATAATGCTCCATGATTACACTAGGTAGATGTAGATCCTACAAACTCAAAATGATAAAACTAAAAAGAAAATAAAGATAGAGTTGTTCCAGCACCCCCTTAAGATTGAACTAGACTATGTCCTCATAGTGAAAATCCAATCAAGAGGTGGAACATTGGTGCTCTGTTAGAATAGTGGTGGTGGCATGTTTGGATCTCGTGGGTAGAAGGTGACAGTAAAAGTAGGTGGCTAATGTGGCATCTCTAGAGGTTGTGGGTAGTTTCCAAACTGTCCCTGACTCCAGTAATGATCATAGAACAAACGTTGATAGTTCTCAATCTACTGCAAGTGAGTATGCATGTTCTCTTGGTTGGCCAGGAGAAGACACTCATTATCATAGATGACCTTTTGTTGCTTTAGAAGCTTCCCCTGAACGTTGTAGATTTTTCCCAATGTGGTTGATTTTTATTGTTGCCCTTATTGAATTTACTGTAGCATCCTAAACATACCTACAATAGAGTATGGGTCTTCTTGTTGAGAAGGTGGTGGAGTAGAGGAGCTTGAAGCTCCATGTCTCTACGAAGACTTGTACATGACCCGCCATTGTGTGAATTGCATGGTTGCCTCTTCCTCTTCTTTGATGTCTTCATCTTGCTCCTTCTTAGCATTATCTTGTTCCTCCTCTTCCTCCTCTACATCCTCTAATGGCCACCTCATGTGTCCAACCTCTCATAGGTTGAAGATGGCTCAGGAATAGCCCTTTCCCGCCATTGGTCATCGATCGTGCAACAAGCATACACCTACCATGATATTCATTGATGAGGTGTGCCTTCTTGAAGTGCTTGAAATCTAACTTTGAGTACTTCCTTAAGGGGTTGGAGGTGGAGAGGTCCAGGTTCAGGTGCATTGCTATTGGTGTGATAAGCCCTCCAAAGTGGATTGGGGGCTTCCTTTACACTCGATGCTTGACCTCCAACATGTGTTGTAGAAAGAAAGAGCCAAGGTCGACCTTCCTGTAAAGACAAGAATACCCAAAGGATGTAAATTTCAACCTATTGCACCTTCCCCTACCCTTATGTAGACCTGGAAAAGATGGTGTTGGTGAGGTAGCGGTGCAAAAACTGAGCAAATGGATGCTTGATGTCCGTGATGGAGTTCTTGTTCCAGTTGACTTTCATTCCATGTGGCAAGTCCGTCAAGAGCCTCCATGCCCACGAGTAGTCGAAGTTTCCAGTGGTGTAGCGTATGTCCCCAATTGACCACCCATATATGGCATTGAATTCCACTAATGTGAAGTAGTAGGCAGTGTTGTAGAGGTAGAAACGCACCCAGCCGTCCTCCCAACCTTCCCCATGATTAGGGATGCAGAAGACCTCCAAAGATGCTAGGAACTCACAAACGATCTCCTAGTAAGTAGGACAATCACCAAAGAGGGGTTGATCGACCACCATGCCCTGATCAGCATGACCTGTTGGAGTCCTTCGGTGAAGCCTCTTGTGGATATGAAGGCATGATCACCATACTGTGTGGGTAGCATATCCCTCTTCATTGGGTTGGTGTAGATCTTCCTCTAGTCATCGTTGACGTGAGCCATGCGTGTCAGCTTGGGCACCATTGTGTTGGCTCCTGTCACTAATGAAGCTGACCTCTTTGTCACCATCGGTCGTTGATAACACCAAATTTTGTGATGATTTTGGCCCTTATTTCGGTGTCAAAACTGCCCTTTTAAACTGTTTTCCTCTCCTTTTTGTCATGTTTTTGAATAAACAAGCCGCGCTACGCTCTTAACTCAATTTTATCATCTTTTGTAGGGTTTTCCCTTATTTTTCCACTCTTTTATCAGAAAAAGGCCACCCCGGCCCATAAACGCGTTCCACCTGCATCGGCCTTCTCACCAACCAGCTGGCCGATACGCTCGCTGCCCGACACAGGGCAGCACGATACGCTACCGCGCAACACAGGGATGTTGCGCAAAAAAGAGCGGACGAGCGATATGCCTTTTACCCGATTGGGAGCCATATGTCGCCACGACTGCTGATGCATATCGGGCGATACAAGCCACCCACCGGCGAGCACCACTCGTCACGATGACCGACACGCTTACAGCCCAACATCCTTGTGTCGGGCGACACACATATCAGGCATCCCTGAATCCGCGATGGTGGAGCTGAGCTGGTAGGGCCAACAGAGGATACGTGGCGTCCGGAGCACCGTAACTTCCCCCAACTGCTGCCTATAAATAGCAGCTACATGACTCCGATGGGACAGTTCGGGACCTCACAAAATCCAACTTGGGAAAGCATCTGGAGCTAGCGTGTCGTGACTCAAGGTGTACCAGGCGATACTAGGTGATCACTTCCCCAACCCGAGAGGGAGGGAATGGTTCACTTAGGATCGGTCCCAGGCACTACTGCAGACCAATGTCGGCCAACAAGGACACCCGATATGAGTACTCGATACCCTCAGTGAAACTCTGGCCCAACACGATACCAAGCCCGATACGCATCACTAGTTACGGCGGGTCGCCCGAGAGGGTGCCGCCCGACACAATCGTATCGGGCATGAGCGCCCTGCATGATACGTTTGCCCGTCAAGAGTGTGTCACCCGAGAGGGTGTGCCGCCCAACAAGGGTGTATCGGGCAAGGCTCCCGCCCAGTATTGGGCTGGAGGAATCTAGGGGATCTGTTACTGCTTGTCGCCCTTCTAAATCAAGAAGGTGGCATTTATCTTTACTTATTTCCGTCATTTAATTTCTTTACTTATGCAATGTAACCATACCCTTTTATGTTAACGGAATTAGAAGAGTTTAATTATCTGTTGCTTTATGTTTGGTCCCTTTTGTTGGATGATTGCTTGTTTAGCATCCGAACTGTAGCTTGTACGTTTGGATCATGTTTCGACTAGCTACCGTTTCGTGTTTCCTGTTGCAACAACCTTGAGAGAGGTGTTGTGGCTCTAGTGTTTGGTCTGATACGGGAGTACGAGAGTGCTTCAGCTCGGAGTTGCTTTAGTGACCTTTCCACTCTAATCAAAGACCAACTTCCTCGAGAGAGGTGTTGATGCTTAGTTAGAGGTACCCGCTTCGAGAGAAGGGGTGCAGGATGTTTTTGCTGCCACTTGTTTTACCATAGCTTTTTCCTTCGTTCCTTGCTAAAACCAATAGTCTTATTCTTTCTGTTTCCGTTGCACGAAAACCCTAAAAACTGATAAACCCTTAAAACCTTAATTTTTCCTTATAACTCCAGTTAGAGATAGTCTTCTTTTATTTTATCGACCTTAGCCTGTTGTTCCCTTTGGGGAACTTTATCCTCACCTTGCCTTTACCGGAGTGTAATGTGTTGATTCCGAGTTCTTAACACTACCACCCTTGTCCCTGTGGTTCGACCCCGATCGCTACTTCGGACCCCGTCATCGTTGCGGGGGCCTAAGAGTCGGGTAATTTAAAAGTCCGACTACTTCAAATCCGCTCCTTTTGGAGACGCGATTTAGGCCGGTCAGCTTTTTGGCGCCATTGTCGGGGACAAGGCAAAATGGTACTGATAACGAACCTGAATCCACTAACTACACTCCCGTGCCTCAAGCATAGTAATGAATTTGACAACACTATCTTTTGATCTTCTAACCTAAAAAGAGTATAGAGTAGTTTGTCTTATTAATACAAGTTTTCTAACTTGATTATGCGTTCTATTCAGGTACTCAGGAAGGAAGCTCTCATCTCATCTGAGCACCAACATCACTAGACATGCCACCTCACATTGAACCACCTTTTTCAGAGGGTGAGCAAAACGTGAGAGTTGGACCTGACCCACCTCCGCCTGAAGACAATGACCGTTATGACAGAAACGACAACCATCAATATGAAGATCCTAGAACAGAGCAATTCGAGGATGACCATCGCCATGAGAGACGTCGTCATACCCGAAGGCGCAGACAAAATCAACATAACCAGGACCATAACTAGGAAGTCAGTGATAGTGAAGACTCTAACGAAGAAGAAAAGACTTTCAGAGAGTTGGCTGCTACGAAGGCCAACAACTCAAGGTGTCATGTTATCATCCCGAGGTTCAACGCAACCAACTTCGAGCTAAAACCATCCATCATCTCTATGATCTAGAACAAGAGCTTTAGAGGGAGTTTGAAGAATGATAATCCCTATCACCATTTAGATGCTTTTAAAAACATCTATGACACCATTAAGATGCGGGGAGTCCCACAGGAGGTGATTTATTGTAAGGGTTTCATCTTTTCTTTGGAAGATAAGGCTCTATCCTGGTATCTGGGGCTGCCACACCAAGCTCTTAATGGATGGAGTGCGCTGGTGGATGCCTTTGTAAACAAGTTTTATCCTACCGAAAAGATTTTCCAGAATAGACAGATGATCACGTCATTCATGCAAAAGCTGAACGAGAATCTCCATGATGCCTGGGAACGATATCAAGAATATCAGAGGGACTGCCCTCATAACAACTATAAGAAAGGTTTCTTGATAACTACCTTCTACAACGGTCTAACCCCTAAAGAAAGGGTTTCGCTGAATGCAGCCGCAGGCAGTGACTTTCTAGGGAAGAAGCCTAGCAGATCCGAAAAGATCATCAAGAACATGGCCGAGTTGCAAGCTGGCACGGACTACGATAGATCAGACAGGGGACATGATAAGAAGGCTAGTGAAGGACCTTCATTTGAATCCAAGGCTCTGGAATATATCACCTCTCAGATCTAGAGGATAGCCACTGATGCTAAATAGCTGAAAGAATCAAGTGGAAAGGGGAAGAAACAAGTCAAAAAGGTCATGAAATGTGTCACCTGTGGAGAAGGTGGACACGGGGTAGATAGTATCTACACCCGACCTGACGAGTCGACTGAAAGTGAATCCGAGGCTGAGGAGACTGAGAACGTCTCTTTTGTTAATTTTAAAAGACCAGACCATCATGGTTTTAGTTATGGAAACAAAGATGCAGCTGAAAACTCGCATCAGCTACATAACCCCAACAAGCAACCCCAAGTTTTCGAGAAAAGGGGAGGACAGGGTCAGTTCACCAGAACCACTTCTTTCCAGTCAAACAAGGCAAATTTCTAGGGACAAGGCAAGTATCAAGGTCGCCAAACGATGAACACTAGTCAAGGTCAAAGTCAAGCCAAGGAGCAAGTTCAAGACAAGGTTTCTAACCAACCAAACTTGGTTGGTCAGTTATTCAATTTTGTAAAAAAATAAGATACCATCAATAACCAGCTGGCGCAGAGTGCGCTTTCAAATTCAAGAGTTCTGAACACGATGCAGGTCCAGATGGCAGACATGCAGACACATCAACGCCAAATTGATCAACAGTTAGCCCAGATGGCCGAATCAATAAAAAATCCCTCGGGTAAGATACCCTCCAACACCGAATCGGCCAAAATGACAGGGCTATGATTCAAGAAGGACGGAGATCAATTTGCAAGATATGCAAGCTGTTGAAGGCGAAAAGTGAAGGACCAGGAGCTGTCAAGATGGCGACGCATACCACAACACTCCTTGGGAGGCAGCCCGAGCTTTTACTTTTCCTAGCATAGGATGTTATTTACTTTCTTGCAAGAGAAACACAATGAACATTTGTATTGTAATAAGGCCCGAGTCAGTGCATGCGCCACGTGCGCTGACTCTTCTATTTTATGGGCCACCGCTCTATTTTATGAAGCATTGATGAGTAATACTATCTGAGGTCGGGATCTTTACCTTAGGCCAATGATGTTTTACCCATCAATTGCCTTTTCTTTTGCTTTGTTTTTAAGTTTTTCATCTAGAATTTTGTTTTGAAGACCATGTATCGGGCAAGTATACCCTTCTGACCGTATTGGGCAGCAACTCAGCCGGCGCGCAGAATGCACTCGTATCGGGCGACAGTTATCGGGCATCACATAAGCCGTGTCAGACGACACGCTCGAGCAGCGAGCACCCGTATCGAGCAAGATGAGTAATTACCCTTGATTAAATGGATAAGACTGCTCGTCTCAGGATGATTTGTTCCAACGGCCAACACGCGTCCCGGATTTACCCGTTTTACCCCCGGTTGGGACTGCTATAAATAGTACAGAGGTTTAACCGTGTCGGCCACTGACATTTACTCTACAGCTACTCCCGTATCGTGCGGTAACTTCTCTCGTTGCTCCCGTGTCGCACAAACTTAACTTCTGCTCTCGTGTCGCGCAAGATAACTTCATATAGCAAAGGTATATCCCAACAGTCATATCGTTTGGCTTACCTGACATGACCCTAATGTCATGCACTTTCATATCAGACTAAGAGCTTTAGTTGATTTTTCTTCGTATCGCCCAACACGGGTATCGCGCGACACATCTTTAACGCGCTTGCCCAAAACCCCTTATCGGGCAGTTACCGTGGTGCCTCGTTTGTTCTCGTGTCGGGCGACACATTTTTCTATCGGTAAGACCTATCGGGCACCTTGTTTCACGTGGCCATATCGCCCGACACACCTTGTCGGGCAATAGCTATGACACGCAACTTTTCTCCATATCGTCCAAGTTTTGCATCGCCTAGATTTTCTCTCGACGGACGACACAATATCTCATATCGGGCATGAGTTTGAACCCTTCGTACCGCCCTTCACGAGCGTATCGGGCAAACGTCGTATCGCCCAGTGTTGAAGCCCGATACGGTGGTGTTGGGCAGCTTTCGTATTGGGCCGATTTTCATCGTACGATTAGTTTTTCTCTTAAAATGCCGGTATCGATTTCTAGTTTTGCCTACCTAATATCGGAACATTTAAATGATCAATGAGCTTGTTTAATGATAACAGATATGGCCCATACAAAGCAAACTGTCGTTCGAGTTGACGAACACGACAGAAGGATCGACACCGAGGCCGCAGCTAAAGTAACAACAGTCGGGCAGAAACGCCCGAATCCCGAGGTAGCTGGGCCATCAACCGCCGAAAAGAGGGCAAGAACGAAAGAAGTAACGGCTCCAGCAACAGCTTCAACAACAGCGGCAGAACCCCTAGATCACACACCAGGTAGGTTCGTGCCTAGAGATAGCGAGCACGGACGCCGGTACTCAGAGCTGGCAACAAAAGTCTACAGGCCGAGTAGATTCTGCCACCAGTCGTCCTTCCTTCAACTAGGAATCTTCGAAAGACTGGAGAATGTCCTAGTTGCAGTGGGACTGAGGAAGATCTGTCTCAGCCGCTCTGCCTCCTACACCGAACTCACCAAGGAGTTCATGTCGTCTCTCCACCGAGTGAGGAATACACCTGAGGATGCCAAAGAATATGGCGGAGCAGACAGACTTCAAGGGCGGATATACAACTCGGAGCACGTCATCTCCGAAAAGCTTCTCAACGAGATATTCTATTCCAGCGAGGAGGAGAAGGAACAACTTAATAACGGTGCAAGGATCACCGAAGGAGATGGGTTCAACCCCATGGAACTCTGGAAGAAGCTAACTGGCGAATCATCGTTCAAGCCGAGAAGCAAGGTGGCAGTGGTGCACTCATGTTTCTGGAGGATAGTGCACAAGCTGGTGGCATGCCTGCTCTTCAGCAAAAATGAGTCCAGCAATATCTACACAGAAGAACTCCACATCATGTGGCACTTGATGGAGGGCAGAGTGATCAACCTAGGGTGTTTTCTGCTGAACAGGCTGCACCCAATAAAGGATGCCACCAAGGACTACTGCATGGGTGGCATCGTCAACCTGATCGCGACTGGGCTAGGGTACCCACGGGAGCCGCACAGTCTTTCGAGGACAAGGGGCGATGAGTTGATCGACCTCAAGTACCTCATGAGGGCCAGCATCATAAAGAAGGAAGGGCGAAGCTACTTCTACAAGTTCGCAAGGACAAACACCCTCCTTCCACTCCCTCACTGCGCCGCCTACGACGCAGAAAAGCTGGTCTTCACATCAGCAGAAATTGAAGATGTGGCAGTAGAAGCAGCTTACGCCACCACCACCCGTATCCAAGAGAGGGTTGCTGCGAGAGGAGAATCAATTCCTCTCGACCCGAGGCAGGACAAAACTTCAACAACCCCTGCCGAGCCAACCACCACTCCGGAGCCACCAACGACAACAGTTGATAGTGCTGTAGTCGCTCCTACAATACCAGCCACAATCACGACAACACCTGCCGTGGCTGAAAGAGTACCGGCGATCATTGAAGTCGCTGAGACAACCAGGGCAGGAATAACAGTACAAGCCCCGGAGGGAGCTATCATGGAAGAGACAGCCACATCTCTCAAAGCTTCTGTGGTGCCTTTAGAGGAAGAAGAAGAAGCACAGCCGGACGCCGATAATGGGGTGTTCACCGAGATCCTCGAGATGGAGCTCGGAGCTGTACATCTTACGCCAACACCACCGCTGGTGTCTCCTATAGCAGCTGCTGAAGAGATCGCTGACAATGTTGATGTGGAACAGCACCCACCCACACCGCATCCTTCTCCACCATGACAAGAAGGCAAGGTTGTGACGATCGCAAAAGCGCGAACCCCTCGCCCAACAACCTCTACCTCACGAACGATTGAGATAGAGTCTACCTCATCAGGAAGACTCTCGCGCGAGGGGGGTATCGCGGGGATGAGAGGGAGATCTGTAGGTGCCCCTCCGTCGCTCGGGAAAATGCTGAGGCACGAACTAGACCACTTATGGGAGGTAACAGAAAGCCACTTGAATGCATTTACTTCTCTAATCCGCAAGTTTTCATTTTTCCAGTAGAGCCTAAATGACCAGGAACGGGAACTGATGACTCTAGTTGGTCTTCCCGGCAAACTAGAAGCACTCAACGCTATGCTTCAGCAGGCCCTCCAGTGCCTTGACGTGATCGAGGAGAGCCTGAATAGGAGGGACGATCACCCGCGTCTAAGGCAGCCAAGGAGATCTCCGTCACCTCCTAGATCCGGCTCTCCACCCTCTTCGATGACATCTTCACCGAGATCGTCGTCCACTTCCTCCTCCAGCGGGCCATCCAAAACGCCCGAGGAAGGGACACCGCAAAAGTCAACCAACGGAGCTCCAGTAGGACAAGCGAGTTCCCGCGGTTTGGAAGAAACAACTCCCTCAGTTCCCCTAGACGAAGCTGAGGACGACAATGAAGAAATCAGCGTCGGGAACGACTCTTCTAACGAATCAGAGGGAGGGGGGGACATCTGTGCCGCCAACAAAAGACACCCCCCAGAGAAAGAAGCTCGATGGCATATGAATTCTTTGTGCCGTCAGAAATACCTTCCTTCGAGATGGCCGACTTCGACAGAAAGGTCATCGGCTACCTGACGATCAGGGACTAGAAACTACTGAATAAGGTCCTGAGGTTGCAGGCTGATGAAGAAGACATTGTCTGGAGCGACGGATACTTCTCCGTACGACGGGGAGCACTTAGAAGCATCTTTCGCTCACCTGCCATCGTCGAAAAGAAGTTGTTCAGGGTCTTAGAGGGTGCAATAATAGAAAATATCAGCACCCAGACAGGTCGGCAAACAATATACAATGCCACCCCGACCTTGGCAAGAAGATTGATGATGGGAGTACCAGACTCCATCGCGGTGGCCAACATGCTGAGACACATCGAAGAGCACAACACGAACCTCATGTTGGCCCCGTATAAGCACCGCAACATGTGGTTCCTGTGTGTGGCAGACCTCTGGAACCATGACGTCCAGCTCCTCAGCTTCTGCAACAAGGAGGTGCCACACTCAGGACTCATTTTCAGTCGCCCGGAGGACAAACATCTAAGGGTCCTACCGCTGCGTCTTCTTCGAGCCATCAAGCAAGGAGTCCAACGTCATAGCGGCATTTGGAACTTCTTCTCTATCAGAGACTTCCCCGTCCAAGCAGAAGAGGGAAGTGGAAACAACGCCTTTATCGTCTTACACGCCATGGAGCTGCTCAACATATTCGGATTCATAAGGCATCTCCAGGGGAAAAACTTCTACCATCTCAGAATCATATATGCACTGCTGCTGATTAAAGATGGGCGCTACTTCCAAAACACAAGAGTACCAGATAGGCTGCTGGACAGTGAGCAAGAAGATGAATCCTCATAACCCAGTAGTGCTTCAGAGAAAGAGGCTGAGATGGAAGCACATGTCTATGGGGCAGGCAAACAACTACAAATCTTGCGGGAAGAATTCGAAATTGAAACCCCCGCTTTGCCTGAAACATCAGAAGAAATAATCAACAACTTCGACCATTTCTCATGCTCTACACTCACGCAGGAACAGGTCAATGAAATTCTTCTGAAGTTAGCTGACTCTACCTCGACAGACGTAATCTACGAAGCAGGCAATGTCATAGTCCCAGTTGATGACTTGAGGGACATGGTAAAAGATGGAGGATGTTTGGCGATATCTATGGCGGCCGCCTACATCTAGACTCTACAAAAGAAGTTTGAACACACATACATAGCTCATCTGATGCTGTTCAATGACATATGCCTTGCCGATGAATCAGGAGCAAAGCAATCCTTTCTGGCAGAGTTGTAGTGCAGAGTCCCACGCATCATCTTTCTCCCCATCCTGCACTACAACCACTAGACGCTTCTGACAATGTACACCCACCAACGAGCAGGAATCTTTTACAACAGCTCGGACAGCAACAAAGATCATCCGGTGCAGTGTACATTGACAGCGCTGACATCCCTTGAGCGCTTGGTATGAAAATACTACGAGGAGGTGGCAGCGCTGACACAACCGTTCCTAGACACAGTAGCTAGCAAATGGCACGAGCTTCAGTTCTGCCACCGCAGTCCACAACAAATTTCTTTATTCAACGACTGCGACATCTTCGTGCTGGAATGGATATCAAATGAAGAGACGCATGACCAGCTACACCACATTGATTACCACAACAAATGAGGAGAATATGTGTGGGAGCTTCTATCTGGCGCAGGCACGCTCACCAGCTAACCCTCACTGAGTTAACATTACCCTACCTTGTATACTTCACAACTATGGGATAGAGTGTGGAGTAAGTTTGGAGGGGATAGTATGTATCAGTGAGGGAGGTACAAAAATTTTTCTTCAAACTTCACCCTTTTTGTTCTTCCTGTTCTTTTTCCACAACATGTGTATATATACGTGTCAGGATATAAAAATTTAGAACAATTTGAAATTTCTTTTTTGCTTTTGCTTATTCTGTCCATATACATATGTACAAAGACACTTTATAATAAAAACCTGATACGACTTCTTGCTAGTTTGTTTTCTCTATGTCCAAAGAGGAGCAAGTTTTGCTATGTCTTTTTGAAAATATAGCCTCAAACAACAAAAGACTACAACTTTCCATGCCAAAAATTTTGAAAAATAATCTCGCAACAGCTAAAAGATGTGTATGCAGAAGGAAAAAGCTGCCCAAACAACAAAAATTTCTCTTGTTTTCCCTTACCCAACAAAATCCCAAAAAGAGAGAATAGCCTTATGAGAGTGAATAAAAGCATGAGAGTTGTGCCAAATAAAAAGAAAAGAAAAAAAAATATATACACACTTGTTTTCCAAAAGTACCCATCTTTAGGCATGTAGATCCGGGGGAGTGGTACGTAGGATGTGAAATCACTGCTCTAAAGCCAATTGGCTTGGACTGTAGGGACCACTCGCCTGCTAACGGACCCGTACCTGGATGGACTGATGGGAACAAGAAAAACCCAAAAAGCCTTAAGCCTACCCAAACACACAACTTTCTACCCCCAAAAGCTGTTTGGTGTGAAAGCTAACTTTGAAATCATGCACCCAAGCCTCGCCGAAGCTGTGGAGAAATGTTTTGCTTAAATAAGGCAGGAAAAATAAAGTCTGTTGTTTATGGTCGGGCAATGTTCTCTGTAAGACATCTCAATACTCGCTCAAACTCATGGTCTGAAAACCATACCGGTTAAGAAGAAGAATCACAAAATAAAGTTTTAAAAGATTGATTGAGGACAATCAAAATACTAAGTTTGGGGGAGTTGATAACACCAAATTTTGTGATGTTTTTGGCCCTTATTTCGGTGTCAAAACTGCCCTTTTAAACTGTTTTCCTCTCCTTTTTGTCATGTTTTTGAATAAACAAGCCGCGCTACGCTCTTAACTCAAATTTATTATCTTTTGCAGGGTTTTCCCTCATTTTTTCACTCTTTTATCAGCAAAAAGGCCACCCCGACCCATAAACGCGTTCCACCTGCATCGGCCTTCTCACCAACTAGCTGGCCGATATGCTCGCTGCCCGACACAGGGCAGCACGATACGCTACCGCGCAACACAGGGATGACACGCAAGAAAGAGCGAACGAGCGATACGCCTTTTACCCGACAGGGAGCCATATATCACCACAACTGCTGATGCATATCGGGCGATACAAGCCACCCACCGGCGGGCGCCACTCGTCACGATGACCGACACGCTTACAGCCCGACATCCTTGTGCTGGGCGACACACATATCGGGAATCCCTGAATCCGCGATGGTGGAGCTGAGCTGGTAGGGCCAACAGAGGATACGTGGCGTCCAGAGCACCGTAACTTCCCCCAACCGCTGCCTATAAATAGCAGCTACATGACTCTGATGGGACAGGTCGGGACCTCGCGAAAGTCAACTTGGGAAAGCATCTGGAGCTAGCGTGTCGTGCCTCAGGGTGTACCGGGCGATACTAGGTGAGCACTTCCCCAACCCAAGAGGGAGGGAATGGTTCACTTAGGATCGGTCCCAGACACTGCTGCAGATCGATGTCGGCCAATAAGGACACCCGATATGAGTACCTGATACCCTCAGTGAAACTCTGGCCCGACACGATACCATGCCCGATACGCATCACTAGTTACGGCGGGTCACCCGAGAGGGTGCCGCCCGACACAATCGTATCGGGCATGAGCGCCCTGCACGATACGTCTGCCCGTCAAGAGTGTGTCGCCCGAGAGGGTGTGCCGCCCGACACGGGCGTATCGAGCAAGGCTCCTGCCCGGTATTGGGCTGGAGGAATCTAGGGGATCTGTTACTGTCTGTCGCCCTTCTAAATCAAGAAGGCAACATTTATCTTTACTTATTTCCGTCATTTACTTTCTTTACTTATGTAATGTAACCAGACCCTTTTATGTTAATAGAATTAGAAGAGTTTAATTATCTTCTGCTTTGTGTTTGGTTCCTTTTGTTGGATGATTACTTGTTTAGCATCCGAACTCTAGCTTGTATGTTTGGATCATGTTTCGACTAGCTACCGATTCATGTTTGCCTTTGCAACAACCTCGAGAGAGGTGTTGTGGCTCTAGTGTTTGGTCCGATACGGGAGTACGAGAGTGCTTCGGCTCGGAGTTGCTTTAGTGACCTTTCAACTTTAACCAAAGACCAACATCCTCGAGAGAGGTGTTGATGCTTAGTTAGAGGTACCCGCTTCGAGAGAAGGGGTGCAAGATGTTTCTACTGCCGCTTGTTTTACCATAGCCTTTTCCTTCGTTCCTTGCTAAAAGCAATAGTCTTATTCCTTCTGTTTCCGTTGCGCGAAAACCCTAAAAACCGATAAACCCTTAAAACCTTAATTTTTCCTTGTAACTCCAGTTGGAGATAGTCTTCTTTTATTTTATCGACCTTAGCATGTTGTTCCCTTTGGGGAACTTTATCCTCACCTTACCTTTATCGGAGTGTAATGTGTTGATTTCGAGTTCTTAACACTACCACCCTTGTCCCTGTGGTTTGACCCCGATCGCTACTTCGGACCCCATCATCATTGCGGGGGCCTAAGAGTCGGGTAATTTAAAAGTATGACTACTTCAAATCCGCTCCTTTTGGACGCGCGATTTAAGCCGGTCAGTCGTGGACGAGAAAAAGATGGGGGAAAGAAAGCTCAGGGGAGACTCTAATCACCTATGAGATCTGGTACTTCTATGCTTGTAAGGGAGATTGTGTGGGAGTGTTTGAAGCACAATCCACAACCTTTCTTTTATAGACTATGACCAGCCCTGACGTGTCACATCGTTACCACTGACGGGATGTCGGTGGCACCGACTCATCCCCTAAAATCCTTGTGAAATAAATATCAATCTTTGATACTGACAACTCTTGTCCGTCAATGTCATGACACATAGATAGCTCTGTGTCGGTAGTATAGAGTCTGTGTTTTGTGGTATCGACTTTTGAAAATTGTCATTGGATTGGTACCACCAACCATTTGATGGAATTGATCTTGTTCATTGATTTGCACATCCATGGATTCTGTGCTTTCATGTGTCAGTACCACTGACCGTCGTGTCAGTGGTACTGAGTTGCTATTTATCCTCCCTTGTTGAAAGGTGTTGGTGCCACTGACTCTGTTGTTTGTGGTACTGAGTCTTTAATTCTCATGGTACTCTAGAATGGCTCCTCAATATTCTAAACCTGGAACGTCATGCTGGTGTCAGTGCTATTGACTTTTTGTGCGTGGTACCAAACCTGCACATTTAATCCAATCCACTTCTACAAGGAATCAATGCTACCAACAGCCTTTTTGTGATACCAAATGGATATTTGGGCATCTCTGTTGAAAAGTGTTGGTTCTGGTTGGTGGTACTGAGTTGATAAATCTTGCCCTTGTAAACTCGTAAAATTTTGGTGCTTATCAGTGGTACCGAGTCGTTCTTCATATTTCCATGTTGATTTGCATCCATGGTATCAGTGCCACCAACTTCCTTGTCAGTGGTACTGACTTTTCTATTGCCTTCACACCAAACGAAACGATCAATGTACCTTTTTACATCTAAAAATTAAAATGCAAACTAAAACAAACAAAAATCCTAAGATGAATGTAAAGGAAAGAAGCAAAATATAATAAGGGAAATTGGGTTGCCTCCCGACAAGCGCTCTTATTTTACATCATAGGCTTAACAATCAGATTATATATGAAATCAATGAAGCTCAAGGAGCTTCAACTTCTCTCCTTATATATCAACTCTCCCCCAAAGTAGTGTTTCAACTGTTTCCCGTTCACAAGAAATGGATTAGGCCCATTACTATTCTCCACTGCTCCATGAGTGAATGCCATAACCACCACAAATGGACCACTCCATCTAGACCTCAGTTTCCTAGGGTGGAGTTTCATCCTATGCTAAATATGGTGGTCATGAATATTCTTGGTTTTGTCTTTATATATCCTTGAGCTTTCATAGGCATCTAGCTTGAGCTCATCCAATTCATTGAGCTCCAACATTCACTTCTTCCCCATATCATCTAGATCGTTATTCAACTTCCTCAAAGCCCAGTTGGATTTGTGTTCTAATTCTATAGGTATATGGCATGCCCTCCCATAGACCAGCCGAAATGGAGTTGTTCCTATAGGTGTTTTATAGGTTGTCCTATATGCTCAAAGAGCGCCATTTAATTGCATTCTCCAATTGGTCATATTGGTTTAGATTGTCTTTTCCAAGATCTTCTTAATCTCCCTATTAGACACCTTAACCTAACCCTGGGTTTGCGGGTGATATGGGGTTCCTACTCTATGACTCACTCCATACTTGCTTAATAAAGCTCCAAATTTCTTATTAGTAAAGTTAGATTCCCCATCACTTATCACAATTCTCGACACCCCATACCTATGGAAAATATGATCCTTCACAAATATGCAAACAATATGTGCATCATGGGTGCACCTAGACACATAGTCAAGTGCAAGTAATATATATAAATTAAAATTAGAAGATATAAAGGGTCCCATAAAATCAATTCGACATAGATAAAAAACCTTAACTTCCTAAAAAGTCTTTGCCACTGTCCTTGATCTAGCATGGTGTCCCAAGTAGGTAGGGAGTGACAATGTGCCAAGATACTTTCTATCTCACACTCCCTACATTATTTGAGTAATATTGGGTCATCCCACACATAGAATCTTAAGGAATGCAAAAAATCCTTCTTGTCTAGATAGCCCCAATCTTTTGACAGATCGCCACAAGCCAAGAAGTTCAAAATATTTACAAACCACGGGTCCTTTTTTTCATGGTGAACAACTGCTCATCCAAAAATTCCTCAATGATGGGTATATCTATATCCTTCTCATCCCCTCTTTCCAACCTAGATAAATGATCAACTACCACATTTTACGTACCTGCCTTATCCTTGATTTCTATATCAAAATCCAGCACTAGAAAATATCCATCTTATCAATATAGGTCTGGCATCCTTCTTTTGTAGCAGATACTTTATCACTGCATGGTCATTCCAAACAATAACTCTTACCCCAATCAAATATTAGCAAAATGTTTCAAAAGAAAAAACTAGTGCCACAATCTCTTTTCAGTTGTTGTATAATTTAGCTGGGCATAATTAAGGGTTTTTGATGCGTAATAAATGATAGCGGGGGTTTATCCTTGTGTTGTCCCAGAACGGCCCCCATCGCATAGTCTGATGTGTCACACATAAGATCAAATGATTGGCTCTAATCTAGAGTTTGTACCACAAGTGCGCATACCAATTTTTTCTTTAATACCTCAAAAACTTTTAAATACTGCTCATTAAAATTAAACTCAACACCCTTCTTTAGAAATACAGAAAGAGGCTTTGCATTCTTCGAAAAATATTTTATGAAACGTCGATAAAAACTGGCATATCCTAGAAAAATCCTAACCCCTTTCACTGATGACAATGGAGGTTTCTTAGAGATGACTTCAATTTTAACCAGATCGACTTCCATTCCTCTATTGGACACCTTGAGTCCCAAAACTATCCCTTCACTCACCATCATGTGGCACTTCTCCCACTTCAACACTAGGTGAGTGTCTTGATACATTTGCAAAACTTTGTCAAGACTATCAAGGCAGTCTCCAAAAGACTCTCCATACACCAAAAAAGCATCTGTAAAAACCTTAATACAACGCTCTACCATATCTAAAAAAATAGGAAACATACATCTCCAAAAAGTAGTTGGTGCATTACAAAGACCAAAGGGAATCTAATGGTAATCAAACATGCCCTAAGGACAAGTCAAGGTAGACTTCTCTTGGTCATGTGGCTTGATAGAAATCTGATTATACCAGAAATACCTGTTGACAAAATAGAAATGATAACGGTCAACAAGATGCTCAAGGATTTGATCAATGAAAGGAAGTGGAAAATGAACTTTAAGTGTGGAGACATTCAATTGGCGATAATCAACACATACACACCATCTGGTCACCAATCTAGTAGAAATCAATTCACTCATTGAATTTGTTGTGACCGTTATTCCCCCTTTCTTAGGAACCACTTGGGTTGGACCAACCCAATTTGAATCAGAAATAGCATAAATTATACCTACTGATAGGAGCTTCACTACCTCTTTCTTTACTACCTTGATCTTTATTGGATTGAGACTTAATTGAGTTTGTACTATCAGTTTGGCTCATTCTTCAATTTGGATCTTATGTTGGGAAAATCTAGGGGGGTCCCCTTAATATCTGTAATGGACCAATCAAATGCTGCCCAATGGTTCTTTAGCACCACAAGCAATTGCTCCTCCTCATGCACACTCAATGAGGCTGAAATGATGATTGGAAGATTCTCATTTTCCGCCTAGAAAATGTATTTTAGATGTGGAAGGAGTGGATTCAACTTAAGCTCTGGAGGACTCTGTAAAGATGGAATCAAAGGTGGTGAAGGTGGCCCTAAATCTTCAAAGTTCGTGGTGTAGAAACATGGCAATGCTTTCAGAAGAAAGACACACTCCTCCAAAGAATGACAATGATTGTAGTCATCCACTGTATCCATTATTCATGCCTCCAATGGTAGTTATGGGTATGCTTGGGTGAGAGAGGAAGATGATGTCTCTTCAATTGTCATTGGGCATGCCTCCTCCTTCCTCATCGGGGAACTTTACTCCCTTTTTCAATGAAACCTCGTTGTTATGATTCATGATGTCCACTGCTAAAGTTCCCTTCCGCACCTTTATCATGACATGAGCCATGTCTAGAAATGTCTTCCCTAGAAGTAGAAAAACCTCTCCTTGTAACTACTGCAACTTGTGACATTGTGCCTTATCACCTGCTGATTGTGAGTCTAACATCTTTATTTCAAAATGGTCATCTTGAATACCCAATGTCAGTCTTCCTCTACCCATCTCTAGGATCATGTCTGCTAGATCCTAAAATGGCCTACCAAGGAGTAGATCATTGCCATTATCATCCTTCATCTCCATAGTTAGAAAGTTAGCTAGAAAAACAAATTTATCAACCTTGACTAACACATCTTCACTGATACCATATGACCTAACCACTAAACAGTCTTCTAGCTACGTGATCATATTGCTCTTCCCAAATTCCTTCAGTCCCAATTTCTTAAAGGTGGTCAATGACATGAGATTAGTGCTTTCTCCTGAGTTGCATAGAGCCTCTCCAAACTTGGACATGCCGATGTAACATGGTATATTGAAATAGCCTAAATCTTGGCTCTTCTGTGAAAATCTCCTCTGAATAAGTGCACTAAATTCCTCTATCAACATCACTATATTTAAATCGGCTATCCTTATCTTTTTATTGATGATGTCCTTTAGAAATTTCCCATAGGATGGAATCTTTTGTATTGCATCTATAAGAGAAATGTTAACATGAAGTTTTCTGAAAGTGTGTAGAAAAATCTAAAATTGATGGTCAACTTTCTTTTATTTCAATCTATTTGGGGCACTGGAGTCACCATCTTCCCTTGGTGAGGTGGAAGATATGCTTCCTTCCTGACCTCCTTTAGCTCTTTAGCATCTTCTTCAACTTCTTTTCCTATGATGTGGTGTCTGGCTCAAGTGGGTCACTAGTCAACATTGGTCCCATGTCACCTACATTATTATTTACCTATGGGGTGTTCTTTTGTTCAATCGACAACTTCTTCCCACTATGAAGTAATACTACCTTCACCTGCTATTTTTTAGATGGAATGTCAGTATTACCTGGGAATCCTTGCTAGACGGGTTTCTTCAAGGATGCAACTTCTGTTGCTATCTAAGAGATTTATTTCTCTATGATGCATATATGTATTCCTTGATTTTTCAAGTCTCTCTATGTTTGGCCAATGATTGCCTCATTCTGACTGACCAACTTGCCTAGCATATCTTCAATGTAGTCTATCTTGCTGGGCCCCAATTCTGCTATTGTACACTACCTTGTTGTGGCTTAGCCTGTTGTGCTTGAGACGAGTCCAATTAGAAGTTTTTGGGATCCTTCCACATGAATTTATGATCCTTCCTCCATGAATATTCATTGCTTACTTTGTAGTTCCGATGTCGTATATACATGCATTCTTCTTCTTCACCTCCAGTTGAACTTCCTGATTCCTGATTTGATTTCTTGGCAAGGTTGTTGGATTTCTCACTTAGTGTTGTTATGACTTTGGACTCCCTGATGCTTTTAAATAATGATGTGAATTTTCTTTCCTCACCCCATGAATAATTTTTAGCCATGTTTTCTAGATATTTATGATACCTAGTCCCTTTATTGTTGAGGAAAAATCATGACATGTTCTATCAAGTGAGGTTCTCTCTCCTTTATGTAGTCCATAGTAGAAAGTCTTTGCTTGGCCATAAAAATCAATCCATGATGAGGAACCTTTCTCAACATGTTCTGGAATCTCTCCCATGCTTCTGAATATGAATCATATGCATGCTTCTTGAAGTTATAGATGTTCCCATCTAACTCATTCGTCTTTTGAGGTGGAAAATAACATTTAAAGAAAATATCAATAATTTGATCCCGCATTTCTATGGACTCTAGCGGAAGGCTATAAAACCACGATTTTGCATTATCTGACAACAAGGAACGAAACAACTTCAAGTATATTACTATAGTTGGAACCTTGTCAATCTTCACTGTGTCACAACTTTCTACAAAGTTGTTTATGTGTAACATTGGGTCCATAATGTGGCCATGGAAAAAGTTGTGATTTAACCAACGCCAACAGACTAGGGTCTATTTTGTAACTGCTCACACTAATGTCTAGGATTTTGATTGACCCCAAATGAGATGTGGTATTAGATGCCTTTATTTTCTCCCAGACAATTTTCTCTTTAGCTTCTACATCACCCATTTCTACTTGTTATGTTTGTGTCGCTTGGAGTGGTGGAGTTTTGGGTGGTGAGTTTTGGAGAAGTCCCACCATAGAATTATTGTACTCATGTAATCTATGCTGGAGTTCCTCTTCGTTGAAGCTTGGAGGGATTGTGTCTCCGTAATTGGTGGTCCTTGTCTAAACCATGCACTAGCTCCTACAAATAAATGTGAGAACTGGATGCTAGTGATAAAATGAAAAATTAAAATTTTTAGATTAGAAAATATGAAAAAGAAAAAAAAGATTCTAGCCTAGAGTGGCTCTTTACAACACTCATAGTGTTGGATTCACCGTTTCCCCAAAAAAACTGCTAAAAACTTGATGTGTGTTTACTACATGTATTAAAGGCAACTGCACGTATCGAAGTAATATAGGCTAAAAGAGGCCCGAATATCAAATAAAGGGAAACATGAATCCCAAGACCACTACTAACTATGACTCGATCAACTAGACCCGTTGAAAAATTAATTAATTGATTGATTGACTAACTATAAGAATTAAACTGAAATTACTAAGGTTGTGATCACAAATGGAATGGATTTCCTAGGAATACAGTTTCACCATGGTTTATACTGGAATTAACATTATTTATCAATATTCAGGTATCGTAACCCTATACCAAGGGTCTTGTAGCAAGGATTACCCACTATCGTAGCGTAATTCACTACCTAATCTAATAAAAATCCCACTCTTGTAAGGATAAGATTATTAGTTAGGTGCTTTAATGAAACCTATGGGCTATACCCTTCACAACCGCAAGCCTTCTCTCAAAGCACGGTCTAGGATATGTAAATCTATGACCTATCGAACCCTTAATCCCTCTCTCGAAGCAATTAACAATATAATAAATCACCTATGCTGATCAAGGATAGATAATTCTTGAAGCGGTCGTAGAGTTATGTCTAGAAATTAGGGAAACATAAATATTAACTCATAAATGTCAATTACAGTACATAACTGGGCTACCCCAAATCCTAAGAAATTTGGGATTATCCTGCATGATTTCAGTTTCCATACAAATAGATGAAGAAGAAAAATATGAGGAAAACATCAAAGCATCAATGAAAACCCTAGGAAAACATGATCCAGATGACTCCCTCTGACAAATGTAGTGATTTGCTATCTTTTGGCTGCAAATCTATCCACCGAAGTGTTAGAAATGCCCATAATGTAGCTTTATCCTCTCCTTTCTCTTCTCACGGCTCTCCTTTGTCATGCAATGGGCTCTCACGTTGTTATTACGTTTGGATGAAATCCTCCCTAGTCATAGGATTTACTTAGGGCATCATTAAGTCGTGGCCATTGGATTAATTGTAGTCTTTAATCTCATCTGATCGTGACAAGTTGGTACCACCAATAGGATGTCGGTGGCACTAAGCCATTTTCTAGATTGTGACACTTTATTAAGTGTTGATACAACTTGTGACGCACCACACCACAAACCACAAGATAACTCAAAACTAACCACGGAAACAAGCTTAAACAAATAGATTATCGAAAAACACTAAAAATTAAAATCATTTTCATCACAATCCAAAATAGCAAAAACCTTTGTGTATGAGTCATTTCATGTCACAAAGTACTTACCATGTGTTCTATCAGCATGTTACGATTACTTTTTCATGCCCACAATGCAGTTCATCCGATTACTATAGGGATGAGCCCAATCCAGAATATGAACCATAAAAGAAAACACCATATATATATATATATATATGTATATATATATATCCAATATATCCATACATGAAAAGGACATACAAGTAAAACCACATATCAAAACATGTCTAAAAAACACACCAAAAAACCATCCCAAAGAACTGAGTGTATAGGGACGACTCTAGGACTCTAACAACAAAAGGACCACCAACAACACTTCAAACCTTGTCAGCTACTGTCCTTCTTGCTACTGCTCAACCTTTGTTGCACAATCTCTACCTCCTCGTGCATGTCCACCTAAAAAGATGTGGGGAACCCATGGGGTGAGATTCCAAATATCAGTGGGAGATTTAACTCTCCATCAACACTATTATTAGCATAGATTGTATGATTAAGAAATGATAGTAAATATGCAACTATGATAAGCATGTAATCATTACTAACAGAATAAGAAACTGCAATTAGATTATGAAACATCTTATCATCATAAAAGGAACACGAAGAACATGTATATTCACTACCAACTATGTTGTACAAAAGTAAGCAAGGCCTCATCCAATATTCCCATATTTTATCCTATGCAAGTATGCTACATGACTGATTACATATTTTATTATGCCCTAAGGATTTGATTCTTACCACCCAAATCCAACTGACCACTACTAAGTTGAAATCGGTGCCATACAAGGTCTATGGAAGAGTCGAAATCCACGACCTCACCCCCTCAGTCAGTATGAGTGAACCTGTGATTACATTACCAATCAAACTACTACCAGTGACATATAGTCCACCTGTACAAGTCTAGCCCACATTGGTACATGTCACGGTGCTAGAGAAACTGAGCTATGGCCCGTAGCCGCACTCCTACCAGGGTATGGCCCGTAGCCAATCATGTATCACATATCACTGAGCTACAACCTGAAGCTGCACTACTGTCAGAGTATGGCTCGTAGCCAATCCTATATTACATATCAACACGAAACCAACTCACGCATGGCTATCTCATACATCATGGACATAAGGGGATATTCATCCTCACCCCCACATATTCAAAAATATGCGCTTTGAGTTAAACTCCTTTCACCATTCAACAAGTGATGACACTGAATGGATCTATGACACAGGGCAAAGCTACATGATTAGGTTCCACTTGATTAGTTAGGTCCTTTAAGTGTCTTTTAGCATCAATCAAGTTACAACGTATAAAATCATAACAAATTCTACAAAAATAAGGGCATAGTACTCTTCCAGCAGATATAACATATAGGGTGTGAACTTGTCACTTATCACCATCTGATGCATGTATTATTGCCATTTACAACTGTTGGCTAAATTGGACATTATGATAAATCCCTTTGTTTTGATAATGAAAAACATTTCATTCTTGTTGATCTAACGTGCTACTTGAGTGTTGCAGGAATAAGGTGGATGACAAAGCACTAGGGAATCTATATGCTTGAATGCTTGTAAATTTCATGAAATGTAATCAATTGTAAACTTGTACAAATATATAATGTACAAGTACTTAGACTTCATGTAAATCAAGCATTAGATCTTCCCTAGCTAATCACCACACTTAGATAGGTCATCCCCTTCAATAGTGTCATATATGCACACTCATACACACACTTAATGTCTTTATTTGAAACATTAAAATAGGGTCAATCTCGGTCGACAATCCTCGACCGAGACACTCTCGGTCGACAAACTTCTCGACCGAGAAAGACCCAAGTAGCCGTTAGACACAACTGACAAGGTAGTTGGCAGTTGGAGATGAACGTTGCAAACACTTGATCCAGAGAGCCCGTCGGTCGACAAAACCTCAACCGAGTAGGTATCTCGGTCGACCATTTCTCGACCGAGATGGACTCTGACAGCAACTGCAGAATTAATTAACTAGCCGTTGCTAATGCAACTAACTTATACCTAACGGCTAGTTAAGCACTTAGAAACCCCTAGAAAGTGTCTAGAACGTCCTTAAGCACTTGTAGGACATTCCTATAAATAGGACATGCCTTAGGACACCCAAACATACTTGGTTTTACACACTTGAGCAATCTTTGAGCATACACTTGCATTGAGTAACTTGTTTGAGCAATTGAGCAAATTTGCAATTGGCTACTTTCCTCTTGGCTCAAATTTCGTGTCCTATAGGCTAGTATCTCCTATCCACAGCAATCACAATTTCATATACATTGGTTAGGAGATCTACACGCTTGATCTAGGCAAATCAAGCCTTGAGCTTCAAAGGATAAGTTGTAATTTCCATTTTCCTTTCTTGTTCACTTTCATTGCTTGTACTCTCCTTGCTACTCCTAGGTTGGAGGCTGCGGATTGGAGAGGGTCGTGATCTTCTTGGTGAATAAGGAGACTTTGAACTACTTCTAGAAGGCTGGTGCAATGGGAGGTTACTTCTAAGAGGAAGGCTACTTCAAGGGGGAGCTTGGAGTTACTTCAAGAAGGCTACCTCGAGTTGGTGCATCTACTTCAAGTGAAGGCTGTTTCAAAGGGGTGTAAGAAAGTATTGTATTTTGTGTAATTCCTTGAGAAGGTAATAAAATTAATACTTTCGAAATCCCGGTTGGGTAAGCAACCGAGTAGTGGACTGACAACCTTAGTATTTGCTAAGGTTGGAACCACTCTAAACCCTTTGTCTCCTTCTTGGTTTCTCATTTGTGGTTGTTTGAGTTAAATAATTTTTAAAATTACTTTAAAACCCTATTCACCCCCCCTATAGTGGTTTTTCAATTGGTATCATAGTAGGATTCAAGGAACCCTAACCAGGTCTTGAAGAATGGAGGGTGATGGTGATTACAACCGCAATAAAAGGTGCAGTCTGGACAAATCTACAACATGTTGCAATTGGTGCTTAGGAACAAGCCACACAACATCCAACTGCCCATGGAGATCAAAGAAGGAAGATGAGCACAAAGATTGTCTTATTGCTACAACAAGTGAAGAAGAAGAAGAGGTAAGTCTTTTTGATTTATCTAAAGAAGAGCTAGTTGCTAGTCTTGAAGAGACACATAATAAATATATTGAGTGCAAGAAGAAATTAAAGAAATCTAATAAAGCAAATGATGAATTACATGCTAAGCTTCTTGCTATTACATCTGAAAATGAAGATCTTAAAAAGATAATTGAAAATCATAATATTAAGATAAAATCTATAGAGAGGCAGATTGCAATCTTCTTTCTTTAGAAAAGATTAATTTGCAAACTCAAGTGAACGATCTTCAAAAACAACCCGTCTTGTGCTCACATCTAGATTATGATACTATCATGAAAGAAAGAGATTCATTATCATCCAATCTAGATCAAGCAAAGCTAGATATCAAGAAAAGAATGGAGGAGATTGCTAAGTTACAACAAGAAGTTAGTAGTCTAAGTAACAATGGCATTCTTGATAAAATCTTAAATAATCCTTACCATCAAATTGGAAGGAGAGGACTAGGTTACAAGCCTAAAGGAAAATCTTATCAACAACCTAGCAAGGGAAGAACACAAGTGCCAAAGAGTCAATCTATGTATGTACCTAAAGGCACAAATACATACATACCCAAGAACAACCTAGAACAAAATCATAGAAAGAGATATGAAATTGACTCTATATGTTGTCATTACTGTTTGCGCCTTGGTCACTATTCCTTTTCATGTCCTTACAAGAAAAAGGATGTCGAGTTAGTTTGGGTCCCAAAACCCCCAAACTAAATGAGCAAAAATAAGTTGAGATATGACCAAGGACCTTAGTTGCATATTTCTATGTCTATCTCAACTCAACATAATGGCATAACAAATTAATACAAGTATCTAAACATCTAACTTGGATATATATATATATATATATATATATATATATATATAAAATTCTTTTAAATCTTACTGAAAAATAGTTCTGAAATAGTACATAACCTTTCTCGGTCGAGAATCTATCGACCGAGAACAACAGTCGGTCGAGAAATGGTCGACCGATCCAGTCTCTCTTGTCAAATCTAAAATAAATCTGCTGAATGTGTTTTCAATTGATCAAATTGCTATCTATTTATTGTTAATGACTGATTTTACAAGTTGAAGACCATTTCTGAAAAACTTATAAATATAAATGAGATTAATTCGATTGATTCTAAAAATAAAAACTAAAAATCATGTTTAACTTAATAAAAAGAAATTACTGTTTTATCATTATTTTTTGTATCTCCTAGTCTATCCATATAGAAATCATGTAGTTTAAATGATCACTGTATTTCATGGAATTATCATTATATATTTGATCTGCTTTTACTAATTTTATCATTCAGCTCATAAAGATGATGCTATGT
Organism: Alisma plantago-aquatica; assembly: GCA_963693085.1. Classification (NCBI taxonomy): domain Eukaryota; kingdom Viridiplantae; phylum Streptophyta; class Magnoliopsida; order Alismatales; family Alismataceae; genus Alisma; species Alisma plantago-aquatica. Next base: position 1,289,763,205 of record OY856412.1, on the reverse strand, counting down.
TACAATTGATAATGATTGTTGTATGCACGGATCCTTGATGATACATAGGCAAGCAAAATGATTCATTTGTGATATGAAAAAGAATTATGCTTGCAACACATAAGAGAAAAATTTCTCAATTGGTATCTATAAGCACTTGAGAGATTATTCTTGCTTTCAAGGATATATACTTTCTTGAAGAATCTTATATGAAAATAAGGGTACAAGAAGAAATAGAATTTGATATTCATGTACCTACAACAAAGCTTATATAAATATTAGAATTAAGGACGGATATCTTCATATTGAGTATCACTCAAAATGCCTTAAATTGATATCTAATCGAGTTACATGCAGACATTATACTTCACATATGAATGTTCAAATTGGAAATATGCAAAATTGCCTCTTGGTTAAAATCAAAGTTTGACCAAGGGGCGCTATGGTCGTAGTCAAAGATGACCTAAAATAAGTTTGGCACAATACTTATTTGAATATATAAAAATTGTGATCAAAAGACCAATCAAAATTATGACCACAAAAATTGTCCAAATATTGGTAATAATAATCACAATATTACTCCCTTAGAAAACATATATATGCTCTACAAATTCAGTCTATCATTTGCATTAAAAATCAGCTTAAAAATTCATTTACAGTAAGTTTGTCGGTCGACGAATTCCTCGACCGAAAACATCTCGATCAGTCTATCTCTTTCGACCAACAGACTTCAAATAAAAATTACACCGGAAAAGCTCAGACACACTGTCAGTCGACATTTGTTCGACCGAGCTAATGTCGGTCGACAAATTGCTCGACCGAGAATTGACCGTTGGAATCTGACCGTTTGAATATGACCATTGCCAGTCGACCGTTAGGTGGCATAGAGGCACGTCTAGGATATGACCGTTGCGGTCGTCGGTCGACAAATTGTCGACCGACCTGGTCTCTGGATTGCTATAAAAAGGACAAAAAATGGGTCATTGCCTCACACTTTCATATTCTTACTTCTATAGCTTCTCTCTAGTGCATTTTTGTGCAACTCTTTAGCCTTTCCACCTCCAATACTTTCTTGCTTCTTCTTCACCTCAAGCAAAGCAATGGCTTCATCATCTGCATGAGGAAAGAAGCAGGTTGCTGGCAGGAAAGGAAGGACGGCCTCCCCACCATTGCCGATCATCAACGACATCCCCTTCATCGACGCAGCTGCTGGTGATCGCTACCTCAGGCTCTCCTCCAAAACTCCTCTTCCATGACGGTCGGTTGACGTCATGGACTTCTAAAACATCGTCGACCTGGAGGATCTTTTCGAGGTGCAAAATTTGAAAGATTTTCTGAATCCTTCCTTCCCTTCCTACTCTTCCAAAGTAGTCAATGAGTTCTATGCAAACTTAACCTCCAATCCCGAAAATGACTCTTTTTCCTCTATGGTCAATGGGCATAGCTTTCACTTTACTGAAGAGGGTATCCTTGACATTCTCAACATAGATGTAGAAGAATACCAAGACACCCTTGACTTTACCACCAGAAATCCACTCAATACATTTTCCCAAGATGACAATACGGTAAGTCTTAGTGACATTAAACGCACTATCTTTCAATCTAACACAACTTGTCACGAAGATAGGGGTACCTACTATGCCATTAACCTCAAACCTGTAGCTAGGATTACCAACCTTATTGTTTCCACAAACATACATCCTAGAGCAAACAAGTCTGAAGTTCCTACCTTTCGCATGTATCTAATTTATGCCATTATCAAACGCATTCCCATAAACTTTATCCGCATTATCATTAAGAATATGTTTGAGTTTTCTGGCAATCCCCCTTATGCTGATTTTGTATGCCAAATCACTCAACATTTTCTTAAGAAACAGATTGAGGATCTAGGATACACATGGGAAAGAAAACCACAAAAATAAGCAAAAATACAGTAGAAAAGATGGGGATTGATTTTGGTCACAAGAGGGCTAGGACTGAAGGGGAAACATCTACTCAAGACATACCACCACCTCCTCCTACCTCCCTACCCTATGATCCCATCCAAAACACCCTAACCTACATTGCTGGATCCCAATATCATCTAAGTAAACAATTAGATTATAGCCACCATGCCATGACCTACTTAAACCAAAGGATGCAAGGCCTCTCTTCAGATCAACCAGATGAATATCCTTACTCTCTAAATCCTGGCATGATTAACCCATATAACCCTTCCTATAACTACTATCAAACTCCACCTCCACCATCTCCTGATCTCACACATACTCAGTTTTCTCACATGCAACTACAAGACATTGCTGCTCATTTTCGCTTTGATCGTGTTCCCACCTTCTTGGAAGCATATGCATTAACCAAGACAGGTGCTTTGGAGTGGCAAACTTTAGTCACATATTATGGAGCTGAGCCATTTCTAGGAAAAGACCCAGCTATCGATGTAATACTTAAGTCTTTTCAGTGAGATTATGAGTGTCCTATAGTTGTAATGAATTGGTTATCTTTACATGATTGTAATGAATTGGTTATTCTTGCAATAAATTGGTTATCTTTGCATGATTATAATGGATATCTTTCAAATCATATGAGTCATCTTGTAAAATGTTAAGCTGCTGTTCCTTCTATGGCATCACTTGAACATAAGTTTATAAGACTATTATAGTAGAGCATACAAAGTAAGGGGAGTAATATATATGTAATAAATCACAAAGGATAAATTTTTTTGCAAATACCTAAAATTTAAAATTGTGGCTAAATTGATCATCTATTGACATGCATTCATACCTTGATTATAATTGGGATATCTATTTAAGGAGAAGCAATGCACATATTTCATTCTGTTATTAGTGGAATTGATTTCCTAAGCTTAAAGGGTTCTCATATCACCTTCAAGGATTAACATCCTTTGCAAGTGATTGAGTACTTACTTATAACTAAAAGACACACAAATATTTATCTTGGATATCTTTTTGAAATGACAAAGGGGGAGAAAGAATATAAAATCAATAACATAGAATTTAACATGAGTTTCATAACATCTCGGACAACACTCACTTGCACAATTGCTACAAAAGGTAATCTTCAGGTATGAAACTCACATGTTTTATATTTTCTTATTTTATATTTAGGAAATGTTTGTCATCTTCAAAAAGGGGGAGATTGTTGGCTAAATTGGACATTATGATAAATCCCTTTGTTTTGATAATGACAAACATTTCATTCTTGTTGATCTAACGTTCTACTTGAGTGTTGCAGGAATAAGGTGGATGACAAAGCACTAGGGAATCTATATGCTTGAATGCTTGTAAATTTCATGAAATGTAATCAACTGTAAACTTGTACAAATATATAATGTACAAGTACTTACACTTCATGTAAATCAAGCGTTAGATCTTCCCTAGCTAATCACCACACTTAGATAGGTCATCCCCTTCAATAGTGTCATATATGCACACTCATACACACACTTAATGTATTTATTTGAAACATTAAAACAGGGTCAATCTTGGTCGACAAAATCCTCAACCGAGACACTCTCGGTCGACAAACTTCTCGACCGAGAAAGACCCAAGTAGCCGTTAGACACAACTGACAGGGTAGTTGGCAGTTGGAGATGAACGTTGCAAACACTTGATCCAGAGAGCCTGTCGGTCGACCAAACCTCGACCGAGTAGGTATCTCGGTCGACCATTTCTCGACCGAGATGGACTCTGACAGCAACTGCAGAATTAATTAACTAGCCATTGCTAATGCAACTAACTTATACCTAACGGCTAGTTAAGCACTTAGAAACCCCTAGAAAGTGTCTAGAACGTCCTTAAGCACTTGTAGGGCATTCCTATAAATAGGACATGCCTTAGGACACCCAAACATACTTGGTTTTACACACTTGAGCAATCTTTGAGCATACACTTGCATTGAGTAACCTGTTTGAGCAATTGAGCATATTTGCAATTGGCTACTTTCCTCTTGGCTCAAATTTCATGTCCTATAGGCTAGTATCTCCTATCCACAACAATCACAATTTCATATACATTGGTTAGGAGATCTACACGCTTGATCTAGGCAAATCAAGCCTTGAGCTTCAAAGGATAAGTTGTAATTTCCATTTTCCTTTCTTGTTCACTTTCATTGCTTCTACTCTCCTTGCTACTCCTAGGTTGGAGGCTGCAGATTGGAGAGGGTCGTGATCTTCTTGGTGAAGAAGGAGACTTTGAACTACTTCTAGAAGGCTGGTGCAATGGGAGGTTACTTCTAAGAGGAAGGCTACTTCAAGGGGGAGCTTGGAGTTACTTCAAGAAGGCTACCTCGAGTTGGTGCATCTACTTCAAGTGAAGGCTGTTTCAAAGGGGTGTAAGAAAGTATTGTATTTTGTGTAATTCCTTGAGAAGGTAATAAAATTAATACTTTCAAAATCCTGGTTGGGTAAGCAACCGGGTAGTGGACTGACAACCTTAGTATTTGCTAAGGTTGAAACCACTCTAAACCCTTTGTCTCCTTCTTGGTTTCTCATTTGTGGTTGTTTGAGTTAAATAATTTTTAAAATTACTTTAAAACCCTATTCATCCCCCCTCTAGTGGTTTTTCAACAACATCATCAACAAAGCCAGATCCCTTGGGATATCAATCCCTCAACTCTATTAGTATAAAACATCCTTTCATGTTAGAACAATAACCACTGTTAGGTCATAAGGCCCAACCACTATATTCATGTATCACATGTATAATCAACATGCCTCACAAGGGCATATTCAATCATGTCTCACATCATAGCCATTATAGCACACACTAGCTATGATAATCATTTCCACAACACTTGCATGGTTAGAAGATCATAATCAAGACATATAATCACATAACATCAGAACCATCCATGGTAAGGATACAAGCAAGATTTGTTTACTTTTATGGCTTAGAGTTTCCACTTTTATCGATCAGGGTCCACAAGGTTAGGGTCATCCAACCACCCTAGAACCATCACCCTCCATCATCTTGGAGTGTATTAGAATTAGGCAACATCATTAGATAAGATTGGAGATCATAAAAACATCATGACACATATGTCTACATGATTAACATTAGATGTTTATATATGTTTCATAACCACCTACCATCACCACATGTTAACCACTTAGGCACATAGGTCGTGGACACCCTCCATAGCATGTCGCGACTGTAACATAACCCATGGGTATCTCGACCTTCACTCCCTCACCATGGGTCATCACTGCCTCCTACATGTTTCGCCCGTGACATTAGGGTTAGGGTTTCTCTTCACCCTTCAACCATGTGTCGCGACCAAGATCCTTAACCACCCCTATGTCGTGACTGCGACACCTCAATACCACCATGTTGCGACCGTGGTGTCCCTTATTCACGACCACCAATCCAAGGGTTGTCTCCACTGAGCTAAGGCAAGAAACTAAGAGTTTCAAGGATGTTGTGCTCCATAGGTCTCAACCCAATGTCACTAGGTCAAATATCACCACAAGAAGGGACATCTCGACCAAAGCCAACTAGGTCACGGCCATCTCAATGGGATATGTCGCGACTGTGATGTCCATACTGATGTCTCGACCACCAAACTTTCTAGGTTGCGACCAAACCAAGGGTAAACACCTAGGTCACCAAAACAGGCCCAAAACTAAGCAAGAACCGTGATCATCATGAATGGAGACTCAAGCAAGCTGATCTCCATAAACCCTAAGGCAAAGGTCCAAGAAAAGCATGACTAAAGGAAGAGAAACCATATCTAAGATGACCAAAACTGAAACTAACCTATCACTTACTTGTAGGTGTACAAAAACCATGAATGGGGACTAGATAAAGGGTCAAACATGGGGAAGAAACTCCATATCATCATCTCTACCCAAAATTGATACAAGAAGATTAAGGTTTCATGTTACTTCCAAACCAAGTATGATAACTCTCCCAAACATATTCTGGGGTTAAGCTTCATATGCTATCATGATGTGAGAACATATTAAAGAGAGAAAACAACAACACAACACAACAACAAGTGCAATAATAGAGAGGGTTTAGTGTTATATAACTTGCCTTGAAAAGATCACCACCAAAGCTCCAAGCTCCAAGATCAAGAGACACTTGTCCACTAAAAGGATCAACATGCAACCACATAAGGTCCACATGCAAGAGATAGTGATATTCCCTAGGTAGGATCTCGACCACCTAAGCAACCAACCCTATGTCATGATTGTGAAACACCTAGGGTTCCAAGGTTGAGACACACCACAACATCACCACAAGATCACGTCAGCAAGATCACCCCATGAAGCCTAGGTCAAAACACACCTCTACAACCTCTACCTTGACCCAAGACAGCCTTGGTCACAACCACCACACCAAGGGGGAAGTGTCACAACCGCAACACCCCATGAAAGGCCCTAGGTCGTGACCTAGGTCAAGGCAAAACAACAAGGTCACAAGGCTAAGGCATACAAACCCTAGAAAATCCTGATCTCCACTAAGGGTGATACTACTCAACCAAGAGCCAGACAAGGTGCCCCAAAGAACCACACTCTCCCTCATGAAGCCAAGAGAGAATGAACACTATAGAGGTGGAAAATTGCACATCAACCCCAATATTGGGTAAGTTGCAATTTGCACCAAAACTAGCACAGAAAGAACAAACATCAACCAAACAAGCTCAAACCGGAGACTTAACCTCTCCAAAAGCCCTAATCACATATAAAAAGATTATAGAAAGGTTCTAAGAAAATGTTAAGCCAAATAAAACATGATTACCCCAAAACTCAGGTCAAGATCCTTACAATACTGATTAAGGCATCGATAACATTGAGTTTCTCCCTGATATTTCCTAACAATTTTCCATGTACAAGTCGGTACCACCAACTAGATGTCGATGGAACAAAAAGGCTTCTCATGAATTACTATTGACTATTGGTAGCATTGATTCTTGTGTCATTACCACCGAGTTTCTTCAATTCCTACATTTTCTTTTCTTCGCTTTTCAATACCGTTGACGAGGTTGTCGGTGGCACCAAGCTGATCCATGACTTGTCAATTTACCTAAAATTCAACCAAAAAGAACATAATCTCCACAAATAATGATAAATAAATATGAAATGGTAAAAATAGGAAATATTTGATGCAAATGCATGTCATAGTCTAATAATCATAAACAATGCACCAATAACATCAAATGAGAAAAATGCACAAAATACACAATAAAATAGCTTGTGAAAAGTGACTAATATTCAGTGCATCAGTACCACATCTTTCTTTTTTGGTATGTGATTTTGACTACTTGTGATGTCTATATTGAAATCAAGGTCTCACCATTCGTAGATATGAGGTTGGAGTAACCTAGATCATTGTCTTGTAGAGGTGTCTTGTGTAAAGTAATGGAGTTTGATGTTGGGATTCTAGAACTAATGAATAGTATGGCCATGGACATTCCTTTAATCTAGAGATCTATGGGGGTGGAAAAAATAAGAATGTGTGAAGGAAGAAGGGCTAAGATCAAGTTATATGTAGGTGATAGGTATGTTTTTTTGCAATTGGACCATTGTACAGTTTCTAAGTAGGTCACTTTAGTCAAACACCTACACTTCTATAGGGTATGGGTTTGGAATATGGAGAGAGGTACTAGGGAATATGACTAATGGAAGAGTAGATGTATGGAGGGAGGCTAGCATGGTAGGGTATAAATGTACAAGTACATTGTGACATTCTTTTCTTGGGAAGGGGAGTCAGGAGGCTATCTTTTCATCTTGTCCTCCTCTTGTAAGAAAATCATTAGGATAATTACATGTACATCTATTGAACTCAGTATTTTTAAATGTGATAGTACTAATACCATTACCCTAAAGTTCTAAATTAAAAATAATCAAACAATTAACCAAGAGGTTTGACACAGTGAATAGGGGTCAACGAATTGTCGGTAATGCTCTTGGAAATGGCATATGCAAGCTTGTTTTTGACACATGTAATATAAATTACAATGTAGATCTCCATGATTTTAGAGAGATTTTGGATTTTTTTGATCCACCCCACAATAGTGGGGTACTTTTTTTATCCTCATTTATCATTTGGTGGCATGTAGGTTAACAAATTAAATTATAACCGGTGTAGTCCCTATCATATGAGAAATATTTAGAGACAACTTGATACATGCAAGTTCAGCTTCTAGAACTTAAGGTACCTTTCTCGTATTCCCTCCTCTAGCGAACCATTTGCCATTGTGATCTATGCCAAATACGTCTAGAGTAGTTTTATTCTTCTTCACAGTTTCATTTGTGTTGAACTTCTACTAGGCTAAGGGGGGATTATGTTGTGTCAACTCTTAATTTGGTATCTTTGATCTTTGTTCCCCATGACATGCCATTCGAATGACATCTATCTCTTTAGAAATGTCAATGCCTTCATAATTTCTTGTCCTAGAAACACCATCAAAGATAAACTTGACCATGCACTGACAGATGTATCAAATAACATCAAATCTCATATTATTATGTATCAAAATATGTAAGTTACCAGTAAAGAAACTATCCAGACTTCCTTCACGTAGGGACAATCACAGAGAGCATCCACACAATTTTCACACTCAACATTGCATCTAGAGCACTCATTGTTATTGATCATCTTCCTTATGTGTTGGAAGTGATTTGTTAGAAGGGCTTCATGACATGCTATCCAATTTGTGATCTTAGTATGCTAAAAAACTTTAGCTTTCAAATATGTCCCACAAGGACCTATCCTCCTTGTCCTTGTTTCCTTCCATATAAATCTATATGTGGATTTTGTCATGAATAAGGCTTTATCAAGTATGTTCTCATGTCAACAAGTTAGGCTTCTCCTAATCTATAGACAAGGGATTATTGCACATCCTCCTAACAACATGATCAGGGAGATAGAATCTGAGGACATTTGTGTCGCACATTCCTTCTAAATTAATTAGGTTGTTGATGTTGAGGTCATCCAGATCTGGTGGGATGGGTTTGAGAGTAATATTATTGATTTTGGAACCTCCTTTAAGCCAGATGTCTCTCCATATATTAGTATCTTTTCCACTCAAAAGGGAAATGTAGGAGTTTCTGTATATGAGATCATGATGGTCCATCATTGCTTTGCCAAATTTTGTGATGGAATGTCCATGTTGGAGATGTTTGTGTTATATTTGAGTTTCATACCTTCTATTCACATTATTTTCCTTTTGGTAATGTACTCCCAACTAGTTTTCATAAGGAGAGTTGCATTCCAATCTCTCAAAGATTTGATGCTGAGACCTACATGTTACTTTTTCAGAAGGGAATACATTATACGATATCAAAGATAGGGGATGATTCTTTTGATTGCCTCCCTAGATGAATTTCTAGATAGGTCATCAATTATACCAAATAATCCTAGAGGTATAAAAGTTATATGCATGACATATGATGGGAGGAAGTGAGGATAGTCTTTACAAGACAAGTTCTTCCAGTGATAGATAGACACTTTCATGCCCATTCCATAATTCTAGGGTTGACCTTCTCTAATACCTCCAAGTATGTTTCTTTTATAATTCTTATGGACAATGGGGACACCCAGCTATTTCTTTAAGGTCTTCCATTTCTTCTATGTTGCAGGCTCTACATATCCTCCTCCTAGGTCGACTAGGAACTTCTGTATAAAAATGAATAAGTGATTTTTTGTGGAGATGGCTTGTCATTAGGCGAGCTCAAATTTTTTTAACAATGGATAATGGTTTTGAATTGTTCCATATAATATTTGGCAAAGAGGATGAAATCATCTGCAATACAGACATGTGAGATATAAGGACCATTGACTAAGAGTTTAATTGTTTTCTAGGATCCCTCTTCCACATCTTTGTTGATCATCTGAATTCATATTTCTAAACATAATATAAATTGGTCAGGGGAAAGTTGATCACCTTGATGGAGTGCCTTGCTAGATTTCAAGGCATGAGCTAGTTTTCCATTCCAAATAGTTTTTGTATGGCCATTTTCCACTGATCCCATGATATAGTTAAAAATGTTGTGAGGTAGGCCGAAATCTGGTGAAGTATCTCTCACAAACTTATACACATTTTTTAATAGGACTTGGTGAGGTCAATTTTATAGCCATGGTGTGTATGCCCCGTTCCTTATCATGTTGTGTATAAGAACATCTATTAGAATGACACTATCACTGATTCTCCTATCTATTATGAAGCTACTCTGGGTTGGGTATATCCAATCAGGCATATATATTTTTAAGCATTTTGTGACAATCTTGGAGGGCATCTTAAGATTAGAGTTGTTTAGGGAAATTGGACGAAGTTTTTCACATTACTTAGGTTTATCTTTCTTTGGGATAAGTGTCAATATGTATGCCCAAAGAGACAATCATATAATGATTGTAATGGGGAATTAGATACCTGATTTGATAATGATAAAGGTAATATCGTCTATAATGTTTGTCTCAGTCATGAGACGATGACATAGACATAAGTTGATGTCTAAAGAATGATGTTACTAAATGACATATGTCTTTAGTTTGAGGTACTGAACAAAGAGATCATATGTATGATAAGAGTGCATACATTCTTGTTATGTCCCTAGTCGAATATTACTATGAAATCAAAATAGACAAAAATAATACATAAGACTAGAATGTGTATTGATTGATGACAAAATATCATCAGTCATGATATATGATATAAAACCAAGCACATAGATACTTGAAATATAACAATGTATCATACAAACCCACCATGAGAGTGATGCACAAAAACCGATGAATGATAGTCAAAATCAGCTCTCATGGTGATAGTGGTGATTATGGTTTTTAGACATGAAGTCACTACACTCGTGACATGTCATTCATTGTACTTTGAAATAATCCAACTTGAATTTGAATAAGGGTTGCCATAAAGGTGATGCTCGGGAACACTATGACACATGGGGATTGAGTGTTAGTGATGTAGATGGGATATGTCCCTTCTATAGGAGATTGATATCCTGACCACTTGATAAGGGAGAATGATAAATGTATGGCCATACTCATGTGACTCATTATATGATATGCGAGCTCACATACATCTCAGATAGTTTGCTCTAGTTGAAGGAACATGGTTTGAATGTTGAAGATGATGAAGATCCATGCCTCGAATTCAATCTAAATATCAAATACAAAGGAACTATATGATCACTATAACACTTATCACGGAATGTAGGTTGAAGTTGTTCGACAACTTTCCAATTACTTGGGTAGCAATGATGTTTTGCTAGATACCACTCATCGCTTGTGATGTCTTAAGTTAGTTATGGACCTTCACTTCCAATGTAACTTAGGAATATAGGGTCACACACATGGGATGCACTTGGAATAGGATATTATTCATGAATGATGTGTAACTTGATTACTAAAGTGTTTAGGTATTCAATTTAAACAATGATGGTTGAAAATAGGATGGCTGTACTATGAACCAACCGGTTCAAGTGTTGAACTGATCAATTCAAGTGTCAGGTCAATTCAAACCACATTGGGTGTACAATTCCTGAACTGGGGCCTGAACCGTCTGGTTCACTTAGTAAACCAAACAGTTGAAGGTCTAAAGTGACTGGTTCAACATGTGAACCGCCCAGTTCAATGTTCAATACAATTGAATCAAGGGTTGATGCTGATGTCGTGTTTTTCATTAATCGAATATTGAATGCCAATGTGATTTGAAACAAGAAAGAAAGTGAACTGACAATTTCAAGGGTTGAACCAATTAGTTCACCTGTGAACATACTGGTTCACCTATGACTTGACCGATTCAACAGTGAACTCTCTGGTTCATCATTCGCATGTTTTGGAAATCCATGAAATCACATCTCTTCGACTCCCAGATGGATTGTGAAGCCCCGAAACCTGGTCCTCCTATAAATAGAAGGGTATTCTAGACACATAACGATATGCTCTGACAATTGTTGTCCTCTTTGGTTATGGTAACCAAGAGATCACAAGCAAGTCCAACTTGTCTAAGGGAGAACAACAAGGGAGAGCAAGTTGGTGCTATCACAGTGACGTTTGAAGGGACTAATTTAATCCTTCCCGTTGGCTCTAGTAGCACAATGTGGAGTTCCCAGTGGTGTGTGTGGGCTATGATAGAGGCGAGGAGGTCATTTCCACTCTCTATGAGGAAAACAACCACCACCATACGTATTAGTGCTGCACCGACAGTTTTACATGTGAAACTATCATAAGAAGCACACCGCTACAAGGGTTGTCACTAGACTTGCTCCAGAACTAGGTAATTCTCTTTCTACCTCTTTCCTAGATACATTTTTGTTGATGAGATCTTTCTAATTAGGGAATCAAACATTAAATCTTTTTTTATGCCCTTATCTATTGCCCTAATTTCCCAATATTGGTATCAAAGCCATGTCAATTTATGGTGTATGAGAACTCAAATTGATATGATCAGTTTTGGTTCTATCATTTATTATATTGTATTTGACATGAATATTTAAAATGTTTAATGCACATATCTGATTAAATACCACATATGATCCCTATATATGATTTGATATATACAATGCAATCTTTGTAGGTTGTCCTAAAATCATTTTGATGGTGGATGTATGTGTGGCTATTGACAAAACCCCTATGGATTGTGTGCATGGTTGTTTAGCTTATCTTTCCTATTATTATTTGGTCTGCATACTGATACTCTCCCCTCCTTTCTAAATGTAATTTAATGCTCTTCTTCCTATTTTTGTTATTTCCCTTTTACAATGTAATATGGAGTAGGATAGTTTTAATTTATGTTTCATTGTGAGAAGACATTCTCTACTAGATGAACTGACTGACGCAGATGATGAACCAACCAGATAAGATGACAAAGCGATCCACAGGAGGACCAAGGAGACCAGACGACAGGAGGAACCGATCGACGGGTTGCCCAACTGATTGGATAGAGGAGTCCATACATTGCTTGAACCAGAGACCAAATAACTGTTTCAAGAGACCCATTGACTGACCAGGAGGCCAGCCGATCGGCTCAAGAGTTGGGACGATCACCCCAGACTGGTTCCAACATAGGTTTCTATAATATAGGTTGAAACATATGATGTGGACCATAGGTGGTATCAATTCTTTGGGACTCCAACGAATTGCAATAGTATGGCTATAACCATCATTTGTATGTTTTATGATTGCATGTTTTGTTTGTGGATATAACATGTATATGATATGTACTATATGGATGTGGTGATTGGATATATATATATATATATATATATATATATATATATATTCCCTCAAATAAAACATTAAGTCTTAGATTCTTTCCATAAGAAACATACATGAAAAACTTGATCGAATAAACATAGTACACCAAATCATGGTGTGTTGTCCATCTCGTGAAAGTGTGATGGTAGATATGTAGATCTACCAAAGTAGGGTGCATATTCTATCATGTTGGCTTTTGAGTCAGGATTAATTAGGTGATCTTAATGAGATTAAGAACCTATAAGCATTAGGATAAACTGTACAAATGGTTGTGCATACCGTGTATCCAAGAGTTACATTTAGATGAAATTGGCAAAATTTGCCTACCTAACTAGTCAAATTGTGGGTGATCAACTGAAGCTGACTAATGATTTGATGTAATATGGATGTTGGCTCACTAGAAGATTGTATGCTACAATATTTTGAATTGATAAGTGAGGGTTATCAATTTGAACAAAATAGTGAGAGTGATAATTAATTAAAGGCCAAACTAATATCATAAGACTTATCAAATAAAATTAATCAAAAATGTTTTGATAAAAGTTACTAATTTTCTTTTGTAGAATCTGATGACAAACAAATCATCGTTGTGATCAGTTCTTAAGAATAACAAAATAAATGGGACAAACTTCCATGACTGGTTGTTGACTTAGAGAAGGGTTCTCGATGATGACCATATGCTCTGTATCTTGGATACACCATTGCTAGAGGAACCTACTCCTGATGTGCCTAGGGATGAGGTGGATGATTGATGGAAGCATGTCAACGATGCCTTAGACATTAAGCACCTTGTGATGTGATGTATGAACAATGAGTTTCCTGGGCAGCATGACGAGATGGGGATTCATGATATTGTCACATGCCTTAAGAATATGAACCAAAATCATAAAGAACAAGAAAGGTACAATGTCCCAAAGGTGCTCCACGAGTACAAGATGATAGAAGAAGATACCATAGAGTACCATGTGCTCAATATGATTGGACATGTGTAAATTATAGAGAGATTGGGATCCCCTTTGAGCCAAGATCTGGCCACAGATATGATTCTACAATCATTTCCTAAATCATATAACCGGTTTATCGAGAGCTATTACTTGAGTAACTTGGTTAAATTGTTGTCTGAATTGCTTGGCATGTTGATAAATATTGAAGCATGAATGAAGAAGGACAAAACCATGATGGCGATTAGTGAAGTGGAGTCCAAGGATAAAGGAAAGGCTGGGAAGAGTTATAAGGCTAAGCTGAAGTCAAAATCTTCTACACTCAAGAAAAAAAGAAGAGTTAGTGTAAAAGGAATATGTCCTTTGCACTTAAAGGGACTCAAAGAAAGGAAGTAGGAGATAGAGATCTCTACTTCAAGACCCGAGAAGAAGTAAGTTAGAACTGTGTGGAGCAAGAGTTGCTACCACTACAGTTGGAATATTTCATTTAGCTGATGGGCATGTAATATAATTAGTGAATTGCTATTATGCACCTATCATTAATGAAAAAATCATGAATCTTGTAAGGATAATAATATCATGAATGTTTAATGTTTTTCTTTAAAATATGTGATCTTATATGGCAAGGCCCTGTGTCTTATAATCTATATTTGATAGTTGTAGAGACAAATATGTATGACACATATACATAATGACTTAATGACTCAAACAATGAATACCTATATCATTATCATCTAGAGCCCATGAATAAGAAATGCATTTTCTAAATCCATAATGATGGTTGTTTAGACTCTTTTGGCCATTGAACCACTAGAGACATGCAAGTTTTATTCATTACACAATATGATAGAAGCATCTTCACTAGATTAGTGAGAGAATGAGTATTATATTATGGCTCATACATACTGATGTATATAGACCCTTTTAGAATAAATGCTATAGGTGGTTATTAGCACCTCACTTTTCTTACCAATGATCTCAGTAGATATGGTAATTTGTATTTAATGAAATAAAAGTATAAATCTCTTAAAGTATTCAAGGTGACCATGGATCAAGTACATAACTAGTGTGGTATAAGTATTCAAACACTTCCATCTGATTGATATGGAAAATACTTTGAACCAAAAGTTTGAGAGCCTTCTGGGAGACTGTGATAATGTATCACAATGAACTCCACCTGAAACATAGTGATCTACTAGAAAAAAGGAATCACATCCTATTTATCATGGTGCGATTATCAAAAATCTAGCTAATATTCCAATCTCATCTTGGCACATGCTTTACACTAAACAATGTAGCATCGAAATTGGTTCAAAAGACACCATATAGGATATGACATGGGAAGCATCCTGACATGTCTTTTATAAAGATTAGGAATGAAATCTTATATAAGAAAATAGTTTCTTGAAAATCTTTGTTCACAAATCACATAAATGTTATTTTGTTGAATACTACTTTTATATTCTAGTCTAAAAACAAAAGTGTTTGTTTCTAGTATGGGTGTATTCATAAAGAGAATTTAATTCCAAAGGAATCAATGCAAGAAAAGTAGAACTCAAAAAGTTCGAGGCCCAAAAGAAAACATTGAACCTAAAAGAAGTATAGTAGGAACATAGAGAATCACAATATGTCCTAGAATCTTAAGTTCCTTATGTAACACACAAAACTCAGAGATCTAGTAGAACACACCTTGATCTTAAAAGATTATAATATCTTATGGGTCAGGAAGGTGGTAAGTTTGTCATTGATGATGAATCAACAAATCTAACCAGATGCTATTGTGGGACCAGAATATGAGAAATGTCTTGAAGCCATCAGATCCAAGATGGACTCCATATAAACCAACAAGGTATGACCTTGGTGGATCCACCTGAAGGGGTAAAATCCATAGGGTGTAAGTGGGTCTTCAAGAAGAAGATTGACATGGATGTTAATGTACAAACCTATAAGGTAAGTTTGGTTGTAAAAGGTTTAGAACAAGTTCATTTTGAACATGATAAAATCTTTTCACCAGTTGCCATGGTTAAATCCATAAGGATCATTCTTGCCATTGTAGCTTAAAATGCCTACTAGATTTGTCATATGGATGTTTAAACCTCATTCCTTAATAGGAATAGTTATGAGGTAGTTGTATGACATAACCTAATGGTTTTTTGAATCCAATAATGCAAATAAAGGATGTAAGTTACAAATTTCAATCTATGGATTGAATCAAGCATCTCAGAGATAAAATATTCAACTTGACAAGATAGTCAAAGAGTTTGACTTTAGTAAAAATGAAGATGAAATATGCGATTAAAAAATTTAGCGGGAGCATGTTTATATTCCACATGATGATGGGGAATAACGTCCTTATACTATAAATGTTAATATCTGGCTAGGAAGTACCTTCTGTATGAATGATTTAAGCAAAGCATCCTACATGATTAAAACTGAGATCTATAGATATAGATCTAGAAAGCTTATTGACCTAAGTAAGAACACATACATTGGTAAGATTTGGAAAGGTTTAGCATATAAGACTCAATTAGAGAAGATTTGTCGATGTTCCATGGAATCAGTCGCTCAAGAACCTAGTATCCCAGTTCTTGTGAAGAATGGGAAAAACATGAGTAAGATTCCATATGCATTCCCAATTTAATTTATCATGTCTGCAGTGATATAAACTCATCATGTTATGTCATATGTATTGGACATGACCAGAGGATATATACTCACTCTGTTATCTCATATTGGACATGACTAGAGAATATTTGTCAGATTCCAGTAAAGGTCATTAGACTACCATAAAGAGAATCTTTAGGTACTTGAGAAGCATTGAAAGGATTAGTTCCTTAGTTATGGTAATAAGGAAGAGTTGGATGTAAAGGGTTACACTGATGTATGCTTCTAAAATGATAAATAAAATTAACGTCACAATATAAATTTGTGTTTGACATCATAGCAAAAATTATAAGCTGGAAAATTTCTGAATAAAAGATATTTGTTTGATTCTACAATATAAGTCAAGTATTTTGGTGTTATGAACACAACAGAGGATATTGTATGGATCAATAAGTTCATGCAGATGAACTTGTGGGAGATTCCAACCATTGATGACACAATAGTAATACTATGATATCAATAGAGCTATTGGATAGGCATGGATCCTATGATAGCATACTATGGCACTTCCATATCATACGAAAAGTCGTATAGTTTGTGGATCTGAACAATTGCAAAATACTAACTAGAAGAAAATGTTGCTAACCCGTTGTAAAAGTGATTGCACAATAGAAACATGATGGACATGTTAAGATCACTTGTAATAAGATTCATGGGTGATTGGCTCTAACTGCAAGTGGGATTTTTTTGGTATATATGCCGAGAGAGACAATCATATGATGATTGTAATGGGGCATTAGATACCTGATTTGATAGAGATAAAGGTAATTTTTTCTATTATGTTTATATCAATCATGAGATGACGACACATACGTAGGCAGATGTCTAAAGAATGATGTTACTCAATGACATGTGTCATCAAATTGAGGCCTAAAAAATGAGTCCACGTATATGATAAGATTACATACATTCTTGTTATGTCCCTTGTTGGATATTATTGTGGAAGCAAAATAGACAACATTAATACATAATACTTGAGTGTGTATTGGTTAATGATAGAATCTCATTAGTCATGATATATGATATCAAACCAAGAACATAGTGTAAGACCCCTAACTTTCCTTTTTGGTTGAACGTGCTTACTTACCTTAATTAAGTGATTAAAACCTTAATAAAACCCTACTATGTGCTTTGATATAATGTGAAAGATCTAAGTTTAAATTTTGGTCCAGCTTGGACACTATTTGAATAAGTCTTGCAAATTTTTTGTGTATATAAGAGCTTTTATGCAATTTTCACATATCTGGGTTTTTATTTTAATTTTTCACATTTATGTTGTGCCTAACATATTTTTGTATATTTTTGGATACATTTGAACCTTAATGTGCCTTGTTTCACCTTTGGTTTAGTGGGGACATCTACCTTAGGGTTGGAATCTAGGGTTTCCTGACCTAGATGCCCTAACTTGATGGCTTTCCTTTAGATGTTAGGATCGAATGGTCCACTTCAGGTGGTGGGATTCGGTGATTCTCTTGGGTTTCTTGAAGGTTGATGGTCTTCTTTGAGGAACCACATAGGTCGATGGTTCTCCTAGTGAGGTTCACAACTGTTGGTGATACTAGGGTTTGCGTTTGAGGCCAAGTGAAGTAAACAACTAATGGACCACCTATGGTTGACAAACTATGGGGATCCTAGGGTTGACATTGATGGTTCCCCTCACTCCAACAACCAATGGTCAACTTGGTCTTACATGAACGTGAGGTTTTAGCTTGTGACACATGGCGTGCATGTCTTAACAATTTGGCCTATCTTTCTCTCTCAACCCAAGCTTTATATACCTCCCTCCTTCCACCCAAACGAACCCTTTAGGATCTCTCTTTCTTCTTGCTTCTTGGAGCTCATCCCTCTTTCTTGGTGGAGAATAAGGAGTTCATGAAAGAAGAACCTTGGACAATCTAGCTTGCATGTGCACCTTGGGTTTGGATCTACCCTTGTTGAGGTCGTTTGGTGCTTCCTTGCATTCCTTCTTGGATTAGGTGAGTAAGATATCCTTCATATCTTCGTTTTACTTACCTACCTTTCTCTCTCTTCCATCTTGGTCGGATCCATGGTGTTCTTGGTGGAGCATGTGCTAGAGGTTGAAGAACACCTTCCAACTTGCTTATTTAGCCTACAGTTTGCTTGTTCTTGGGGAAATGGGATATGCTTATACTAGTAGCCATCTTTATGTTGTTATATATGCTTATACTAGTAGCCATGTATATGACGTTATATATGATTATACTTGTATCCATGTTTATGTTGGTAGATATGCTTATACTGCTAGCCATGCTCATGTTGTTCGCCATGCCTATGACGTTAATTATGTTTATGATGTTAGTTAGACTCATGTTGTTAGTTATGTATATTATATCATCCAAACCTTATATTTTGAGAATGATGTTAATCTTCCAATCCTACAAATAAGATTCTAGTTAGAACTACCCTTAAAATAAATTTATATCTGGTATTTCTATTTTGTTATATAATATGTTCTATATGTTTAATTACTTAACTTGTTGTGATCAATAAGCATTTTTTGAGAGTTATATCTCTGATTAGGACATGGGTCTCACCTCATGGGTCACCACATCTTTTTAGGTGAACGAAAGAAGCGGCAGAAGACCCGTGATAACAAGGAAGAGCTATGATGATGGGCCTTAGAGAAGGTTGTTTAGATGTATAGTGTATCCTAGAGCCATCCATGAACTCTTAGGTCTTGGTGGGAAAGTTTGTATATGATATTTCAATTGACTTGATATTTTGGTAGTAGTTTGGTACTTGTACATGTTGTATATGTGGATAACGTCTTCTTTATATATGTTGTGGATAAGGTCAGGAGCAGTTGTAAAAGATACTCAACATGATATACGAATATAGCAAGACGTTGGGCTTTTATGTAAATGTTTATGAGAATGTTCGTGATGTTTAAATTAGTTTAACTACCCACTTTTTCTCCTATGTATTTAATTAGTGATCAATCGTGTTTTGATTTTGAGTAATCTCATTTGGCGTGACAATTATCACATTTAGTTGATATTAGATCTTAGGGTTCACTGAGTCTATAGTGACACTAGTACTTAGGATTCAGATGGTGACTAGGTGATGAACATGATAAGAACATGATGCATACTGCCTGAATTCAATACTGGATGCCTTGGCCAGATATTCAACTATTGAAGAAAAGGTAAGTGTGGAACTCTTAGGTTGTTATCTTTCTAATTACTCTGATCTAGTAATTGTTTGGGAACAATATAAAGTGCATAATAAATAAGAAATCATGGTGAAAATATGTCAATCTTACCCTGAAGAAATATGAAAATAATATTGTAACCCATACAAACTTGAATTCTTGGTGATTAAAAGAGAAAGATATGACACTGTGAAATCAAAATCTGAATGCAAATAAGTTAGAAAGGAATTCCTAAAACTATGATTCTAAACGGAAATGAAGTAAAAGACAAATATATATGTGCAAATGAAATGACTCAAGGTGAAAAATTCACATAAGAGGAAGAGAACTCCAATGATAAGTATGATATGAGATAATAAATAAGAACAACGGCAGATGAATAAACTAAACATTGAGTTAATCTCAAACCAATCTATATGTGTAAAAGTGTGTTAATGTAAAATTATCTTGACACACAAGAGAAATTAAAGAGAAATGATTCTTGTTAAATGAAGAAAATGTGATATAAAATGAGACACCCGTTGATAATTGAATGAGGAACAAGACAATATGAGAGGGAAAATGCACAAGAACAAGTTACAAGGACGAGCAGTGAAGTACAATAATCATGATAACTCCTATGCAAATGGCAAGCAACCCAATATAAAGGTAAATGATACATAAAGGTTGTAGCTCACATGATAATGGTAGGATCAATAACCCCTTGTTAGTAACCCCTTGGACAGTGCTATTTTGTTGTAAGAGATGTGTTTTCTTGGTTCCTTCCTTTTCCTACACGTAGCTTATCTTATGCCAACTGGTGTGCCTCTGTTCAATGTAATCCTAGGGGTGGATACTTGGTCTGACACGTGGATGTTTTGGACTATAGTTCCAAGATTGTGAAATTTGTGTTAGGGACACCTTTTGAGTCTTCCAAGGAGTTAGGAAGATTCATTCTACATGTTTTGGGTTGGTTATGATGTCCAAGAAGCTATTAAGACAAGAGTCTGAGTTCTTCTTAGCACATGTAGTGGATACCAAGGTGATAACTCCTAGTATCTAGGGTGTACCAGTCGCACATGAATTCAGAGGTGTTTTCCTGATGATAATCAAGTTATATGATGTATGTCATATGATCACTATGAATTTAAGAGTTGTGCCATTTGGACTAACCAGTACATAAACAGTAGTAATAGACTTGATGAACATGGTATTTAGACTGTATCCTTATCAATTGAGTCAGGTTTTGTTGATGACATCTTGATGTAACTCCAGAGATAATCAGCAACAAGGACAAAAGCTTCACAAAGTGTTGGAGATATTAAGGTAGCACCAGTTGTATACCAATTCAAGAAGGTATGAGTTTGAGAAAATAAGGTGTCTTTTTTTTGGATATGATATGTCCGTAAAGGGCGCTGATATAGACCCAATAAAGAGAAGACTGTGTTGGATCAGGAATGACCCAAGGACACTAATCAATATTCAAAGCTTCCTAAGTCTAAGTGACTAGGAGGGATCTTCCTCTTATTTTGGATGATAGATGTCAACATTCTATTCAGTTGCTAGAGGATAAGTTGACAAGTTTTCCAGTGTTAGTGTTACCAAGAATGAAGGGAAGGTTACATCATCTTCTAAGATGCTTCAAAGAATTACTTGGGATGTGTGCGAATGTAGGATAGGAATATGATTTCTTTTGATTCATGATAGCTTAGGAGGGACAAGAAGAATTATCAAACCCATGACATGGAGTTACCCATTTTAGTGTTAGGCCTAAAGATTTGAGCACATTGTCGAAGCAAGGGTTTTAACATGAGGTAAAGACAATGTATTGAAATGATCAAGGACTATGCCAATATGATAGACCATCATCCAAGGAAGGAGGATGAGGAAGTTGATGCACACAAAAAGAAGCCATATTTGTCAACAATTGCAAGACGAGGCATTAATGCTCTTCGACATATCGTGTACGCAGAACATGTCAACACTGCTTCAGTAGAAGGAGGTATAGTTGGAAATATCTCTATTGGAAGGATTTTCGACACAACTACAAGACAAACCAATTCTTATATGACATGTCAAGGGAGTATAAATGGATGGTATCATGATACGGGCATCTGATCAGAGTAGTGTAGTGGGAATCATGATGGTTTCCATGAGTTAGTTGACAGGACAATATGCATCCACTACAAGACAATGGTTCCAAACATTAATGATTTGAGTAATATAGTATATGAGGAGACTCGGTTTTGAAACATATGATGTGTCTCTCAATACACAGATGTATTATAAGTTAGAAGACATATAGTGATAGCTAAGTGTAAAATGGGATATAGCACAAGTATGGTCAAGTGTACAATTTTCAAAAAGTTAATGAGAAATATTAGAAGCCTACAAAGATACAGTGGAAGTTCAACATGACCTTAGATAGATTGATGGTAAGAAAGAACCACAGAGATGATTGGATAATATTTTAAGAACATATGTCTTCCAGTTTTTGGCAGATAAATGATGTCCACCTAAGTTGATCGAGTTTTCTTAATAACAACAGTCATAAGATAAGCATAGAAATGACACCTTGAAAAAGCTGCATATGGTAGGAGATACAAGACACTCCTTGTTTAATAAGATGTGAGTAAAGTATCATCTTTTGAATGATACATAGTATAAAAAACAACAGTTGAAGGCAACTCAAGATAGGTAGAATTCATATCTTGATAACCATGGTAAACAACTAGAGTTCCAAGTCAGAGTTACCACCAGAGTGGTATAGGTTACATAGAAATTTCTATAATCCATGTTGAGGAAGTGTTACCTTGGTACAAGTCAAATGATACAGACAATGGAGGTCAAGTTGGGAGAGGATGTTTCTATGTGGAGAATTTGGTGTTCACCCTAGAAGATACATATAAGAGTTGAGGGAGAAGGACATAGCTTCCATGAGGCATTGTTCCATAACCAGGGGATGGAAGTAACCTTGGGAAAGTTAGAGAATGAGATGCATAAGAGGTACTCAACTTGGTTTGCCTTGGATTTCAGGGGCAAAATCCCTGTTAGGGGTTTATGGTTGTAAGACCCCTAACCTTGATTTTTGGTTGAATATTCTTACTTAACTTAATTAAGTTCTTAAAACCTTAATAAAACCCTAGTATGTGCTTTGATATCATGTGACAAAGTGAAGTTTCAAGTTTGGTCCAGTTTGGACATTGTTGAATAAGTTTTGCAATTTTTGTGTTTATAAGGGCTTTTATACGAATTTCACATATCTAAGATTTTTTTGTATTTTGCCACATGTATGTTATTCCTCACATATTTTCACATTATGTTGGATATAGTTGAACCTTGGGGAGCCTAGTTGCACCTTTGGTTTAGTCGTGACATCTACCTTAGGGTTGGAATCTAGGGTTTCCTCACCTATATGCCATAACTCGATGGCTTTTCCTTTGGGTGTTGGGATATGATGGTCCACTTCAGGTGGTGGTATCTGACGGTTCTCTTGGGTGGCTTGAAGGTTGATGGTTTTCTTTGAGTCACCACCTAGGATGATGGCTCTCCTAGTGAGCTTCACAACCGATGGTGACACTACGATTTGCTTTTTTGGCCAAGTGAAGGCAACAACCGATGGACCACCTATGGTTGACAACCTATAGGGCTCCTAGGGTTGACATTTGATGGTCCCCCTAACTCCAACAACCAACCTAGTCTTGCATGGACGTGAGGTTTTAACTTGTGACACATGGCGTGCATGTCTTGACACCTTGATTTACCTGGTTGACATTTGATGGTCCCACTAACTCCAACAACCAACCAAGTCTTACATGTACGTGAGGTTTTAACTTGTGACACATGGCGTGCATGTCTTGACACCTTGATCTACCTTCTTTCTCACCCCAAGCTTTATATACCTCCCTCCTTCCACCCAAAAGAACCCTTTAGGCTCTATCTTTGTTCTTGCTTCTTGGATCTCATCCCTCTTGCTTGGTGGAGAAGAAGGAGCTCAAAGAAGAAGAAGCTTAGTCAAACTTGCTTGCATGTGCACCTAGGGTTGGGATGTACCCTTCTTGAGGTCGTTTGTTGCTTCCTTGACATGCTTATTGGTTTAGGTGAGTAAGATCTCCTTCATATCTTCTTTTTCCTTGATGTCATACCTTCTTCTCTCTTATTTTCTAGTCAGATCCATGGTTTTCTTTCTAAAGCATGTGCGAAAGGTTGAAGAACACCTTCCTTCTTGCTTCTTTTGTCTAGGGTTTTCCTGCTCTTGGAGAAAGGGCCTAGCTTTGATGTATGGAGTTCTCAAGCTAGGGTTTATTCTATCTTTCCTCAAGCCACCTTGTTGTTTGGAGTTTCATCTTCATCTTTGAGGAGAGTTATATAGCTTTCTCCACGTTTATTTCTTACCTTTAACTTGCATGTACTAGATCTTTCTCTAAAATGTAGTTTCAGGTAGAAAGATGCTCTCTTTACCTAGGGTTTGAGTCTATGAGGTGGATCTTGAGTAGATAATCTTCTTTGTCACTCTTCTTAATCTTTTGCATGTTTCCTTCGTGGAATGGGAGCCCTAGACCTTGAATGCACATGGAAATCAATGGTTTTGTTCCTTGACTCTAGGGTTTTCCTTGAGGTTACAAATTGTAACTTTTCCTTGGTATTTTGAAATGATTTCTATGATGTCTCATGATGTGATGGTATGTCCCCTTCCATGGACCAATATCTTATACTTATTAGTAGTTTTGAATGTTTTCTTGTGCTTGAAATTGATGGTATTGGTTCCCCATGAAGCGATGGTTCTTTGGTGTTAAGAAACAATGGGTTTTCCTTAGTGCTTTGGACTAATTTTCTCTCTTGTGTTGGGACTCGATGGTTTGGCTTCTAGTGTCAACTGTTGGTGGGTATTTAGTTGTTGCTTTGTAATCTTGTGTTGAAAACCAATGTCCATGTTTTGTAACGACCCCACCTCCCGGTAACCCCCAATTAAGGGAGACCAAAAGGTCAAAGCCATTATCCCAATTAACTGGATCAATGGTTCGACAAATAATCAATAATAATTACTAAATTCTACCAAAACTATACTGAAAAATTGGAATAAAATAAAATTTTTCATACCTTTTTAAAATCTTGGATTTCTAAACTTCTATCCTCAAGATGAGTCTATTCTAACTAATCCTCCTTGTACTTTAATTCATACATTCACAATGTATCACCTTACTGTTTGTCCTTTTCAAACTTGTACCTAAAACACCGACAAACAAAACGTCGGTCGACATAATTGAATATGCCGGTATGTGGGGACAACCAAAATTTCACAAATATGCTAACAACCTAAATATCACAATCAAGCTAATTAACAATCCAATTTACGTCTTCAATGTGAAATTCTCCACTACTTTTTCCCTAACCCTAGAATACCCTCTTTAGGGTTTTTCCTTTACACTAGACTTAAGGCCACCTTCTCCATCCTGAGCTTGGTATCTGGGGTCACCTCTCATGGTGCCCAATAGTCATGCAATAACATAAGACCACCTTCTCTATCCTGAGCTTGGTGCCTAGGGTCACCTCTCATGGTGCCCATTAGTCATGCAATATCATAAGGCCACCTTCTCTATCCTGAGCTTGGTGCCTGGGGTCACCTCTCATGGTGCCCATTGGTCTTTCCTCTTGGGCTTGACCTCATTGCCATCATACATCAGGGTGGCATGTAGGTGCAAGAATACACACTTATAAATTAACTGTGATAATCATAGTGACTTTATGAATTTGCATATATGAACATCCAACAGTTAGGTTGCATTCAATTCGATAAATCCTCTGAGAAAACCCCATGAAATTAAAGTGGATAATCATAAATAATCACATACCTAATCCATAGTAACTTGATGTCCAAGAAAGAATAATCAAGAACAATCAATCAAGCAACCAACGATATCCTGAAATTAATGCATAACATCCATGTGTCATTGTATTATTCAAAACATCCTAAAGAATGACTTGGATTCCACCTTAGGATTTCTAGGCCAACTTTAGGGTTTTATTAGGGTTTTAGCCTCCATAATGCATTTATTAATTTTAATGCTCTTTTGGTCCACAAACCCTAATTTCAACATCATAGGCATACTTGAATATCAATTAAGTCTAATATATATCTTTTACACTAAAACTACCATCTTTATCCTTTTAAGTCATGTCAAGATCATTAAGCCCAATTATCATGTTCGGTTTCTTTCGAATTGACAAATCATATTTCATTATAGTCCAATTCACATATGAACCCTATTTATCACTAATTCCACATTTATCCACTAGGAAACCCGAATTACCAAAATTAAGGGTATTTATCCACAATTAGAAACTTTTATACTCAAAATAGCTTAGAATCATCACATCTCAACTTTATTCATGGATTTGAACAATTAAAGCCATTAAGAGTCATAATTACCAGGTTTTAAGGCCCATTAAAGCATACTCATGTACATGGAACCCTACATTAATCAAACTACGCATAAAGATCATCCCTTTGGATCTAATGTGACCTTTTTATAATCAACATGTTAATATTGATTAAAAACACCAGTAATACCTTTCTCAATCTTATTAACATAAAAAATTAGGGTTTCTTAATCATAAATGCATTAAAGTTGACAAAATTATATACTTTTCGAACTATGATCATATTGAGGCTCAAAAACTATTTTTAATGGACTCCTTGCATTTTTTTGATCAAATTTCATATATTATGTTTCATCATTAGAGTTTCCTAGAAATTTCTATAGTTTTTTACAAGAAAAAGCCTTTTTCTAGAATATTTGAGTAGAGAGGGGAATTACCGGAAAAATTGGCGGCCGTTTGATCAATGGACCGGTGGTCCTTTCTTCGAATCTGACGATTCTCATCACGTGCACCTAAGATATCTGACTCCTCTCTGGATCGTTAGATTTCCGTGTGGGATCACGATGGACCGTGATCAGACGGTTGCTGGTCGTTGTCTTTCTCCTCTCGTGTACAGGGTCAAGGTCAACTCCGTGGTTGACTCTGAGCTCTCGACCACATATGAGCGCATCGATTGCTTAGGGAGCTTCATCTCCCTCATCCAAACTTGACTATAGCCTCAATTTCTTGCCATGACCCCGCTGTGACCACCTCCTACTCACCGGACTCCGGCGAGGTTCTCTGGGAGGATGAGGGTGAAGGTCAGGGTGAAAGATGGAATTGAGGGCACGAAAACGTTCCTCTCAGTCTGCCGCAGAGTCTAGGGTAGCAAAAGAAGATGCGGGTACCCTCTCTCGTCCTCCCCTATATATAGGGTCGAGGACAGGGATTGGATGAATTGGGATCTTTCCCAATCATCGACCAAATCCCTACAAAGTAGGGATGGTCATCACCGGACTTCTCTCCTGAGTCCAACAATGATCTTCCCTCATCCTAACTCTCTTTCCTTTTCACACAATGATCCAAGCTTGGATCTTCTCCAACCTGTCTGGAGCAGGACTCCTCGTGCCAAAGGGAATCATCCCTGATCATTGGATCATGATCCAACGGTCCACATAAAGCCCAAAATTAGGAAATTGCAAGAATTATCCAATTAAATCGTGACATCGATTTCTTAGGCAATTAATAACCACACCTTGGGCAAATTTGCAAATTGCATAACTCAAAAATCGTGCACTATTTTCCAACCAAATTTTAAGGGTTTCTCTCTCTTGCCTTTATCTACTTGCATGTCAAGTTTGAGTCCGAAATTCCAAAAGAAAATGACTATTTATTCATAGGCAAGTTACTCATTAATGAAATCCATTTAATGGTTATTTTCTCTTTCTTATGACATTATCTTGGTATCTTGGACTCCTTGGACCTCAAGGAACCCTAAAGGCACGAAATCCCCTCTTGGAGGATATTCCTAGCCTCCTAGAGGCTTATACCTCTTTCTTTTCTCCTTTTCTTATATATTCATTTATTAGTTGAATTTCCTTTTTCTTTTTCTTGTAATTGAGCCCAATAGCCAATAAGGCCCACAAAACAATAAAAAAAGGCTATTTCAAACGAAATTCATACATTCAAAACAATTCACACCATTATATGTTCATATGTCTTTAATAGGAGAAATTACATTTCTCGCCAAAAGAACCTGAAAATTGGGGTTGTAACATGTTTCCTCTAGAACCAATGGTGTTATTGCTCTCATATGGTGGATTTAGTCAATGGTTTTCCTTCCTCTAACAAATGATGGTTTTACTTGGTGCTTTAGATGTATTTTCTATCTACTGATGACAAATGATGGTCTCACTGGATCAACATTCGACGTCTCTTATGTTGTCCACAACCAATGGTCCCTCTGATGCTCACAAATGATGGTCTCTCTTGTTTCCTGACTCGAAGGCTCACATCCAATGGCTTCATTGTGCTCACATCTGATGGCTTCACTGGTTGTGAGATTTGATGATCTTTCTTTGTGTCCACATTTGATGGTCAAGTTATTGACAAAAATTGATGGTTAAGATCCAATGGTCTCCTTAGGCCTATAAACTGATGGTTTTTCCTATGTGTGTGATTCACTAGTTTTTTCTATCTTGAATCTGATGGTTTCTCTACTTACAACATCAGATGGTTTCTCCCATTACAATGTCAGATGGATTGTGTTAGTGTATATGATTTGATGGTGGTGTTTTGACTAAATCACCATGATCCAGTGGTTGTGGTTGATATACAAATACTTGATGGTTGGGTTTGAAGTACATGATTTTTATTAGTTGGATTCCATGATCCAATGGGGATTCTAAGTTCTAGGTTTATGCTTTTGCCTTTATATGTGTACAAACCAACGTTTACTCTTGAATGTTAGTTTAAAATGTTAACTCAATCCAACTTGTTGAATATTGGTTGAGCAATCAAGTGATGATGGTTAATTACATCTAAATTCCTTGAATATTGTTAAGAAGGAAGAATATTTCTCTCAATGTAATGGTAACCCTAATATGTTACTTTGTGAACATCATAGCTCAAATGATTGATGTTATCATATGCTAAACCTATATACTATAAGGTTGATAATGATTGTTGCATTTTCTATAAGGTGTTGAAAGATAATGATGTTCTTACAAGAGATTATATGGTGGTCTAGATTACCTTTGTGCATGTGTTGAACCCTAGTGATGTGTAACCTCCTTATGTTTGACAATGGTTGGTATCCTGGGATAATGTGATAAGGATTTATATCATGTGATGGTATGAGAAAAGTTATAGTCTCATGTATGGCAAAGAACTAGTATTTTGTGATGTGGAATATGTCTCATACATTTTATATCTTCTGAATTTGTTATACACCAATGATTTCTAGAAATGAACTAGGGTTTATATGTCAAAATTGGTTGATGTAGCCGTAATTCTCCCAATTGACATTAACTAATCAAGTCAAACCTTAATCATGTAGTGCCTTGTGTTGTAGAACCATTCCAACGTCAGGATTTGGTGGATTGAAAAAAGAGTATTCCTAAGGGAAGCTCAGAGTCATATACTATTGAGTATATGAATGTTTGGAGGATGGTTGCGGTCATACCTTGGTTTGCGAATGGTCAAGGTTGTGTCTCGGATGATTAAGATTCAGTATATGTGATGTTATTGAGGACAACTATAGTTGTACCTCAGATGATAGGGTTTTATATACCCAGGTTACTAGTGTCATGACCTATATACCAAGGGAGGACTAGGTTGATTGCAACTTGACTTATATGTTGCTACGGAGGACTCGTACTGACTGAGGGTGGAGAAGATCTTAGGATTTTTACTCTCCTAGATCTTTTATAGAACTGATTGTGACTTTGTAGTAGTCTGTTGGACTTTGAGTGGTATACCTCAAACTTCTCAAGGCTTAATAAAAAAAGTAATACAGTCATGTAGCATATCTGAATAGGGTTACACAAAGATTCACATTGGATGATATGACTTATTTTCTACCTTTCACATATAGATGATGTATAGTGTAACAAGAGAAAGTAGCCATTTTATGTTGTTAGTTTTATAACCTTGTTTTCCCATGTTATAATATATTTACTTGCAAATAATGTATTATGAAGGCCACATTAGAAAGATGGTTCTCTATCTGCCTTGTTTAAAAATTGAAGTTTGAAAGTGCAATTACTCCGTATGGGAAGTATTTTATGTAGTTCATTGTTTTTAAAAGACCATTGATAGGTTTTTGGATAAAGAAAGATAGGAAAATTCACTAATAAATAAATTGTTGAAGGTAATTCACAATAGTTGTTCTAATATATGGAATTGTGTGGAATACTCTAGAAAAGAGAGTTTTTGTGCATAAATAAAGGATACGGATTTTGTGGATCTCTAGATAATACAAAATATAGAATAATATGCAAGTTTCTAAAAGAAAATAAAATATGTGTATATTAGATGGCTAAAAGAGTAATTATCTAGTTGAGATTGAAAGCACCGTGTTTGAGGCATCAAGCAAGAATAGTTCAGTTTATCTTTTTTACACTTGAAAATAATGAGGAAAGTAAGAGAATTCTAGAAATCAGGAGAAAAAGGATATACCATGAGATAATGGTATTTGTTTTAATAAAAAAGTTAGAAGAGCAGCTTTCGTTTACCCCAACTATTTAACATTTTTCGAAAGAGCATTAGAGTGTTACCATGAAAGAAGAATAATTGAGTTTAAGGAATACATAAATTAGAGAGATAAAGAATAGTCTAGAATCAAGTTATCTGATATGTGCCATATAGGGGTATGTGTGCCTTTATGGATTTTTGGTGTAAGACTTGATAATAATTTGTGGTCATGTGCCTCCGTATTGGGAATCTTTTAAATATGTTCCTTTTGACAAATATACATAATTTTCCACAACAAGATTTTGATAATTGTGAGAGGGGGGAAGACCTATGGAGAGAAAGTAAAGACTATATATTTTTTACAAGTTCGGAATGTATAATTAAAGGATAATAAAATTGGAAAGTGATTATTGCCTAGGCTAGGGGGTTCCATGAGTAGTATATATATGCGGGGGTAGACTCTCATCCTTCACATGGGAAACCTCACCTTTATCCACCATATTCTTTTCCTAGTCTTGGGGTTCATTATACTACTTGTGGAAGGTACTACAAGAAACCATTCCTCCACCATGGGTAATCAATGAACCTCTGCAAGGACACACTCCTTACTTATTCACATAACCCTTGACTCATGCACATACCATGAGGAGGGTACAAGGTATTATGGTTACCTCAACATCGTTACCTATCTTGGAAGACTCCATTGGCTTCATGGTGGTGGTGAGTAGGCTTTCCATAATCCAACTTCCGGGTTGAAGGAACCCGGGTCAGACAACCACCGTTAGCCCTTGGTGCCGAGGCACTGGAGGCCTTGACAAAGGGAGATGAGAGGAGCAGTAGGAGGAGGGACTAGTAGGAATTCCACCTTCCATATCTACAAGTCCCTCAAATTAAAGTAGGGCAGTGGCGACACGATCCCTGGCATCTAGCAGCATGCTCAGGTGGAAGGAAGAAGATGAAACTCTCTGTATGTAGGTGAATGTCTGAGAGAGAGGGAGGATAGTGGAAGAAAGCCATGTAGTGGAAAGAGAGGCGATAATGGTAGGTAGAGCCATCATCCATGTTGAGATGAGTGTTGAGGATTGCATCAAGAGGAGTAGAGACCTTTGTCCAGGGCGTGCAGACGCTGTCAGGGGACGCACAGGCAGCTGACACGTCGGGCAGAGGGGATCGCCCAACGGGAGGAATGAGAAAGGAATAGGGTCAATTTATTCCTTTGCCCCTATTAAAATTTTCAAGGCCTAGGGGTAACTAAGGCATTCCATGACCCAGATTTTGGTAAGTAAACAATAAAGGTTTATTGCTGACATGGCATTTCCAATTAGCCGATCAACTGATTATCTTGCAAAAAGTATAGAAATTGCTTGGATGATCCGATGAAAAATGTTATATATGAAATTTGATCAGCAAAATGAGGAGAATATGATTAAAATATAATTGAGACGTGATAATGCTTAGTTTTCAAAAAGTTCCATGAATACATGTTTAGTAAGTTATTAGTACATTAAACCCTAGATTTGGGTATTAAAATGTTGGAAACATTAAAACGTTGTTCTTTTATATTATCATCTATTATTGTGGAAAAGGATGAGAAATTAAGATGATCATGATAATAATGATATAGTAATTAGGTTTTCTAATGTGAATAATGTGAATAATCATGCATTAAGGTTAAATATCCTAATTTTCCATGTTGGTATTGAAACTAATCAAAACTATTGTGATCATCATGAAAGAATAAGATGGATATAGTATTATGGTTCTTAATTCAATGGATCACTGTATATGGGAATTGGAGTATTAAACATAACCCTAATCATGAATTCGTACCAAGGAAACCTAAACCCTAGACTGGACCGAGTAGGGTTTAATGTGATTAATGTGATGGTGACCGTTTAGGATTTACATGCATGCAAATTGGATGATTGATTCCTTTTTACTTGCTTGATTGACTGATATTCTTAAACTATGATCCAATAATCTACATGGTTCTACAAAAGGTACGTTGTTTTTCCTAGAACTGGCCATTTTAGTTTGTCGGTGTTTTGTGAGTGTTTCTTGATGATTGAACAAATAACCTACTGAGTATTTATTTACATTATGTTCAATCATAATGCCACAATGAGTATCACATAATAAAGATTATGTGTAGAAAATGCATTTCTTATTTGTAAATAATTGTTAAAATATATGTTGTTATGTAATTGCACACTTTTACATGAACTCCATGTACACAATATGTTTCGATATGTTGATTTGTGCTTTTGTTTGTCAGTGATCTATGTGCATGCTAAATATGTTCAAAGACATGATACACCAGATGAAATTACATGAAGGTAGTACTAGAGTATTTAGATAGATACTTCTTCTCATAGGTACATATTCTTATATAAGAAATTCATGTAACTCTTTAAGAGAGCATCTTGTAAACAATACTTAAAATAATGGAAATTATTTGCTATTTTATATTATTTGATTAAATCTGGATCCTTGCGTAAATTGTAGATAATGGCTCTCATCTTTTTGTCGTTCCTTATTTGGGAGTTGCTAAAAAGTGAGGTTGTTATGTTTGGTATCAGAGTCCTAGATTTTTTAAATGATCAAAAATAGTTTATAATTTCATGTAATCTAGAGAAAAGACAAGGAGACTTATTAAGGCATGACTTGACGGTAATGGTGTATAGAATGGATCATGGTTTTGGGGGCTGGAAATATTTTACCCCACACAAATAAGTTGGTATACGAGGACTCACTTAGCCAATGTGATACCGGCCTGGATAGAACCTAGGGTTTTCCTAAAGTAATGTTTCCTCTAAGTCTTCTCATCACAAGTTTCAACCACATCTCATTCCCATGCTTAATAAGCCTTAAAGGAACTTCCCTCCTCATCTAAAGTTAGGGTTTTTGAGAAGAAGTAGGTTTAAGGCATCCTTCGCTAAATAATGTGCATGTTATAAGGAAATAATAATGTACATGAAATATGAAAAAAGATAATGTACATGTAATATGGAAATAATAATGTATATGTGATATAGAAAAAATAATAAAGTAAAGAAAGATGTTTTATGGGGTTTTCCCTTGCATAGGTAAGCACTAGATGGAACTAAGGTTGGTCAATAAAAACCATTAGTGGGTCAAGGGAATCATAAAACCCTAAGATGAAGGGTGTTGGTTGAGTAGTCCCTAACCCTAACCTAAACCTTAATCCTGGTAAATGGGAGTAGTGTATACCCATATGAACCCAATTAGGGTAAGACGAAAGAGAAAATAAATGGGTTTAGGTGACCCAATCTCCCATTCATGAATGAGTAGACATCCTTGCATGACGCATGTGAAAGGGGTTTTGAATATACATGAGAAACATAAATAACCAAGGGTTATACATGAAAATAAAAGCATGAATATAACTTGCTCACCGCCTAATGCTATCTCTGGAAGAATGGAGGAATAATGAATGCCCCCAGTGAGTGGGTATGCTACCCCCAACGAGTGGGTAAGCTATTAAGATTACCCCCACTGAGTGGGTAGATCATTGAAATACTCCCACTGAGTCAGTATGATGTTATAAATGCCCCATTGAGTGGGTATAACACATAAAATGGAAAAATAACAGGTTTATCAGTTATGATAATAATATAATGAGAAATGATAATAGTATGGTGATATAGTAACATGCCCATATGAACCTCAAAAAGGAATAAGAAAGATAAAAGTAAATGTAGGTGACCTAGCCTTCTATACATGCATACATATGGAGAAATTCATTCATGACACAAGATAAACGTTTTAAGAAACATAAGTACCCTATGAATAATGCATTTATGGATATAACTAGCTCAGACCCTAAATAAGATATCTCTGGTGAGTCAAAGAGCATGGCATGCATTCTGAAAATGATTATGAACCTAGACCAAATGAGAAGGTTGCTAAGGGGCCAAGCCCAGATGGGATGGTCGTATGAGGTGCCAAGCTCAGATTGCATGGCCAATGGAATATCAAGTCCGGATGAGATGGTCATATGAGGGGTCAAGCCTTGATGGGATGGACAATGGAATACCAAGCTCGGATGGGATGGTCATATGAGGTGTCTAGCCCAGATGCGAAGACCATAGAAATACCAACCTCAGATGGGATGGTATGAATCTCCACTAGGACTAAAACCCTAAGGAGAGGGTTCCCAATAAATAGGCACCCCTAAAAGAGAGGGCCCGCCATGTGAAAGAAATATAAAGGTTAAGAAGTTATAATAAGAAATCCATATGTAGGTTGTATAAAGAATGAAAATATGAGACCTTTAGGGTTGTTGTGCAAAAATGGGGTGGGTCAACCCAAGAGTGGGAAAGTATCTATGAGGGGAGGAAAAACTCTAGACCTAAAGGGTCAGGTTGTGGCAAGAGAGCCTAACCTCCTCTTGTGAGACAAGAAGGCACCCTAGGTTAGGACCATCCCTAGAAAGGTAAGTTGAATAAATCATTTTAAGGATTGAAGTAACCTTGAATGTCACCTAATATAAATATTAAAGCACATATATTGAGTATGATTCTTCAAATCCAAGTACAAAAAAGTCACTATGGAAGTGGCTGACAATATGAGACCAAACCCAGAAAAGAAAGTTACGATGAGTCCAATGAGGGAGACTAAAGTGAATAATGAGCATCATAAGAGATGGAAAAAATTGATTTAAAGAATTATATATGAAAATAATGTGCTATCCATGAAACCTTAGGAAAGGTAGATCCCTAAGTCAATCCTAAGGTCAAGTAGAGAGTATTAAAGGTACATGGACCAATGAGATTAGGAGTTCATTGTTCCCTGAATGCACAACACCATCTGGTCGGGATGTAACAACTATGTTTTCCTAAGGCCCTTGTCATAGGAGATAGGCCACCTTCACAGGTTCATGTGGCCCAATGGGTGAATGTGAGAGTCACTCCCTAGATGTATAATGATGAGATCACTCCAAAAAGTACATGTACCCCTAGAGACCTTAAGAAAGTGGCTAAGGCTCATAATACATGAGGTGTGAATATAAAAGATACAAGAAGTCATGTAATAATGAAAGGAATTGTGTACAAACTCAAGAGTGAAAAAGGACTTTTACTTCATGAAATATAAGAAAATTGTGGAATTTAAAAACATGTATGGTTTAGAGTCATGGAATAATGATTCAACCCTAAAATATGAAATTTTGAGATAATGTGTGGATATACCATCTCTTCTCTTGGAATGATATGGATTTTGTTTTTGGGTTGCAGTCAAATGTGTAGTTTATCTCATTATGAGGGAGAGAGGTTGGTAGACATATGTTATGCTTAAAATTTGAGAATGGATAACATGACCTGGGGTTGAGGTGTTGCTTCACCCTTATGTGAAAATAAATGAATGGAAACCTAAGGTAGTCACCAAGTCAAATTAAAATCACAAAAATGAAAATGTAATCACCAAGGGATGATATCATGTAAACACTAAGCATGTGGATATTCCTTGAATTTAATTCAAGTACCAATCCTGGTAATAATATGATGAATTTGGGATAAAGAGAGACATTCTCTCCCCCTCTCCCATGATTGTGACAAAGGTTGAACGTCTGGGAGGGTGGTAAACCAAGGCAGTGACTGATAATATGATGAACTTGTATATCAATAAAAGTTGTTAAAGATATCTAAGAAGGGTTTCTAACCCTAAAGTTTGGAAGCTAAGTGGAGTAATAATTTACCTTAACTTTACTACATTTGATTTTTAGGACAAAATTCCTTTTAAGGAGGGGTGAATGTGTTATACTCAATTTTGGTAAAGTTGAATGATATAAATATAAAGCATGTTTTGATACATAATTTTCTCTAATGGTATTATTGGTGTAATAGTAATGTTAATTACCTTTATGACATGGGAAGCCCATGGCCCATATAAAGGCCCAAGAGAATTTTCTTGGAAAATAGTCCTTACAACAAACGTTCAAGAAATAAAAGGAATTAGCACATAAATAAAAGATTATGGTTTTATGAGATATCAGATAACCAATATATCAAGAAATTGTCTAATACCATCTTCCTAGATGACCAGTCAAATTTTGAGGATAGTATTCCTATAAGAGGCAAATGACGTTATAACCTAGTTTTTCCCATTTAGTATATTTGCATGCAAATAATGTATTATGAAAGACACATTAGAAAGATGATTCTCTATGTGTCTTAATTAGAAATTGTAGTTTGAAAGTGCAAATACACCATATGGGATGGATTTCGTGTATTTCACTATTTTCAATAAACCATTAATAGATTTTGGATAAAGAAAGAGAGGAAAACTCAATAATAAAGAAATTTCTATAGGTAATTCACAATGGGTGTTTTAGATATGAAATCATGTGTAATACTCTAGAAAAAAGAATTTTCGTGCATGAATAAAGGATAGGGATTTTGTGGATGACTAGATAATTGAAATATTAAATAATATGCAAGTTGTCAAAAGAAAATAAAATGTGTGTTGTTTTAGATTATTAAAAGAGTAATTATCTAGCCGAGATTGACATACCATGTAATGAGGCATCAAACAATAAAATTTGAGTTTATCTTATAATGAGGAAAGGAAGAGAATACTAGAAATTGGGAGAAAAAAATATACCATGAGATAATGGTATTTTTTTAATAAAATGTTAAAAGAGTAAGTTCGATTTACCACAACTAATAAACATAATTTGGAAAAGGCATTTGTTTGTTACCATGAAAGAAGAATAATTGAATTTAAGGAATACATCAATGAGAGAGATAAAGAATAGTCTGGAAGCAAGTTATCTAATATGTGCCATATAGGGGTATGAGTTCCTTTATGAACTTTTGGTGTAAAACTTGGTAATAATTTATGGGCATGTGTCAAGATATTGGGAATCTTTTACATATGTTCCTTTTGACAATTGTACATACTTTTTTGTAAAAGGATTGCCATAACCATGAAAGGGAAAAAGGCCTACAGAAAGAAAGTAAAAGTTATATATTTTTGACTAGTCAAGAATATATAATCAAAGGACAATATAATTGGCAAGTGATTATTTCTTAGGCTAGGAAAATAGAACTCCGAAGAGGTATAATTGGCGAAGGGATTCCATGAGTAGTATATATATGAGGGGGTAGACTCCAATCCTTCACATGAGAAACCTCATCTTTCTGCACCATCTTCTTCTCCTAGTCTTGGGGTTTGTTATACTACATGTGGAAGGGACTACGAGAAACTCTTACTACACCATGTGTATCCGATGAACCTTTGCAAGAAGGTAATCCTTACTTCTTCACATAACCCTTGACTCATGCACATACCATGAGGAGGTTACGAGGCATGATGGT
Source organism: Alisma plantago-aquatica (assembly GCA_963693085.1). Taxonomy (NCBI): domain Eukaryota; kingdom Viridiplantae; phylum Streptophyta; class Magnoliopsida; order Alismatales; family Alismataceae; genus Alisma; species Alisma plantago-aquatica. Next base: position 1,289,725,344 of record OY856412.1, on the reverse strand, counting down.
TACCACAACATCTTTACCTACCTCAGAAGACTCTGTTGGCTTTGTGGTGGTGTTGAGTAGGCTTTTGTGAAGCCAAACTTCTAGGTTGAAGGAACCCTGGTCGGTCAGCCATCATTAGCCCTTGGTGTCGAGGCACTAGTGGCCTTGAAAAAGGGAGATGAGAGGAGCAGTAGGAGGAGGGGCTAGTAGGGTTGCCACCTTCCTTAGCCACAAGTCCCTCAAAGGAAAGCAACACAATCCCTGACATCTCAAAACATGCTTAGGTGGAAGGAAGAAGGCACAACTCTCTATCTGCAGGTGAATGATTGACAGAGAGAGGGAGGATAGTGGAAGCAAGCCATGTAGCAGAAGGATAGCCGAATTGGCAGGCAGCACCATCGACCACACCGAGACGAGCACCGAAGATGGCATCGAGAGGAGTAGCGACCTCTGTCCAGGGTGTGCGGACGCCATCAGGGGATGCATGGGTAGCCGATGCATCAGGCAGAGGGGATCGCTCAATGCGAGGAAGGGGAAATGAATAGGATCAATTGACCCTTTTGCCCCTATTTGTGTGTTCAAGGCCTACGAGTAACTAAGGAATTGCACAACTGAGATTTTGTTAAGAAAACAATAAAGTTAGATTGTTGACGTAGCATTTCCCGATCATCCCCTTAATTGATTATCTTGTGAAAATTAAAGAAATTGGTAGGATAATCCAATGTAAATAAGTTATATATAAAATTCGATAAGAAAAATGGGAGGAATATGATTAAAACATAATTGAGACTTGATAATGCTCCCTTTCTCAAAAGCGCCATGAATACATGTTTAACAAGTGATTAGTACATTAAAACCCTAAATTTGGTTATTAAAATGTTGGAAAAATTAAAAGGCTGCTCTTTTGTATTATCATTTGATGTTTTTGAATGAGATGAGAAATTAAGATGAGCACGATAATAATGATATAGTAATTAGGTATTTTAATGCAAATAATCATGCATTAAGGTTAATGATCCTAATTTGTCATGTTGTTATTGAAACTAATCGGATCTCTGTGATCATCATGAAAGAATAAGATGGATATAGTAGTTAAGGTTCTTAGTTCATTGGATCAATGAACATGAGAACTAGAGTATTAAATATATTTCTACTAGAATTCGATGCCAAGGAAGCCTAAACCCTAGACTAGACCAAGTAGGGTTTAATATGATTGATGTGATGGTGACCCTTTATGATTTACATACATGCCAATTAGATGATTGAATTCCTCTTTACTTTCTTGATAGCATGATATACTTAAATTGTGATTCAATAATCTACATGGTTCTACAAAGGTACGTGGTTATGCATAAGACTACCGAATTCAGTTTTTTGGTGTTTTCTGAGTGTTTCTCGATGATTGAACAAATAAACTATTGAGTGTTTATTTACATTCTGTTCAATTATAATGTCACTACGACTATCACTTCAATAAATATTATGTGAAGAAAATTCCAGTTCTTATTTTTAAATAATTGTCAAAATATACATGTAATTGCACACTTTTTCATGCACCCTATGTACAAAGTATATTTCAAATGTTGATCTGTGCTTTTGTTTGTCGACAATTTAGGTACATGCTAAATATAAAGATGTTCAAAGACATGATACACCAAATGAAACTACATGAAGGAATTAAGACAAGTTAAAGGAGGATTTAGATAGATAATTCTTCTCATAGGTACATATTATTGTGTAAGAAATTTGTGTAACTTTTTAAGAGACCATCTTGTAAATAGATCTTGAAATATGGAAACTATTTGCTATTTTATATTGTTGATTGAAATTTGGATCCTTGGGTAAATTTGAGGTAATGACTCACATCTTTTTGGACTTCCATAATTGGGGGTTGCTAAAAAGTGAGGTCCTTATAGTTAGATATGCTTATACTAGTATCCATATTTATGTTGGTAGATATGCTTATACTAGTAGCCATGTTTATTTTGTAAGATATGCTTACATTTTCCGACATGCTTATTTTGTTAGATATGCTTATAATGCTAGCCATGCTCATGTTGATAGCCATGCCTTGACGTTAATTATGTTTATGATGTTAGTTAGACTCATGTTGATAGTTTTGTCTATGATATTAGGAAAACTAGAACTTTTGATAATGATGTTAACTTCCAATCCTACAAATAAGATTATGGTTAGAACTTCTCTCAAAAGAAGTTTTATATCTGGTATTTCTATTCTATTATATAATTTGTTCTATATGTTTAATTACTTAACTTGTTGTAGTCAATAAGCATTGTTGAGAGTTATATCTCTCACTGGGACATGGGTCTCACCTCGTGGGTCACCACATCTTTTTAGGTAAGTGGCAACAACGGCGGCAGAACCGTGATTGCGAGGAGGAGCTGTAGTAATGGACCTTAGAGAAAGTTGTTTAGAAGTCTATTGTGCCCTATAGTCGTTCATGTACTCTTAAGTCTAGGAGAGAGAGAGAGAGTTTGTATACGATGTTTCAATTGACTCGAGATTTTGGTAGCATTTTGATGCTTGTACATGTTGTATATGTGGATAACATATTTTGTATATATATTGTGGCTAAGGTCATTGAGCAGTTGTACAAGAAAGTTGGCATGATATATGAATACAACAAGATGTTGGCCTTTTATGTATATGTTTCTGAGAATGTTGGTGATGTTTAAATCAAGTTTAATTACCTCCTTTTTCTAATATGTGGTTAATTAGTGATCAATCGTGTTTTGATTTTAGTTAATCTCATTTAGCGTGACGGTTGTCACACATAGACACTTGTCATAGAATAGTGTTTCGGATAGACCCACCATGAGAGTGATGCATGGAAACTAATTAATGGTAGCCAGAATCAGCTCTCATAGTGATAGTGGTGATTGTGTTTCTTAGACATGAAGTCACTACACTCATATCATGTCATGCATTGTACTTTGACATAATCCAAAGTGACCTTGAATAAGGGTTGCCATAATGGTGATACTCAACTACACTGTGACACATGGGGATTGAGTGTGACGATGTAGATGGGATTTTTCCCTCCTACAAGAGATTGATATCCAGGCCACTTGATAAGCGAGACTGAGAAACGTATGGTCATACTCATGTGACTTAATATATGATATGTGAGCTCACATGCATCTCAGATAGTCTTCTCTAGTTTAAGGAACATGTATTGAATGTTGAAGAGGATGATGATTCCATGCCTTGATTTCAATCTAGATATCAGAGACAAAGGAACTATATGATCATTATTACACTTATCATGGGTTGTAGGTTGAAGTTGTTCTCCAACTTTCCATATACTTGGGAAGCAATGATGTGTTGCTAGATACCTCTCATTGCTTGTGATGTCATAAGTTACTTATGGACATTCACTGCAAAGTAACTTGGGACCTATAGGGTCACACACATAAGATGCACTTGGAATGAGAGTTTATTCATGAATGATGTTGAACTTGATTACTAAAGTGTTTCAGTATTTAATTTAAACAATGACGGTTGAAAATTGGCTGATTGGACTATGAACCAACCGGTTCAAGTGTTGAACCAATTGATTCAAGTATCAGGTCAATTTAAACTACATTGGTTTTACAATGCCTGAACTGGGCCATGAATTGACCGCTTCACTTAGTGAACCAATCTGTTCAAGGTCTGAACCACCCGATTCAATTTTTGAATCACCTGGTTAAATGATCAATATGATTGGATCAAGAACTGATGTTGATGTCATGTTTTGCATTAATCAAATATTGAATACCAATGTGATTTGAAACAAGAAACCAAGTGAACGGACCGGTTCACCATTCATAGATTTCAAAAAATTCATTAAATCCCATCTTTCAAAGGCGATCACTAGTTTGTTGTTGACCTCGCACGTAATGAATTGTCTATGAATCTTCTTAATGTTGATTGAAACAAATGCATCATTTTACAACATTCATATAAATCTATTTTTGAGGGATCTTCCATAACCAACAAGGCTTTATCCCTCAACTGTGTTCTTAACACAATATCAAATTCTTTTTTATCCCCTTTCCTTCATAAATAAATTATAAATTGCAAAAGTCCCTCACAACAAGGCTTCCCGTCCTTGATTCCCTCCAAAAATAGCGTAGCAACACGATAAATATTTAAGATCTAAGTCCAAAACCCTACGTGCTGCTGACTCGTGCGAGTACCGGTTTCCTACTTTTTGCTTCAGCCGCAAGTTCCCCACTATTGTGTCTGTGATCTGTAATCGCTAGTCTTCCGCTCTGTCTGCAGTCGGCAATCGGTCTGCCATGAAGCCGTTTCGTCATGCCAGTATTCCGCTTCGTGAGGCCGTTCATCACGCCAGTGTTCCGCTCTGTCCGGAAGTAGTTTTCTTCTCTGTCTGGAAGTAGTCTTCCACTCTGCCAGTCTTCCCAGTCTTCCACTCTGTCCAGAGGAAATCGTCGTTATCATGCGGTTAATCAGTCATCCCGCGGTGATAATTCACCACATGTGATTCTCTTCTACGCTGCCTTCACGCAGTGACAATCCTCCAAACAAACGGAAATAATCCTTCCTTCTCATGCCGGCTCATCCATCCAATTGCAATAGATCTTATTGATATATTTACTATGGTCCTGTCTACAATTCATCCTTGTCACCCCTAATCTCCATCCGTCTTGGTCGCGTGCATCGTGCTGGCCGTAGGTTGTTCCTCTCAATGCTAGTAAGTGTTAGTTTATTTTCAAGCATCCACCTAATTTCTTGTTTTGTGACCAACTAATGGCGACATCAACCAGGGGCGGAGCCAGAAGTTGGTTCTTAGAGGGGGGGGGGGGGCATATTTCTAGTACCTAGGATTCTAACCCAAGACCACAAGTCTAGCAATACACACACAAACTACTAGACCAACTTCCCACTTTGTTTCAACAACATGATACATTCTATATATATTCTTGTCCACTTGTAGACAATAGACAAATTCAATAAAAGATGAATAGTGGCCACAGAGGTTGGAACACGCAACCTCCAGTGAATGTTAAGGAGCACAAGCCACTATACTAGAAGCACCTAGCTGCATAGGCCTCATTGTAGTACTTATTTATTATACAACTTATGAATAAATAAATATATATATATTTTTTTTTAATAAAAATCGGGAGGCAATCTATTTAGCCCGCCCTCCTCATGCAGGGATTAAAAATCTGATGTGATACACAGTGGTCAGATGGGATATGTATGGTAGGACTCCTACCATTACAGAGTGAGAAAGGGGTAGAGTGACCCACAGGGTCGAGGGGATGGGCCGTGTAAATACGTCCATCCTGGAAGTTTTTTAGGTGAACCTTTGCCAGGGAGTCCGCCAACATAGTTCTTTGTCTTGGTTGGTAGATGATCTTAATATCTGCAAGTTCGTCAATGAAAGCTTTGATGGGATCTAGCCATGGGGTGTAAGCCGGATAATATGTTATTGCTCCATTAATAGCAGTCACCGCTTTAGAGCTGTCTGTTATAATCGTCACTGGCTCCCTTGAGCTTGATATAAACGATGTGATGCCTAACATAATAACCCTCATTTTAGCTTCTGTAACTGACCCCGTTGTGATGGTATCGGCGATCCCTCCCAAGCAATGGCCTTCTTTATCAACTTTTATCGCAGCAATGGCTGCTATTTTGTGCTTAACAACAACATCCACTAAGATTACCATGCGCCCATCTAGGTCCGAGAGGGATATTTGTGTAGTGTCCCGAACCTCTGAATGTGTGACCTTCTTCCTGTTTCTTCGGATTTTCATAGCCTGGAAGAGCTTCTGTATTTGGTTTAGTTGTTGTGCGGCGTCCTGACTGACCCCCTCGAAAACGAAGGCGTTTCGAGCTCGCCAAATAATCCAACAGTAAGATGCAAACTGCATCGTCTCTTCCGTTCTTCCTTTAAGATACTTGCTGAGCCAAAGCTGAACTTGAGATACTTGCTGGTCATTAGAATCTAAAGGCACCTTTACCTTTGTCCAAATCTCTCTAGCAGCTGGACAAAGCCAGATTGCATGGAGGGTGTCTTTTGTATCGGCCCCGCAGCGGGGGCATTTCTCACAGTCCGTGAAGCCTCGTTGCTTCCTACGTGAGTTCGTCATAATAGCCTCATGGGCCATAAGCCAAATGAAAGTTTTAATCTTGCTTGGTACCTGCAGACGCCATATACTGTCCCAAAGTTGGTTAATCGGTAAACAGCGATCACCATGAATAACATCGTAGGCTGAGCTAGTAGTATATCGACCGCTCTCATCCTGATCCCAGCGCCATAAGTCAGGTCCTTTGTTTGCTTCCGGAATGGGTATACCTTTGATATCTTGTACACATTCAATGGGTAGATAGTGGTTCAGGAAATCCATGTCCCAGGAGCCTTCGAGGTTTCTTAAACTAGCAACCTGTAGGTCATGTAGCTCTTCCTCAACGGGTTTTAGGCAGATGGACTCGAGTTCTTTATATCCTGGGACCCAATTATCTGACCACACGGAAGTGGAGAGTCCGTTTAGAATGACTTTCGAATAGTTAGCCTTTATGAAATCCATTCCTGAGATCAGTAATTTCCAGAAAGGTGTTGCACGGCCGCCTTTACAACCTTTGAAATTTCTGTACTTCTGTTTAAGTCCAGTAACCCAGATGGCTTTATCATTGTTGATGAATTTCCAAGTGTTCTTCCAGAGAAGGGCTTTATTCCAATCAACCATGGACTTGATGCCCAATCCCCCCTCATCCAGATTTTTACATATCTTATGCCAAGAAACAAGTGACAATGGTTGTGAGTTGTGGTTACCACCCCATATAAACTTCCGTATAATTTTATCTAAATGTTTGCAGACTGAAATAGGTATCTTCGTCATTTGCATAACATAAGTGGGAAGAGCAGCGAGAACAAATTTCGCTAAGCATATACGACCAGCGAGAGTGAGAGTTTTGGCTGCCCAGCCGTTAACTCTGGATTCCATATTACTTACTAAATAAGCATAGGTTTGCTTATTTATTCTTTTATGAATCAAGGGGACTCCAAGATACTTGCCTAGATCTTTGGTTTCTTCAATACCACTGACCCGGCATATAGCTGCTCTCGTCGAGCGGTCTACAGAGGAGGCAAAAAATATTTTTGATTTGTCGATGGAAATTTGCTGCCCGGATGCCTTTTCGAAAAGCCGAAAACATTTTTTGATTGCCGTCATCTGATCTACAGATGCCTTTGCAAAAATGACGATGTCGTCCGCAAAACAGATGTGAGATATTGTTGGGCCTTGTTGCGATATTTTGATCGGTTTCCATTTCTTGTCAGCGACAGTTTGATGAATGAGTTGTGTGAGCCGTTCCATGCAAAGCACAAACAGATAGGGGGATAGGGGGTCGCCCTGTCTCAGGCCCCTAGAGGTCTTGAACTCCGGGAGAGGCTCGCCGTTAAGAATAACTCTAGTTTGCCCTGCAGATAAGGAATTAAGGATGTACTTCTTGATGTTATCCGGCCATGACATCATATCCAGAGTGTGTTTCACGAAAGCCCAAGACATGCGATCATATGCTTTAGAAAGGTCAACTTTAATGGCCATATAAGGTGCACTAGACCACCTTCTGAGGTTGTGGATGATTTCCTGTACGAGAATAATATTATCCGTGATGCTGCGTCCCGGAATGAAGCTCGTTTGTTCGGGTGAGACCCACTGGTGGATGTGCTTCTTCATTCGTTCCACTATGACTTTTGATGCCAATTTTAAACAGACATTGTTCAGTGATATGGGTCTCAACTGATTGCAGTTGAGGGGGTGTTTAACTTTAGGAATGAGGACTATGATAGCATCACCGATTTCATCCGGAATACGCTCCCCTTGTAGCATGCTCCTGATCGTCTTTAGAACTGAATTCCGTATAATTTTCCAGTTGGTCTTAATGAAGTTCATATCAGTACCATCTGGACCCGCTGCCTTGAAAGGATCAGACTCTTTGATTAACTTCCACACCTCATATTCGGTAGGGACGGCGCCAAGGTCTCGGAGATGGTGTTGTTTCAGTTTTTTGAACTTACCTGGTAGTTTATTCATACATGTGACTGTCGGTTCAGAGGTCGATGTGAACAGATTTCTGAAATGGCCGGCGACGAGTGTTTGAAGTTGTAACGGGTCTGAAATCCAAACTCCACTATCATTGTGAAGGGAACGTATGCTGTTGATTCTTCTTCTGTTATTCACATAGGCATGATAGTATTTAGTGTTATCATCGCCTTCAGTAAGCCAATTAATATGGCTGCGTTGTTTCCAGTCCTCCTCTTCCTTGGTGAAGAGGGATTCTAGTTCAGTCTCAAGTTCATAGCATTGGTTGTCCTCATTTTCATTGTAATATGCTTCGAGTTTCTGTTGCAGCTTTGTGATGGAAGAAATGAGATGGTTCTTGGACCTGTCATGATTCTGTCTCGTTTTGTTGTCCCAGGTAAGGATGGGGCTGGTGGCCTTTTTAAGGGCAGTATGATAGTGCTCGTCTCTATTCCAGTGAATATGTAGAATGTTTTGAAACGTAGGATTTAGTTGCCATGATGCTTTTGCTTTAAACCTTCTCATAGGTTATGGTCTGGCAGAGCTAAAGACTCCAATGGGATTATGGTCGGAACCGATCCGAGGTAAGTTTTCACAGCTGAACATGGGAAAATGTTGAATCTATGAGGCATTAGCTAAAGCTCTGTCTAATCTTTCATAGAGCATACCTTTTTTGTAAGTGAACCTATAGCCTGTGCTTCCTATATCAGTGAGGCCTACTTGAGTGATGGCATTTTTAAACCGTGCAGCTTCATTTATATGAAATCCTTTTCCGCCCAACTTTTCATTAGGATTAAGCATGCAGTTGAAATCACCCATGGTGATCCAAGGGAGGTTGCAAGATAGACTCAGATCGATAAGATGTCTCCACAGTGCAGGTCTGCCCCCAAGCCTGGGTGACGCATAGATGAGGGTGAGAAGAACACTGTCATTTACGCAGCAGTGAATGTAATGTTTATGACTGTGTATAATACGAAGGTCACATTCTGCCTCATTCCACAGAACCCAGGCCTGTGTAAGTGAATAAATATATATGTATATGAGTAGTCATATTAATTTTTTAATTTTTTTTAGGGGGGCATGGCCTTTGCTTGCCCCTGGCTCCGACCCTGACATCAACTATACTCTCTTGTTTATTGTAAACCATTAGAGATCAATGTTAGGTAGGACATTCTAAAACTTGATCTTTAAAGACAAAAAAAATCTGGGGTAACATCATATTACCTTTCCATGTGTGTCTTGTCGCCGTCCAACCATAATGTCGATTTATAATCACTTGTCGCCGTCCAACCATAATGTCGATTTATAATCTTTATTCGGATCAGTTTTGGATACTTTTGTTACATTTGGTCATGGTGATAAAATAGATGGTTAGGGAAAAGGAAAAGGGGAAGGGGACGACGATGATGATGGGAAAATTGTTAAAATTGTCATTTGATAACATGTGTATTAGAAAAGGGATATAGATAGGGAAAAACTTAGAAATGTTGTTTGTTACATTGGCATGAGACATGAAGGGAGAATTTCTTTATTAAAAAATATTTTGCACAAGTATGAATGTTATTATTTTAAAATCATTTTGAATGTGAGTAAAATCTTAAAAATACATTTCATATGATTTACCATGCCTTTTCATGGGACAAAAACATGTTAGTTTCCCCAATGGTTCACTATGGAATATTTTCTAAAAATTTCCCCATTGATTCACTATGGAATATTTCTCCTTCGTCATCACCATGGTAAGCAAAAAGTATGTTTTTCCCTCTATAATTACGCTCCCCATGATTCACTATGTATCAAGCTCATCATTAAGAACATGTAGATCATGCCCCTACCATCAGGCTAAGGTTCTAAGTTATCAACAAGATTAGATTTTTTTTTCTATTCCTCCTTTTTCATATCTTTAGTAGCTTTGTCATTGAGGGAACATGTAACTAGATCTCTGATTTCTTGAGAGACTGTGTATATACATTAACATAAGTTGCAATAAGAGAGTACATTTATTAACCGCTCTCATATATCCTACTTCACTACTTTTTCTATAAATAATTTATGTATATGAGACAAGAATCTCTTTGGTTAATTAATAATTCTCTAACTTCTTGAAACTACATTCATTGTATTATGAGTCGTTTAAGGATTTTTTTTCTAGTTTATAAATTTATATTTTCTAAAATATATAGACATTCCATCACACTAATTAGTATAGCCATTTACAAATTTCCAAAAAAATAGAGTATGGTGCTCATATTAGTTTTTAGTCATATTTTCCCTCCATTATGTCATAGTATGAGTTTACTCATTAGTGAAACTTGTCTTTCTTTTCCATATTAATAATGATAGATGACGATTGTGGAAAATTTTCTAACAAAAGGTATATAAAAAGTAAGCAATCACAATTGGCTAGATTTCAACTTGGATAAGACTTTGTACTCATGTGAACTACTTATTCATTACAATTTATATTTGCATGTTACAGTAGATCTACAAATCTCCTATCACGATGAGACATTTTGATCCTTAAATTAAGAAATACTTCTAGTTTTATTGTGAATAGAATTACATTAGCATTAACCACAAAACAATGAGCTTAGTTATTGTATGCAGTTATAACCTATCATATTTTATTCTCATATAGATGGATTTTCTAGTGGATAGGAGTTGGATGTATATTGGGAATAGAGTGTAAAGTGATGTATTCAAGGTAGGGCTATAAAAATTCATTGAATTTTCTCTTATTCACCAAAAACTAGCTAGATAAGAAAAATTAATTTGTCCTTGCAAGGTTTGTTTAAATAGATACCTTAAAATAGAGGAGGAGGTATTTTCACATGTATTACAAAAAAGTTTTTGTACATAGCTATGACGTATAGACATTCCATGGAGAGGTAATTGGTAGGAGCACATAAGTTTTTGCACCAAGCATACCTAGCACCCAAAATATGCATCAAATGCTGGGGGATATGTTTGGTATGGGAGACACAACAAATGACAATGCTACTGAAACAGTAGAGGAGCCTACAAATCTAGATTCACAAAGATTTAATAAGCTCCTCAAGGAGGCTGATTAACCTCTCTATAGAGGTTGTAAAACTCATTCAAAGCTTTCATATTAGGTTCCTTTGCTATTTTTGAAGGAGGAATTTGGATGGTCAAACAACTCTTTTACAAAGTTGTTCCAGTTGATTATTTTAGGATTTCTATAGGAGAATTGTCCATTCCCAGAGACTTACTATGAAGCAAATGCAATTGTGAAAGATTTAGGACTAGATCATGGTACTATAGATGTTTGTATGAATAATTCATGCTTTTCCGCAAAGATACAACTTCAAAAGAAAAGTGTGATATCTATGGTGCTTCAAGATGGAACAAAAAGCAATAAAAAACTCAGGGAAAGAAGGTAGCTACTAAGGTCATATATCATTTCCCTTTGATTTCTCGATTGAAGAGTTTGTATATGTCCTCTTCTGTTGCTAAAGATATGATTTGGCCATTTGAGAGAAAAGGCAATGATGGTTGTGTTCACCATCCTTTAGACGCAGATGAATGGTTGTCTATGGATGCCAAGTATCCTGTTGCTATTGAACATGCAATGTTAGAATGACATTATCTACTAATGTTTTCAATCTATTTGGCATTATGAGTGCATCACATAGCATTTGGCCTGTGTTGGTTACACCTCTCAATCTTCCCCCTGGCTTCTTATGAAAGAACAATTTTTATTATGACATCTCTGTTGATTGCAGGTCCAATATGGTTGGAAATGACATTGATGTATACTTGGTGACCATTAGTTGAGGAGTTACAACTACTTTGGGAAGATGGAGTCAAAGTGTATGATGCACATATAAAAAGGAATTTCACTATGTGGGATATGTTTTTATGGACAATCAATGAATTCCCAACATATGATGATTTGTCTGGTTGGAGCACCAAAGGGAAGAAAGATTTAGGGTGTCCTTGTTCTCATGTGGAGACTTCATTAAAATGGTTGCACTTTGGGAAAAAACAATGTTATGGTTTCCATCGAAGTTTTCTTCCGAAGAATCATCCTTATAGATGTGATAAGAATTTTTTTAATGGTGAACAATATTTTCGCTCACCGCCTAAGACATTGTCGGGAAAAGATATACTAAGACAATTTGAAGGATATGAAAATGTCACATTTGGGAGAAACAATAAGCGCAAGAGGATAGGAGATCAAGTTCTACCATTACCACATGGTTGGAATAAGATACACATCTTCTTTTGACTTCCTTATCAGAAGTATTTATTGGTTAGACACCATCTGGACCTAATGCACATCAAGAAGAATGTGTGTGAGAATATTTTAAACACCTTATTAGCTGATCCTAAGAAAAGCAAAGACAACTTGCAAGCTCATTAGGATATGAAGAAAATAGGGATTCGAAGAGATTTATTGACTATAGATGCAAGTACTTGCCACTGACATCTTACACAATGAGCATTACGGAGAAAGAGGAGTTCTTATCTATGTTAGAAACACTAAAAGTTCATGATGGGTATTCATCTAATGTATCTAGGTGTGTTAGTAAAAAGGATAGAAAATTGACTGGACTGAAAAGTCATGATTGCCATGTTCTTATGCAACAACTTTACCAGTTGCCTTGCGACATTGCATAAGATTAGACGTGTACAAACCTATTGCTAAACTTTGTTCGTTTTTCAACAAGCTTTGCTCATATGTTATTGATGTTGAAGAATTCAAGGACTTGGATCAAGAAATTCACCGTCACACTTTTCCAATTGGAGATAATCTTTCCTCCTTCAGTCTTCACCATTATGATGCATTTGCCCATCCATTTAGCTTATGAAGATAGGATTGCTAGATCTGTTCGGTATAGGAGGATGTATCCAATAGATAAGTACTTGAAGAAACTAAAGAAGTATGTCAGAAATAAAGCTAAGTCTCCAGGGTCTATTGCTAAAGGTTATTTGGTAGAAGAAAGTTTGACATTTTGTGCTAGGTACTTACCCAATTTTGAGACAAAACTCAACAACACTCCCCATAATGTTGATGGATCTCCAATTAGAGTGGGGGTGTCAAGGAATTTTGACATTCACACTTTAGAACAAGCCCATCGCTATGTCCTTTTCAACAAAGTTGAATTTCATATTTATAGAAGGTAAAACTTTTATCATTTGATTCATGGTAAATTTATGTTGAATTTGTTTTACATGAACTTGGAATTTTATAAAAAATAGTGAGCACATGTCTTTTCTTCAAGAAATGGAACCCAACATTGCACCATGAAACTTAGAAATGAAACATGCAAGGGATTTTTCTAAGTGGTTGAAAGAGCACGTAAGTATTTTAATAAAAGGTCAAGTCATCTTGTTTCAAATAGGGGATCTTACTTAATGTTTTTCTTTTTCTAAAATAGGTAATGCATATGCGAGAGAATAGGTGAAAAAATATTAGTAAAGAACTGAGATGGATATCCCAAGGCCCTTCTTTTGAGGGAATGTCTTATGAAGGCTATTTATTCAATGGATATCGTTTTTCATTCAAAGCATATTGAAGCTACATGTAATACACAAAATAGTGGACTGTACTTATCTGCAGACACATCAAGTTATTCAAGTGCTAGAGATAGAAACCCTATTAATGTTCAAGTTACATATTATGGCTACTTAGAGGAGGTTATTGAGCTAATTTATGGTCCATAAATAAAAGTTCCATCATTTAGATGTTCTTGGTATGATGAAAGCACTTCTAATGGATTGAAAATTGATGAATATGGTTTCACACAAATCAACACTTCTAGGATGAAACAAAAATAGGAACCCTCTAATATGGATTCTCATGAATTGCAATGCTTTTATGTAAAGGATTCAAATGATGAAGATTGGTGCACAGTGCTCAAGCATCCTCCTAGATATTTTTCTGAAGTACCTCTTATTGAGAATTGTTTGACTGGTCTACAAGTTCAATCTACTGATGATGGTGACATGTCTTGGATGAGGAGTAACATTTTAGGATCTTTTATTGATACAACCAATAGAAAAAAAACATTATGAGGCTTTTAGAGATATTTATTTATTAGAATAGATTTCAATATTTCTTGCATGTATACTTTAAAAGGTAATGTGGTAGTGTATTTTCATTACTTACATGTATACTTCGAAAGTTAGTGTGGTAGTTTATTTTCTAGTTTTCTTATTTTCTCAACCAAGCAGTGGCATAATGGGAGTCCTACATGTTAAAAATACCTATTGAATCTCTTGACAACAATATTTTGAAAATTTTTGGCCATCGTCAATTATATTACATTGTTATTTGTAGGATGGCAAGAAGAAGAATCACTAGAGCCACAAGTAGCATCCCACCAAGCCAACCTTCTTTGCCCTCTCCCTCTACTGTTCAACAATCACATGATGTAGTACATACTCCACAATCTAGAACCCCATCCAATAATGTTGAACATGATGTCTTTGATGAGAAAACTTTGAGAATGAACAGAAGAAAAAACAGTTTGGACGGGGGCCCGCAAGTGAGAAAATCCTACTTCTGAAGGACGGGGAACCACGTCACGTCCAATGGGATTCAGAAGGAAATGTATTTGGAGAAAGTGGTGCCAAACTAAATTGGTATTGCTACATGTTAGCAAGAAAACCACACATATGGCATCTAGACTTGAAATGGGGTGAACAATCACAACAAGCTTTTGCAGATAGGAAGTCGTTCATTGAGGTAATCTTCTTCATTGGATACTTGTATTTTGTGTAATCATTAATTCTGAAGTAATCAATTTTGTTATTTTAGAAATACTTTGATTTTGGTAGCCATCGTAATGCATGAAATCACATTGATGAACATATTAGAAAAGGAATAATAGTGTGAAGGAAGTGTGTAAAGAAGGAATACTATGAAAAGTACAAGAATGACCCAGAATTGATGATGAAGATAGTTGAGAAAAATGCATCAATAGATAAGGAACAATTCAAGAATCTCATAAATGAACGGGGAACTGAAAAGTCCAAAGTATAGTCCTTTTGAATTTTATAATTTATTTCCAAATTCACTTGTCTATTTCATAATGAATTATTTGTTATTTATTTAGAAAATTTCTGAGATCAACAAGGCAAATAGAGAAAAAAAAGTGATGGATCACACCACAGGGTCTAAACCATGGAGTTGCTACCAAACAGATATGGTATTTTGCTAACTTTTTTCACGAATAGCCTTAGATCTGTTAATATGGACAACAAACATTGTATCAATCATGTATGGGTCAGTGAAGAACAACCCAATGTACCCCTCAACAAATTTTTGGAAAAGGTTTATGACAAAAGCCCACAAGTGGTTAGTTGGTGTGAAATGTTTGATTTCCTTCCTATCTATAAAGATTCATATGTTTTCATATCTCAATTTCGTTTTTCCTTGTATGGTATTTTGGAATTACAAAAAAAATATATTTGAAATTGTGGAAAATTAAGTAGAAATTCAAGAAGAATCAGATCCTAGACAAGTTGATGAGCTGACACATGAAGCTTATTTGCAAGTGTAAAACCTATAAAAAGGTCTAGGATTCATGGTATTGGAACTGACCACAAGGAGATAGGACATAAAGAAAAGCAGCCCAAGTTAGATATAAAATGCTACTTGAGGAATGCAACACAAAAGATGTATGATGTATTATTTAACATGTTAATTTCTAGTTAAAACTATTCTTTTAGAGATATCTTTGTAATTTTTTCCCATTGCAAGATAAAGTTAAGGAGTTGACTCAAACAACAGCTAGTTTGAAGAATGATGTCTCTCAAGTAATGAATTGCTATCAACAATCACATGTAACTTTTAGTTGGATTCTATATCTCTATGTAATACTATATTTATATGACATGATTGATTTGTTTGTTCTAGTGTGGTCGTGTTAATACTCAGTGTGCAATAGAATACCCTACAAATTTGGGCAACAATGATGGGTTTCACAATACACATGCTACAAATGCGACTTCTACAAGTGTCTTACATATGCAAGGTGGCACAAATAGACAAAGTGTAGGTTCATTTCACAAACAAGACAGTTCAAGTGGTGTAGATGTAGTCATATTACCCAGGCAACAAAAATTCAAGCGGTGTCGGCTTAGGCATGCTTCCTAGCCAAACAAATTCATGTGGGGCTGGATTAGGCATGTTACACATGCAAGGTAGTCAATCTATACCTACTACAAATATGTTTCAAATTCAAGGTGTTGAAAGTGGGTCTTTTGGAGGCATGTTTCCCATGCAAAGTTCTACAAATGGATACTCACCAAGCTTTCAACCACAAGTACCTCATAACAACTATAGAGTGATTTGGATGTTGATAATCTCATACAAACATTGACATATAATTGCACTTTCTTAAAGGGTATTGTTGAAAGTTGGTGCCCTCCTATTAATGAAAATCCACAAAGTCACCCTCAAATGCAGAACACACAAAGCATGTCATCCTTAATGTCCTTCATACCTAGAGTTCACAATTCAAAAGAGGTATTCAATATTCTCTGAACAATTCTCTTACCTATGCCATTTTTTAGTATATTGTGTTTTGTCTACCATGTATATGCATACCTCTATTCCATTGGAAATTTAGATACACAAGACTTGAATGCTCATTAGAGAACACGGTTGGGTACCCATAAATGAAGAACTATCTATTTGATTATCTTCATCATCCTTAAGAAATAGATGAATGGTATATATATATATATATATATATATATATATATATATACCCGCACGGGTAGCCAAGTTAGTTACCCATGCATTGCGACGTGGTGGCATGATTTGTAATTAAATCAAACTCCATTATGGTTGCATGGTAGCGGTGGCATCTATTGTAATTATGCATATTTCATTTACGTATGCATGGAGTAGCGGTGGCACATATTGTAATTAAGCAGAAATCAGTTACGTATTGCATGGAACATGGTGGTATTATTTTTTAATTCAAGCTTTATTACTAGTGCATGTGTATGATGTCACTATTTGTGGCTTGACGACAATTAATTATGAGTGCATGCTCTAGTGGGAAAGGTAGTTGTAGACATTGAGGCATACATGTTAGGTGAATAGAAAATTTATTTAGAATGAGAACTTTAAACAATGTTCACTCTAAACATATATCCATTATTGACTCATAATTAGGAGATGTTCCACGTAGTTGTCATGTACATAATATGGATAGAATATTTAATACATTCAGGTTGTATTATAAGACATGAACCTTGATTACATTTTTTCATTCTCATTACAATTTTTTTATTCACATTACATAATATTCCTTCTTATAACAGTTTACTTTGTACGAAAGTTTATTCTCTTAGATAGAAAATTTAATAGATCCAAAATATAATATTGATTGTGATCCTTAATATAACTTTCTCATTTTCATTATGGACTCTCAGTTTTCATTACAAAACATTCTTTCTTAGTATAATTTCTATGTACTGGGTTCATTCCCTAAGATAATAAAATTCTATATACCCTGGTAGTAATAAAGAATGTCATCATTGGATACAACTTTTAAATTCTCATTATGAGTTCTCTATTCTCATTACAAAGTGTTCTTTATTATTACAACTTTTGATGTATCGAGATTCATTTTCTTGGATAGTAGAATTGGATACATCCAGATTGTATTACAAAATGTCATCCTTTGTTACATTTGTTTCCTTTTCATTACAAATTATATGTATAGATTACAAATCTTTCTTTCTTATTATATAATGTCCTCTTTCTTTACTTTTTGTTATAAGTCATTATACGTTGCTAAAATACCACATGTTTACTTGTTTCTATTCTTTATACTTTTTTCTAGCACATTACATTTTAGTTTCTTGTATTACAAAATGTGTGTTTTAGTTACAATGTGCTCTTGCATATTACATTTTTTCTTTGGTCATTATAATTTCTCTTTGCTAGTTACAGTTGATCTTTGCTATTTATTTTGTTTTGAATTATCTATTCTAATTACATGATATTTATTTTTGTTAAAACTTGTTAATTTTGTAGGCATATTCTTTTGTGGGCATCTATATTTATGCAAATATGATGGAAAATACAACTATAGTGTGAAACTTTTTTGTATGGAATAACATTTTATAGAATTTGAAAACTCTGTAAGGATAGAATTTATTCTATAATGAGAACATAAAACCTATAATGGTAAGGAGAAACTTGTAACTCGGGATGGTGTTTCGTAATAAAATCTAGAAGTATTAATTTATTTCCCATGTGTTTATTTGTCTCCACAAAAGGATAACACTACAATGGTTTTAGACTCATTATGTTAGGCATGAGTATAATTCAAGATTGGTATGCAATTAGTATTGAATTAGTTGGTACCTACTATTTTTACTCTTAGATTAAACTTGCACCGCTACTCCATACACGTATAATTATCTATAGCATAATTACTAATAGTTCCATCTCTACCATTTGTCGAATCGTACATATCCAACAGTAACAAAATTTTCAACTGCTATTTGCACTCTTAGATCAGGCTTCCACCACCATTCCATGCATATTTAATTATTTATAGCATATTTACTAATTGTGCCACCGCTACTCCATGCACGTAAAGCCTACACACACAATTACCATTGCTACCACTGCTACTCCATATCAATAGAATGCAACGTTCAATTAGGAGCCGGGTAACTTGGTTTATCTACCCACACGAGAAGTGAATATATACCCATATATATATACTAGTAAACGCACACGTGCCCATGCACGTGAAAACACAGTCAAAAATATTTTCATGTAACATCATTATTGATTAATATTATTCAATAATAAAAATGCAAGAATAAGTTTATACTTTCTCTTTTGTTGAATATCATAGATATTCTATTGCTATATTTTGTGTTTTAGGCTAGTTGGATAAATACCTATTGAGAGAATATGGAAACTAATTAGAATTTGGGAAATGTTTTCCTTCATATTATTATTACAGAAAAAGATAGACTGGAGGAGGATGGGAGAAAATGCAAGATGGAGTTACATGGTGTGATTGGGTTGAATTACAAATTAGAATTTCATTTTGGGATAGAGAGACTTAGATGTCATGAAAATTATTTATTTATTATTATAAGATTGACAATAAGAAATAATTTAACAAAAAAGAATTAGGCGAGCATTGAGGATTGCTTGATACATATACTCTTTTGTATTTTTTGGAGTTTGGATATAAATGTGAGTTAACCGGAGTTAACAGACAAAGTGAAGTGCCATGCCGTTAGTGAAAGATTTTAAATGTTTTTTTTATTTTGGTCATGGGATTGTGTAAAAGAAAGTGAATAATGGGAGAGAGATCGAGAGAGAGGGAGGATCAGAAGAGTTATTGGTCCTTTTAGAATAATTTATGAAGTATATATTTTACTGTGAGTTAGTTGTACACGTGCCACATACAGATTTGTATATATTTTAAGAACATAAGTTATTTGTACTGACTTTGTATATATACAAAAGTCTTTGGATATTATTTTTCAAATTTATAGAAAATTATAGAAAAATCCATCTATTATGTTATGAGCGTTATATAATTATGTTAAGCAAGAAGTCATAATATATGTCATAAAGTGTATATAACTAATTAAAAAAAAGGAATTTGACATGTATACATTACGTTGTAAACAACAACACATAAATTCAACATATGAAAGGAAGACATCTCTTATGTTGTAGATTTATTATAACTTGTATTTGCCTATTAAATTTATTGAAAAATTCATCACTTTTAGGTTGTAAGAATGACAATGCAATAATTAACTATGCAAGGTATTAAATGGGTATTCAACCACACGAAGTATATTTTAGTAGGTAAGAAAAAAGGATTTATATCTTGGAAAATGAGGAATCAATTTATGTAGGTAAGATGAAAGGATTTTAAATATTTTGGATCAATTTTGAAATTCCAATTTTAAAAAACAAATAGTTTATATTCAGAATCAAGATCTTGGAAGATATAAAATAAGACTCAAGTATCTCTTTCATAAGGGAATAATTTAAAATACTACTTTATTAAGGTCAAAAGAAGATTTCAAAAAAAATTATTTTTTTAATAACACTAACATTGCATTTACATCCATAAGTAAGGTGTCCTAACATTTTGATTCATAAAGCGTCTAACAAAATTAAAAAAAATGATATGAAGTGCATAAAATATATTGTAAGTGAAAATTACAAAAATCAAAGTTCTAAAAAAATTCATTTTCAATTTATTATAACTTGGAACTTTACCATGCCAAGGTAGAACTAACCTTATTCATTTTTCATTTTAAATGAGAGACCATTCAACGATAATGGAAAGGATATGCCATGTGATGTATGGTGGTTTGATATATGAGAGAGAGAGAGAGAAAATAAAATCAACAAAACCAATAATGGAAAAATGTGGTAGAATTGCTTTTTTTGTTAAGTATGTTGCATTACTTTTTTTGGAGAGAATGTTGCATTTTTAAATAACTACTATCTCTACATTATATCTTAAATGATATTTCTAATTTGGTTCTTGTTATCATTTTCTAATGAATAATATATATATATATATATATATATATATTAATGGAAAACTGGTAGATTGATAAAATTGTTCCTTGACCATACGAATTGATGGCATTTAAAAAATATTCATCATACTTATGTGCTCTGGAAATGAATTAGATCTAATAGACATAATCAAAGTAAAGTTTAATCAAATTTATTTTGAGGGAAATGAACTAAAGTAATTGTAATAAGTACGATGAAATTGTTTTTCTATGGTAATACAACTAACATTTTATTAAGATACTAACTATCGCTTATGAAACTTATAATAGATATACTATAAAAAAAATCTTAATCAATGCATCTCATTGGTAGACAAAATATGAAAAAATCTTAATCAGTGCATCTCATTGGTAGACAATATATCAAGAAAGTAGATGGAAAATGTTGATCAATGCCACACATGTCATGAAAGTTCAAAAAACAATAATAAATGTACCACAAAGCCCACTGAATAATTCCCTTGTCTCCCATATCTTAAAATCAAAGTCAAACTAACTTGAGTGGTTGTTACATTGAGCAATGAAATGACCTAATGTTACTTAATTTACTCGTGACTTGATTACTAATGAGGATATAATACATGAACATATTTTCTTGCATTTTCTTTGCCCTTGTGTTGGTAAAAATGGTAGGAACAAAATGCAATAAAAATATTTGATATGATGGAATGTTATTTTTTCTTTTGAATGTGGAAAGCAGCGTTGGATTCTTTTTATTGGTAACTACCCCATCCTCCCTCGGCCCTACATTAGTTGGTGGGGTTACATTAGTTGGTGGGGTCGGTCAAATAAACAAATAAGTGAAATCAGACCAAGGGGTTCAACAGAACTGATCAGAAAGTTTGAAGAGCAATGTTATAGGAGGGCAAGGAACAGTGAAGCAGGCAGTTAACAATGGTAACTACATATAGGTAATTGAATGTATGATTAGCTTGCCGTGAAGAGGCGCAAAATGAATAATAATATGATAGTGTTTTTGCTGTAATCAAAGCAGTCCACTTAACCACTAACATATTGCTGCTATTCCTCCATTCCTTTGGCCGTGTGAATGAAGGACGTGGGCTCATGATAGGCTTTTTATTGCTGTGTCATGCCATGTAACACCATGAGCTATTCACCCATCTTCCCAACCATAAGTAATCACTTGTTGTTGTTATTGTTGTCATTAATCTCAACCTCCATTGAAGCGGTTGCAGTGTTAAAGCTGGGACCAATGATGGATTTATTATTTATGGAAGGCTGTGGCATCCGGTAGCACACCCTAAGATGGCTTCAATGCGGTAGAAATGTTGGAGCAGTAAGCCGTGAGCTCTTTAGAAGTGGTGGAAGCAAGGTCAATGGTCACATTTTTCTTCTTTGCCACTTTGGCAGCGTTGGTGGGCGGAACCTCTTGTGCAGATTACTTAATCGGTATAGTGACTGTTTGGGGACTAACCGTGATTATTGGAGGTGTAGGTGGTGTAATTGTTGCCATTAAATTTAGCTCTACAGATGGGTGCGGAAATGACATTGGGGTTATCAGGCATGGATATGGCAGGAGTCACGTAACCAACAAAGAAGTTCTGGGCAATGCTGATGGAGTTAGAGATTTTCAATCTGTTGGTTGCGAGCAACATATATGAACATAAGCATTATCATAAAAAAAAGTCGCTTCTCTTTGGAAGTTGACGAACATACCATGATCAACACACGGCTGAAGTTGCTAGATCGCCGACGATCTACTAACGAACGATGAATCGCGGTTGAAGACTGTCGAATAGCAAATCCTGGTGGAGTGCAACATCAATATTCGCAATAGAGAATATGTTAACAGTTGTTGACTTAAGGTGTTGATCCTGCCGTACTTAGGATATGAGCATATCTTCTGTACGGATAAAGACCTTGAGGTGGGATTCCACATCATGATGTCCGTCAGTGTGAGTGACACAAATTGGATAGGTCGAAGTTGGACATCTTGATTGCCAGGGCCGATCTGAAGCACTGCAGTTGACGTTGGTTGGTCGCGCTATCAAATACCACATGTATTTGTGGTGGTGAACATGCATAGATCATCTGTCGACTATCCCTTGGACGCCATACGTAAAAGTATTGCAATGGTATCCTGCTAATGCTCCGTTCGGCAACGCGTTCGCTTCTGACGCTCACCCGCTTGCCGCTGGTGAGTCACTGCTTCAATTCAACGCTTCGGAACGCTGGATCTAGTACAAAAAATAAGCGTCAAGTCACTGGTGTTTCAGTACAAGCGTTTATGCCTGCCCGAACGCAAGGCATCGCTGCCCGGCCGCTGCCAGTCGCGTTGCCGAACGCAACATTAGACGTTGTCGTTGTGGAGTGCAAAAGAAAAGGTGAGTCAAGCGGCCGGAGGCTTTTCAGATGCCCACCCGGTAACCGAAAATTACTATGTTGATGTGAGTGGGGATGGTTGTTTCGGTTCCAACCGGAGAAAACGGAAACGTAAAATTGGTTGGTTGGTTTTGTTTCTAATTTCGAAAAGATAACGTGGAGGGAGTGAGAGAGTTTGACTGGGTTTCAATGGAAACGTACTTACGGAGAGACTGTTTGCGTAGATTGCGTAGATTGGGGAGTTTATTCCTTGGATAATAAGCTAGAAAAAATGATTGCCGGCTCAATTTCTTAGAATTGGCCGAAAAGGATAAGGAAGATATGATAATGGGAGAGAAACTAACTGAGAGTATAGGACGTGGACTCGGTTTTCAATGGAGACAGCGATCAAGTTGGAAAATGTGACTTTTAATGGGACAGCCACCTTTGCAGTTACAGTGTGAGTAGAATACATGGAGAGCGTGGGGTGGAGGGTTGGTTATCGGGATCGTGGCTTAGGAGTAAAAGGATGAAGACCATGTAAGTGTAATTTTTTTGAAAATCTGAGACAGAGTGGGGTGGAAAGTTGATTATGGGGATCGTGGCTTAGAAGAAAAAGGATAAACATCGGTGTAAAGTTGTTGAAAAGTCGAGAGAAGGGAGAGAGTTTGCGAGGAATCAGTATTTCAAAAACGGAGCGAAGTGATTGGCTAGTGGCATAGTTGTGATTAAAGAAAACTATTCACTCTTTTTATAGTAGTATATATATATATATATATATATATATATATATATATATATATATATATTCACTACCCGTGCGTGTAACTAATTTAGTTACCTGTGGATCTATTTTGCAATATAAAGACACCTATTTGTAATGAGACATACAATGTTTGTAATTAGATGACCAAATTTGTAATACAAAAACTCATTTTGTATTACATGACTGATTACAATAAAAATGATATTTATGACAACAGTTTACGATGTAATACAAAATGAGTGTTTTTATTACAAATTTGGCCATCTCATTACAAAGTTGTTTGTCTCATTACAAATAGGTGCTTTTGTATTACAAAATAGATCCACAAATAACTAAAGTTAGTTATCCATGTGGGTAGTGAATGAACAGCCTATATATATATATATATATATATATATATATATATATATATATATATATTAACCAGGTAGATTTTCTTTTAAAGATGGACTGAGACCCTCAATGCACCTTGGATTATACCAAAATTGAATTATAAGGGTACTTCCATTTTTGTACTAAGATTTGTGTATTTGTACTAATATTGGTGTCATTTTCAGGAGCACAATGGAGCTAATCATATGAGGAATGACATTTGATGAAGAGAGCCACACTGTTTGAAGGAATATGAAGATATTATAGATCTTTGGAGTTTTAGACGTGGTGTATTGATTGTTATCAATATTAAATTCTATATATTTTTTAGTTCTATTAACATTGACCATGCAATGTATGAATAATATTTTGATTCAATTATAAATACTGATTTGGTGATTTGACATTTTTGTGTGAAATTTTGGTGTGTGAAGGTTGTTATGATGCCATGTGCATACTCCCTATTATTATATAAATACTTCTTGGGAGTTAAAGTTTAATTTTTTCATCTAAAAATTGATATTTTCTAGAGTAACAACTACATAAAATAAATAAGTTAAATATATTGATAAATAAATAATATCTATTAGTCTCTCAAAAATATATTGATGAATGCTTTTAGTCCCTTAAAAATGTAGTGATGAAGAACAAACCATCCATCAAATATGTACTGATGAGGACCATATATCCCCTAAAATATAGCATTACTAAAGGCATTAGCCCCTCAAAAAATATATTTGTTAGAACCATCAGTTCCCTCAAAAATATTTTTGTGAGAATTAAACAAGCCCTCAAAAATGTATTTGTCAAAGATAATAGTTCCTCAATATAACATTTGTGAGGGTCACCTATTCCATGACAATTGTATTTTTTAGGGCTAGTGGTATTTTCCACAAGAGTTTTCTTCACGAACCATTTGTGAGCGCTGGGCCCACAATCATTCCTATTTGTGAGGGCATGTGGAGAGGAGTTTGTCACAGGGCTAGACTGTGAAGAAAACATATTTTTTGTAGTGAATTTAGGACTTCATACTGTGCCTTTTTGCATTGTAATCACATCTAAACATGTTAGAATGAAACTTTATTCCCTCAATATGCATATTTCTGTCAAATGCACTTATGGATGTTCTTTGCATGTTTTTTTAGGTACTTGGACCACGTTTGGATGGATGAGTGAGATAAAGGGGTCCAAATAAGAACCCAAAGCTTCCCCAACCTACCCTTGGTGGCCAAGAATCAACCCAAGTAAAGAGGTCCATGGATCTCAAAGAATGGAGCTCAAAGTTCTACTGAAGACCCCACCACGACCGTGGTGCCATGGAATGTCTGTGCTTGCCAAAGGCAAAATCGCAGTAACAACTCAAATTTTGATAAGCTACAACAACTCCAGCAGAACGGTCATGCTAGCCAGCAAGACCATGGTATGAAGACCCCAGCACAACCGTGGTGCCACAGAACGTTCATTCTTGCCAAAGCAAAAATCATAGTAACAACAAGCTAAAACTCCAGCCAAATGATCGTGCTACCTAGCATGATCATGTTGTGAAGCCCCCAGAATAGTTGTGCTACCATGCATGGTCGTGTTGCCTAAATTCCAAAATGGCCATTCCATGCAGAACGACCACCTACATAACTCGCCCACCACAGTCGTTCTACCCAACACGACCGTTCTACCTAGCCCTCATCATGACTATGCTACCTAGCACAGCTGTGCTACCAACCTTCATTCACCACTTCTAACCTAACATTTTCCACTTCCCATCATGGTCATTCCCTTCCACCAAGGCCATGCTACACTCCTACCACCACGACCATGCTACCCAACACGGTCGTGCTTCCCAACACGACTATGCTACCACCTAAAACCCAACTTTTCTACATTGAATTTCCAACAATACCCCCACTTATCCTAGTGCTTCCACCACCACCTATATACATAGGTGGTGGCCACAACACTAGGTTATCTCCCTCTAGCACCCTAGCTCCTCCTTAGTATTTACCTTCCACCTTCCATTTCCACCCAAAAGCCCTATATTTATAGGGTTTTCCACCATAATCCCCCATATATACATGCCATTCATCCACATTGGAGGAGGTGCCACGTTCTATAACTGCTAGGAGGTGAAGGAGGATGATCTACTTTGAGCTCCATGGCTACTTCTATCTCCTTTTTCTCCATTTTTGTGTTTTATCATGAGTAGCTAAACCCTCTTGGTGGGATGTTTGGGTTAAAGTGTTACTATGATACCATGTTGGGGGAATTGTAACATGTATTGAACATATTTTCATTTAATGATGATTGATCCATGCTTTTATCTTATTTCCCATTGCCCTACTAGTGGTTTATGTTTCTTAAATGTTGATTGCTTGTTGTGCTTACTTGATGAAACTTAGCTTCTAGGCGAAAATGAATTATGCGTAGCTATTTGAGGGTTTGCTCCTAGGTCCAAATAGTGAATCCCTAGCTAGATCCCTCTCTTCCCACACATAATTTCCTTCTCCTACAACTAAGTGAAATATCTAAGTATCTAGTGTAAGAGGATTTAAGACAATTGCGTAGGGTTTTCTAAAGTCTAAATGGTGAGTAACATGGGGTGAAACTAAAGTCTAAATGGTGAGTAACATGGGGTGAAACAACCCCCATCTCTACTCTCCCTTCCTACCCTTAGCCCTCAATTGCATTAATACTCCATACCCTAGAAACCTGTATTAGTTGAATCCAATAGGAATCTCACCTAGACCTTGGTCCAATTGAGCCTCATAAGGCTAGATAGTGTATGAAAGGGCGTAATTTCCTTCCCATACCCTATTCTATCCATGGCCAACCAATAGCATAGGGTCATTTCATTGCATTCAACTACATTGTTTGGTTTGGCAATTGAGAATAAAAACATAAGATATGCTTGTTACATAACCCCCCCAACTTGGTTTCTAGTATCATCCCCCAAACGGACCACTCATCCCCATTAATTGTTAAAACCCATTTTTCTCCCTTAGTGTCACGCCCTGATCTCACACTAACCACAACCCATGAGATTAGGACGCGACAGAGGGATTTACACACAAGCCAAACCACTCATAACTTTTTAAACATTTTAAAGACATTAAAATGATAACCTGATTTATGCTGTAAACTAAAGCTAAACAAACTGCGGAAGCATTATTATTAAACTGACTAGTAAACATAAACAGAGTCTACAACATATTACATTGTTCGACATAAAGTAAAGCATAACAGTTAATTTACATCTTTATACACATTCCACATACACATTCTCTCTCACCCACACCATGTTCCAAGGATCGAGGGGAAAGGACTAAGAGACCTCTATCTAGACTAACTACATATACCTTCTACAGACTAAGCGTTAGGATGAAAAGATTCTTCCGATTCCTGCTGTTGATGTTGACCTAAAAATGTTTGAGTAGAGGGATGAGTCTACTCGCTCAGTGAATAGCATTTCATTTAGCTATCACTAAACAACTCATCAGATAAAATTGAAATAAAGATAAGTGCAGTACTAAGCAGGGCAGTTCTAATAACATAGCAAATTTACAGATAACAATCTCATTTTCATGCAACATCAGATATTTTAAACAAATAAACAATTATAGAGAATTGGCACAGAAATTCAAATCTCTTAATATATTAAATTTACTGTGATCCTATATGATTACATATTTATATTATTATTATGCCCTAATCATATGCAGTGTACTCTGCATACAAAGATCTGTAGCGAACTACGATCCCACCGTACAAGACTTAGCGACACACCCGGGAAATGCTAAGTCTGACTGCCAGTCCTGTTCTGCTACAGGACCCACAGGCTCTCCAGCCTCACTGCACTACTCCGAGTGCTCTAGACTCCTCCTCTAACCTGAGCACACATGCGGAGAGTCTACAGTGGGTTACCACCGTGACACACACACGAATTATTGTTGAATAACCCCTATTTACTCCAGTGCCACCGTGACACCGCACGGATTATTGTTGAACACTGCCTATCAATCCTCGTGCCACCAGAATTACTCAACCGGTTGATGTTGGACACGAGTTTCACCCCTAAGATGCAGACCTCTCAAAGGGGTTCTACGGTGTTAGGGCACCTAAGTCTATCATCATTATTAAAGCAGTAAATATAAATTGTCATAACTCAATCTTAATTGCACACTGAGTATATTTAAGAACACTTCCATCTCTTTCAACGTTATACATAATTCCACATCATTCTAAGCTTGTCATAATAACAGACATTCATTTAGAGCTCAACATATTCACAGCAGTATCAATACAGACAACATTTGCTATTTTCTTCAGTTACACTAAGTAATTTAGGCTCTATAGAATGAAACACATTTTTTTAATCTCATTTATACTGTTTAGAAGTTACTCTAATTATACCGAAGCAATATATACAATGAAATCAAGTTCGATGGTGATAAATAAATGAAATACTACTCACCCACTTCGGTGTGTTCGTATACACCGAAAACGTCCACAAACACGCCTAATTCTGCTTTTCTGCAACTTTGCACCCCGTGCAATCTGGGCAGAAACACTTCTGTTCTATTTTTCTGCAACTTTGCACCCCGTGCAACCGATCTGCACCCCGTGCAACTGATCTGCACGCCGTGCAAACTGGCAGACTTTCTGTCCCGTTTTCTGTAACTTTGCACGCCGTGCAACCTGTGCAGAAACGGAAATCCCCGAGGAAGAAGGTGGATTTTGGGTCATTTCGCGGCCAATCTTTGCCCGAAACTCCTTGGGAACTTCAAGACGACCTAGCAGCAACCCGTAGACATTGCTTTTCACGCCTTAGGCCGCTCCCAGCGACCTCCTTGGCCGGCCCCTATCTTGGTCGGGCTGCTTGGAACGAAGAAGAAAAGGGGGAAGAAGATGGAGAAGATGACGCAGCTGAAGAAGGGAACCGCGGCTGCTGGTTGATTTGGTTGGGAAAAGATGAGGAATCGAAGGTGAACCGAGAAGGAGGGGCTTGATCTCCCAG
Organism: Alisma plantago-aquatica; assembly: GCA_963693085.1. Taxonomy (NCBI): domain Eukaryota; kingdom Viridiplantae; phylum Streptophyta; class Magnoliopsida; order Alismatales; family Alismataceae; genus Alisma; species Alisma plantago-aquatica. Next base: position 1,289,696,273 of record OY856412.1, on the reverse strand, counting down.
CTTTCTCCTCTAGCTAGTTCTCTCTCTCTCCCTTCTCTGTTTTCTCAAACGACAACTGAAGGGATGAACTTATCGTTCATTCAAAGTCGGCTAACAGGCTAATAAAGGGAAAATCTAAAGAGGAGATAAGGAAGGGCTCCCAAGGGGCCGAACATAAAATGCCCATGAACTTTTTCTGAAATTACACATAGGTCCCTGGACACTAAAAAGCTCATATCTTTTTACTCGTAGGTCGGTTTCGCGTGATTTCTCTGGCAACGGATCAAGCACAAACTTGTCCTCAACCTCAGGACAAGAAAACAAGCTAATGATACATTAACACTAGCTCAAAGCTTAAAATACTATTAACAAAAGCAAGTACTCATCTCAACATAACTAGTTCAATTATGCACTAACCAAGGTACTTACTGGTAAAACGAAATGTGGGTCATAACAATCTCCCTCCCTTATAAGAATTTCGTCCCGAAATTCCTAAAAGAGAAAAGGAAATTTGTTACGCATCTCTGATTCAAGCTCCCACGTAGCTTCCTCTATATTGTGATTCCTCCACAAAACGTTCACTAAAGATAACTCGCGATTCTTAAGCTTCTTGATCGTCTGATTAACTATCTGTATTGGTACCTTAACATAGGACACATCTGATCTGATTCCAGATCAAACCACAATACATTGTCTTTCTAGAACTGTTATAACAGTAACTCAAATTATGGTAATTACTGAGAAATTATCATACTATACATGCAGACAAACTAAAATTCTTAAATAAACAGAATGCATGTCAATTTGGCACTTTATACTAAACATCATGCAATTGAACTGTTAAACATCACCACATCTCATACTGAGAATTTTGATATCAAAATACTTGATTCATTGTACACCCTATCCTTAGGGTTTCAGTTATCTCATCTATTTGATTGCAGTTCAAATCACAATACGGTATCCTTCTAGAACTGGCAGAGCAGTATATTCAAAATCATTGTAATTACTGAGTAATCCTTTTATCATGCATGCAGGCAGATTTAAAATTCATAAATACCCCAAACTCATATCAATTTTGACACATACATACTGAATTCATGCAATTGAACATCTTATTACACCAATAAGAGTAATTACTTCACATATAAGAAATCATCTGTAATATTTATCAATTATCTGAAATTTCTCAAAGAACGTGCACATTAACCCAAATCCTAGTTTGTGCATCACATAACTCAATTAAGAGTTGCTTACGTATCATAACACAAATAATTAATAATACTTGAGAATTTCTAGTAATATCTCAGAGAAATGTGCCAATTCATGTAAATGTTGAGTCACACACATTAACATAACAGGAAACATGCAACTAGGTTTATTTGCATATTTTAATGCTATCGTACTTTCTTGAAATCATGCACCTGATGTTTTTACAAAATCTGTATTGTCTGGGTTTATACCCAAGCCGTACCATTATCAGTCGTGTATTTCTAAACTCAACATTCCCACTAAGCAATTTGGGTTTCGATGAACTATGTAAATTCACTGGTCCAATCTACACTTTCTATTATATAGAGCTTCATACGGGGCCAAACCAAGACTGGAATGGTGACTATTGTTGTATGCAAACTTTATAAGGCTTAAATGTTCTTCCCAACTTCCACTGAAATGCAAAACACATGCTCTCAGCATGTCCTCAAGAGTCTGAATGGTTCTCTCAGACTGACCATCCGTCTGCGGGTGAAAAGGTTGTACTGAATCTTAACTTTGTGCCCGAAGCACGATGCAACTGTTTTCACAACCTAGATGTGAACTTAGGATCTCAATATGATATGATTGAAACTGGATTACCAGGCAACCTAACTATTTCATCCATGTATATCTTAGTCAAGTTTCGAGACATCAAAGGTTGACTTAATATGAAGAAAGCGAGCAGACTAAATTAGTCTATCCACAATCATTCATATCGAGTCATAACCTCTAGGTGTCCTGGGTAATTCTACCACAAAAATCCATTGTGATATGTTCCCATTTCTATTCAGGCATAGAAAAAGATTACAAGGTAGCTGTAGGTTTCTGGTGTTCAGCCTTAACCTACTGGCACACACTACTTCTAACCACGTACTCAGCTACATCCTTTTTCATACCTGACCACCAATATAACTCCTTGAGATTCCTGTACATCTTAGTGTTACCTGGATGCATAGCTTACATTGATGCATGTGCCTCTTCAAGAATCTTTTCTCTCAAGTCATTATCTCGAGGTACATGCAATCTGTCACGCTAATACAACACACCATCATTCGAAACATAAACTCTGGTATTTTCCCCCTGTCATGTCATGCATGATCTACTGTAACTCACTATCACTCTACTGAAGCTCCTTAATCTGATCATAAAAGATAGGCTTAACTTGCATCTGTGCAAATCAACCACTCTGTTCAGTCACCCCTAAGTCTAAGTTCAACTTCCGCATCTCTACTAGCAAGTCTCTCTTGAAACATGTCATAGAGAATACATCCGCTGTTGAACTTGACATCCTGCTCAGAGCAACTGCTACCGCATTCGACTTACCAGGATGATAATCTTTTGTCACTTCATAATCTTTGATCAATTTTAACCATCTTCGTTGTCTAAGATTCAGATCCTTCTGGGTGGAGATATATTTCAAGCTCTCATGATCTGTAAACACTTGGCACGCCTCACCATAAAGATAGTGATGTCATGTCTTAAGAGCATGAACTACATCAGCTAACTCCAAATCATGTGTCAGGTAATACTCCTCATTCTATGCTACTTACTTCTTGTTATAACTACAAGAATTCATTTTACATTGCACTTCACTTATTTTATATTTCTCCTTTTGTTCATAACACACTTGTTACACTTCAAATTTATATCTTACTCTTTTCTCCGAGTCATTTTCATATTGTTTATCTATCTTTCATATTAACTACCTTTAAACCTTGGATTTCATTAGTGCTAGCTTACCTTTCATAGAATCTCATGATCTTATTTTATGAAGATGCTAGTATTCGCGGTCAAATCACTAGCGACATCCCTTGAACTACTTCAACTCTAAACATTCTAGGGTTTGGTCCTTATCAGTAACATAGCATTATTGTGATGTGACTTTGCTCCCTTAGTTTGACAATCAAACTTTGGATCTCATAAGTTTTACTAAAGTCTTGCTTATCTTATCACTGGAATTTCCTTTCTCTTATTTGGACATTTAGATAAATTACATTCTCAATTTACCTTGCTAGGGTTTCATCACCATACTGTGTATCATTATTTCATTCTCTTAGACGTCTCTACCATAATAATTATGCACCATATATGATTCATTTTCCATTTTACACGTTTCTTCATGTATATCATGTTGCTCTTCCAAAGGCTCTTTATTTCTATGTACTTATTGTATTATTGACTCTTTTCTTCTATTTTTCCCTTTGCTTTGAAGTACATAAAAGTATTTTATTCTATTACATGATCCATTCCAGGGTGGATTCTTACTATCTTAGCCCTTACATACTATTCTCATATCTTTTCCATATTCTCATATTTAGAGTTCATATAATACAAATCATTAAATTTAATCTGAACCTTATATCATGTTCTTTTATTTCCAATTAAGGATTGCTCATACGAGACTCCAACATTGGGCCTCTGATATCATTTCCAGCTACTTCTTAGTTGTTTTAATCTTTCCCTTATACCTCAACCTCTTAGTGTGTATACATTCTTAGTATGATGCGAGTCTAAATTATCCAGAGTCTATTCTTATTATACTTTTAATAGGAGTCATTAGATCCCAGTAACGCATCCTTCCAGCCGGACCAGGCCGAACCTGTAGTCCTGAAGCCAAGAGTTACTCAGGATTAACTAACTCCTTCTAATCTCAAACATGTGGAAAGAATATCCACTTAGGGCAAACTCATTTAAACATAACTTCTGGTCTACTTAATACAAGGAATATAAACAATAAATAAACTAATTTATGACGCACAACAATATAAAAGAATCACATTTACTTTACAAACTGAAAATCTAAATTCATGCAAATAAAAGAATTTCTAGTGATTTTCAATCAAATAAAGAGTTGTATCACATCCTATTTTTAATCTCTTACTCCTACATTAATTTCCGGTTTCCTTAACCCTAAGATTTCCAGGGTTTCTCTCTAGCCTATCCTTCCTCTGCATACCTGGCCAGGGCATCCAGAGAAGAATAGACAGAGTAGCTCGATACTGGTCAATCTAAGTATTCAGACACCTGGCCAGGGTATCTAAACACTCAGACATCCCAGAGCTAAAAACACATCACTTCTTATGTAACTCACTTATAATTCTATCTTTTGATTCTAATGATCCCAGACGACTCAACTTAAGTTCTCAACTTGATCCTTGTGACCACATCATCTTCCTACCATCTGCAATAATATAACAGAACACTTCCTGTTATAAAATTGCAGTTAGAAGGAAGACACCTAAGTCCTAATCCTATTGGTCTCTTATCGTCCCCTGACCTTGACTTAGAATAACCATGTACTCAACCTATGCTCTGATACCAAGATGTCACACCCCGATCTCACACTAACCACAACCCACGAGATTAGGGTGCGACAGAGGGATTTACACACAAGCCAAACCACTCATAACTTTTTAAACATTTTAAAGACATTAAAATGATAACCTGATTTATGATGTAAACTAAAGCTAAGCAAACTGCGGAAGCATTATTATTAAACTGACTAGTAAACATAAACAGAGTCTACAACATATTACATTGTTCAACATAAAGTAAAGCATAACAGTTAATTTACATCTTTATACACATTCCACATACACATTCTCTCTCACCCACACCATGTTCCAAGGATCGAGGGGAAAGGACTAAGAGACCTCTATCTAGACTAACTACATATACCTTCTACAGACTAAGCGTTAGGCTGAAAAGATTCTTCCGATTCCTGCTGTTGATGTTGACTGAAAATGTTTGAGTAGAGGGATGAGCCTACTCGCTCAGTTAATAGCATTTCATTTAGCTATCACTAAACAACTCATAAGATAAAATTGAAATAAAGATAAGTGCAGTACTAAGCAGGGCAGTTCTAATAACATAGCAGATTTATAGATAACAATCTCATTTTCATGCAACATCAGATATTTTAAACAAATAAACAATTATAGAGAATTGGCACAGAAATTCAAATCTCTTAACATATTAAATTTACTGTGATCCTATATGATTACATATTTATATTATTATTATGCCCTAATCATATGCAGTGTACTCTGCATACAAAGATCTGTAGCGAACTACGATCCCACCGTACAAGACTTAGCGACACACCCGGGAAATGCTAAGTCTGACTGCCAGTCCTGTTCTGCTACAGGACCCACAGGATCTCCGGCCTACAGGCTCTCCGGCCTCACTACACTACTCCGAGTGCTCTAGACTCCTCCTCTAACCTAAGCACACAGGCAGAGAGTCTACACTGGGTTACCACCGTGACACACACAGATTATTGTTGAATAACCCCTATTTACTCCAGTGCCACCGTGACACCACACGGATTATTGTTGAACACTGCCTATCAATCCTCGTGCCACCAGATTTACTCAACCGGTTGATGTTGGACACGAGTTTCACCCCTAGGATGCAGACCTCTCAAAGGGGTTCTACGGTGTTAGGGCACCTAAGTCTATCATCATTATTAAAGCAGTAAATATAAATTGTCATAACTCAATCTTAATTGCACACTTAGTATATTTAAGAACACTTCCATCTCTTTCAACTTTATACATAATTCCACATCATTCTAAGCTTGTCATAATAACAGACATTCATTTAGAGCTCAACATATTCACAGCAGTATCAGTACAGACAACATTTGCTATTTTCTTCAGTTACACTAAGTAATTTAGGCTCTATAGAATGAAACACATTTCTTTAATCTCATTTATACTCTTTAGAAGTTACTCTAATTATACCGAAGCAATATATACAATGAAATCGAGTTCGATGGTGATAAATAAATGAAATACTACTCACCCACTTCGGTGTGTTCGTATACACCGAAAACGTCCACAAACACGCCTAATTCTGCTTTTCTGCAACTTTGCACCCCGTCTACTGATTTGCACCCCGTGCAATCTGGGCAGAAACACTTCTGTTCTATTTTTCTGCAACTTTGCACCCCGTGCAACTGATCTGCACCCCGTGCAAACTGGCCGACTTTCTGTCCTGTTTTCTGTAACTTTGCACGCCGTGCAAACTGATTTGCACGTCGTGCAACCTGTGCAGAAACGGAAATCCCCGATGAAGAAGGTGGATTTGGGGTTGTTTCGCGGCCAATCTTTGCCCGAAACTCCTTGGGAACTTCAAGATGACCTAGCAGCAACCCGTAGACGTTGCTTTTCACGCCTTAGGCCGCTCCCAGCGACCTCCTTGGCCGGCCCCTATCTTGGTCGGGCTGCTTGGAACGAAGAAGAAAAGGGGGAAGAAGATGGAGAAGATGATGCAGCTGAAGAAGGGAACCGTGGATGCTGGTTGATTTGGTTGGGAAAAGATGAGGAATCGAAGGTGAACGGAGAAGGAGGGGCTTGATCTCCGAGCTTTCTCCTCTAGCTAGTTCTCTCCCTCTCCCTTCTCTGTTTTCTCAAACGACAACTGAAGGAATGAACTTATCGTTCATTCAAAGTCGGCTAACAGGCTAATAAAGGGAAAATCTAAAGAGGAGATAAGGAAGGGCGCCCAAGGGGCCGAACGTAAAATGCCCAGGAACTTTTTCCAAAATTACACATAGGTCCCTGGACACTAAAAAGCTCATATCTTTTTACTCGTAGGTCGGTTTCGCGTGATTTCTCTGGCAACGGATCAAGCACAAACTTGTCCTCAACCTCAGGACAAGAAAACAAGCTAATGATACATTAACACTAGCTCAAAGCTCAAAACACTATTAACAAAAGCAAGTACTCATCTCAACATAACTAGTTCAATTATGCACTAACCAAGGTACTTACTGGTAAAATGAAATGTGGGTCATAACACTTAGCTTGTTGATGCTAGTATAGTTAATTGCTTCTTAGTTAATTATCTAGTTCTTGCAAGTTAGGTTTTGCTTGAATAGTTGATGCTCTGTTAATTTTGCTAGTTTTTCTCTTGCTAGTTAGTTGTAGTCTAGGTCATTACTTCCTCTAGTTCCACATTCCCTAGTTTAGTGTAATATTATACTCTTGATTAGTTAATTTCACTACCTTGCTTCTTAGACTTAACTTCTTTAGGACAATCTAGCATTTTTGATAATCTAGTTTTCTTCTTGCCTTTAATTACTTGCTCTCTTTGTAATGACCCTGACCTGGGTTATGAGGTAACCCTATTTGTTTTGGATAATAAAGTTGCTTAAAACTTTAATATAATCCTTTAAGGTGTTTTGTTATCATGTGACACACTTATGTTCCAAGTTTGGTCCTGTTTGAATAATGTTTGAGCAATGTTCTCATGTTTTGGACCAAAATGCAATTTACCCAAGATAAGGGGTTATATTGAAATATGTCACATTTTGAACGTGCCTTATATGTTTTAGCATCATAAGTGAGAGAATGATGCTAAGCGGTGGCTTATGAAAGCCTAAATTCCAAGTTTGAACTTGTTTGAATAATGCTGGTACCTTGTGCACCAATTTTGGTACAATTTGTAATTTACCCAAAATATGGGGTTGATATGCAAATGACCAAATCTATAGTGTACCTAATCCATAATAGTATCATTTATAGGAGAGATAAATAATGATACACCATGTTTGAATCAATTATGAGTGATGGTAATCTTGGTGATGAAATGACCAAGAAAAAGGGTTGAATATGAAAGCTTAACTTGAGTTGTATCAAGTTGAAAAGCTTATATATGAGTGCCTATCGTCCAAGGAGCCATAGGAGGATTATCATATCGTTTTGTGAACTCTTATAATAGCCCATATCATGCAAAGAACCTCAAGGTGGTGAGTTGTGTCGGGTTGCAACTTCCTTAGTAAAGTTGTGACGGGTTGTGAATAAAGTGATGAATTAATTGATATATCTTATTCAAAAGGATATGTAATGGACAAAAACTCATCCCCAAATGATCCTCAACCGTTTTGCATGACAAGATAAATGTTGATGCACGCATGTAAACGTGTCATCCATGCATGGACACGTGGCACCTACTAGCTCAAATTGATGACACCTCATTTTTTACACTCCTTCATGAACAACAAGTATATATACCCCTACTTTCACCCTTAAGTGAATATTTTTGACTCTTACCACCCTTGTACCCTAAGGTATCGTGCATAGACTCCTTGTATCGTGCAAGAGTGAAATGGTATCGTGCAAAGGGCCTTGGGTATCACCCATAGCAAGATCATATCGGCCAAGTAAAGTGATATCGGCCTAAAAAGGTGATATCGGCCATAGTGGAGTAGTTTGAGTGGCATATCGTGCAAGTGAGTGTCATATCGTGAATGGGTGGTGGAATATCGTGCAAGAGTGGTAGGTTATCATGAAAAGGTTATAAGGAGCAAGAAGGAGCTCATACTTAACCCTAAGGTGAGGCCATGATCATCTTCAACCTTGGATTGAAGTATGATTTTAGGGTTTTGATCTTCCTTTCTTTTCTTCTTCACCAATTGCTTATCCATGGTGATTCCTTGTATATGAAGGAGTTGTGAACGAGCCTTGGAATTTTGATAAGTCATATTCAACCTTAGGAACGTGGAGCTTTGGAGGTTGGAGCTTTGAAGTGGTTCTTAAGGAGGGTTATATAACTTGAACTCAACCATGTTATTATTCATCACCTAAATTGCTATACTCAATGAATTACTTTTAATTCCGAAATTTCCTGAAATAGTTGATGACTTTATGAGTACTAGTAGTTGCGTAGACCTATTTCCATGAACTATAACATTTAGAACAAAGGTCTAGAGCTTGAAGATGATGGTATCATCATATAAAAGTGATATCGGGTGCAAGCATACAAGCAAGCACTTCTATCCCGATATGATGATGCACCTACTTCACTAAAACGATAGGGATATGATTTGATATTTTCTTAAATGATATGGTGGTGTATTATACACTCTTGCACGATATGAGGTCAAGCAAACACCTCAAAAGTGATATCGGGCTCAAGCATACACACATACACCTCAAGGGTGATATGGTAAGCACACATACACCTCAAACCCGAGATGGTAAGCATACATACACCTCAAGGGTGATATGGTATGCACACATACACCTCAAACCCGAGATGGTAAGCATACATACACCTCAAACTCGATATGGTAAGCACACATACACCTCTAAGGTGATATGGGTAGCAAGCACACACCTCTAACCCGATATGGTGGAAGCACCTCAAAACTCAAATGAAGGAAAGCATCTTAAATGTAATATACTTGATGAAGTAACACATGAAGTGTCTTATATCAAGTCATACATTAAGAAGTATGGAGTTTAATGAATATTGATTTAGTTGGCTAATGTACCTTGAAGGAAAGGTTGAGCCAACTTAATAAAGTATGAAGTAATCAATATCCTAGTAAGGATAAGAGAAAAACTCATACTTTGTGTTGATAATCATTTAATGACAATTGACGAGAATAAATAAGTATGATTGAATACTTATGATATTAATGTATGCTCCTAGATGTGTGGAGCAATTAATTAGGGTTTGGATTGGTAATATAAACATGAAACCCTATTCGTATATAAAGGGAAACCCTAACCCTAATAGTTGTTGCCTAGTGAGAGGTGACAAGATGTTTAATGGCCTTGTGAGCCATGTGGTTAGTTGTTGCCTAGTGAGAGGTGACAAGATGTTTAATGGCCTTGTGAGTCATGTGGTTAATTGTTGCCTAGTGATAGGTGACAAGATGTTTAATGGGCCTTGTGAGCCATGAAAATAGTTGTTGCCTAGTGAGAGGTAACAATATGTTTATAAAAGTCTCATGTAAGAAATAATAATGTCCAAAATAAACTATGAAATGGAAACTTAGTAACATAATAATAATAATAAATGGAAACAATAATAATAATCAAATCTTGATCATACATGCTTTATGCTTATATCCAAATAAGGGCTATAGTGTTTTGAATATGCTTAAAGGAGATAAGAGGATTACTTGTATTATATAAAGGATGTGAATAAGTATGATGGCTTGGCCAAGGTAATGCCTAGTAAAGGTGATGTGGTATTCGGTGATGAGATGCACAGGATTGGCATAGTCTAATGCCTTGAATAGTTGTACAGGATTGGTATAGTCCAATACCTGGAATAGTTTCACAGGGTTGGTAATAACCCAACACATGGCTGTTGTCACAGGATAGGCATAATCCAATGCCGAGAATAATGTCATAGGATTGGCATAGACCAATACCTAGAATAAAACTACATGATTGGGATAACCTGATGCCTGGATGCAACACTCACAGGATTGGTAATAATCCAATACTTGGAAGAGGCATGAAGCCTATAATTATCACAGGATTGGTAATAACCCAATACCTGGCAGAGGCATGAAGCCTATAATTATCACAGGATTGGTAATAACCCAATACCTGGCAGAGGCATGAAGCCTATACTTATCACAGGATTGGTAATAACCCAATACCTGACAGAGGCATGAAGCCTATAATTATCACAGGATTAGTAATAACCCAATACCTGGTAGAGTCATGAAGCCTATAATTATCACATGATTGGTAATAACCCAATACCCGGTAGAGGCATGAAGCTTATAATTATCACATGATTGGTAATAACCCAATATGTAACAGAGGCATGAAGCCTATAATTATCACATGATTGGTAATAATCCAATACCTGGTAGAGGCATGAAGCCTATAATTATCACATGATTGGTAATAACCCAATACCTAGTAGAGGCATGAAGCCTATAATTATCACATGATTGGTAATAACCCAATACGTGGCAGAGGCATGAAGCCTATAATTATCACAGGATTGGTAATAACCCAATACCTGGCAGAGGCATGAAGCCTATAATTATCACATGATTGGTAATAACCCAATACCTGGCAGAGGCATGAAGCCTATAATTATCACATGATTGGTAATAACCCAATACATGGAAGAGGCATGAAGCCTATAATTATCACGTGGTTGGTAATAACCCAATACCTGGCAGAGGCATGAAGCCTATAATTATCACATGATTGGTAGTAACCCAATACCTGGCAGAGGCATGAAGCCTATAATAATCACATGATTGGTAATAACCCAATACCTGGAAGAGGCATGAAGCCTATAATTATCACAGGATTGGTAAAAACCCAATACCTGACAGAGGCTTGAAGCCTATAATAATCACAGGATTGGTAATAACCCAATAACTGGCAGAGGCATGAAGCCTATAATGTCACATGATTGGTCATAACCCAATACCTGGAATAGTTGCACAGGATTGACATAGTCCAATGCCTAGAATAGTTGTACAGGCTTGGCATAGTCCAATGCCTAGAAAAGTTTCACATGATTGGCATAGTCCAATGCATGGACAAAATATGATGATGTATACTCACATGACTGGTACAATTCAATATCCGGCTAACAGATTGGCTAAAGCCAATAGATAGAAATGAGGATGATTCATGGATATTTTACCATGATAATATTATCACAGGATAAGCTTGAGATGTTGGTATAATATGATGGGTAAACGATACACATGTTCTTCATATTCCTTATAAAGTGAATAGATGATTTACTTCTCTATCATAGATAGTTGCAATGCTTTAAAAGATGAGAATGTTCTAAACTACTTATCCTCTGCTCAATTTAATACTATTTAACTTTGATAATAACATTGTTGGCAGAGAGTTATATCTCTCGCTGGGACAATTGTCTCACCCCGTGGGATCCACATTTTTTTAGGTGGACGTGCACGAGGGGGTTGGAGACCGTACTGCAGAAGGAGAACAACAACAACAGGGACAGCAGTGACCGCTCAGGTTGAGTGTACTGTCTGTCATGTCTTGTAGAGAGAAGTCCTATGTGTCATCTTTGTACTCTCAGGTCCTTGGATTTAGTACGTGTTGGTTTTATGAACAATCTGAGATTTTGTCTTGTAAGCCTCGAGGTTTGTTTTTGCTTTATGCGTATATTTTGAGAAAGCAACTATTATATGTTATCCTCGAGAAGAGATGGCACAGTGTATGTACAATATATGATCAATGTGAATATCATGTTTTGGTTCTTCCTTAAAGTGTTTTCTAGGAAATGGATCTCTTTGCAAAATGGTTTTAATTTTTAGTGATTTTTGTTAATCCACTGCTTATGATTATTCCACATATTTAGTAACGATTTAGTTGTCGGTTTGGTGATGATCGTTTCACAGTTTGGTATCAGAGCTTAAGGTTTGCTAAGTCTACAGAGGCATAGGACTAATGTGTTGAGTCTGTTTAGTGTCCTCCAGTATACCCTATAGTGACTTATGCTTATGTAGAAGAAATGGTAAAGTTTAAAAATGACTGGAGAACACGAGGGACACATTGCTGAGGACAATGTTGTTGCACCAGGGAGAGGTGTAAGGGATCATGCAAGAAAAGAATGAGTGCCTGAGAATTCCCATCATGACCCGATCAGGATAGAGAATCCTATGTTTATGCTCTTGTTAGGCAGGTTAGGACAACAATGATACATATGGTACACTGAATACTTGCATTATAACCTAGGTTACCGGTCCTCAATATGGAAACTTTGGGCTTTGAAAGGGTTCCTAAATGACATAGTCATGTTGGAATAGTGGAAAATGTGGGAAGGATTAACATATGGCAAGAAAATAGACTCTGCCATAAGTATAGGAAGATAGTACATCTGTGATAGTAATGCCCAAGGAGGGGAAATAAACTAAGAATTAAGGAAATGTCACTACAATTCTAGAGACATTTGCCTAGTTGTTCTAAAAAGCCAAAGTTTTCGATGCCACCAGTGCAATAATTGCGTAGTGCACCAGGGCAGTAATCACTAAGTAAAGGCAAAAGTCCTAACTTTCCACCTGTATAAATCCATGGCTTAGTCTCTACATTGGTAATAAGACCGATAAGACCATGGTACGAGGATAAGACATGTTATAGATATGGACATGTTGAGCATACTAAACTCTTTTATTTAATAAGAAGGGAGGAAATGACCCAACAACCGAGGCAGACTCGGCATGGCTTATGAAAATTACAGACCAAAAGTGTAAAAAGGCAAAAGTAACAATATGAAACAGCTTGACTCTATGTTTGAGTCAACCTAAAGTGCTTGATGACTGCGAGGGGTGACATTCAGATAGATCTTTCTCATTCTGATACGTCTTCTCTATATTTTATCTGATAATTATAAGAAGGTAGTTGTTGTTGAGCTTCCTTTAATTAGTCCCATGAGGACATAAGGAAGAGATACGAAGGATGAGAACTTATATTCTGTCCAATATTCTCTTATATGTTTTGAAATTTCTCTCTTCATGAAGGAAGGGAAGAGATGTAAAAGAAAAACCCAGAGAAAATTTGGGATACTAAGTAGTAAAAAATTCAAAGAGATGAAACATAAAATAAAACAAATGCATACTACCTAATTTCAGTTCTTGAATACCCTGGCCATGTATTCATCTATTGAAGATAAGATAAGTATGATACTCTTAGATTGCTATCTTTCTGATTACTGTGATCAAGTAGTCATTTTGAGACAATCTAAACAGCCTAACGAAGTAGGAGATTTGGCACGAATATTTCTACCACATCCTAATTAATATACAAAGGGATCTGAGATAATCATAAATAAATTTATAAACAAAGGAATATATTTAGTATAATGTATACCTTGGTCTGAGGACCTAGAGGTAACAATTACCTGATGAGAGGTAATAATGTTTAGTGATGGACTGAGGGTTTGAATACCCAGATCTAGTAATCATGATGATGATGTGATGTGCTTTTGGCACATATAATGGAAACCAAGGTAAAGAATCCTACTATCCAAGAACTTTCAATGATATGAGGAAATGGGAACATGACTCCGGATAAGAAGTAATGTTTGGTTACCTAGAAGGGTCAACTTTGAAATTAGTCTAGTTACATATTGTAGTATGGATACCATATGTTAGGGGTTTATGCCCTGCATAAACATAACATCAGCAAAGATGTATGAGTTTAAGGAACAATTGTAAAATCATTGTGGAAAAAGCTTATCAAGCTAAAAAAATAATTCCTTAATTCCCCTATCTAGATCTGTTAGGGCAACTTATACATAAAATCTAGAGATACATCTGAGATAGTTCTTCTTTAATAAGTAACCTCTCCTTATGAAAAGAAAAATAAATAGCTAAAGGGATAATTGATACAAGTAATAAGAAATTTTAGTGTTGTGTCAGTAGATTTGAGTGGTACAACAATTGCATGATAAGACTTGTAGTACCCAAGCGGGTGACAGAATGTAACTCTAGTCTTTCCTTGAAAGAGAAATGACAAACTAAGTGAGGGGTATAGAAAAATCCCAAGATCAAGGATCTTATTATATAAAGATGTAAGTTGAAAAGGTGAAAAATCAGTGAGGTTTGACACCCGAGTTAAATAAGGTATGTATAATGATTCTTCTACTAAGAAAAGTGTTACCTGACACATAGTTGACTCTATAGTCAATAATGAAACAAATAGTGGAGTATGTGTCCTATGTGACAGATTCTATGATAACCCTGTGTCGAAGAACTTTGTGTAGATCAAAGTTCTATGGTATCTCCATGAAATTAAGATGTTATGTGGAGATTTGATGATATGATGAATGAATAATATCTGTATCCCTTTACCTGGGATTTCGGGGACGAAATCCTTGTTAGGGTGTATAACTTGTAATGACCCTGACCTGGGTTATGAGGTAACCCTATTTGTTTTGGATAATAAAGTTTCTTAGAACTTTAATATAATCCTCTAAGGTGTTTTTTTATCATGTGACACACTTATGTTCCAAGTTTGGTCCTGTTTGAATAATGTTTGTGCAATGTTCTCATGTTTTAGAGAAAAATGCAATTTACCCAAGATAAGGGGTTATATTGCAATATGTCACATGTTGAACGTTCCTTATATGTTTTAGCATCATAAGAGAGAGAATGATGCTAAGTGGTGTCTTGTGGAAAGCCTAAATTCCAAGTTTGAACTTGTTTGAATAATGCTGGTACCTTGTGCACCAATTTTGGTACAATTTGTAATTTACCCAAAATATTGGGTTGATATGAAAATTACCACCTCTAGAGTGTCCCTAATCCCACCTAGTATAATTTAGAGGAGAGATAAATAATGAGACACCATGTTTGAATCAATTATGAGTGATGGTAATCTTGGTGATGAAATGACCAGGAAAAAGGGTTGAATATGAAAGCTTAACTTGAGTTGTATCAAGTTGAAAAGCTTATATATGAGTGCCTATCGGCCAAGGAGCCATAGAAGGTGTATCATATTGTTTTGTGAACTCTCGGAATAGACCATATCATGAAAATCACCTCAAGGAGGTGAGTTGTGTCGGGTTGCAACTTCTTTAGTAAAGTTGTGACGGGTTGTGAATAAAGTGATGAATTAATTGATATATCTTATTCAAAAGGATATGTAATGGATGAATCCTCATCCCTAAATGATCCTCAACCGTTTTGCATGAAAAGATAAATGTTGATGCATGCATGTACACATGTCATCCATGCATGGACACGTGGCACCTACTAGCTCAAATTGATGACACCTCATTTTTTACACTCCTTCATGAACAACAAGTATATATACCCCTACTTTCACCCTTAAGTGAATTGTTTTGACTCTTACCACCCTCCTACCCTAAGGTATCGTGCATATACTCCTTGTATCATGCAGGAGTAAAATGGTATCGTGCAAAGGGCCTTGGGTATCTCCCATAGCAAGATCATATCGGCCAAGTAAAGTGATATCGGCCTAAAAAGGTGATATCGGCCATAGTGGAGTAGTTTGAGTGGCATATCGTGCAAGTGAGTGTCATATCGTGCATGGGTGGTGGCATATCGTGCAAGAGTGGTAGTGTATCGTGAAAGGGTTCTAAGGAGCAAGAAGGAGCTCATACTTAACCCTAAGGTGAGGCCATGATCATCTTCAACCTTGGATTGAAGTATGATTTTAGGGTTTTGATCTTCCTTTCTTTTCTTCTTCACCAATTGCTTATCCATGGTGATTCCTTGTATATGAAGGAGTTGTGAACGATCCTTGGACATCACCTAAATTGCTATACTCAATTGGAGCTTGGAGCTTGGAGCTTTGAAGTGGTTTTTAAGGTGGGTTATATAACTTGAACTCAACCATGTTATTATTCATCACCTAAATTGCTGTACTCAATGAATTACTTTTAATTCCGAAATTTCCTAAAATAGCTGACGACTTTATGAGTTCTAATTGTTTCTTAGACATGTTTCCATAAAATATAATAGTTATAACAAAGGTCTAGAGCTTGAATATGATGGTATCATCTTATAAAAGTGATATCGGGTGCAATCACACAAGCAAGCACCTCTAGCCCGATATGATGATGCACCTACTTCACTAAAACGATAGGGATATGATTTAATATTTTCTTGCACGATATGGTGGTGTAGTATACACCTCTTGCATGACATGAGGTCAAGCAAACACCTCAAAAGTGATATCGGGCTCAAGCAGACACACATACACTTTAATGGTGATATGGTAAGCACACATACACCTCAAACCCGAGATGGTAAGCATACATACACCTCAAGGGTGATATGGTAAGCACACATACACCTCAAACCCGAGATGGTAAGCATACATACACCTCAAACTCGATATGGTAAGCACACACACAACTCTAAGGTGATATGGGTAGCAAGAACACACCTCTAACCCGATATGGTGGAAGCACCTCAAAACTCAAATGAAGGAAAACATCTTAAATGTAATATACTTGATGAAGTAACACATGAAGTGTCATATATCAAATCATAAATTAAGAGGTATGGAGTTTAATGAATATTGATTTAGTTGGCTAATGTACCTTGAAGGAAAGGTTGAGCCAACTTAATAAAGTATGAAGTAATCAATATCCTAGTAAGGATAAGAGAAAAACTCATACTTTGTGTTGGTAATCATTTAATGACAAATGATGAGAATAAATAAGTATGATTGAATACTTATGATATTAATGTATGCTACTAGATGCATGGAGAAATTAATTAGGGTTTGTATTGGTAATATGAACTTGAAACCCTATTCATCTATAAAGGGAAACCCTAACCCTAATAGTTGTTGCCTAGTGAGAGGTGACAAGATGTTTAATGGCCTTGTGAGCCATGTGGTTAGTTGTTGCCTAGTGAGAGGTGACAAGATGTTTAATGGCCTTGTGAGCCATGTGGTTAGTTATTGCCTAGTGAGAGGTGACAAGATGTTTAATGGGCCTTGTGAGCCATGAAAATAGTTGTTTTCTAGTGAGAGGTAACAAGATGTTTATAAAAGTCTCATGTAAGAAATAAAAATGTCCAAAATAAACTATGAAATGGAAACTTTTTTTTGGTCAGCCAAAACTCTGTTGCTTTTTTTTTCATTTTTCATTTTTTGGAAAGTACAAAACTTGTTGGACCTCAAATCGAGAACTAACTGTAAAAAAAGGAAGTATATCTTTACATCAACAACCTATCTGTAAGAGCACAGAAGGGTATAAAAGAATATGACCCACAAAAAAGAGGACCAGTAGAAAAAATCTTTAGGCTAGCCAGCAAAAGAATCCTCATCCCAAAAAAGAACCATCAGATAGAAAAGCCTTCATACTAAACCAGACGATAAGCCACATATATCCAGCAACCACTCGACCATCACTCCTCGAGTGAGAGGGGAGAAACAAACAGACAAAGCCAACACCAGCAAACAAGAATCATAATATGCAACCAGCCACAACACCAGAAGGAACCAATCAGCACAGGAAAACACACTCAACCATCACTCCACGAGTGAGAGGGGAGAAAAAGCAACAAGGCCAACCAGGGATAAGCACCATCAGGAACAAGCAGCCAGCTCAGGGAAAGAACTCCCAAGAATATACACAGGAGAATAAGGGGTCAACAGAAAACCACTCAAGCTACCACCAGTAGAAGAAACCTCAGCCCAAAAAAGAACCATCAAGCAGGAGATCCTTCATACTAAACCAGACGAATAGCCATAGATATCCATCAACCACTCGACCATCACTCCTCAAGTGAGAGGGGAGCAACAAATAGATAAAGCCAACACCAATAGTCAAGAAGCATGACAAGAACCCAACCACAACTCCAGAATGAACCAATCAACACATGAAAACACACTCAACCATCACTCCATAAGTGAGAGGGGAGAAAGGGCAACAAGGCCTACCAGGGACACCGCCAAAAAAACCAGCAGACAACATCAAGAAAGATGCCAGCCTCAGACCTCCCAAAGGACAAAGTCCGACACAAAAACTCGACCCTCAGTCAGCTGGTGAGAGGGGAGCAAGGCTACAGGCCACCCAGCACCAAGGTAAGATGACTAGAAGCAAACCAACAAAAGAAACCATCCAGATTAGGAGGCCCACAGGATCCAGCACATGAAGACTCAACCATCACTGCAAAAGTAGAGAGAGAGGAGCAACCAGGGGAAAGCCAGAACACCAAACCAACAGAAACCTTCAGAAGAACCAATGGCAGTAGAACCATCCTCCAAGAAGCCCAGAGAAACACAGAAGAACTCCATCAGCTCAGATCAACAAAGAATAACATACAAATAGCAGCAAGAATATCCAGCAGAGAAAATCTCATAAGGACAGAAGCACAAAAAAGAGCCCAACAAAAAAGAACATCTACAGAGAATCACCAACCAAACAAGGCTCCAAACAAAAATTCAGCCACCTCAAACAAGACTTCATCAAGAGATCCAAACACAGCCAAACCCCAACAGGAAATAGCAGAAGAGGGAGAGGGGAGAATCAACACCAAAAGGTGGATAAACTCAACCTTCACCTCAAAAGGCCCGAACAGCTCCAGCCATAATAACACATAACAACAAAAAAACAATACAACCAGTAGCAAGGAAACCCAATAAAGAAAAAGAGAAACGTCTGCAGAGAAACACCAATAGAACAAAGATCCAACCAGAACTCAGGAGAGAAAACATATAGAGTCTTGATTCACAACTGTCCATAACAGAGATGATGTTCTGGACTTCCCTTCATGAACTCTAAGATTCCTCTCAACCCAAGAGTGATAATAAATGAGGCTCACGATACATTTCACCCTCATAGCAGGCAGATTTTCAGCTTGTGTCCACGACCTAATCATAGGAATATTCACAGAATCCCAGATCTCCTCAACATACTTACAATAAAAAAGAAGATGATAGGTGTCTACATAATTATTTTGGCACAAGAAACACATAGAAGCTAGACAAATACCCCTTCTTCTTGAGTAATCAGAAGTTGGAAGCCTATTGTGTCTGGCTTTCCATAAATGGATCATAGCACACTTGTGAGTTTTATCTTCCAAATCCACTCAAAATTGTAGCAACAATCCTTCTTCTGTCTGATAACTTCCCAAACATCATGAAGCTTGATCTTCAGTTTACCATAAAAAAGGATAGTATCTTTCTGGCCCTGATGAATCCCAACACCTTTAACAACATTAAATATATCATTCTGGCCATGATTATAATCTTTTGGCATTTTCCAAGCACCATTATAGATCAAAACACTTAGATTAGAATTCCAAGGAATCCCAGACCTCATAATGCACTCTCTACGCACAAAATGATCCAGAAACTGAGATTCACACCAGGGGTCTTGCCAAGTAAAAAAGGACTCACCATTGCCCACAACAAACTTGAAAAAATTATGGAGATCACCCCTAACACGAATTAGATTATCAAACATCCTGGAATAGTTAGGAGACTCTTTAATAATCCAAAAGGATTGTTTCCTTAAATACTTTTCAGCAATCCATTTAACCCAAAGGGTATCTTTTTTACTAGCAATATCCTAGGCATTAATGATCAAGCATGCTTTAGCAACCTCTTTAGGTTTCTTGATATTCAATCCACCATATTCTTTAGATTTAGTAACATCATCCCATTTAACAAGATGAAGATTCTTTTTAGAATCAGTCTCACCCCATAAAAAATCATGATAGAGTTTATCAATTAGTTCAAGAATAGAGCTAGGAATAGGAAAGGAGAAAAGCCAGTACAGATGCATGTTGGCTAAAGTAGATTTGATTAATTCCACTCTAGCAGCAGTAGATAGGAGTTTGGATTTCCAAGAATCCAGTCTAGATTTAACTTTATCAACCAAGGTGCCACAATATCTTTTAGAAAGTTTCCCAGTAAAGAGAGGGAGGCCAACAAGATATTTAGAAGGAAAACATCCCTCCTTAATTCCCAAAATATCAGTAATAGAATTCCTGTCAGCTTTCTTACTGAAGATGATGGAACTTTTGTCATAATTTACAGAAGGCCAGAAATATCGGCAAAAGACTCCAGAGTAGATTTGATGGCATTTACATCTTAACTACTAGCTTCAGAAAAAATTATGAGGTCATCCGCAAAGATAAGATGAGATCTTCTCATATTCTTAGATACAAAAATATGATCAAGATCACCACTCACAACCATCTTTTTGAACAACTCAGAAATACCTTGCATGCCAATAACAAATAGATAAGGGGCAATGGGGTCCCCCTGTCTCACCCCATTAGTAGGTTTGAAGAAATCTGAAGGTTCTCCATTGATAAGGACCTGATAAGAAGTTGAAGAGAAAATTTCTCTAATCCAATTAATCCACATAGAAGGAAATCCCATTCTGAACATAATAGAGAAGAGGAAGGACCATTTGATAGAGTCATAAGATTTCGAAATATCAGCCTGGATACACATTCTAGCATGCAGATTATCATTGTTGAAATCACTTATAATCTCATTAGTGAGTAGAGTAGCATCTTTAATGCTCCTATCTTTGACAAAAGCGCACTGAGAATCATCAATAATGGAAGGCAACACATTTTGGAGTCTATTAGCAAGAATTTTAGAGTTGATTTTATAAAAGTTATTACACAAAGCAATAGGTCTCCAATTCTTAATTTCAGAGGAGTCAGACCCTTTAGGAATGAGGGTCAAGAAAGTTCTATTAGCTTCCTGCAATAACTTGTTGTTATTGAAGAATTCAAACACAACATCACAAACATCATCACCAATAATACTCCAACATTTCTTGTAGAAAAAACCATTAAACCCATCAGGTCCAGGGGCCTTATCAACCTTCATTTTATTTATCACCTCTTCAATCTCATTTCAAGTAACACTTTAGATAAGAGCATTTCTTTGCTGGATAGATAAGGTATTGCCATGCCATTCACCATGCCATACCCCAATAGAATTTGAACTGTCATTAAAAAGCATCGAGTAAAACTCAGTAATAGAATGTTTAATAGAATCATTATCATACGAAATAACACCATCAACCAGGTGCTTCCTAATAGAATTTGATTGTCTTCTCACTTTCGTAGATGCATAGAAAAAAGTAGTATTTGAGTCACCTTCTTTATGCCATTTAACTCTACATTTTTTCTTGAAAAGAGACTCAAATGATAATAATAATAAATTGATACAATAATAATAATAATAATCAAATCTTGATCATACATGCTTTATGCTTATACCAAATAAGGGCTATAGTGTTTTGAATATGTTTAAAGGATATAAGAGGATTACTTGTATTATATAAAGGATGTGAATAAGTATGATGGCTTGGCCAAGGTAATGCCTAGTAAAGGTGATGTGGTATTCAGTGATGAGATGTACAGGATTGGCATAGTCCAATGTCTGGAATAGATGCACAAGATTGGTATAGTCCAATACCAAGAATAGTTTCACAGGGTTGGTAATAACCCAACACCTGGCTGTTGTCACAGGATTGGCATAATCCAATACCGGGAATAAGGTCACAAGATTGGCATAGACCAATACCTAGAATAAAACTACATGATTGGGATAACCTGATGCCTGGATGCAACACTCACAGAATTGGTAATAAGCCAATACCTGGCAGAGGCATGAAGCCTATAATTATCACATGATTGGTAATAACCCAATACCTGGCAGAGGCATGAAGCCTATAATTATCACATGATTGGTAATAACCCAATACCGGGCAGAGGCATGAAGCCTATAATTATCACATGATTGGTATTAACCCAATACCTGGCAGAGGCATGAATCCTATAATTATCATAGGATTGGTAATAACCCAATACCTGGCAGAGGCATGAAGCCTATAATTATCACAGGATTGGTAATAACCCAATACCTGGAAGAGGAATGAAGCCTATAATTATCACATGATTGGTAATAACCCAATACCTGGCAGAGACATGAAGCCTATAATTATCATAGGATTGGTAATAACCCAATACCTGGCAGAGGCATGGAGCCTATAATTATCATAAGATTGTTAATAACCCAATACCTGGCTGAGGCATGAAGCCTATAATTATCACATGATTGGTAATAACCCAATACCATGCAGAGGCATGAAGCATATAATTATTACAAGATTGGTAATCACCCAATACCTGGCACAGGCATGAAGCCTATAATTATCACAAGATTGGTAATAACCCAATACCTGGCAGAGGCATGAATCCTATAATTATCACAAGATTGGTAATAACCCAATACCTGGCAGAGGCATGAAGCCTATAATAATCATAGGATTGGTAATAACCCAATACCTGGCAGAGGCATGAAGCCTATAATTATCGCAGGATTGGTAATAACCCAATACCTGGAAGAGGCATGAAACCTATAATAATCACATGATTGGTAATAACCCAATACCTAGCAGAGGCATGAAGCATACAATGTCACAAGATTTGTCATAACCCAATACCTAGAATAGTTGCATAGGATTGGCATAATCCAATGCCTAGAATAGTTGCACAGGATTGGCATAGTCCAATGCCTGTAATAGTTGCACAGGATTGGCATAGTCCAATGCCTAGACAGAATATGATGACATATACTCACATGACTGGTGCAATTCAATATCTGGCTAATAGATTGGCTAAGGCCAATAGATAGAAATGAGGATGATTCATGGATATTTTACCATGATAATATTATCACATGATAAGCTTGAGATGTTGGTATAATATGATGGGTAAATGATACACATGTTCTTCATATTACTTATAAAGTGATTAGATGATTTACTACTCTATTATAGATAGTTGCAGTGCTTTAAAAGATGAGAATGTACTGAACTGCTTATCCTCTCAATTTAATACTATTTAACTGTGATAATAACATTGTTGACAGAGAGTTATATCTCTCGCTGGGACAATTGTCACACCCCGTGTGATCCACCTTTTTTTAGGTGGACGTGCATGAGGGGGTTGGAGACCGTACTGCAGGAGGAGAACAACAACAACAGGGACAACTCAAGTTGAGTGTACTGTCTGTCATGTCTTGCAGATAGAAGTCCTATGTGTCGTATTTGTACTCTCAGGTCCTTGGATTTAGTACGTGTTGGTTTTATGAACAATTTGAAATTTTGGCTTGTATGCCTCGAGCTTTGTTGTTGCTTTATGCGTATGTTTTGAGAAAGCAACTGTTATATGTTATCCTCGAGAAGAGATGACACAGTGTATGTACAATATATGATCAATGTGAATATTAGGTTTTGGTTCTTCCTTATAGAGTTTTCCTGGAAATGGATCTCTTTGCAAAATGGTTTTAATTTTTAGTGATTTTTGTTAATCCGCTTCTTATGATTATTCTACATATTTAATAACGATTTAGTTGTTGGTTTGGTGACGATCATTTAAAAGTTTGGTATCAGAGATTAAGGTTTGTGAAGTCTACAGAGACATAAGACTAAGGTGTTGCGTCTGTTTAGTGTCCTCCAGTATATCCTATAATGACTTCTGCTTATGTAAAAGAAATGTCAAAGTTTAAAAATGACTGGAGAACACGAGGGACACATTGCTGAGGGCAATGTTGTTGCACCAGGGAGAGGTGCAAGGGATCAGGCAAGAAAAGAATGAGTGCCTAAGAATTCCGATCATGACCCGATCAGGATAGAGAATCCTATGTTTATGCTATTGTTAGGCAGATTAGGACAACAATGACACATATAGTAGACTGAATACTAGCATTATAACCTAGGTTACTAGTCCTCAATATGGAAACTTTGGGCTTTGAAAGGGTTCCTGAATGACATAGTCATGTTGGAACAGTGGAAAATGTGGAAAGGATTAAAATATGGCAAGAAAAATAGACTCTGCCATAAGTATAGACAGATGGTACATCTGTGATGGTAATGCCCAAGGAGGGGTAATAAACTGAGAATTAAGGAAATGTCACTACAATTCTAGAGATATTTGCCTAGTTGTTCTAAAAAGCCAAGGTTTTCGGTGCCACCAGTGCAATAAATGCCTAGTGCACTGGGGCAGTAATCACTAAGTAAAGGCAAAACTCCTAACTTTCCACCTATAAAAATCCATGGCTTAGTCTCTACATCGGTAATAAGACCGATAAGACCATGGTACAAGGACAAGACATGTTATAGATATGGACATGTTGAGCATACTAAACTCTTTTGTTTAATAAGAAGGGAGGAAATGACCCAACAACCGAGGTAGACTCAGCAGGGCTTATGAAAATTACAACCCAAAAGTGTAAAAAGGCAAAAGTAACAATATGAAACAGCTTGACTCTATGTTTGAGTGAACCTAAAGTGCTTGATGACTGCGAGGGGTGACACTCAGATAGAGAGCTTTCTCATTTTGATATGTCTTCTCTAGATTTTATTTGATAATTATAAGAAGGTAGTTGTTTTTGAGCTTCTTTGAATTAGTCCCATGAGGACATAAGGAAGATATAAGAAGGATGAGAACTTATATTCAGTCCAATATTCTCTTATATGTTTTGAAATTTCTCTCTTCATGAAGGAAGGGAAGAGATGTAAAAGAAAAACCCAGAGAAAATTTGGGATACTAAGTAGTAAAATATTCAAAGAGATGAAGCATAAAATAAAACAAATGCATACTACCTAATTTCAGTTCTTGAATACGCTGGCCAGGTATTCATCTATTGAAGATAAGGTAAGTATGATACTCTTAGATTGTTATCTTTCTGATTACTCTGATCAAGTAGTCATTTTGAGACAATCTAAAGAGCCTAACGAAGTAGGAGATGTTGCATAGATATTTCTACCACATCCTAATTGATATACGAAGGGATATGAGATAATCATAAATCAATTTATAAACAAAGGAATATGTTTATTATAATGTATACCTTGGTCTGAGGACCTAGAGGTAACAATCACCTGATGAGAGGTAACAATGTTCAGTGATGGACTGAGGGTTTGAATACCCAGATCTAGTAATCATGATGATGATGTGATGTTCTTTTGGCACATATAATGTATACCAAGGTAAAGAATCCTAGTATCCAAGAACTTTCAATGATATGAGGAAATGGGAACATGACTCTGGATAAGAAGTAATGTTTGGTTACCTAGAAGGGCCAACTTTGAAATTAGTCTAGTTACATATTGTAGTATCGATACCATATGTTAGGGGTTTATGCCCCACATAAACATAACATCAGAAAAGATGTATGAGTTGAAGGAACAATTGTAAAATCATTGTGGAAAAAGCTTATCAAGCTAAAAAAATAATTCCTTAAAATACCCCTATCTAGATCTGTTAGGGCAACTTATACATAAAATATAGAGATACCTTTGAGATAGCTCTTCTTTAATAAGTAACCTCTCCTTATGACAAGAAAAATAAATAGCTAAAGGGATAATTGATACAAGTAATAAGAAAGTTTAGTGTTGTGTCAGCAGATTTGAGTGGCACAGTAGATGCATGATAAGACTTGTAGTACCCACGTGGGTGACAAAATGTAACTCTAGTCTTTCCTTGAAAGAGAAATGACAAACTAAGTGAGGGGTATAGAAAACTCCCAAGATCAAGGATCTTATTATATAAAGATGTAAGTTGAAAAGGTGACAAATCAGTGAGGTTTGACACCCGAGTTAAATAAGGTATGTATAATGATTCTCCGACTAAGAAAAGTGTTACCTGACACAGAGTTGACTCTACAGTCAATAATGAAACAAATAGTGGAGTATGTGTCATGTGTGACAGATTCTATGATAACCCTGTATGGAAGAACTTTGTGTTGATCAAAGTTCTATGGTATCTCCATGACATTAAGATGTTATAAAGAGACTTGATGATATGATGAATGAATAATATCTGTCTCCGTTTACCTGGGATTTCGGGGACGAAATCCTTGTTAGGGGTTTATAACTTGTAATGACCCTGACCTGGGTTATGAGTTAACCCTATTTGTTTTGGATAATAATGTTGCTTAGAACTTTAATATAATCCTCTAACGTGTTTTGTTATCATGTGACACACTTATGTTCCAAGTTTGGTCCTGTTTGAATAATGTTTGAGCAATGTTCTCATGTTTTGGACCAAAATGCAATTTACCCATGATAAGGGGTTATATTGCAATATTTCACATGTTGAACGTGTCTTATATGTTTTATCATCATAAGAGATAGAATGATTCAAAGTGGTGGCTCGTGGAAAGCCTAAATTCCAAGTTTGAACTTGTTTGAATAATGTTGGTACCTTGTGCACCAATTTTGGTACAATTTGTAATTTACCCAAAATATGGGGTTGATATGAAAATTACCACCTATAGAGTGTCCCTAATCCCTCCTAGTATCATTTAGAGGAGACAGAAATAATGATACACCATGTTTGAATCAATTATGAGTGATGGTAATCTTGGTGATGAAATGACCAAGAAAAAGGGTTGAATATGAAAGCTTAACTTGAGTTGTATCAAGTTGAAAAGCTTATATATGAGTGCCTATCGGCCAAGGAGCTAGAGGAGGAGTATCAT
Source organism: Alisma plantago-aquatica (assembly GCA_963693085.1). Classification (NCBI taxonomy): domain Eukaryota; kingdom Viridiplantae; phylum Streptophyta; class Magnoliopsida; order Alismatales; family Alismataceae; genus Alisma; species Alisma plantago-aquatica. The sequence continues at coordinate 1,289,669,289 of OY856412.1, read as the reverse complement.
ATCGTTTTGTGAAATCTCGGCATATCCCATATCGTGCAAAGCAGCTCAAGGAGGTGAGTTGCTTTGGGTTGCAACTTCCTTAGTAAAGTTGTGACGAGTTGTGAATAAAGTGATGAATTAATTGATATATCTTATTCAAAAGGATATGTAATGGACGAATCCTCATCCCGAAATGATCCTCAACCATTTTGCATGACAGGATAAGTGTTTATGCATGCATGTAAACGTGTCATCCATGCATGGACACGTGGCACCTACTAGCTCAAATTGATGATACCTCATTTTTTACACTCCTTCATGAACAACAAGTATATATACCCCTACTTTCACCCTTAAGTGAAATTTTTGGACTCTTACCACCCTCCTACCCTAAGGTATCGTGCATATACTCCTTGTATTGTGCAGGAGTGAAATGGTATCGTGCAAAGGGCCTTGGGTATCGCCCATAGCAAGATCATATCGGCCAAATAAAGTGATATCGGCCTAAACAGGTGATATCGGCCATAGTGGAGTAGTTTGAGTGACATATCGTGCAAGTGAGTGTCATATCGTGCATGGGTGGTGGAATATAGTGCAAGAGTGGTAGGTTATTGTGCAAGGGTGATAAGGATCAAGAAGGAGCTCATACTTAACCCTAAGGTGAGGCCATGATCATCTTCAACCTTGGATTGAAGTATCATTTTAGGGTTTTGATCTTCCTTTCTTTTCTTCTTCACCAATTGCTTATCCATGGTGATTCCTTGTATATGAAGGAGTTGTGAGTGAGACTTGGACTTTTAATAAGTCATCTTCAACCTTAGGAATGTGGATCTTTGGAGCTTGGAGCTTTGAAGTGGTTCTTAAGGCGGGTTATATAACTTGAACTCAACCATGTTATTATTCATCACTTAAATTACTACACTCAATGAGTTACTTTTAATTCTGAAATATCCTGAAATAGTTATTGACTTTATGAGTTCTAGTAGTTTTTAGACTTGTTTTCATGAACTATAACAGTTAGAACAAAGGTCTAGCGCTTGAAGATAATGGTATCATCTTATAAAAGTGATATCGGGTGCAAGCACACAATCAAGCACCTCTAGCCCGATATGATGATGCACCTACTTCACTAAAATGATAGGGATATGATTTTATATTTTCTTGCACGATATGGTGGTGTAGTATACACCTCTTAAACGATATGAGGTCAAGAAAACACCTCAAAACTGATATTGGGCTCAAGCATACACACATACACCTCAAGGGTGATATGGTAAGCACACATACACCTCAAACCCGAGAAGGTAAGCATACATACACCTCAAGGGTGATATGGTAAGAACACATACATCTCAAACCTGAGATGGTAAGCATACATACACCTCAAACTCGATATTGTAAGCACACATACACCTCTAAGGTGATATGGGTAGCAAGCACACACCTCTAACCCGATATGGTGGAAGCACCTCAAAACTCAAATAAAGGAAATCATCTTAAATGCAATATACTTGATGAAGTAACACATGAAGTGTATTATATCAAGTCATACATTAAGAGGTATGGAGTTTAATGAATATTGATTAAGTAGGCAAATGTACCTTGAAGGAAAGGTTGAGCCAACTTAATAAAGTATGAAGTAATCAATATCCTAGTAAGGATAAGAGAAAAACTCATACTTTGTGTTGATAATCATTTAATGACAAATGATGAGAATAAATAAGTATGATTGAATACTTATGATATTAATGTATGATCCTAGATGTGTGGAGCAATTAATTAGGGTTTCGATTGGTAATATGAACTTGAAACCCTATTCGGCTATAAAGGGAAACCCTAACCCTAATAGTTGTTTCCTAGTGAGAGGTGACAAGATGTTTAATGGCCTTGTGAGCCATGAGGTTAGTTGTTGCCTAGTGAGAGGTGACAAGATGTTTAATGGCCTTGTGAGTCATGTGGTTAATTGTTGCCTAGTGAGAGGTGGCAAGATGTTTAATGGGCCTTGTGAGCCATGAAAATAGTTGTTGCCTAGTGAGAGGTAACAAGATGTTTATAAAAGTCTCATGTAAGAAATAATATTGTCCAAAATAAACTATGAAATGGAAACTTAGTAACATAATAATAATAATAAAAAATGGATCAATATTAATAATCAAATCTTGATCATACATTCTTAATGCTTATAGCCAAATAAGGGATATAGTGTTTTGAATATGCTTAAAGGAGATAAGAGGATTACTTGTATTATATAAAGGATGTGAATAAGTATGATGGCTTGGCCAAGGTAATACCTAGTAAACGTGATGTGGTATTCAGTGATGAGATGCACATGATTGGCATAGTCCAATGCCTGCAATAGATGCACAGGATTGGTATAGTCCAATACCTGGAATAGTGTCACAGGGTTGGTAATAACCCAACACCTGGCTGTTGTCATAGGATTGGCATAATCCAATACCAGGAATAATGTTAGAGAATTGGCATAGACCAATACCTGGAATAAAACTACATGATTGGGATAACCCGATGCCTGGATGCAACACTCACAGGATTGGTAATAATCCAATACCTGGCAGAGGCATGAAGCCTATAATTATCACATGATTGGTAATAACCCAATACCTGGAAGAGGCATGAAGTGTATAATTATCACAGGATTGGTAATAACCCAATACCTGGAAGAGGCATGAAGCCTATAATTATCACAAGATTGGTAATAACCCAATACCTGGCAGAGGCATGAAGCCAATAATTATCACATGATTGGTAATAACCCAATACCTAGCAGAGGCGTGAAGCCTATAATTATCATAGGATTGGTAATAACCCAATACCTGGCAGAGGCATGAAGCCTATAATTATCACAAGATTGGTAATAACCCAATACCCGGCAGAGGCATGAAGCCTATAATTATCACAGGATTGGTAATAACCCAATACCTGGCAGAGGCATGAACCCTATAATTATCACATGATTGGTAATAACCCAATACCTGGCAGAGGCATGAATCCTATAATTATCACAAGATTGGTAATAACCCAATACCTGGCAGAGGCATGGAGCCTATACTTATCACATGATTGGTAATAACCCAATACTTGGCCGAGGCATGAAGCCTATAATTATCACATGATTGGTAATAACCCAATACATGGTAGAGGCATGAAGCCTATAATTATCACAGGATTGGTAATAACCCAATACCTGGCAGAGGAATGAAGCCTATAATTATCACAATATTGGTAATAATCCAATACCTAGCAGAGGCATGAAGCCTATAATAATCACATGATTGGTAATAACCCAATACCTGGTAGAGGCATGAAGCTTATAATTATCACAGGATTGGTAATAACCCAATACCTGGCAGAGGCATGAAGCTTATAATAATCACAAGATTGGGAATAACCCAATACCTGGCAGAGGCATGAAGCCTATAATGTCACTGGATTGGTCATATCCCAATACCTGGAATAGTTGTACAGGATTAGCATAGTCCAATGCCTAGAATAGTTGCACAGCATTGGCATAATCCAATGCTTGGAGTAGTTGTACAAGATTGGCATAGTCCAATGCCTAGACAGAATATGATGATGTATACTCACATGATTGGTACAATTCAATATCTGGATAACAGATTGGCTAAGGACAATAGATAGAAATGAGGATGATTCATGGATATTTTACCATGATAATATTATCACAGGATAAGCTTGAGATGTTGGTATAATATGATGGGTAAATGATACACATGTTCTTCATATTACTTATAAAGTGAATAGATGATTTACTGCTCTATCATAGATAGTTGCAATGCTTTAAAAGATGAGAATGTTCTAAACTTCTTATCCTCTACTCAATTTAATACTATTTAACTATGATAATAACATTGTTGGCGGAGAGTTATATCTCTCGCTGGGACAAGTATCTCACCCCGTGGGATCCACATTTTTTTAGGTGGATGTACACGAGGGGCTTGGAGACTGTACTACAGAAGGAGAACAACAACAACAGCGACAGGAGTGACAGCTCAGGTTGAGTGTACTGTCTGTCGTGTCTTGTAGATAGAAGTCCTATGTGTCGTCTATGTACTCTCAGGTCCTTGGATTTAGTATGTGTTGGTTTTATGAACAATATGATATTTTAGCTTGTAGGCCTCGAGGTTTTTTGTTGGTTTATGCATATGCTTTGAGAAAGTAACTGTTATATGTTATAATCGAGAAGAGATGGCATGGTGTATGTACAATATATGATCAATGTGAATATCAGGTTTTGATTCTTCCTTAAAGAGTTTTCCTGGAAATGGATCTCTTTGCAAAATGGTTTTAATTTTTAGTGATTTTTGTTAATCCACTGCTTATGATTATTCCGCATATTTAGTAACGATTTTTTTGCCGGTTTGGTGACGGTCGTTTCACTCTTAGTGTAATCAAACAACCAACCATAAAACCATAAAAACTCTAATCTCCTAATAAAGAATGTAGATATCTCTAACCTAGCTCTAGTGCCCCCTCTCCATGACGATTGACCCTTTCTTACCACTTGCCTATAATATAACATGACACCGTGCACTTGTGGGTATGTGTGATTAGTTTAAGTAGGTGTGTCAGACTAGGTCCCAATATAAATGTGAAAGATCCCAGTGCGTGTTCTCTTCCTTGGTTGCATCTCAATGGTTGGAACCTCTCATAAGTTCACCCATTTGAACTTGTTGATACATACAATATCCTCTGTATACTTTGCTTCTTCTATAGATATAAACAACTATCTCCCATCTTAAAGTTCTTTTTTTAATCTCAAAAATTATTTTAGATTGTGATCATTAACTTTATTTGTCATTTCAGAAGCTTGCATTGGTGTAACCCTTTACACCCAACTCTTCCTTATTACCATAACCAAGGAACTGGCCCTTTTAGTGCTTATCAAGAGCTTAAGGATGTTCTTTATGGTAGTCTAGTGACTCTCACTGGCATCTAACATATAACCTCTCATCATGTCCAATATGTACAAGATTGCTAGATAGGTATATATATATATATATATATATATATATATATATATATCGGAATCTGGTAAATATATTCCGACGATCCCCCTAAAAAATATTAGGGGGTCAAAAGTACATGTAGGCCCAACGCCATACACCCAAATCAGCAATTTAACTCACATGTCTAATCAATATTTAGTCTACGTCTAATGCATTTACTAATTTTTACAGCAATAACATTTGCACTAGTAGACTTCCCATGGTGTTTCCTCACATTCCTTTCCTCCCAAACATGGTAGTAAAGGCCCGCCAACAGCAGATTTTTCTTTGAGCTCGTTCCACATCTTTTTAACATCCTCCGCGGATCCGCACACAGCTGGATATGTAGGCTGAAAGTGTTGCATATAATCTCCCAGATCTCCTTAGTAAATTTACATTCTCCCGCTAGATGGCTGTGGTGTTCCTCCTCTTCCCCACACAAAAAACATATAGTAGATATGTCATAGTTCCAACCTTTAATTCTGTCCAAGGTAGCAAGTATGTTATGCAGAAACTTATAGACACACATGCTCCATTTTGGTACATGTCTTTCAATCCACAATTGGTCACACACTGGATCCTTTGCGCCTCTTATACGGGACACCTCCCATATATTTATCTTCTTGTCCTTGAGCATCCATTCCCCATTGACATTAACCACACACAAGTGCTTGATTTGCGGCCACAACTCTCGCATGACGTTGATAGATCTTGAATAACCTTATCTTGTTTTTGGAGAGAAGTCTAGTCCCCTTGGATATCTGTCTCTCATCCATTTCCCCCATGTGGACGAGCCTTCCTGGTAAGCAACAATCCGTCTCATGGAACCCCATCTAGCTATATCTCTCAGGGTTTTCAAATCAAGCCCACCTTCATCACTGGGAAAGGCCAGTCTAGAGTATTTCATAGGATGATGTCCGCTTCCCCATAAGAAATTAGCCATTTTCATCTCCATTCTGTCAAGTACTGATACAGGAATTTCTCCTTGCTGAACCCAGAAGATAAGAAGGCCCTCAATAGCAACTTTGATTAGAGTCCTACGTCCCGCCATAGATGTTCTTTGTGTAGGCCATCTGCTGATCATTTCCTCCACTTTGTTTATGCATTCAGCAAAATCATTTACCTGTAGATTGTCGCCGACTAGTGGGAAACCCAAATATTTTGTGGGAAATTCACCTCTCTCCATGCCCATAGCATGAACAAGTCTTTCCTCCATTTGATGGCAATTTTTAGAAAGAATGATATGTGTTTTACTAGCATTGACATACAAACCGGTTTGCTGCCCAAACTTTTCCAGGAGACTTTTAAGATTCTCTATGCATTGCTGTTTTGCTTCTACAAAAACCAGGACATCATCTGCAAAGATCAAGTGTGTCATAACCTTTGTGACGTGGACTGTGTATGGCTTTATTTCCTTTCCTTCTTCAGCTTGATGCATTTTCCTCGAGAAATATTCCATGACCATCACAAACAGAAGCGGTGAAAGAGGATCACCTTGACGTAGACCGTTTCCACCCCGAAAGAAACCTACGGAGGTACCATTAACCAAGACAGAATAGCTAGTAGTCCCAACACATTGTTTCATCCAGCCAATACATTTTTCATTAAACCCCATTTGTTCCATGATCCACCATAATTTTTCCCATCTCACACTATCATAGGCTTTAGAGATATCCAGTTTCAGACAAGCTTTCCTGCTTCCTCTCATGACATTGAAATCCAGAAGGAATTCTCCCGCTAATAAAGCACAATCACTAATACTTCTACCTGTGATAAAGGCTCCTTGATTGACAGAAATAAGGTAGGGAAGGACCATTTTCAGCCGGGCAGCCAGAATTTTAGCAATGATTTTGTATTGGACCGAACAACAAGCAATGGGTCGAAAGTCCGCAAGAGAAGAAGTAACTTTCTTTTTTGGAATCAAAACAAGAAAAGAATGATTAACTTGTCTTACCATATTCCCTCCTTCCAGAAACCAGTCAACATAGGCAAGAAGGTCGTCTTTGATGATATCCCACATTCTTTTGAAGAAGAAAGTGTTAAAACCATCCAAACCGGGGGACTTGTTGCTGCCAATGCTCCACATGGCCTCCTTAACTTCTTGTTCATTTGTCTTTCTTGTGAGGATGTTATTGTGTGTGCTATTAATCTTGAACTTCCAGTCCACTTCTTCATTATCATCAATATCTTCTGAAGAGGTTTTATTGTAGAGAGAGGAGTAGAATTGGATGGCCTGATCCTCTAAGTCCTCCTGTTTGTTGATCACATGTCCTTCTGCATTTATAAGTTCAGAAATGATATTGTCTGCCTCTCTTCTTCTAACTGATGCATGGTAGAGCTTTGTATTCCTATCTCCATCCTCCAACCATTTCTCTTTACTTCTTTGCCAATATAATTTTTCCTCAGCCTTTTTCAGGTCCTCAAGCATCCTCTTCACTTCCCTTTCTTTTTCAATAAGATTTGGGTTCAAGGGATCAACCAATAATTTTTCCCTAATCTCTTGGCAGTCCTTCTCCGTATCTTTCAGCATATTTGGGATATTCACTTCTTCTTTTGCCCATTTCTTCAACGCCTCTTTGGTATTCTTTAACTTCATAGCAAACACGTACCTGGGATTGCCCGTCATCTGAATACACCAACTTTGTTTGACAATATCATCAAAGCCTTTCCAGTCTGCCCAATAGTTTAGAAATCTAAACGGTCTTCTTTTCTGCTTTTTCTCTGTTATTTGGATTGATATAGGTGCATGATCACTAATATCCGACCCTTCCACCTTAACCTGCACATTTGGAAGAATTTTCAGCCACTCATCATTTACCAGTGCCCTGTCAAGCTTGCTAGCTATCCTGTCCTGTGGTCCTCTTTCATTGTTCCACGTAAAGATGTCACCCCCTACCATAGGTAGTTCAAACAAGCATGCTTTATCAATAGCTCGGTTGAATGCATCCATCTCAGCATTAATAGCTAGTCTTCTGCCTCTTTTTTCCGCCTGTAGCCGTACAATATTGAAGTCCCCAACAACCATCCACGGTAACTGAGCCTTCCTTGAGATAGAAATCATATCATCCCATAGGTCACATCTTGCCTTCCCGTCATTATGGCCATACACAGCTGTCAACCATATGTGAAGACCTCCATTATTGACGCAGTCCACTATAACATGTTGATCCGACATCTGAACAATAGACACCTGCCAAGCATTGGGCTTCCAAGCCACACAGACACGATCAACACCAGCACATTCAACATTAGACACATGCTCCCAACCTTGAGGAAAAAGAAACTTAATGCTGTTTTTATTCTGTTCTTTTATTTTTGTCTCCACCAGAGCAACCATTGAATGACCACTAGATGCGATCCATTCTCTGATTTCTTTCTTCTTGTTCCTGTCGCACCCGCCTTTGATATTCCATAGGAGCATGGACATATCAAATGTGTTTGTTTGACCTGGTCCGCCTCGAAGGCACTTTCCCGACATTCTTGCCCTTTGCTGTTTGCTCATGTTGTTTGGAGACAACGTCCTCCTCATTATCTGATTCGGATAACGCTTCAAAACTATTAGTAGTATCAAGGATGGTGCTGACCCCCCGGGTTCTCAGTATCCAAGTCTTCTTGACTCCTCTCTTTCTAGCACTGGATATGAATTCCCCTTCTTCTTCTTTCTCGCCTTGCAATCCGTTTGATTTGCTACTGCTGTCAAAAGGGCTGCTTTCTCCTCGTGCTTCTTTTTCAGGTTCTTGGTCATACTGCCCGACCTTTCCTTCTTTCTCAACTGAAGTTTCAGCCTGTTTGACATCATTCACAGCTGTTCCCTTCTGTCCTTCATGTCTAGTATCTCCTCGTGGAGCTTGTTCAACCGTAGAAGGTCTCTTCTCCTTCCACACCTTCTTCCCCTTCAGGTCTTCCTTCTTCTCCTCCGTTGTTCGGCCACAATCTGTTGTATCATGTCCAAAGGCCTTGCAGTGGTCGCAACTAGCTGGAATGTGATCATAAGCCACCGATACAGGGATTGGTTCACATCCCTTGACATTTAGCCAAACTTTGGTAGGTTTAGGTCCTTCCACCTTCAGCTCGATGAGCACTCACACGTCTTCTCCTTCCAACGAACGTTCGTCTATATGCAAGACACGACCAGCTCCTGCGTCGATGGTTCCTGACGTTCTCCTTGTCCACGACCGTCCGAACGAGTTGATCATAATCCAAGTCGGCACGGTGCTGAAGACTTCCTTCCTCAACTCGTCGTCGTTAGTATAGTGCTTTGCGATCATCAGTTGGTGGTCGAACCACCTCGGTCCCATGGCCAGCGCCGCCTCCTTATCAGCCGCTATCGAGAAACGGACTAGGAAGATGTCATTTACTCGCGACAGTAACTCAAAGGAGCCCTTCGGCTTCCATGTGCGCTTGATCCACGCCTGTAGGTGCGGGTAGAACGGCCTCCTTCTGAGTGTATAGATCATCACCGTGAATTCCCAGATGTTATGAAGTCGTTCGAACTCTTCCACGTCGAGGTCGACATGGATCTCGCCCCCTTCCTCCCTCGGCGGCGGGAAGTCCATGGTCTCCTTCGACCCTGGCTTTGATTGCTTGAGAACCTGGTTCCATGCCAGCGGGGTTCGGACTGTTGCTTGCGGCAGAGCGCTACTCTCTCCGTTCTCCTTTGCGCCGACGCTAGGCTTAGCGGCCGGCATGCTCCTCCCTCCTTCAGTTCCGGAGGCGGTTGATCCGATGGCTGCAATTGATGGTGGCGGGTTGTGGGTGTCTTGCGGTGGCGGTGGAGTTGTTGAGCGGGGGTGGACGTCGCCAGCCGGAGTAGCTGGTGACGTGGGCGCCATGCCCAGGGTTGCCAGCGGGAGTCGCTTCTCGATCGCCCGGAGCCAACCCTAGAGGACGGCCGCCGAAATATATATATATATATATATATATATATATATATATATATATATATATATATATATATATATATATATATGTATGTATGTATGTATATATATGTGTATATATATATATATACTCTCATCATGTCCAATACATATTAGATAACAAGATGAGTACATACGTGGTAAATGCAGTTGTGAATGCATATGGCACCTATTTGTGTGTTCCTATTCTTCATAAGAACTGGGACACAAGGTTCCTAGGAGACTAACTCCATGCAACATGGACAAGTTTTCTCTCAATGAGTCCTACATGATGAACCCTTCATCTTGCCAATGTATGTTCCCTTTCTTAGGTCAAGAAGTTTTTCAGATCTATCTCTATAGGTCTCAATTCCTATCACATAGGATGCTTCACCTAAGCCCTTCATAGAGAAGGTACTTTCCTTGCTTGTTTCAGTATAAGGATGTTAATCCACATCATTATGTGGAATGTAAATATGCTCCCACTAAATCTTTTGTAATCATAGATTTCATCTTCATTCTGACTCAAGTCAAACTCTTTGATTGTCTTGTCAAATATAAGATTCCATGTTTGAGATGATTGCTTCAATCCAAAGATTGACTTTTGTATCTTATAGATAATATTTGCATTAATGGATTTATAAAACCATTAGGTTGTGTCATTAAACATCCTATATAGTTATTCCAGTTATAGAACGTGGTTTTAACATTCATATACCAAATCTCATAGTCTTACTAAGACGCAATTGCAAGCATGATCCTGATGGATTTAACCATGGTAATCGGTGAAAGATTCATCATGTTCAACACCTTGAGCTTGTTTGAAGCCTATTAAAACCAATCTACTCTTTCATGTTGGACTTTTCTCAAAGACCCACATGTACCCAATGGGTTTTACCCCTTCAGGTCGATCCAACAAGGTCATAACTTCTACATGGAGTCCATCTTTGATCTCATGGCCTCAAGACATTTCTCAGATTTTGGTCCATTAATAACTTCTAGGTAGTGGTTTGATTTTCCCAAGGTCACACACTAATCAACTGAATAGTGACTATGACATAATATAAATACTATGACAATGATGGATCTATATGATAGGCAAGGAATCTAAGTTAGCATACTATGACACTTCCATCTCATACGAGATGTCAAACAATGAGGAGTTGAGAAAATTGCATAATACTGACTTGAAGCAAATGTTTCTAAACCCGCTATAAAAGCACTTGCTCAGCAGAAACATGCTGAATACGTTAAGATCACTTAGAATGTGATTCATGGGTGATTGGATCTAAGTGAAAGTGGGAGTCTATTGGTATGTATGCCCACAAAACCAATCATATATTGATTCGAGTGTGGCATTAGATACATGATTTGATAACCATAAAAGGTAATTCTGTTTATTATGTTTGTCTTAGTCATGAGATGATGACACAGACATAGTAGATATCTAAAGAATGATGTAACTCGATAACGTATGTCTTCAAGAAGGTGACTTGAATGATGAGATCATATGGATGTTAAGAGTACATTCAATCTATGACCCTATAGTCAATATTGTCACATTTCAAGGTCATTATTAAATCAAGATTCAAGATTGAGTATCAATATCATCCTGTATAATCAATTAGAGACTTGGGTCAAGCAATAAAAAAATCAAGTGAAAGGGTTTACCTTTCAAAATCTAAACAACCGACAAGGTGAAAATGTATACGTGATCGTACTAGGGGTGTCACCTAAGTTAGGGGAGTCATTAGTCAACTGCTATCCTAATCAAGCACATTAATATACATTACTCTCAAGCAATTGAGCATATGCGAATAAGGAGAGTACCAATGATCAAATCAAATTCTACAAGGTTATAAGATCAAAATTCAAGATTATAATAGGGAAATCATGTCAAGTTTTTGCAAGATCAAGGTTATAATTGCATTTGTTTCCTTTCATGATCAACGTGGTGGTATAATTTTAGAAATTGAGAAGTTGAATTGGGAACTTGAAGATTCATAGTGTAACAATGAAAGATTGAGATCCATATCCATCCTATAATTCATAATCGAGATTACCAAAAAGGATAGTAATTAGTAGGGAAAATGCCTTTTGTAGTGAAGTATACATCATGATTTTGTCAGTCCTAAGGAATCACCATTTGTGGTATGAGAATGGTATGTATAAAATAGGAAATTTGCTTAACTATGTTTGATGTTTAATCAAAAGTCGGGGAACATGGATTTAAGCAAATAGGGACCTCATCAACTATGAGGTATAAGACATAAATCCTCCTTATTTCACCATTTCAATATTATTATCATTTACCTTAAATATAGGAAGCATGTAGTCTAGTTTTGGTGAAATCGAGTTTACATGATATCAGGGCTCATACAAAATTGATTTCATTGATCACAATCAATTTTTCAAATTAAGATCAGACCATGACATCATCATCTTAATCAAGTTTCATGATTTCAAATGAATTTTAGTTTTCCCCATGCATAAACTACCCATTATCAAGAAATCATGTGGTAGTTAGTCGTGAGTGAAGTACCACATGAGTGGATGAGAAGACTAACTAATCATTGGCTTAGGGTAGTCCTTAGACAAAAGATGAGATGCTAGATGACTCTCTGGTGTTTTAGGAAATCCTTCAATCCATTTCTAGTTCCACTAAGGCCAGGTGGAGGAAGGGAACCTCAACCACGGTACCTAGACAAATATAAGGAATTACTGCCATAACCACTTATGCTCTTTCTAGACACCCCAATTTCACCATAGTGAACTTTAAGGTTATCCCTTGGTTTAGAGATTAGAAATATTATTTCATTAATGCATAAGAAGTGTGGTGGCTCTGATACCATATGTAATGGAACCTTTATTACCCTAATCCCAATCCCATTGCTCAGGTAGGCAGTGCTAAGGGGATTAGAGAACCCATCTGTGGGTGGCCTGAAAATCACACACACATATTTTATGCAAAAGAAAATAACATTTCGTATATTGAAAATAACTATGAAGTTTATTATGTCAGAGTCGTAGGCAACATGAAAAGAAAAGATTACAAGGTAATAATACAACAAACTAGATTATATATCCCATTTACACGTAATCCCATGTGTTAAACATTCTTCATTCAGGTAGATATTGACAAAAGTATAGTGGTCATCATGTTTCAAGTCTTCATGCTTAAAATTAGGTAAATTGAGATGCAATCAATGCAAATGCATTAGTATGCTTTTAAAAAGAATAGTATTGAACAATTGTAAACATTTATATCAAAATATTGTACTAGGCATGACTTATAGGCAGAATATTCAATGTGATATTCAAACTCATCTTAATTTTGATCAATTCAATTTTGTATGAATGTCCCCATTATGCTGAAAAACATGCATGCATATACATATGGCTCCATCACCCCAACGAGATGGGGGAGGTCACCATGTTGTACAATCTCCACCCTCCAATATGAGGAGATCACTTGTACCCAATATCAATAGCATCATTATAGGCAGTCATAAGGGGCGTTATCATTTATGTTCAAGTATTTTCAAGAATAAATATACAAATCAAAACACTACTCAATACGAAACATTGTAGATCAAACAAGTACATAGCCTAGATTTTCTAACAAGAGTATATACAAGTATCATTCAATACCACTAGTCTATTCAAGGAGGAATTAATATAAAAGTGTACCTCTTTTGGAGTCTGGAGTATTATCCATATCCAAATCAACAAGTTTATATATATTTGGTCCTAATACATAATGAGAACAAACATGTATCAATATATATAGTTCATTGCTCTAATGAACTACTATTGATTTCATCGATGCATTCTTATTATGATTGTATTTCTTGCCCTATAGTCATTAAGAGTACTGATGTAGGATCATATAATTGAGATCATGAACTTATATTTCAAATCAGGGTCTGATTTGACGTACAAATCATTCAGGATTAATGATGATCTAGTAATCATACTCATGCAATATATTTATCAATATAACATTCGAGTACAATAGGATTGTAATGTGATCATAAATCATGTAAATCAAGGTTTTTAGCAAGATTAGGGTTTGAAATATTAATATAAAACCCAATTTAAGATGTATGAAAGAGATATTATTATTATCATAACTGTGACAACCCGATGCCACAAAGAGAGATTACTCAAAACAAAGCACATGATTAACAACTAACATCCAAATTGCCACAACACGTGGTAAATTAAAACCGATCACATATGGCCATCTCAAATGAAAACATATTACATCAAGGTCCACAAACTATACTATATCACATATCAGGACGGGTATTCACATCACTTGAAATGACCGTCATCAAACCGACAAACAAATCATCATTAATTAAGCGGAATAACCATAAACATCAGATTAACAAAAATCACTAAAAATTAAAACCATTTTGCAAACAGATCCATTTCTAGGAAAACTCTTTAAGGAAAAACCAAAACTTTATATACATCATTGTTCACATTGTACATACACTGTACCATATCTTCTCTAGGATAACATATAACAATTGCTCTATCAAAACACATACTGGAGCAACATTAAACCTCGAGGCATTCAAACCAAAATCTCAGATTATTCATGAAACCAGTACGAACCAACTCCAAGGACCTAAGAGTACAGAGACGACACATAGGACTTCTATCTACAAGACACGACAGATAATACACTCAACCTGAGTTGTCACTATTGTCCCTGCTGCTGTTCCTCCTTTGCAGAAAGATCTTTGCCACCTCGTGTATGTCCACCTAAAAAAATGTGGATCCCACAGGGTGAGACAATTGTCCCAGCGAGAGATATAACTCTCTGTTGACCATATTATTATCACAGATTAAGCATTTATAAATTGAGCAGAGATTCTTTTCATATTAGTAAGTAGGATAATTCACTATATGAACAGAATGACGTAATCTCCTTTCTTAAGGAGAACATTGCATCTACCCATGGTAGAGTTATAAATCATCTATCTTCTTTGCAAGGAATGTAAAGATACATAAATAACATCTATCCACTAAGATGTATAATTAAATTGCACATCAAACAATGTTTATCATATACGTTCCTTAAGCAGATATGCTACACGGCTGAACATATTTTAACAATCACACTTATGCCCTGAGGAGATGGATCATACCCCGACCATCTCCAACCGACAACAAACTTCTCACAAGTCGGTACCATACAAGGTCAATGGTAGAGCTGGTTTCCATGACCTCTCTTGTCTCAGTTAGTACGAGACCACATACAGGACATCTCGTGTCACTGCTAACAAGTTGTGCCAGGGTACGTAGGCATCCACACTTAGAGCTACAGTGTCAACTGCACTCTCTTAGGGGAAACATCTACACACAACCGTCCCCAGTTTGATTCATGGCAACACAAGCACCATACTCCAAGCCATGGGTCAGTTCACCGTGCTCAACACAGAGTCTACGACCGAAGTCACACTCGAGCCATGATAGGGCATAAAGCCAAATCCCCATTAATTTCGGGCTCGTAAGGGGATCAACTCACGTCTGGACATCCGTACTTACGCCCTCACATACTCAAAAGTATGCACTCCGAGTTATGCCGTGGGGAACCCGTTTCACCATTCAGCAAATCCTGACGCTGATGGATCTATGGTCAGGGCAACATTTTATAGTTTCTAGTGATATATTACGTGCATTACAACATTCTTTTAGCATCAAACGAGTTTTCATTATTAATCACCACAAATGCTACAAAGAAAGGTGTAATACATCTATCACGTATTTTTCAAATCTTTAAAACCCATGATACTTGGGATCTCAGTCCCTTATCACATTACTGGGAATTCTCATCCCTTCACATCATCATTCTCATGATTACTGCATCTGGGTATCCAACCCTTAGTTCATTACAGAACAATGTTACCACTTATTAGGTAACTAATACCTCTAGGTCCTCAGAACAAGGTATACATGATACTTGTTACACAAGCATCTCACATGGCTCACAGGGCCCATTAAGTATCTTGTCACCTCTCACTAGGCCACAACTTATTCACATGGCTCACAAGGCCATCATCTTGTCACCTCGCACTAGGAAACAACTTATTCACATGGATCACAAGGCCATTACACATAATGTCACCTCTCACTAGGCAACAACTCACTCACATGGCTCACAAGGCCATTGATCATTATACTTTTTATACAAGTATTTAACATGCCTTACAAGGCTTATGCAATAAGAGAATTACAACCTTCCCATCATTAGGGTTAGGCTTTCCCTTTATAATCGATTAGGGTTTCATGTTCATAGTATTGATCCAAACCCTAATTCATTGCTCCACTCATCTAGGAGCATACATTGATAACATAAGTATTCAATCATACTTATTTATTCTCATCATTTATTACTAAATGATTATCAACACAAGGTATGAGTTCATCTCTCATCCTTACCAAAGCATGATTACATCATACTTATTAACTTGGCTTAACCCTTTCTCAAGGTATGTTAGCCTACACTTATCAAAGTGCATTAAACTCATTACATCTCAATGTAACAATTGACATAATACACTTCATGTGTTACCCATCCAAGTATATTGGATTTGAGGTGCATCAAGGTGTATCAACCTTGAAGTGTTGGATGTGATATCTATCATGTTTTGATGTATCATTTCCCTCATCACTTCTAACTTACTTAAGTTCATCAATGTATCTTGTATTAGGGTATTTCCCCATCCTAATACTTTATGTACTAGCCTGTCACATATATCATGGAGTGTATAGGCCATAAGTCACACATTTGAGTTGCCCAACTATCTTCAATGATATGGGCTCTTCTCGGATTAAGGCATTGTTGATACAAGGTTGACCATTATCAACCACCTTAAGTATTTCACCTATCAAGGGATTAGTCACACCATTACTTAGTGTTACACTCATCACTTGTAGGAGTGTCTTACCCTCACCTTTACAAGGTGTCCTGAATTAGAGGTGTTCATGTGTTCATCATATCAGGTTGTAGGTATATAGATACCACCATATCGGGTTGGAGGTGTATGAGCACTCACCATATCGGGCTAGAAGTATATGAACACCAACCATATTTGGCTAAGGGTGTTTGTATGTATTACTCATATCATTCATGTGCTACTAAGCCATCACCATGTTGGCTAGAGGTGCATTCAATCACCATATCGGGTGGCTCACCATCTAGGGTTGGCCGTGACGGGTTAGGGTTTGCCATATTGGGCTAGACCCAAAATACAAATCAATAGGAGTGTATGGCACCGTCCATATCGGGCTACACAATCAAACTTTAGGTTGCAACACCCATGTCGGGTTAGAGTTGGTTGTGATGGGCATATGGCACATACATGTGTTGCCCATGATACTTAAGAGGTATCAACTCATCACTATGTCAGGCTATAATATCGTCTAGGGTTGTGTATCATGCAACCCTATCATGCAACCATGTTGTGCAACCATTTCTTGCAATCATGTCATGCAACCATGTCGTGCAACCATGCCGTGCAACCATGTCGTGCAATAGCACTTGTTATTCTTTACTTATCTCGGGTTACCCAAACTAGGGTTTCTTATCAACTTACAAGTATACAATTAACTTTGTATCGTGCATGGAGTCTTTTCTAGACTCCCTATCATGCAAGCATATTGTGCAACATCTTGTGCAAGACATATGGTGCAAGTCATACCCATATCGGGTTAGAGCTACTTGTGAATATGATTGAGCCCGATATCACTTTTACAAAGTGACACCATCTTCTAAAAGCTCTAGACCTTTGTTCTAACTGATATAATTCATGGAAAAAGTTCTAAGAAACTACTAAAACTCATCATTTCATCAACTATTTTAGGAATTTGCAGAATTAAAAGTATTTCACTAAGTATAGCAATTTAGGTGATGAATAATAACATGGTTGAGTTCAAGTTATATAACCCGCCTTAAGAACAACTTCAAAGCTCCAAGATCCAAAGATCCATGTTCCTAAGGTTGAAGCTGACTTTATCAAAAGTCCAAGGATCTTTCATAACTCCTTCATATACAAGGAATCACCATGGATAAGCAATTGGTGAAGAAGAAAAGAAAGGAAGATCAAAACCCTAAAATCATACTTTAATCCAAGGTTGAAGATGATCATGGCCTCACATTAGGGTTAAGTATGAGCTCCTTCTTGCTCCTTAACACTCTTGCAAAATAACCGTGTGCCCTTGCATGATATGCCACCCCTCTTGCATGATATGACACTCACTTGCATGATATTCCACTCAACACATCACTCTATGGCCGATATCACCCTATTTGGCCGATATCACCTACTTGGGCGATATGATCTTGCCATGGGCGATACCCCAAGGCCCATGCACGATACCACAGCACTACTTCATGATACAGGAGCTCTATGCACGATACCTTAGGGTAGAAGGGTGGTAAGGGTCGCAAAATTGCACTAAGGGGTGAAACTAGGGGTATATATACTTGTTGCTCATGAAGGTAAAATGAGGTGTCATCATTTTGAGCTAGTAGGTGCCACGTGTCCATGCATGGATGACACATGTACATGCATGCATCAACAATTATCTTGTCTTGTAAAAAAATTGAGGATCATCTAGAGATGCACATTCGTCCATTACTAATCCTTTTGAATAAAATATATCAATTAATTCATCACTTTATTCACAACTCGTCACAACTTAGCTAAGGAAGTTGTAACCCGATACAACCCACCACCTTGAGCTACTTTGCACGATATGGAATTTTCCAAGAATTATTAAAACGATACAAGACTTGTCCTATGGCTCCATGGCCGATAGGCTCTAATATATAAGCTTTTCAACTTGATACAACTCAAGTTAGGGTTTCATATTCAACCCCTTTCTTGGTCATTTCATCACCAAGACTACCATTACTCATAATTGATTCAAACATGGTGTATCCTTCTTTATCTCTCCTCTACATGATACTAGGAGTGAGTAGGGACACTCTAGAGGTGGTAAATTGCATATCAACCCCACATTTTGGGTAAATTATAATTTGTACCAAAATTGGTACACAAGGTACCAACATTATTCAAACAAGTTCAAACTTGACATTTAGGCTTTCCACAAGCCATCAATTAGCATCATTATCTCTCTTATGATGCTAAAACATATAAGGCACGTTCAACATATGACATATTGCAATATAATCCCTTAATTTGGGTAAATTGCACTTTGATCCAAAATAAAGGAACATTGCTCAAATAGCATTCAATCAGGACCAAACTTGGAACATAAGTGTGTCACATGATGAAAAAACACCTTAGAGGATTATATTAAAGTTCTAAGAAACTTACTTAGCCAAAACAAATAGGGTTACCTCATAACCCAGGTCAAGGTCGTTACAAGTTATAAACCCCTAACAAGGATTTCGTCCCCGAAATCCCGGGTACAGGGAGACATATATTATTCATTCATCATACCATCAGGTCTCCATATAACATCTTAATGTCATGGAGATGCAATAGAACTTTGATCAACACAAAGTTCTTCCACACAGGGTTATCATAGAAGACATGACACATATTCCATTGCCTTTTTCATTATTGACTGTAGAGTCAACTCTGTGTAAGGTAACACTTTTCTTAGTTGGAGAAGCATTATGCATACCTTATTTAACTTAGGTGCCAAACCTCACTGATTTGTCACCTTTCTTAACTTACAACTTTATGTGACAAGATTCTTGATACTGGGGAGTCTCCCATATTCCTCATTCAGTTTAGCATTTCACTTTCAAGGAAAGACCAGAGTTACGTTCTGACACCCACTTGTGACTACAATTCTTATCATACATCTGTTGTGCCATCCAATCTGCTAACACAACACTAAACTTTCTTACTACTTGTACCAACTATCTCATTAGTTGTACATTCTCTTGTCATAAGGGAAGGTTACTTGTCAATTAAGAACTTATCTTAGAGGTATCTTAAGATGTTACATATAAGTTGCCTTTACAGATCTAGATAGTGGTATTCTAAGGAATTATTTTTAGTTTGATAAGATTTTCCCACAATGATTTTACAATTGTTCCTTCAATTAGTACATCCTTATCAATGTCATGTTTATGCAAAGCATAAACCCCTAACATATGATGTCCATACTATTTTATATAACTAGACTGATTTCATAGTTGGCCATTCCAGGTAACCAACATAAAACATCTAATAAGGAGTTATATATGTTTTTACTTTGCCATATCACCTAATACTTCTTAGATACCAGAATTCCTTACCTTGGTATCCATCACATGTGTTGAAAACACATCACATCCTCATCTTTCCTTCATCCTGGGACATTACTTGTTACACATATCTTTATCTTGGAACCAAAGTCCAAGACAAACATATACTTTTTTTCTAAGTATCCATCAATTGAACATTTTTAACTCATGCACATCAAGTGTCATAAGACCCACTTGATTGTCATGTCCCTGAAAGGAAAGAACACAAAGAAACATATTCCTCTTATCACCCTATCGTTACCCAGGGTTGTTTATCAAAGAGAAGAGATTATCATCTCCTCTAATTATTGCATGAACTTTCAACTGTTCATGAGTCATTTACTCTTATTTCATCCTAGGTTCCTTGCCATCAACATAGGAATTATAAGGATGATTACATATCATTATTCCTTTCTTTGTTATTGTCTAACATGTTCATGAGCATTTTGTGATCTCATCACATTTCCCATTTCCACATTATGGGAAAAGATTTTTACTATTCACACATGCTTTATTAGACAGGGATCATCTCCCTTGTTCGCATTCTATTATCATGAGGATTATATTCTTTACTTCCTCATGCACACAGATTGATCTGAGATCATCTCAGATTCCATTTAATGCACTTAGGATGTGATAACAATATCCATACCACATTTCTGGTTTTGTTATACTCACTAGATTGTCTCAGAATGACTACTTGATCAGAGTAATCAAAAAGACAACAATCTAGGAGTTCCATACTTATCCTATCTCCAATAATAATATACATGGCCAGGGTATACAAGTATTGAGATTAGGTATTATGCACTTTATGTACTATCATATTCCTTACTTTTCGTATCATCACAAACATAAGATTTAGCATCCCTAGATTTTCTCCAGGCATCACCTCTACAATTCATCCTCTTCACACGGATAAGAGCAATTATAAAGCATTTAAAAGATTTTTGAATAGAATATAAATTCTAGTTTTCATATTTCTTCCCTATGTCCCCATAGGACAATCAATAGGGAAATCCGTAACAACAATCCTTTTTATGATTATTAGTTAATCATCAAGATAAGGCATATCAAAATGAAAAGCTCTATATAATTGTTATCCCTCGTGGTCATCTACCGCTTTAGGTTGACTCAAAACATAGAGTCTAGCTATTTCATGTTGTTGCTTTTTCCCTTTTTTATGTTATTGGGCTATAACTTTCGTAAGCCCTGCCGAGTCTATCTCAGTTATTGGGTCATTTCATCCCTTCTTTTCAAAGAAAAGAGTTTAGTATGTTCAACATGTCCATATCTATAACATGTCTTGTCCTTGTACCATGGTCTTATCGGTCTTATTACCAATGTAGGGACTAAGCCATGGGTTCTTACAGGTGGAAAATTAGGACCTTTGCCTTTACTTAGTGGCCACTTCCCTGGTACACAAGGCATTTATTGCACTGGTGGCACCAAAAACTTTGTCTTTTTAGAACAACTAGGCACATGTCTCTAGAATTGTAGAGACCTTTCCTTAATTCTCAGCTTTTTACCCCTCCTTAAGAACTGCCATCACAGATATACTATCTGTCTAAACTTATGGCAGAGTCTATTTTCTTGTCAGATGCTAATCCTTCCCACATTTTCCACTATTCCAACATGACTATGTCATTCAGGAACCCTTTTAGAACCCAAAGTTTCTACATTAAGGACTAGTAACTTAGGTTGTAATGATAGTATCTAGTCTACTATATGCATCATTGCTATCCTAACCTGCCCAACAAGAGCATAAACATATGATTCTCTATCCTGATCGGGTCATGATGGGAATTCTCAGGCATTCATTCTTATCTTTCCAGATCCCTTGTACCCTCTCTTGGTGCAATGACATTGCTCTCATCAATGTATTCCTCGTGTTCCCCAGTCATTTATAAACTTCACCCTTTCTTCTGCACAAGCAGAAGTCACTATAGGGTATACTGGAGGACACTAACACAAACTCAACACCTTAGTCCTATGTCTCTGTAGACTCAGTGAACCTTAAGATCTGATACCAAACTTTGAAATGACCGTCATCAAATTGACAAACAAATCATCATTAATTAAGCGAAATAACCATAAATAGCGGATTAACAAAAATAAAAAAAATTAAAACCATTTTGCAAAAAGATCCATTTCTAGGAAAACTCTTTAAGGAAGAACCAAAACTTTATATACATCATTGTTCACATTGTACATACACTGTACCATCTCTTCTCGAGGATAACATATAACAGTTGCTCTATCAAAACACATACTGGAGCAACATAAAACATTGAGGCATTCAAGCCAAAATCTCAGATTATTCATGAAACCAGTACAAACCAACTCCAAGGACCTAAGAGTACAGAGACGACACATAGGACTTCTATCTACAAGACACGATAGACAGTACACTCAACCTGAGCTGTCACTGTTGTCCATGTTGATATTCCTCCTTTACAAAAAGATCTTTGCCACCTCGTGTATGTCCACCTAAAAAAATGTGGATCCCACGGGGTGAGACAATTGTCCTAGAGAGAGATATACCTCTCCTCCGACCATATCATTATCACAGATTAAGCATTTATAAACTGAGTAGAGATTCTTTTTATATTAATAAGTAGGGCAATTCACTATATGAACAGAATGAAGTAATCTCCTTTCTTAAGGAGAACATTTCATCTACCTATGGTAGAGTTATAAATCATCTATCTGCTTTGCAAGGAATGTAAAGAAACATAAATACCATCTATCCACTAAGATGTATAACTAAATTGCACATCAAACAATGTTTCTCGTATACATTCCTTAAGTAGATATGCTACATGGATGAACATATTTTAACAATCACACTTATGCCCTGAGGAGATGGAGCATACCCCGTCCATCTCCAACTGACCACAAACTTCTCACAAGTCGGTACCATACAAGGTCAATGGTAGAGCCGGTTTCCATGACCTCTCTTGTCTCGGTCAGTATGAGACCACATGCAGGACATCTCGTGTCACTGCTAATAAGCTATGCCAAGGTACATAGGCATCCACGCTTAGAGCTACAATGTCAACTGCACTCTCTTAGGGGAAACATCTACACACAACCATCCCTAGTCTGAGTAATGGTGACACAAGCACCATACTCTGAGCCACGAGCCAGTTCACCGTGCTCAACACAGAGTCTACGACCGAAGTCGCACTCGATCCAGGATAGGGCATATAGCCAAATCCCCATTCATTTTGGGCTCGTAAGGGGATCAGCTCACGTCTGTACGTCCGTACTTACACCCTCACATACTCAAAAGTATGCACTCCTGGTTATGCCGCGGGGAACTCATTTCACCATTCAACAAATCCTGACACTGATGGATCTATGGTCAGGGCAACGTTTTATAGTTTCTAGTGATATATTACGTGCATTACAACATTTTTTTAGCATCAAACAAGTTTTCATTATTAATCACAGCAAATGCTACAAAGAAAGGTGTAATACATCTATCACGTATTTTTCAAATCTTTAAAACCCATGATACTAGGGATCTCAATCCCTTATCACATTACTGGGAATTCTCATCCCTTCACATCATCATTCTCATTATTACTGGATCTGGGTTTACAAACCCTTAGTTCATCACAAAACATTGTTACCACTTATCAGGTAACTAATAACTCTAGGTCCTCAGACCAAGGTATACAAGATACTTGTTAAATAAGCATCGCACATGGCTCACAAGGCCCATTAAGTATCTTGTCACCTCTCACTAGGCAACAACTTATTCACATGGCTCCCAAGGCCATCATCTTGTCACCTCTCACTAGGCAACAACTTATTCACATGTCTCACAAGGCCATTACACATCTTGTCACCTCTCACTAGGCAACAACTTACTCACATGGCTCACAAGGCCATTGATTATCATACTTTTTATACAAGTATTTAGCATGCCTTACAAGGCTTATTATGCAATAAGATAATTACAACCTTCCCATCATTAGGGTTAGGGTTTCCCTTTATAATCGATTAGGGTTTCATGTTCATATTATTGATCCAAACCCTATTTCATTGCTCCACTCATCTAGGAGCATACATTGATAACATAAGTATTCAATCATATTTATTCTCATCATTTATCACTAAATGATTATCAACACAAGGTATGAGTTCATCTCTCGTCCTTACCAAAGTATGACTACATCATACTTATTAACTTGGATTAACCCTTTCTCAAGGTATGTTAGCCTACACTTATCAAAGTGCATTAAACTCATTACATCTCAATGTAACAATTGACTTTAATACACTTCATGTGTTATTCATCCAAGTATATTGGATTTTAGGTGCATCAAGGTGTATCAACCATGAAGTGTTGGATGTGATATCTATCATGTCTTGATGTATCACTTCCCTCATCACTTCTAACTTACTTAAGTTCATCAACTTATCTTGTATTAGGGTATTTCCCCATCCTAATTCTTTATCTACTAGCCTGTCACATATATCATGGAGTGTATAGGCCATAAGTCACACATTTAGTTGCCCAAATATCTTCAATGATATGGGCTCTTCTCGAATTAAGGCATTGTTGATAAAAGGTTGACCATTATCAACCACCTTAAGTATTTCACCTATCAAGGGATTAGTCACACCATTACTTAGTGTTACACTCATCACTTCAAGGAGTGTCTTACCCTCACCTTTACGAGGTGTCCTGGGTTAGAGGTGTTCATGTGTGCATCATATCAGGTTGTAGGTATATAGATACCGCCATATCGGGTTGGAAGTGTATGAGCACTCACCATATCGGGCTAGAAGTATATGAACACCAACCATACCGGGCTAAGGGTGTTTGTATGTATTACTCATATCATGCATGAGGTACTAAGCCATCACCATGTCGGCTAGAGGTGCATTCAATCACCATATCGGGTGGCTCACCATCTAGGGTTGTCCGTAACGCGTTAGGGTTTTCCATATCGGGCTAGACCCAAAATACAAGTCAATAGGAGTGTACGGCATCAGCCATATCGGGCTACACAATCAAACTTTAGGTTGCAACACCCATGTCGGGTTAGAGTTGGTTGTGACGGGCATATGGCACATACCTATGTTTCCCATGATACTTAAGAGGTATCAACTCATCACTATGTCAGGATATCATATCGTCTAGGGTTGTGTATTGTGCAACCCTATCGTGCAACCATGTTGTGCGACCATGTCGTGCAACCATGTCGTGCAATAGCACATGTTATTCTTTACTTATCTCGGGTTACCCAAACTAGGGTTTCTTATCAACTTACAAGTATACAATTAACTTTGTATCATGCATGGAGTCTATTCTAGACTCCCTATCATGCAAGAATCTTGTACAACATCTTGTGCAAGACATATCGTGCAAGTCATACCCATATCGAGTTAGAGCTACTTGTGAATATGCTTGAGCCCGATATCACTTTTACAAAGTGACACCATCTTCTATATGCTCTAGACCTTTGTTCTAACTGATATAATTCATTGCAACAGGTCTAAGAAACTACTAGAACTCATAATTTCATTAACTATTTTATGAATTTTTGGAATTAAAAGTATTTCACTAAGTATAGAAATTTAGGTGATGAATAATAACATGGTTGAGTTCAAGTTAGATAACCCGCCTTAAGAACAACTTTAAAGTTCCAAGATCCAAAGCTCCATGTTCCTAAGGTTGAAGATGAATTTATCAAAATTCCAAGTCTCGTTCATAACTCCTTCATATACAAGGAATCACCATGGATAAGCAATTGGTGAAGAAGAAAAGAAAGGAAGATCAAAACCCTAAAATCATACTTCAATCCCAGGTTGAAGATGATCATGGCCTCACCTTAGGGTTAAGTATGAGCTCCTTCTTGATCCTTAACACTCTTTCACAATACCCTTGTGCCCTTGCACAATATGCCACCCCTATTGCACGATATGAAACTCACTTGCATGATATGCCACTCAACACATCACTCAATGGCCGATATCACCCTATATGGCCAATATCACCTACTTGGGCGATATGATCTTTCCATGGGCGATACCCCAAGGCCCATGCACGATACCACATCACTCCTTCACGATACATGAGCTCTATTCATGATACCTTAGGGTACGAGGGTGGTAAGGGTCGCAAAATTGCACTAAGGGGTGAAACTAGGGGTATATATACTTGTTTCTCATGAAGGAAGGTAAAAATGAGGTGTCGTCATTTTGAGCTAGTAGTTTCCACGTGTCCATGCATGGATGACACATGTACATGCATGCATCAATAATTATCTTGTCTTGAAAAATGGTTGAGGATCATCTAGAGATGCAAATTCGTCCATTACTTATCCTTTTGAATAAAATATATCAATTAATTCATCACTTTATTCACAACTCGTCACAACTTAGCTAAGGAAGTTGTAACCCGATACAACCCAACTACTTGAGGTTCATTGCACAATATGGACTTTTCCAAGAGTTCTAAAAATGATACAAGACTTGTCCTATGGCTCCTTGGCCGATAGGCTCTCATATATAAGCTTTTCAACTTGATACAACTCAAGTTAGGGTTTCATATTCAACCCCTTTCTTGGTCATTTCATCACCATGATTACCATTACTCATAGTTGATTCAAACATGGTGTATCCTTATTTATTTCTCCTCTAAATGATACTAGGAGGGAGTAGGGACACTCTAGGGGTGTTAATTTTCATATCAACCCCACATTTTGGGTAAATTACAATTTGTACCAAAATTGGTACACAAGGTACCAACATTTTTCAAACAAGTTCAAACTTGACATTTCGGCTTTCCACAAGCCATCACTTAGCATCATTATCTCTCTTATGATGATAAAACATATAAGGCACGTTCAAGATGTGACATATTGCAATATAATCCCTCAATTTGGGTAAATTGCACTTTGGTCCAAAATAAAGAAACATTGCTCAAACATCATTCAATCATGACCAAACTTGGAACATACGAGATGTCAATGAGCTCAACCTACGAGAGGTAGAAGGTGAGTTACAATTCTTATTGGACCAGGAGGAAATGGTATGGAAGGAGAAAGCTCGTATAGATTGGCTTCAAGATGGGGAGAGAAACACCAACTTTTACCATGCTACTATTAAATCTAAAAGAAAGCGGAGAAGGATTAATAAAATGGTTCTGCAGGATGGCACTACATTTACGGACCCTAAACAAATGGCGGAGATGGCAACTGATCATTACCAAAACTTTTACAATGAAGCAACAGATACAAATGAAAATGAGCTGTTGGAATTCATGGACGCGATCCCGGAGATGGTTTCTCTTGATGAAAAGTTCACTCTGGTGGCACCTCCGAAGGAAGAAGAGATTCAAAAGGTGATGATGATGATGGATTCAACGGTAGCCCCGGGACCGGACGGTTTTACTCTTCCTTTTTTCATAGCTGCATGGCCTATTATTAAAAGTGACTTCATGGATTTGACGAAGGGTTTCTTCAGCGGTCAAACTTGTTTCAGGGGTCTTTTCTGTTGTAGAATCCTGCTTATTCGAAAGAATGATAATCCCAGTAGAATACCAGATGATTTTAGGCCCATATCCATAGAGAATGTCACCCTGCACATACTTGCAAGAGTACTCAGTGAGAGATTTACTCCTATTATGCCACGCCTGATATCCAAGAACCAAGGGGCTTTTGTTAAAGGCACAGATATATCTCACCACATCCGGCTAGCTAAGGAGCTTATGCATGACATTAACAGAGGGCGAGAAAATCCTAATGCGATTCTAAAGTATGATATGTCAAGGGCTTACGACAGGGTGGTATGGCCTATACTGAGAAGACTTCTGGAGAAATTTAGTTTTACAGAAGAAGTGATAAACTTATGCCTGAGCTTCTTATCAAACTCATGGGCAACGGTGATGCTAGGGGAGGAAACGGCTGGTTTCTTTCCGATGAGTAGAGGCTTGAAGTAGGGAAGTGCAATTTCTCCATTTCTTTTCATTCTGTTTGAGGAGATGCTATGTAGAAGATTCTTAAAACTCTATGAGGAAGGGGCCATTTCCAGGTTTCAGGTGAAAGGGGTGGCTGTCCCCCCGATCATTCTTCTATATGCGGATGATATTGTAGTCTTCTTCTCCGCTGACCAGAGATCAATGGACAAGGTCTACAGCACCTTTGATGCATACGAAAAGACAACCGGGTAGAGAATAAATAAGCTCAAGTCCACATGCGTGGTAGGAGGCAAGGATCTGGTGTTAGCTCAAGATATAGCCGCATCCATGGGGGTGGTTTCTGCCATGAACTCAATGACGTATCTTGGCATACCGATCAAGAAAGGAGTGATGAGGCTCGCTGATTTTGAGTTCCTGAGGGGCAAGATAAATAACAAGTTTGCTACATGGAAATCCAAACTACTATCTTTTGCAGGGAGACGATTGCTGATTGCACACGTCTTGACTTCTATCCCAGTGTATACGGCGGCTGTGGTGGGAATCCCTGCTGGGATCATGATGCGAATTGAGAACAAGCTATCCAAATTTCTGTGGAGGGATAGGGAGGATAACCACAGGAAGGCGTGGGTTGCATGACACAGAGTTGCTAGGCCTTTTTCACTTGGAGGTCTAGGGTTTCCCTCTTTACAGACGGTCAATGAAGCCTTTGTTGCAAAAGCATGTTGGGAGGTGCTGACGAAGGACTCCATTTGGGCTTCTTTCTGCAGGGCTAAGTATGCAAACTTGGTTGTTGGTCGAGACAATATGTATCCTGGTACCTTGAGAAGAGGTTTATTACCTTCACCTTTCTGGAAAAGAATGTGGGATATGTTCCCTCGTATTTTTCCGTTATGTCGATGGGTGGTTGGGGATGGAGATTTGTCCTTCTGGGATTCTTGGTGGTGTGAATCTCGCCTTGTGGATCACGCGTTAGTCCCCAGCGATAGAAGACACACGTTTATGTTCAGGGACTTTTGGCTGGATGGACACGGTTGGGACTGGGATTCTCTTAGGGTGGTCGTGGATGATGAAGGTATGAAGATGATACGTGATGCTGGCGTTTGGATAGCCAACGTAGACAACAGGCTGGTATGGAGTCCTGAGAGGAGTGGCAGATTTTCTATGAGTTCTGTGAAAAGGGTGCTGATGCAGGGTGGTAGGGAAGGACCAGATGGGCTAGGGATGGTATGGCAGGCCGGATATCCCAAGGAGGCGACATTTATCTGGAAATTAGCCATACGAGCTACACCCACTGATGATAACATTAAATTTAGAGGTGGTATATCCCTTGCTTCTATATGCTATTGCTGCGATAACCCCCAGGAGGAAGATATAGATCACATGTTGTTTAAAGGCCAGACCGCTGCTTTCTTCTGGCAGAAGTTTAAAGATCTGCTTGAAATGGAGCCGCCTGATGATATGAGATCCCTTCTGAACATGTGCAAGATGACAAAGGCGAAAGGTTTATCTGAATGGCTGACAGGTAATATGGCGATTTTAATCCCCCACAGTATATGGCGCATTAGATGTGGAGCTAAGTATGATGGTACGAGGAAGCCGTTCAACCATGAATGGGACCATATCCTTAGAATCCTTAATCATCAGTTGAAGAGAACAACGTTCCCTATCACTATAAACAGCGATATATATGACAGAATGAAGATGGTGGGCTTGAACGAACCAAAGTCAATGATGAACCAACTTATTTTGTTGCGATGGGAGAAGCCAGATATACATAATCTCAAGCTGAACATCACGGTTGGTAGGGATAGGAACTCCCACGGCACACATAGAAGGTGGGCAGCTGGTATCATACGTAACCACAGTGCCAATATTTGTCTTGTGTTCAGAGCCTGGATAAGGAGCTCGGATTACCTTCTTGCATACATGCAAGCATGCGCCATAGGTCTGAAGCTAGCGGGTGACCATGCCTTGAACATCTCGTGTATAGAAGTAGATGATTTTCTTACACATGAGATTCTTTGGAATGGTGGTAAAGAGCCATGGCGGATAACTTCTTTTTTTAGAGAGCTACGAGATGAGTTAACATCCTCTATGATTTCGGGAGCCCTAGTTCACAAGGCTATCAACTCGATTCCTCGTGAGTTAGGTAGGTGGGGATGCCGATTGAATGAGATGGTAGTTTCGTCAGATGTATCCAATATTCCGATGAGAATTAGAGGCATGGCGTTGTTGGAAAAAAGAGATACTCCCTATGTGATACTCAAGAGAACAGAAGCTGGAGAGGAAAACGCTTGATTTCGGAGTCCCTTGTTTTGGTTGTCTTTGTTTTTATTTTTCAAGATGTAAGGGTTGTCCTTGAGGGATCTTGGGATGATACCCGAGTTATAAGTGCGGGAGATGTAATTTTGCTATGATTTAGCCCACAAGAGGGGTGTGGGATGCATAAAAGCGACCCCTGGCTTAATTAAAAAAAAACTTGGAACATAAGTGTGTCACATGATAAAAAACACCTTAGAGGATTATATTAAAGTTATAAGCAACTTATTTAGCAAAAGCAAATAGGTTTACCTCATAACCCAAGTCAGGGTTGTTACATCACTGTACAATGTCCATCTTGCCACAAACCTGTTACAAAAGATAACCCGCTCACATGTACAAGCCATATATGTAAAACCAAGGTAGACTACCAAAACCTCTTATTTATTTACAACATCTACAAAACACCCCTTCCAAGACCCGAGAGTACATGGATGACACATATGACTCTACTATAAAGTACTAGCAACTTATCCAACCTTCAACAACTACTGATATCCTTGTTGCTCTTCCTCAACCGCATGGTCTCTACCACATTGTTGGTGACCACCTAAAAAGATGTGGAAACCCATGGGGTGAGACCAACGTCCCAGAAGAGATATAACTCTCACCAATAACTATTATTAGAATAGATAGGTTATATAGCAGGTTCAACATTATGAGCACATTCAACCAAATGAATAATTAAAACTGATTACACATATTAGGTAGATTAAGCAACTAAAACTGATAAGCAGAACACCATATACTATTAAGAAGGAATATGGAGAACATGTACAATAAATAACAACTGAGTAGTGTAAGAAACAAGGAAAGGGTAAGCATCCAATGTGAGTCATGTTTAGCCCTAAGAAAATGTACTAAACGACTGAATTAAGTCTTTTATTAAGCCCTAGGAAATTGAGTCGAACCACCCAAATCCCAACTGACCACCACTTGGTCGCAATTAATTCCATACAATATCAAGGAAGAGCTAAATCTTCTTTGGAACTACTTAGTTAGTACAAGTCTGTAAAAGTGCCAACAAAGACATATAGTCAAGCTAAAAATAATTAGCCCACCTTGGTACATGTCACATTTCTAGAAACTAGGGTATACAACCCAATCACTAAGGTACCACCACAATTGTCCTCCAATCACTTCACATATAATCACCAAGATACGACTACTATCGTTCTCAAAAGTGAGGGTTGGGTATGACCGCTGCCATCCTCCCTAAATACAACTGGGGTCGAGATGACGTACACCCCACAAACTCAATAGTATATGCTCTGAGTTTCCCTTAGGAATACTATTTTCACCACCCAACAAGTTCTTACACTGGAATGGATCTATGGCATAGGACACTACATGATGAGGGTTTCACTTGATTACTTAATCCATTTAGGTATCTTTTATGACATCAATCAAGTTTCTTACAAACTGTACAAACATTTTATAAGGATAAGGGTAGATAGAAACTTCAAAAGATATAAATCGTATAGTCTACAGACTTGTCACATCACCACTTGATACTATTTCAATGCCATACACAAGGCAATCACCACTATCACATCACCGTGGGATATTAATCCCTAGCCACATCACCAGAGGATATTGTTGGATCTAGGGCTCTAGAGGGGAGGGGTGAATAGAGATTCAAAATTCTCACGAGATAAGTTAGACCTTCAAATTATATCAATCAAAACCAATAGCTTAAAAACAATTTGAAGTCCTATATAAGAAAGCATAGCAAGGATGAGAGAAATTGAAGCATGCACTTGGACAAGGTGGTTTAGAGTGGTTCCAATCTCCAAACTAGGATATAGTCAATCCACTACCTAGAGAGGTCAACCTATATGACTTAGATAATTGTGTATACTTATGTTCATTAATAAGAGATACAAGGAGACCACCATACATCCAAGGACTTACCTACTCAATACAAGAGTCTTCCACCTACACAAGGACTTACCCACTTGATCAAGATGTCCTCAGCCTTCAACAAGGACTTACCCACACTTTCATCAAGTCTTTGGCCTTGAAGGATTTGGTCACTCTTCTTGAATCTTGGCCTTGCCCTTCTCCTTCACTTGGACAAGATCTTCACCTCTTCTTCAACCTTGAAGAAGACCAACAACAACTTCACCTTGACTCAGTGTAGCTTGCTTCAACCTTTGCTCTTTACTAAAGGGGGTAGGGAAGGTGAAAGGAATGGGAGCTTGACAAGCACATGGAGGTAGCTCTCTTACAACTTTCCTAACTTACTCATAATCATGAAATTCTTTATAAATGAGAGAGAGAAAGGGGATCAAAGGGTTGCAACACACTCAACTATAGCAAGGACTTAGAATGGAATGAATGAGTAAACTTGGAATGAACTCCAAGGGGTCCTATTTATAGATGGGGGTGTTCCTTTGAGTGTGGGATCACTTAAGGATGAAATATAGCCATTTCACAAGTTACAACAGATCAATTTTCTCTCACAACAACTCTCTAAAAGTTATAATCACTTCTTCTGCATTTTTGTATAGTACATTTGGCCGAGTTTCAATAAAGGTAACTCGATCAATCCACTAAGTGACAAAGCCAATTTTTAAACTATCGGTCAAGTTTTTTTTGGGAAAATCGACCGATGAGTCAAAATTAGTTCTTCTTAGTTGATCAACCAATGGAGTTCTGTGAGTGTGAAACATGACCGATTGGTCATTTCAGAAAATCCATTACTGGATTGGTCGAGTTTCAACTCGATCGATAAATAGCATGTGACAAATTTTCTAATTTGAATTTTGAGTGACCAAACGTTGGAATTAAGTGTCCTTGATTTTTTCTCATCTTAGTTACAAGTCATATCATCAACACAAGTGATTACAAAATTAATTTAAGCTCATTTTGAGTGATTTCTCAAAATGCACACTTGCATTGCTTTTGACTTGGACTTGAACAAGCTAGGGCTTGTGTAATTTGATCCTTTTCATGTACCTAAATCCTAAAATCAATCTTGAACAAACATATTAGATACATATGGATGTAATGGTTAAGTCATTATCAAAATATGGGCAATCTATAACTCTCAGGTCAAAATTCTCCCCCTTTTTGACAATGAGATACCATTCCTCAATGATATTGAAAAGGACATGTAAGGTTATACCTTTGCGTTGTGAGTTGCAAGGGGATTCAAAATTTTAACAATGTGAACTGCTCCCCCTCAATCTGTGCTTACTCTTACCTACATAGTTAGTCTATCTACACAACAATATAACATTAGTCTACCTACACAAAACAATATAACATGTATACTATATGGTCCTTTAGCAAGTCACATGATAAATAATATATTGAACAAGAAAAGGATCACATAGGCAGTAAAAGCAATATAGTTGAGCTGAAAAATATTTAACTTCTCTCCCCCTTTTGACATTATCAAAAAGGAAGAGGAGTAGAAGAGAATAGAAACAAGTTTTTTCAAAGCACAATTAAAAAGATACATCCACAACATAAAACATGCAATCTCAAAGCATACACCACACTGAGATGAGAGAGAAGCAAGCAATATAAGTCATAATCAAAATATGGTAAACATGGCACCAACTCATGAGATATAACAATCATATAGTAAGTGTACATATGATTAAGATTACAACACTGAAAGCATGTATTAAAAAGCAACTACAAGCCAAAACAATAAAAAATGATGATAAATAGTACAACTCAGAAAATGTGCCGAGACGTTCTTAGTACAAAATAGTCTAGAAAGATATATATGATCAACATCTACAGACTAAAAGCTAAAACATCTAAACATCTAGGCCATCTATATCCACAACATCATTATCATCATCAAAGGCTTCCGGTTTAGAGTCATCATCTTCGTCTAAAGGTGCATTAGAGACAACAACATCACCTTCATATCTACAAACTAAAAGCTAAAACATCTAGGTCATCTATATCCACAACATAATTATCATCATCAAAGGCTTTCGGCACAGAGTCATCATCTTCGTCTGAAGGTGCAGTAGAGATAACAACATCACCTTCATAACCAGAACCACCAACAGTGCCATCAGAACAATCATCAACATCATCATTAGATGCCTCCTCAGCAGTGGCAACAACTTCCTCATGAGCCTGATCTGGCATCTCCTCATCGTCATAGGAACCAAAACCATGACAGGGCCACCTGGCGTTCTGCTCAGCCCACAACATACCAAGGTCATGTAACTCCTGGGCTTGAGGATAAGAAGGAGAAAAAGTACCAAGTCCTACTAGCAGGGTAGCTATAGGACCAGCATGGAGAGATAGCACAATAGGGTTGGATCCACCAACAGCAAATGGTGTAGCAGCAGAAGCAACAGGTGAATGGGTAGGGTAAAAGTGATCATGTGCATAGGATGCATAGTCATTTCTTGGGTAGGTCTGGTAGGCAGGATACAAATTTGTACATGAGAGGTTCATGGTAGACATGTTCGCACAAAGATCTTGATGCATGTGCTCCTGAACCTAAAGGTTATACGCCTGCTGATGCATCATGTAACCCATGAGGGCTTCATTTGATACATGGAAAGAGGCACGAGCAGGTTGGGATGGTTGAAGTGGAGGAGGTTCCTGTGTGGAGGTGGATGATCTGGGTGTTGTAGAGGAAGGGGTTGTAACACTCTTCTGAAGTGTGGTATCACTGATGCAAACTCCTTTCTAGGAAGGTTTGTAATGAAGGTCATGGAAAAGATATTTGCTAGTGGCAGTCTGAAAAAGACCACAAATCAGTGTTGGGTAGGGTGGGTGGGTTCCACGGGTGTTCTTACCAGAGTCAAAGCAGGTCATGTGGTGGAGAACACATCTTGCCCACTTGACTCTGATGCTCTTCAAGATACAAAACATAATCACCGTAGTGTGCTCTGCAATTTCAGTCTACTTTTTTCTTTGGATGAGTATTATAGTTGATAACTAGGGCGAGTATGCAATTCTTGATGTCTAAGGCTGAGGAGGGAAGGGTACACTTCTCCCTATAAGGAAACTAAGGTTTTTTTAAGAATTTATGAATATCAAGAAGAGTGAGATTATATTTCTTGTAGAAGATCTCAGGGTCAATAAGGTCAAAATACTCAGGGTAATCCTTCCTCTAGGTGTCAGTCACCTCAGTACCTGAGAAAAAGACATTCAGGGTATCCTCGGAGACTTGGAATTTCTTCCCAACTATCACGGAAGTAAGGATTACTTGAGCATTAGGTGGGGGTATGAGAGTGTCAAAATTCCATTACAAATTAGCATAGAACTCATGAACGGCTTTGGTGTAGCACGTATGTTCAACACTCAAGGTGGAGAGGTGGTGATCATACAACAACTTGGCCACTTGATTGATAATCGTTTGTCTACATGGGCTTGACTCAAAAAGGGCACAAAAAGGAAAGGGGTTCCTAGGAAGGAGATCCTTATACCTATTTAGAGCATCATTGGAGACAAAGAAGGTATCATCAAAGGGTATAAGGTGCGAGTTGGAGGATGAGGATGGTGATCTAGATGGGGCGGCTATCTTTCTCCTATTTGATTCCATGGAGACGAAATGAGAAGGACTGAGAGAAGAAAAAAACAATGGAAAAACCACCACAAACCATCCACACACCTAGGGTTTATGGGAAAGTAGTCAAGGGAGATTGATCTAGGTCGAACTAGGGCTATGGAGAGGAAGGTCGAGTCTAGGGTTAAGAGCTTGAGGGAGCTGGAGGTTGGATCGGCCAATTTTTCTCTAGATGAGAGGGAGAAAAGTCAGC
Source organism: Alisma plantago-aquatica (assembly GCA_963693085.1). NCBI lineage: Eukaryota > Viridiplantae > Streptophyta > Magnoliopsida > Alismatales > Alismataceae > Alisma > Alisma plantago-aquatica. The sequence goes on along the minus strand of OY856412.1, from coordinate 1,289,633,098 downwards.
CGAACCTAACTTAAGTTTGATCTAGTCTCTCCATCGGTCGAGTTTTGTGACTGGGAAACTCGACTAAATGTCTCTTTAAAAAAGCCCTCGACCACTGATCGGTCGAGTTGGCAACTCGACCGATGGTCAACCTGAACCAACTTTAGAAATTTCAATTTCTAGCCATTTGAGTGCTATTTAAATTTATTGTTCAAGTCCATTTTGTATGTTAAGCATACTTAGGCACATATCACTCGTCAATGGATACTATTTCATGATAAAACAATTGCTTGTGAAAAATACCCAAAAACAAGCGAAAAATAAGGCAAAAAGATCATGAAAAACTTATTTTATCAAGTTAGCAAGCAAGGGTGATCAAAGCATAAACAAAGAATATAGGATAGATGACAACTAGATAGACGGAATATTAAATTCATTCAAAGCAGTTATGAGTAGTCTAGATCTAATAAAATTAAATTTCTCTCTAGCTAGAGGTTTAGTGAAAATGTCCGCCAACTGATTTTCTGTGTCCACATGCGTGATATATATATACTTTTTTGGTAATTTGATCATGAAGAAAATGATGATGAACCTCTATATTCTTGTCTTTACTATGCAATATAGGATTGTAAGACAAACTAATTTTACTAGTATTATTACAAAAGATAGGAGAACCATCAAAATGAATGTTAAAATCTTGGAGCATTTGCTTCATCCATTGGACCTGGGCACAACAACTCCTGACTACAATGTATTCAACCTCAGTAGTTGATAATGCCACCATGCTCTATTTCTTGGAGAACCAAGACACCAAACATGGTCCTAGGAGAAAGCAAGTGCCACTTTTGCACTTTCTACCAATCAAGCATCCCGCGTAATTCGCATCACTATAAGCCGTAAGAGTAAAGTCCCTTGACTTGGAATGCCATAGTTAAAAATTTGGAGTTTTGGCTAAGTACCTCAAAATCCTATTAACAACTATAAGATGTGATTTCTTGGGATTTGATTGAAAGCAAGCACAGAAACCAACACTTAACATTATATCAGGTCTAGATGCAACTAAGTAAAGTAAACTTCTAATCATACCTAAGCTTCTCATCTACCTTCTCACCTTCTTCATCTTTATCAAGTTTGGCGGTGTTTGACATCGGTGTATCCATCAACTTGGTGTTCTCCATCCCAAAGCACTTAAATATCTCACTTGTGTACTTGTCTTGGTTGATGAAGTTCCCATCTTTAGTTTGCTTGATTTGAAAGTCGAGAAAGAATGTAAGTTCACCCATCTTTCTCATCTCAAACTCATTCTGCATAAGATCACACTTTGCCACTTTCATCTATCTTATTGTGGTAAACCCACTTGGTGCTAATGATCTTTCTATCACTTGGTCTTGGCACTAGGGTCCATACTTTGTTCTTTTCAAATTGCTCCAACTCTTCTTGCATGGCTAGGATCCATTCATCATCCCCAAGAGCTTCTTTGACATTCTTTGGCTCGAGTTGTGAGATGAAGGCGTTGTTGGCTTATTCTTTGTTGAAGGCAGCCTACGTCTTCCCTCTTTCAAATGGGTCACCAAAGATAAGCTCTTTTGGATGATTCTTTGCAAAGTCGGGGGTTGGATCCTTCTTCTCTTCATCTTTCTCTTCTTCTCGAGTTACCACCTCTTTTCTCTTTTGGGTGAGGTTGAGTTCTTTTAAGATAGGAATCACCTCACCTACAACATCATCATTTGGAACAATGTCTTTGGGAATAGAGGGGTTAGTCTCAATAAACTTAAAATTAATGGAATCTTCTACTTTAGAAAGATCTACATTAAACACTCTATAAGCCTTGCTAGTAGTGTTATAGCCCAAAAAGAAAGCCTTGTAAGATTTCAAATCAAACTTGTCAAGAGAATCTTTCGTATTCAAAACAAAACAATGACATCTAATAACATGAAAATACTTGATAGAAGGCTTCCTACCATGCCATAGCTCATAGGGGGTTTTCTTCAAAGAAGGATGTGTAAAAACCCAATTTTGTAGAAAACATGAGGTACTAAAGACTTTGCCCCAAAACTTCTTTGGAGTATCATACTCTAAAAGCATGGTCCTAGCCATCTTATGTAGTGACCTATTCTTCCTCTCTACAACCCCATTTTGTTGAGGTGTTTGAGGTGAAGAGAATTTATGTGCATAGCCAGATTCTTCACAAAAGCATTCAAAAAGATCAATTTCAAATTCTCCTCTGTGATTACTACGGATGGAAACAATCCGACAAAAAACTTCATTCTCAACTCATTTACAAAAACTAGAAAAAACATCAAGCATATCACTCTTTGAAATGAGAAAGAAGGTACAAGTATATCTAGAAAAATCATCGAAAATGATAAGGAAATACTTGAAACCATGAAGCGATTGAGTTCTCATTGGTCCAAATAGATCAATATGAATACGTTCAAGAGATCTCTTGGTATTAAGGACTCCTTTGGATTTGAATGAGGACTTGGTTTTCTTTCCTTGGGTACAAGGTTGGTATTTCACATCCTTTTCAAATTCCTATTTGGGAAGTCCCTTGACCAAGTCCTTTTAGCTCAACTTCTTCAACTGATGCATATTTACATGACCAAGCCGACGATGCCAAAGAGAAATATCATTCAAGTTGACTACTAGGCATCTACCAACAATAGGCTTAATAGAGTCAAGCACAATTACATAAAGCTTACCACTTCTGGTTCCTTGATATATGACTTGATAGGTGAGTGAATATATAATCAAGCATTCAAAAGAAGTAAATAGCACAATGTAACCATTACTACATAATTGACTTACACATATTAAATTGTGATGTAGGCCATCCACAAAGAGAACATTATTGATACATAAGGATTCACCTACATCACCCTCACCTTTCACCTTACCTTTCTTATTGTCCCCTAAAGTAACTAAACCTCCTTTCTTCTTAGTGAAGTTGTTGAAATGTCTTATATCACTTGCCATGTGCTTAGTACAGCCATTATCTACAATCCATCTACCCTTTTCATGTAAGAAAGGAGAGTGTCAGTTCCCAACTCAAATTTTGGAATCCTAAATTAGCTTGGGGACCCATTTCATCTTTGGGTTGGCCCCCTTAGGCTTGTAAGGATAGTAAGTAGAGTAATGAACATCACATTTTCAATGAGAATAAGTCATAGGGTTCTTAGTGCCAGAAGACTCTCCAATGAAAAAGGAGGTTTCCTTACTCTTTTTCTTACCTTTGGCTTTGTTCTTTCCCTTAAGTGCTCCCCCTACAAATCCTAAACCACAGGTAGCACTTTGTTTGGTAGAATGGTCAAGGATTTCATTTAGGGAGTTTTTCCCTTTTAGGAATTTCTACATAGCATGTATAAGTCTATGATTGTCATCATTAAGATATATAATAGTAGAAGACAAACTAGCAAGATCATCTCTAGCATGAGCAAGGTTGGCCTCTAAACAGAGGGCTTTAGTCAAATAAGAATCTTTCTCAAGAGTAATAGAAGCAACATCATTACTAGGAAAGATAGATCTAGTAGATAAATCATTAACTTGACCAAGCAACCTAGCATTTTCAGATTTAAGCACTTAAATTTCCTTAAGATAAACATCCCTATCATCCCTACGAGCATTAATAATGAGCTTATTTTCAACATTTTTAGTTTTCAGAATTTCAAACTCATTTAACCACTTTTGGTTATCTTCCTTAAGAGTTTCAATATTCTTAAGGTAAACACCATTATCTACCTCAACTCCATTATATTGGAGCTCAAGATCAAGAAATTGTCCTTGCAAGTTATCAATGCTCTCAAGATGAGTTTTCTCATTTTGGTCAAGAATCTCAAGTTTAGCATACAAATCATTATTATTTTTCCTAACCTTTTTCTTTTAGATTTACATTTAGCAAAAGAAGAACAAGCAGAAATAAGCATATCAATATGATTTTCTTTAGATAACCCATACAAGCTTACCTCACTTACCTAACTAGTTTCTTCACTTGTAGAGGCCATGAGTGCAATGTGGCACTCTCCATCTTCTTCAGAGTTAGAGCCACATGAGGAAGACTATTCCCAATCTACACAACCTGCATTTTTGTGTCTTTTATCCTTCTTTTCCTTCCTATTGTAATTGCTCTCCATCTTGTACCCTTCCTCCTTCTTGGAGCTTCCCTTTTGGTGTAACTTTCTTAATTTAGGACATTCACTCTTGTAGTATTCCTTTTGGCCACACTTGTAGATCTAGGAGTAGAGGAGGAGTATTTCTTTCCCTTAAAGTTCTTGCCCTTGGTGCAGTTGGATTCATGCTCACTAGGGCCATCATCTTCACTAGAGGAGGAGGGAGAGGTATGTCAAGCAAGTTGTTGTTGAAGGATGACAACCTCCACTTGAGCTTTGAAGGCACTATCTTTGATCTTCTTTGGTTCCTTCTCTTCTTTCTTGGCTTCTTCTTCTTGCTTGTCAAGCCTTGGCTCATGAGCTTGTAGTGCCCCACCAATGGTGTTACAAATGATGGATCCCATGATGGAGGAGTCTTATAGACAACCCAGCAGAGGTAGGGAGGCAGCCTGATCATCGGTCTCAGAAGCCCGTCCATCAGTTTTGGCATCTCGTCCGTCATTTTCAGCTACATGCCCTTCGACGTCTACAGCACCGCAGCCACAATAGTAGCTGAGAACACGAAATCAACTACTAGTGGATGATATAGATGAGGTAATGCCAGATTCACAACCAGAGGATGCACCTGAGGTTCATCATGAGGCAACACCTGATAGTCAGAGTAAGAAAGGGAAGAAGCCAAAGCATCCAGAGTGCTTGACACGCTGAGTGATTTCCACTCGCTATGCGTGCCAGGAGACGATGAAGACTTTGGGCATCTTCAATTTTTTTTCAGGATGTCATGGAGCCCGTTGGGCTAGTTGAGGTATTGACCACTATGCAGGAGACCTATGTGGAGCTTACATAGCAACTCTTTGCCACATTAGAGAAGGTCTCACATGACGCCATCAGTGTCACCTTGGGGAGTAGCACCTACCTCATCACCACATCCTTTTTGAATGGCATATTTACTTGAACTCCTGAGGTAGTAGAGTCACTTGATCAAGGAAGTAGTGATAGGGAAACCAATGCAAATTATGCTGTAACGTGGAAGAAACTCACAGGGCAAAGCAATTTTGTGGTGGGTAAATCAAATACTATCCTGATTCACAACCCCTTCTTAAGGTACATTCGGAAGGTCTTAGCGAACACCATCTTTGCCTGATATGTGAATGAAGGCAGTTGCACTAGGAAAGACCTTTTTGTGTTGGAATGGATGGTATAGGGAAACATGGTAAATATGGGGTCACTTATCATTGATCATATGAAGAAAATTTCGTCCAAGAGCAAGGATGTATTTATATGAGAGGGATTCTAACTTCCATTTCTTTGGCCCTAGGACATGATGTATCTGGCTACACAAAGGCAAAAGGAGGAAAGCTAATTGACCTGCATTACTTGACTTGCTCATCGATGATATCAGTGGTTGATCAGAAGATTTTCTACCAGGTCAACCCTCCCTATGATGGGGTTTCAATTGAGCTCCCCTACCATGCCACACCTCTCCTAGAGGGATGTGGTCCATCTCTAGATTTTCTGGACATATTGAGGAGGTGGGAAGAGGAGCATCCTAGAGATACATGGCAGGAACAGCCCTGAGATCTACCTGAGGGGCTTGGAGAGTCGCATGAAGCTACCAAGAGGAGGACAACCAAGAAGAAAGAGAACCACAAGGTAAGGTGTCATGAGGTAGAGACATCACAATAGTTGCAGTAACCCACAACGAATGCATATGACATGTCCACCATACATGCGTAGCTGGAGGACATCCATAGCACTTAGGATCACATTTTGAGCACCCAAGAGGGTATAAAGTGGGAACGGGAGGGTATCCAATGCACTCAAGACCAGAAACACATGCATTATCAGGTCAACCACTTATATCAGTTCCAGCATGCCCTGTCACAGAGGAACCCCCAGTAGGGGGAAGATTGGTGGAGTTCACTGTCAGCATATCAGGATAACTACCCACCTCCACAGTCAGACTACTAGGGTTCCTACTACCAGCACCCTCCAACATAGGAAGGAGAACCGCCACCACAATGATCATCTACCCTATCATTCCCAGACTTTAGTGTCATGATGAGGACAACACGATTCAAAAGTTTGGGGTGGTAGGACGGTATGCCCTATTTCATTTTCACTCTCTTTTTGCATTTCACCTACCATTTACTTTTGTTTGTTTGATTTGGTTTGTTTTAGTTTGAAATTTACATGCTTTGCAACCTTGCATGCCATGTAGTTACTTTCTTGTCATTTTTGCGTCATTTTCAAAAAATTTGCCCTTTTTGCCATGCATTGCATATCATGTAGGTTTTTGGTAATTTATGCATGATTTATCTAGGATTTGTTTTTTTACTACTTTAGGTTCAATAATATAGGCTTAGATGTGATTGACAACAACTTGGCATCGTTTTGGCCAATTTTGCCCAAATTTGAGATTTCTTGCCTAAAAGTGTGTTTTGACCCAATCTCTACTTTTTGGATTAAAATTGATGACCTTTGGCAATTGCAAGTGAATTATCATTGTTTATTGCTAAATGGTGTTAATTATTGACTTTTTACATGCACACAACATCTCTTGTGATTGTGAATGATTTTGTTGAATTGTGACTCAAGCAAGCTATGAGCGCTTAGTGCCTATTAAATCATTTGATAGAAGTATCAATTTTAGGTTGTTCATTCATGTAGTGTGAAATTGTTGGATGAAGTGTTGGATTAATTTTCGTGCAGGAGACCTTATGTTGAGAATCACTCCAGTGACCCCTCTTTGACCCAACTCTTCACTCACCATCTTCTTACCCCTCCACCTCATCAAAGGATGCCAAAGTGCACATATCAGTCATGGCCACATCCAAAAGTTTAGGGTGGCCACATCTACATCTCACCACTTCAATCTCATTACCATATACCCTATCTACTCCAAGGGAAAAGAAAAAGAAAAAGAAAAGATGTTTGCATTTAAGAGCATCTAAATAAAGAAAAGATGAGTGTGTGAAATCATTCCAAAAGCTTACCACAACTCTTTCTTCCATTTTCATACCCATTGAGGTAGGAAACATCAAATCTAGCTTTTTCCCAGCCACGTGGGTCATTTGGTGTGATTTGAAACATAAGGTTGAATGCATGAAGGTGAAACAACACTCCTAGTCATCCTTGTGGGTTGCTTTATGGTGGCTCACCTACTTTGGCCTTGCTTGTTTCAACATGAGACAGAACACTAGGGATGGTGGGACCTACAAATGGAGTAGGAGGTGGATCACATGGTATCCCAAAATTAATAGAATGTATCACAGAATCATCTTTGGAAATTTCAATCACAATATCGCCACTTGGCAGCCTTTGCTTTACTTTGTCAGCCTTTCTTTGACTTGCAAGATGATCAAGAGATTTCCCACTCCTGAGAACTATCACAACACTTCCTTATTCTTGGTGGAGAGGGGGATATATTGTGGCTGTGGAGGAGGTGGAGGTGACACTTGGAGTTGAAATTGAGGTGTAGGGGAGAATTGAGGTTGGAAGGTGAATTGTTGGGAAAATGGTGGTGATGGAGGGGGAGGTGGTGTATAAGTCTTGGGATCACCTTGTAAGTGATAGATGAACCACACTTGCATGGGAGGTGGACTATAGAAAACTTATGAAGAGGGAATTGGTCCACTTGTTTCATTGAAGCTAAAGATGGGTTTTGAAGACAACTTTTCTTCTTGGAGAGAAATTATGGAAGATAGTTGCTCTATCCTCTCTTCAAGCCTTGTCACATTCATTTTTATGTCATCAACATTCTTTAGACTAGAGAGGACCTCTTCCTGAAACCTTGAGCTATATCTTGGACTTTGTGGCTCTTGATATCTAGTAGTGAGGTGTCTTCTTTTCTTCACCATAGAACTCAACAGAATTGACCAGGTGGCAAGGAGCATTTGTCACATGTTTCTTCATGAACCTCACCATGTCACCAAGAATATTCATTACTTGTAGGCTTGAGTCATTATGAGTAGGAGGTGTCACACCAAAGGCATATCCTCCATCATTCATCATGCTAGAAGCTCGAATTCTTGATCCTTCATCCAGCTGCTCAAACTAAAGACACATCTCCTCAGGTGGCCTAGCCATGAAAACTCCCTGACAAGAAGAGTCTACTATATCTTGGTCCTTTAGAGATAGATCGGAGTACAATGATTGAACTAGATGCCACAAAGGGATCTCATGGTGTGGGCACTCTATTAAAATCTTCTTAAACATCTCCTATGCATTGTGAAACTGCTCACACTAGTACATAAATGAGGTATAACATCACATTTGATGGTGTCGGTTATAAACCAAACACCGACGGTAGTTAACTATGATGTCGGTTAAAACTACGAATTGACACGTATGTCTGGAGGCCGTCCACTTAATAAAAGACACAGGTATCGCTTTTTCTTTAACGTTGGCTTGTAGAAATAAGAATTGACATCCAAAATCACCCAAGAAATACAATTTTCTAGGGGAATAAAATGTGCCTCCAAAATGTTCAATTCGACGTCGGTTGTGTAAACACTGACGACTCATGTTCCGTAGCAAGACCCACAAAATTTCCAACCCCCATATGCTGTTGGCTATTTAGAACATAACGGATGCCTAAATACCCCTCGTGAGGCAAAATTTCATGCCTTATTTTGCGTCGGATGTTTCATGGGAACCGATGAGGATGTTTATTCGCACGTTCTCCCCGCAATTTTTTTTGCCCTGACCCGGTGTTTGTAGATGGTATTGAGCGTCAGTTTTTAGAACAACTGACGTCGATAATTAACTAAATAGCACTGGTGCGAGCCAGTCTCTTTGCCTTCTCTGTTTCATTCCTGATTCTCTCTGTTGCCTCGCGATTCTCTCTCCGTCGTCAATGATGCTGCTGTGGAGATGATCCCACCCGCACCGCTGTTGAGAGGAGATCACTACTATAGATGTGGAGAGGAACTGCCACTGAGGAGATCACCGCCGCCGCTCCATTTCAGTCACCGTCGCCACCGCTCCTTGTTTCCTCAGTCATCTTCGCCAATGACCATAGCCACAGCCTGCCATCTTGCCACCGCTCACCACCTGCTTCAGTCATCTCTGCCTCCACCTCTGGCCATAGCTGCGACCACCTCCATAGCCATAGCTATGACCACCTCCACCTCTGACCGCCGCCACCACAGCTTGCTCCACCAGTGCGGTGATTATTCTGTAAGATTATTGCTGATTAATTAGGGTTGATTAATATTGATTAATAAGGGTTAAATGAGGAATAAATGAACTTAGTTCAATATATAATTTGTTCTCCAAAACTGTTTAGTTGATTAATAATGATTATATAACTAGGGTAATGATGAATGAATGAATTTCATAAATTGTTATTGCTTTCTTTCTCTCTTGTTCGTGATTGATATTACTTATTTCAATATATAATTGTTCTTCAAAATTGTGTAGTTGATTATGATTTATTTGGGTAACATGATGAATGAATGAACTTATCCAAATGGAATAATGAATTGAATTAAATGATGTCACACAAAACCTAGGATATGAACGATGATACTATGATTGTAGGTATATGAATGAGAACATATATACATGTATTTTGTTGGCCTAGAAACCCATCCGGGATTTACTCATTAGGAGTAAATCTTGGATAGTCCCCGATTTGGGACTGTTCTTGAACACTTAATCTCACTTAGGATGTAAGTGTATAATGTGTATTCAGTTTTCTTAATGTTTCGTCAGCACTTCCCCGTTTGTTCTCTAAGTACATATGTCAGTTGGCATTTGCCCATGTACATACATCGGTGTACTTGGAGAACTGTAGGGAAATGCTGCTGAAATTTCTTGAAAAGTGAATACACATTATACACTTACTAGTGAGATTAGGTGATCAAGAATGGGATATGTGGTACACATTTATCATATATAACACCTTCAATCCTAATATGTACTTGTTTTCTCTTTGATCATATAATGGATAGATCATGGATGTCCATTCCAAATTGCTGCACCCCAGAGTTTATTTCTAGTCTTGATCAGTTTATTAGATTTGCCGAGGAACATAGGAAACAACCTAGAGATAGGTTCTACTGTCCATGTAGGCATTGTGGTAACAACTTGAAAGTCAGCACTGATGACGAAATCAAAAGTCATGTCATGTGCAATGGGATTGTACAAGGTTATACAAAATGGCACTGGCATGGAGAGATTTCAAGCCTGAAATTAGTGGATGTTAATAACAGTGCTTGTGTGGAAGAAGAAATTTCCGCTGATGACGTAGATGTGAACGAACCAGTTCCAGTAGACATCATTGATGCGATGTTGGATAGTTGTGGGGTAGAGCACACCGATCCACCTCCCATGTTTAGAAACATTGTGCATGATGTTGAGATACCATTATACACAGGTTGTACTAAGTTTATGAAGCTTAGAAATGTTGAGATTGTATAAGATGAAAGCTAACAATAGATGGAGTGACAAAAGCTTCACGTCATTGTTGTCTTTGTTGAAATAAATTCTTCCTGAAGGAAACGATCTGCCAATCTCAACATACCAGTTAAAGAAATTGTGGTGCCCAATGGGAAAGGAGGCCAAGAAGATACACACATGCCTGAATGATTGTGTATTATTTCAAAAGGACTGTGTGGATTTGAAAGATTGTCCAAAATGTGGTGCGTCAAGGTATAAATTGAAGACTTTGAGGGAGTCTAAAACTGGTTCTCTTACCAAGGTGATGTGGTATCTACCTATAATATCACGATTTCAATGCTTGTTTGCTAATCCAATAGATGTGAAGAATTTGAGGTGGCATGTAAATGTTAAGAAAAATAATGATGGGATCCTACGACATGTGTTTGATTCCCCACAGTGGAAGAAGATTGATTTATTATACCCTAAATTTGGTGAAGAAGTCAGGAATCTAAGACTTGGGCTTTGCACAGATGGGATGAATCCGTACGGGACATTGAGCAACCAACATAGCACTTAGCCAGTTATGCTTGTTATACAAAATCTTCCTCCCTGGTTGTGTATGAAAAATATGTAGGTTATGTTGTCATTGTTGATATTGGGCCCTAAACAACCTGGAAATGGTATTGACATTTATCTTGAACCTCTGATTGATGACTTAAAGAAACTCTGGGGTGAAGGTGTGATGACCTATGATGCTTCATGAAGAGATACATTTCGTTTGCACGCTATGTTGTTTTGCACTGTTAATGACTTTCCAACATATGGGAATTTGTCTGGATATAGTGTCAAAGGATCTAAAGCGTGTCCTACATGTGAAGATAAAACTGATTCAATATGACTAAAACATGCGGCAAGACTGTATATCTTGGTCATAGAAGGTTTCTTCCAAAATTCCATCCGTACCGTAGGTTGCGCAAAGCATTCAATGGACGAAATGCGGAACAAAGTGCACCTAAACCTATACCAGGGGAGGTTGTTTATGAAAGATTAAAAGACTTTGTCAATGAATTTGGTAAGATATCACAATGTACCATGGCCACACGGAGTGACAAATCTTTATTCAAGAAGAAGTCAATATTTTGGGATCTTCCTTATTGGAGTTCTTTGGCAGTCAAACATTGTATCTATGTCATGCACGTTGAGAAAAATGTTTGTGATAGCGTCATTGGTACTCTGTTGCATATACCAGGTAAGACTAAAGATGGGATAAAATCCAGAATGGACCTACGTGAAATGGGAATAAGGACAAAATTAACGAAAGTAGTTAGTAGAGATCAGAGAACATAATTACCACCCGCTTGTTACACGTTGTCTAGAAAGGAGTTGAAAGCTTTTTGTGATTGCTTGGTAAATGTTAAGGTGCCACAAGGTTACTCATCCAACATCTGTAGCTTGGTATCAATGAATATCTAAAGTTTATAGGTCTTAAATCTCATGATTTTCATTCTCTAATGCAACAAATATTTCTCGTGGCAATTCGATCTTTATTGCTGAATCATGTAAGGTTTGCAAACACCAGACTTTGTTTCTTTTTCAATAGTCTATGTAGCAAAGTTATTGACCCTGATACTCCCAATAAATTTGCAAAGTGAAGTGGTTGTTACCCTATGTCAGCTTGAGATGTATTTTCCTCCTTCGTTCTTTGATATCATGGTACATCTTGTTGTCCACTTGACTAGGGAAGTGAAAATATTGGGACCAGTTTTCTTGCATTGGATGTATCCCTTTGAACGATACATTAGTGTTTTTAAAGGTGATGTTCGAAACCTTTATAGAACTAAAGGGAGTATTATTGAGGGTTATGTGGTGAGAGAGGTTATGGATTTTTGCAATGCCTTTCTGAGTGGTAATGACGCTCTTGTTAATGACAAGAATATTGAGGAGTATTCTAGCAAAGGAATTTTGGGGTTACGGATGAAAGTAATCAGCCGTGAGCAGTTGGAACAAGGTCACTTGTATATTTTACACAACATCGACGAAGTGAGTGTTTATATCGAGGAACATACCAATTTCATCAAGAAACAATATCCTCCAGCCAATTCAATGTGGCTTGCTAGAGAGCATAACAAGACATTTATTAAGTGGTTTGAAGATAAAGTCTTACATCAACTATCTCAAACACCAAATAATCTTGCTGAAACTATCAAATGCCTCGCCTTTAAACCAAAATTGAATGTTATGTCTTATGAAGGTTTGACATAAATGGGTTCTCATATTACACAAAGCATCAAGATGATAAGAGCTTCGTCTAAAATAGTGGTGTCACCCTTCAAGCATCTTCATTGTTTTTTGCAAGTGCTACAGATAAGAGTCCATGTGAAGCTAAAATGTCATATTACAATGTCATTGAAGACATATGGGAGTTTGACTATGTAGATTTTAGAATTCTGCTCTTTAAATGTAATTGGGTTGATAACACCAAAGGAGTTATAGTGGATGAATTGGGTTTCACATTAGTGAACTTTGAAAAGATTGGTGAGAAGGGTTAACCATTCATATTGGCATCACAAGAGAAACAAGTATTTTATATCGATGATCCTGCAAATGATAAATGGTCGGTTGTTCTTCATGGTAAAAGATAGTTCATTGAAGATCCTATATATGAAGAAGAGTACTATGATAAGTATGATGACTCCAGTCCATTCTCAGTTGGGTTGCCAACACCAAATATTGAAGCTAACAATGACTTATATGTGTGCTGAGATCACATCAAAGGAATGTTAATTGATAAAATATCACAGTATTAGAGGCATGTTTTTATTTTTTTATATGTTTCATTTTTTTGAATGTGAACTTTACAATGTTTTATTATCTTCTAGTTATGTTAAATGTTTGATTTTTTAATGACACTTTCAGATGGCTGAGCATGAGTATGATGATCATGATGATGATTACCATGAGGGTGAGGATGTGAATGTAGTGCCTGTAAATGTAAGTTTTTAAAATATATCATATATTTCTATCTATATGTCCATTTATAGTTATATCCTATATGTGTGTTTTTTTTGTCAAATTTTAGGTTGATGATGTACCCCTTGAAGAACTGGGGGCACTTGATGAGCAGCAAAAAAAATTGAAAAAGTGAGGGGCATCACTATGATGAACAAGTTACTACAACAAATGGGCAATGGACCCAAACTGGCTGTGGATTTTGATCATGCAGGAAATCTTGTTGGAGTGAACAACAACTCATTTATTTCATATCTTGGGGTTCTTACTCGTATCCATTGTAGTCCTAATGTAGAATCTTGGTGTAAATTTCCTAACGTGAAGAAAGAATTAGTATGGAAGGAACTATGTGTGAGTTATTATTATTTGCAATTCTATTTTGTAGATTACTAATTTTTAGGATACTAGTTAAAAGCAATTCTATTTTGCAGAGTATGTTTGAACTGGATGAAATCATGCATCATAAATGCGTTATGCAGTAATGTGGGAGGGTCCTAAGGAACTATAGGAAAAATCTCACCCGAGATTACATATGAGATGCTGAGAAGAGGAAGAAGTCAGCCACTGAGCAATGGAGCTACCTGGACCCCAATGACTGGGAGGAGTTTGTTGCCAAAAGAAAAACTGATGAATTTAAGGTCTTAAGCGCCACTCCCAATTTAATTAATATACATTCTTATTTATTCACCTATTCAAGATTGACCTTTAATGTTACTAACCAAATCAATGTTCTTACTAACAAGGCTATCAGTGTGCACTGAATGTGCATGATCACACTATGGGACCTAAAGGCTATGTAGGCATTCGCCAAAGACTACAGGTTGTTACTGATGCTGAGTCTGCTGCTACTCAAGAGACTGGGGAGTCCTCTACTGCTAATCTTGCACCTTTGCCTCACCATGTTGTGTGGATATCTTGGAGGAAAAATAAGAAAGGAGATATAACCAAACCAGCAACTGCTAAGGCGACTGCAAAAATGGTTAAATTCAACTCTCAGAGCAATCAATATAGATTATTATGTTTACTTACCAATTTCTATTGGCAATTAGAGGGAGCTTCAAGAGAAGAGAAAGCAAGGCAAGTTCATCCCTGAGGGCACAAGGGATGAATTGAAAGTTGATCTTGGTAACCGAGAGCATCTCGGACGTGTTAGGGGTGCAGGAGCTGGTGTGGGCATAAAAGCGTTCTTTGATCCGTCACAGCGCAAACATGTCCCAAAAGTGGGATTTTCAAAAGAGGTAACCTATTCTTTTTTAAGAATGTTATTGAAAAAGGGAATTCAATAATTAAAATCTAGTGTTTTTTTATCCATGTATAGGTAGATGAGTTAATTGTTAGGGAAGTCGAGGAAGCACTTAATAAGAGACTCCATGAAGCAATGAGCAAGTGGTAGGCATCTCAGACTGCCACTCAGATAGTACATGTGGATAGCCGCACTTCTCCTACTGTAGAGGTGGTTGGGAGTAATCCCTTAGACCCACCACCTAACACGTCCATTGTAAGTATTTTTATGAAATAGTAGCTAGTCTTTTCAAGATGATATGTTTATGTATATATGTATATAACATACATTACATAAATTTGTAGGGGTTGAAGCCATGCCATCTAAAAAGCAATGAATTTGTCATTACAGAGGCTGAGGCTTACCCAACCCTTCCTGGGGGCATGTTTCATGGCACTCCAATTCCAGTTGGTGCGGTTCGTGTGAACCCGAGACTTGTACTCCACCTGTGGAGGGATCATCTATTACCATATGCCCACCCAGATTCTAAAACGTTTGGTGAAGCAGAAGGCGGAGTGAAATTTTGGCCCGAAGCAGATGTCTTCTATACTGATATTGTATGGTAAATTTACATTACATTAATTTGTTAGCGTGTATATATGAGCTAGTCAATTGATCTGAAATTATATATACAGGTCAAAAGGAAGAAACCCACTACAACTCCACTTCCACCTCTTCCTGAAGTACCTAGTTGGCTTCCAAAGGACCTATATGACTCATTAGGTCCTAATTGTAAGGGTATGGTAGTATGGATAGGCGAACATGACCCAAATTCTCCTATAAATGTTTCTATTCTGGTAGATGCTGCAGGAGAATCATACAATAACTGGATATTTATACAAGATATTTTGGAGTTGTTTCATTATGATTGGCTGAATACATCTATGGTAGAGCAATAGATATGGTGATATCTTATTTATATATCCATATACCTTATTTTATATATAGTGATCTGGTTTCTTATATATTAATGTGTATGTAATACATGTTTTGCAGCTACTTACACACGGTCTGTAAAGATTTTTCATTTTCCCATGTGGGATTTCTAGTTTCATCTTTGATCACTCTTGTAGATAAATACCCTTCATCAGTTACCTCATACTGCTCTGCTGCTTTTAAATGTTTTGGTCAAAAAAAAGAAGTCGGTGATAATAGCTCCTTTCAATGTTGAGTAAGTTTACTTTGCTTATAATTTGGACTTAAGAAAATTACCTTTTTATTGTGGATTTTGATTTATTAATTTTTAGCTTTCTTACCTCTAGTGGTAAACGGTGGGAGTTATGGGTTATTGTCCCCAATACGTACACTGTTTATTATCTAGATCCTTCGGAAAAGGAATTAGACTCATTATATGGACACATAATGAAAAGTCCATTATTCACGTGAGAAATCTTTCATATTTTTTATATCCGTTAACATCTATTATTACATTATTAATATTTTATAATGCAATTTAATGTGTTCATTAACATGTAGGGCTTTAAAAGCATTCAAAGATGCTGGAGGAAACATGGCCAAGACAAAGAAACTATTACTTTGGAGAATGTGAAAGTAATTTCTTGACTCTAATATATATATTATTTATGTGAACTATGCTTGATGTTTCAATTTATAGTGTGCTACACAAGACAACGGTTGAGCATGTGCAAACTACGTGATGTGATATATGGACCTAATTATCAAACATGCTGCAATAGAAATCAATAATATACAACATGTATTATATATAGTCTCACTAGATAATATGAAATATATCGATCTTACTATATATTATTAATTTTATATATACATCATTGTCTTTTTAGGTGTTTAAAACCAATGACTTCACTACATGTGAAAAGTTATTAGATGTAGAGACTCCCTATACGATGGAAGAATTAAATGATGTAAGAGAACAATGGGCAAAAGCATTACAAGTAGTGGGAATTTTTTATTATCATTGGAATAGTGATGGCAATGATGACAATGCTAATGATAAAGAATTATATTTCAAAATTTTATTGTCATAATTATTTCTATATTTGATGACATGTTAAACTTTAAATGACACACTTATATATACATGTCTGAATGAATTTTTCTGAATTATCTTATCTGAAGATGAATACATGAATGTTTAATTCTACATGTACGTGTCTGAATGTGAAAAGAGATGAAAAATGAATGGAACTGTAGGTTTCTAAATGTGTGTGAATGAAAGCTACGGGTTTCTACATGTGTGTGAAAAAATCATATGAAATGTGCTTATACATGTGTGTGAATGAAAACTATAGGTTTCTACATGTGCGTGATGAAATCATAATGAAATGTGCTTATACATGTGTGTGAATCATTCCATATATTAAAAATGCTATCCATCCTTGTTAATTTTACAGGTATGTGGCCTGTTGTTGGCTGAAATCAATGGATGTTGTAAACTTGTAGTTTAGAACTGAACTGTAGGTTCTGCATCTTGCTGACAAGCCAGACAGCAGTCATGTAAGATGATAAGGAAAAAAATCAAAACATAGACGTCGGTTAACAACTAAAACTGACAACAAAAACTTAAGTCGTCGGTGAAAAATAATTAATTGACGTCTTCATCTTTTACCAGCTTCGGTTTTTTTGCTAACAGACACCTATGGTCTAACCTGGTGTCGGTTATGGATTTTCACCGACACATATTGTCCCCCTACTAGTGCGGTTTTTGAGTTTGCAATCAGGGGATGGCTTTGTGGCGTCAGTTGTGAAACTGACGTTTAAGGAATTTAGTGTCACCCACTTGAGTGTTGCTTGGGAACCGACTTCTAAGGTCATATTTAACTGACACTAAATGTGATATATGTATTAGTTTCATTGCCCATTTGACTAAACCTTGTCACGGCACACCACATTTGTGTTAACCTTGCTACAGAGTAGAATTTACTTAAGAAGGAATGCTTCATTGTTTCCCAACTCATGATATCCCTCCTTGAGTCATAATAATATTTGGGTCTATCTTTGAGGGAGAATGAGAACGAGGTCAATCAGATTGTGGCATCACTAGTCCTTGGCATCCTGAAGGTGGAGCATACTTCAGGAAAGGAGTCCAAGTGCTTGTAGGGGTTCTTTCTCTCTGAGCCATAGAAGATGGACAGGAGCCCAAGAAGACCTGGAGGGATGGACAATTGCTCCCCTGTCATTTGATCAACCCTACTAGCAATTGGCGATTTGTAGTTGCTAGGCATGAAGTAATCTTGAAGTGGCTTGTGGGGTGCATTTTGGCCTTCCATCTTGTCTTCTCTCGAGTAGCTAGTCACATGCACAAAGCACAACCAAACAAAAGAGGGAAAGTTAGCAAACCAATATGCACAAAGAATACAAAGAATAAATAATAAATAATAGCAATGATGAGGGCAGTAAGAAAAGTCAAAGAAAAACTAACTAGCTAGGTTGAGCACCTTTCTCCCCGGAAATGGTGTTACACACTACTCAATTGGAGTTTTTAATATATGCAACCCCGCAGACAGGAGCACATTGTGGATTAAACTTTCTAAATTTATAATGACCTAAAATCAAATGGCCTACTTCTTCTAAAACACTAACCCGCAAGCGCACGGGGTCATGTTGTAGTATAGGTAAGGTGGGAAGTATAGGGTCGATCCACAGGGATAAAAGGGGGCATTAGAGCTAGGTTAGTTTTTGGTGCTAGGTTCCTACTGTAGAGACTAGGGTTAAGGGTTTGATGGTGATTGTTGATTGTTAAACTAAGTTGATCAAGAAAGAAAGACAAGAAAAAACAAAACCTAAGTTAAACCCTAGACAATTAATTCTACTAAGCAGGAAAAGGAAAGGCAAGGTAAGAAAATAACAAACTACACTAAGGCAAGCAAGAAGAGAATTAAACTACACTAGACAAGCAAATAGAGCAAAAGAGCAATTAAGGATCTAAACTAGCAAGAACAAAGCAAGAATAGGGCAAGAAGCCAACTAAACAAGAAAAGATCCAACTAAGATAACACTAGATAAGCAAGATGGAAATTAAGGTTTTAAAGCAATTAAGGAAAACATGGGCTGTTTAGGGGATGCACTTATCAATTGAGTTGGGGGTGACATGTGAACATTATGATTTCATTTAGATTATGCAAACGAAACAACAAGCTAGAGTCCAATGAATTAGCCTAAGCTACTAACTGGCCATGGATATGCTAGGTTGTGTATAGGGGAACTAGTCCCTAACACTCCCTACTACCCCTACGAGGCTCAATTGGGTTAAGGTTTGTGTATAATTCAATTAGAGTCTAAACAAGCCTAGCTTTCTAGGTTAGATGATTTTAGGATGATTAGGGGCTGAGGTTAGTAATGGGAGTGAAAGTGAGGTTTTAGGCCTCCCATTATCGACATTCTAACCTTGAGAAAGCTCCATGCTAAACACACCAATTTCATCTAAACTAGCTACTTAGATCTCTCAACTAGGGTTAGGAGAATTGATTAGGATGTAGAAGGATGTGTAGCTAGCTAGGGATCTAAGAATTGGACCTATGAGAAAATCCCAAAATTCACACATATAATCAATTTCCCTAAATTCCTAGGTGATTTCAAGGACAAACCAATAAGAAATTCATTTAGAGAGATAGAAATAGAACATAATCATTGGCCAATGGAATTAAAACGTTTACATATAATTTCCCCCCAACATGGTATCAAAGTAACATTGTATACCCTAAACAGCCCACCCAAGGGGCCTAGCTACTCATAACAATGCAAAGTACAAAAAGAAGGGAGAAAGAGGTAGAAGAAGCCATGGAGCCCAGTGTAGATGAAGAATTCCTCCACTTTAGCTACTGTAGGGCATCCTCCACTCTCCTTCAAGGTGTAGGGGCATGGAATGGTGGTGGAAATGGGTGGAAACAAGAAGAAACTAGGGTTTTGATGGTGGAAATGATGAAATGGAGGTGGAAATGGAGCGGAATGGCTAAGAGAAAAAGATAGGGAGCTAGGAGGTGGTAGAAGGTAGCTAACCTCATGCTGGAGCCGCCACCTAGGTATATATAGGTGTGGGGGAAGAACTAGGTCAAGTAGGGGTAATATGGGAAAAATAGTGCAAAAGTAGCTAGGTTTTTGTAGGTATCATAGTCATGGTGGTCACCACGTCTGTGGTGGGGAGGGGTGAGAACAGTCATGGTGGATGGGAACGATTGTGGTGAGAAATGGTGAAAAATTAAAGGGAATAGGTTGATTTTGTACTGAAGGTGGCACGACCACGGTGGGGCTAGGGTAGCATGACCATGGTGGCTCAAAATATATAGCTTGTTCTCCGCTCCACATAATTGCCTCTACTCTCACATGGCCATGCAAGGTGATACGACCGTTCTAGGTCAGTTCACCATGTCCATTATGTGTGGCAAGACCCTGGTGATTCTAGCTTTGCTTGAGGATGACTCTATTGATTTACAAGTGTCCTAGCATGGACTTGATTCTTAGTATTTTCTTGGACATCTTTGCTTTAATGGATCTTTGGCCACTAGGGGTAGGTTGAGGGAGCATCGGACTTCACTTTAGGTCTCTCAAAGGGTAGAGAAACCTTAGGATCACTCCTTCTCTCTCTCTTCCATAAATCGTGGTCTAAAAGCCTCAAAAACATGCAAATAATGTCCATAAGTGTAATTTATACAAATATGCATATTGATGGAAATAACATGTAATCTAATAGGTATAGATGTGATTGAAATGCAATATGACACAAGATGAAGCCATAAAATAGGGCTGAATCAATTGCCAATTAGCTCTTCAGTTGGGATGTCACCAAGGCTTCTCACTTCTTCAATGGAGGTAACCTTTGACTCCCATCTCTTTGGTAGAGTCCTCAAGATTTTAGAGTTTATTACACCTCTATCCAAAGTGTAGCCCAAAGCATATAGGCCATTAATGAAGATGCTGAGCTTAGATTACATCTCAGCAATCCCTTCTTTCTTACCCATCTTGAAGTTCACTAGAAGACTGTTCAACATGTAGATATTAGCCTCCTTGACTTTCTTTGTGCCCCCATAGGTAATGCAAAACTTATCCCAAATCTCATAGGTTGTACCCCATGAGGTGATGTGGTTGAACTCTGTTGGGGTAAGGGCTGCATAGAGGATGCTTATGGCTTTGGCATTGAGTTGGGCTTCTTTTAGTGCAGCTTCATTCCATGTTGGAACAACTCCATTTGGATCCTTGTATGGTGTGACCATCACCTTCCACATATCAAAGTTCATCTCTGGAATGTAGAGCTGCATACGCCTCTTCCAATATAGGAAGTTGGTGTCGTCGAAGAATGGGGGACACATAGAGAAGCCTACCTCTAGGTTGAGTGAACCAAGCAGGTTGTCGCCCATCTTCTCATCTCGTGGGAGATTGTTGGAGAAGATCCTTATCTCTAATACCACTTGTTGGATCTAGGTCACTAGAGGTTGGGGGGGTGAATATAGCTTCACAATTCTCACAATATAAGTTAGACCTTCAAATTATATCAATCAAAACCAATAGCTTAAGAACAATTTGAAGTCCTATCTTAGCAAGAATAGCAAGGATGAGAGAAATTGAAACATGCACTTAGACAAGTGGTTTAGAGTGGTTCCAATATCTAAACTAGGGGATAGTCAGTCCACTACCTATAGAGGCCAACCTCTAGGACTTTACAATATGTGTATACTTATATTCATTCATAATAGATACAAGGAGATCACCATACATCCAAGGACTTACATACTCCAGACAAGAGTCTTCCACCTACACAAGGACTTACCCACTTGATTAAGATGTCTTCAGCCTTCAATAAGGACTTTCCCACACTTGCATCAAGTCTTTAGAATTGAAGGATTTCCCCACTCTTATTGAATCTTGGCATTTCTCTTCTCCTTCACCTGGAGAAGATCTTCACCTCTTCTTTAACCTTGAAGAAGACCATCAATAACTTCACCTTCACTCATATTACCTTGCTTCAACCTTTGCTCTTTGAGAAAGGGGGTAGGCAAGATGGAAGGAATGAGAGCTTTACAAGCACATGGAGGTAGCTCTCTTAGAACTTGCCTAACTCACTCATAATCACAAAATTCTTTGTAAATAAGAGAGAGAAAGGGGCTCAAAGGGTTGCAACATAGTCAACTATAGCAAGGACTTTTAATAGCATGAATAAGAAAACTTGGAATGAACTCCAAGGGGTCCTATTTATAGCTGGTGGTATTCCTTTGAGTGTGGTATCACTTAAGGATGAAATATAGCCATCTTACAAGTTACAAAAGATATATTTTCACTCACAATAACTCTCCAACAATTATAATCATATTTTATGCATTTTTTGTATAGTACATTCAGTCGAGTTTCAATAAAGGTAACTCGACCGATCCACTAAGTGACAAACCAATTTTCAAACTCTCGGTCAAGTTTGTTCTGGGAAACTCAATCGATGAGTCAAAATAAATTTTTCTTAGTTTATAGATCGGTCAAGTTTTGTGAGTGTACAACTCGACCGATTGGTCATTTCAGAAAATACATCACTAGATCGGTCGAGTTTCCAAGTTAGACCGATAAATAGCCTATGACAAATTTTCTATTTTGACTTTTGAGTGACAAACGTTGGAATTAAGTGTCCCTAATTTTTTCTCATCTTAGTTACAAGTCATATCATCAATACAAGTCATTACAAATTAATCTAAGGTCATTTGGAGTGATTTCCCAAAACACACACTTGCATTGCTTTTGACTTGAACTTGAACAAGCTAGGGATTGTGTAATTTGATCATTTTCATGTAACTAAAGCATGAAATCAATCTTGAACAAGCATACTAGATACATGGGAATGGAATGGTTAAGTCATTATCAAAATATGGGCAATGTATAACTCTCAAGTCAACATATATCACCTCAATTAGGGCACAAAGACATTGCCAAGGTCATAAGACAACTCACATATTTCATAGATTTTTCACACAAGTGATACCACAATAATCATTAGTTATGATGTTCATTCAACCTAAAATTAGTCTTACAATAAGTAGGAGAGAGAAAACTACTTCATCAACATACTAAATAATCAAGCAACTAAGCATTATCACCTTATACTCAAATTAGGGTTAGGATTCTCACTAGTTAACCAAATTAGGGTTTTCATAACAAAAATTAACCTTCAACGCTAATGTTCACCACTTCCCACATTCTTGAAAGCCATTAGATGTAACGTCATCATCACCAATCAATCAATAAAGAACCAAGGAAGCATAGAGACCATGTGAGTTGAAAACATCTCTAGCAACCTCTAGGAACAGGTTTTCCTAGCGACGGCTTGGGTTAGCTCCATGCATAGCGACCGCAAGAAGCAACCCACTTCCATCAACATGTTTCAACATAATGTTCATGCAAAACAAAGAAACATAGTGACCATGCAAAGTCAGGGAATCATAACGACCACTAGGGAAAACATAGCGACCAGAGGATTAGGGTTAGGGTTATATAGACCAACCCAAAACCTAATTCAATGACCATCATGGTCTTAGTAGACACATGAAAACAACAATTATAGTGACCAAAATAGATGGTGTAGTATCAAGAATCTGAAGAGTCATCAAGGTGAAAACCTCATGAAGAAGGTGAAAACCAAAATGCTAATTATGATTGTGACAAGCTCAACATAGAAACCATGATATGGGAGAGAAAACCAAACGTTGAACTTACACATACAAGAAAGAAACCTCTATCTTTAACAAGATGCCATGAAGAAGATCAGGGTTTAGTCAAAGGAAGTTATAAGCACAAAGATCTTCATAAAAAGGAAACCATAAAACCTGATATCATCACCAAGCTACTTATAATCACCTTGGACTACTACGAAAAACACCATCAGCCTTAGATGGAAGTGCTTGCGCAAGCCAGTGTGGATGAAGCGGAAGTGAGAATGTCTTATAGTAGCTCATTAACATACAAGATGAGTTCAATAATATTAGAGGGGAAAGTTATATAACTCACCTTGGATTATGATGTAGAGATCCCAAATAGCAAGAAAGATCCAAGAAAGAGAGAAAAGCAAAATTGTGGTTCAACTCCATGACCAAGCTAACATCACCTCAAGAGAAGAAAAAACCCTAGGTCAAAGGAAGCTCAAAGGAAAGAGTGTTGGTATGTATGCCCTGAGTGACAATCATACCATGATTGGATTGGCATACATCATGATTTATTTGATAAATATCAAAGCCAAGCTTCCAATTTATTCTAGCTCAATCGACTATGAGATAGATTATGGAGCAGAATGAATGTCTAAAGAATGACAATACTCAATGACATATGTCTTCAGGTTGAGGTCCTGAATGATGAGATCATACAGATGCTAAGAGTATGTACATTCTTGTTATGTCCCTAGTTGGATGTCATTGTGGAAGGTTGATAGACAACAATGACACATCAAGACTAGAGTGTGTGTTGGTTGATGATAATGTCTAATTAGTCATGATATATGATATCAAACCACACACATAGATACATGTTGGAGAATAGTGTATCAGACAGACCCACCATGAGAGTGACACATGGAATCATGACATGGTAGTCATAATCATTTCTCATAGTGATGGTGGTGATTGTGATTCTTAGACCTGAAATCACTACACTCGTCGAATGTGATTGGGTACACTTTGACATCATAAAATGCAGTCCTAAAACATGGGTTGTTATAAAGGTGATGATTGGGTGGCTTTGAGTCATGAGATAGATTGTGAGTGATAGACATGGGATTTTTCCCTTCTAAGGGAGTATGATGTCCATGACACTTGATAAGAGAGACTGAGAAAGGCATGTACATGCAAATGTGAATCAATATATGATATTGATGTCCCACATATCTCAGACAGGCTGCTCTAGTTCAAGAAACATGAATGAATGTTGAAAGGATGACAACTCCATGCCTTGAGTTCAGTCAGGATATCAGAGACAAAGGAATTATACATTCACCAGAATACCAATCACAGACTATATGATTGAAAGTTGTTCTTTAACTTTCCTTTTCACTTGGGTAGCACTGATGTGCTACTAGGTATCTCTCTTTGCTTGTGATGTCATAAGCTAGTTACAGACATTCACTGCCAATGTGAAATGGAACCTACATGGTCACACACATAGGATTAACCAAGAAAAGGACTTTATCCATGAATGATGTTTGGATTGATTACTGAATTGGTTAGGTACTCAATCAAACATTCAATCAATAGACTTGACTCAGAATCATCAAGTTCAAGTGTCGAACTAACTGATAAGAGTGTCAGATTGATTGAGAACTAAATTGATTGTGTTCTGCACAATCTGGACCACCAATCAACCAGTTCACTAGGTGAACCGATCGACTCATGGTCAGTGAGACAATCGGTTCACCTCGATGAATCGATCAATTCAACTAGACCAAATGATGTGTCTCGCTTTGTGAGAAAAGTTTTTGTTTCACTTGTTCAATTTGATTGGGACAAGAATTAATCTTTGCGTTAATTAGTAACGAATAAGGAAAGTCAATTGCAGGAAGGTCTGGGAAGTGAAACGGTTGGTTCACTGGGTGAACCGATCGGCTCACACTCCCAACCGATCAGTTCTCTAGTGAAACGATTGGTTCATCTACCGCAACACAAATTATTCATGGAAATTCCAGACCCTTCTACTCCCGCACAGACTGGGAACCTTGACCATGCCCTCTACTATAAATAGAGGGGTACATGGGCTTCTCCAGAGACACAACTCAAAACATCAATTTCTCTACAAAGTTGTTGTTCTCTCTGGTTTTGGTAACCAAGAGAGCCCAAACATGTTCTACCCATCTAGGGAGGAACGACAAGGGAAAGACAACTACAGATGATAAATTGGTTGTGGGAGATTGTGTCAATGACTAGTACGCCAACAGAAGGGGACAACTACTTCTAGTCCATTCTTCAGGATGACTAGAGTTCTCAATAGTCTATGTGGAATATCTATAGAGGCGGGAGACTTCTATCACTTGGGAGGATGACAGTCAACCGTAGTTCGGGTCAAGACTAGGAGCTGCACAGACACCGTCGAAGACAGGTGGTTGAAGATTGCACTTACTATGAGGTATGTTTGTTGATCAAGCCTCAGGACCAGGAATATATCGCTAAAGCCATCCTTCCCATTACATAGATGTTGATGCGATCTGCTGATTATGGGTTTATTGTCAAGTAAAATTTTTTGTTTCCACTTCCTATTCCAACCACGTAAAACCCAACAGTGGTATTAGGGCCACAATAACACTCTATATTTTAGGATAATTGATATGATCAGATTTTGGTTTTACCGTCTTTTATTTATTGCATGTGATGCAAATATTTAAATGATTAATGTGAATATTTGATTAATACCACATGATCCCAAACTAATATATACAAATATGATATGGTATATATGCAATCAATTAGTGTCGCCTAAAATAGTTTTGATGGTGGATGTGTAGCATGGTTATGACCTATATACCCTATGTTCATGTATGTGGTTAGTTATGGTTGTTTGCATCTTAGTCTGTGCACCAAGCCATCTTCTTATATTCTTTATGTAACTCGAAATAACCTGAGATTCTCTTCTACCTTTGCTCCCCTCATGTAACTCAAGTTTTCAAAAATATTATGTAAAATAGTATTAGCTTTATTTCTCATTATGACGAAGACTGAAGATGACCACTTGATGAACCGAGATGACCGACCAAGGAGTAGTTGTAGACCGACGAGAAGCCCTGACAACCATATGAGTTGACCGTCTCAAAAATCCAGATGACCGACTGGAGCAAGCCAATCAACCGGTCAAGTGGCAAGTCGACCAGTTCAAAGGTTGAACCAGTCCACCCGGATTGGCAAGTACAAATATTCATCAATAACATGTTGCATGTGATGTAGACCTTAGATGACTATAGTTCCTTGTGGCTCCAAGGAACTACAATAGGATGGACATAATCATTGCTTTATCATTATTACATATTTTCATTTGTGAGATATAGCATGTATATGATACATACTATATATGTAGTGATTGGATACATATATACACATATAAGCATATTCAAACCCCTCAAATATAAATATTAAGTTTAAGACTCCTTCCAAAAGCAACACACATGAAAATCTTGATCAAATAAGTGTGGGCACACCTTCGCATGGTGCACTGTCTATCTCATGGAAGTGTGATAGTGGGTATGTGGGTCTGCCTTCGTAGGGTGCATACTCATTGTGTTGGCTTCTGGGAACATACTTAACAAGGTGATCTTAATATGATTAAGCACCTTGAGGCATGCAGATGTTCATCACAAAGAGTTGTGCATAACATCTATCAAGAGTTGCATATGATGCAATTGGAAAAAGTTGCCTATATGAAAGAATCTAGTTGTGGGTGACAACCCTCACTGGTCCATAACTTAGAGGAAGTCAGGATCTTACTCACTAGAAGGTTGTACGTTGTAATCTTATGAATTGACACATGAGGGTTATCATTTTGATCAAAATAGTGGGAGCGATAATTAATTAAAGGCCTAATTAATATCATCAATTTCCAAATCAAATCAAATCAAAAGAGTTTGGACTAAATTTGCAAATTTCCTTTTTGTAGAAGAAATGGCTACCAACAACAATCACTTTTTGTTTTGATCGGTCCTTGAGAAGGACAAGCTAAATGGGAACAAATTCCACGTCTGGTTTAGGATGTTGAGAATTGTTCTCACTCAAGAGTAAAAGCTCTATGTCCTAGATACACAAGAACCAGATGAACCCGCTCCCACCGCACCAAAGGTTGAAAGGGATGCTTACAAGAATCATAATGAAGATGCCATTGATGCGAAGTGCTTGATGTTGTGCTCAATGAACTATGAGTTGCAGAGACAACATGAGAACATGGATGTCATTGAGATGGTTCAACATCTCAAGAACATGTATCAAGACCAGGCATGACAAGAGAGATATGATGTCTCCAAGGCACTGTTCAAGTGTGTCATGACAGAAGGAGATCCAGTAGGCCCTCACACACTCAAGATGATTGGGTATGTGGAGAACCTAACTCGACTGGGATTCCCTCTGAGCTAAGAGTTGGCTACTGATGTGATACTGCAATCTATGCCAGAATCCTGTAGTCAGTTTGTGATGAACTATAACATGAACAACTTTGACAGGCCACTAACAAAGTTGTTGGGCATGTTGAGGACAATCGAGGCACAGATGAAGAAAGACAAACCCAAATTTGTGATGATGATCAATAGAAAGAAGGGAAAGTCTAAAGGAAAGGGCAAGGGCAAAGCAAAGAAACATTTTGATGCTAGCCAACAGCCCAAGTCATCTTCAACTCTCAAAGCCAAGGGAGGGGTGAACAAGGGAGGAAAATGTCACCATTGTCAAGAGCCAGGACATTGGAAAAGAAATTTCCCTCTCTATATAGATGAACTAAAGAAGAAGGAAGGGATGAAAGTATCCATCTCAAGTATTATGAAATAAACTTAAAATGATTCTTTATCTTAGGT
Organism: Alisma plantago-aquatica; assembly: GCA_963693085.1. Classification (NCBI taxonomy): domain Eukaryota; kingdom Viridiplantae; phylum Streptophyta; class Magnoliopsida; order Alismatales; family Alismataceae; genus Alisma; species Alisma plantago-aquatica. The sequence continues at coordinate 1,289,604,855 of OY856412.1, read as the reverse complement.
ATATGATACCAAGATATAGATATGACATATATCATGTGAAGGATCTGAAAAGAAGTGATGACCTTTATGAAAGGACCATATAGGAACACTCATCAACATTGGAGCAAGTGTTGCTGCCATAGATAGTAGTATATTTTAGTTTATTTTAGCCTAAAGGGCATGTAATAGAGTTATGAACTGCTATTTTATTTTTCCAATAAATTGAAACACTTTATTTCTGCATCTTGTAATGACAAGGATGACTATCAATAAAGTTGATGTTTCAATTTCAAAGATATAATCTTTTATGGCAATGCCTTATTTATCTTGTGGTACTTGATATGCATGAGATAAAATAAGTAATACCTAAAAGTTATTGATGACTCAAACAATTAATTAGCATTATCATCTAAACAAATGAATGAGAAATTCATCTCTAGGTTCCATGTTGATGGATAAAGCTAGACTCTCTTGGTTAATGAACCATTAAGAGATATGAGTGTCTTATTTATTTGGCATGATGACAAGTCAATCTTCACTACGTGTAGTGGGAGAATGACTATTCTATTAGGTATAATACATACAACCCATTGGAGTAAATGCTAATACTTCAGATATGGTATTTAATGAAATACCAATATGAATATCTTGAAATGTTTAAGAATATCATAAATGAAGAACAAACTTGGTAAAAGGATTAATTCTTTGATATGATCAATGTATGAGATACTTAAACCAAATATTTGAGGACCTTGTGAGTAACCATGATAGTGTATCATAGAGAACTCATGATTAAGGCATAATGATGTCTAAATCAAAGAAGGAATCATATTCTAAATAGTAAGAGAATGATCATCAAACAAATAAATAATCTTCCAGAATTCTTCTAAATAACATGCTTTACACTAAACAAACGAACAAAAGGAGATTAAGAATCACAAGTTTTGTAGAATCTCAAATTTCTTATGTAACAGATACACCTCATATATCTAGTACAAAACACCTTGAGCTTGATGGATAATGATATCCTACAAACTCAAAGGTGATTAATTGGTTATATGATGATGAGCCAATAATCTATCTGGATGATTTTGAGGAACCAGAATTTGAGTTATGGCTTGAAGCCATAAGATCCAAAATGACTTCCATGTGAACCAAATAAGGTATGACCTTAATGGTAGAACTTATAGTGATAAAACCCTTACGTGCAATTGAGTCTTAAGAGTTAAGACTGACATGGATGATAGTTGATTGGTTGAGATAAATTCAAGTGAGTTCAAGGTGTTGAACTTGATAATTATATTTAACCAGTTGCAATGTCTATAGTCCATAAAGGATCATGTTTTCTATTGGAACTTAAAGACTATGAAATTTGGCATATGGATATTAAAACCACATTCCTAGTAGGAATAACATAAGGCTGTGTATGTGACACAACATGAAGGGTTTTATAATTCCATTAATGCATATGCAGTCTATAAGTTACAAGAGATTAATCACTATGATTGATTAAATACAAGAACCTCTGAACTGGAGTCTTTACTTTGATTATATAGTCAAAAGGTTTGATTGACTCAAAATAAAGGAGGAATCTCTGATTACAAAGATTTAGTGGGAGCGTATTCATATTCCACATGATGATGAGGAATGAAACGTTCTAAGAATAAAACAAAACTGGTGTGGAAATACCTTCTTTAAGGGAATAAAGAGAAATGTCCTATGTGATAGGAATAGAGATCTATAGAGATAGTTCTCAAAAGTCTCTTGACCAGATAAAGAGAGAGCATACATTGGTCATCTATGCTGAAGGGTTCAGTATGCAAAGATTTAGTGGGAGAAAACTTGTCCATATTACATGGAGTTAGTCTCTCATATGCCTAGTATCCCAAATTCTTATGAAGAATAGGAACACATATATAGATGCCTTATGCATTGGGAAATTGGATCTATCATGTATGTAATCATCCCATTATCTTGCATGTATCGTACATGACAAGAAAATACATATGCATTCATCATCTTGTATGTATTGGACATGACAATATGATATTCTCATCCAGTTATCTCGTATGTAATGGATATGATGAGTGGATGTATATCTACTTCCAGCGAGAGTCACTAGAATACCATAAAGAACTTATTTAAGTCCTTATGAAGTATTAAAGGATCAGTTCTATGGTAATAAAAGGAAGAGTTGAGTGTAAATTAGTTACACTGATGCAAGCTTCCGAAATGATAAAAAATGATCACAAAATGCAAAATATAAAAGTTATATTCAATTGTAAAGCGAACAAGAGTTGTTAAATGGAAATGTTCTGAGTAAAATTAAAAGACATAAAATTCTAAAAGGAATGTTGAGTATCCTTGTGTTATGAACACTAGAGGATACTATATGGATCTAGAAGTTCATACGGATGAACTTATAGATATTCCAACCATTGATGACAAAGTAGAAATACTAAGTCAAACTATGGAGCTAATTGTTAGGCAAGTAATATCATATAACATATTACGAAAACTCCATCTCATACGAAATGTCATACAGTGAGGAGAAGTGAAACATGCAATATACCGACTAAAGCAAAATGTTGTTAACTCACTGGATTAGCACTAGCACAACAGAAACATGTGGGACATGTTTAGAGATCACTAAGAATATGATTCGAAGGTGATTGGCTCTAAGTCAAGTGGGAGTCTATTGGTATGTATGCCCTTAGAGACAATCATATGATGATTGGATTGGCATACATCATGATTGATTTGATAAATATAAATGAAAGCTTCCAATTTATTCTAGCTCAATCAATTATGAGATAAATGATGAAGAAGAATGAATGTCTAAAGAATGACAATACTCAATGACATATGTCTTTAGGTTGAGGACCTAAACAATGAGATCATACAAATGCTAAGAGTATGTACATTCTTGGTATCTCCCTAGTCGAATGTCATTGTGGAAGGTTGATATACAACAAGGATACATCAAGACTAGAGTGTATATTGATTGATGACAGTGTCTCATTAGTCATGATATATGATATCAAACCAAGCACACATATACATTTTGGAGAACAGTGTATCATACAGACACACCATGAGAGTGGCACATGGAACCATGACATGGTAGTCAGAATCATCTCTTATAGTGATGGTGGTGATTGTGATTCTTAGACCTAAAATCACTGCACTCGTCGAATGTGAGTGGGTACACTTTGACATCATCAAATGCATTCCTAAAACATGGGTTGTTATAAATGTGATTATTGGGTGGCTTTGACGCATGAGACAGACTATGAGTGATAAGTAAGATTGAGAAAGGCATGCACATGCACATATGAATCAATATATGACATTAGCATCACACATATCTCAGACAGTTCGCTCTAGGTCAAGAAACATGAATGAATGTTGAAAGGATGACAATTCCATGCCTTGAGTTCATTTAGGATATCAGAGACAAAGGAATTATACATTCATTGGAACACCAATCACAAAATTTAGGATTCAAAGTTTTTCTCTAACTTTCCTTTTCACTTGGGTAGCACTGATGTGCGACTAGGTACCACTCTTTGCTTGTGATGTCATAAGCTAGTTATGGACATTCACTTCGAACGTGAAATGGGACCTATAGGGTCACACACATAGGATTAACTTGGAATATGAGTTTATCCATGAATGATGTTTGGATTGATTATTAAAATGTTTAGGTACTCAATCAAACATTCAATCAATAGACTTGATTCAAAATCATCAAGTTCAAGTGTTGAATTAACTGATTAGAGTGTCAGATTAATTGAGAACTAAATTAACTGTATTCTGCACAATCTGGACCACCAACTGATCGGTTCACTGGGTGAATTGATAGGCTTATGGTCAGTGAGATGATCATTTCACCTTGGTGAACCGATTAGTTTAACTGGACCAAACAAGTAGGGTTGGGTTGTCTCAGTTTGTAAGACAAGTTTTTTTTCACTTGTTCAATTTGATTGGGACAAGAATTAATCTTTGTGTTAATTAGAAACAAATAAGGAAAGTCAATTGCAGGTAGGTCTGGGAAGTGAAACGAATGGTTCATTGGGTCAACTGATTGGCTCACACTCCCAACTGACCAGTTTGCTAGTGAAACGATCGGTTCTCCTTCCACAGTACAAATTATTCATGGAAATTCTAGATCCTTCTACTCCCACATAGACTACGAACCCTGACCCTGCCCTCTACTATAAATAGAGGGGTACAGGGTGCTTCTCCTGAGACACAACTCAGAACATCAGTTTCTCTACAAAGTTGTTGTCCTCTCTAGTTTTTGTAACTAACAGAGCCCAAGCAAGTTCTACCTGTCCAGGGAGGAACAATGAGGAAAAGACAACTACAGAACAACTGGTTGTGGGAGAGTGTGTCTGTGACTAGTACGCCGACAGAAGGGGACAACTCCTTCTAGTTCGTTCTTCAGGATGACTAGAGTTCCTAGTAGTCCATGTGGACTATCTATAGAGGTGGGAGACTTCTTCCGCTCAGGAGGATGACAGTCAACTATAGTTCGGGTCAAGACTAGGAGTTGCACAGACACAAAATGCACTTACTGTGAGGTATTGTTGCTGAGAAAGCCTTAGGACCAAGTATATCTTGCTAAAACCATCCTTCCCAATACATAGATGTTGATGTGATCTACTGGTTATGGGTTTATGTTCAAGTAAATTTTTTTGTTTCCGTTACCTACTCTGACCACATCAAACCCAACAAAGAGCACAACCCTAGCTTGAAAATAAAGGGAAAAGAGGAGATGTTCTACTCACTTAGGCACTACCATGGGAAAACCATGGATTTTACCACATAGAGGTAAGTTCTTCAAGAGCACTACCATGAGAAAACCTTGCACTCAGACAAGAGAAGAAAAAGAAGGGTAGGGTTTGCAAGAAAACAAAACCAAGATGGATAGATCACTTACCAAGATTAAGGATCACCAATGGGGTGTTTCTCCAACTCTAGATCACATATGCAAGGGTTCAGCCACCTTGCTCCAAGATTGAACTATTCTCCACCACCAAGATCACAAGGGACGATCTCCAAGGTTGAGAGAGAACTAGAGGGTGTAAAGATGTTACTTGCATGTAAAGAGATGGGTATCAATACCCAAGGGTAGGAGAGAGGTGTAGGTGTCAAGCCACTAGTTCCACTTGTCCCTGAAAAAATCAGCCATGCAAGTACCAAGGACATGCATGCATCATGGGTGGTAAGATCAAGGTAAGGTAGTGACCACTTGATCCACAAAACACGTCGGTCGAAGAAGAACATGGCGATAAAGCATAGGTAGCGACCGCTACCATCATGTCGACCAAAACATAGCGACCAAGAATGATCAACCATAGCGACCAAGGTCATCATAGTGACCAAGGTCCAATATCAAAAGATCACCAAAACTTCAACACAATCTCAAAACACCTTTTACCGCTACAAACAAGACCCAAGGAAACACATCAGTCACTACACACAAGGGCTCAACATACATAGGCACCAACAACATAGGCATCCATGCCAAACCCTAACTCAACACATGATGCCACCTCATCAACCAAGATACAACAAGCATCCATATGCATCACTCTATCTAACATGATGCCAAGACATAAGAGACACATCAAACATGTGACATATTGCAAGATAAAACCTATACATGGGTAAATTGCAACCTAGTCCAAAACAAGCACACATATAGAATAACTAGCTCAAACATCATTGAAACTGGACCAAACTGAAAGCATAAACATGTCACATGTTATTAAAGCACATCACATGATTAGATTAAGGTATTGAGCATCTTATTATGCTAATCAAGCAAGATCAACAAGAAAGCTAGGTTAGGGGTCTTACAATATAATCGTGTTGTAACAGGAAATGTAATGATCTCACATTGTTCTCGACAATTTTCTAAAAATAATGATATTTTTTGGGCATTTTTATGATAATTGAGCTATTTACAATCATTTTTACAAGATCAGTCAACCAGAATTTAGGTAGAAGAATAAAAATGAAAATTAAAAAAGGATTTTATAATTGGGATTTGTTGATCAGTAGAGGTATCTGACTTTGTGGGTCCTCCTACCTAACCCATGATCCATAGCTTGGCTCAAGGGGTATGCGACAAGAGCAAAAGGACCCAAAAGTCCATGCATAAAAATCAAAGACGTGATAATAGCAAGGCATTTTGGTCATATAATGATCTTCAATTGTTTGATGAAATTCATATATGCACCATGGATGTAATATGCAAGAAAGAGAAGAGCACAAATGAGGAAGAAGTAGGGAACTAAGACTCGACCAGGAAAAAACATGAGGAAAAGCAAGCATGCAATTAGCTTCTTCGTGTCTGTGCAAAGCTAATGAGCTATTTCTAGCTAAAAATCAAGAAACAGAGCACGAGAGGGCAGAACAAGTTGTGAGTTTAAGGAGGAAAATGAGAAAGTGGAATCAAGAGTTATACCACACACTAGAGAGAACTAGGGGTCTCATTGGATACATGAACCCTTGAGGAGTCGTGTGATTCCTTCATCTCCCTCCGCAGTGGTGTCCAATGTGGCTGTCGATGGTGACTTCACATGGTACATGTCACTTTATCATCTGGGATACCAATGCTACCACACCTCCTCACAAGGGTGGCAGAAGATCCACTTGATGGTGCAGGTGAAGGGAATTGGAAGGAGGTGATCGAATGTGAGAGCTTGAAGTTCTAGTTTAGGTGTATAGAGATGGAGCTAGGTGGAGAGATCGGAGGCTGACAGAAAGCTATTGTGAGTAGTGTATGTCTGAAGGAGGCATGGCAGATTGATTCAAGCCCTTAGATAGATTCCTCATGGCCTATGGTTTCATCAAGGGAGAGCATCGACATGTCTAGGTCATGAAGATATTGGGCATTTTTAAGATAGGGATCGCTGCTGAGGTTTTTGGGGATCATTGGAAAGATGAGGAGAATTTGGATCTGTAGGAAAAAATTTCTCTTGATGACAGTCACAGGAGAGGGGGAGATCCAAATTCAAAACTTTTCACTATTGTGTTATCTCCCCACTGAGACAACCAGGTGGGGAGGATGACCCTGTCACTTGCGACTGGATCTGAACCCATGTGTGCCAACTAGGTTAGAAAAAGGGAGTTTGGGGTTTTCGAGGGTAATAAAAAGGTATTACTTCATATTTTTATATATTTTAAATTATAGTTTCAAACAAAATTAACTTTTGAAGATAGCCCCACATAGATGTCCTCTATCTCTATAAAAATTTTGAGGTTCAAATATTGAGATTTAGTTCATGAATTAATATAGTTTAGTCATGTGATTAACAATACTAATTTATATGTCACAAAGCTCACAATTTTAAATATATGGGCATCTTAATTGCAAATCAAGTGTCACAGACGTTTAAAGATCATAAGAATGGTGAAGTGGGAACAATTTGAGTGGCATTGGGTTGCAATTTAGATCATAATTGTGGAAAATCCATTTCATCACAATAAGGGTTTTCTTCTTGGGAGTTTCCTCCAAATGTCTTGTTCAAGATCATACTTATTAATGGTGTCTTCAGCTCAAAGTTTGGAGTGTTGAATCAAGGAATGATGATTGATTAGATCTGGTGGCAGTCAACTCACAAAGTGAAGGGCCTTCATCATCATCATCATTGTTTTTGTTGTTGTTTCCTCCATTTCTTTTCTCTCTACCATGTGGGATTTCTTCCTCATGATGCTCTTCCTCATGCTCTTCTTCTTAATTATGCTCTTCATCATGATCCTCCTCACATTCCTTGTGAAAGCCTTCCACCCTTAGAAGGGGGATGGCCGCCTAGAGGAGCCATGATCCTTGTTGTTGGTAGTAGCTATGGTCTAGTTCACTCAAACTTCCTAAAATAAGTCACACAATTGAGTTAGAAACTTGATGTATGACATGAGATATTTACGGAGATTAGAGTTATGGGATTTAAAATGTGCAGTGGAGTCTATTGTGAGACTTGATGCATGTATTTATGATAAGTAGACTCAGGTTATTAGTAGTACTGGTTGCTTTGTCCCTGATAATGGTGCTAAAAAGTTTGTCAGATTAAATCAGGCGCTTAAAAGGAGAAGATCTAGAGTAATTATACTTTTAAATCTATAAACTAACACTCAGGCCCCCACAACAATGATACAAGATCAGATACAGTAGATCAGGACCAAACACAGGTACAAGGGTGGTAAGTGTTAAGATCCTTTAAGCTAGTCTTAGTCAGACCAATAAAAAATGTAAGGTAAAGTTTATGTTCCTAATAGAATGACGATTCATCAACAAGAAAGTAACAAACAAGTAAAACAAATCAAGAACTAAAATAAAAGAACAAGAAAGTCAAAACATAAGGTATCAAGTATGGATAGGAAACTTGTATTGGGTTTCACCATCTAAGTTCTCTCCCAAACACGCAACACTCACATCTATTATATAACCTTAGAAAGTTTACAAGAAATTATAATAAGTGTCTACTTCCTCCTCTCTTGAGCTAAGGATATATCTAGATTATATGGATGTCTCTCTCGAGATGGTAAACATGCAATCACAGTAAGTTTCTACTCCCTCCTCTCTTAAGAATTTTAACATTCTCATGCATTCATGCAACTCCATAACACTTAGATATAGGTTAAGACTACTCTTTCAATGCATTAACATTCAATAAACACAAGATGGTAGCCAATCATGCAAGTGAAAAATTAAGAACAAGAGTTTCGAGATAAACTTTGCTAAGATCATATATAATAGAAGTAATCATTTACATGTTGGGAGAGCTTTAGTAGATACTCCCAACCCAAGATACATGACTAGACACTCAAGATGGTGAGTAACATTGCAGAATTACAAGTATGGTCAGACATGGAGACAGAAGGGAATTAAATGGTTTGAATGGATTCAGGGAAGAAGGAAAAAGATACACCAATAGTGACCACAAACCAGTCAAGGTCGATGTAGAGCTTCTTTACTCTCAATTTGGCATTGGTCATGGAGATGGGTGCTCAATATCCCTCCTCTCAAAGAAGGAGCCTAGAAATGCTCAGAGGAGGTGGGGTTCACTACTCCTTGGACTCTCATCCTTGGATATTATGAATCGATGGTGAGAAGACACAACTTGAAGGTTGATGGCGGGATGGTTGTGCAGAAACACACTATCATCTCCCTTGTGTCCCATCTTCCTCTTCGTGGCATGGGGTCTTCTATTTATAGCTCTCACTTTGATGCTCAAGGTGGTGCTTTAGGGTGCTTTACTTTTGTTGCAAGTCCTCTAAGCACATGCCTCAGGGATCACACTTAATAGTCTAGATGACCATTGCGTCCAATATCACCATCAGTAGGGGTGTCATGCAGGTGAGCCATCATCTATGTGACCATCAGTTGAGGTCCATGAAGCAGACCATCAGATGGCATCCTTCAGTAGGCCATTGGTTGACTCGTCCAATCCAACTATCGGTTGAGAATCTTGGTTCCATCAGTAGGCACTCCACCTAGGGTCTAGGTGGGTCATCTGTTTTGGGAATCGATGGTGGTCTTGATTGATCTGGACGACCATTGGTTTTGGGAATCGATGGTTGGCCTAACTACTCCTTTTGATGGGACACTTAGGCATTGTCGAAGGACAACAAATTTGAGAACTGATGGTCATTTTGGTTGACCTACCAATTGGTAGATCTGAATACTACTGGGGCCATCAGTTTTTTATGGATGGTTAGTGGTAGCATGTTCTTTCTGATGTTGTAGATGGTCATCATTGATTGTGGAAACCGATGGGCATTCTATCAAATGGTTAAAACCATCATTTCACGAGTGACCTATATGGGAACAAGTAGTTACCTTCGAATTAAGGTATAAGTTGTAGAAATGAGAAAATTATGAGAAAATTAGGTTAACTATGCAGAAAGAGAGGAAATTAGGAGTAAATTTAGGCATGAAATATCCAAAAAATTGGATGTTATCAACCCCCAAGACTAAGAGTCTAGCTTGTCCTCAAGCTAATAAATAGAATCAAGGCATCAAGTAAATGCTAAGGGCTTTATTTTCTTAGTGTTTTGTGACTATTAACCGTGTCTTTATATCATCCTTAGGTCAAGACATCTATAAAATAGCTAGATCTTCTTACTATACCCCGAGTTTCCTCCCTTTTCAACCCAAAGTTGCATGACCTCCTTTTCCTGGCGTAACCTCTTCTTAGGAGGAATGTCCCCTTCATGAAATGCACTGAATCTCATTTCCAAATCGTACTTATGCAAAATGCAGGTAGCTTTTACACTAACCTTTATATTTTTGGATAGTCTTAGATAATGGTGTAAAGGTGGGACACGACTGCTTGTTTTTCCTATCTTTCTAGGGCTCACGAAACCATGTGTACTATTGCCAATGTCACTCAACTATAAGTCTTGATGTAGCTTCAGGTTGTTATGTGAGATAGCCGTCGAAAGTTAGGTGATCTCCAGGCTCCACTATGAGCACGATATATCTTCAGTTTTAGTGCAAATATAGACCAGTGGGGCAGAGCCTTTTGGCATATTTCCAGGTACAACTCTCATGTTTTTATTCACTCTTGGATTTTATTCTTTCTTACAAGGATTTCAAGTAATGGGATTTTGAGGGGAAGGTGGGTTGTCATGCCTCTTTTGTTCCCATAATGGGGATTAAGCATTGGAAGGAGTAGTTGTTTCCTCCATTACTGGCATTTGCACTTTCCAACCTATACTGGGAAGCTAGGTGATCAATAGAGGGTACGCCGGAAAGGGTCCTCCTTATTTTAGAAATCTTAGGATAGTAGAATTCCTTTCTCTGGCTATAGTATCTTGAGAGAAGAATAATGTAAAAATATAGTAACATGGGTTTTTTTCTTAGGTGAATTAGTAGCCCAAAACTTCACTCTTAGAATGGTTACACTGAGAAGTAACTTGAAGACAAGAAGTTCTATGATAAGAGTGGTGACAACACCCAAGAAAATTATATTCAAAATTTTAATTCAAACATTTCTATTTATCAGAGTGTTTCTTTTTAAGGTTATATATATGTATATATATTGGAAAAATATTGTTGTCTAACTTTTCAAAAATTAACAAAAATAAAAAAAAATACATAAGTGAAGAAAAATAAGTAACGCATAAAAACTAGGTGTTGGGAAAGTAGACGTACCAAGCTTGCTGTTCGAACCCCTCAAACTTATCATGCACCTTGTCCTCAGGGTGTCAAATAGTGAGGTTGAGTGAGAACACGTGAGTTAGTGCTTTGAACTTGTTAATGCCCATTAAGACATTAAGATCGGCATTGCATAAGTTCCTAAAAGGTGGTGGTAATAATCATCTTGATAATACTCCACCTTCTGGTCTGATGTGGTCAGCATTTGCATCTAGAATAATATGTAGAAATCACAGTCGTGGGAGCCTTGTGCTTGTTTCCAGATCTTGTGGTAGAACTATGGTTTCTTGAACTTCAAACCTTCACCTAGGAGGCATCTACCATACATTATTATCATCTTAACAACTCATATAGCCACCTGGGTAGATTTCTATTTAGTCACATTCTTAGCTAATTTATGGTAACTAGTTATTTTCATGCTAAACATAGCATCAAAGCTGTTGTATAAAATCATCTTCTATTTCTTGGTATCAACTAACAGAAGTGTCCAATGTCCATCATGCAACATAGGTGTAAATATAAAGTGGATGACATTGTACTTCAAATGATCAATTAGTTGTTGGAGCTCCCCCAAATCTTTCTTGTAGATTACGGCCCCAACTATAGGCCAAATATAAATCATTGAGCTCGTCAGCCAAGAGTAACTGATAGGGCATTGTAACATTGAATGACATATAATCTCCAACCATAAGTATCTCATGGAGGTTTGGCCGTAGGACTTGAACATTATCCCGTTCAAATATGGTGATGATTACATCATCTTGGTTTCTTTCTCTAGATGTTTTAGTTACTCCCTCCATGATGTTCATTTAGGGAGAGGATGAGAGGGTGCATCCTTCTTGGGATGTCCACCATGCGCCAATCATAGAAGAATCTTATATCATGGATGACCTCCATGATGTACTTCCCACATAGACCGTGGAATTCCTCATTCATGATATACTCTAGAGGAATTCTCCTTTCTAGTTCTTCTATTGTTCTCAACACCAGGAATGTGATGTCCCCTAAATCTTGTATTTGTTAGGTTACACTACAATTTATGTATATTTCCCTCTAGTTGGGATGATAATAGGATCGTACCCCTTGTATAAGACCTTTCATGTGTGTGGGGATTTCTTGCATCGTCACGTGTTTTGGATTCTTGAAGACCATCCTTCCACATGTTAGGTAATTTGCAATGTAATTGTAAGTAACGATCCTTCTAGTGGAAAGATTCATCACAGTCAAAAGGAAATGATTGAAGGTTTTGAAAGGAAGAGTTATGAAATGTAGCTTTTTTGTTTTGTACAGGTTGTCTTACATCTCTTAAACTGAGGGTGCTTTGTAATTTTTGATATACATATGGGCATGCATAGTTGATGTGGCATTGAAATTGGGCATTTTTTGTCCTTGTACATATATTCTTTGATTATAGTTTCACATAGACTTTGAAGAACTTTTTACAAATAGACACTCTATGTATAAAGTATGATTGCAAGTGGTTCGTTCTCAGATAGTATATATTATTGGTGTAGATGATATCTTTTTTGGGAAATCAGGTGCAAATATAGGCAGCAGGAACAAAAAAAATTAAATTCCCATTTCCCAAAATCAGTAGAATCATGTTAGCAACAATGTATCTAGGAAGGAAAGGTTGCAAGGTTATACCTGGTCTTGGAGCAAGTCCAACAACATTACCCTTGTAGTGCAACTATCTTCTAGTTACTAAACAATGTATGTGCATCTCCTAGTCTTCACCACAGACAGAAGACTCGAATGACATCTACAACAGCTCTTGGTCTCATCACAGACTACATGTTGACGATATCCTCCAAGCGACAGACAACTACCTCCCACCTCTAGAGTAGTCCATGCAAACCACAATGAACTCCACATTGTGCTACTAGAACCAACAGGAAGGAGTTGTCCCCTTCTGTCAGTGTACTAGTCGCCGACATGCCCTCCCAAAAATGAGCTAAGTTGTTCCCTCCCTTGCTATCCCTCCATTTAATAGGTAACACTTGCTTAGTCTCTCTATTGGTTACCATGAAAAGGGAGGACAATAATTGTTAGGGCCACTAATCCCAATTGTATGTGTTGGGAAGCCCCCAGTACCCCTCTATTTATAGGAGGGGTTAGGGTCTGGGTTCCCAATCTATGTGGGAGTAGAAGGGTTCATAATCATGAATATTCTGGAACCTGCAAACTATGAGATGGTCATCTCACACTATGTAATGGTTGTCTCATGAGAGAGATAGTTGTATTGCAAAGTTTCTTATTCTGATTAAAATTGGTAATTCAAATCTAATTAATGCACAACATGACATCATCACTAATCCTTGATGCAATCGAATTTCCCCATGAACCAACCGTCTCACTCATGAGAGTCGGTCGTCTCGCAACCACAAACAAGTCATCTCACTCATGCAAGATGGTCATCTCATGACCATGAACTGGTCATGTCACTAATGCGAGACGGTCATCTCACGACCATGACGTGAAATAGAAGTCTCACTCACATGATATGGTTGTCTTGTACCCCAATTCTGGCAGAACTCAACCAATTCAATTTCCAATCAACCTGAAACTCCAATCAATTAGTCCAACACTTGAATTTGATGATTTCAAGTCCATTCAGATGATCTATTGTTTGATTGAATACCTAATCTATAAGGAGTGGGATCCCAGAGGGGAACCACTCCCTACTAGAAATAAAACGACAACATCCCTCGAACTATACTCCACCTAAAAAAATTTCACCAAAGGGATAATGACCAATTCATTAAACATGTATGTATCATAATACAATGATTAGTAGTGGAAGAGAACTTTATCTAACTATTACAAAGCTTAATATCATTCTACATAACTACACCACACATGGGTGAGACAAAAAGAAAAACTATCTTAATAAACTAGGATCAGCTGAGGGTCATCTAACCACCTCTTTCAAGTCTCCCAAAAGGTCAGCTACAAAGGTTGTTGTCCAAGATTTGGGTAAATCCTAGTTTCTTGAGGAAATCATGCAAATCATGGGTCATTAGATGCACAATCTAATTTAGAAACCAATGGTGAAGAAATCATAGAAAACCATCCACAAATGAGAGAGATATGGGTGAAAGAAAATCACAACACTATATCCGTCGGGTCTCTCTCTTACTCGAGGTAGGAGATGATGTCTGTGCCGGTAGATCTGGGTCCATGATGGACCTCTCAAATGAAAGCCATCTAATGGTGCTGAAAAGAAAAATAAAACAAAAAATTGACGCGTGACAAATTAAATGATCACCTAAACCGATTGGAATAAAGTGACAATGCATATATTTCCCTTTTTCTCTTTCTTATTTTAAGGGTGCAAACAAGTCCCAAATTAATTGGAATTTTGCATAGAGGCTATTTAAAGCATGTAGATTCCAATTATGCAATTAGAATTGCCTTTTGAGACTATTAATGTGTTAAATAAATCAAATGCTATTTTCTATTTCCTCGTGCATTAATGACTTTAAGATTCTCCAAATTTGATGAAACTTCACCCACAAGTCTTATTTAATGTGTTGTATATGAATTTTTCATCAATTTCACATGTTGGAGTTGTTTGTACAATTATTTAATAGTTCAAAGGTTTGACACACTTTCTCTCTCCTGATTACACCTTTTAAGCAAACTTTCTCCAAATTGGATGAAAATTCACCCAAAGGATATATTTATTATGTAGATTAAGAATCCAAGATTATTTTCCTATTTTGGAGTCATTTATAATTTTATTTGATATTTTGGGGAAAACTTATATCTTCTCTTTCCAAAAAGAATAAAATTAATTATTATTATGTGAATAATGTGAAACTTGACTCCCTTGGCAATTGGGACCCAAGGAACACGATTTTTACCTTAGATTCCACTTTTGGGATTTCCTTTAATGATTTATGACACAATTAATTTTTTTGGCCATTATTTTCACATTATTTCATTATTATCACTATTGCTTATCCAAAAACTTAATATTATCCCCAAAAGAGTTATGTGTGATTATTAGCACGATTTTTTTTATAAAGTTCATCATTATCTTATGTGACATATTTTATATGTCTATTATTGGCTTAAGATTAATGTGAGAACATTAGGTTACATTAGGGTGATTTGTTCATGCATTATCTCATTAGGGTTATACTAAACCTGAGCTAGATCTATCCTCAACCTTATTTGTCTAAGACTAAAAGGTCAAACTTTCAGGGTAGGGTCTGAGATCTAGTATGTTACATCACACCACCCCTTAAAGGGATTTCGTCCTTTAAATCAAAACATCCACATGTAAGAAGACAACTTATTCACCACCCCTTAAAGGATTCATCTTATTAAGTCAGAACTATTCATTAGATACAAAAGGTTCCACTGCACTTCCTTACATCCAAACATAAAAGCATCATGTAAAAAGAGAAACATAACTTCTAAAGCCTAACTATAGAACTATGGGTCAATTTGTTCTTGTCCTTGGTCATCCTCATGAACTTATTCACCATCCAAGGAAAAAACTCTTCCAGCTCAGCTTTCCACATGTCTTCCTCTATTATTGTTTCCATTATTCCGATGAGGTACTTGATATGCTTGTTGTTGAGCTGGTACTTGCCCATTATGAAGCTTGGGGCACCTCAGTCAGATGTGTCCAGATTCATTGTAGTAATGACATATTGATAATCTATCCTTTCCTCAAGCAACGGAATCCTCATATCAACGATCACCTTTAAGGTGCTTCCTTTTATTATTGTTCTCCTTGTGTGACTAGAAACCAGGATATGATTCCATAGCTAAGGCCTTATCCACCATTTGTTGAAGGGCCAAGGGTAGTTGTGGAATAAGAGCACGACTCACATTGTAGTTGAGTCCTTGAAGGAAAAGGCCATCCCTACGTTCTTCACTCAACCCAACTGCATAACATTCCAACAATAGAAAAATTTGTACAAAAGTAGAAACAGATAGGGGACCTTGCTTCATATTGTAGAATTTAGCTTCTTTCTTCTTTAGAGTAGTAGTGCATATATACTTTCCACAGAAAAGCATCACAAACTAATACCAGATCATGGTTGAGATGTCATAAGTTCTTGCAATTCCATTCCACCAAACTCTAGCTGGTCCATCAAGTACATATGTAGCAAATATGACCTTTTGGTGTGAAGGACATGCCATACCCTTAAAAGTCCTCTCAAGAGCTAACACCCAATCATCTACTTTATCCACCATCTCTAGCTCACCTTCACCCTTGAAGTAGGTGGTTGCATCTTCATGAACTCCATGATTGAGTACTCCTTAGGTTTGTCTCACACGGGTGGGTTGTTCAACTTCCCTGTCATGGCTGTGGAGGGAAGGTGTCTCAACATGGTCAGCTCTTGTTCAGGAGTGATGACTATTCCCGTATTAGAAGTATCAGAGGCTGGGGTTTCTTGTCCTACTGATGGTCCACTTCTGGTTGGAGGAGTTCCTTGTGTCACTGGAGTGGTAAAGGGTGGATCCATCCTTGGCATTCCAAACCTAGGGTTTTGGGGTGTCTCATAGCCGGACATGTTGTCAAGTGTTGAGTAGTCTCCCGCCATGACGGTTTTGCCTGCACAAGGCAAGGGTACTAGGCATAAGCAACCTAAGATAAAGGTAAACTTCCTAAGGGAGACGAGATTGAAATTGTTAGATAACTGACTGATAATGCCTCTGATACCATGCTGTAAGGAGTGGGATCCCAAAGGAGAACCACTCCCTACTATAAATAAAAAGGCAACATCCCTCCAACTAAACACCACCTAAATTTTTTCACAAAAGAGGTGATGACCAATTCATTCAACATGTATGTATCATAACAGAACGAGTAGCAGTGGAAGAGAACTTTATCTAACTATTACAAAGCTTAAGATCATTATACATCACTACACCACACATGGGTGAGACAAAAAGAAAAACTATCTTAATCAAAATAGGATCAGCTAAGGGTCATCTAACCACCTCTTTCAAGTCTCCCAAAATCTCAGCTACAAAGGTTGTTGTCCAAGATTTGGGTAAATCCTAGTTTCTCAAGGAAATTGTGCAATCTTGGGTCATTAGATGTACAATCTGATTTGGAAACCAGTGGCGAAGAAATCATAGAAAACATTCTACAAACGAGAGAGATATGGGTGAGAGAAAATTGCAACACTGTACCTTGCGAGTTTCTCTCCTACTTGAGGTAGGAGATGATGTCTACACTGTTAGATCTGGGTCCATGATGGACCTCTCAAATTATAGTCATCTAATGGCGTAGAAAAGAAAAATAAAATAAAAAATCAATGTGTGACAAATTAAATGAGCTCCTAAACCGATTGGAATAAAGTGGCAATGCATATATTTCCCTATTCTCTTTCTTATTTTGAGGGTGCAAACAAGCCCAAATTAATTGGAATTTTGCATAGATGCTATTTAAATCATGTAGATTCTGATTATGCAATTAGATTTGCCTTTTGAGAACTTTTAATGTGTTAAATAAATCAAATCCTATTTTCTCTTTCCTCATGCATTAATGACTTTAAGATTCTCCAAATTTGATGAAACTTCACTCACATGTCTTATTTAATGTGTTGGATACGATTTGTCATCAATTTCACATGTTGGAGTTGTTTTCACAATTATTTAATATTTTGAAGGTTCTACACACTTTCTCTCTCTCGATCACACCTTTTAAGCAAACTTTCTCCAAATTGGATGAAAATTCACCCAAAGGCTATATTTATTATGTAGATTACGAATCCAAGATTATTTTCCTCTTTTGGAGTCATTTATACTTTTATTTGATATTTTGGGGAAAGCTTAGATCTTCTCTTTCCAAAAAGAATTAAATTAATTATTATTATGTGAATAATGTGAAACTTGACTCCCAAGGCAATTGGGACCCATGGAACACGATTTTTAATTTAGGTTGCACTTTTAATGTTCCTTTAATGAGTTATGAAACATTTAATATTTGTGGACATTATCTTCACATTATTTAATTGTTATCACTATTTCTTATCCAAAAACTTAATATTATCCCCAAAATATTTGTGTGATTATTTGCACAAAATTTTATATAATTCATCATTATCTTATGTTACATTTTATATGTATATTATTGTCTTAAGACTAATGTGAGAACACTAGGTTATATTAGGGTGATTTGGCATGCATTATCTCATTAGGGTTATACTAAACCTCAGCTAGATCTATTCTTAACCTTGTTTGGCTAAGACCAAAAGGTCAAACTTCCAGGGTAGGGTCTGCGATCTAGTATGTTACATAAACACCTTTAGCATAAAATCTAAACATCATTCATGAATATACTTCTGTAATACAAATGTATCCTATGTGTGTGACCCTATAGGTCCAGAATTACGTTGGCAGTGAATGCACATAACTAACTCATGGCATCAAAAGCAAACAGTGGTGTCTAGTCACACATCATTGCTACCCAAGTATTTTGGAAACTTGGAGAACAACTTCAACCTACAATCTGTGAATAATGTTACCATGATCGTATAGTTCCTTTATCTCTAATATTCAGATGGAACTAGAGGCATAAAATCACCATCCTCTCAACATTCAATCCATGTTCCTTGAACTATAGTAGACTGTCTGAGATGCACGTGAGCTCACATATCACATATTGAGTCACATGAGTATGGCCATACAATTATTAGTCTCACTTATCAAGTGGCCCTGTATATCAATCTTCGGTAGGAGGGACAAGTCCCAACTACATCACTCACTCTCAATCCCCATGTGCCAAAGCTACCCAAACATCACCTTTATGGAAACCCATAATTTAGGATTACGTTTGATGATGTCAAAGTATACCCAACAACATGTGATGAATGTAGTGACTTTTGGTATAAGAACCACAATCACCACTATCACTATGAGAGCTGATTGGGAGTGCCATTCCATGGTTTTATGTATCACTCTCATGGTGGGTATGTCTGATACACTATTCTCTAACATGTATATGTGTGATTGACTTGATATCACATCTCATGACTAATGAGACTCTGTCATTAATCAACACACATTCTATTTTTATGTCTAACAGATTAGAACATTATTCTATATCAGAAGCATTGCAACTATAACTAAATAGAATCAACATGTCACTTATCCTTTAATGAATATGAAGAACATGTATATCATCTATTCAAACTACAGAATCATTACCATTGCATTAACTCTCTTCAGGCTTAGATCATATATCTAAAGCACTAGGGACATAACAAGAATGTATGTACTCTTATCATACATATGATCTCATCGTTCAGGTTCTAAACCTAAAGACATATGTCATCGAGTAGCATCATTTTTTAGACATCTACTATGTATGTGTCACCATCTCATGACTAAGACAAACATAATAGATGGAAGTACTTTTATTATAACCAAATTAGCTATCTAATACTAAATCCCAATCATCATATGATTGTCTCTCTGTGCATATAAACTAATAGACTCCCACTTGCACTTAGATCCAATCACCCACAAATCATATTCCAAGTGATACTAGCATTTCCATCATGTTTCAGCTACACAAGCGCTTTATAGTGAGCATTTGCTTCAAGTCGATATTTTTCAATTTTCACATATCCTCACTGTACGACATCTCATATGAGATGGAAGTGTTGTAGTATGCTTTTATAAGATTCCACACCTATCAAATAGCTCCATGGGTGTCACAATATTTATATTGAGTCATCAATGGATGGAGCCTCTTATAAGTTCACTCATATGAACTTCATACTATATCCTCTGCAATTCTCATAACATAGAGATACTCATCTTCTATTGTAGATTTAAACAACTATCATTACTTTGGAACCCTTCCATCTTACAGTTCTCATTTTAATGTCAAACAAAAATATAGATTTTGATTTATTATTTGTCAGTTAGGAATCTTGCATCGGTGTAACTCTTTACATCCAACTCTTCCTTTATTACCATAATCAAGGAACTAATTCTTTTAGTGCTTCACAACCACCTAAAGATGTTCTTTTATGGTAGTCTAGTGACTCTCACCAGAATATGACATGTACCTTCTCATCATGTCCAATTGTGATGGAGTGGACTTTTGGAATCCTAAAATGTCCAATGACATAAGTGAAGTCATACATGTTGAGTTGTTTTGAGAATCCCAAGTGTTTTAGTAAAGTTGGAGTGTTGATTGAGGTTTGTATAATGATTTGGATCCATAAGTTATGCCTATTTGAGGAATTTAATTGAATGGTCTAACAATTGAGTTTTGGCACCAAATTCTTGTATAAGGTACCTTGAGTAGTGAGGAATCTATGGTTAAAATTTGGTGGCAATTGAATGTTCCTAGAGGAAGTTATTAAGGTTTGAAATTGGTGAAATCATGTGCATATTTGATGTCCACACACCTAAGATTGGGGCTTAATGGATGTGTCACGCGCCCCTTGGTTTGGGCAGCGTCTATGTGGACAAATCTTGGCCATTTGTGGCTAATCTGATGGGTAAGGCCCTTGACTTAAGAGAAGCCACGGAGTGGGTTGTAGCTAGCTTCAATATGGGCAATAGATCGTGGATCTGATGGTTGTGAGTTTGTCCTCAACCTCCGACGTTGGGACTCAGACGTGGGGTTTCCTTGACCCACCAGGGATGCCACGACCACCCAGGACGTGCATCAAGGGGGTGATCAGAGTGTGCGGTTGGCCTAGCCTTCCTGAATATAATCACCCCAACCATGTCTTCTATTCTTTTTGTGGAGTAGAGAGAGAGGATGAGCCCACACCTCTGTTGGTTCTCCCCCGCGGCATACAGGTGGTAGCCGAAGGTGTAGCTTGGGGATAGAGACGAGGAGGAGCAAGGTCCTCCCAAGTCTTTGCTATGGCAGAGCCTTGTGTAGGTGGGCCTTGTGGAGGAGAAGCAGCAGCCTCGAGGCCACCAGTGATCGCAGAGCAGACCCAACGACGGCGACGCTACCAACCACACGAGAATAGATTTCCAGTTCCCCCCCCTTCTCCTTTACGGCAGACAAAATAGAGGGAGAGAGATGGAGAGGACCATAGTAGTGAGCTGCAGTGAGAAGGAGTCTCGACGGCGCCCAGGTCGTTTGGCAAGGAAGCTAGGAGAAGGCATCTACGGATGAGCTTTTGCTGGCGATCTAGTCCAGCGGTGCGGAATGTAGACGAGAGGAGCATCTGAACGACAGAAATCCCTCACCGGTTTTGGGCTAACCGACGACGTGGAGATCCGTGAAGTACGTTGGTGTAGCGCGTAGTTTCAGAGATGCAATTCAAGCAGAGAATGATGCAACATACGTCATGTGAGGAGAAAGAAGGCGAGAAGGTGGATCTGTGCAACGACGCTCAAGCGGAGAACAGACTCCTTGAGTGAGATGCACCAAGCAGACATGAGGAGGCGGGAAGAGCAGAAGCGATACCCATCTGTACCATGGGGGAGAGGTAGTTCAGAGATCCAGAAGCAGGCTAGGCAGCGGTGAAGCAGACACCCCAGCGGCGGCGGTTGGCGCCCAACAGAAGCACGAGCAGGTGCGGGTAGATTCCAGTCTGAGATGAGGGCAGAGAAAGGAAGAGAGGCCGGTCGCTGCCTTGCCTAGCGGAGGCGGCCGTTTTCCAGGCGGATCATGCACGGAACAGTGCGGAGCCAAGAACGGATGCATACAGGCATCGTGCGAGGAAGAAAGAAAGAGCAAACCGGGCCCAGAGCAAATAAATTGACTTTAATCAGACCGGCTCAGCGCAGGTGATGGAGCTTCCACTCGTGTGGAATTGCGTGCACCACTAAAAATCCTAAAGATTGTAAGTCTTTAAGTTTAGCCTTGCTTATACTAGATAGAAAACTCCACCCACGTATGATAAGATACGTGGAGGTCTTATCGTAGTATAGTTAAGGGTCGAATCCTCGAGACAACGGTCTTGTTGTTGCCAACAAGATGGAAAATGTAACAATTTCACTTAACCTCTTTAGTAGTTGGTATTTAGATCAAAAGGTTGATTTGGTTGTTTTTAAGCTAAATGCAAGTAAAGTAAAGAAAGCAAATAAATCTATGAGTTAAACTATGATAAAAGTTCACTAGGGTGTGATTGGTTTTTCACCGCCGCTACACATGGATCAACACATGCAAGGCAAAAACATAACCTGCAAAAGAGTCTAGTCAGTTAGTAGCCTTGTAGACTTAGCTTCCTTTCGGAGAACTAACTACGAGAAGTGTGGGAATGTTACAACTCCAGCCATTCCCGAACAAATGGTCACATTACTTTGCATCATTCCCCTCGCAAAGTTTGTTCCTCGACTTACCATGGTTGCACTTCCATACGTCAACTGATTCCATTTCATAGTATGAAAGTGCAACGGATGGTAGTGAGTTTACTCCACTTCTTGAGATACACTTCTAGATACCGAAACAGATGCATGGTGGATACATGCACCAAGAACCAACATACAAACGAGTTTTGAATCTAATAGTACAAACGTAGACAATTCATACTAAAAGATAAAGGATAACGCAAGTTGGAGATCAAGCAACAAGCATTCATTAATCGTTTGATGTCAAACTGAAAAAGATAAGAACTCTATATTACAAGATATGGATTACATTTGCATGATATGAAAACATGGGTAGCGGGGCTACTCCCCGCACCCTAGTGAGAGAGACTACTCGCTCATGTCTAGGACAAAGAAGGAGGCAAGAAGAGAGAGAGAGAGCATCATCCCCATGAAGGAGATTGGAAGGTCAACCCCTTGGAGAGAGAGCAACGATCCACCAGTCGAGACCGTTTGAACTCCAAACGGGTGCGAGACCGTTTGAACTCGAAATGGGTGTGAGACCGTTTGAACTCCAAACGGGTGCGAGACCGTTTGAACTCCAAACGGGTGTGAAGACCATTTGGGGAGGTTTAGGATTTTGACGTTTTTGATTTTTATGTTTATTTTGGTTGTATGAAATTTTTGTATGTTTTCATTTTGTTATTTTTATGTTTGTTTTGGTTGTAAGAAATTTTTTTGTGTATTTTTATAAGATGAACCTAAAGTAATAAGAATGGGAAATAAAGAAAGAAAAGAAATCTTGGGTTGCCTCCCAAGTAGCGCCTGGGTTGTACGTCGCTGGCTCGACGAAGCTGTAATAGAGTTATGTTGTTGGTGTAGCATCTTTGATTTCGATGGTTTGTCTTGGCATTTTGTCTGTCGGAGAGTAGTATCTTTTCAAACGATGACCTTTGACCGTCCTTTCTCCTCCGTTGGTGTCTATAATAATGGCAGCTCCAATTGGGTAGATATGTTTTATAGTGAAGGGCCCGAACCATTTTGTTCTGAGTTTTCCGGGAAATAACTTGAGCTTGGAGTTAAAAAGGAGCACTTTGTCGCCAACGGCGATATCTTTTCTCTTGAGATGACCATCATGCCACATTTTTGTTTGCTTTTTATAAATTCTGGCACTATGATAGGCAGTCATTCTAAGCTCTTCTAAATCCTGCAACTGGAGCTGTCTATTCTCTCCCGTGCTTTTAAGGTCGAAATTTAATTGTTTGATTGCCCACCATGCTTTATGTTCTAGCTCTACTGGCAGATGACAGGACTTTCCATACACTAAACGGAACGGGGTTGTTCTGATTGGTGTTTTATATGCAGTTCGGTATGCCCAAAGGGCATCAGGAAGTTTGGTGGACCAATCGGTGCGGTTTCTATTCACCGTTTTTTCAAGAATCGCCTTCAATTGTCTATTGGATACTTCAACCTGCCCACTTGTTTGTGGGTGGTAAGGCATTGCTACTTTGTGATTTACGCCGTACTTTTTCAAAAGAGCTTCAAAACTTCGTTCCAAAAAATGGGTCCCACCATCTGATATAACTGTTCTAGGGACTCCAAATCTTGGGAAAATGATATCTTTGAACAACTTGATAACTGGCTTTGAATCACTGGATGCAGTGGGAACAACTTCGATCCATTTTGAGACGTAATCTACTGTGACCAAGATATAAGAGAAGCCATAGGAGGAAGGAAAAGGACACATGTAGTCTACCCCCCACACATCAAAGAGTTCAATTTCTTGCCACATTGTGAGGGGCATCTCGTCTCGTTTTGATATATTACCAGTGAATTGGCATTTGTTGCAGGCTTTCACAAAGTCGGAGGAATCTTTTGCTATAGTAGGCCAGAAGAAGCCAGATTGTAAAACTTTTAAAGCTATTTTCTTGGCACTCATGTGCCCCCCCGTAGGTCTTGAATGGCAATGCTCAAGGACAGGGGTGATTTCTTCTTCTGGGAGGCAACGAAGGAAAAGTTCGTCGGCACAGAGGTGGAACAAGTAGGGTTCGTCCCAGTAATAATGTTTTATGTCGTGAAGGAACTTCTTTTTGTCATGGTAGGAGGCAGATGGGTGGATGATCCCTGTGGCGAGATAATTGACGATATCGGCATACCAAGGAAAACCATGAATGGCCTTCATAAGCTGATCATCAGGAAGAGAATCCCGGATAGGGATTTTATCTTCCTCTTCGATCTCGATCCGGCTGAGGTGGTCGGCCACAACATTCTCCACGCCACTCTTATCTTTGATCTCCAGATCGAATTCCTGCAGCATTAGCACCCAATGGATAAGCCGGGGTTTGGCATCTTGCTTCTGGATCAGGTATCTAATGGCCAAATGATCGGTTTAGACAATGACTTTAGAACCAATCAGATAAGAACATAATTTTTCAAATGCGTAGATGATAGACAAAAACTCTTTCTCCGTGGTGGTGTAGTTTTTTTGTGCTTCATCTAGCATTTTTGATGTGTAATAGATAACATAGGGTTTCTTATCAATCCGCTGTCCTAAAACAGCCCCTATGGCATAATCACTTGCGTCGCACATGATTTCGAAGGGCTGCGACCAATCTGGGGCTCTTAGAATAGGTGCGGAAATTAAGGCTTTCTTAAGGGTGGAGAAACTTTGCATGCAATCTTGATTGAAAATGAATTCAGCGTCTTTAGTTAAGAGTTGGGTCATGGGTTTAGCTATCTTTGAGAAATCTTTGATGAATCTTCTATAAAATCCTGCATGACCCAGGAAAGCTCGAACTCCTCTTATATCCTTTGGAGGTGACAATTTTGAGATAACATCAATTTTTGCTTTGTCCACCTCGATTCCTCTGTCACTTACCCTGTGTCTGAGGACGACACCTTCAGTTACCATAAAATGGCATTTCTCCCAATTCAAGATCAGGTTCGTTTCCTCGCAGCGTCGTAAAACTTGACCAAGATTGATTAAATAGTTATCGAAGTAATCTCCGTAAATTGAGAAATCATCCATAAACACCTCCATGATCGATTCAGTTAGACCAGCAAAGATAGAAGACATACAACGTTGAAAAGTAGCGGGTGCATTACATAACCTGAATGGCATTCTCCTAAAAGCATATGTCCCAAAAGGACAAGTGAACGTGGTTTTTTCTTGGTCTTCCGGGTGTATGGGTATTTGATAGAACCCGGAATAACCATCAAGGTAACAAAAATACTTTTGATGAGCTAGGCGCTCCAAGACTTCATCGAGGAAGGGCAGAGGGTAGTGATCTTTCCTTGTGGCTTTGTTCATCTTCCTATAATCAATGCACATTCTCCACCCTGTTACAGTCCTAGTGGGCACCAATTCATTTTTGTCGTTCAGCACGACGGTAGTACCTCCCTTCTTTGGAACTACCTGAACAGGGCTGACCCACTGGGAGTCAGAGATGGGGTAGATAATGCCAGCTTTAAGTAATTTAAGAACCTCCAGGCGAACCACCTCTTTAAGATTAGGATTCGCTTTCTTTGATGTTCTCGAGAGGGCTTGAATTCGTCAACCATAGGAAGTCTATGCATACACAAGGCTGGATTTATGCCTGTTAGGTCAGTTATCTTATATCCTATGACCTTTTTATGCTTCCTCAGCTCGTTTAGAAGCTTTTCCTCTTGATCTCTTGCAAGGGTGGAGCTGATGATAAGTGGGCATAGTTTTTCTTCATCTAAGAAAACATGTTTGAGCCCTGTAGGTAGAGTCTTCAATTCAGGGGCTTTTGGTGACTCAGCTGCTTCTATAACAGTAACGGCCTTAAGTTCTTCAAAAGTGGCCGTTGGCGCTTCTTCAGCCTTTTCTAGATGTTGGAGACACTTTTGAACTAATTCATTTGCTGAGAATTCAACCTCTAGATTGATTAGAACATTTTCAAGTTCGTCAACTGGCTCGGAGATTTCCAACTGTGACATTTTTTTAATAGCATCAAGGAGGAAAACCTCCTCTTGGATGTTGGGCCCTTTCATACTATTCAGGACTCGGAATTGAATTGCTTCTTTTCCGAGCCTAAGAATGATGGTACCAGCTTCAACGTCAATGAGTGCTCTGGCGGTAGCTAGAAATGGTCTGCTAAAAATGATTGGATACCTCAGGTCTTCTTTAATGTCCATGACAACGAAGTCGCATAGTACATAAGCATCCTTGCCTATCCTTACCGGGATATATTCAATGATCCCCAAAGGTGCAGTTATAGTGGAATCAGCCAATTGGATAGTCATTTCTGTAGGCAGCAATTCAGTGAAACCAAGACGTTTGCACATTGAGTAAGGCATAATAGATATGCTGGCCCCAAGGTCAGCTAATCCCTTTTTAGAGGATGCATTGCCAATGCAACATTGGATTCCGAAGGAGCCTGGATCCTTCTTCTTTTTGGGCATCTTGTTTAAGATGATGTCCGAAGTGGTCTGAGCAAGCTTAACAGTTTCCTGTTCCTCAGTGATGTATTTTCTTGATAGTAAGGTCTTGAGGTATTTCGCCCAGGCTGGCACCTCGGAAAGAGCATCAAGGAGCGGGATATCAATGTACAGTTTCTTCATTGCCTCTTTGAAATTTTGAAACCTGGTGTCCATCTTTGTTTCTCGTAATCTTCCTGGGTACGGGATTCTTGGTTTATATTGCAAAATCTCAGGTTCTTTGGACACTTTATCTTTGCCCTTTGTGTCCTCGGAGGGCTTCTCCATTCCTTGTTGCGGGTTCTCATTCGTCATGAAAGCAGGGGTATCATCATTATCCAGGGTGATCTTGGTATCATCATTATCCATTCCTTGTTGCGGGTGTAAAATCTCAGGTTCTTTGGACACTTTATCTTTGCCCTTTGTGTCCTCGGAAGGCTTCTCCATTCCTTGTTGCGGATTCTCATTCGTCATGAACGGTCTTGGGACCGTTTGGCCTTGAACGGTCTTGGGACCGTTTGGCCTTAAACGGTCTTGGGACCATTTGGCGTTGAACGGTCTTGGGACCGTTTGGCCTTAAACGGTCTTGGGACCGTTTGGGGCTTTTGTAATTTTTTTGTGTTTTTCTGCAAGGATAAAGAAGAGAAAAGTTAATCTATTGATGTGTCAACAATAAGGTAAAGAGTTAATGATTCTATCTAATTTATCTATGAAAGAGTATGGAAAACAAGGGAAAACCAATAAAATAACATCACAAAGTGAAAGGTTATCAGCAGGCCATGAGAGGAGCATTACTGACACGTGTCGACCTCCGATTGGTGAAAAAGGTAAATTACCTCAAATCATCCAGTTCTTATATAATTCATAATAATTAGCTCGTATGTCAGAAAAAGGCAAATAAAATACCAAAATTCTCAGAAAATTGCATAGAACAAGATGGAACTATAATATCCGGCTTTTGATGAATTAATATCGATGATATCATAAAATATATGTAATGCTAGTTTGATGCATAATAAATAGTAAATGATGACCTAAAATCATGAAAATGCTCCAGTAGCTCTTAAATGTTATGTGTAACACATATGATGTTAGATATGATGATATTTGAACATGAAATCATGTAGTTTTCTTTATATGGCTAATTAGGGCTAATAACCCTAATCAAAATGCGGAAAATACATTAATTATCAATAAATGTTGAAATTTACAGAGTAATCTCATATCCGTATTTGGAACCTTGAATTTAATTATGAGATCATGATGATGCATATAATTAATTTTATATGAAGTTGGCCTTTAATACATGGTTTAAAACCCTAATATAGGTTGATGATGTAACCTAGGGTTAATATGTGCACAAAAATGATATGGAACCTAATGCTCAGATAGTGAACCATAATCTGGAAAATGACATCAGTATGATGATTATAAGAAAGGAATACAAGTAATGACGTGCATATCCTAATGACTAAGTGAAACCCTAATGAACACGATTAGGGTTAAGATGAGATGTAAGAAGATGAGAACCTGATGATAGTATATGATCTTATCTTAATCAGGGTTGACCAAGGATATAGATGACATGAGGAAGATGTGTTTAGAATGATTTATCTCTTTGGAAGGTACGCCATTACCTCTTACTTGGCTTATTATACAATATGCTTGTGTTATATGTGTAGTAAAATACTTGGCATATGATATTGGATGAAATGATTGTTCTTGTATGATATCTTGCCTGATTTTCCATACTTATGGCTATGAACACATGAAACATAATATATCTGTTCCATTATATCCAAGCACTTCAACTCTTTGGTAGTAAAGTGCTGGAAAAGAAGTACTTCAACTCTTTGGTAGTAAAGTACTTGGAAGTGATCCAACTCTTTGGTAGTAGATCACATTGTGAAATGATCCAACTCTTTGGTAGTAGATCATAAAGGCATTAATGCATTCAACTCTCAGGTAGTAAATGCATGGATGATATAATGGAAATTATGCCTAAAAGACATGTGTTCTCTTTTGTTAATAAACATTCTTATTCAAGTACGCTTTTCTTATATTCTTTTGTTACTGCCAAGTATTAGTTTTATCTTATTGCCAAGATATGATGAGAGGTAAATAAAAGACACGTAGGCGTACTCAGTACAATATTCTTGAATATTGTGCTGACGTGTACTGCATGTAATCTTTTTTTTAGGTTGTGGTTATGCTTTTGAAGATCCAGGATAGTTGAGAGTTGTGTGGCGAGCTGATGTACAGGTGGACCTGTTGTCTTAAGATCCTGTAGTTTAGTGGTAGTACATGTATATGTATAGTTTGTTGTTCAATATGTAATACCAAATGTTGTAACAATTCATGTTGTAATTATATGTTGAATGGTGAACATGTGTGTATGGTTTTATTATTGTTCATGTACATGTGCTACTGATTGTTTCCTTCTGACTCCCTTGATTTTCTTCTTCTTAGCATTGTGTGGGATGTTTAAATTGGGATTCTCACTGAGGTGAGGGTTTCAATTTGGACGTCACACATCAGATTAAGTTTTAGAAAATCTGGGGATGTCACAGGTGGTATCAGAGCATGAACAATAGCAAAGCCTGGCATTTGCTCATTATGCAACTCAAAACTAAAGAACCTTGAACTTAATAATCTTTAGGGTTAGATTAGTCATCTTTTAGAGACTAGATCTGACCTAGCCTCTAGGTTAGCACCTAGATGTCTGAGAACTAGGTTTAGACTGGTGCTTGTTGAGTAGCAAGTCCTTAGACGTCGTTCTTTCCTTGTAGTGCAGCGGTATGGGATGTTGCACTATTTGGAAATGATGTGCATCAAGGGAAGAGAAACCCTAGACATATTGTGCATGTTGTCTAGAGTAGCTACACTAGTCTACACCATGTTCTCACATTTTTCACTAGTTTTCATGACACTGGACTCTCTACTATGTGTGGGGCACTCGTTTTCAGGATTTGGTTTTTTATTCCAAATGGATCGAACCGTGATAGTTTTCTCTGACGCTTGTTTTATCAGAGAAAAACTATATAATAATTTATTATGTATATGTATTAGAAAAATGTGTCCCCACACATGTACAAGTAGGAGGTGGCCATGCAACCTAAGTGAAAGTGAATTACATCAGTCTAGAAGAGAGAGTAGTTCTAGATTAGATGTCTAGAGCCTTTTTGGAATATGTGATAGATGGAATAGATGATATAAGTTTTGATGATATGATGTAAGTCTTACATAGATGATATAAGATAGTTGTGATGATATAAGTTGTTTTTGAGGACTTTAGTTCAGGTTTGAGGTTTTGAGATAAGTTTTGATAATGAAAGCATGCATTCTTTTATGAGGTAAGATATGTTAAGATAGGATGTGAATCAGCAAGAGCCTCAATCTCTTTTACGAAGGAGGACCTCTAGTGTTAGGACTAGTTTTGGGGTTAACTCCAGAGAGAGTGAGACCCACAGGGAGAAGGTCAGTGAACCTAGACTCCATGATATGAGAAATATGAGAAATATGTGATATGATATGTCCTAAACTAGAATACTCCTGAGTGATTGAGTTGAGTCACTCTATGTATGATTCCTATAGTTTCTTGAACCCTAGATGTCCTTGGGACGACTAAACCCTAGAGATATAGAGAGGTTGGATATATGTACATATGTGAACATGATTATGAATACCTACCATCTGGGTGAGGGAGAGAGAGTCCCAAGACCATGGAGGAGGCAATTGTGTTAGCTTTTGGACAGCCTCATGCTCAGGTTGGTGGTTCCATGTAGGACTCTAGTGGTATGCATAAGAGAGTCTTGAGTAAAGATGTTTCATGGGTAGAAGACCTATGAAGAGTATGTCATAGCATGTTTTGGTTTGTGCTTATGTGGCTAGAGCTTGTAAAGCTATCACTAATGCCAATGAGGTCATCTAAGAACCCTAGACTAAGAGAGGGAAGATAAAGTATATGTATATGAGATACTCATAGAGTTGAGTGAGCTCAGAGAGACTGAGTATGGAACTACCCTCATGATATGGGTCAGGATAACCTCAGTTGGAGTAGATGAAGTTTTTATATTGAATATGGACATGTTTTCTTTCATGTTCATTCTCACTCAAGTCAAACCCTTTGACTATCTTATCAAATAGAAGATTCCAGCTCTGAGATGCTTGCTTCAATCAACAGATTGACCTTTACATCTTACAGACTTTATTTGCATTAATGAATTTATAAAACCACTAGTTTTTGCCACATACACATCCTATATAATTTTTCCATTTATGGAATGAAGTTTTAACATCCATATGTCAAATCTCACAATCATACTAAGTTGCAATTACAAGCACAATCCTGATTAATTTAACACCTTGAACCTATTTGAATCTCATCACAACCAATATACCCTTCCATGTTGGTCTTTTCTCAAAGACCCAAATGCAATGAATGGGTTTTACCCCTTTAAATAAATCTACCAAGGTCATACCTTGTTGGTGTACATGGAGTCCATATTTGATCTTATGGAATCAAGCCATGTCTCAGACTCTGGTCCTTCAATAGCTTCTAGTTGGTTTTGTTGACTCATCAATATGATGAACTCATCACCTTTTGAGTTATCATATATTCTCCAAATTCAAGGCATGATCTACTAGAACTATAAGGATTTTGTGTTACATAAGGAACTTGAGATTCCACAACAACTTGTGATTCTCATTGTTCCCACTGTACCTCTTTAGGTTCATTGTCTTCTTGTTTGTCTTGAACATTTTGAGTTATAATTATACTCCCACTGATTCCTTTTGAACTAGGTTCCTCATTAGGAATACAGCCATCTAGATCAACAAACAACTTTGTTGTAAAATTGGGATAAAATTAGTGTTAAACAAAAAAACATTAAGTGATTTCAAACAAAGCCCTTTCAAAAATAATTTTCTTAAATAGGCATTCATCCTTAATCACAATAAAAGACACATCAGTACACCTCCCATGCCATATCTCATATGGTGTCTTTTGAACCATTTCATAAGATACATTCTTTTAGTGTTTAGCATGTTCCCAAAAGAAATTGTAGGATTAGCTAGTTTTATTGATAATCATACCTTAACAAGGTGTGATTCCTTCCTTCTAACACATCATCATGTTCAGGTGGAGTTCTTTGTGATACATTATCACATATCTCCAGAAGGTCCTCAAACTCTTGGTTTAAAATATTTCAACATCGATCACATCGAAGTATCTTAATAGTTTTACCAAGTTAGTTACGTACTTCATTTATGATCTCCTTGAACACTTCAAGAGATTCATACTTGTATTTCATAAAATAAAAATTTCCATATCAATCGATCACATCATTAAATATAGTGAGGTACTAGTAACCACCTTTAATATTTATTCTAAAAGGTCTGTTGTACATCAACATGTACTAGGCTTAATAGAATACTTGTTCTCCCACTACATCTAGTGGAGATGATTTTTTCCTATTGCCCAATAAATAAGAATTGCATGTCTCTATTGGTTCAATAATTAAAAGAGTCTATACCAACACCATTTTGGAATCTAGAAGTGCATTTCTCAATTATGTGCATTAGATAACAATGATAGAGGTATACTTGTTTGAGTCATCAAGTCGTTCATTATATGTGTAATACACATTTGTCTCTATTATTATCAAGTATATTTTATTAGACATAAGGTGTTGCCATAAAGATCATATCCTTTTAGAAGAAACATGATGTTCTTGTCATACAAGACATATACTATTTTCATCAATGACAGACACATAATAAAAATTTACTAATTCTACTATGTGCCCACGAATGACAACTTCCAACTATAGTGGAAACAAACCTTGCTCTGTACAGTTCTAGTTTATTTCTTCTCAGGTCATGA
The DNA here is from genome assembly GCA_963693085.1 of Alisma plantago-aquatica. Taxonomy (NCBI): domain Eukaryota; kingdom Viridiplantae; phylum Streptophyta; class Magnoliopsida; order Alismatales; family Alismataceae; genus Alisma; species Alisma plantago-aquatica. Next base: position 1,289,572,120 of record OY856412.1, on the reverse strand, counting down.
AGTAGAGATGTCTATCTCTTTCTTCTTCCTGAGGTCCTCTTTACAAAGATGATAGTTCCTTTACCAATGTCCAACTGGTGACAGTGATGACACTTTCTTTCCTTAACCATTTTAGTAAAATGACAAATTCCTTATGCACTTACCCATCTCCTTATCTTGAGTGCAGAAGACTTGGACTTCAACTTAGCCTCAAAATACTTCTTGGCCTTGCCTTTGTCCTTGGACTCACTTCCTCCGATCATCATCATGGATTTGTATGTCTTCATTCATGCTTTGTCATCAACATGCCAAGCATTTCATAAACTGGTTATATGATTCACACAACGACTTGTATAATCATATCCATGATCAACTCTGGGCCTAAGAGAAATCCCAGTCTCTCCACATGCCCAATCATATTGAACATATGCAGCTCTACTAAATCTCCCTCTATCAGTTTGCACTCAAACAACACTTTGGAGACATTATACCTTATTTTCTTTACATGATTCTTCAAATGTGTTACTATCTCGAGAATATCCATGTTATCGTGATGTTCATGCAACTCATAGTTCATACAACATATATATTAGTTGTGGTCGTATGTGGTATTTAATCAGATATGCACATTTATCATTTTAATATTCACATCATATGCAATAAAAGATATGAAAACTAAATTTGATCAGATCAATTTAATCCCAGATACATCATGAAATGAAGGGTCTCTGATACCACTGTTGGAAAATCGGGCGCAGATATAGGCAGCAGAAACAAAAAAAAAAATTTTAATGCCCATTTCCCAGAAACAACAAAATCACGCAAAAACAATGTATTTAGGGCAGAAAGGTTGAAAGGTTATACCTGGTCTTGGAGCAAGTCCAGCAGCATTACCCATGCAGTGCAACTATCTTCTAGTTGCTCTTAGACTGTGTTTGTGCAGCTCTTGGTCTTTACCACAGATAGTATACTCGAATGGTATTTGCAGCAGCTCTTGGTCTCACCACGGACTACATGCTGACGATGTCCTCTAAGATACAGAAAATAGCCTCTTGCCTCTAGATTAGTCCACATGGACTACCAGGAACTCCATGTTGTGCTACCAGAGCCAAAGGGAAGGAGTTTTCCCCTTATGTCAGTGTACTAGTCACCGAAATGCTCTCCAACCATTGATGATATTTGTTCCCTCCCTTTTTATCCCTACCTTTAACGGGTAGGAGTTTCTTGGGCTCTATTGGTTACCACAACCAGAGAGGACAACAATTTTTAGGGTCACTGATCCCAATTGTGTGTTTTGGGAAGCTCCCAGTACCCCTCTATTTATAGGAGGGGTTAGGGTCTGGGTTCCCAATCTATGTGGAACCTACAAACTATGAGAAGGTTGTCACGTAGTACAAAACAGTGGTCTATTGAGAGAGATGGTCGTATAGCATAGAGAGATGGTTGTATCATGTTGTTTCTTATTTTGATTCAAATTGGCACTTGGATTATTTGAATCTAATCAATGCACAACATGATGTCAACACTAATCTGTGATGCAATTGAATTTCCCCATGAATCAGGCATCTCACTCATGCAAGTCGTTCGTCTTGCGACCACAAAATGGCTGTCTCACTCATGGAGCCGGTCGTCTCATGACCATGAACCAGTCATCTCACGACCATCATGTGAGATGGTTGTCTTGTGCCCCGAGTCCAGAAGATTTCATCCAATTCAATTTCCAATCAACTTGACACTCCAATCAATTAGTCCAACACTTGAACTTGACTATTCTCAATCCAGTCAGTTGATCTGTTGTTTAATTGAATATTTGAACACCTTTAGCATTCAATGTAAACATCATTCATGAATATACTCCTTTAATCCAAGCGTATCCTATGTGTGTGATCCTATAGGTCCAGAATTATGTTGGTAGTGATTGTCCATAACTAACTTATGACATCACATGAAAATAGTGGTCTCTAGTCACAAATCATTACTACCCAAGTAATTTGAAAAGTTGGAGAGCAACTTCAACCTACAATGTGTGAATAGTATTACCGTGATCATACAATTCCTTTGTCTCTAGTATCTAGATTGAAATTAAGGCATGGAATCGTCATCCTCTCAACGTTCAATCCATGTTCCTTGAACTAGAGAAGACTGTTTGAGATACACGTGAGATCACATATCACATATTGAGTCACATGAGTATGGGCATACAATTCTTAGTCTTGCTTATCAAGGGGCCTTGGATATCAATCTCCAATAGGAGGGACAAATCCCATCCACATCACTCACACTCAATCCCCATGTGTCACAACTACCCAATCATCACCTTTATGGCAACATGTATTTCAAGATTATGTTTGATGATGTCAAAGTATACCCAATGAAATGTGATGAATGTAGTGACTTTACGCTTGAGAACCACAATCACTACTATCACTATGAGAGCTGCTTGTGACTACCATTCCATGATTTCCATGAATCACTCTCATGGTGGTTTCATCTGATACATTGTTCTCTAGCATGTATCTATGTGCTTGACTTGATATCACATATCATGAATAATGAGACTCTATCATCAGCCAACACACACTCTAGTATTATGTATTACTATTTTCTATTCTTCTTCCATAGTAATATTTGACTAGGGACGTAACAAGAATGTATGTACTCTTATCATACATATGATCTAACCATTTAGGTCCTAAACCTGATGACATATGTCATCGAGTAGCATCATTATATAGACATCTACAATGTATGTGGAATCATCTCGTGACTGAGACAAACATAATAGATAGAACTACCTTTATTGTTACCAAATTAGGTATCTAATGTCATATCCCAATGATCATATGATTGGCTCTCTGAGCATATAAACCAACAATCTCCTAAATTATCATCATCAAGGATATTTGCCAGCTAATGGATGTCACCAAGTAACATCCATGATACTAATGTCATTTCCATGTCCTTCATTTTACACCATAGTGGTGTTTGCTGTTGTCGGTACTGAATCTTCTACTGTTGGTGGTTCAAGTAACATTGGAGTGTTTGGCTTCTTAGGGGCATTATCAAACATCCAATTCATGTTTCCCTCATCTTTCTCAACATTTTTCTCTTCTTTATCCACCTAAAAAGGATTTTATGAACTCCTTCAATCAGTTCATCCAACAACACGTCTTTGACAAAGTCTCATAGTCAACTAGAGGTGGGGAGGTGTACAAAAATATAGGATTCATCCCATCCATCACATCCTCAGGAGTTTCTGATACCTGCTCCCTCACCCATGTGACTTTAGTATGATTTAATTCTCGTTGGTTGCTTCAATATCTTTGGTAGGTACAACTTATTCAGGTACAGTTAGGAAATCATGATTTCACTTCACTATGGTTTCCTCCACCGGACGCTTGCTGGTGGAGCGACCTAGCGAGGCTGGGGAATTTGTGTCATCATTTTCACCAGCAGACACTTTTACATTTCTTATAGAGTCTTCTCCCCCTATCTAGTAGATAGATGTATTGTTTCTTCTTGTTCTGGGGGTGGTGCAGCTTTACTAATGCCTTATTGGGAGAACAACATGTCCACCTTTATCTACATCTCCATCTCTTTTGCAGGTGATGAGGCCTTCTCATTGGCAATTCATTGTTATTTAGATGTTGCCTCTCTGTGTGAAGGTGATGTCCTTGGTTCCTCCTTTTGCTTCCTATCTTTGGCTCGCATTCTATTATTTTCTCTTCATAGGTCATCCCACTCCTGGCACAGTAGGGTGACCTCTTTAGCCATGCTTGTCAATGCCTCCATTACCTGCATTTGATATGCATCCAAGAGATGCATCTACTAAGACAATGTTCACAATGGATGCATTTCTTATGTTATCTTCTTGACCTGCATAGTTAGTGTAGACATATTTGAAGTTAAATATTAAATAGTTAGAGTAGAGTTAGAGACAATCTCACAAAGGTCGTCAATTGCTTTCCCTATCTCCATGAATTTCATTGTGTTAGGGGCTCGCCATGGTTACTCCTTATGCTTCATTGAGATTTTCTCATGCTCATCTTCCTTTATTTATGCAGGTCCTTGTTCCCTTCTCCCATGTGTAGGTTTTGTTCAGCCTCATAGATTGGTCGAGGCTGCTCGTATTTTGATGTTCCCTTCACTAGCACCCCCCTTTAATTTTTGTAGTTTGATGGGGGTTCATTTCTATTTGTATCTATTATGTGTGGGTGTGTATGCCAGAGAGCCAATCATATGATGATTGTAATGGCATAACTTGTAAATGATTTGATTAATAGTAAATGCATTCTTCCAATTTATTCTATTTTATTCAGTTATGAGATAATGAAGTAACATAATAAATATCTAAAGAATGAATGATACTCAATGACACATGTCTTTAGATTTAGGACCTGGATAAAGAGACCATATGTATGTGAAGATTTCATATATTCTTGTTATGTCCTAGTCAGTTGTTATTGTGGAAGGTTAATAGACAACAATGACACATAAGATTAGAGTGTGAGTTAGTTGATGACAAAATCTCATTAGTCATGATATGGCGATATCAAACCAAGCACACAGATACATGTCAGGGAACAATGTATCAGACAGACCACCATGAGACTGACACATGGAAGCCATTACAATGGTAGTCATAGTTATCTCTCATAGTGATGGTTGTGATTGTGGTTCTTAGATTTGAAGTCACTACATTTATCACATGTCATTTGGTATGCTTTGACATCATCAAAAGTAATCATGAAATATGTGTTATTATAAAGGTTATGATTGGGTGACTTTGACACATAGGGATTGACTGTGAGTGATGTAGATGTGATTTGTCCCTCCTATAGGAGTATGATAAACTAGGCCTCTTGAATAGCAAGACTAAAAAATGCATGGCCATGCACATGTGAGTCAATATGTGATATTGAGCTTACATATATCTTCGAGAGTCTGCTGTGGTCCAAGGAACAAGATTCAATGTAGAATAGGGTGACTATTCCATTCCTCGAGTTCAATATGGACATCAGTGACAAAGGAACTATACAAACAATCTAACACCATCCACAGATTGTAGGTTGAAGCTTTTCTCCAGATTTCCATTTACTTGGGTAGCATTGATGTGCGACTAGGTATCGATCAATGCTTGTGATGTCATAAATTGTTATGGACATTCACTTTCAAAGAAATATGGGACCTATAGGGTCACACACATAGGTCTTGACTTTGAAGAGGAGTTTAATCTTGAATGACAATTGAGTTGATTACTAAAGTGTTTAGGTATTCAATTCATGAAACTAATCAATTGGCTGCGCTGCCAACCAATCCACTCACCTAGTGAGATGGTCATTTGGAGTGCCAAATGATCGACTCAAGTGTTAAAACAACCATTTGACATGTCAAGAAAATTAGAACTAAATTGGCTAATGTTCTACATGAAATAGGCACCAACCATCCACTCACAAGGTGAACCAATCGGCTCAAGTAGAGTGAGACAACTGATTCACCTAGTGAACCAATCAGTTCATTTAGACTGGAGGAAGGTTCTTGTAACTTTTTTGAATTTATGAGAAAGATTGATTATTTTGATTGATCAATTCTATTGATGCAAGGAATTGATGGTTAGCATTAATTGAAAATAAATTACCAAATCTACGTGCGATTGAGAAATTGTGAAATGACCATCTCATTTGCAAAATGACCATCAAGCATTCCAGATGTCTGTCTCAGTTTCCAATTGACCGATTGGTCACTTGTAGATTGCAAAATTCAAGATTTTTCGGTCCCTTCCACTCCTACATAGATTGGGAACCCAGACCCTAACCCATCCTATAAATAGAGGGGTACTATGGGATTCCCAGAGAACCACTCAATTGCCTCTGACAATTGTTTTCCTATCTAGTTGTGGTAACTAATAGAGAGCCCAAGCAAGTCCTACCCACTGAAGGGAGGGATATCAAGGGAGAAACAATTGTTGGAGAGCAAGTTAGTGACTAGTACACCAATGGGAGGGACAAATACTTCATGTCTGTTCTAGTAGGACGACATGAGTTCTAGACGGTCCATGTGGACTTCCATAGAGGCATGGAGGTTGTTCTCTACCTCTAGGAGGATAATGTCAACTTGCATTATGTGGTGTAGACCAAGAGGCACAACATTCATACGACTCCTTGACGTGGTAAATTATCACACTACAAATTCACTTGGGGTTGAGATCCCCGAGCTTTTACCAAAACCTTGTGTAATAATACCACCCGCAAGCGGACGGGTCTTATCGTAGTATAGTTAAGGATCGAATCCCAAAGGACAATGTTTTTAAGAATCTTTGTCAGTCGAATCTAGCTCAAGTAAGACCAATATTTAAAATGATTGGTTGGTTGAGGTTAATTAAACTAATTGCAAGAAAGTAAAGAGCAGAATTAAAGGTGGGTCTAGATTAATGATATAGAATCGCTGGGATGGTCTCATGTTTCACCACAACTACACATGCAAACACATCCAAACATCAAACATCCAGGCAAGATATAACTATCAAATGGAGCTGCTATGAACCCTCCATGAGGATAGGCTCACGTAAGCATCACCTTATGCATTAGATTTCTCGTCACCCTCCGGATCACTCACTTACGGCTCTAAAGATACAACATCCAACTGAAGCTGAGGGCCCCCCTTGCGGGTAGGCACACAGAAGCATCACTGTGGGCTAGATTGCTCATCCCCTCATGGATCACACACTTACAACCTTAAGGAACCATATCGGAAGTTCTCATCAAGGAGTCAACCATGCTAACCAACAAGCAGGTAAGCGATAAGTCTGCAAGCAAACATCGATGATTAACAAAGAAGATACAACATCCAAATGAAGTTGCGGGCCCCCTTGTTGGTAGGCACACAGAAGCGTCATCGTAAGCTAGATGGCTCGTCCCATCATGGATCATACACTCATGACTCCATGGAATCCCATTCTATTTCTAGTTTGGGAGTCAACCTCGTTAATCGACATCCTACCCCTACATATAAAAGATCTCGTAACATAGGGAAGAATAAGATGAAAGCAAGCAGGTAATCAAACTACAAACATTATCGATTCATAACGAAATGAAAAGTTATATACATTGCCTTGGAATGTTAAATGTAAAGACATGAAAGCATGGGAAGCGGGGCTAGTCCCCACACCCCAGTGAAAAGGAACTACTCACTCATGATGCAAGAAATAAGAAGAATAAGGGAGAGGGAAGTTTCCGCCATGAGCGTGATGAAGAAGGTGGTCGCAGCTCAGTGAAGATGATGCGGTCTTCTACGTCGCGTTGGGGTAGATCTGGATGAGGAGGAAGAACCACCAAGGCGGACCGGGCAGAATTTCTTCTCCACCTTCCTTCTCTCCTCTTCTCCTTGCTCGGCAGCAAGAGGAGCAGGTGGACGGCATGGCAAGGGTGTGGAAGAGTGACCGAACCTTAGCTTAGGCATCCTGTCGGCATCCTTGGAACGATTCCCAAATGAGGACCCTTGTGGTCCTATTTATAGGCTTGGATGGGGTCTTCACGTTTTTGCTGTGAGCTCCTTTCAAACGGTTTGGAGACCGTTTGACATCCAAACGGTCTTCGAGACCGTTTGACATCCAAACGGTCTTGGAGACCGCTTGACAACCAAACGGTCTTGCAGACCTCTTGACATCCAAATGGTCTTGCAAACCGCTTGACATACAAATGGTCTTGCAGACCGCTTGACATCCAAACGGTCTTGCAAATATATGACCATGCGGTCTTCAGCAAATGATTGTCGTTTAAATGGTCTTGAGAGTATCTATTGACCAAACGGTCTTGAAGACCGAACAGATCCAACCGGTCTTGGGACTGTGTGTCGCCAATCGGTCTTGAGCTTCTTCACAGTTTTGGGGAATTGGTCTGCAGCCCATAGGTCTTCACTTTAAATAGTTTCTACTTTAACTGGTCTTGGCTACAAACAGTTTTTGAGACCGTTTGATGGCCAAACGGTCTTGGCTTCTTTGATCGATCTTGGCTCCAACCGGTCTTGGCTCCAACCGGTCTTCGTCATCCAAATGGTCTTGAGGATCGATGGCCTCCAAATGGTCTTGAGGATCGATGGCCTCCAAATGGTCTTCGCCGTCCAAATAGTCTTGAGGACTGATGGCATCCAAACGGTCTTCAACATCCAACCGGTCCTTGGTCCAAATGGTTTTGAAACCGTCAGGCATCATATGGTCTTGAGAACGTTTGGGCTCAAACGGTCTTGAAACTGTATGGGCTCAAACATTCTTAAGACCGTTAAGGTAGAGTAGTGAGAGGAGGACTGTGTAAGTGAATGGCTGAGACCGAAAGGTCAAAACCGCATGGATAGACCGTTTGGGCAAACCGTTTGGTCAAGACCAAAGTTGAGAGGATCTCGAGCGAATTTCATACGATGGTTGAACCTAGTCAAGACCTGCACAAAATCAATATAGATCTGGTTAATAATCTTGATAATTGAATTAGTTAAGAAATCTTGCATTTTGTGAGATTTAGGAGATGAAATCGAAAGTATTGAATCGAATTGGTCCCAAAAAGGCAACTAAAAATCATGATGAATATGCATTCATCAAAACACCCTAAACATAAACATTGCTCATCCTCAAGTAACATAAAATCTAAAACAGTCGCCAAATGAATACTTTCTGATCATGTGATTGCCTCCTCTTCACATCACGGTTGTTTCCTTTCTGCTTACTAAGCATCTCAACTTCCTGAGACCACGGAACACATCTTACCATATCTTCGTTCCTGAGTTTTCTTTCCAACATCACTTCCTCCTCACTTTTTCCAACAACAAGCATGTCAAAGAGTTTTGTAAGAGTCCAAAGATACCCACAGAACAACAAGTATGCACATGATCTGACACTGGTGTTTTTCAAGATAGTGGAGGCATTCATTGTGCCTTTAGGTAGAAAAGGGAGTGAAGGGTGGTATGTAAGGAAGATATAAATCTCTCCTCTATTTGACTCGAGATTTTTATTATATTCTTTGCAATTTCATTGATTGCATTTTTTGTGTGAATCCCTCCTCTATTCGACTCGAGATTGCATTTCTTTTTGTGTGCGCTTTGGCATCTTTTCTTGGTGGTACGCCCCTATTTCTTTGTGAGGGGTATGGAAGAAGTGGTTATAGAGGGAGGTGGCGTGCCACCCCGAGCTTAGGGTTTGGCACTATTTTGGCTATTTATGTTTCTTTTTGATGGACAAAGGGGTACGAAGATGATGGAAGAAGTGTAGAAGAGAGTTCAAATCAGAATGCAACTTGATTTACAATTCAGTGCACTGGGTCGTTTTCTTTATCGTACTCTTCTCAAATAATGACTTGATGAGGATCCGGTGGGGATTCCATGTTATTGTTCTACTAGTCAGTTAGGAAGCACGACGTCTTTGATCCCTATCAGTTCGATAGACACTTGCCATTTTTGCATAAAGATCATGATGTTAGGATTCATAAGCTTCATAAGATGATTTCAATCAAAAGGCTAATTTTTAGAAGATGGTCCTTTTGAGGATCTACTTCGAATAAGGAGGGTATAATGATTCAAAATGCATAGATATTGAAATGAACGGTGTCAAAATTTCATCAAATATCTATGCAATTTCTTTGGAAAACTTATAAAATTTTGAAAATTTTGGTCAAAAATGCAACGATCAAATCTTAAGCCTGAATTAGATGAGTGAAGGTAGAAAGTAAGATATGTACCACCCACCCTCCACCCCAAACTTATAAATTTGCTCGTCCCAAGCAAACTCTAAATCTGAGATGGAGGGGAAAGTTCATGTTGTTTGGGCCACCGGATGTGGTTGCATTCCAATCAATTGCGTCATTCCTATGAAAATCTCAAAAATAAAGACCAATCAGAACTTAAGATGGCATCTCGCGATGCAATTTTTATTTGGTGCAAAATTATCTAAAAAGTAAAAACATAATTAAGAAAAATTTCTAATTCAAAATTGAAACTAAATACAAGTTTATTGATTGGGTTGCCTCCCGACAAGCGCCTTTGTTTTATGTCGATGAATCGACTTTATTTCTTCAACTTTTACGGTGGATTTAATCTGGTTTGGAGAGTTTCAGTGATGCATTCATGCCTGTGTCAGCTGAGGTGAAATATCTTTTCAAACGTTTGCCATTATCCACAACATCTCCTGACTTTTCACTCCGTAAAATGAAAGCACCATGCGGGTAGATGCTCTTAACAATGTATGGTCCAGTCCAATGAGAACGGAGTTTCCCTGGGAATAACCTTAGTTTTGATTTGATCGAAAAGACTTGATCTCCCACTTGAATGCCCTTCCTCTTGAGATGACCATTGTGCCACAACTTTGTGTGTTCTTTATAGATTCTAGCATTCTCAAAAGCTGTCATTCAGAGTTCTTCCAACTCCTGGAGTTGTAGAATCCTGGCTTGGCCTGCTTCTTTCATATCAAAATTTAGTTGTTTTATTTCCCACCATGCCTTGTGTTCCAGTTCTACCGACAGGTGGCATGACTTTCCATAGATTAATCGAAAAGGTGTAGTCCCAAGGGGAGTTTTAAAAGCAATTCGGTAGGCCCACAAGGCGTCATTGATTTTTACTGACCAATCTTTCCGATTCTTTTTCCAGAATAGCCTTGAGTTGACGGTTAGAAACCTCTACCTGTCCACTAGTTTTTGGATGGTAGGGTGAGGCTACCTTGTGAGTTACACCATATTTCCTCAGCAATGCTTCAAAGCTTCTTTCCAGGAAATGAGAACCTCTGTCGGAAATCACAGTGCGTGGGACTCTGAATCGGGGGAAAATGATATCTTTGAACAATTTGATGACATGTTTGGAATCACTAGTGACGGTTGGTATAGATTCAACCCATTTTGAGATGTAACCTATCACCACTAGGATGTACAAAAATCCATGAGAAGATGGGAATGGACCCATGTAGTCCACACCCCAAACATCAAATATCTTGACTTCTTGCCACAAATTCAGTGGCATCTCATCTCTCTTTGTTATGTAACCTATTCTTTGGCATTTGTCACATGATAGAACAAAGTCATAGGAGTCTTTGATGTGGTTGGCCAAAAGAAACCACATTGTAAAGCCTTTAAAGCAGTTTTCTTGGAACTCATGTGGCCTCCAACTAGGCCCGAGTGACATTGTTCTAAAATAAGTTGAGCTTCCTCCTCAGCGACACAACATCTGTATATACTATCAGTGTAGAGTTTGAATAGGTACGGCTCATCCCAGTGATATTGTTTTACATCATGCAGGAATTTCTTCAGTGCATTTCTGGTGCATTTGGGGTGGATGACACCCGCAGCCAGGTAGTTCACATAGTCGGCGTACCAAGGGATAGCCTCTGAAACTTTCATAAGCCGGTCGCCTGGAAGAGAATCGTTGATGGGGATCTTCTCATTTTCCATGGTATGGATGTGACTGAGGTGGTCTGCCATGACATTCTCTGTACCTTTCTTGTCTCTTATCTCCATATCAAACTCTTGTAAAAGGAGAATCCATCTAATTAACCTAGGTTTAGCATCTTTCTTTGTCAAGAGGTAATGGATAGCGGCATGATCCGTGTAGACAATGACTTTTGAACCAATGCGGTAGGATCTGAACTTGTCAAAGGCATACATGACTGCAAGAAAGTCTTTCTCAGTAGTTACATAATTCCTCTGAGCTTCATCGAGGGTTTTCGATGCATAGTAGATCACATAATGTCTATTCTCTATACACTGGCCTAGAACAACACCCACAACGTAATCACTGGCATCACACATAATTTCAAAAGGGTGATCCCGGTCAGGAGCTCTGATGATGGGTGTTGTTGTAAGAGCATGCTTCATATTATTGAAACTTTTAACACATTCTTCATCGAAATTGAATTCAGCATCCTTTAGCAACAAATTCGTCATTGGCTTGGTTATCCTCGAGAAATCATTTATAAATCGTCTGTAAAATCCTGCATGACCTAGGAATGCACAAACCTCCTTAAAATTTATTGGAATAGAGATCTTGGAAATCACTTCGATCTTGGCCTTGTCTACTTCAATTCCTCGATTACTGGCCCTATGGTCGAGGACAATGCCTTCCTTTACCATAAAGTGACACTTCTCCCAATTTAACACAAGATGTGCTTCCTCACATTGTTTGAGGACAAGGGAGAGGTGCCTTAGGCATGAGCTGAATGAATCTCCGTACATAGAAAAATCATCCATAAAAACTTCCATGACAGTTTCGGTGAGGCCAGTGAATATAGCTGCCATACAACGTTGGAAAGTTGTAGGTGCATTACAGAGGCCGAATGGCATCCTTCTAAATGCATATGTTCCAAATGGGCAAGTGAAAGTAGTTTTCTCTTGGTCATCTAGATGTATGGTTATTTGGCAGAATCCAGAGTAACCATCGAGATAACATAAGTATTCTTGGTGAGCCAATCTTTCTAAAACTTGATCAAGAAAAGGCATCAAGAAATGATCTTTTCACGTTGCTTTGTTAAACTTCCTAAAATCAATGCACATCCTCCACCCTATGACTATTCGAGTGGGGATGAGTTCATCGTTTTCATTTCGTATCACAATTTATCTGCCTTTCTTCGGGACCACATGCACAGGACTTACCCGTGGTGAGTCTGATATCGGATATATTATTCCAACCGTGAATAGTTTAATGACTTCACGACAGACTACTTCCTTCATATTTGGATTTAATTTCTATTGATGTTCAACAGTCGACTTGTGATCTTCCATCATGGGGATTTTTTGCATGCATAGTGCTTGACTAACCCCATTGAGGTCACTCATCTTGTAGCTGATTGCTTTACTTCTTTCCTTCAATTCCTTTAAAAGTTTATCTTCTTGATCCGTCGTTAGATTTGAATTTATGATGACTAGGAAGACTTTGATGTCATCTAGAAATGCATACTTCAATCCTTGGGGTAGGGGATTCATTTCAAGAGCTTGTGGTTTTTCACATGCTTCTTTAGTAACATACATTGCTTTTAGTTCCTCAATCTGGGCTTCAGGATCTTCCTTAGCAGTATCGAGGTGGCAAACACAACTTTTCACTTGTTCGTCATCTGAACTATCTGCATTTGGGTTAGTAAGGGTCATCCCTAAATGATATTCTTGTTCATAATCCCCCTATGTGAGGAGTGACATCTACTCTATGCACTAAATCAAGTAGACTTCTTCTTGCATGCTTGGTCTTTGCATGCCTTCAAAACCCTTGAATTTGAGAGTTTCTTTACCTAGTCTGAGCAGCAAAATTCCTGCCTCAATGTCGATCAGAGCTCTTGCAGTGGTGAGGAAAGGATGTCCAAATATGAGAGGGTATCTATTGTCTTCCTTTATGTCCATGATGACAAAGTCACACGAAACATAGGAATCTTTTCCAACCTTGACAGGGACGTCCTCAATGATTCCTAAAGGTAGAGTCACTGTGTTGTCTGCAAGTTGTATGGTCATTCCATTTGGTAGAAGTTCAGCAAACCCTAGCCTCTTGCAAAGGCTAAGTGGCATGATGGAAATGCTAGCACCAAGGTCTGCCAATCCTTTCTTACAGGAAGAATCACTGATATGGTAGGAAATACCAAAAGACCTTGGATCTTTATGCTTCTTGGGAATTTTACTCAAGATGATATCTGAAGAAGTCGTCGCCAACTTGACTGTATCGTGCTCTTCAATTATGTATTTCCTTATCATAAGTGATTTTAGATATTTTGACCAGGATGGTATCTCTGTCAGCGCATCTAGGAAGGGTATATCAACATGAAGCTTTTTCATAGCTTCCTTGAATTTATTGAAACATGTATCGAGCTTGGTTTGCTTCAAACGAGCTGGGAAAGGTGGACAAGGCTTGTAAACTGGTACCTCTGGCTCTGGTGTTTTAGTTTATTTAGATCCTTGCTCGGCTGTCTTATCAGCAATCACTGGTTTTTTTGGTTGAGACTCAGGTGTTGTTGAGTCTTGGATAATCACATGTTCATCCTCGTCTATGATAATCATAGGTGTCTTGACAAGAGGATCAGAATAGCCTTTTCCAGACTTGGTGGTGACAGATTTTAGTTATTCAGGATGCTTAGGATTGTTTTTTGGATGGCCAGCAAAGGCTCCAGCAGGTGGCTTCATACTAGGTGCAAGTTGAGCAAGTTGTGATTTAATAGTTTTCTGATGGGCTTACTGGTTAGCTATCATCGTCTGTTGCGACTGTAACATCTTTTCAATGGCTGTTAGTTTGTCATCCGGAGAGACGGGACCAGCTTGTTGCCCTTGTTGTTGATAGAGGACTTGGTTGGGATTTTGGAACTGAGAATTGTTCTGGTAGTTATTGTAGTTCCTATTCTGAAAATTACCCTAAAGTTTCCTTGATTCCTGAAATTTTGTTGTTGGTTATACTGAAATCCTGGTGGGCCTCATTGTTGATTGTTTGAACCAAGTTGTAGCGAGTTTTCCACTCCTGAAGGATTTCCATATCAAAAACCAGGATGGTTCCTATTTTGATTCAGGTTGTAATATCCTTGACCTGGGATGGTGTTGATGGCATTAAGATTCTCCATTTGACTTTTATCTCCTTGTCCATAAGCGTTGCTTAGAACAACATCATAGAGGTAAGTAACCATCGATGCCCTAGAAGGACCTAAACCTAGACAAAGGGATTGATGGGATGGTATGGGTATAGGACAGGTAAGTCCTTACCTCTACCAATTGTCTTAATAATTAGAAAATATAGAATATATTAAATGTGAAAACCTAGGTGAGAGAAATCCCAGGGTAGATATGTGATGACAAGTATAGACATTGAAGGAAATGTAATAATTGTGCATATAAGGTATATAAGCCATGCTGCCACCAAGTCTATTAAAGAAGTGTGTACATTTGGCTTAATGTCGAGGATGCATAAGTATATGAGACTGAACTTTGGTTGGGGAAATTTAAATTAAAATGTGTAATGAAAGTTAACACCCTGAAAGAAATTTTCTAAAAGGACTCTCCTTGGACATGATTAGTGGTGCGATATAAATGGAGATCCTTATCCTAGAACAAGGTGTAATTAATAAGCATAAATGAGATTATGACATCTCAATAAACCCTAGGTGGGGTAGAGCCTTAAGCCAATGCTACAGTCAGGCAGGAATGCTTAAAGGTACATAAGACCCAAGGGATCATGAGGTGATCATGTCCTATGCGCATAAGTCTTGCGGGGTCAGGATGAAGACATCCATGTGTACACAAGGCCCATGGGTTCATGAGAATGGCCACCCCCATAAATACATAAGGCCCAAGGGATCAATTGGAAAGGCACTCTAAAAGTACATAAGACCCTTGAGGGCAAGAGGATATCACTTCAAAGAAACCTATACCCCTAGACACCTTAAGGGAACAACTAAGGCTAATGATACATGAGATCTACATATAAGGAATACAAGAACTCATGTAATAATTGTTGAAATAGAATCTTAAGGGCAGGGGTGCACAGAGTCAAGAATTCTGAGAAAAGCATTATCCCTAGAATTTAAGAAATTTATGAAAAACTCATGGAGTTAAAATGTATTCATGGTTTCTTGCTGAGACATGGTGGTCTGTCATTGATTAATATACTACTAAATTATAATAATTCTAGTAATTAATTGGTAAATTATATTATAGTAATATGATGTACCAAAATGGTAAAACAAATGTGTAGATTAACAATAAAACGAATTGAGTCCCTAACTCTCATCCTAGCTCCAAAAGTATATCTAATACATGAATATAGGGTGATTAATACATGTAAATCCTAATTTTTTATGAACACGTTTTTAATAATTTTGATATGCTTATTTGTGATATAATCTAATATTGTGGAGTAAAATGATATTCCAAGATAATGATGACAATGATGGTGTATATTTAGGGTTTTTAATTCAATAATCATATATATCTAGAGTTAAGGTTTTGAAATCAATGTTTATAACTTGATATGGTCTTAAACCACACGATTTGATATAGGTGTTCATAGTAACATGCTATGTGCAATATATGAATTAGGATTGGACCTAATATCTTATTGGGGTTTCTAACTCTTGGAGATAATGATTGTTGACCTAGAGGTTATACATTGTCCATATTTTGATAATGACTTAACCATTCCATTCATATGTATCTAATATGTGTATTCAAGATTGATTTCAGGTGTTAGGTACATGAAAAGGATCAAAATTCTCAAGCCCTAATTTGCTACAGTTCAAGCTAAAAGCTATACAAGTGTGTATTTTGAGAAATCCATGTAAACTACCTTAGAAGATTTTTGTAATCACTTGTATTGATGTATTGGCTTGTAACTAAGATGAGAAAATTGATAGGGACACTTAGAACCAAGTTCTAATCACTTTGATGCACTTTAGAAAATTGATCACATGTAGTCAATCGATCGAGTTACTATCTCGACTGATCCCCTTGGATCAATTCTCTGAAGAGTGCATCGGTCGAGTTGTGTTTCACAAAACTCGACCGATGGGGTTACTGACCAAACACAAATTTCATTAGTCGATCACGTTTTCCCAGGACAAACTCGACCGATGGTTTGAAATTTGGGTTTGTCTTTTACCCTATCAGTCGAGTTGCCTTTATTGAAACTCGATCGATTGCACTATACAGAAATTGCAGAAAAAGTGATTGTGACCGTTGGTGAGTTATTTGGGCAAAAATAGATCTGTTGCCTTGGGCAAAAACATCTATTTTTCGACCCTAAGTGTACCCCCAACTCAAAGGGGCACCCTCAGCTATAAATATGACATCTTGGAGTTCACTCCAAGGTTGTTCGTTCCATATATGCTTGGTTCTTGCTTAGTTGAAAGTGTTGCACACCTTTGAGCCTCTTTCTCTCTCTACATTCAAGTCAAATCCGTGAGTACGAGTGAGATAAGATTTGTTGTAAGAGATCTACCCCTTGTGTTCATGTAAAGCTCTCCGCCTCCATCTTACTACCCCCTTTCCTATTGAAGAAAAGCCTGAAGATCTTCTTCGAGTGAAAGGGAAGGAGTTGTTGTTCTTCAAGGTTGAAGAAAGCAAGGTGTTCCAGATCTCCAAGTGAAGGAGATAGGCAAGGTGGACGCTCAAGAAGGATAAGTAACCCATTGAAGGCTGAAGACTTGAAGAAGGAGTGGGTAAGTCCATGTTGATGGCTGAAGACTCCATGGTTCAAGTAGGTAAGCTCCTTATATAGGTTGAAGATCCTTGCTTGAGGTACTAAGCCCTTGGATGAATGTGGTTTTGTCTTGTAATCTTATGATGGAATATAAGAGTACCAAGATTGCAAAGTCCTAGAGCCTAACCACCTCTAGGTAGTGGACTGGCTCACTTCAAATTTTAAGTGAGGAACCAATCTAAACCACTTTGTCCAAGCATATGTTCTTCCTTGTCTCTTACCCTTGCTAGCATGTTAGCTAGAATCTCAAATTGGCTGAATGTTTAGGATTATGCACTTAATATAATTTGGTGGTCTAATTCATTTTATGAGATTTGTGAAGCTCTATTCACCCCCACCTCTAGAGCCCTTGATCCAACAAGTGGTATTAGATCAGGTCTTCTCCAAACTACTTCTAAAAGTAGGAGAAGATGGGTGATTTAGCACTGGGATCTCTCAACTTGGAGGGAAGCTTCTCCATGTGACCTCCGATCTTCGACGGCACCAACTTCCTCTATTGGAAGAGAATAATGCAATTATACCTTCAAGGAGTAAGCTATGAGATGTGGAAGGTGGTGCATCTAAAGTATGAAGATCCAAAGGGGGAAATCTCCACATGGACAGAAGCCCAAATAAAGCAAGCTCAACTCAATGCCAAAGCAGTGAGCATCATCTATGCAGCCCTCACCCCATCCGACTTCAACCGGATCTCCTCTTAGGACACCACACGTGAAATTTGGAACAAGCTATGTGCCACCTATGAAGGAACGGAGCAAGTGAAGGAAGCCAAGATCTACATGCTTGGTGGTCTACTTGAGAACTTCAAGATGGGAAAGAATGAAAGAGTGGCGTACATGTACACAAGGCTCAATGTGATCATCAATGGATTGGCATCCCTTGGTAGTGTGATGGAAAAAGGCACTATCAACTCCAAGATCTTAAGATATCTTCCAAAGAGATGGGAGCCCAAGGTGACATCCATTGAAGAAGTGTACAAGCTTAGTGAATTATCAACCAAGGAGCTGGTTGACAACCTTCAAGCTCATGAACCAATGCTTGATAAGAAAGAAGAAGAAGAAAAGAGAGAAGAGAAGGAGTCCAAGAAGATCAAGGACACAACCTTCAAAGCTCAAATTGAAGAGATGGTTCGGC
Source organism: Alisma plantago-aquatica (assembly GCA_963693085.1). NCBI lineage: Eukaryota > Viridiplantae > Streptophyta > Magnoliopsida > Alismatales > Alismataceae > Alisma > Alisma plantago-aquatica. Next base: position 1,289,553,826 of record OY856412.1, on the reverse strand, counting down.
AGCAACAACTTGCTCTCAAATCCCCTACTCCTTCCTCAAGTGAAGATGAAGGCCCAAATGAGCATGAAGCAAACTACTCCAAGGGAAAACACTTCAAGGGGAATCCTTCTTCATCAACTCCTAGATGTTATGAATGTGGCCAAAAAGGCCATTACAAGAGTGACTGTCCCAAGGCCAAGAAGAGCCATCACAACAGCAGCCACAAGAAGGACAAGGGGTAAAAGAGAGAATGCAAGTACAAGAGAAAGGAAAATAAAGAAAGAAGAAGCAAAGGTGCAGCTCATGCAGCTTGGGAGGAGTCCTCCTTAAGCTCTTCAAGCTCTGAAGATGGAGAATGCCACCTTGCTCTCATGGCCTCTACAAGTGAAGATTTAGGTGAGGTAAGTGAGGTAAGTGAAGTCAATTTGCATGAGTTGTCTAAAGAAACTCTTATTGATATGCTTAATGCTTTCCGGTCATCTTTTACTAAATGCAAATCTAAAAAGAAAAGGTTAGGTAAGATAATAGATGATCTTTATGCTAAAATTAAGATTTTTGATAAAAATGAAAAACTGCACCTTGATAGCATAGATTCTTTTCAATGACAATTTCTTAACCTTGAGCTCCAATACAATGGAGTAGAGGTTGAGAATGGTGTCTATCTTAAGACTATTGCAGATCTTAAGGAAGATAACTGTTACAAACCCAAATTTGGGTTCTTTTGCTGAGAAATATAATTTGTCATATTAAATATTTTTGAATGAATAAGTGATATAATCTATTTTGAATAAATGGATTTCATTTACAATAGCCTTGTTGTTTGATTTGTGGGCTTTATTGGCTATTGGGCCCAATAACGAGGATATTCAATTAATTAATGAATAATTGAGAATTGAGATAAGAAAGGTGTGGAAACCTCTAGAAGGCAAATCCTAAAGAGGATTTCGTGCCTCTTAGATTCCTTGGGTTCCAAGGAGTCCAAAGTTGCAAAAATGAGGCAATAAGAAAAGAAAATATCAGTTAGGTATTTCCTTGTTAATAAAGAAATTGAAAACATTGATGAAATATGGAAAATAAGCAAAAAGAAGTATATTTTGAGTTATCCTTAGTGGGATTTCGTGTCCCAATAATTCCTAATAATAAAAGGAATATCAATGAGGAAAATAAAAGAGAAATAAAGAGAAATACTCAAAAAGGAATTATTTTAATAACAAATAAGAAAGATAATGAGAATAATGCATATTGATGCATTTAAGGATAATGAGTATTCCTTAAAGAGGAATTTCGAAATAATGAGTATCTTGGGATCCAAAGAGTCCCAATAAAGGAAAAGGAAGAGAAAATGCCATAATTATAAAATAAAGAAATAATGGATATGCATAATCCATTAATTATGTAAATTTGCTAAAAGAAAGTAATTGTTATTTAAGGAAATAGGATTTTCGTGATCCATGGTTTAAAAGGCAGGAATAAAGAAAGTAAGGGAGAGGTTTTTCATATTCCTAATATCCCAAGGGAAAGGAATATCAAAGGGATGAGAGAGAAAGAGAAGATATGCTTCCTATTTTAGGAAATTTGTTTCCTTTTGGGAAAGGGACTTGTTCCCTCTTATATGAACGCCTTAGGGCTTCATACACCATCCTATAAAAGGATAGACCTCTTGGACGAACCCAAGTCGATCCTGTGCATCTCTCTCTCCTCTTAGTCTTCTTCTTCTTGAAAACCCTAGCCGTGAAGGGTGGAACAACCCTAGGGCAAACAAGGGACCAAGGATGGGTTAGGAGTGGAGCATGCTGCTCCCACGACTCCATGCAACCAAACCGTAGGTGATCCTATACCTGGCCAGGCGCAGCACCAGCTGCACGATTGCAAGAAAGGCTGGCGTCATGGCTGAAAGTTGCATGCTTTCTAAGCCCGAAGCAGCCACTGAGGTCACCTAATGGGTGGCGTCCTAGGTGAGGCGGATGATGGCGAGAATAGGGCGACCAACGGCGGTGATCCACGACCATAGGATGGAGAGGGGAAGATCCCTGAAGAAGCTTTAGGGCGGCACTCAAGCGGAACTTGCAGAGGTAGAAGAATCAGATCGAATCATCTTGGCCATGCCCCAGCGGAACCTTTGCGTGCGCACGGACACGACGGAGCTAGAGGGAGAACCTGGAGGCTGTTGGGCATCAGGAGGGGCGGCAGGGCCGCGTGGAAACCCTGTTGCGGCGGCAGCAGGTCATTGCCGCAAGGTAGAAGAAGAGGAGGAGGTTTGGACGATATTGCCCCTGTGGGCGTTGCAAACCAAGGAGTCGCGTGGGGGGTATAAGTGGAAATTGGTTATAAATTCAGAAGCGGCCGGGTTGCATGCTGGAGGCGACGTGGCGACTTCCAATTGATTCAAAAGGTATTTTCTTGCAAATTTCATAACTAAAAATCGGTAGCTCGGATGGGTACGAATAAAATATGAAAGTTGCTCCGAAAATCGAGAGGAATCTAAATAAAATATGGTTGAAGCCTAATTCTGCTTGATATTCGAAAAGTAGTATAAGTTATTAACTTTAATGTAATGATGAATAAGGAATCCTATCTTGTTATAATTAATGTGATTAGTAGGGTTCAATTGATGATTAATGTTTATATTAGCCTGTTAATGATAAAAAGGATCATTAAGATTGGAAAAGATGAATTTGCATGTAATTAGTTTAATTGTGAGTTTAATGTGCATGAATAATACTTTAATGGGCCTTGAAACCCTAATGTTGATAAATTCGAATCCTAATGGCTTTAATTGACTAATTTCATGATTAAAGTTGGGATATGCTTAATCTAAGATTATTCGAGCATTAAGTTCTTAATTTTTTGGAAAGATAACCTTAATATAGAAATTAGGGTTTTCGATTGAATCAAGGTAGAGTTAATACTATATAGAGTTCATATGGGATTTAGACCATCATGAATTATGAGTTGATAATCCGAAAGAAACTAAAGGTGATAATTGAGTCTAATAACCTTGAAATAGATTAAAAGGATAAATAAGGTAGTTTTGGTATAAAAAGATAAATAATCAACTTTAATTGGGCTTATGGTGTTGAAATTAGGGTTTATGAACTAAGAAAGCATTTAATATGATAAAAGTGTTATGGAGGCAAAAACCCTAATAAAACCCTAATGTGGTTTAGAAAACCTAAGATGGAATCCAAGTCGAGCTTTAGAATGTTCTGGATAAATTATAACACTTGGATGTCATGCATTAATTTCAGGATACTTGTTGATTGCTTGTTGCTTGTTCTTTATCATTATTGCTTGGACAGCAAGTTGCTCTGGATCAGGTATGTGGTTACGCTTATGAATAACCGCATTAGTTTCCCGCGTGGTTGCCGGATGATTGATCGCATTGACTGCAAATTATCAGTTTGGATGTTCATATTTGCAAATTATAAAGTCACTATGATTATCACATTAATAATAAAAGTATGGATTCTCGCACCTACATGCCACCCTGATAGATGATGCCAAAGGTCAGGCCCGGATGGGTAGACCAATAGACACCTTGAGTGGTGACCCCAGGCACCAAGAAGGTGGCCTATGATATTACATGACTAGTGGGCACCATGAGTGGTGACCCCCAGGCACCAAGCTCGGGATTGAGAAGGTGGCCTTAAGTCATTGGCAAAGGGCACCCTAAGGTGGGTATGCCAGGGTTAGGGCAAAAGCGGTGGAGAATGTCATACTGAAAAGTGTAAAATAATTTGATTGTGATATTTAAATTGTTATCCATATGTGCAAACTTTTGGTTGTCTCCACATACCAGTATATTTCGATATACTGACCGACGTTTTGTTTGTCGGTGTTTTAGGTACGAATGAAAAGAACAAACAGTAAAGTGGCATATGTGGAATTAAATGAGAACTAACGTGCACAGGAGGATTAGTTAGAGTAGCATTTTCATGGATAGAAGTTTAGAAATCCCATCTTTTAAAAAGGTAAACAAAGTTTTATTTTATACCAGTTTTTAGTTTAGTTGGTAAAGTTTCTTAATTGTTATTGATTATTTGTCGAACCTTTGATCCTGTTTATTGAATAACGGCTCTGACCTTCGGGTCTCCCTTAATTGGGGGTTACCGGGAGGCGGGGTCGTTACAATTGGTATCAGAGCATAGGTTCCTCAATTAATCTTTAATAATTATTAAATTTTACAAATTCCGTAGAACCCAAGGGAGTTATTAGAGGATTACCCGAAAGACAGAGGTGTCTAGAAAAGGATCATGACCGGGGGCTGGCAAGATTTTCCTCCGCACCGCTAGTCGGAATACGAGGACTCCCGGATCTGTGTGACTGCCTGGCCAAATTCTTAGGGTATGAATCGAAGTAAGATACCTTTAGGACTCTCTCATCTCGTTCATCCTTTCTCACCTCAATTTCTGATAAGGACCTTAAGGATATGGGTTTTCTCTCTTTTCCTCACCCTCTTGAGGTATGGGCAAGGTTAATAAGGATTAAGGAATCCTCCACCAAATTAATAAAAGCATGTAAATAAGATGTCATGGACATAAGCTTAATAGAGTAAGCGTAAAGGAATAGATACATGCTTAGGTCGTATGACACGAGTTGTCATTGCCCTCAGGAGATACTTGAGGTTAGACCTCCTTGGCAGGAGGATGTGTAGAGAGAGTTAGTCTGGTAGGTGGAGACCTCCATTACAGGTAGCAACCTAGCACATCCTTTGAGGATGATCTTAACCCTAACCCTAAGTGAAGGGTAGAGATAGAGATGACATGATGAGTTAGACCGAGTGTTTGGTTGGACATGCTTTGGGATCATCATACGGGCCATGAGAGGTTGGATAACCTAGTACCTTTGGCGGCCCAACCCTGGAGAGGGTCATGCATGTTAGAGTGAAGGATAGCTCCTTCATCGATGAGGTTAGAGGAGAACCTATAGTTACCCTATAGGCATAGGCAGGTAGGGTATAGATTGACAAAACCCTAGTCAAGGGATCATGGTGAGATAAGCATAAGGGGTTATGGATAACCTTGAGTAAACATAAGTTCGAGCATAAGGCTTCACTCAAGTAGGGGCATGCTTATGAGCTTGATCCTTCTTAAAGACAGGACCTCTTATAGAGAGGTTGGTTGTAGGATTATCTCTAGGGAGAGGGAGCAGACCTCGACCAAGAAAGTTGGAAGCCTAAAACCCTGAAACTTGAGAAACAGTGGGAGTCGAGAATGATGCGACCTAAGTGAATGATAATGGTTGCCTCATGCATGATCCCTGGAGGTTGATGATGTCTTGGTTAGCTTGAGAGTAACCAAACCCTAGAGGGAGGATGATTCTTCTGGTACCTATGGTACAAGTGATTACCTACTAGATGAGATAAAGAGTGCTTTAGACCCTGAGGAGGTTAAGGCACCAGTTGTGAGGCTTTATACCTAGTAGTTGTCCAGGAAGAGGAATCAACTCTGAAGTGTTGCTTGAGTAGAAAGATCATGGGAAGTACATGACATATCTTGAACATGCTTGATTCATGGTTAAGAGTTTGAACATGCAGTTGGATACCCAAAAGTGAACATAGGGTTCCTAAGCCTAAGAGGGGAAGTGGTGTATCCAATGCTCAGGGTGAGATTTGAGTCTCTATAGTTCGAGCATGGTACTCTTAAGGAGTAGAGGTAAAGGAAACCCCTTAAGCTAAGGGAATGTTTGAGGAACCCCTCACCATGAAGTTGGTTTAATGTTGAGGAAGAGAACGAGGGTGACCTAGCATGGTTTAGTAGGTACGCTTGTACCTTAGTAGTTGTTGGTTTTAGCATGCTCATACGGGCGTAAACCCTAAGGGTGGTTGTGACCTTGCTGTCACGGGTTGTAGTTTCCTCCCATCCTGGGAGAGGACCCTTTGGTAGGGTGTGTACCAGTTCTGTCGGTTTTGAGGTGACTTGAAGAGGTCTCATAGGATCTTGAGAAGCTAAGTGAAGAGTACATGGTATGAAAATGAACCTATAGGCCCATAGATAACCATCTCTAAGTGCGTGGACGTGTTACCATGGGAGTAACCGGTATGGGGCCTGACCAAGGTAGGCAGGTTGCCATGACCCCTGTGAAGGGATGAAAGTCAGTCACGAATGCAGAAAGAGATGATGAAGGCTTGGGTAAGGTTATAAGTCAGACCTGTGCTATAAGGGAATCCCAAGTCTATCCTAGGGTCAGGTAGGGATAAGACCGATGAAAGACAGAGTTGCCTAATTCCCTAGTTGCACATGACCATAGGGTCGGGAGGTAACAGCTATCATTGTCTGAGGGCCATGGGTTAGGAGATTGATCACCTTCGTGAACTCATGAGGCCCAAAGGGCATATGAGTAGGGCACTCTCTGGATGCATAAGGGAAGAGGGATGACCCCAAACATGCCGGCACCCTATAGACTTAGAGGAGATGACAAAGGATTATGTAGTAACCCAAGTGGGTTCGAGACCAGTTTTCCATGGAAGTAACTTTGATATAATGATGATTGCGATATAGAGACATGAGTTACACATTTCAACAGAGACTTGAAGGTGTACTGGCGAGGTGGGCTGTACCATCCCTACTCTTGGAATAGGAAGAACTCTGTATTTGGACGGCCGCCAAATGCTTATTTCTTCTTGTTATGAGAGTGAGAGATAGGACAGTATGCATGCCATACACCAAGGACAAGGATGTTGTGAGTTGGAACGTTGCTATAAGGAATAAGGATAGAGATGTGGAAGGAATGATACATGGATGGTTCGCAAACACTATGAGAGGTAGTGTAGCCAGCTTATGAGGATGTTTTATCAGGAACTATCTGGAATTTGTAGATTAACCAAGGTCGAGTTCGATCACAGTGAGTAGGAGCTTAGAGTTTCTTGATGAAGACAAACTTAGAGTTTGAGATGAGATGATAAGTAGAATACATGGAAGAGTATGTCTTCAACGTTACTTAATACCGAAGGATGTGAAGTGGTAATGGATGCTCTGGTTGAGATATGGCTACCCAGTTTAGCTGGAAGCTAGAAGGAATTGAGATTGTTCAACTAACCCTATGTTTGGAGAGAAGATGTGTTTTGGCTAACAATCAGATGTAATGAACAAGTTAATGGTTGTTTGGTTAGCCAGTTGAGTCCTTGGTGTAGTGAAAGGATGGTGATAGAACCTCAGATACACTTCTTTGGATAGGAAGGTAATAAAACCCTTTTGAGAGTGGTTTAGGGTTTCTGAGGTATCAAGCTTAAGGAATCATAATGATACAAGAGGACCTGGTATACCTTGGTACTAAAAAGATAGTAAGTGATGGAAGCATTCTGGATGCTTAAAACAAAGTTGCATGTAGCATGTGGCCATGCAAGCCAGGAGGTGAAGGATGAACACCATTAACCCAGTGCATGGATGTAAAGTATAAAGAGTTCCCGAGAAGGAATGAGAGTTCATCATTATGGATGTTGTGAGTCTCTCCTAGACCAAGAAGGTCAAGATATAATATGGGTTATGGTAGATCGCCTTACCTAGGTGACATGAGACAGAAAGAATGATATCAAAGGACAGATTCAGTTGAACTAATAGAGAGAGAAATGGTTCAACAACACCATGATGCGAGTTCAAAAGTTCTTGCTCATGATTAGAAGGTTTTCTTCCATGCGGTGGAAGTAGGTACATGAAGAACTCGTTTTTAGTACCGCTTATCACCCCTAAATAATGAGTAGTATGATCCAGACTAGAGGGTCTGATGAGAGCAAGCGTGCTTGTTCAGGGTGATACAAAGAGACAGTTCTTAAGACATGATGCCTTTATCGGGATGTAAGAAGTTCTATGAGGAGGTTGTGTCGGTCACCACTTCATTATGATGATGTTGGTGAAGGAGGCCTCGCGAAGGTCAGAAAAGAACCACAGGTGCGTGCAGATGAAGTCGCTTTGATCATGCAATGGCTGAGAGAGAGACCAGTGGTGACATGAGTCACGAGCCGATGCAAAGTAGACTGACATGCAGTTCACCGTGGAGAAATATAATGTGAAAATCCGACCCAACTGAGAGAGCTGAATCCCCGATATAGGGATCCATTTGAGATGGATTGGTGGAGATGGTTGTGTTTAGCCTTACCCCTCAGGATAACATGATGTGTGATGTGTTCCATGAGTCTGATCTAGAGCACTATGTGAGGTACCCAAGCCATGTGTTGAGCCCTGAACCTATTCAGCTTTTGAGAGGTTGAAATGTCCTGAGTCACCTATGAGGGTACGATATACCAAGGTAAGAAAGAACTCAGATGGAAGAATATGAGATGATGAAGGTTCTTGGAAATCACCATGGATAGGGGGAAAGCCACATGGTAGCCCTAATGGACATAGGAACGGATTATCCTGTTTATTTGCTTGCTTGATGGAATTTTGAGGGCAAAATTCTTATAAGAGGGGAAGGATGTTACAAACCCAAATTTGGGTTCTTTTGCTGAGAAATATAATTTCTCATATTAAATATTTTTGAATGAATAAGTGATATAATCTATTTTGAATAAATGGATTTCATTTACAATAGCCTTGTTGTTTGATTTGTGGGCTTTATTGGCTATTGGGCCCAATAACGAGGATATTCAATTAATTAATGAATAATTGAGAATTGAGATAAGAAAGGTGTGGAAACCTCTAGAAGGAAAATCCTAAAGAGGATTTCGTGCCTCTTAGATTCCTTGGGTTCCAAGGAGTCCAAAGTTGCAAAAATGAGGCAATAAGAAAAGAAAATATCAGTTAAGTATTTCCTTGTTAATAAAGAAATTGAAAATATTGATGAAATATGGAAAATAAGCAAAAAGAAGTATATTTTGAGTTATCCTTAGTGGGATTTCGTGTCCCAATAATTCCTAATAATAAAAGGAATATCAATGAGGAAAATAAAAGAGAAATAAAGAGAAATACTCAAAAAGGAATTATTTTAATAACAAATAAGAAAGATAATGAGAATAATGCATATTAATGCATTTAAGGATAATGAGTATTCCTTAAAGAGGAATTTCGAAATAATGAGTATCTTGGGATCCAAAGAGTCCCAATAAAGGAAAAGGAAGAGAAAATGCCATAATTATAAAATAAAGAAATAATGGATATGCATAATCCATTAATTATGTAAATTTGCTAAAAGAAAGTAATTGTTATTTAAGGAAATAGGATTTTCGTGATCCATGGTTTAAAAGGCAGGAATAAAGAAAGTAAGGGAGAGGTTTTTCATATTCCTAATATCCCAAGGGAAAGGAATATCAAAGGGATGAGAGAGAAAGAGAAGTTATGCTTCCTATTTTAGGAAATTTGTTTCCTTTTGGGAAAGGGACTTGTTCCGTCTTACATGAACGCCTTAGGGCTTCATACGCCATCCTATAAAAGGATAGACCTCTTGGACGAACCCAAGTCGATCTTGTGCATCTCTCTCTCCTCTTAGTCTTCTTCTTCTTGAAAACCCTAGCTGTGAAGGGTGGAACAACCCTAGGGCAAACAAGGGACCAAGGATGGGTTAGGAGTGGAGCATGCTGCTCCCACGACTCCATGCAACCAAACCGTAGGTGATCCTATACCTGGCCAGGCGCAGCACCAGCTGCATGATTGCAAGAAAGGCTGGCATCATGGCTGAAAGTTGCATGCTTTCTAAGCCCGAAGCAGCCACTGAGGTCACCTAATGGGTGGCGTCCTAGGTGAGGCGGATGATGGCGAGAATAGGGCGACCAACGGCGGCGATCCACGACCATAGGATGGAGAGGGGAAGATCCCTGAAGAAGCTTTAGGGCGGCACTCAAGCGGAACTTGCAGAGGTAGAAGAATCAGATCGAATCATCTTGGCCATGCCCCAGTGGCACCTTTGCGTGCGCACGGACACGACGGAGCTAGAGGGAGAACCTGGAGGCTGTTGGGCATCAGGAGGGGCGGCAGGGCCGTGTGGAAACCCTGTTGCGGCGGCAGCAGGTCATTGCCGCAAGGTAGAAGAAGAAGAGGAGGTTTGGAGGATATTGCCCCTGCGGGCGTTGCAAACCAAGGAGTCGCGCGGGGGGTATAAGTGGAAATTGGTTATAAATTCAGAAGCGGCCGGGTTGCATGCTGGAGGCGACGTGGCGACTTCCAATTGGTTCAAAAGGTATTTTCTTGCAAATTTCATAACTAAAAATCGGTAGCTCGGATGGGTACGAATAAAATATGAAAGTTGCTCCGAAAATCGAGAGGAATCTAAATAAAATATGGTTGAAGCCTAGTTCTGCTTGATATTCGAAAAGTAGTATAAGTTATTAACTTTAATGTAATGATGATTAAGGAATCCTATCTTGTTATAATTAATGTGATTAGTAGGGTTCAATTGATGATTAATGTTTATATTAGCCTGTTAATGATAAAAAGGATCATTAAGATTGGAAAAGATGAATTTGCATGTAATTAGTTTAATTGTGAGTTTAATGTGCATGAATAATACTTTAATGGGCCTTGAAACCCTAATGTTGATAAATTCGAATCTTAATGGCTTTAATTGACTAATTTCATGATTAAAGTTGGGATATGCTTAATCTAAGCTAATTCGAGCATTAAGTTCTTAATTTGTGGAAATATAACCTTAATATAGAAATTAGGGTTTTCGATTGAATCAAGGTAGAGTTAATACTATATAGAGTTCATATGGGATTTAGACCATCATGAATTATGAGTTGATAATCTGAAAGAAACTAAAGGTGATAATTGAGTCTAATAACCTTGAAATAGATTAAAAGGATAAAGAAGGTAGTTTTGGTATAAAAAGAGAAATAATCAACTTTAATTGGGCTTATGGTGTTGAAATTAGGGTTTATGAACTAAGAAAGCATTTAATATGATAAAAGCGTTATGGAGGAAAAAACCCTAATAAACCCTAATGTGGTTTAGAAAACCTAAGATGGAATCCAAGTCGAGCTTTAGAATGTTCTGGATAAATTATAACACTTGGATGTCATGCATTAATTTCAGGATACTTGTTGATTGCTTGTTGCTTGTTCTTTATCATTATTGCTTGGACAGCAAGTTGCTCTGGATCAGGTATGTGGTTACGCTTATGAATAACCGCATTAGTTTCCCGCGTGGTTGCCGGATGATTGATTGCATTGACTGCAAATTATCAGTTTGGATGTTCATATTTGCAAATTATAAAGTCACTATGATTATCACATTAATAATAAAAGTATGGATTCTCGCACCTACATGCCACCCTGATAGATGATGCCAAAGGTCAGGCCCGGATGGGTAGACCAATGGACACCTTGAGTGGTGACCCCAGGAACCAAGAAGGTGGCCTATGATATTGCATGACTAGTGGGCACCATGAGTGGTGACCCCCAGGCACCAAGCTCGGGATTGAGAAGGTGGCCTTAAGTCATTGGCAAAGGGCACCCTAAGGTGGGTATGCAGGGTTAGGGCAAAAGCGGTGGAGAATGTCATACTGAAAAGTGTAAAATAATTTGATTGTGATATTTAAATTGTTATCCATATGTGCAAACTTTTGGTTGTCTCCACATACCAGTATATTTCGATATACTGACCGACGTTTTGTTTGTCGGTGTTTTAGGTACGAATGAAAAGAACAAACAGTAAAGTGGCATATGTGGAATTAAATGAGAACTAACGTGCACAGGAGGATTAGTTAGAGTAGCATTTTCATGGATAGAAGTTTAGAAATCCCATCTTTTAAAAAGGTAAACAAAGTTTTATTTTATACCAGTTTTTAGTTTAGTTGGTAAAGTTTCTTAATTGTTATTGATTATTTGTCAAACCTTTGATCCTATTTATTGAATAACGGCTCTGACCTTCGGGTCTCCCTTAATTGGGGGTTACCGGGAGGCGGGGTCGTTACAATAACCAAAGATGCCAAGATGAGATAGATGTTCTTAAAACTAAAAATGTAGAACTTAATCTCATTGATGAAGCTAGGAAGCAATAAACTCATGCTTATCAAAAGGAAATTCTTTTGCTTAAATCTGAAAATGCTAAGTTGCTTGCTCAAGTAAATGATCTACCATCTAGACCTATTTTGCAAATTAATGAGGTAGCTAGCACTGCTTTAGAATGTGATTCCTTTTATACTAACACCCTCTATTTAGAGGTCGACCTATTTCATGCTAGAGATGATCTTGCTAGTTTATCTTCTACTGTCATTAACCTTAGTGATGATATTGCTAAGTTAAGAGTTTCTTTGCAAAAGTTTCTTATGGGAAAGAAATCCCTTAATTTTGTCCTAGAACACTCTACCAAACAAATTGGTACTAGTGGTTTAGGATATGATGGGACTGCTCCCAAGGGTAAGAACAAGAACAAGAGTAAGGGTAAGAAGAAGAGTGTGGAAACTCCTATCTTCCATGGAGAGACTTCTGGCTCTAAGAACCCAATGGTATGTGTTCATTGTAAATGTGATTATCATTACTCTACTTATTGTCCTTACAAGCCAAAGGGGACCAACCCAAAGATGAAATGGGTCCCCAAGCCAACCTTGGATCCCAACGTTTGAGTTGGGTACTGTTATGACCCACTCCATGATTAACCAGTAAGCACATCGCTTAGTGCATCATTAATTTAATCGAGTTGAATAAAGTACTCAAGATGCAATTAGTTCATTGACCAGTTGTGACTAGTTAATAATCAAGATAAGCTAAGATGTGAACCAATAGTTGAGATTGAATCACCTGAGGCAATTAATGATAATAGTAATGTTGATCGCTAGGTTAACTAAGTTGCATTAAGAACACATATGCAATTAGTTTTTTGATCAGTTGTGACAATCTAATTAGCATAATTTTGTGCCTTGAGAGTATAGAGGACCTCGTGCTTGAAGTTTTCCAAAAAGTATCGTTTGATTTGGATCAACGAGGCAAAAGAAATGATGATTTCTAGTTTTTGGATCAAATCTGTAATTTACCCATTTAATTGGATTAATACCCTATTTGCTTTCCCTTTCTCGCTTATCCCTCATCTTCTTCACGATCAATTTACAAAGCAACCGCCTAAGTGGCGCTCATCTAGACAAAGCAAGAGCAGAAGGTAGGGCGATCAGAGGGGCGATTTGGGCAATTTCGAGCTCGAGCTTCACAGTAGCACCCTCTTCCCTTTCTCCTCCTCTTCTTCCCCTTGCCCGAGCCCTAGAGTGGCGCCCCGATCTGCTGTGTTGCAGCACGCCCAGCAGGCCGGTCGGCCACAGTTGAGGAAGGGAGGGTGATCGTTTGGCTCCCCTAGCTCCGGTTAAGCAGCAACCGTCTTTGTTTTCTCCTACCTTGCTCCATCGAAGCCCTAGCGGTGCCCAAGTTGGAGGGGCGGCGCCCTTACGTTGCAGCAACAGTAGCTGCTCGGAGCAGCAGCTAGAGGCCCCTTTGGGCGCAGCTAGCACCTCCAATGGTGCTCTTTAGGTTCGACCTTGAGGTCCCAGTGGGTTTCTGCAGCTCCCAGCTGCGTTTGATGCACCTACTGAGTTCTTCCGCTAACCTGCAGTGTGCGTGAAGCTACTGATCGTTAACAGGACAATTCTAAAGGTTGAAGACAACTGAAATTTTCCTGGAATCTGATCTCTGGACGCAATTCCAGTCGAATCCAGACGATTCGAACCATGGTGAGTAGAATCTCACTCTCTATTGCATGATTCAATTCGATAAAACAGATAATTTTGGCAATTTTGTTTCGGTCTGCGTTACTCGCATTTGTCAGCATTTATTCGGGTGTCGGGCAGTGCCGACACCGTCCGATTTATGAATTTGCACGTTTTAACTATTAACGCGGTACGGCACTAATTAAATGACTGATAGGTGCGAGGTGAGTTAGTAAAACCACCCGATTAATCGAAATTAAATTTACTCGATTAAATGGTGAAACAGCAGCACACGACCAAAACTGGGCAGTTCGGGCACAACCCCGAACTGTATGAATTTATAAATTGAATGATGCACGATTTCAAAGAAGTGACGACGATGTGAAAAATATCAAAGAAACCCTAGATGCACGCTCTAGGTCATATCTAATGCGAACGATTTAATATTTTCTCAAATTGACATGTTTCTCAAAGATGATATTAAAATTCCCAAATTTTATAATAATTCGTACTGTTGTAATAATTTGACTTTTATTCGGGTTATGAGGTGCTCAACTCGAGAAATTATTTGAAATTTCAAATAGTATTAATAATTCGCGATATGTTGTGTAATTATATACTTAATCAAGTTAGGTGGTGCATAACCCAAAATTAGGGTTTCTGCCCACGTTTTTAAATCAAATCTTGCCATGACAAGTGATTAAACCCATAATTGAGTTAAATGATGCACGACTTAGATTTAGGGTTGATGTGCATGGATTTTGAGGAATTTTAGTTGATTGGTAAATGTTATTGATGATTTCATATAAATAGAATAAATTGTCCTTATTAGCTTGTTACAATGATTTATTGGTTAATTTCAATGTGGATATGCCAAGTTGACATGAATATTATTATTTAGGAATTCCAGACTTCCTGCATGCATATTAATATGGATTTCTTAGTAAATTACAAGTGGACATGTAATTGGATCAATTAAGAACTTGGAATCTGCCTACATGCTTATTATGTTGAATCTCGTGGTATTTGAAATACATGAGTATACAACTTGTTCAGTTTAGTATGATATTTGTGTTATGTGATAAGGTTCAATTAAATTGAAGAAATATCAAAGAATACCAAAGTCAAGCATAATTGAGAAAGAGACACCATATAGTAAGAGAGAGATTGCAATGAAGTAAGAGGTTTCTAGATTTAATAAAATATTAGAATAAGGGCCCTGACACCGTAGAACCCCTTCGAGAGGTCTGTACCTTAGGGGTGAAATGACCTAACCCTGGCGGTGCGTCCAGTAAGGTCGGAGACTCGTGTCCAACACTAACCAGAGACAGGATCCTGGTGGCACGAGAGTACAGTCTCTAGTGTCCAACATCAACCAGAGACAGGATCCTGGTGGCACTAGAGTATAGAAAAGCCATGTAGTTTCCAACATCAACCAGAGACAGGATCCTGGTGGCACTAGAGTAATATATGGCTTGACTCTCCTCCTGTGTACCTAGCTTAGAGGAGGAGTCCAGTTTACGGCACCATAGGATGCCGAGGCCAGAGAGCCAGAGTTCCTGTAGCAGACCAGGACAGTAGTCAGACTTTGCTATCCTGGGGTGTCGGCTAAGTCTTGTACGGTGGGATCGTAGTTCGCTACGAGTCTTCATATGTGGAGTACACTGCATATGATCATGGCATAAGATAAAATATGTTCATATAGGTTCACAGAGTTTTTATAAGTTAAAGAGTTAGACAAGATTTGAGTTCATATTTGTATCAATTGTTCTTTAAATAGAATGTTGATTCCCCTGTTATTTAATTGTTTCAATAACTTTGCAGTAGTTGATATTTGATAAAATGTTGATATTTCTTGTCATTTAAACTAAACTGTTTAGATTTGCTTAGTATGGTATTTCTTGTATTTTATTCCAATTAATAAACATAAATGAGTTATCTGCGATGGTTGGGTGAAATTCTACTCACTGAGCCAGTAGCTCACCAACCTACTGAAATATTTTTCAGGTCAACGTCAGCACGTGGAGACTGAAGGATGTATCACCTAGATGCTTAAAAGGTAGTGTTTAGCTAGGTTTAGAGGTCTCTTGATCCTTTCCCTCGGTCTTTGGTACATGGTGTGGTAGAGAGAGAGAATGTAAAGTAGTCTGTAATTTGGTTTTCAATTTACTGTTGTAATTTATATTCTACAAATAATATGTAATAAGTTGATTAAACTTTGAGACATCTTTCATGATTTAGACACAATAAGTTTGCTTCCACAATTATTAAGGTTTCAATTTATTCCAAAATAAAAGGTTTTTCCTTTAAGCTGAATTTAAGTGATCAAGAAAAGAAAAAGTTAAGAGTGGTTTATCGAGTGTGACTCCCCGGGTCTTCGGGGTCATTAGAGATGACATGGGGGTCGGGGCATCACAATAGCTTTGGTATCAGAGCATAGGTTGAGTATATGAATACTCTAAGTCAAGGTCAGGGGATGACAAGAGACCAATAGGATTAGGATTTATGTGTCTTCCTTCTAACTGCAATTTTCTAACAGGAAATGTTCTGTTATACTATGGCAGATGGCAGGAAGAGGACGTGGTCACGAGAATCAAGTTGAGAGTTTAGGCTGAGTCGTTAGGGATCATTAGGATCAAAAAGATAGAGTTATAGTTAAGATAGATAGGAAGTGATGTGTTTTTAGCTCTGGGAGGTCTGAGTGTTTAGATACCCTGGCCAGGTGTCTGAGTACTTAGATTGACCAGTATCAAACTACTCTGTCTATTCTTCTCTGGATGCCCTGGCCAGGTATGCAGAGGAAGGATAGGCTAGAGAGAAACCCTAGAAATTTTAGGGTTAAGAAACTTAAAATTAATATAGGAATAAGAGATCAAACATAGGATGTGATACAACTCTTGTTTATTATTACTTATTTGATTGAAAATCACTAGAAATGCTCTTATATGCATGAATTTAGATTTTCAGCTTGTAGAATAAATATGATTCTTTTATGTTGTTGTGTGTCATGAAATGGTTTATTTATTGTTTATATTCTTTGTATCAAGTAGACCAAAAGTTATGTTTAAATGAGTTTGCCCTAAGTGGATATTCATTCCACATGTTTGAGATTAATAGGAGTTGGTTAATCCCGAGTAGCTCTTGGCTTCAGGACTACAGGTTCGGCCTAGTCCGGGTGGCAGGATGCGTTACTGGGATCTAATGACTCCTATTAATAGTATAATTAAAGTAGACTCCGGATAATTTAGACCCGAATCATGGTGAAAAATGTATATACACTAAGATGTTGAGATATAAGGGAAAGATTAGAATAGCTAAGAAGTAGCTGGAACTGATATTGGAGGCTCAACGTTGGAACCTCATATGAGTAATCCTTAATTGGAAACAAAGGAACACGATATAAAGTTCAAATTAAATATAATGATTAGTATCATATGAATTTTAAATATGAGAATATGGAAAAGATATGAGAAAAGTATGCAAGGGCTAAGATAGTAAGAATCAACTTTGGAATGGATCATGGAATAGAGTAAAATATTTTTATGTACTTCAAAACAAAGGGAAAATAAAAGAAAAGAATTAAGTATACAATAAGTACATAGAAATAAAGAGCCTTATGAAAATCATAAGACCATGACAAGAAACTTAGTTGAATCAAAAAGAAATGTTAAAAATGATGACCTTGATTAAGGAACGAGGATTACATGACATAATTGAGAGTATGGAGTGTATATCTTTATTATAAAGTTTAATACATTCATACATACTACTTTTGGATTCTACGTTTCTATAGACTAACAAACTAGTTCCTAAAATAAAGAAAAAAACACATGATTTAGAAAATGAATCACATATGATGCATAACTACCATGGTAGAGACATCTAAGTGAATGAAATAATGACACACAATACGATGATGAAACCCTAGCAATGTGAATTGAGGATGTAATTTATCTAAATGTCCAAGTAAGAGAAAGAAAATTCCAATGATAAGATAAGGAAGACTTTAGTAAAACTTAGGAGATCCAAGTTTGGATTTCAAATTAAGGACCAAAGTTACATCACAATAATGTTATGTTATTGATGAGGACCAAACCCTAGAATGTTTAAAGTTGTAGTAGTTCAAGGGATGTCGCTAGTGATTTGACCTTGAATACTAGCATCTTTATAAAACAAAATCATGAAATTTGCACTATGAAAGGTAAACTAGCACTGATAAAATCTAGGGTTTAAAGGTAGCTAATCTGAAAGGTAGATAAACAATATGAAAATGACTCAGAGAAAAGAGTAAGATATAAATTTGAAATGTAACAATAAGTAGCATAGAATGAGGAGTACTACCCGACACATGATCTGAAGTTAGCTGTTGTAGTTCATGCTCTTAAGACATGACGTCACTATCTTTATGATGTGACGATAGATTGTCACCCTGGATAGGCGAATGTGGTAGCTGATGCCCTTAGCAGGAAGTCTAGTTCAATAGCTGATGCATTCTCTATGGCATGTTTCAAGAGAGACCTGCTAATAGAGATGCAGAAGTTGAACTTAGAGTTAGGGGTGACAGAGCAGAGTGGTTTGATTGCACAGATGCAAGTCAAGCCTACTTTTTATGATCAGATCAAGGAACTATAGTAGGGTGACAGTGAGTTACAATGGATCATGCATGACATGACATGGGGTAAAGACCAGAGTTTAAGTTTTCAGATGATGGTTTGTTGTATCCACATGATAGGTTGTATATACCTGGAGACAGTGACTTGAAAGAACAGATTCTTGAGGAGGCACATGCATCGATGTATGTCATGTATCTAGGTAACACTAAGATGTACATGAATCTCAAGGAGATTGTATTGGTGGTATGGTATGAACAAAATGTAGCGGAGTATGTGACTATGTGCAGTGTGTGCCGGTAGGATAATGTTGAGCATCAGAAACCTGCAGGTACTCTGCAGTCTCTTCCTATACCAGAGTAGAAGTGGGAACATATCACAATGGATTTTGTGATAGGGTTGCCCAGGACACCTAGAGGTTGTGACTCAATATGAATGATTGTGGATAGACTAATTAAGTCTGCTCACTTTATTCATATTAAGTCAACCTTTGATGTCTCGAAGTTGGCTAAGATATACCTGGACAAAATAGTCAGGATGTATGGTATTACAGTTTCAAATATATTAGATAGAGATCCTAAGTTCACATCCAAGTTTTTGGAATCAGTTGCATCGTGCTTTGGGCACAAAGTTAAGATTCCTTTATAATTAAATAATTAAACTGAAATATTATTTATTTTTTATTTGATTTTCTTTTGATTTATAAAATTGATATTTATAAAAACTATTTTTATAAATATTGTTAATTTAGAGTAATTGAATGATAATTGATTTTTAGTTTCTAATTCTTTTTGAAGACGAATGGTCAGTTAGAAAGGACTATTCAGATTCTTGAGGACATGTTGAGAGCAGTTGATAGTTGTATAGGATAGGCAGAAGAGCTATGTTGAGAAGAGGCATTGACCTCTTGAGTTTGAGGTTGGTGATGAAGTGTATCAGAAAGTTTCACCATGAAAAGGAGTGTTGAGATTTGGTTAGAGAGGAAAACTGACTCCTAGGTTTATGGGCCCATATCCTATCATTGAGAGGATTGGACCTATAGCCTATAAGTTGGATTTGCCATCTGAGTTGGCTAATCTATATGATGTATTTCATGTATCGATTTAAAGAAGTGTTACCCTGGTACAGAGGAGATAGTGAACCTAGAACCTGTCCAGCTCAGACTTGACGTGTCCTATGTTGAGGGACCAATACAGATAGTTAATCGGAGGATCAAGGAACTCAAGAATCGTGAGATACCATTAATGAAGGTTTTGTGGTGGAACCACAACCTAGAGGAAGCCATGTGGAAGCTTGAGTCAGATATGCGTAACAAGTTTCCTTTTCTCTTTTAGGAATTTTGGGATGAAATTCTTATAAGGGAGGGAGATTGTTATGACCCACTCCATGATTAACCAGTAAGCACATCACTTAGTGCATCATTAATTTAATCAAGTTGAATAAAGTACTCAAGATGCAATTAGTTCATTGACCAGTTGTGACTAGTTAATAATCAAGATAAGCTAAGATGTGAACCAATAGTTGAGATTGAATCACCTGAGGCAATTAATGATAATAGTAATGTTGATCGTTAGGTTAACTAAGTTGCATTAAGAACACATATGCAATTAGTGTTTTGATCAGTTGTGACAAGCTAATTAGCATAATTTTGTGCCTTGAGAGTATAGAGGACCTCGTGCTTGAAGTTTTGCAAAAAGAATCGTTTGATTTGGATCAACGAGGCAAAAGAAATGATGATTTCTAGTTTTTGGGTCAAATCTGTAATTTACCCATTTAATTGGATTAATACCCTATTTCCTTTCCCTTTCTCGCTTATCCCTCATCTTCTTCACGATCAATTTACAGAGCAACTGCCTAAGCGGCACTCATCTAGACCGAGCAAGAGCAGAAGGTAGGGCGATCAGAGGGGCGATTTGGGCGATTTCGAGCTCGGGATTCACAGCAGCACCCTCTTCCCTTTCTCCTCCTCTTCTTCCCCTTGCCCAAGCCCTAGAGTGGCGCCCCAACCTGCTGCGTTGCAGCACACCCAACAGGCCGGTCGGCCACAGTTGAGGAACGGAGGGCGATCGTTTGGCTCCCCTAGCTCCGGTTAAGCAGCAACCGTCTTTGTTTTCTCCTACCTTGCTCCATCGAAGCCCTAGCGGTACCCAAGTTGGAGGGGCGGTGCCCTTATGTTGCAGCAACAGTAGCTGCTCAGAGCAGCAGCTAGAGGCCCCTTTGGGCGCAGCTAGAACCTCCAGTGGTGCTCTTTAGGTTCGACCTTGAGGTCCCAGTGGGTTTCTGCAGCTCCCAGCTGCGTTTGATGCACCTACTGAGTTCTTCCGCTAACCTGCAGTGTGCGTGAAGCTACTGATCGTTAACACGACAATTTCAAAGGTTGAAGACAACTGAAATTTGCCTGGAATCTAATCTCCGGATGCAATTCCAGTCGAATCCAGACAATTCGAACCATGGTGAGTAGAATCTCACTCTCTATTGCACGATTCAATTCGATAAAATGTATAATTTTGGTGATTTCGTTTCGGTCTGCGTTACTCGCATTTGTCAGCATTTATTCGGGTGCCGGGCAGTGCCGGCACCGCCCGATTTCTGAATTTGCACGTTTTAATTATTAACGCGGTATGACACTAATTAAATGACTGATAGGTGCGAGGTGAGTTAGTAAAACCACCCGATTAATCCAAATTAAATTTACTCGATTAAATTGTGAAACAGCAGCACACGACCAAAACTGGGCAGTTCGGGCACAACCCCAAACTGTATGAATTTATAAATTGAATGATGCACGATTTCAAAGAAGTGACGACGATGTGAAAAATATCAAAGAAACCCTAGATGCACGCTCTAGGTCATATCTAATGCGAACGATTTAATATTTTCTCAAATTGACATGTTTCTCAAAGATGATATTAAAATTCCCAAATTTATAATAATTCATATCGTGGTAATAATTTGACTTTTATTCAGGTTATGAGGTGATCAACTCGAGAAATTATTTGAAATTTCAAATAGTATTAATAATTCGCGATATGATGTGTAATTATATACTTAATCAAGTTAGGTGGTGCATAACCCAAAATTAGGGTTTCTGCCCACGTTTTTAAATCAAATCTTGCCATGACAAGTGATTAAACCCATAATTGAGTTAAATAATGCACGACTTAGATTTAGAGTTGATGTGCACGTATTTTGAGGAATTTTAGTTGATTGGCAAATGTTATTGACGATTTCATATAAATAGAATAAATTGTTCTTATTAGCTTGTTACAATGATTTATTGGTTAATTTCAATGTGGATATGCCAAGTTGACATGAATATTATTATTTAGGAATTCCAGACTTCCTGCATGCATATTAATATGGATTTCTCAGTAAATTACAAGTGGACATGTAATTGGATCAATTAAGAACTTGGAATCTGCCTACATGCTTATTATGTTGAATCTCGTGGTATTTGAAATACCTGAGTATACAACTTGTTCAGTTTAGTATGATATTTGTGTTATGTGATAAGGTTCAATTAAATTGAAGAAATATCAAAGAATACCAAAGTCAAGTATAATTGAGAAAGAGACACCATATAGTAAGAGAGATATTGCAATGAAGTAAGAGGTTTCTAGATTTAATAAAATATTAGAATAAGGGCCCTGACACCGTAGAACCCCTTCGAGAGGTATGTACCTTAGGGGTGAAACGACCTAACCCTGGCGGTGCGTCCAGTAAGGTCAGAGACTCGTGTCCAACACTAACCAGAGACAGGATTCTGGTGGCACGAGAGTACAATTTGTAGTGTCCAACATCAACCAGAGACAGGATCCCGGTGGCACTAGAGTATAGAAAAGCCATGTAATGTCCAACATCAACCAGAGACAGGATCCTGGTGGCACTAGAGTAATATATGGCTTGGCTCTCCGCCTGTGTACTCAGCTTAGAGGAGGAGTCCAGTTTACGGCACCATAGGATGCCGAGGCCAGAGAGCCAGAGTTCCTGTAGCAGACTAGGACAGTAGTCAGACTTAGCTATCTCGGGGTGTCAGCTAAGTCTTGTACGGTGGGATCGTAGTTCGCTACGAGTCTTCATATGTGGAGTACACTGCATATGATCAGGGCATAAGATAAAATATGTTCATATAGGTTCACAGAGTTTTTATAAGTTAAAGAGTTAGACAAGATTTGAGTTCATATTTGTATCAATTGTTCTTTAAATAGAATGTTGATATCCCCTGTTATTTAATTGTTTCAATAACTTTGCAGTAGTTGATATTTGATAAAATGTTGATATTTCCTGTCATTTAAACTAAACTGTTTATATTTGTTCAGTATGGTATTTCTTGTATTTTATTCCAATTAATAAACATAAATGAGTTATCTACGATGGTTGGGTGAAATTCTACTCACTGAGCCAGTAGCTCACCAACCTACTGAAACATTTTTCAGGTCAACGTCAGCACATGGAGACTGAAGGATGTATCACCTAGATGCTTAAAAGGTAGTGTTTAGCTAGGTTTAGAGGTCTCTTGATCCTTTCCCTCGGTCTTTGGGACATGGTGTGGTAGAGAGAGAGAATGTAAAGTAGTCTGTAATTTGGTTTTCAATTTACTGTTGTAATTTATATTCTGCAAATAATATGTAATAAGTTGATTAAACTTTGAGACATATTTCAGGATTTAGACACAGTAAGTTTGCTTCCGCAATTATTAAGGTTTCAATTTATTCCAAATTAAAAGGTTTTTCCTTTAAGCTGAATTTAAGTGATCAAGAAAAGAAAAAGTTAAGAGTGGTTTATCGAGTGTGACTCCCCGGGTCTTCGGGGTCATTAGATGACATGGGGGTCGGGGCGTCACAGGTACCGACATCCTTCTTTCATGCAGGTCAAAAGAAGGTGGATTGTTGATAGTGGCTGCTCAAAACATATGACAGGTGAAATCAACTATTTCAACAAATTCATGAAAAAGAAATGAGGATCGTGACCTTCGGGGACAACAAAAAGGGTAAGGTGATAGGTGAGGGTGATGCAACGAGCTTTGTATCAAAAATGTTTTGCTTGTTGATGGTCTACATCACAACTTGATAAGTGTAAGCCAACTTTGTGATAATGGATATCTTGTATAAATTTACTTCTTTAGAATGTTTTCTTCTAGATTCCCTCACTTACAATGTCATATATAAGGGAACTAGAAATGGAAATCTTTATGTTATTGTGCTTGATTCTCTAAAGCCCGTACTTGATAGATGTTTGGTTGTGGATAAAAATGATATTTCTCTTTCGCATCGTCGGTTGGGTCATGTGAATATGCATCAAATGAAGAAATTGAGCAAAAAGGAATTGGTTTGAGAACTTCCCAAATTGGATTTTGAAAAGGATGAGGAATGCCAACCTTGTACACAAGGCAAGCAAACCAAGTCCTCCTTCAAATCTAAAGGAGTCCTTATTACCAAAAGAGCTCTTGAGCTTCTTCATATTGATCTATTCAGACCTATGAGAACTCAAATGCTTCGTGGTTCTAAGTATTGTCTTGTGATTGTCGATGATTTCTCTCGCTCTACTTGGACCTTCTTTCTCATTTCTAAAAGTGATACTCTTGATGTTTTCTTGAGCTTTTGTAAATGAGTTGAAAATGAAGCTTCTTGACAGATTGTTTCTATCTACAGTGACCATGGGGGAGAGTTTGAAAATGATCTTTTTGAGCATTTTTGTGAAAAAAATTGGTTACTCGCACAATTTCTCCTCCTCGTACACCTCAACAAAATGGGGTAGTAGAGAGTAAGAATAGGTTGCTACAGGAGATGGATAGGACCATGCTTCTTGAATATGACATTCCTAAGAAGTTTTGGGCCGAAGCCGTTAGCACCTCTTGCTTTGTGCAAAACCAAGTTTTTATGCATCCTTCTTTGAAGAAAACCCCCTATGAGTTATGGCGTGGTAGAAAGTCATCCATTGATTTTTTTTCACATTTTCGGATGTCCTGATTTTGTTTTAAACACAAAGGATTCTCTCGACAAGTTTGATCTGAAATCGAATCGTACAAGGCTTTCTTCCTAGGCTATAGCACTACAAGAAGGGCTTATAGAGTTTTCAATATTGAATTGTCTAAAATTGAAGAATCTATTAATGTTAAGTTTATTGAAACTAACCCTATTGTTGGAAAGAATGTTGTTGATAATGATGTTGCAGATGACTTAATTCCTATATTGAAAGACCTCAACATCGGCAACAAAGGTAAACAAGTGGTTGAAGCAGAAGATGAAGAGAACAAGGATCCCACTCCTCGCTTTACAAAGAATCATCCCAAAGAGCTAATCATTGGCAACCCATTTGAGAGAGTGAAGATACGAGCTGCCTACAACAAAGAACAAGCAGAAAGTGCCTTCACCTCACAGCTTGAGCCAAAGAACATCAAGGAAGCTCTTGGAGATGACGAGTGGATCCTAGCCATGCAGGAGGAACTAGAGCAATTAGAGAAGAATTGTGTGTGGACTCTAGTGTCAAGACCAAATGACAGAAAAATCATTGGCACCAAGTGGGTCTACCGAAACAAGATTGATGAGAAAGGCAAGGTGGTAAGGAACAAAGAAAGGTTAGTGGCACAAGGTTACAATCAATAGGAAGGTATTGATTTGATGAAACTTATGCTCCTATTTCTAGACTTGAATCTATTAGAATGCTACTTGCCTTTTCTAGTTACAAAAATTTCTTACTATATCAAATGGATGTTAAAAGTGCACTTTTGAATGGTACAATCGAGGATGAAGTATTTGTTGCTCAACCTCCGGGCTTTGAAAATGAAAATCTACCTAATCATGTTTATTTGTTGCAAAAAGCTCTCTATGGACTCAAACAAGCACCTCAAGCTTGGTATAAGAAATTAAATAACTTTTTGTTAGACAATGGCTATGTCATGGGCAAAGTTGATTCTACTCTATTTCTAAAACACACTTCTAGCAATTTCCTTATCATTCAAATTGATGATGTCATTTTTGGCAGAACTGATCTTGATCTTTGCAAGGAGTTTAGTTCTCTTATGTAGAGTGAGTTCGAGATGAGCATGATGGGTGAGTTGACTTTCTTCCTCGACTTCCAAATCAAGAAAACCAAAGATGGAAACTTCATCAACCAAGGCAAGTACATTAGTGAACTACTCAAACACTTTGGGATGGAGAACATGAAGCCGATGGACACACCCATGTCCAACACCACCAAACTTGATAGAGATAAAGAAGGTGAGAAGGTAGATGAGAAGCTCTATAGAGGTATGATTGGAAGTTTACTTTATTTAACTGCCTCTAGACCTGATATTATGTTTAGTGTTGGCTTGTGTACTCACTTTCAATCAAGTCCTAGGAAATCACATCTTATTAATATTAAGAGGATTTTATGGTATTTAGCCAAAACTCAAAACTTTGGTCTATGGTACCCTAAGTCAAGGGACTTTACTATTATATCATATAGTGATGCAGATTACACATGATGTTTGGTTGATAGAAAGTGCATAAGTGGCACTTGCTTCCTTCTAGGACCATGCTTGGTGTCTTGGTTTTCTAAGAAACAGAACACCATGGCATTATCAACTACCGAGGTTGAGTACATTGTAGTCGGGAGTTGTTGTGCCCAGGTCCTATGGATGAAGCAAATGCTTCAAGACTTTAACATACATTTTGATGCTTCTCCTATCTATTGTGATAATACTAGTGCAATCAATCTTTCTTATAATCCTATATTTCATAGTAGAGCTAAACATATAGAGGTTCGCCATCACTTTCTTTGTGATCACATTGCCAAAAAGGATATTTATATCACACATGTGGACACAAAAAATTAGTTGGCGAACATTTTCACTAAACCTCTAGCTAGAGAGAAATTTAATTTTATTAGATCTAAACTGCTCATTGTTGCTTCAGATGATATTTACATGTTATCTAGCTAGTTGGTTTTAACCTATATGTCTTGCTCATGCTTTACTCACCTTGCTTGCCTAAAATTGCTATATTTGCAAAATTTCTTATTGACATGCTTAGTTTCACTTATTTTTGGGCATTTCTCGAATTTCTTAGTTTTATCACTAAATAGTACCCAATGACGAGTGATATGTGCCTAAGTATGTTCAATATACATAATAGACTCAAAAAATGAATTTAATTAGCATTCATATGGCTAGAAATTAAGTTTGATGGTTTTAGGTTAGGTTGACCATCGACCGAGTTTCCCCAGGAAAAACTCGACCGATCCGTGGCCGAGAGTTGTTCTAAAATGGACCAATCGGTCGAGTTTCTGACTCTCAGAACTCGACCGATTAGTGGGCTGAAGCCAACTTAAGTTTGGTTCGGCCGACTATTCTCCCTCTCGACTAGAGAATAGCCGACCGATTCCTCTTCTTCTAGCCCTAAGCTCTCTACCCTAGCCCTAACCTTCCCTATCCTAGCCCTTTACCGACATAGATAGGTTGACCTAGACCTCCCCAGTTGCTCCCTAGTGGTGTTTGGATAGTTTTTGAGGTTTGTTTGGTGCTTTTGCTCTTTTCTCCTCTTCTTTTTCGCCTTCATGGCTTCTCATAGGAGAAAATGACCCGCGCCTAGCAATTCTCCTTCATCTTTTTCATCTAATCGTTTGATTCCCTTTGACGATACCTCCTTTATCTCAATAGAGGCTGTTAATAGGTATAAGGACCTACTTCCTAGGAGTCATTTCCCTTTTCACACCTTGTTTGAGCATAGTCCTAGGCGTCAATCAGTTATAGACCAAGTTGTTAAGCTTTTAGCCATCCACCACCTCTTCGCCTTGGCTGTCGAGTGTGACTACTTTTTCAATTCGATGATAAGCACAAAAGCAGTTCACGAGTTCTACGCTAACTTGCGTTGGAACTATGATACCCTCGTACCTCCACCAAATACTCAAGTAATCCTAACTTCCATGATCGCCGCGAAGCGTTTTCAAATCTTCGAGGATATTTTAAATGTCTTCTTATTTGGAGATAATGAGAATGACTCTTGGTGCAAGGATTATGGTGAGTACTTTGATCTTTTAGATCCGGAAGGTTTCTATAAGCAGAATGAACTCACTCTCCCTGACATTCATCGCTACTTGAAGAAACCTGACGTTCCATACACGAAGAAGAGAATCTTACCCTCCTCCTCCCTTGATCTCAGGAAGTGCATCTTGGCTTTAGTGATCAACTACAACATCCATCTGAAGAAAAACCAAACGGATATTGCAGAGAACACTACGGACATCATGTACTGCATCCTCGAGAATATCAGTATCAAGTGGTCCCGATACATTCTATACCACATGACTTGCTTTGACACCAGTAAGAACACCCGAGGCACCCATCCCCCGTACCCAACCCTGATTTGTGGTTTGTTTTAATTTTCTACTGAGAAATCACTCTTTTATGACTTTCATTACAAGTTATCCAGGAAAGATGTATGTATCAGTAAAATCACAATTCAGAAGTCTGTGTCTGTCTTTGCCTCTACCACACCTGGTGCTTCACCCTCATCCTCTGCAACCCCTGCCTCCTCTGCTTGAGATCTACATCCTCCTCCTCCTAGACCTAGCCGTGCTTTGTTCCATGTATCTAATGAAACCCTTATGGGCTACATGATGCACCAACAAGCATACAACCAACATGTCCAGGAGCACCTACATCAGGATCTATGCTCCATCATGTCTACCATGAACATATCCTGTGTACACCCCTACCCCACCTACCGGCCTTTCCCTGATTGTGATTATGCTTCATATGCATACAATCATCACTATCCTACCCCTGAGCCTTCCGCTGCTGATGCTCCTCCACCCTTTACTGTTGGTGGTTCTGCTCCCACCTATCTGCCATTGCCTGCTGGCCCCCTGGCTACCTTGCTTGCCAGTTTTGGCGATTCTGCTCCATCCTATCCTAAGGCCAATGAGCTCTATGCTCTTGGTATGACTTGGGATGAGCAGAATGATAGTTGGCCCGATCGTCATTTTGGCCCTCCTTCTGATGAGGAGATGCTTGACCAAGCTGATGCTGAGGCTGCTGATGACGACGATGGCGATGGTGAGGACGCTTCTGATTAAGGTGATGGTTTTGGTGCTGATTCTGGTGATGAAGGCACTATAGTTGCACCTTCAGATGGAGACGAGGACTACAAGCCTGGAGCTGATGATGATGATGTTGTGGATATAGATAGTCTAGATGTCTAGTTTGTTTCTTAGTTTTTAGTCTAGTATGCTGATCATATGTATCTTTCTAGGCTATTTTGTATAAGAAACGTCTGGGCACATTATCTGAGCTGTACTATTTTATCTTCTATTTTTCATCGCCTCTTACTTGTAGTTGCTTTCATGCGAACATGATTATGAGTAGTAATATTTGTGATGTGCACTCTAGCTCTTTGCTCTGATATATCTTATGAGTTGGTGCCATCTTTCCTCATATTTTGATTATGACTGCGATTGTATGTTTCTTTTGTCTCTGGCTGATATATGATATGAGATTGCATGTATGATATGTTTGATTGTGTTTTGGAGAAGACCTAGATATAACCTCTTCTACTCCCCTACTTTTTGATAATGTTAAAAGGAGGAGAGAATATCAAAGTCTTGAAACTCAATCATATTGTTATTTCTTGATATACTGTTGTTTATTGCTTATGAGATCCTTTTCTTGTTCATTTAATGTTTTATCAAGTGACTTGCAAAGGACCATATAGCACTTGTATGTTAAAATGTCTTTGTGTAGATAGACTAACTATGCAGGTTAGAGTAAGCATAGATTGAGGGTGATAAATTCACATTGTTCACATCTTGAGTCTCCCTAATTCACAAGGCAAATGTATAATTTCTATATCCTTTTCAATATGCTTGAGGAATGGTTTTTCATTGTCAAAAAGGGAGAGAATGTTGACCTAGAGGTTATACATTGTCCATATTTTGATAATGACTTAACCATTCCATTCATATGTATCTAATATGTGTACTCAAGATTGATTTCAGGTGTTAGGTACATGAAAAGGATCAAAATTCGCAAGCCCCAATTAGCTACAGTTCAAGCTAAAAGCTATACAAGTGTGTATTTTGGGAAATCCATGTAACGACCTTAGAAGATTTTTGTAATCACTTGTATTGATGTATTGGCTTGTAACTAAGATGAGAAAATTGATTGGGACACTTAGAACCAACTTCTAATCACTTTTGATGCACTTTAGAAAATTGATCACATGCAGTCAATCAGTCGAGTTACAATCTCGACCGACCCTCTTGGATCAATTCTCTAAAGAGTGCATTGGTCGAGTTGTGTTTCACAGAACTCGACCGATGGGGTTACTGACCAAACACAACTTTCATTGGTCGGTCGAGTTTCCCCAGGACAAACTCGACTGATGGTTTGAAATTTGGGTTTGTCTTTTACCCTATCGGTCGAGTTACCTTTATTGAAACTCGACCGATTGCACTGTACAGAAATTGCAGAAAAAGTAATTGTGACCATTGGTGATTTATTTGGGCAAAAATAGATTCGTTGCCTTGGGCAAAAATGACTATTTTTTGACCCTAAGTGTACCCCAACTCAAAGGGGCACCCTCAGCTACACATAGGACATCTTGGAGTTCATTTCAAGGTTGCTCATTCCATATATGCTTGGTTCTTGCTTAGTTGAGAGTGTTGCACACCTTTGAGCCCCTTTCTCTCTCTACATTCAAGTCAAATCCGTGAGTATGAGTGAGATAGGATTTGTTGTAAGAGAGCTACCCCTTGTGTTCATGTAAAGCTCTCCACCTCCATCTTCCTACCCCATTTCCTATTGAAGAAGAGGATGAAGATCTTCTCCGAGTGAAGGAGAATGTGGACTCTGATCTCCAAACCATGATATAAACACGATTAAAACTTAGCGGAAGCAAATCGGTAATCAGCGGAAGGCAAAAATCACGGGAAATTAAAACTTTTCGTGATAAGAGCTTGAATACATAAAAGCTTCTTTCATAAAGGGAGATAAACTGTTTACATCTCAGGATAATTACTTCTTGAGTAATTATATACATCAAGATACAAAATCTCAAGATCACTATACAAAAGACTCCAAGACCTGAGAGTACAGAGGACACATAGGACTGACTCTAACTACACCATATGGCAGGACAATCTCCACCTGAGATTACTGCTGCCCCTGATGCTGCTGCTGAGACTGATCACCTGTAGGTTGGTTCCTTCGTCTCCGACGTCCACCTAAAAAGTTGAAGCCTACGGGGTGAGACAATTATACATAATTGTCCCAGCGAGAGTTATAACTCTTCGCCAGAAGCTTTATTATAACATCAAAGAATATCTTAAACAGTAAAGCCTTCAAAGCATTCTGTAACAGTTGCAGGTATAACAAGATCTCTATAATTTAGGAGATGTGGAGAATATAAACATTATTGTAAGGTAACATCAATCAACTAACTTGGAGTCATCTCTAACAAGTTATACTACATGGTTGATTATGTTTTACAAACAACATTATGCCCTGTGGAGATGAGGCTTACCACTCATACTCCAACTGATCGCTGAGAAGCCGCATCAGTATCATACATAGGTCATTAAGAGAGTCGGATTCTCATGACCTTCACCTTCCTCAGTCAGTAAGAGGATCACTTGTAGGACATCTTGTGTCTCTACTACTATAGCTCACCAGGGTAAACTGGTCCTTCGCTATTCTAGAGTCACAGTGGCGTTCTGTACTCTCTTCATCATCAGGAGGTTTCATGTTTACCTACCACTGATACGGATATCTGTGCTTTCTTCGTCATCAGGAGGTTTCATGTTTACCTACCACTGATACGATATGGAAATATAGTGAAGGATGGATGGATTACACATCTACATCACTTTCCTACACTAGGATGTAAGGTTCTACACATCCATGTACCCCACATACTCAAAAGTATGTGCTCCAGGAGTTCCCTGAGGAAAACCTGTTTCACCATCACTTAATCTCTGACAATGATGGATCTATGATCAGGGCTCTACATTATGCTTGATTAGTTAGGTACATTCAGTATTCTTTAACAGCATACATTGTTCTTCAAACAATAACAGTAGCATAGCAGCTATAAAAGAAGAATACTAAATGTAACATGCCTAACTCATATCAATCATCATTTCTCATTATCCTCATCACAAGTCATCTCTAAGGCATGACCTTGATGGTATTCATGGCTCTCATAGCCCATTATCAACATAGGATGCCACTGGCAAGGCATCAGATTACTTTACTTATTCATAAGGCTAACAACATGCCTTTAATGAATATAAAATCAACATCCATACCTGGATATGATTACCTTCATATCAGAACCTGCATGTTTAATACATCTGATAAAGGTAATACAACAATAAGGAATGTACTTCCTACTCTTGTCATAGGAGTTAAATCTCTAATTCACATCAAATAGAGTTTAATACTCAAAAGCATGCCATTTCCCTTGAATTAGGGTTTACTATTCACATTACATGTCCTTACCCTTGAATTAGGGTTTACTATTCACATTACATGTCATCACCCTTGAATTAGGGTTTACTATTCACATTACATGTCCTTACCCTTGAATTAGGGTTTACTATTCACATTACATGTCATCACCCTTGAATTAGGGTTTACTATTCACATTACATGTCCTTACCCTTGAATTAGGGTTTACTATTCACATTACATGTCATCACCCTTGAATTAGGGTTTACTATTCACATCAAGGTGAATTAAACTCATAACATCATCATGTATGAGTAACATCTTCATTGATGCTCTTGGATTAGTTAAAGGTTCATCATTTATCATAATTAGGGTTTCTATGATCTCACACAGGTGGATCATACCCTAATTATGCTCATTCCTGTGCATTGGAGATGCTTCAATTGAGTTTCCACTTAAAAAGGGTACTTTCTCTCTCTAGAAGTACTTTTTCTCTCTAGAAGTACTTTCTCTCTCATCATAAGGTTAGGTGATGTCAACATCACCTTAGATCAGGTCGGATTAAGTCATCATAGGCTAACATGGCTAAAACATCATCATCATGTGATTAGGGTTTGAATTGAGCAAGATATAACTCAATTGGCCCTTTAGGGGTATTTTGGTAATTCACCCCATTGATCATCATCATGGTCCAAACCTTAGTCAATTAACCCCTTAATATCCTAGGTTGTCATTAGGGTTCTATTAGGGCAACATTGGACCATTTATATCATCAATTGATTGAATGAAGTCAACCTTAAATCACATTGATTGATTTCGATTATCAACCTTCAATCGAATTGAGATCGTTTGAAAGTGTTGACCGTTTGCCCACTTTGACTTTCCAAGACCGTGAGCCCTCTTCTATCTCCAAGACCGCGAGCCTCCTTAGGCTTCAAGACCGCGAGGCCCTTCAAGTGGTTCAATACCGCGAAGCCCTTCAAGTGGTTCAAGACCGCGAAGCCCTTCAAGTGGTTCAAGACCGTGAAGCCCTTCAAGTGGTTCAAGACCGCGAAGATCGAATTGAAGTTGAGACCGCGAAGAGATGTTGACCGTTTGCCCACTTTGACCTCAGGACTGTGAGGCCCCTCGCGGTCTTGAGACCGTGAGCCCCCTCACGGTCTTGAGATCGTGAGCCCTCTCACGACCTTGAGACCGCGAGCCTCCTCACGACCTTGAGACCGCGAGCTCACATGGTCTCAACCGCTTGGACCATCAACACGATTCAAAGATACAACCAATAATGTCAACTCATGTTGAAGCCCTCAAAAGGTCAGAGCCATGTTGACCACTTATGGATTGGGTTAACTTAGATTATGCTTGACCACTTGGTCATTCAATTGACCCTTAATGGTTGACCAATTAGGGTTGAAGTCGATTCAATTAGGGTCTATCAATGTTCACCCATCAACACTCAACAATGTGACTCAACACAAGGTTGAACCTTTCAATTGAGCTCCAATTGGGCCCAAACTTGGCCCAAACGGTCTTGAGGTCATGTGGGTGTACCCCACATGGTCTTGATACCGTTTGCCCAAGATTTCATCAAAGTCCAAGGTGATTTGATAGGGGTTGAACCATGATTGATCCATAAACAGAATTTGGGTTAAATTGACAACTTATTTGCAATTAGGTCCTCAATTGGTCAAATTACTTAACCCCAGACCTCCAAACGGTCTTGGTTGATTGCCCTCGCGGTATTGAAACCGTTTGGATGACCCCCAAACGGTCTTGAGACCGTTTAGGTCAATCAACCCTAAAAACCCTAATTAGGTCACCATAATTTCGGTACTGATTTCATCTAGGGTTAGCCCTAGTATTCACCCTTCAACTCTTAGCCCGTTTGGCATTAGACCATAAAACTTGGTGAGTTGTTAATTAACATTATTTTGAACAGTAATATCATACGGTCAACGCTTAGTCAACGACGTTACACGGTCTTGAGACCGTTTGCCCAAAAAGGCAATTTCAGACCGTTTGAAAATCAGGAATAAATTCAAATAAAGTTGTTACTTAAAAAGGTCATATCTCCCGATTCCCTTGGAGTTAGCCTCCCAACTTTTGAGGGTAATTAGCCTATATAATTAGGAACAGATTTCTTATACGGTCCACGCTCGGTCAATGGGGAAAACGGTCTTGGAGACCGTTTTCCCTGTCGCGGTCTCGAGACCGTTTGCTCACCTCGCGGTCTTGAGACCGAGAGAGTAAACTGGTGAGACCGTTTAAGGAAGTGAAAAGCGGTGGGTTTTTCTTGGAAATCCCGCCTTCATCTCCTAGTTCAAGAATAGTATGAATATCCCATGGATTTGCTTGCAAAATAGCAGGGAAAAGTAGGGAAACACTAAGAGCTATCATCAAAACGCATATAAAGATGCACATAGTAAAGCATAGGTTTAGAGTTATAAAACCCGCCTAAAGCTTGCTTCTTGAGCTCCAAGCTTTCAAGCTCCAAGCTCTAATGGCGTCCTTGAGTTCCCACAGGTTGGCCAAGGTGAAAACTCCAAGGAAGGTCAAGGAAAGATGGCTAGAAAGATAGGATTTCGAGAGTTAGCCATGAAGCTGACCTTGAATTCGAGTTCTAACCATGGAATTAGGCAAGAAGAGGGGTCCTAAACCTACCTTGTTTCCCTTGGTCGTCCTCCTCAGCTCCAAGGCAGTCTTTGGTCGTCTTTGGTGAAATGAAACAGTAAGGGAACGAAGGTAAGCTCCCTTGCAACTAAGGGAAGGAGAGCTTATATACATGGGGTAGGATTTTCAACATTAGTTCATAAGTTGTCCATAATTCTAACTAGGTCCCTCCTTATTTACTTGATCGTCCCTTCCTCTTTATTCTAAGGACAACCTTCTCTTAAGGTATTAGGAAAAGAAGGTAAAGGAGAGCAAGCTAAGAATGAGGTACATACATAAAGAGATATTACACATATACCCTGATTATTCAATCACAAGGCATATCTCATAACTTGATAATTCAATTGAGGTGACTTCCTCATCATTTCTTCTCTTAATGATGGCAAGAGTCTAAAAAGATACATTAGATGACATATTTCAAAATTTGTATCCCTTAATTTGGGTAAATTGCATTTTACCCCAAACTAGGGTTTCAAGCACCGGGATTGCTTCCACAGCTGCACCTTGGTGCCCTAGCTTGGGAAATCCCTCAAACTTTACCAAAAAGATTCTCATGATGTCTCAACATCAGAGGAACATCTCAACATGTGAAAATTGCAAGCTAACCCTTTGAACTGGGTAAATTGCACATAGGTCCCTGTATATCAAAACAATGCTACAACTTTAAATAAAAAGGAGCAAATACTGAAATATACATTTCTGAGAAACTTAATTACATGCTCAGAGTTAATCACAAAAATTTAATTACATATTTAGGCAAAACATCTAGGGTTGACTCATAACCCAAGTCAGGGATGTTACAAATTATCCACCCCTTACAAGGATTTCGTCCCCGAAATCGATAAAACATACTACGAGAAAAGGGCAGGATACTTCCTTCTCATCTCATCCTCTAACTCCCAAGTGGCTTCTTCAATACCACGATGGTTCCAGAGGACTTTCACAAGACTTATATCTTTCTTCTTTAACTTTTTAATTCGTTTATCAAGGATTGACACTGGTCCCTCCTCATAGGATATGTCATCATTCAGTTCTACCTCCATAGGTTGTAGAACTGACTCGGTGTCTGGGTGACATTTCTTCAGCATAGAAATGTGAAACACAGGATGTAACCTCTGTAATTCTGGGGGAAGCTCTAGTTTATATGCTACCTTTCCAATCCGTTCAATGATTGGATAAGGCCCCATATATCTAGGAACTAACTTCCCTTTTCTTCCAAAACGAAGGACCCCTTTCCAAGGTGAGACCTTAAGATACACTCTGTCTCCAACCTGGAACTCTAAAGGTCTACGACGTTTGTCAGCATAAGATTTCTGCCTATCCTGAGCAGTCTTAATCTTATGTTGTATAACTTTAATCTTTTCTGTGGTTTGCTGCACCAGGTCAGGACCTAACAACTGGTGCTCACCAGTCTCAAACCAACACAAGGGTGATCTACAACGTCTACCATATATGGCTTCATAAGGTGCCATATCAATACTATGCTGATAGCTATTGTTATAGGCAAACTCTATCAAGCTTAGGTGTAGATCCCAACTTCCGGTGAACTGGAGAACACATGCTCGCAACAGGTCTTCTAAGGTTTGTATGGTCCTTTCTGACTGTCCATCAGTCTGTGGATGAAAGGCCGTACTAAACCTTAGCTTGGTGCCTAAGGCTCTGTGCAACTGTTCCCAAAAACGACTTGTAAACTGAGGACCTCTGTCGGAAACTATTGTGACAGGAACTCCGTGCAAACGCACTATCTCTTGAACATACAACTCTGATAACCTTTCAGCAGAATAGGTTGTTTTGACAGGTAAGAAATGTGTTGTCTTAGTCAACCTATCAACAATTACCCAAATGGAATCATGTCCTTTGCTTGTCCTGGGTAGGCCAACAACAAAGTCCATGGTCACATGGTCCCACTTCCACTGTGATATGGGTAAAGGTTGCATTGTTCCTGCAGGCTTCTGGTGTTCAGCTTTAACTTGCTGACACACGGGACACCTCAGAACAAACTCTGCAACGTCCTTTTTCATCCCAGGCCACCAATACAGATCCTTCAAATTCCGATACATCTTGGTGCTCCCTGGATGCATAGCATACATGGAAGAATGGGCTTCTTCCAGGACTAACTTCCTCAAGTTGTCCACATCCGGCACTATCATTCTTCCATTATAACAAGCTACTTGATCTTTTGAGTCATGAAAACCATCTTGCTTCTCATTTCCATACTCAGATCTTATATGTTGAACTGCAGCATCACCTAGCTGTGCCTCTTTAATCTGCTCCCTTAGGGTAGGTTTAATATGCATCTCAGCCAACAAACCGGCTAGCAATGACACCTTCAACTGTACATTGTCTTGCCTTAAAGAGATAAGCATATCTCTTCTAGAGCATACTAAAGAGTTTAGTTGTGCTCTATTCATGGTTGATGTTGCTGATTTCCTACTCAAGGCATCTGCAACAACATTGGCCTTGCCTGGATGGTAATCAATTGTATAGTCGTAGTCCTTGATTAATTCCATCCAGCGACGTTGCCTCATGTTGAGCTCATGCTGAGAGAAGATATACTTAAGGTTTTTGTGGTCTGTGAAAATCTGGAATGTTTCTCCGTAGAGATAATGCCTCCAGATCTTCAAAGCATGAACCACATCAGCTAACTCCAGATCGTGTGTTGGATAATTCTCCTCGTGTTTCTTAAGCTGTCGGGAAGCAAAAGTAATCACTTGTTTATCCTGCATCAACACACATTCTAGTCCGTTCTTGGAAGCATCACAGAAAACTACATATCCTTTTCCTTGTTCAGGTAGCACTAGCACATGTGCACTTGTCAACCTCTCCTTCAGCAACTGGAAAGATTGTTGACACTTATCACTCCAAGAAAAAGGAACATCTTTCCGGGTTAACTTGGTCAAAGGTAAAGCTATAGAACTAAAGTTCTTAATGAACATTCGATAATAGCCAGCTAACCCCAAGAAACTTCGAATTTCCATCGGTGTCTTTGGCTGTTCCCATTGTAGAACAGATTCTACCTTTGTAGGGTCAACACGAATTCCCGAGGCGGATATTACATGTCTAAGAAAAGATACCTCCGGCAGCCAGAACTCACATTTGCTAAACTTAGCGTACAGCTTATGTTCTCTTAGCAAGGTCAAAGCTTGGCGAAGATGTTGTTCATGCTGCTGAGCATCCTTACTATAAATCAGTATGTCATCTATGAAGACGACAACACACTGATCAAGGAAAGGTCGAAAAACTCTATTCATGAGTTCCATAAATGCAGCTGGTGCATTGGTTAGTCCAAATGACATAACCGTGAACTCATAGTGACCATATCTTGTCCTAAAGGCAGACTTGGATATGTCACTATCCTTAATACGGAGTTGGTGATATCCAAACCTCAAGTCTATCTTTGAAAAGACTGTTGCACCACGCAACTGGTCAAAGAGATCATCAATCCTCGGCAGAGGATACTTATTCTTTATTGTTACTTTATTGAGTTGTCTGTAATCAATGCACAACCGCATTGACCCATATTTCTTTTTAACAAACAAGACTGGAGCACCCCAAGGTGAAGTACTCGGTCGGATAAAACCTCTCTCAAGTAGCTCTTGAAGCTGTTTCTTGAGTTCTACCATCTCGGCAGGCGCCATCCTATACGGAGTTTGAGCTATGGGTTTCGTATCTGAGATCAGATTAATTTCAAAATCAATCTCCCGAGGTGGTGGTATACCAGGAAGTTCTTCAGGAAACACATCTTCGAATTCCCTAACTATAGGAACTTCGGCAGGATTGGAACTTTCCTTGGTAACATCTACCACATGGGCTAAGAATGCATAACATCCTTGCCTCAACAGCTTATCAGCAACCATAGCTGACACAAGACAGGTGGGCAGAATCTTTCTTTCACCTTGAAAGATCCATGTGTTGCTTTCATCAGCAAACACAGCCATCTTGGACTCACAATCCAAGACAACTCTATACCTTTCTAAGGTATCCATCCCAAGGATTATATCAAATCCCTGCATATCAAGTGGTATAAGATCCACTTGAATGCGATGGTCAGAAAAGAAAAGGATGCAGGGAGAACATACCTCCTGCAAAACGGCAGACCCACTCAACGGAGTCTCTAACAACAAACTATCTGCTCTATGACTAACAGTCACATTGCAGTTACGAATCACTTCACGAGTGATGAAAGAGTGCGTAGCACCTGGATCAATCAGAACGGATACAACACAGGGTGTAGACATATCAGAATATAAAAATTTCATCTGACCTGCCACTACCCGTGGATTGACCACTGCCTCAGGTGGGTTCATAGCATAGAACCTCGCAGTCGCCTGGTGTTGAGTTGGTGCTGATGATCCAGCTTGAGACGCTTGTCCACGTCCTCGAGCTGCTCCTTGATGTTGTCTATTCTGAGATCCCTGTTGATTCTGTCTCGGGGTTTGTTGTGTCACACCGACAGGCCTAGAACGACAATCCTTCATCAAGTGTCCCACCTTACCACAGTTGTAGCAACTCCTCTCCTGTTGTTGTGGTCTGGGTGGTCCAGTGACTGACTCAGATGCAGAATTGTGCATCCCTTGAAGCGGTTGACTCCGTCCTCTACCTCTGCTTGGTGTCCATTGAGTTTGAAAACTCGTTCTGGGTGGTGGGGGGTTAGGTACAGAGAATCTAGGTTTCTTGGAATCCCTAGATGAAGAACCCTAGAACTGTGGATATCTTTTATGGGTTTGTCTTTTCTCAACCACAGATCTCTCTATCCTTCGGACTGACTCAACGAAGGTAGAGAATCTCTCTCTGTTTTCTAAGGCAGACACAGGGGTTGACATATCAGAATTCAAACCCTTTTCGAATCTTCTGATTCTTTCCTCATCCGTAGCAGCCATGTGCGGACAGAACCGCAACAACTCCATGAACTTAGCTTCATACTCACTAATGTTCATCATACCCTGCCTTAGTTTCTCAAACTGAGAGATCTTCTCATCTAGGAAGGTCTTTGGAAAATATCTATTGATAAATTCCCGACGAAACTCTTCCCATGAGAACTCTACTCCAGGTCTCTTCTGCTCTTCCATGTTCCACCAGTGACCAGCACTGCCTTTGAGAAGATAGACAGCATGTCTAACCTTCTCAGCTTCCAGAATCATAAGAATCCTGAAAGCCTTCTCCAACTCTATCAACCATAAGTCAGCATCTGCAGGGTCGGCAGTTCCGAAGTACTCGGTAGCTCCGACACGACGAAGTCGTTCGAATGTCTTACCGATACCTTGTGCTTCAGGCTGGACAGGTGCCCTAGGTGCAGGAATGGGCATCCTATCAGTTATATGTGTCATGGCAGTCATGAACTGCCCGAACATCGTCTGTACAGCTGGATCACTCATGTCAGCTGGGTCGAACTGGGGTGGCTCTCTTGGCGACTCAGGTGCAGGTTGTTCTATTCTCAGAACTCTTGCACCGCCTCGAGGTGCACTAGCACTACTCTCTGCCACGTGCTCGTCACGATGTTCTGACATTCTTATGTATCTTCTTCTCCTGAGGAGCAGAATATTCTATTAGATGAGGAAGGAGTACTAAAGGTAGACTCGACATCCTAAGTCCTATGCCTCTATAGACTCAACTGAACCAGGAGCTCTGATACCACTAGTTGTGGGCTTTGATCTCCAAACCATGATATAAACACGATTAAAACTTAGCGGAAGCGAATCGGTAATCAGCGGAAGGCAAAAATCACGGGAAATTAAAACTTTTCGTGACAAGAGCTTGAATACATAAAAGCTTCTTTCATAAAGGGAGATAAACTGTTTACATCTCAGGATAATTACTTCTTGAGTAATTATATACATCAAGATACAAAATCTCAAGATCACTATACAAAAGACTCCAAGACCTGAGAGTACAGAGGACACATAGGACTGACTCTAACTACACCATATGGCAGGACAATCTCCACCTGAGATTACTGCTGCCCCTGATGCTGCTACTGAGACTGATCACCTGTAGGCTGGTTCCTTCGTCTCCGACGTCCACCTAAAAAGTTGAAGCCTACGGGGTGAGACAATTATACATAATTGTCCCAGCGAGAGTTATAACTCTTCGCCAGAAGCTTTATTATAACATCAAAGAATATCTTAAACAGTAAAGCCTTCAAAGCATTCTGTAACAGTTGCAGGTATAACAAGATCTCTATAATTTAGGAGATGTGGAGAATATAAACATTATTGTAAGGTAACATCAATCAACTAACTTGGAGTCATCTCTAACAAGTTATACTACATGGTTGATTATGTTTTACAAACAACATTATGCCCTGTGGAGATGAGGCTTACCACTCATACTCCAACTGATCGCTGAGAAGCCGCATCAGTATCATACATAGGTCATTAAGAGAGCCAGATTCTCATGACCTTCACCTTCCTCAGTCAGTAAGAGGATCACTTGTAGGACATCTCGTGTCTCTACTACTATAGCTCACCAGGGTAAACTGGTCCTTCGCTATTCTAGAGTCACAGTGGCGTTCTGTACTCTCTTCGTCATCAGGAGGTTTCATGTTTACCTACCACTGATATGGATATCTGTGCTTTCTTCGTCATCAGGAGGTTTCAT
Organism: Alisma plantago-aquatica; assembly: GCA_963693085.1. Taxonomy (NCBI): domain Eukaryota; kingdom Viridiplantae; phylum Streptophyta; class Magnoliopsida; order Alismatales; family Alismataceae; genus Alisma; species Alisma plantago-aquatica. The sequence continues at coordinate 1,289,512,981 of OY856412.1, read as the reverse complement.
GTTTACCTACCACTGATACGATATGGAAATATAGTGAAGGATGGATGGATTACACATCTACATCACTTTCCTACACTAGGATGTAAGGTTCTACACATCCATGTACCCCACATACTCAAAAGTATGTGCTCCAGGAGTTCCCTGAGGAAAACCTGTTTCACCATCACTTAATCTCTGACAATGATGGATCTATGATCAGGGCTCTACATTATGCTTGATTAGTTAGGTACATTCAGTATTCTTTAACAGCATACATTGTTCTTCAAACAATAACAGTAGCATAGCAGCTATAAAAGAAGAATACTAAATGTAACAGGCCTAACTCATATCAATCATCATTTCTCATTATTCTCATCACAAGTCATCTCTAAGGCATGACCTTGATGGTATTCATGGCTCTCATAGCCCATTATCAGCATAGGATGCCACTGGCAATGCATCAGATTACTTTACTTATTCATAAGGCTAAAAACATGCCTTTAATGAATATAACATCAACATCCATACCTGGATATGATTACCTTCATATCAGAACCTGCATGTTTAATACATCTGATAAATGTAATACAACAATGAGGAATGTACTTCCTACTCTTGTCATAGGAGTTAAATCTCTAATTCACATCAAATAGAGTTTAATACTCAAAAGCATGCCATTTCCCTTGAATTAGGGTTTACTATTCACATTACATGTCCTTACCCTTGAATTAGGGTTTACTATTCACATTACATGTCATCACCCTTGAATTAGGGTTTACTATTCACATTACATGTCCTTACCCTTGAATTAGGGTTTACTATTCACATTACATGTCATCACCCTTGAATTAGGGTTTACTATTCACATTACATGTCCTTACCCTTGAATTAGGGTTTACTATTCACATTACATGTCATCACCCTTGAATTAGGGTTTACTATTCACATTACATGTCCTTACCCTTGAATTAGGGTTTACTATTCACATTACATGTCATCACCCTTGAATTAGGGTTTACTATTCACATCAAGGTGAATTAAACTCATAACATCATCATGTATGAGTAACATCTTCATTGATGCTCTTGGATTAGTTAAAGGTTCATCATTTATCATAATTAGGGTTTCTATGATCTCACACAGGTGGATCATACCCTAATTATGCTCATTCCTGTGCATTGGAGATGCTTCAATTGAGTTTCCACTTAAAAAGGGTACTTTCTCTCTCTAGAAGTACTTTCTCTCTCTAGAAGTACTTTCTCTCTCATCATAAGGTTAGGTGATGTCAACATCACCCTAGATCAGGTCGGATTAAGTCATCATAGGCTAACATGGATAAAACATCATCATCATGTGATTAGGGTTTGAATTGAGCAAGATATAACTCAATTGGCCCTTCAGGGGTATTTTGGTAATTCACCCCATTGATCATCATCATGGTCCAAACCTTAGTCAATTAACCCCTTAATATCCTAGGTTGTCATTAGGGTTCGATTAGGGCAACATTGGACCATTTATATCATCAATTGATTGAATGAAGTCAACCTTAAATCACATTGATTGATTTCGATTATCAACCTTCAATCGAATTGAGATCGTTTGAAAGTGTTGACCGTTTGCCCACTTTGACTTTCCAAGACCGCGAGCCCTCTTCTATCTCCAAGACCGCGAGCCTCCTTAGGATTCAAGACCGCGAGGCCCTTCAAGTGGTTCAAGACCGTGAAGCCCTTCAAGTGGTTCAAGACCACGAAGCCCTTCAAGTGGTTCAAGACCGCGAAGCCCTTCAAGTGGTTCAAGACCGCGAAGATCGAATTGAAGTTGAGACCGCGAAGAGATGTTGACCGTTTGCCCACTTTGACCTCAGGACCGCGAGGCCCCTCGCGGTCTTGAGACCGTGAGCCCCCTCACGGTCTTGAGACCGTGAGCCCTCTCACGACCTTGAGACCGCGAGCCTCCTCACGACCTTGAGACCGCGAGCTCACATGGTCTCAACCGCTTGGACCATCAACACGATTCAAAGATACAACCAATAATGTCAACTCATGTTGAAGCCCTCAAAAGGTCAGAGCCATGTTGACCACTTATGGATTGGGTTAACTTAGATTATTCTTGACCACTTGGTCATTCAATTGACCCTTAATGGTTGACCAATTAGGGTTGAAGTCGATTCAATTAGGGTCTATCAATGTTCACCCATCAACACTCAACAATGTGACTCAACACAAGGTTGAACCTTTCAATTGAGCTCCAATTGGGCCCAAACTTGGCCCAAACGGTCTTGAGGTCATGTGGGTGTACCCCACATGGTCTTGAGACCGTTTGTCCAAGATTTCATCAAAGTCCAAGGTGATTTGATAGGGGTTGAACCATGATTGATCCATAAACAGAATTTGGGTTAAATTGACAACTTATTTGCAATTAGGTCCTCAATTGGTCAAATTACTTAACCCCAGACCTCCAAACGGTCTTGGTTGATTGCCCTCGCGGTCTTGAGACCGTTTGGATGACCTCCAAACGGTCTTGAGACCGTTTAGGTCAATCAACCCTAAAAACCCTAATTAGGTCACCATAATTTCGGTACTGATTTCATCTAGGGTTAGCCCTAGTATTCACCCTTCAACTCTTAGCCCGTTTGGAATTAGACCATAAAACTTGGTGAGTTGTTAATTAACATTATTTTGAACAGTAATATCATACGGTCAACGCTTAGTCAACGACGTTACACGGTCTTGAGACCGTTTGCCCAAAAAGGCAATTTCAGACCGTTTGAAAATCAGGAATAAATTCAAATAAAGTTGTTACTTAAAAAGGTCATAGCTCCCGATTCCCTTGGAGTTAGCCTCCCAAATTTTGAGGGTAATTAGCCTATATAATTAGGAACAGATTTCTTATACGGTCCACGCTCGGTCAATGGGAAAAAACGGTCTTGGAGACCGTTTTCCCTGTCGCGGTCTCGAGACCGTTTGCTCACCTCGCGGTCTTGAGACCGAGAGAGTAAACTGGTGAGACCGTTTAAGGAAGTGAAAAGCGGTGGGTTTTTCTTGGAAATCACGGTTCATCTCCTAGCTCAAGAATAGTACGAATATCCCATGGATGTGATTGCAAAATAGCAGGGAAAAGTAGGGAAACACTAAGAGCTATCATCAAAACGCATATAAAGATGCACATAGTAAAGCATAGGTTTAGAGTTATAAAACCCGCCTAAAGCTTGCTTCTTGAGCTCCAAGCTTTCAAGCTCCAAGCTCTAATGGCGTCCTTGAGTTCCCACAGGTTGGCCAAGGTGAAAACTCCAAGGAAGGTCAAGGAAAGATGGCTAGAAAGATAGGATTTCGAGAGTTAGCCATGAAGCTGACCTTGAATTCGAGTTCTAACCATGGAATTAGGCAAGAAGAGGGGTCCTAAACCTACCTTGTTTCCCTTGGTCGTCCTCCTCAGCTCCAAGGCAGTCTTTGGTCGTCTTTGGTGAAATGAAACAGTAAGGGAACGAAGGGTAAGTTCCCTTGCAACTAAGGGAAGGAGAGCTTATATACATGGGGTAGGATTTTCAACATTAGTTCATAAGTTGTCCATAATTCCAACTAGGTCCCTCCTTCTTTACTTGATCGTCCCTTCCTCTTTATTCTAAGGACAACCTTCTCTTAAGGTATTAGGAAAAGAAGGTAAAGGAGAGCAAGCTAAGAATGAGGTACATACATAAAGAGATATTACACATATACCCTGATTATTCAATCACAAGGCATATCTCATAACTTGATAATTCAATTGAGGTGACTTCCTCATCATTTCTTCTCTTAATGATGGCAAGAGTCTAAAAAGATAAATTAGATGACATATTTCACAATTTGTATCCCTTAATTTGGGTAAATTGCATTTTACCCCAAACTAGGGTTTCAAGCACCGGGATTGCTTCCACAGCTGCACCTTGGTGCCCTAGCTTGGGAAATCCCTCAAACTTTACCAAAAAGATTCTCATGATGTCTCAACATCAGAGGAACATCTCAACATGTGCAAATTGCAAGCTAACCCTTTTAACTGGGTAAATTGCACATAGGTCCTTGTATATCAAAACAATGCTACAACTTTAAATAAAAAGGAGCAAATACTGAAATATACGTTTCTGAGAAACTTAATTACATGCTCAGAGTTAATCACAAAAATTTAATTACATATTTAGGCAAAACATCTAGGGTTGACTCATAACCCAGGTCAGGGATGTTACAGAGAAGGAGTTGTTGTTCTTCAAGGTTGAAGAAATCAAGGTGTTCCAGATCTCCAAGTGAAGGAGATAGGCAAGGCAGACACTCAAGAAGGATAGGTAATCCCTTGAAGGCCGAAGACTTGAAGGAGTGGGTAAGTCCATGTTGATGGCTGAAGACTCCATGGTTCAAGTGGGTAAGATCCTTCTATAGGTTGAAGATCCTTGCTTGAGGTACTAAGCCCTTGTATGAATGTGGTTTTGTCTTGTAATCTTATGATGGAATATAAGAGTACCAAGATTGCAAAGTCCTAGAGCCTAACCACCTCTAGGTAATGGACTGACTCACTTCAAGTTTGAAGCGAGGAACCACTCTAAACCACTTTGTCCAAGTGTATGTTCTTCCTTGTCTCTTACCCTTGCTATGCATGTTAGCTAGGATCTCAAATTGGTTGAATGTTTAAGATTCTGCACTTAATATAATTTGGTGGTCTAATTTGTTTTGTGAGATTTGTGAAGCTCTATTCACCCCCCCTCTAGAGCCCTTGATCCAAAAATGATTTGATGGAATTGGGGTTTGATACCCTTATTCCTAATCCAAACGATGACCCCAAACTTTAGTTTAGGACCTAAGATAGGATTAATTAGTGTCATATGGAGCAATGGTGACACATTGGTAGTATGAATATATCAGATAACATTGATTGATTGCGGAAATATACAATTAATGACTGGATTACTTGAAGTACACACTGCATATTGTCTTCATAGAGGTACATGGCTATTTAAGAGTACCCACATATATCGAGTTCTAAAATTTTGCCAATTATTTCTCAAAGTTTGATGGAATAAACTATTGGATATTTATTTAGTTCTAGTTAAATTATAATGCCATCATGCATATAATATAAGAAACTATGATAATCTGAACCCTAAGTTAGACCTACTAAGGGGTTGTTCACCTAAGTCCAATGATGGATAGAGAAAGGTGATTATACCCAAGGTGGCATGACAAACATGTGTTAGTTTATCTAAGTGAAAATACAAGTTTATATGTGTAATTAATTGATGGTTGAGCAATATATGTTGTTATTATACATGCACACTTTTGTATGCACCCACATTCGCAATATAGCAATGTACATATTTGTGCTTTGACTATCGGCGTTTTAGGTAGCTGATTTAATTAAAGTTCTAAAGACATGACGTTTCAAGGAAGATTGAAGATGATAAAGGTAAGTCACAAGGAGGATCGATCAACTAGATATCTTAATATTTCTTCTCATGTGAATGTTAATTTTTTTTGAAAAATTCATGTAATCCTTAAAAGAGTATTGATTAAACATTAGTACACAATTCAAGTTAAATTAATGGAAATTATTTATTATTATCTGTACTGGTAATTTATAAATCTTGAAGATTTAGATATCAACTCTTGACTTTTTGATCTACCTTAATTGGGGGGTTCTAGACTGGAGGCCGTTTACAATAGTACTCATATTTATAGTTGTATTTTGCTCTAAAATGAATAATGTGTTTTCATTTCATGAGGACATTACCCATTTTTATACCAATATTGTACTTGACAAAATAGTATAGTCTATGTCAAAAATAACTACTCATTTTGACACGTAGAACACTCAAAGATTGTACACAGTATTGGTTATGTTGAAGTAAATATCTATATATATTTGTGAATAATATTTTTTTACATATAACAATACTCACTTTTCATATTATTTCTATATTATGTTTTTTTTAAGTATGTCGACATTATTCTTATTGGAATATTTTTTTATAAAAAAAATGAGTGGTTTGTATTTCTTAAAAAAATTCATTATGAATTAAAACTCATTGGCAAAATAAGTTTCCCTTTTTTCTTGCTCGTAGAACCGAATATAAAGTGGTATCCCTGGAGCTGGGCGACTCCTCTAGTAGCAAGGCGACAACCGAGCATCTCTACACTACGAATGTGTTTGTCACATGGTGAATCATGGGGAGGGGAACGACGGTGAAACAAAAAAAGTTATTTGTTTGCCATGATGATAGGGAATCATGGTGAATCCATGATAAATTCGTGGTGAATTTTGATTATGGTGAAAGAAGTTTTTTTAACACTCCACTACTTATTTAGACAAAGATGAAAAAATTCTATAAATATGATTCTAACGTTTGTGTTTTTTTTATAAAGAATGTTCCCCTTATCGTCCTTATAATCATTTAACAAACAATATTTTTTAAGTTGTTTACCATTTCTATTCTATTATCATATACATCTATACTACTATAAAAAGAGAATTCATGCTGCTTTCTCCTTGATTCTCTCTCCTCACAATTTTTCTTAACTTTTTTATTTTTACTTTTTTTTTCTTCTTTTATGATAAAATCAGTTGCCGCAAATCTCTCAACTTCTCCGTCACATTCCTTCCTTCGAACGTGCGTTTAGAGTCAATAAACACGTTTCAAATTTTCTACAAAATAATTATGTGAATTATCATTATTCTTTTGGCAAATTTTATTTGTTAAATATTTAATGTAAAATAAACACAACGAGACACGTGTGTGTTGACTAGTGTTACCAAACAACAAACAACGCATGCCCACCGCTTTACCAAAGAGAGCCTACATCCAATTCAGTATTTTCATCTGGAGGTTCAGTTTATCGTACCCTTCCATCCCAATGGCAGCACTGTTAGTACAGGCGCGGCGCAGATGTAAGGTGACCATGAATTTGGGGCAACAATGGAAGCCGGTGATGAATTATGAGCACTCTGGTCGCCATGTCTTGCATACGGAACAAGTATCCTTTATTGATCGCTCCATTCCCCAGGCTACCTTCCACTCCAAGGGAATGGCAGAATGTGCTCAGGCTGAGGAAATGCTCCGTGGTCGAGATCCACCACCGATTTCCCAGGCGTCTTCCAGGGCCAGCGCCTACCCTGAGAACGTCCACGGTACCTCTTTCTCCCGCTTGCCCTTTTCATGCCAAAAATGCCGCCTTAAGTCTGCCAAAGAACCCGTCATCACCTGTTGCGGGCACGTATTTTGTTGGCCTTGCCTCTACCAGTCAATCTCTCGCGGAGTCGGCCTCCTCCGCGGCAAGTGTCCAACCTGCCAATCTGCGGTGGATCTCTTTCGACCCACCAGCACAGTAATCTCGATCAATCATGAATGTGACGAAGTCCTACAATGGCGCCCTGGGTGGGTGCCTTCTCGTCCAAAAGCTAAGGGGAGCATGACAAATAATTATTTCCCCTACCACACATGGCTGGATACTTACAAAACAAAGGAGCGTATGAGTTTTCTCCTAAATGAAAAATTATATACCGGATCAAAAGCAGAGATTGATGACATTTCTTTGGAAATTGAACGAAGACTAGAGAAATTGTCTCAGTGGGTTAAACCACAACAAAAACAAGATTATGCGTGCTCATCAACTAATCGGAGGAAGGACCCCTCAAAGATCCAAGAAACTTTGAAAACAACAATGAGGCCTGCCATTACATCTACATCAGCTGTGAAGGAGATGCCGGTGGAAGAAGTTGCTGCACAATGGTTAGATCATGTCTACTCTGCTTTCAAGGATCATGCGGTTACAGCCATAAGCAATGTTAATGAGTTAAACCAGATAATGAAGAATTTATACACGGAACTGGAGAAGAGTCATTCTACTCCTTGTTTTCGATTTTCCCATGCAAAACTTACACCTCTTGACCATGATCTTCCAAAACAATTGGGAGTAAGAAACCCGACAATAGCTACTGAAGAGGTTCCAATTCAATCTGTCAACCTACCTTCTCAAACTGCTAATATTCCGTCCTTACCCTTGCCTTTTCAAGAGGGTTTGATTGGTTCCTCTGTCACAAGATCTATGTCGTCTGATAATACTAAATCAGTTGATGTCATTTCCCACAAAAGGGGGCAAGCATCGATTTTTGGCTATCATAGTTTGGCAACATATGGGGAAAATGAAAATGCTGGAGCATCTCCTCTCCCTATTGGCAAAAAGAAAATTAGACAATACATCATGGAATTTGAAAAACTTAAAGATCATCTAATTTCAACAATGCATGCAAACAATGAATATCTTTTGGGGCGGTTTAAGTCATTTGAAACTCTCTGGAAATCAATACTAATGGGACTGTTGGATGGTTGGCAGTGGGCAAATTGGGGATATCGAGATATAGATATGAACGATACTCAAAAAATTAATAGGCAGCTGGATAAGCTTTCAGACGATTGGATTGAAGTTGTTGGGAGGGATTTTACCCATGCTTTAGGCCCACTCTATTTCCCTAAAGCTATATTGCTCTATAAGCGTAAGTTTTCTTTGTTGCTTTTCTCTCCTCTCCTTGTTATGTTTGCAGATGAACTTTTCTATTTTCTGAACTGGCACTCCTTTTGTTTAATACAAATTGAATCTTAACATATTTATGGCTCATATTCATATATCAACTTCATTAGTTGTTGGGAGGGATTTTACCAATGCTTTAGGCCCACTCTATTTTCCCGATGTAGTGATACTATATTTTTCTCTAAGCGTAGATTCTTTTTATTGCTTTTCTCTCTTCTCTCCTTGTTATTATTTTTGTGGAGGTACTTTTCTATTTTCTAAACTGGCACTCTTGTTGTTGTTAAATACAACATTGAATCTCAACATGTTTAAGATTCATATATCAATTTTATTAGTTCTTTGTTGTTATTTACAGCCTGAAATTCCATTTATTTTACTCCTTGAAGAATGGTTGTATCTATTTTTTACATAAAACTTCATTCTAAGTCATAAAAAATAGCCGTCGGCAACAAATTGTTTGTACTTGACTCTTCATGTAACAAGTTCTGTGCATACTTGCATACTTTCACTATGAGGATGTAAAATTTAATAAACAACTCACACTTATGAGGAAAGCATGTATCTGCAATATGTTTGGTACGATTTTTTTTCTTCTTTTTCGGGATCCCAAGCCTTAATTCTCATTGGCTAGCAAGATCTTGTGATTAATTATCGATGCAAAAATCAAGAACCCTGTTGATAGGAGACGAGGTAGATGAAGAGAAAGGATGTATCCCCTTGATATCGACTTGAAAAACATGAGTTATCGATTCAGATGCATTGATGTATACATTTAGATTTTATACATATACACACACTCTACAAAGGAGTCACACTATAAAGTTTCAGGAGAGGATTATCGAGCAAAGGCTAAAATATATGACACATATATTAGACAACCAATTTGGTTTCATGCCGGTAAGATCAACAAAAAATGCTATTTTTCTACCAGGGAGGCTTATTAAGGTGAGATGCCACCATTTCCTATCACAGTAGGGGTACATTAAGGATCAACGCTCAACCCATATTTATTCGTTCTTGTTATGGATAAGTTGGTAAAACATGTTTATGATGATATTCCTTGGTGCATGTTATTTGCTGACAATGTTTCATACCGACCGGCAACTTAATCGCCAAGAGGTCCTGGCTGATTAAAAATCCCCTAAAGCGGCTATGGAGTGGATTGAAGAAAAGTGATAACTTTTTTCCCCGTTCTTTCCCGCTTTATTAAGAAAACTGTTGTAAGCATGTAATATTAAATAGATTATATGGTCCAATTAGTATTGACTATAATATATTAAAATTGCATAAATTGAATGTTCTACGATATACCTAACTCTAATTTAGAATGCATACTTTGTATGTAAGCTGTAATGATAGGGTACTGCTGATTATGTATCCAAGCATATTATATGTAACTGTTATCTAATTTAGAATGCATACGGTGATTAAATGTACTGCTGTAACATATGACTAAATGATGATGTGCAAATGTAACAACATGTTTGTAAGGTATTTATGATAAGTCTATTGTTTATTATTTAGCTATGTAAACATGTGATACAAAATTGTTGTTGCATCATGTATATACACTTATTACTTTATAGGTGTAGGGTGCGTTATCTATGACAAGTATATCATTTAATATATTATATAACTATAATCATTGTTTTATAGTTGTATTATAAACTATTTGGGTGTTTTATATTGTTCTGTACAATGTTTAGATATGTATAAAGTTCGAAAAATATAGTATTTATATACATATGTATGTAATTTTGCATAAAAGTTTATAAGAAATTAAAATCCGCTTTAAAAAAAAGCACCCGCTTGGCGATTAATCGCTACAAGGTCCCGTCCGCACGCTTCTTGCCTCGTGCTTTTTAATACATTGTTTGCTGATGATATTGTGTTGATTGATGAAACTAAAGATGGATTGAATCATAAAGTTGAACTTTGGAATCAAATAGGTTGATGATTAGGAGTGAAATTGAGTATATGCATCGCAATTTCAGCCTTCTAGATGTTAGAAAGTATTAGCCTATTTAGTTGATAGTTTGATTGGTCTATCATGTATATGAGTCTGTTTGCCTTGGCCCATTAGGGTTTAATCCGCTTCTTGGTAATTGCCTTCTCTCCTATATATAGGACATGGGTGTACATATCAATATACAAAGATTACAATGTCCCACACACTTGTTAACATGGTATCAGAGCGTGCCCTTGGGAGTGAACCCTAGCCGCCCAGAGAGAGCGCTTTCGCCTGTGGGCCGCGGTCGCCGCCTCTACTTAGGTCGGCCGCCCGCCAGGCACCTCTCGTCCTCCATGGCTTCTCTCCCACCTTCTTAAAGATCCAATTTTATTCTACTCGCCGAAGCCATCCTTCCCGTCCATTGTTGCTTCTCGATCCACAGTCAAAGTAGCCACCGAGTCTCCCTCGTGGCCGTCATCGTCAAGTCGTCACTTTTCTCGTGTTCTCCTCAGAGAAGATTCGTTCATCACAACTCCCTACATAGCCGCCGCCATTGAAGCACCCACGCCCATGCAAATTTGGCTTCTGCTCCAGCAGTCGTCTCGAAAAACCGGCACCATGTTCACTGACTTTTGCCCTACCGCCTCCCCGTCCAGCCGTCGCGCCAGCCATCAAAGCAGCCACGCTGACCACTCCATGTAGTCTCGTCGTCCCCTGCAAGGAGCAGTGGGGCCAGCCACCAAGAGCAGCGATGTCGGCCACTACAAGGAGTAGTGGCCCCATCACTCCACCGCTACACCACTTCTCGGGACCTTAGACAACGCTAATTCCCATCCAGTTCAGGTCGTGGTCAAACAAGGAGTCTCCATCACCTTTCATGTTCACATGATCTACTGGAGTACAAAAGATGACACTAATTACCGTCGGCCCATGGTGCTAATTCCCAGGGTTCTTTGTCTCCTTGACGGTGCTAATTCCTGTCAGACCATAATTCAGCAACATCCTACACATGTTGGTCAACCAACATGGCGTGTAGCAGTCCAAAATTCACTCGACGGCGCAAAAGTTCATCCAGATCGCAAGTACACGATGTGTTGGCCAACCAACAAGGCATGTTGGCGTGAGTCTGTCATCTTTGAGTTCACTCAGATCGCAAGTTATATGGTGTGTTGGCCAACCAACACGACGTCAACGGAGATCTGATTTACGCCTCCGACATCCTACACGGCGTGTAGGATCCCTACATGTCATGTTGCAAGGAGTCTGTCATCTTCGAGCGAAGGAGCTACACAACATGTCAGCAACCTCACACGGTGTGTCATTAGGAGTCTGCTTCTCACCCTCGATAACCTACACTGCATGTCCACTACACGGCGTGTTGCAGACCGCCTGTTTCAAGTAAAGTTATGACGTCCTCCGAAATTCTTATCCAATTTTTTTACAGGGGTTCCGCCCCCACACCCCAAGATTTGTCGCCTTACGGGCCAAACAAATTTCATTTTTGGGTCAGGAATAGATCCATTAAAATTTTCTATTAGGATCTTATAATCGTCCATTTTTGCATCTTCACTTCGGTTATCAATTTCTCCTATCTACATATTACACCTCTCGTTTTCCATATTCACTTTCCCACTCTCCCATCATTCATGTGTGTGTTTTCCACGTGCGGGGGGGGGGGGGGGTTCATGTATCTTTTTTCCACACCAACTACTGATTCTCTTCGTAGTTGTTGTGCGGGGGGGGGTATAGAGGAGAGAGAGATGAGGGTATGAGGAGAACATGAGAGAGAGCATATGAAGAGAGAGATGCAGGTGACATATTCCAAGCTATCTTCATGAAGCTTCATATTCTTCAACACATCTGCTCGTCTGATGTATTTTTGGCACGTCATTCCACTTAGCATCACTCTACGTGTGGCTTGGCTATCTATGCTAATTTCAAATTGGCCACCGCTTTCAGACGACGTTGAAGGATCTCACAGTTACAACATTGACACCAAGCCATCACGTTCGTATTGCATTATGTACGTCAGGTTAAGAGCTGTTGCGGAAAATTCCGGCCTCTTATTCCCTTTGGTGTTAATTACGTATTAGTTGATTATTCTCACTCCTTTCCAATGGGATAGATGGTTGCTTCTTCATATTTCTCCGAAGCTCGTCATCTTCAAGCCTGTGCAAATTTTGTATTTGCAAGGATCATCCAATGTGTATCTTCACTGAGCTGCTTTCTTTATGTCCTTTTCGAGTTGCATTTGTTGGCATGGCTTTTCTACTGATCTTCTTGGGCTTCTCCTTGAGGTTCCCTTCATTCCTATCAAGCCCCCAAGGTTTACACACCAAATGTAGGGAACCAATATGACAGTCATCAACACCTCGCCCAGTTCGTGTTCGTGCCACATCATGCACGTTTGTAGTTTTCTGTGCTAATTCCGGATAACTACACCTCTCAGACAATTTGAAGCTTTTGTTCGTCTTCTTCATGACGGCGAGTTTGCTATGGCATTCAGATCCCATTCATCAGAAATTCTTTATTACAGATGCATTTCAAAAGACCTTCTATAGAGCTCGAGTTTTTTCAGCCCGCAGAATACAACTCAAAAGAGGCGTCATCATGTGTTTTAAGTTGGGGAGTATTAATTAAGGGGAAGTAACAATTTTGTTTGAGGAGTGACATTTCTATCTTTCATTTATCATTTATTTCTTATCGTTTAATTGAGTCATATGACTCCAAGCTTGGATATGTGCTCACCCATGCTCTAACTTGAGGAGGAGTGTTGGAAAGTATTAGCCTATTTATAGTTAATAGGTTAATTACTCTATTATGTACATGGGCCTGTATGTCTTGGCCCATTAGATTTTAGTCCGCTTCCTTGTAATCATAGTCATAAATTCGGTATTGGGGATACGTACAGTCGAATTGAAAAATTCGGAATTCGAGAATTGTCGAAAATTTGGATAAAAAGGTTAACGTACGGTAAAAGTATGGTCAACTATTTGAGAATAAGTCGGGAAAAAACGCATTAGATATGTACATTACATACAATATTTACTATAGTATGTATGTAATATATACATAGTGCATATATATAGACATGCATTCACACAGTGTATAATGTAGGCCACATAGTTCAGAGAAGGAGAGAAGATAGAAGTCCTAAACATGAAAATCAAGGAGCAATTTGCAAATAAGAAAAAAAGGAACAAATAAAAATTAATGAAAAAGTGTTACGATCAGTTATTTTATGTTGTTGTACTTATACTTGTACATTGTTGACTCTCTTAATCACCCTCCTTTAGCTTGTAGGTTGTGACTTGTGTCAAACACACCTCTAGTGAAGTGACATCAGTCTTTTAGAGCTGGAACGAATGAACAATGAAAGATATAAGACACAAAAAGAGAAGGGGAAGAAATGAAAACAGGCAGTTGATTGAGTAGGAGAATGAAAGAATTAAGCAGTAGGATGGTGCAACGAGGATAGTGGACTAAGGGGAAGAAGTGGAAAGGGAATGAGGAGAAGTCATTAGACATCAGCGACTCTCAGGAGAATGGACTGATGAATGAAGGGAAAGACTGAAAATAAGAGAAGTTGGGTAGTGGAGGAGGAAGAAGTTGCTTGAATGAGAAGAACTGGTGAAGTTAGAACTTGGAATTGGGGATGGTCGACTGGTGGAGGAAGGGATGAGGGCATTGTGGAGGGGACTGTGAATTTGTGGAGGAGGGGGCAGTGAAGTAGGAGAAGAAGGTCCTGTCACCAGAGCTGCTGCCTGCTAGCCTCCAGCTCACTAGCGGTAGCACCGACTTGGCTAGCTGCTGATGGACGGCGGACAGCAGAACAGGAGATTATAAAAGAAGAAGAAGAAGAAGAAGAAGAAGAAGTAGAAGAAAGGAGAACGGGAATAAACAACAACAAAGGAAAAGATGGAAGGCTAACCTAAAAAGGAGGATGATGCGGTTGCCGAAGAAGGGTGCTCCTCCAGTCATCCTTCTCATCTAGGCACCGCAGGGTTCTCCAGCCATTACTGTGGTTCCCGTCCATGCGCCACCTCCACTGTTCTACGTTCAGCCATCAGGTTTGATCCTCTAATGACTCGGGTTGTTGGGGTCTAAGGGAAAGGGAGATAGGGTTGAGGGTTTTGCTACTACTTGCTATGTGAATAAACAACAAAGGAGAAAATAACAAGACATTCACAAACGTTTAAAACGTCAATAAAGCGTCAAAAACGCGTATAATACGCAAATACCGTTTAAAACGTGTTTAAAACCCGTATAAAATGTATTATTTGTTTAGGAGTTTAAAACGGGCGTCACATACAGGGGATGAATAATACACGTTTAAAACACGTTTCTTTGAAAAAAAGGCCGATTATTGTGACTGCTTGTAATTGCCTCTTCTCCTATATATAGGACAGAGTGTACATATCAATATACAATGATTACAATGTCCCACACATGTTAACACTAGAATTGTGAATGATGGGGTCACGTTAGACTGAGTGGATTTACTAAAATGTGATAAATTTTGTTTCTTCAAACAGACAAGGATGTTCAAGATGATGTTTGTCACATGGTCAACATGATAGTTGAAATGGAAGAGTGCAACTGGAGTATTATATGACTGGAAGATCCTTGTCAGATTAAAAAGTAAGTTTTATAAAATGACCAGTCATGCTATATGGGAGTGAATTTTGGGCGGTGAAGAAATAACATCTCAATAAGATGAATGTAGCCAAAATGCTGAGTGGATGTGTGGGAAGACTAGAAAAGATCGCTTGAGAAATGACTATATCTGGAACAAAGTGGTGGTGATTCTGATAGAATTTAAGCGAGCAACAGGAGAAAAAGTCTCAAAGTAGTCAATGCCGTATGTCTGAGTATATCCTTTGGCAACTAACCGAGCTTTCAACCGTTCAACTGTACCATCCGGTTGATATTTGACAGTGTACACCCAGCGGCAACCTACAGGCTTGCACTGAGGAGGGGGATCCACCAGCTCCCAAGTGCCTCTATCAGTCAGAGCAGTCATCTCATCTTGCATAGCAGAAGTCCAAGCTGTACTCCGCAGGGCATCCTGAATAGTCTTAGGAACAGTAACAGCAGATAAGGCATATACAAAATCACGCGCCTGAGCAGTGAGATGATCAGTAGATACAAAATTAGCAATACTGTGAGACGTGCAGGAACGAGTCCCTTTGCGAAGTGCAATAGGGATATGTAAATCAGATTGTACCTCAGGTGAAGCAGAACCTTCTGGAGGTGAAGATTGGTTGACTGGAGGGGGTACGTGTGGAGGAGGTGCTCTGTTCCTGCGCTGATAAACACGAAACTGAGGAGGATCTGGTATCACAGTATCATCCGTCTCAGGTATGCAGTCAGACAGAATAGGCAAGGGTGGTGCAATAATATCTGTTTGCAAATTTTCTCCCGCAGATGAATAATAAGGAGTGTCTTCAAAGAACACCACATCACTACTAGTCAGCCATTTTCGCGTAGCAGGATTATAACAGCGATAACCTTTCTGAGTTCTTGAATATCCCAAGAAAATACATTTAGCTGCTCTAGGCGACAGTTTATCAGATGTAGGGCCAAGGAGTCGGACAAAGCACGTGCAACCAAAAATCGGTGGAGGAACAGAAAACAAGGGAGCCTCCGGATGTAAAACTTGGAAAGGGATTTTGTTACCAATAACCGACGATGGCATACGATTAATGAGAAAACAGGCAGTCAGAACCGCTTCTGGCCAATAAGTACGAGGTACATGCGAGTGTAACATGATAGTTCGAGCCACTTCCAACAGATGACAATTCTTTCTTTCGGCTACACCATTCTGTTGTGGTGTATAGGCACAGGAGGTTTGATGTAAAGTTCCAACAGATTTACAAAAGAGTTCCACATCTTTCTGAACAAATTCCAACGCATTATCAGTTCTAAAAATTTTAATAGGCACACCAAACTGGGTTTTAATTTCAGCAAAAAAGAACTTTATTGTGGATATCACCTCGGATCTACTTTTCAACAGAAATAGCCAAGTAGTCCGCGAAAAATCATCAATAAACAAAATAAAGTATCGATAGCCAGACACACTCGGTACATTACATGGTCCCCACACATCAGAGTGCACTACATCAAAAATATGCCTGCTGCGCACAGAACTACGCCTCGGATATACCGATCTAGTTTGTTTACCCAGTTGACAAGACTCACACTGGAAACTACAACTACTCATGTCTGGAAGTAAATGGCGCAGTTTGTCAGAAGAAGGGTGTCCCAGCCTGTAATGCCACTGTAAAGCAGAAACTGAAGCAGATAAGGCAGAAACCACAACAACTTTGGCAGACCTTGGCATCTCGTTCAAGTAGTAGAGACCATCAGCACCTTCATACCCCCCACCAATCTTCATCCTCGTGAGAAGGTCCTGAAAAATGCATGATCCAGGAAGGAATGTCAGGCTACAGTTCAAATTCCGTACAAGTTTGCTAACAGATAATAAATTCATAGGGAAGTTAGGCACATATAAGGCAGGTTTGATAAGAAACTGAGAAATAATGTCCCCAATGCCAGAAACTGGAGATCTAGATCCATCAGCAACCATAACCGTAGATTTATGAGCAGGTTTAGAGATGGACTTAAACAAAGCCCTATTGCCAGAAATATGGGATGATGCACCAGAGTCGATCACCCATTTATTATTACCAGATGGGGGTGGCAAATGTGAACTCAGAAAAGCAGTATCATAACCAGTATGGGCAGCATGTGCTCCACTCGTGGACGCTTCAGAAGATGATCCAGCACGCTCCAGAAAGAGACGTTCGACTTCAGCCCTGATGTAATCAGCAGTAGCGCCCGCAGTGTCTGGTGTAGTAGGATGAGCAGCACTCTCGGATGCGGTGGCGGGAGAATCAATAGCAGTGTTCGCCCATTCTGGTTTGCCATATTTTTCCCAACACTTTTCTTCAATGTGGTTCGTACGACCACAGTAAGAGCACAAGCGCTGTCCGGGCTGAGGACGCGCAGCAGTAGTAGTAGCAGTAGGAGGGGCTCCACGCCCAGCAGTAGGAGAACGACCTCTCCCTACACCAAGGGGAGGACGTCCATCAGAAGCGCGGCCACGGCCACGACCGCGACCACGGCCGCGGCCACCCCAGGCAGCTAAGGCAGTAGAGTCTGCACCATCTGTAGCAGTATGTGGTGTCGGTGACGAAAGGCGCTGAAGACGCTGGTAGGCACTCTGAAGGGTAGGCAGCGGATCACTGGCCAGAATCTGATCCACAACGCCAGCATAGGAGTCAGGCAAGCCACTCAAGAACTGTATCAGCTGGAGCTCATCGCGCTGCTTTTGCATAATCACCAGATCCGTCGACAGAGGATGATACGTCTCCAGTTCACCCCACAAACCGGTGAACGTAGAGAAGTAATCGGTGATGTCAGTGCCAGTAAAAGTGAGACGGCTAAGCTGTTTGTTGATATCAAACACTTTCTTCGGATTCTGGCTGTGGGAGAAGGTGTAGATAACCCAAAGCAGGCATGCAAGCAGGTCAAATCTAAAAGATGTCGCAAGTCATAGGTGCAGGTCGCAAACAGGTAGCAGAAGCTTCTTGATCAAAAGGATGTGGCATCTGTAGTAGTAGCAAACAGCAACAAGAAGGCGTCAGAGTCATCATCATAGTCGCTATCGTCAGAGTCCAGAGAGTGTTCTTTCACATTAGAAAAGTCCAAAGAGTTTCAGTTTAAAGTCTAGAGAGTGCTAGTTAATAGTAGAAAAGGACAGAGAGTGTTGGTTCACAGTTCAGAAACTCAATGTGTACAAGGCAAGAACAATGTCAATGTACCTATAAAGCACACACAAAAAGTAGAAAGTAGAGTTGACATTGTTGAACAGAAGATCGTTAGCTTAAATAAGCAAGCAATAGACATGAAGCTCCAGATATTGTGCTCTCCAAGAAGCATATAGCAGCAAATATCAGTAGTAGAAGTCCACAAAGTTCTTCAAGAAGTGCATAAAGACCACATATATATAGAGCAGCAAGACAATCCTCAAGATAGAAGCAAAAAATTTCTCACTTTATTTTTTCTCTCTATTTCTCCCCCTCACACCAACAACGGAACGAACTAAGAGTGGTTGAGGTGGATAATGATAAAGAAACACTCTAGGAAAAAAAATAGCATGTAGCACCGCTGGGGGGTTTGGGGGCAGTCACCCAATTAGGGGGTGTCGCTGCCCTTAGCAGGCAGGAGTCAAGGGGAGGTCGCCCCTCGCGGTGGCTCAAGGGGGTAGAGCCCCAAAAAAAGGGTATAATGATTTTTCAGAGGAAAACCAACCATGAATCTGTCGTTGTGAAGAACCATATATACTAAATCAATCCAAAAAACCAAATGATATACCAAGAAAGAAGTTGAAGACACGTGTATTTTAGAAGGATCAATATGCCCCTTTGATAATGCTCGAAGAAAAGCATCGTTTGGCTCCCCTTTAGCTTTGCAAGCAGATATACTACTTTTCACAGCATCATTCTCTACATGGACTGTGTAACTCTGAATTTTTGAAGATCTATCTTCTTCACTCGCGTGGAAAAGGTTGCATTGCCCTCCCTCTCAAGCTTCATCATCGTAACCATTTTGTACATGCTATCTTGAAAACATGGAACATGCAGTGGTAGGTGATGAGGTACACAAAGAGGTTGGCATGGATAATTGTGTCCCAGATGATCGACAAGGAGAAGGCGGTGAGGTGCCAGTACTTGACGATCTCGACGACATTCATGGTCAGAGCAGAGATCTTCTTGATGAGGAGGAACACAGTCATATTAAGCATGAAGGTGCAGATGGAATCGGTACCAAAGATGAAGATATAGGACCGGGAGGTCGGAGATCTGGTGGAGGACTAGAAGTTCTACGAGTCGCAAGGCACAAGGAGGAAGGCGAAGCAACAAGGGGCGACGTAGACGATACGTGATAGGATTCAGCAAGATACCCTTTAAGGTGACTGGGATCTGGATTAGGATGAGCCTTCTGGCCTTGAAGGCGGCGACGCCCAACTGGAGCAATACACCTGTGGGGTCAAATGTGAGGAATTGATCGGCAGCGTGTCTCCCTGAAGCAACACGGCTTGACGAGTCGGGTTGATTGTTATTTTGGTGAGGGTCTATGTCTCCTGATAGCGGTGAGATTCGAGCAACAAATAAAAAATTTGGGCAGCTTTGTGTTGGGTGGCAGCGGTACGAAAATTGAGGGAGGGTACCACAAAGAGGGTAAAAAGTAGGGTCGTCGGTAGGCACAGAGAAGCATGACACGGCTGGCTGGTAGCGAGTAGCGAATGGGTGTGGTGGGTGTGTGGGAGAGCGGTTGGCGGGGAGATTATGGTAGGTGACAGCTGGTTTAGAACATGTTGAAAAAAGATACAAAAAAAACATGAAGTTGGAGGCATCGGTAAGAGGTTGCCCGGCCGGCGACCAAGCTAGGAAGGACGGTTGCCGCCTACAGGCAGAAGAAAAAGTTTTTTGTCTCCACTAGGTTTAGGTTTGGATCACTGCTCTGATACCATGTTATAAAGTAAAAGAAAGCTATGCTATATTTTTTATAAGAAATCTCCACCTATATATATGAGAAGAGGAAAGCGTATAGACTTTAGACTAAACCCTAACGGGCCAAGACACTTGGGCCCATATACAAATAGACTCGGATAACGTAATTAACTAGACTCTCTAATAGCGTGCGTACGTGCGTGCGTGCGTGCGTGTCTGCGTCTGTGTTTGTGTGCATATGTATGTGTTCATGTCCATGTCATGGCTCGTATCCATGTTCATGCTTCCTACCCAATACTCTACAATCTTCATTCTTGATGCATTTCACTTGGCTCAAATCTTTTCCTTTTGTTTCTCTTATATGAGCCATTTTATAAACATCTATTCCCTTCTTTGGTATCCATTTTCTAATATATTTGTTCAAATCATCTAGATTTGGCCTCTTAAACTGCATTATTAGCTTCCATCTTTGCTCACTTGTATCTCCAGAATGTCGTATTGTCTCAAGATTTGGGTAAGCTCACATGAATCTCTCTTTAACATTTATAGCTTTTTGTACTTCATTATTAGCCCACCATGTCTCTTTCTGTAGAGGCCACAGCCTTGTCATTCCCCAAAAACTTCTTGAGCAATTTTTGAAGTGCATGAGCTCATGTTATGCCACATTGTGTTCACTTTACAATCCAAATTTCAAGCTTCTTCCTTAATAAGTTTATAATAGAATTATGATTTTCTTCTCTCCCCTATGATTCCGCCATTTCTTTGTTTAGTCTTAGGTGCCCTTAATAATATTGTAATAAAATTATCATTTTCTTTTAATATTTTTTCTTGAACTAGGTGTTTGTCAAAACCTACCATAGGCAACTACAAAATCGAGTATTATTTGTCCTCCATTCCTACTACCGCATCACCATGTACTCACATGGCCATTCAAATTACTCCCAATTATGATCATCTCCTTTATTGGTATTCCTTGCATCAACGCATCCATAGTATCCCAAATTCTTTCTTAGTCTTCTCACTAAGGCCCATTGTGTGGGGGGTGTGGAGGACATAAGCTACACTAATTTCATTACAACTTGGGAGTCCTAATCAGCCTATAGATATCAAGGCCTCTGGATAGGCTCTAGAAGAGCTTCAAATTTGGACCCCTATGCCACCAGCGAACTAGGTGGACGCCTTAGGCCCAACTTTGATCATTCTAGGACCAAATTAGCTCCAATAAACTCTGAATTCTGTCAAACTGAGGTCGTGTGAGGTCAGTTTTAAGGCTAATTTAGGTTCCTCTATGTTTATTTGAGGTCAACTTAGGTTTGATTTGGCTAGATCAGGTCTGATTTAGGCCAAATGAGAGTAAGATCTAATTTGGGTCACATTAAGAGTTATTCCACGTAAATTTAGAATTGATGAAGTTTAAAAAATAAAAAAATACTATTCATTGTTCAGAGAAGTGGTATGTGGTGTACGGGGGAAGAGTATACCGCATTGAGTATATGTGATATGCAGAAGTATATGCAGTTTTAGATATTTTTTCAAATAAATTAACTATATATAATCATTATTTGACATAATGAGTTTATAAAATAATAAATCTAGAGTGTAAAATATGTAGATGTAAATATATTAATATACATGTACAATGTGTTTACTATATAAATGAGGAATGTGTGTGCAATTTATGTACAAATATTAAGATCTAGATATTAATGTATTAATATTTGCATAGAGTGTGTGTCATCATCATCGCCGTCATCTAAGCCTCAATCCCAGCCACGTTGGGGTCGACTACATAGATCCTTATTTCCTAATCAGCTTTGTAATGGGCCATATTCTGATCAAGATGTAAAGATTCAAAATCTCTCTTTATAAGCTTTTCTTAGGTTAAATTAGGCATGTCTCTCCTTTTGGTTGTGGCTGGGTGGAGGAAGCGGCGGGGTGGTGGCGGCGGGCGGCCCGGGTGGAGGAGGCGGCGGGCGGGGGCTGCAGTGGTGGAGGTGGCAGCAGGCAGGAGAGGGGGGGTGGTCGGGCGGCGGGAAGGGGGGGGCAGTGGCGCGGTGGGTTGGGGAAGGAGGGGGGGGGTTAGGAGGAGGCGGCGGCGGCGGGTGGGGGTGGGAGGGGGGGCGGCGGCGGGTGGGGGGGGGAAGGGCTTACATCATGGGTGGGTGGAGAGCAAGGAACCTGCTCTTGATACCATATAGAGAGGAAGGGAATTGTTTATTCAGTGAGTAAAAAGGTTCACATGGTACTCTCTTATATATCTACAGAGAGTTGAGACATATATACAAGCGAGCAATATGGGACTAATACAATAAAGTAGTAGGAGAAACAACACAACAGAATAAGTAAATAACACAGTATTTTTATAATCTGCAACACCTAAACTTTCGGAGAAGAAACTTGATGTCGACACATACCACCATAAGTGAGATTAATACCGGCTTCTTAAAGTATCCTATTGTTCGGTTTAGTCGCCATAGAATTGCAACCATCGTTTCTTGGATCGTTTGCCTCTTGCATTTCTTCAACCCCGTCCGCCTGAGAGACATCCATATGGAGAGTACTGTCGTTCCCAGACTCTGAGATCCACCCCCATTGTTGTCATTATGAGCCATTATCTCACAATCATCCCACGACTCTTGTTACATTTATACTAATGTTGAGATTATGCATAAGACGAGTGACAAAATATGTACAGTAACATCGATCAGTTTCTAAGGTGTATATTTCAATTAAAAGCGGGCAAAAAGCGGGAAACAGCAGGTTAAGTGGGTAAAAAGCGGCCACTTTTCTTCAATCCGCTTCACAACCATTTTAGGGGTTATTTTAAGCGGACATGACCTGTTGGTGATTAAGCGGCCAGTCCGTGCGATTTTTAAAACACTGGATAAAAACCACAATTTTCCAAGTTAAAAAGGTAACAATGTGAGTTTGTGCCTTCTTCAAAAAATATATATTTTCACTGTCAAGCATAATAGTATTGTTTACCGCTTTCATCCACGTACTCAACACATTTGTGTTGATTATCTGTTTATGAGTTTTGGTTAAAAAAATAGCAAGGTTGCACAATGTGAGTTATGAAGTGAGCAACTGTTAGGTGCAATTCTGTTGTAGATCCTTGCAGTCATGTGCACGTACGTGGATGAAAGAGCAATATCACTGTTGAAGTTATTTGCAATATTACTGTAAAATGTAAATATGTAGTTTTAATTTTGTAACAAGTCATCTCACTTAAATATATGTGCGTTTGAAGTTGATTGGTGATGTTGTAAATGTTGATGTGCAAGTGCATACTCAGTTTTTTGCTTTCTCTGATCTTTGATCTTTAAATAAAAATGACTAGTTGACGATGAGATATACTATCAATATATCACGTTCATAAATCAGATGTGTACAGATTTCAGAATACCATGCGACAAAACTGAAAAACAAATTCTACATGATAGACTATAAATGTAAAATAGGTTTAAACTCAATATGGAATAAGCAATATATACTTGACAACTAATTGTCAAAAGAAAATTTCAGAGATTTTCATAAATCAAAGACGTAACTGCCTCTATGAACTGCCACTGGGTCAAGCAGGTCCCATGCTTCCACCAAACTAGCCCTATTTACATTCTGTCCAACCGTCAAAAAGCGTTTTAATGATTGGTTGCTAGTCTGGCTCCTTCTATAATCATTATGTTAGTTGATTTGGTTTGAATTTTTCCGAACTCATAATGTGGAGAATGTGTATGAATTCATTCCTTTTGTCATATAATTCCGCTCAAGAGGGCCAGGCTGTGGTAAGACTAGACAATATTCATGAATTCACATCTTTGATCCATAATACGTTTTCTGCTCTGCCTGAATGTATATCCTCCTTGTATATACATTTACAAGGGTGATATGCCTGATTTTATAATAAACATGGACAAGTTATTTTTGGCTTTGGTTAACATTCCGTGATGGGGATGCAAACATGCATCTCATTTTAAATGTAACCATTTGCTATCTAGTTACTACTTTTTGTTGAATATTATATCACATTGCAGCTTCACCGACTATAGCTGTTGGATCACATCTGTCATCGCTGAAGCCTTCCTCTACTTTCTTCTGTAACATCTGTGGTAAAGTCAATGATGCTATCAAGGAACCTGTTGTTGGGTATTGTGGCCATTTGTTCTGTTGGGATTGCTTGTGTTTGTCTAGGCCGTTACTAGTTGCGCTTCATGCCCGCTGCCCTGTCTGTAACTGCTTGCTGTGTTGTGGTAATCCTGGCAACACTGAAGCAACAATTGTACCAGTACGTGCGAAGACGGAAATTACTAATGAGAATTGTAGTTCTAATAAAGGCCCCTGTTGGCCAGCATCAAAAAGGTTTGAGGTTCTTGCTTGTAATGAAAACATCAAGCTGTTACGCATGACAACCACAGAGATCACCAGACTAGTCTTAATTAGGGAAGAAGAGACTAAAAAAAATAAGATGGCATTTGAAACATTGAAAGAAATGATAAAGCTGGCACCATGCTCATGAGCGACTCAAATAACAAACATGTTCTTCTGCAGAAGCACTAAAGTCTTCTCTCAGTCAAATTGGTGACTGTCTGGGTTTTGCTTAATTGAAGTTTGGTTTTGGATATTACCATAGTGGGTCATAATATTATTTTACATTGCAGCTTTCACTGAGGATAACTGTCAGATCCCATCTGTCATTGTTGAAACATTCCTCTTCTTTCTTCTGTAACATCTGCTGTAAAGTTAACGACACTATCAAGGAAGCTGTTGTTGGGTATTGTGGCCATTTGTTCAGTTGAGACGATTGTGCTTGTCTGGCCCTTTACTAGTTGCATTTCCTACCCGCAGCCCTCTCTGTAATTGCTTGCTGCGCTGTGGTGATCCTGGCAACACTAAAGCAACAATAGTACCAGTATGTGCGAAGACGGAAACTGCTAATGAGAATTGTAGTTCTAATAAAGGCCCTTGTTGGCCACCATAAAAAAGGTTTTGGATTCTTGCTTGTAATGAAAATGTCAAAACTGTTACGCATGACAGCCACAGAGATCAAGAAACTAGTCTTCATTATGGAAGAAGAGACTAAAAAAGTAAGATAGCATTTGACACATTGAGAGAAATGATTGAGCTGGCACTATGCTCATGAGCGACTCAAACAACAAACATGTTTTTGTGGAAACATGTTTAATTTAAGTTTTCTCTTAGTCAAATTGATGACTATCTGGATTTTGTTTAATTTAAGTCTGGTTTTGGATATTACCATTGTGGGCCATTATATTGATGCAAGAGAATCACACTTATTCATTATTAGATCTTTACCTATGCTAAATTCAAACCTTATACAATCTAAAGTGTTTGTGCATGAATTTGATTGGAATTGAACATCATGATCCAAGTGGATGCTTGCTTATTGGCTGAAAAAGAATAAGGATTGGCCACATGTCATAGTGGGTTGCAATCCCAGTTGAGATGTATAATATCAAAGTGAGTGTAAAATGATAATTTTTCAGAACTTGATGCTTTACATATGATAGAAGACTTTTATAACAGGTGTTTAGACACACTTAAACAACTCCTGTACTAACACGTATGTGACTAAAACACTTAATTCAAGGACATAAAACCGACACAAAAAGCAAACCCATAGAAAAACTATAGAATCGCCCTCAAGCTTGGCTTAAATATTTGATCATACCCATCTTGTTAATTAAGGTAGAAAAGACATATTTCCTCAAGTGCTTAGTTAACCAACCCATAATTTGTTCTTCATATAAGGTAAATGGAATACGAATTGTCTTGGGCCCTATAGCTTCTCGCACAAATTAGCTACCAACTTCAATTTGTTTTGTCTTTTCACATGACATAATTATTGGCAATGAAGATGGTTGGTACATTGCTACAATGCATAGACATGGGTGTAGAAGGAGATAGGCCAAGTTTGAAGATGAAGTGCTTGATCCAAATAATCTCAGAAGCAGTATGAGCCATGTAATCAGCCTTAACATTGGGCCGAGCAACAACTAGGTTTTATTTGCACCAGATCACAAAGTTGCCCCCAACAACCAGATGTTGATATTCTGTCAGCCCTACTGCCACATAATTTAAACAGAGTACCTTGTAATTTAATAATGACTATACTTATGGTAGCACAACTATTTTCTAGGAAAACTCTTGAGATATTGGAGAACGTGAAAGACTCCATTCCAACTATGTATCACAACTTGTGTAGGTACCTGCTAACCAAAATAATTACAACACTTATATACGACTGACTTACAAAGATGAATAACTTTATAAAAAAATTATTGTATCTCTTGTTGTCAAGAAATAAGGGTGAATAGTCTTATCCTAGGGAACATTCACATCACCAAGCATGTCTGCTGGTTTGACACTAGGAATTTTAGTGTCACCAAGGAGGTCTAGTACACACTTCCTTTGTGATAATCTAACAAAAAAGATCATATGAGTTACTTTAATTCCAAGTATCTCAAATTATCAAAATACTTGGTAAGAAGGTGTTTGTCAAAATACTGCTTTGTTATCTATATCTAGATACCATCAACGCCACTGTTGAATAGAATTAATCATACAAAATACTAGCAAGACAACGATATTGAGGTTCTCTTCTTCACTACATGGAGTTATAAACATGAGATCTACAAAAATCTACTCACAAAAGCATCTGGCTTATTTTCTCCAACTAAACACAATAACTTTGCTTCAGTCCATCTAGAGGTTTCCTTAGGCTGAAGATTTTATTACACCAGCTAAGCAACAAAACCCAAGAAGTTGTTCCATAAAGATGAACTCCTCTTGATCACTACATAAAAAGACATGCTTAACACCAAACTGACATAGATGCCAATCAAGATTGACAGGGAAAGATATAAGAATGCAAACATAATTAAGACAAACAATTGTATAAAAGTAATCCACACCATAGGTTTGAGTAGGATTTGACAGTAAGTCTAGATTTTTAGGCATTTTCAATCATGCCATCGGGTTGATACGTCATAGTAAGGACCTAGTGATAGCCCACAAGAACAAAATTAGGAGGTGGATTTACCATATCACATGTATGTCACTGAGACAAGGCAACAATTTGTTCTTCTAAATCTTTATGCGTACAAAGTAAGCAGGAATAAGAAGAGTTGAGTAGGTCTTGGAAAAAATATTTGACAATATTTAAAGTGGCATGAGAGAATTTGCTTTTTCAATCAACATTGTACTTACAGATGGAGGAAGATCTACCTAAGAATTATTGAAATGATTTTTGTGTGGATTTGATGAAGAGGTGAAGGGTAATGTAGCTTGATGATGTCTTCTTGCGTTCATATACTTGTAGAGGCTCGCTTTGGATTGGAAAATGCTCCATCGGCAACACGTGCAAGGCACCATGATATGGTGGAGCTAGATCTCATAGGTCAAATATTTCCTAGTCTTAGAATAATACATAATGGTTTCCAATAAGACCACATTTGAACTATTAACACACTTGCATCTTAACGTATCCTAATGGAGGTAGCCCTATTGCATTCATGACTAGCCAAGAAAAATACTAAAGACAGAGAGAAAATTGTCACAGCTAGGGGTGATAATTTTGTTAAAGCAAGAAATTCATGGTTGTTGGATAATAGTAGAGATTTGAGGTTAGAAATGTTTGGAAATATGGGAGTAATAATACCTGGTTTGCTCAATCTAGAGTTCCATGTTTAGCCTAACAATATGCCTCAATGTGTTTTTTCGCGACCACAAAAGTGAACATGTCTTAGAAGATCTTCCTCATCACCGTCCAGCTCCCCTACAAGAGCAATCACAATCACAACCACAACCACAGACAGAAGAAACAGAAAGGGCTGTAGCATCCAAGGGAGTCAAAAGAACATTCTTGGGACGGTGGATGTTGAAACATGTCAAGACTTCATCAACAGTGGGAAGGGTATTGCTCTTGAGAATCTAATTTGTTAGTTAAGAAACAAAATAGGTAGGTTAATTAAGAACCCAACAAGTTGAAGTTCACAACCCTACTCCTAGAGTTTGATATTTTAGTAGAGGTAAGAGAGTGGCACATCTCAAGCTCGTCACATAGGACTTTGAAGTAAGCATAGTGATCTTCAATGTTGGTGCCAAGCGTAAGCTTGAGTTCAATCAATTGTAATATATATTATATAATGTATTTGAATTCTATTTGTGGGCATATACACATGAAAATTAATCCCACATTGCTTTGGATAACATGAGCCAAAGAAGGGAGGCTATTGCACCATGGAGTCATTTTTTCTGCCAAGTCACAAAGTCAGTGTTGTTCCTTATTTTGGTGTCAACATCAACGACATGGGTTAGATAAATGAGATGTGGCTCTTTGTCTTGTGCAATGGTATACACCTCATATGAGAGATGCCATGTGATTTACTCTTTCCATTCAGTTAGATGATATTCATTGTTCAGAGAATCAATATGCGGTGTATGCCCTAGAGGGTATCACAAAAAGTATATGTAGTATACATGAGTATATGAGGGGGTATATACAATTTTGGATTTTTTTAAAAACAAATCATATTGTTACAATGAGGTTACAAAAAATAATAAATTTCAAATGTAGATTATATATATATATTTATATAAATCATATTACCTTAAACAATATAAACCATATTAGTATGCATGCATGTGTGAGGAAAAATATATACATAAATGCACACATGCATGTGGAGTATGTGCGTAGATGTAGCTATATTATATATAGGCATATCATATTTGTGCTTGAGAGAGAAACAAATGCATACATAAATGTACACGTGTGTTGTATATGTGTGTATATGTAGGTATATTTTATACACAACTATATATATATATTCTCTCTCTCTCTCTCTCTCTCTCTCTATATATATATATATATATATATATATATATATATATATATATATACACACACACACACACACACACACACATACACACACACACAACACACGTGTACATTTATGCATGCATTTGTTTCTCTCTCAAGCACAAATATATATATATATATATATATATATATATATATATATATATATATATATATGTATATATATAGAGTCAGGCTAGTGTACACTTGAGTGTACCGGAGGCACCGTACACCTCAGTCATTTTTGAAGATGTAATAAATTTTTGAAAAATCTAAACCATTGATCTTCTTAATTATCATAAGAACATACTATATAATAAATTTTAGCTCATTTGGACACTTATAGGTCGTGCATCTAAAGGAGGCAAAAATCATCTATTTCAAATTAGTTTTGTGCGTTGATTTTGTTGTCCTTGGATGAGTGACTTACACTCGTCCAAATGAGTTCAAATTTTGTATGTGACCTATTATTATTGTAACCATGAAGATCAATGGATTAGATTTTGGAAAAACATGGTCTAGATAGGCAAACACCATAGGGTGTACAACGTGATCTGTACACTCGAGTGTATTCTATCCTGACTCTCTCTCTCTCTCTCTCTCTCTCTATATATATATATATATATATATATATAGAGAGAGAGAGAGAGAGAGAGAGAGAGTCAGGCTAGAATACACTCGAGTGTACAGATCACGCCGTACACCCCAATGGTGTTTGCATATCTAGACCATGTTTTTCCAAAATCTAATCCATTGATCTTCATAGTTACATTAATAATAGGTCAAATAACTCATTTGGATGAGTGTAAGTCACTCATCCAAGGACAACAAAATCGACGCACAAAACTAATTTGAAATATATGATTTTTGCCTCCTTTAGATGCATGACCTATAAGTGTCCAAATGAGATAAAATATATTATATAGTATGTTCTTATGATAATTAAGAAGATCAACGATTTAGATTTTTCAAAAATTTATTGCATCTTCAAAAATTACTGAGGTGTACGGTGCCTCTGGTACACTTGAGTGTACACTAGCCTGACTCTCTCTCTCTCTCTCTCTCTCTTTATATATATATATATATATATATATATATATACTGTGTGTGTAATATACACATGTATACATATGAATATATCAAATGGAATACATATATTTCCTACTGATGAGGTATGCCCAGTCTGTCGCAAATCCTACTTAGACACTTTTGGGGAACATGCAGTTCATTGCAGGGAGCTCCCGGGTTTCAAGTACATACATGATCTTGTAAGGGATGTTCTATATGATGTACTTAGACATGCAAGAGTTGCAGCTAAGAAGGAAGCACCAGTGAATTTCTTGACTGATCCACAGGAGGGAAGATCAACACTTAGACCAGCAGATGTTCTCATCTTTGACTGGGTTGGAGGAAAACATGCATGTGTAGATCTAACAGGGGTCTCTCCATTGGTGGGCCTGAAAGGTGGTGAATTTATTGTGGGACATGTTGCCCGTAAAGCTGTTTCTGCTAAAGTGTCCAAATATAAAAAAGCATGTATCAAGAATCAACATGTTTTTATCCCGTTTGGTTTTGATACATTTGGATTCTTGGCACCAGAAGCAGTGGAGCTTCTTAAGAGAGTTCAAAAAGTTATGCATAGCAATGTGATGACTCCTAGGTCTATGGATGTTGTGTTTCAGAGGATTGAATTTGCTATTCAGAAGGGATTGGCGGCGCAACTTGTTGCCCGTCTCCCTTCTATTTCCTAGTAATCTCTTTGATTGATTATATTTGACATTTTGGATTAATAAAAAAGAATACGTATAATGCACAAATGCGTGTGGAAAATCGTGATCTATATTAAAATATATACATAAATATACTACTATTATTAGGAAATATAACGAAATATGCATATCCACATACACACACATCTACATACATATATAGATGGCTTTATGTATGTAATGTATGGGGATAAGTAGTCAGTTTTTCACAAACCGAGTTTAATTGACTACTTAATTGGCCAAACGAGCGTATATGAGGCCCAAATCTGCTTAACAGATTGATTAGCAGTGCGTGGTACGATGAGACGACCGAATAAATATATGCGAGAGTATATGCGACTGTGCAGACTAATTTTCTAAACTGTGATTACATAGAGTTGATGATGAAAGAAGTTCATAGAAGATGCCATGGTTGGTGGGGATGTAAAAAAGAAGACACTGCTAAAGCTATACAGATCACACATGGTGTGTGGTGGATGTACATGTCAGGTTGGTAGGTCTTATGACATGTAAGGGAGTTGTACGACATGTAAAAGAGGAGCATACACAAAGGAACACACAATATAAGGGACACACCATTTAAAAGTGGCAACAATAGATGTGGGGGACACAAGACATGCTCTGCGAGGATTCACACGATGTCTCACAGTAGGGGCAACAACATGGACTGTAGGAGCACCATACACTATGTCATAGGTACGTTGTGTGATTGGGGGCACACCGCGTGTCAAAGTCGGGGCAAGAATGACAACTGAAACTCAATCGCAACTGTGGAAGGAATTCCTGGAGGACCTTATGGTTGGTAATATGTATGTAATGTATGGGGATAAGTAGTCAGTTTTTCACAAATTGAGTTTAGTTGGCTATTTAATTGGCCAAATGAGCATATATGCGGCCCATATCTGCTTAGCGGATTGATTAGTAAAATGTTGTAGGGGGGATGACTGAATAAGAATATGCGGCTGTGTGGACTAATTTTCTAAATTGTGATGACAATGAGTTGATGGTGAGAGAAGTTCATAGAAGATGCCATGGTTGGTGGGGATGTTGAAAAGAAGACGCCGCTAAAGCTATACAGATCACACATGGTGTGTGGTGGATGTACATGTCAGGTTGGTAGGTCTTGTGACATGTAAGGGAGTTGTACGACGTGTAAAAGGGGAGCATACACAAAGGAACACATAATGTAAGGGACACACCATTTAAAAGTGGCAACAATAGATATGGGGCCACACGACATGATCTGCGAGGATTCACACGATGTGTCACAGTAGGGGCAACAACATGGACTGTAGGAACACCATACGCTATGTCATAGGTACGTTGTGTGATTGGGGGCACACTACATGTCAAAGTCGGGGCAAGAACGACAACTGAAACTCAATCGCGCACAACTGTGGAATCGGGGCACACACCATGCAGTCATAAGGTAAGTCACAAGCTAATCACATATTTTCAGATTGGGGCACACGCTGTGTGGTCGGTAGATTGGCTGTAATGAGAAAATAGAAAACGGAGGGTGGGATTCCAAGACACCGAGATAGATCCATAATGTCCCTTTCATCCATTAGACGAACCGGAATAAGGTGTCCTAAACATAGGTGGCTGTTAGAGGCCAAGAGGATAGAGCCGTACGACATCGAACCAATAGCCCTAGGACATGAGGCTATATGGGAATGCCGTTGGTTGTGGAGAACATGGGGGCTCATAGATGCATGAAGAAGACGGGTGAATGGAGATGGATGACTGGATGGTGGTTAGGAGGGGAGGTGATGGTGAAAGATATGGGAGGAGAAGACAGAAGAGACGACGATAGGAGATGGTATGTTTTTTTTTCTAGAATTCTAGGATTTCTGTTCATATTCCATGTAAAATTATATTGTACACCTCACTTATATATTATGTGTGGTAGAAACTCCCACAAATGGGGGCTTAGACATGCTTAAACTCTTGTACAAATAGACACAAGACTCTTTTTGAACTGGGAAGAGTATTTTATTAATCAAATGATGTTCCGATTTTCCTGCTCCATAATCAGGGCAGAGAAAGGACCGATACATATTTGGGTTTTAGAAGTCAGATAAACATCACTTGTAATGTAGTGGGCTAACCTGTTCCCCTGTCTCTTTACATGCATAATAGAGAGTAAAGATCCCAAGAACTCCGCTATTTTCTGAGTCCTTGTTCAAATAGTTGACCACTCTTCTATCTTCTGAGTCCTTGTTAAAATAGTTGACCACCTGCAAAGAGTCCATCTTGATGATCACATGCCGCATCCCTGCACATATGACCCCATCGAACCACCTTTCTGCTGTGGTTGAATCTTCCGTGCGGTGAATGCACTTCATGCCCAGAAGGATTGGTGTGCCTGAGCTATCCCTTGCCATGAATCCCACTCTTGTACCATGCATCCAGGCCGCATCAACATTGATCTTCACATAGCCATCCGGTGGTTTCTTCCATTTGGTAGATTCAGTGGACGTGCTGTGGAGCTCTGAGCCTCTGCTAGTCATGCTAGTGTACCCGACGTGACCCCTTGTAATCTCTATGGTTCTGGGTTTAAGATAAACTCATTCCTCCGTGAACAGTTAGCCAAACAGTGTACACAAATGTTCTCCGCTTGGGGGAGTGTCATCTTGTCCATGACCCAACTACAAAAATCAGAGAAGCCGATCTGGGATATTCCTTGGTCCATCACTAGAGCTCAAGGTACCGCATATTGGCTTGCATGATCTACAGACATGAGGGCATGTCAGATTGTCTCGATTTTTGTTGCATAGCCGACACATATTGTCTTGTTGAATATGCCGCTCCCATAGCCTATGTTTGGCAACCAAAGAGCCTGTAACTACTCTCCAAAGAAAGTGCTTAAGCTTGGGCGGTCAACTCATTTCCCATATCTTCTTTCAACCTTTACCTACTATTTCTTGGGGATTCAAGTTATATAGTGGAGTGTTTTCTAAGAGGCCAATCCACTAGGCCGATCTAACTGAGAACACCCTGTTCTGATTTGGGTACCAAGCCAACTTGTCTTTTCATTTGGTGTGTGGTAGCAGGATTTCTCGAATCTTATCAGCTAGGCGTTTGCTGACTGATTGGTAAAGGAGGTCATGTCTCTAGCTGTTGGTCGAGGAGTCAATGAATTCGTTGACTGATGTGATCTCCACATTTCCAAGTGTCTCATCTGGTTGGATTTCCCCTTTCTCACCCGGTATCCACCTATCATCCTAGAACCTCACTCCTGTGCCGTCACCCACTCTCCATTCCATTCCTTCTAGTAGGAAATTTTTTGCCCCATAGACTTCTCCATGTGTAGCTCAGGGCATGGCCTCTATGCTCCTCCAAGAAGGATGCTTTCATAATATATTTTTCTTTAAAGACTCTACCATCTAGTGGATCTAGGTTAGACACTAGGCACCAACACTACTTGGCTAATAAAGCCTGGTTGAAGATCTTGAGGTTCCTGAAGCCCATCCTGCTGGTGTGTTTGGGTAGACAAAGTGTATCCCAATACTTCTAGTGTATCTTTTTCTCAGTACCTTTGGATCCCCACTAGAATGTTTCCTTGCAACCATGGATCTCATCAATCAATCCCTCTAGAATTTTGAAAACACTCATGATACATGTAGGGATTTCTCGAGTCACTGCGTTGATAAGGATCTCCTTCCCTGGTCTAAACAGTAGATTTTCTTTTCATCCTTGTATCTTTCTCTAGATTCTCTCATTGACTTGAGAGAACACTGCTTTCTTGGATCTACTCATCCCGATTGACATCCCCAAGTACTTGTCGTATCCTTCCACATCACACATATGTACAAAGTTGCACGTCTCACTTTCTTTGTTCCTGCATGTTCTTTCTAAAGGACACCTCCGATTTGGATACATTAATTTTTTGTGTTGATGCTCACTCATACTTGCTGATAATATCAGCTAAACATGAGCATTCCTCAAATGATTCTCTATCAAAGGGAATGATATCATTTTCAAATAAAAAGTGAGAAACACTGACTCGCTCTTATCCTGTGGATCTGTCATCTGGAGGCTGCTTTATTTATGGACATAGAAAAAGCCTCGACAAAGAAAAATATATAGGGGGAAATAGAGTAACCTTGGCATGGCCTCTGGTTGGGTGCATGTTTCCTTTGTTCTTCTCATTTAGACAGACTGAGTGGGGCACACTAGATACACAATCATCGATCATCATATGTAGTTTCTCCTGGAACCCCATTCCCTTCATCACACTATCTAGAAACATCTACTAATTGCGGTCATAGTCTTTGCTCATATCTCAGATCCATGGTGCTAGTCTTACCTTTTTTCTTCAATTTCATAGCATGGAACATTTCATAGGCCACTAATTTATTATTCGTGATTAGCCTACCTAGGACGAAGACACTTTGGTTCTTAGAAATTATTTTGTTTAGCCGTGGTTTTGTTCTATTTGCCAACACCTTGGATAAATCTTGCACAACACATTTCACAAGAGAATGGGTCTAAGTTCAATAATTTTCCTTGGTTGCTTGCACTTCAAAATAAGCAATATTGTGGTCCTTTATTCGTGCATTCATTTCCACTAATCTTGAATCAAATTCACTACCCGTTTCTTGATTATGGGTTAGAATTTTTGGAAGAATATAACTTTCATACCATTAGGTCCCGCCACTTTGGTAGGGTGCATCTTGCTTAAGGCCTCCCATATTTTTTCTTATGTTGGATCTTTCTCCATCTCAACCACTTCTTTTTGCATGAGCACCCTTTCCATTCCCTAGTCATCCTCGAATTCTGTTTCCACCCCATTTGAATTGAAAAAAATCTTCAAAATAGTTCTCGACAACGTCATATATCTCCTTTTCCACTACCTTCTAGATACGTCATCATTTTCCAGCCTTTTGATAGTATTTGTTCTTCTTATTTGGCTCACTTTTTGATGGAAGTATTTTGTGTTGTTTTCACCATCTCTCATCTCATTTTTTCTCACTTGGACCTACCACTAGCTTTCCTCCTTTTTCTTGAACTGAAGAAAATGTGCATGTGCCTCCTGGCACACCCACAACATGTCATCAACTGGGGTCTCTCTTGTGCCTCTTCCAGTTCCTTTTCAATGACTTTGATTTGTTTCCTTATACACCCAAATTTCTCCTTTTCCAATTTGCAAGACTTTTCCCACACCTTATAATCTTTTCAACAGTGTCTTCTCCTAGCCATGCATTCCACACCCTTTGAATGATCTCCCAACACTCCTCGTTAGCTTGCCTCCATGTTTCAAACTATGTTCTCTGTTCTTGTTGTGTAAAATTGTTTCCACTCCCCGTTGAGAGCCATATTTTAACATGGTCCGATTAAGTAAAGGAGAGTGAGTAATATATGATTTTCCATGTATCTAAAGCCATGTCTCATCAATAAAAAATCTATCTAGTCTTTCTCTAATCCTAGTGCTTAGGGTGTTGCCCCGGAGCTAGGTCATTTTTCTACCCCTATACCCCAAATAATGAATCTGACAGTCATCCACCATGTCTCAAAAATATTCCATAGATCTTTCTCACATGGGTGCCCCCCATTACTTCTCACTATTTAACAAGATCTTGTTGAAATCATCGGACCATGTTTTTGATAAATCAAACTTTTGGTTTAGTTCTGTCATTAGATTCTAGGTTTGAAATTTGTCATGTTGGTGCGTCCAGCCATACATCCTGATAGATCTCCAACTATTCAACCCTCTATCATCCCTATTGATGCAATCAACATGATGTTATGAATAAGAGTCTATGTGAATGCCCAACTCTCTCCACCATAGTGCCACACCGCCTGCATGGACAATATTGCTCAAGCCAATGCCATTGAGGAAGCCACACCTCCTCTTGAGGTCACCCACTGCTCTTACCGAAGTCCTTGTTTTGGTAAAAAAAAAACCACCATACATCCCTC
Source organism: Alisma plantago-aquatica (assembly GCA_963693085.1). Lineage (NCBI taxonomy): Eukaryota > Viridiplantae > Streptophyta > Magnoliopsida > Alismatales > Alismataceae > Alisma > Alisma plantago-aquatica. The sequence continues at coordinate 1,289,476,406 of OY856412.1, read as the reverse complement.
CCCCCAACACCACTGTTGAAGTGTGTGTATGGTGTCAGGGTGTCCCAAACCCTACTAGTTCTAGGCTAGAATTATCATTGTTGTTTACAAAGTTGGTTCACCCCCATCTCTGCTAATCTGTTGAATGCCTAAACCTGGGATATTGTACAAATCCTCTCCTCTAAAGCAATACTAGTCTCCATAATCATGTATTATTCCCATGTGCCTTCCAGTCAATCCCTCCTCTTCTTACAACGCGTGGCCTCCACCCCATACATTTCCCTCATGTAAAAGATTATCCACTACAGTGTTGTCAACATGAAGTCCTCATCCTCACTACTTTGCACATCCCCTTCTTATTCCCGCTCTAACTTGGATACGTTATGTTCTCCCCAAAATCTAGATGAAAACTTGGCTTATCATCTTCTATCTTCCTTTGTTCTCATTCCCTCTATCACTGGCTGTCTATTTGATGTGCATCATTGTGGGTATTGTCTGAGGTCTGGTTGATATTCTCCTTTTCCTTCCTTTTCAACGCATTCCCCATGGTGTAATCCTTTACTACCTTTTGCTTGTTTTTGGTAGCTTCAACCCCAATTTCAATCACCCTTGATGATGATACCTCCACTCCCAACTCTGGTCCTTCTTCAAGCTTAATGCGGCTATGTCAGATGTGTCTCCCTTGGCTTTCATCCCCTTCATCTGTAAATTTTTTTGGGCTTATCCTTCCACTACAGACCAGGTTCATTTGGATCTAGCATTGTATCCCTTCTCCAACTTCACTCCTCATCCAGCAGCCTTTCCAAAAACCTTATTGTTTCTCCACACACAACTTGCTTTGGCTACTGCTTGTTCCCCACTGTCTTGCTTCAAAGTGGATCTTCTTATTGCATGAACCCCTACCTTTTCATTCCCCCTGTACCAAAATGTGATTTCATTTAGCTGGGAAGGATTTCATGCAACCCCCTGACTTATATTGTAGGGGTTCATCCTCCTCCTCCTACTTTGGGATAGTTTCTATCTATATGCCAGATGAAACCACAATGTAGTAGAGATTGGGAAATATCTCATAGTTCAGTTCTATCACCACCACTTTCCCTAATCTATCTTATATATGTAAGATCTATTTCATTGGTTGTAACACTGATAATCACCTTTGTACAAAATAGCTATCCTAGTCAGAATTTCCCTCCTCAACTTCAATGACTTCTCCCACGCGCTTTGCTACTACATTGAATGATGTTTTGGTTCTATACCCCATTGGTAGGTCATATATACAGATCCACATGGGACTCATATTTAATACTATTTTAGATGACTGCTCATCAGGTTTGATCTCCCTGAACAAGAGGATATTGCCCTCAAATAGATAGGACACTTTGTCAATAAAACAGTCACTAAATCACAAATAAATTGTTTTTTATGAAACATGACATTCTCTTCATACTGCACATTGCTGACATCGTTCTAGTGAACACATTATAAACAAAAGTTCCTCCCCATCCCAAATACCCTACCAGCACCACCTCAAGACAATCTTTAGTAAGTTTGATCCCTTTTGTAGTGAAATTGATTACATCTTCATCCTCCTCCCCAATCTTGAGTCTAGCACAACTCTCAATTATCTCGTCCTCCATGAGAAAGAACTTGCAAGAAAAACCCTAGCCCAACCACTGGTGACTACACTCTGGATACCCATGACTAATATTGGATGCACCAATGATGGAGGGGCTTGCGACTAACACCTTCAAGTCTACCCTCGTGAAGCGGCTTGGCTGTTGCTAGAGACATATAGGGTTTCATGGGAGATGACTTATCTCTCAAATATAGACACAAGAATAAAATACTCGAGTATAATGACACAACATAGGCATAATAAGTAGGCTCATATTAAAATTTAACAATGAGGAATAAAGAAAAACCTGGGAGTGTAATTATAAATAATTATGTAATACATTTTCTAGAATTTCAATGGAATCCTTCCTTGGAGGATGGTATGCATGAGCGGTGCATATCCTAGGTAACCACCACCACACCACCTACACTGAGGAAACCATAATTGAAAGACCAATTTCTATCTAAAATAGAGCAAGAACCACCTAGGTTGTGATCTTTTCTCTTTTAGTATGATACTACTGATGACTTGTCTGTGTTATACAAAATACTAAAGTTGTTAATTGTGAAGTTTTATTTCCACATGGGAAAATAGCCAATTACTATTACTGAGTGTGTGAGTAATATTATACCACATATGTCCACACTGTAGGAACACCTACAACAAATATGGAACCACACTTGTTAAATTGAAGTCCTCGGAGGATTATGGATGCTCCATTGCCAGACCTAAAATCCTTACTAAACATGGAAGCTTATTTGGATGAAGGTACATGATACATGTAGAGGGACACATAACCTCAAGAGTTGGGGACAAGGAGAACCTTTAGAGAAGGAAAGATTGACTAGTGTTCCTGTCTGATTTGAAGTGCACAACATCCCACTGGTACTTTGGGAACAACATATGTTTTCTTGGCATCCTACACTGTATTGATAATATCACCAAGGCAATGAATATGATGGTTTATGAAAGGATAAATAGCCTAGTGGAGGCCACTTCTACCTTATCTACTAAAGTGCTACTCTTTCGTGACCAAGGTATTTACAACCTAGATTGGAATTGATTATGAATAAGTCCTATCACATGTGCTTATTATATGATGTTCAATCATGAAGAGGAGTTGCACACAGAGAGAACACCACATGCTTATGAGAATGATCAGTGGAAACTAAAAATTTCTAGACTCATGTTGAATCTTGTCAAATTTAGATTGAACTCTCTCCTTCTCAAATCATAGTTAGACATGCAGGTGTGAACGTAGGGATAAATAACTGAACATATGTGCAATCGTCATTCCCCACTACCACTAATAGAAGTAGAAGTCAAAGAGAAGCATTGGTTAGGGTAATGGGCTTGAAGACAAATTAGGACCAATAAGTTTATTCATTAAACATAATAAGTTGGAGGAAGTGAAATCTAGCTCGATTACCAGGGAGGCAGATGGAGAAAGCTCTATGCTGACTTGGGAGTCTAGGTATGTCACTACTCTATCTAGAAGTCCAGTAGAAAAGTACAAGGAAAAGACTTGCTTTTGGAGTTGGAGAAAACTCCCGATGGGAGCATTCATAGATTCTGGAATGAGAAATTCAAATAAATAACAATTAGAATCTAAGCTTTCATTAAAGGGACATCAACGGTATTGGAGTTATGAAGATTCATACCAATAATAGTTCCAATGAGAACTCCCTCACTTTTGACAGTTAGATGATTCCAAATGATCTAGAATTGGGTCAATCATGTTTATTAGAAGTGGAAAATAGAGTGGTTGGTAATTGTAAGACCCTTGACCTAGCTTAGTTCTTGTTTGTGTTTTTCCTTGCTCAATGAGATGCTTAAACCTTAATGTATTCTCTTGAGATGCCTTAATAACATGTGACAAGTTTATGATTTCAGTTTGGTCCTATTTGGTTGGTGTTTGAGCTATCTGTGCTTGTTTAGGACTAAGTTGCAATTTACCCATGTTGAGGGTTAATCTTGAAATTTGTCACATATAGGCTGTTACTTTTGTTCCTTAGCATTATGAGAGAGAATGATGTATAGGGGCACCTTGTTGGACCTTGGTTGATGAGGTGGCATCATGAGATGATATTAGGGTTTGTAAGGCTTTGCACAGATGCTTGAGTTGGATGGATGCTTTGACCTTGTATGTTGGTTTTTGAGGTGTTGTGACCGAAACACTCTCTTGATTGATATTTTTTTGCCACATTGGTGCCCTAGACTTGGTTTTGGTCACTAGGGTTTGTGCTTTTGTGAGGTGTTGCGACCTATTTTGTTGTATGACCTCTTGTAGCCATTGCAACATGGTGTTTCCTTGGTTGTGTTGCGGTCGATACAATGTGTTTTGCTTCGACCACGTTGAGGTGAGGATCAAGTGGTCACTACACCAAATTGGTTTTAATGATCCACTTGCATATGTTCTTGCATGGTCAATCCTTTGTGGGACATGTGTCCTTTTGGTGCTCTTATGTCTTCACACCTCATATCGTTCACCTCCCTCCTAACCATGAGTATATAAGCTCTCTCTTTCACATGCAAGTATATATTTTAGCTCTCTTCTTCCTCTCTTCTCCCTTGTGTTTGACCTTGAGCTTGGTCAAGTATGAGAAGGTGCTGATCTTAGAGATTTGGTGGCCGATCATCCTTGCATGTGGTGATCTTGAGCTTGATCATCTTCTTTGTGGTGATCCTTGGTGATCTTATTTCTTGGTAAGTGGTTCTATACCTTTGATTTAATTTTTCCTTTAGAACCCTACCTTCCTTCTTCCTTTATTGTCTATGAGACTATGGTTTGACCATGGTGGCTATCATGAGGATCTTCTCACCAGGAAGGTCAGAGACTATGGTTTGACCATGGTAGTACCTAAGTGAGATGAAGTTTCCCCTCTTTCTTCTCTCTTGTTCATCCTAGGGTTTGATTTTTCTCCTTGTTGAGTTTTCCTTTGACCTTGGTGTGTTCTTCTCTTCTTGAGGTGACCTTGTGGCCGTGGAGTTGATCCTAGTGGGAGATTCTTTCTCTTTCTTAGAGCTTGTGGCTTTGGAGCTTGACCTTCTTCATAAGGCATGTTATATAACTTTCCCCTCTTCTATTATTGCACCATTAATTTGCTTGAATGTTACTATTCTACATCTAAAACGTGATACTAAGACACTAGATGATGTTATCATGATCTAGGGTTTATGATTTTGAAGTATTCTTACATGGATTACTCTTTTTTCTAAACCATAAGTCTTACACCCGAAACCCTGGTGATGGTGGATTAGTTACTTTTCACATGCATGTTCGATTGATGGTTTTATCATCATTCTTATGGTTTGGATTATCATTTGTTGATGGAGGTTTTTGACTGTAGTATACATGTGTTGGACGTTTGTTTTCACCTCTCATAGTATTGGCTTCATTGTTATCTTGTCAATTGTCATTTTTAGTTTTTATGCCCATCTCAGCATGTAGTTTCCCCCCTTAATGATGCTTACTTTCTTAATGTTTATCATCTATTTTAATCATGGTTTAGTTCTATTTTGGAGCTGGTTATTTGCTATTTGGAGTAGCTTGACCTTGAGGTCTCTACACTCACCTTGGTGCTTGTGGTTGCTACATGTTGGTGATGTGTTGCGGGCACAACAAACTCTAACCCTAGATGGTTGATCTCTATAATTGTTGAGCTTGGCTTGGTTGCTACACATGTCACAACATGTGGTCTTCTTGCGATCACAACACATGTTTTTGAGTTGGTTTGGTCACAACAAAGTGCTGACCCTTTGTTTCACAATAGGTGGTTCTCTTGCGGTCTCTACACATGGACCCTTGTTGGAGTCACAAGGGTGATCTACCTTGATATTGGTGATCGCTACACCTATTTTTCTTGCGGTTGCAACACTAGTTTTGTTTAGTTGGCTGTAACACATATCTGGTTTAATCGCAACAAGTGGTCGCTACACTTGTGATGGTGTTGGTCGCAATAATGTGTTAACCTAGTAGGCCGCTACACATGTGTATGTAAGTGATGTTCACTACATCTTGGTTCTTGAATGGTCGATACATAGTGCTGTTTGGAATGATTGATTGATCATAACTATGATGCTTAACCCTGATGTGCTCCAAGAATGTGGGAGATGATGTACCGAGGGTTTAATGGTAAGTATTGAAATGGAAGCCCTAATTGGTTATATGAGAAACCCTAATCCTAATTTCAAGTGTATGATGTAATTGTTGAGGTTGATCGAGATATATAACATGATTTGATATTTTCTATCTTCTACTTGTGTAACCCTAATGTTGTAGGTTGATTACACATCATAGCTTGTAAATGGTATGATATCTCTTATATAATACATTGTAATGTTTATGAGCCTTGATGAGGTATGTTGAGATAGTGATGATGTGATTTGGGTGTTATGACCTGGCAGATGCCTAATGCCTGATGTGAGGTGATATCCTCTAGTGATGTGATGAGGGATGTTTATAGCAGGATGATGTGATGATGCTGATGGCCTTGAATGGAAGTGATATCATGAGATGATGTGACAAGTTTGTACCTTATACATTTTATAACTTCTGGAGTTATTTCAGAGTTATGATTACTAGAAAGAATTAGGGTTTGCATGTGCACTTGTATGAGGCAACCTTAATTCACCCAATTGCCATAATTAAAGAAGTGAAAATCTAATCATGTAGTTTCCCCGTGCCATATATACATCTTCAACGTCAGTACTTGCTGGATGGTGAAATGAGTAGTTCCTACAGTTCATGAAACTTAGAGCACATATTGTTGAATCTGCGGGGTGCAAGTTGAGGTATTTCCCTCTATCCTTAATACACTGGGATGGCTTCGGTCATACCCTGCATGGTTGTACAAATATGGCATGTATATGTGAACAAGTTGTTATATGTAACAGGTTGTGGCTAGTTAGCCGGTGAACAATGTTATATAGATATGGCATGTATATGTGAACAGGTTGTGGCTAGTTAGCCAGCGAACAATGATATGTAATATCTATTGGCATGAGATGTGTTACAGGTGACAATGTTTTTGGACTCAGATGAAATATACTTCCACTTTTGTGGTTATATGGAATCGGTTTTAATTTACCCTATTTTGTGGTAATGTGGTTGATTAGTGATAATTCTGTGCTTTGTTTTGAGTAATCTTATTTTGTGTGTCGTTGGGTGTCACATTTGGTTGGTCACAGAGCTCTAGGTTTACTGAGTCTATAGGGACATAAGACTCGGGTTGTGTCTGTTCTAGTGTATCCACTGTATTTGATTACAACTTCTACTTATGTAGAAGAATAATATATGTCTATAGAACACAAAGAACATGCTTCTGAGAGTAGTGTTGTTGCACCAGGTGGTGGTGCCAGGAGGCATGAGAGGGTTGAAGGAGTGCCGAAGGTGCCTCAGATTTAACCCAGAAACGGTAGCCAATCCCTCTTTCTAGCCCATGTTTGGATAGTTCATGGATATGATGACGCATACAGTGGATAGAGTGCCCATACCCCAACCTAGGGCAACTATCCCAAATGCTGAATCTAGGGTTCTGGGAAGACCTTTCAGAGGATTCGATGTGTGGGGGTGTTGGATTATGTCAGTACGTCAGACCTAGTTGATGCAAACATGTGGTTGACTAAGTTGGAGAAGGTCTTCAAGATCCTCAATATTCCAGAGGAGGATAAAGTGAAGCACGATGTGTACCTCCTGAAAGGGAGTGTTGTCCATTGGTGGGCCATCTAGGAGGAGAAAAGGCCTGGAGTGGTGATCGATTGGGAAGAGTCTCGATAAGAGTTCATGAGTCGATACTTCCCCGAGACCTATCTGGATGAGAAGATCTTAAAATTTGAGAAGATTTGGTAGGGATCTATGACGATCAAGGATTATGAAGCCAAGTTCATTGAGCTTCCAAGGTTTTGTTTGCACATGGCAACGAAAGACAAGGAAGGATCATGCATTTTGAGAAAGGTTTGAGTACTGAGTTGATGACATCAATGTCAGCTTTGGAGAATCGTGAGCAGTTTGTGACGTTTGTGGAGTCAGTGAGGAGGGTAGAACATTCACTTGTGGAGAAATGTGAGGCAAAAGCCAAGAAGAGACATGCACAGTACCAAGGACAGTCTTATGGAGGCTTCAAGAAGCCAAGGTTCTCAAAATCTCAGACTCAACAGAGGTCAGTTGTGCAATCACAATGGTCATCGAGCAGAGGAATATGCCTTAGCTTTCCACCTATAGGAGTCCACAGTGCAACATCTATTTTGGTGACAGAGCCGTCAAGGCCATAATATGACTCCAGGAACTACCACAAGTGTGTATAGGTGATACACATAAGATGGAACTATCTTGTGAGAGATGAGGAAGTGATGCAATTGTCGAGACAGAGTCAGCAAGGGTCGCATCAATGACAACAGTTCAATAGTGGCAGAGGACACACTCAGGCGTCACATGTTGGTTCTTCAGTACAAGCTCACAGAGGAAAGGGATTGTTGACCTAGAGATTATACATTGCCTATATTTTGATAATGACTTAACCATTCCATTGATATGTATCTAATATGTGTATTAAAGATTGTTTTCAGGCATTAGGTACATGAAAAGGATCCAAAATCAAAAGCCCTAGAATGGCTCAAGTTCAAGTCAAATAGCTACAAGTGTGCAATTTGGGATTTCTATGTACATGACCTTAGAATTGCTTTGTAATCACTTGTAATGATGAATTTACTTGTAACTTAGATGAGAAAAATGTTTGGGACATAAAACACCATAATTAGATCATTTTAGATGCAATTTAGAAAATTGATTTCAAGCACTTGGTCGATTGAGTTTCCAAGTGTTAAAACTCGACCGATCATCCTTGGTCAATTTTCTGGAGATTGCATCGGTCAAGTTGTGTTTCCACAGAACTCGACCAATCAAGTAACTGACCATTTTGATTTTAAATGGTCGGTCGAGTTTTCCCAGGACAAACTCAACCGATGATTTAAATATCAGCTTTGTCTTTTACTTGATCGGTCGAGTTAACTTTATTGAAACTCGACTGATTGCACTGCACGGAATTTGCAGAAAAAAGTGATGTGACTGTTGGTGAGTGTTTTAGATGAAAATAGAGTTGTTTCTTTGAACAAAAATGGCTATTTTTGTATTCAAGTGTCCCACAACTCAAAGGGGCACCCTCAACTATAAATAGACCCTCTTAGAATTCATTCCAAGGCTACTCATTCATTGCAAACTTGGTGCTAGCATAGTTGAGAGTGTTCTAACCCTTTGAGCCCCTTTCTCTCTCTACCTTCAAGTCAAATTCATGAGTATGAGTGAGATAGGTTCCTGTGTAAGAGAGCTACTCCATGTATTGATGTAAAGCTCTCCTCCATCTTCCTTCCTCCATTTCTTTTGAAGAAGAAGATTGAAGAAGCTTCTCCAAGTGAAGGAGAAGGTGTTGCTATTCTTCAAGGTTGAAGAAGGCAGGCTGCTCCAAGTCTCCAAGTGAAGGAGATAGGTGCTCCAAGGTCTCCAAGTGAAGGAGATGATCAAGGCAACGCTCAAGAAAGATGGGTAATTCCTTGAAGGCAAAAGACTTGAAGAAAGGAGTGGGTAAGTCCATGGTGATGGCTAAAGACTCCTAGGATTCAAGTGGGTAAGCTCCTTCTACAGGTTGAAGATCTTTGCTTGAGGTACTAAGCCCTTGTATGTGTGGTTGTTGCGTCTTGTAATCTTATTGTGGAATATAAGAGTACCAAGATTGAAAATCCTAGAGACTAACCCACTCTAGGTAGTGGATTGACATTGCTCCTAAGTTTAGGACGTGGAACCACTCTAAACCACCTATCCAAGTGCTTTCTCTTCCTTGTCTCTTATCCTTGGTTTGAATGCTAGATTAAGACATCAAATTGCTGCTTGGTTTAGTTTCTGCACTTAATATAAATTGGTGGTCTAATTTGTTTTGTGAATTTTGTGAAGCTCTATTCACCCCCCCTCTAGAGCCCATTGATCCAACAAGTGATATCAGAGTAGGTCTTCTCCAAGCTACTTCTACAAGTAGGAGAAGATGGGAAATTTGTCAATTGGATCCCTCAACCTAGAAGGGAACTTCTCCATGTGACCTCCGGTCTTCGACGACACCAACTTCCTATATTGGAAGAGGAGAATGTAATTCTATCTACAAGGTGTGAGCTATGAGATGTGGAAGGTTGTCCATCTCAAGTATGAAGACCCAAAGGGGGACATCTCCACTTGGACTGAAGCTCAAATGAAGCAAGCTCAATTGAATGCCAAGGCAGTGAGCATCATCTATGTAGATCTCACCCCATCCGAGTTCAACCACATCTCCACATGGGACACCACACATGAAATATGGAACAAGCTTTGTGTCACCTATGAAGGTACGGAGCAAGTCAAGGAAGCCAAGATCTACATGCTTGGTGGACTGCTTGAAAACTTCAAGATGGGTAAGAATGAGAGAGTGGCTGATATGTACACTAGGATCAATGTGATCATCAATGGATTAGTTGCCCTTGGGAGTGTGCTAGATAAAGGCACTATCAACTCCAAGATCTTGAGATCGCTTCCTAAGAGATGGGAGCCTAAGGTCACTTCAATTGAAGAGGTGTACAAGCTAAGTGAGTTGTCAATCGAGGAACTGGTTGGTAACCTCCAATCCCATGAACCTAGGCTTGACAAGCAAGAAGAGGAAGAGAAGAGAGAAGAGAAGGAGTCAAAGAAGATAAAAGATACAGCCTTCAAAGCACAAATTGAAGAAATGGTGCGACAGAAACAACTAGCCTTGAAGTCTCCTACTCCTTCCTCAAGTGAAGATGAAGGCCCTAATGAGCATGAAGCAAACTACTCTAAGGGCAACCACTTCAAGGGGAAGCCTTCTTCTTCAACTCCAAGATGCTACGAGTGTGGCCAAAAGGGCCATTACAAGAGTGACAGCCCAAAGGCCAAGAAGAGCCATCACAAGAGCAGCCACAAGAAAGACAAGGAGTACAAGAGAGAAGGCAAGTACAAGAGGAAAGACAAGAAAGAAAGAAGATCCAAAGATGCAGCTCATGCAGCGTGGGAGGAGTCTTCCTCAAGCTCCTCAAGCTCTGATGAAGGAGAATGCCACCTTGCCCTCATGGCCTCTACTAGTGAAGATGTAAGTGAGGTATGTGAGGTAAGTGATGTTAATTTGCATGAGCTATCTAAGGAAACTCTCATTGATATGTTAAATGAATGCAAATCCTCTTTTACTAAATGCAAGTCTAAAAGGAAAAGGTTAGGCAAGATAGTTGATGATATTTATGCTAAGATTGAGATTCTTGATAAAAATGAAAAACTGCTCCTTGATAACATTGACTCTTTGCAAGGACAATTTCTTGACCTTGAACTTCAACACAATGGAGTAGAGGTTGAAAATGGTGTTTATCTTAAAAATATTGAAAATCTTAAAATAGATAACCAAAAGTGTCTAGATGAGCTTGATGTTCTTAAAACTAAAAATGTAAAACTTAAATCATTGATGATGCTCGGAGAAAGGAAGTCTATGCTTATAAAAGAGAAATTGTCTTGCTTAAATCTGAAAATGCAAAATTGCTTGCTCAAGTTAATGATTTATCTTCTAGACCTATTTTGTAAAGAAATGAAGTTGCTAGCATTACTTTAGAAAAAGATTCTCTTCATACTAAAGCCCTCTGTTTAGAGGCCGACCTATTTCATTCTAGAGATGATCTTGATAGTCTTTCTACTACTGTCATTAATCTTAGTGATGATAATGCCAAGTTAAGATCTTCTTTACAAAAGTTTCTTTCGGGAAAGAAATCCCTCAATGATGTCCTAGAACACTCTACCAAACAAATTGGTACTAGTGGTTTGGGATACAACAGGACTGCTCCCAAATGTAAGAGCAAGAGCAAGAGCAAGAACAAGGGTAAAAAGAAGAGTGTGGAACCTCCTATCTTCCATGGAGAGACTTCTAGCTCTAAGAACCCTATGGTATGTATCCATTGCAAATGTGATGACCATTATTCTACTTATTGTCCTTACAATCCTAAGGGGACCAACCCAAAGATGAAATGGGTCCCCAAACTAACCCTGGACCCCAAATCTTGAGTTGGGTTTCAACATCCTTCTTTCTTGCAGGTTAAAAAGAGATGGATTGTTGATAGTGGCTGTTCTAAGCACACGACTGGTGAAATCAACCACTTCAACAAGTTTATGAAAAAGAAAGGAGGATCGGTAACCTTTGGGGACAAAAAGAAGGGTAAGGTCATAGGTGAGGGTGATGTAGGCAATGAGCTTTGTATTAAAAATGTTTTGCTTGTTGATGGCCTACATCACAACTTGATTAGTGTAAGTCAACTATGTGATAATGGATATCTTGTGTTGTTTACTTCTTTAGAATGTTTGCTTCTAGATTCCCTCACTTACAATGTCATATATAAGGGAACTAGAAATGATAATCTTTATGTTATTGTTCTTGACGCTCTTAATCCCATACTTCATAGATGCTTGGTTGTGGATAAAAACGATCTTTCTCTTTGGCATCGTCATTTGGATCATTTGCTTCAAATGAAGAAGTTGAGCAAAAATGATTTGGTTCGAGGACTTCCTAAATTGGATTTTGAAAAGGATGAGGAATGTCAACCTTGTACACAAGGTAAACAAACCAAATTCTCCTTAAAATCCAAAGGAGTCATGAGTACCAAGAGAGTTCTTGATCTTCTTCATATTGATCTATTCAGACCAATGAGAACGCAAACGCTTCGTGGTTCCAAGTATTGTCTTGTTATTGTTGATGTTTTATCTCGATATACTTGGACCTTCTTTCTCATTTTGAAAAGTGATACTCTCAATTTTTCTCTATTTTTGCAAACGGGTTGAAAATAAAGTTTCTTTCTAGATTGTTTCTATCCGTAGTGACCATGGGGGAGAATTTGAAAATGATCTTTTTGAGCATTTTTGTGAAAAATTAGGTTACTTGCACAATTTCTCTTCTCCTCGTATGCCTCAACAAAATGGGTTAGTTGAGAGGAAGAACATGTCTCTTTAAGAGATGGCAACGACAATGCTTCTAGAATATTACATTCCTAAGAATTTTTGGGCCGAAGCCGTTAGCACCGTCTATTTTGTGCAGAATCGGGTTTTTACACATCCGTCTTTTAAGAAAACCCCCTATGAGCTATGGCGTGGTAGAAAGCCCTCCATTGATTTCTTTCATGTTTTTAGATGTCCTTGTTTTTTTAAACATGAAGGACTCTCTCGACAAGTTTGATCCGAAATCTTATAAGGCTTTCTTCCTTGGCTATAGCACTACAAGCAGGGCATTTAGAGTATTCAATATTGAATTGTCTAAAATTGAAGAATCTATCAATGTTAAGTTTATTGAGACTAACCTTGTTGTTGGCAAGCATGTTGTTGGTAATGATGTTGCAGTTGACTTGATTCCTATCCTTAAAGACCTCAACATCGACAACAAAGGTAAGCAGGTGATAGAAGAAGAGGATGAAGAAAAGAAGGATCCTACTCCCCGCTTTGCAAAGAATCATACCAAGGAGTTGATCATTGACAACCCATTTGAGAGAGTGAAGACAAGAGCTTCCTACAACAAAGAACAAGTAGACAACACCTTCATCTCACAACTGGAGCCAAAGAACATCAAAAAATCCCTTGGTGATGATGAATGGATCCTAGCCATGCAAGAAGAGCTAGAGCAATTTGAGAAGAATCGTGTGTGGACTCTAGTGCCAAGACCTAATGATAGAAAGATCATTGGCACCAAATGGGTCTACCGCAACAAGCTAGATGAGAAAGGAAAAGTGGTAAGGAACAAAGCAAGGTTAGTGGCACAAGGATACAACCAACAGGAAGGTATTGACTTTGATGAAACTTATGCTCTTGTTTCTAGATTAGAATCTATTCGTATGCTACTTGCTTTTGCTAGTTATAAAAATTTCTTGCTATATCAAATGGATGTTAAAAGTGCATTTTTGAATGGTACAAATCGAGGAGGAAGTATTTGTTGCTCAACCTCCGGGCTTTGAAAATGACAAGTTATCAATCATGTTTATTTGTTGCAAAAAGCTCTCTATGGACTCAAACAAGCACCTCGATCTTGGTATGAGAAATTAAAGAACTTTTTGTTAGATAATGGGTACGTCATGGACAAAGTTGATTCTACCTTGTTTCTAAAACACACTTCTAGCACTTTTCTTATAATTCAAATTTATGTTGATGATATCATTTTTGCCGGGACTGATATTGATCTTTAGAAGGAGTTTAGTTCTCTTATGCAGAGTGAGTTTGAAATGAGCATGATGGGTGATTTGACTTTCTTCCTCGGCTTTCAAATCAAGCAAATGAAAGAAGGAAACTTCATCAACTAAGGTAAGTACACAAATGAACTGCTCAAGAGCTTTGGGATGGAGAATATGAAGTTGATGGATACACCCATGTCCAACACTGCCAAACTTGACAAGGATGAAGAAGGTGAGAAGGTAGATGAGAAGCTCTATAGAGGTATGATTGGAAGTTTACTTTATTTAACTGCCTCTAGACCTGATATTATGTTTAGTGTTGGCTTGTGTTATCACTTTCAATCTATCCCTAAGAAGTTGCATCTTATTGCTATTAAGAGGATTTTGAGGTACTTAGACAAAACTCAGAATTTTGGACTATGGTATCCTAAATTAAGGGATTTTACTCTTAGAGCATATAGTGATGCAGATTACGTAGGGTGTTTGGTTGATAGAAAGTGCACAAGTGACACTTGATTTCTTCTAGGACCATGCTTGGTGTCTTGGTTTACCAAGAAACAGAGCACAATAGCATTATCAACTACCGAGGCTGAATATATTGCAGCCGAGAGTTGTTGTGCACATGTCCTATGGATGAAGCAAATGCTCCAAGACTTCAACATATTTTTTGATGCTTCTCCTATCTTTTTTGATAATACTAGTGCAATTAATCTTTCTCATAATCCTATATTGCATAGTAGAGCTAAACATATAGAGGTTCACCACTTTCTTCGTGACCACATTGACAAGAAGGATATCTATATCATGCATGTGGACACAGAAAACCAGTGGGCAGACATCTTTACAAAACCTCTAGCTAGATATCAATTCAATTTTATTCGATGTAAACTGCTCATTGTTGATTTGGATGATATTGCCATGTGATCTAGCTAGTTGTCTCTATCCTACATGTTTGATCATGTTATTCTTCACCTTGTTTGCATTTACATGCTTAAATGTGCCTAAATTGCTTGTTAACATGTATAGTTTTGCTTTTTTTTTGGGGTTTTTTTCGAATGTCATGTTTTATCGCACTAAAGTACCCAATGATGAGCTAAATGTGCCTAAGTATGTTAATTATACAAAATATAATTGAAAAATGAATTTAATTGGCATGTATATGGATAGAAACTAAGAATGTGACTTTTAGGTCAGGTTGACCTTCGGTCGAGTTTCCCCCAGGACAAACTCGACCGATCAGGAGCCGAGAGTAGTTCTTCAGTGGACCATTCGGTTGAGTTTCACATTCTCAGAACTCGACTGATCCACAGGCTGAGACAACTTAAAAGTTAGGATCGACCAACTATTTTCCCTTGCAACTAGAAAATAGCCGACTGATTCCTCAACTCTAAGCCCTAAGCTCTCAACCCAAGCCCTGTACCTCCCGCTCCTAGCCCTAGATCGACCTAGAAACCTTGACCTCCCCGGACGTCAGTAGTGGTGTTTCTTCGGCGTTTGAGGTTTGCTTTTGCTTATATGCAAGTTTTTCATCTCGTTTTTGATTCCATGGCTTCTCATAGACGAAAACGTCAAGCTCCAAGCAGTTCCCCAGCTTCCTCATCTTCTAATCGTTTGATTCCGTTTGATAATACCTCTTTTGTATCGGTTGAAGCTGTAAATAGGTACAAGGACCTTCTTCCTCGAAGCCCTTTTCCTTTTCGTGCTTTGATCGATCCTTCTCCTAGGTATCAAGTGATTATAGCCTCTGTTTCTCAGCTTCTTGCCACCCACCATCTGTCTGCCTTAGCGATTGAACGTGACTGTTTCAACAAAACTTTGTCAAGCACTAAAGCAGTTCACGAGTTCTACGCCAATCTACGTTGGAACTATGATCCGCTGATCCCACCTCTGAATACTCAAGTTATTCTTACGTCCATGATCGCTAGTCATCGTTTCCAAATCTCTGAGGACACTTTAAATGTCTTCTTGGCCAGAGATCAGGAAAATGACACATGGCGCAAAGATTATGGTGAGTATTTCGATCTTCTTGACCCGGAAGGTTTCTACAAACACTATGAATTGACGTTGCCTGATATTCATCGATTTTTGAAGAAACCTGACGTGGCCTATAAGAAGAAGTCCACTCTGCCCTCCTCCTCTCTTGACCTTCAGAGGTGCATATTGGCTTTGGTGATTAACTGTAATGTCCATCCCAAGAGAAATCAAACGGACATTGTAGAAAATACCGTAGTCATTATGTATTGTGTGTTAAACAATATCAGTGTCAAGTGGGCCAGATATATCTTACATCACATGACCTGCTTTGACACTGGTAAGAACACCAAAGGCACACACCCACCCTACCCAGCTTTGATTTGTGGTTTTTTCAAGTTCGCCACTGACAAATGTCTCTTTTCTGACTTCCATTATCCGGTTGCCAGGAAGGGCATTTGTATTTGTGAAACCACTCTTCAAAAGTCTGTTCTTGTGTTTTCCTCTGCCTCTGGTGCTTCTTCCTCTACAACCGCTTCAGCTACCCCATCCTCCACTTGATCTCCACCACCGCAGCCTCCTCCTAGACCTAGCCGTGCATCTTTTCGTGAGTCAAATGAGACCCTTATGGGCTATATGATGCATCAACAGACATACAACCGACAGGTTCAGGACCACCTGTACCAAGATTTGTGTTCTATCATGTCTACCATGAACCTATCCTGTGCATCACCCTATCCCACCTACCAGCCCTACCCCAGTAGTGCTTATGCTTCTTATGCATATGAGTAGTACTACCCTGCTCCCGAGCCTTCCGCTGCTGCTCCGCCACCTCCTGCTGCTGGTAGCTCCGCTCCTGTCATCCTATCGTTACCTGCTGGCCCCCTAGACACCCTGCTTGCGTCCCTGGGTGACTCTACTCCGTCTTTCCCATAGGCCAATGAGCTTCACGCTCTTGGTATGTCTTGGGCTGAGTAGAATGCCCACTGTATCGGTCGCTCCTTTGGACCTCCTGTTGATGAGGAGATGATGGACCAGGCTGAGGATGCTGACGGTGATGATGGTGAGGATGCTTCTGATGATGGTGATGGTGATGGTGCTGGATCTAATGCTGGCACTGCTGCTACTCCTTCTGACGGAGACAATGACTACACCATTGGCGATGACGATGATACCGTCGATATAGATAGCTTATATGTTTAGGTGGTTTCTTAGTTTGTAGTCTAGAATGCTTATCATATACATCTTTCTATACTATTTTGTATAAGAAACATCTTGGCACATTCTTCTGAGCTGTACTATTTCTTATCTTTGTTTATCGCTATTATGTTATAGTTGCTCTCATGTGGACATAAATCTGAGTTGTAATTTTTTTCTTGATGTGCAATATGGCTATTTACTCTGCTTTATCCTATGTGTTGGTGCCTTCTCAAGTTATATTTTGATTATGACTTGGATTGTATGTTATCTTCTGTCTTTGTATGTTATATACTGTTCATCTGTTTCTTAATATTTTCTGTGCATATCTGGTTGGTTGAGTTTTAGAGAAGACTTAGTTTTTTCTCTTCACCCCCTAACTTTTTGATAATGTCAAAAGGGGGAGAGATATTTCAAGAGATGGATCAGTCTTGAAACTCAATCATATTGCTATCATATTGTCTGTTTTCTTGTTGATATGATATTGCTTTTGCTTGTGAGATCCTTTTCTTATTCTTTCACTGTTTATCATGTGAACTTGCAAAGGACTACACACTACATGTATATTGGTTTTTCTATGTGTATATAGACTAACAATGCAGGTTAGAGGAAGCACAGATTGAGGGGGAGCAATTCACATTGTTCATATCATGAATCCCCTTAATTCACAAGGCAAAGGTATAACTTTCAAATCCTTTTCAATATGTTTGAGGAATGGTTTGTCATTATCAAAAAGGGGGGATAATGTTGACCTAGAGGTTATACATTGCCTATATTTTGATAATGAATTAACCATTCCATTCATATGTATCTAATATGTGTATTAAAGATTGTTTTCAGGAATTAGGTACATGAAAAGGATCCAAAATCAAAAGCCCTAGAATGGCTCGAGTTCAAGTCAAATAGCTACAAGTGTGCAATTTGGGATTTATATGTAAATGACCTTAGAATTGCTTTGTAATCACTTGTAATGATGAATTGATTTGTAAATTAGACGAGAAAAATGTTTGGGACATAAAAAACCATAATTAGATCATTTTAGATGCAATTTATAAAATTGATTTCAGGGGACTTGGTCGATCGAGTTTCCAAGTGTTAAAACTCGACCGATCATCCTTGGTCAATTTTCTGGAGATTGCATCAGTCGAGTTTTTTTTCCACAGAACTCGACCGATCAAGTAACTGACCGTTTTGATTTTAAATGGTCGGTTGAGTTTTCCCAGGACAAACTCGACCGATGATTTAAATATTGTCTTTGTCTTTTACTTGATCGGTCGAGTTAACTTTATTGAAAATCGACCGATTGCACTGTACAAAATTTGTAGAAAAAGTGATGTGACCATTGGTGAGTATTTTGGACGAAAATAGAGTCATTTCTTTGAACAAAAAATAGCTATTTTTGTATCCAAGTGTCCCACAACTCAAAGGGGCACCCTCAACTATAAATAGACCCTCTTGGAGTTCATTCCAAGGCTGCTCATTCATTGCAAACTTGGTGCTAGCATAGTTGAGAGTGTTCTAACCCTTTGAGCCCCTTTCTCTCTCTACCTTCAAGTCAAATTTGTGAGTATGAGTGAGATAGGTTCCTGTGTAAGAGAGCTACTCCATGTATTGATGTAAAGCTCTCCTCCATATTCCTTCCTCCATTCCTTTTGAAGAAGAAGATTGAAGAAGCTTCTCTAAGTGAAGGAGAAGGTGTTGCTGTTCTTCAAGATTGAAGAAGGCAGGCTGCTCTAGGTCTCCAAGTGAAGGAGATAGGTGCTCTAAGGTCTCCATGTTAAGGATATGATCAAGTCAGCACTCAAGAAAGATGGGTAATTCCTTGAAGGCAAAAGACTTGAAGAAAGGAGTGGGTAAGTCCATGGTGATGGCTGAAGACTCCTAGGATTCAAGTGGGTAAGCTCCTTCTGCATGTTGAAGATCTTTGCTTGAGGTACTAAGCCCTTGGATGTGTGGTTGTTGTGTCTTGTAATCTTATTGTGGAATATAAGAGTACCAAGATTGCAAATCCTAGAGACTAACCCACTCTAGGTAGTGGATTGACATTGCTCCTAAGTTTAGGATGTGGAACCACTCTAAACTACCTATCCAGGTGCTTTCTCTTCCTTGTCTCTTATCCTTACTTTGAATTCTAGATTAAGACATCAAATTGCTACTTGGTTTAGTTTCTGCACTTAATATAAATTGGTGGTCTAATTTGTTTTGTGAAGTTTGTGAAGCTCTATTCACCCCCCTCTAGAGCCCATTGATCCAACAGGGATGACAATAGGAAATGACACAATTTTATGCTATGAGTCAGCCGTAAGGAGTAGCAAGCCCTTGGGCCGTGACATGTCATATGGAGTTATTTCATTCCATTTTGTCTTCTTCATGTTTTATTCTGTTTTGGTTGACCCGAGTGTGACACACTCCTTTTTTCACTAGAGAAGTGATAGCTAGCTATTCCTTGTCTGTTAGTCATAGACATAATAGTCTTCATTTAGAAACCCCTTTGGTTGGTTCCTATAAGCTACAGGAGGTGTGTCCATCCTACGTTCTTTATTTCTCAGGACACAACATTCAAGTGGATCTTGTACCACTTGACATACATGTATTCAATGTGATCCTTGGGACGAATAATTTGGAGAAGTATCAAGTGGTCTTGCACTTTGATTCCAAGGTGCCGATGTTTGTTGATGGCGATGTTTCATGGATGTTCCAAGGTGATAGGAAGATTCTTCTAGTGTGTCTGGTATCAACGATGATAGCAAAGAGGCTTATGAGGCATGAGTGTGATGCATTCTTGTCACATGTGATAGATACCAAGATAAGGAATCCTGGTATATAGGAAGTGCTAGTTGTTCGTGAGTTCAAGGATGTGTTTTCCAACTAGTCCCCAGGTGTTCCCCCTACTATAGAGATTGACTTTGAGATCAATTTAATTCCAGACACACAACTAATAGCACAAAAACCTTACAGGATGGCACCAACTAAGATTCAAGAGCTGAAGAAACAGTTATAGGAGTTGTTTGAGAAGGGTTTGATCAGACCAAGCACATTCCCTTGGGGTGGTACCGTGTTGTTCATGAAGAAGAAGGATGGATCCATGAGGTTGTGCATTGATTACCAACATCTAAACAAGGTTAAGATTAAGAAAAACTATCCTTTGCCACCGATAGATGCTCTATTTGATCAGTTGAGGGGTGTTGCGGTCTTTTCCAAGATAGACCTGAGGTCAGGTTATCACCAGTTGTGGATCAAGGCAGATGACATACTAAAGTCAACTTTTAGTAGGAGGTATGGTCACTACGAGTTTGTGGTTATGTCATTTGGGCTAACCAATGCACCACCAACATTCATGGACCTGATGAATAGGGTGTTCAGACCTTATATAGATCAGTCTATAGTTGTTTTCATCGACAACATCTTGATATACTACAGAGACAACCAACAACATGATCAACATATACGACATGCATTGACTTTGTTGAGACAACATCAGTTATATGCGAAGTTTAGCAAGTGCGATATCTGGTTGAAGGAAGTGGCTTTCCTTGGGTACGTGATTCCTTCTAGACGAGTCTATGTAGACCCAAAGAAGGTGGAATCAATTCTTGAATGGGATTAGCCAAAGACACCTACAAAGGTTTGCAACTTCCTAGGTTTGGCATGCTACTATAGGAGGTTTATCAAGAACTTCAGCACAATGGCGTTACCCCTAACAAAGTTGACGAGGAAAGGTGCACTGTATGTATGGGATGACAAGTGTCAGTGTTCTTTTCTTCTTTTAAAGGAGAAGATAACCAGTGCACCAGTGTTAATGTTTCCAGAGCAAGGAAAGGGCTACATTATCTTCTGTGATGAATCAAAGAATGGTTTGAGTTGTGTGCTGATGCAGGACAAGAATGTGTGTTCTTTTGCTTCATGACAACTTAAGAATCATGAGGAGAACTACCCGACACATGATGTGGAGCTTGTAGTTGTGGTCCATGCTTTGAGGATATGGAGACACTACCTTTACGGTGAGAAGTGTTAGATCTTCACCAACCACAAGAACCTACAATACATCTTCTCGAAGCAGGAGCTGAACATGCGACATCGAAACTAGATGGAGTTGATAAAGGACTATGATTGCATCATATACTACCATCTAGGGAAGTCAAACGTGGAGGAAGATGCTTTGAGCAGGATGTCTTCTTCATAATCATTGGTTGATAAGGCACGATTATGTTCTTTGGGTGCCATAAGAGAGACATGTTGGTCTCCTTGCGTAAGATGAATGTAAAGTTGTAAGTATCCTTCTTTGAGGATTTCTAGCACAACTATAGGTGAAACCTATATTGAGTCAGTAGATCAAAAATGCGTAGTGGAATGATACTTTGAGACGACGGATATGAGCAAAGTTGGGCAACGAGAAGCGTGATGGCTTCCATGAGTTAGAGGATGGAACAATGTGTTTCCATGGCAGGGCAGTTGTGCTAGATGTTGATAACCAGATGATGTTGATTTTGGAAGAGGCTCACTCTTTGATGTACGCTATGCATCCAGGTATCACCAAGATGTACCACAATATGAAAGATTTGTACTGGTGGGCATGTTTGAAGCATGGTGTATCTATGTTTGTGGTTAAGTGTGTAGTGTGTCAATAGGTTAAAGCTGAGCATTAGAAAGTTGTAGGGACTTTACAACCATTGCATATACCACAGTGGAAATGGGATCATATCATGGACTTTGTGGTTGGACTACCTAGGACAACCAAATGTCATGATTCCATTAGGGTGATCATGGATAGGTTGACTAAGTTAGAGAAATTCCTTCCTATGAGGACAACATATATAGTCGAGAAGTTGGCACAAGTGTATGTTGATGAGATAGTCATATGCATGGCATCCCAATGACTATAGTGTCTGACAGAGGTCCTCAGTTTACCATCCACTTTTAGGAGCATTTGCATACTGCGATGGATACACAGTTGAGGTTTAGTACAATGTTTTACCCATAGACAGATGGATAGTCTGAGAGAATTATATATATGTTGGAAGATCTATTGAGATCCTATCTTGTGGTTTTTGGGCAGTTGGAATGTCCACCTTAATTTGATAAAGTTTGCATACAACAACAACTATCAGAGGAGTATTGACATGGAACCACATGAGGCTTTGTAAGGGAGACATTACAGATCTCTATTGTGTTGGTATCAGACTAGAAAATATCAACTTAAAGGTCCTGAGATTGTGCAATAGAATATAGAAAAGATTGAAGTGATTCAACAACAAATAAAGGCAACACATGATAGACATAAGTTTGCTACTGATAATCGTCATAGGCCCTTAGAGTTCAAAGTGGGAGACAAGGTGTACCTAAAGGTCTCTCCTTGGAAATATGTTTTGAGGTTTGAGAAGAAGGGTAAGTTGGCTCCCAGGTATATGGGACCTTACCCTATGGTGGCACATGTTGGGAAGGTGTCCTATAAATTGGAGTTTCTACCTGAGTTTCATAGGTTGCATCTAGTGTTTCATGTTTTAATGTTGAGGAAGTGTCACCCTAACGCGGAGGTAAATCTACAACCTGTTGATGTGGAGTTGGATGAGGACGCGTCGTATGTGGATGGTCCTATGTTGATCCTTGATAGGATGATGAAGAAGTTGAAGAAGAAGGACATCATTTTTGTTAAGGTTTTTTGGCATCACCATGGTATTAGGTGGCATCATGAGATGATATTAGGGTTTGCATGGATTAGCATGGATGCTTGAGTTGGATGGATGTTTCAACCTTTTATGTTGGTTTTTGAGGTGTTGTGATTGCAACACTCTCTTGGTTGATCTTTGTTGCAACCTTAGTGCCCTAGCCTTGGTTTCATTCGCTAGGGTTTGTGATTTTGTTAGGTGTTGTGACCTATTTTGTTGTGTTACATTGGTCACAACATGGCATTTCCTTGGTTGTGTTGCGGCCGATACAATGTGTTTTGCTTTGACCAAGTTGAGGTGAGGATCAAGTGGTCACCACACCACACTAGTTTTAATGATCTTCTGGCATGTGTTATTACATCGTGATCCTTTGTAGACATGTGTCCTTTTGGTACTCTTATGCCTTGATACCTCATATCTTTCACTTCCCTCCTAACCATGAGTATATAAGCTCTCTCTTTCACATGCAAGTATCTCTTTCACCTCTCTTCATCTTCTCTTCTCCCTTGTGTTTGGCCTTGAGCTTGGTGGAGAAAAAGAAGGTCCTGATGTTGGAGATTTAGTGGCCGATCATCCTTGCATGTGGTGATCTTGATCTTGATCATCTTCTTTGTGGTGATCCTTGGTGATCTTCTTTCTTGGTAAGTGGTTCTATACCTTTGATCTTATTTTTCTTTTGGAACCCTACCTTCCTTCGTCCTTTCTTGGCTGTGAGACTATGGTTCGACCATGGTGGCTATCTTGAGGACCTTCTCAAAAAGGTCAGATACTATGGTTTGACTATGGTAGTACCTAAGTGAGATGAAGTTTCCCCTCTTTATCCTCTCTTATTCGGCCTAGGGTTTGATTTTTCTCCTTCTTGATTTTTCCTTTGATATTGGTGTGTTCTTCTCTTCTTGAGGTGACCTTGTATCTATAGAGTTGATCCTAGTTGGAGCTTCTTTATCTTTCTTGGAGCTCGTGGCTTTGGAGCTTGACCTTCTTCATAAGGTGGGTTATATAACTTTCCCCTCTTCTATTATTGCACATTAATTTTCTTGCATGTTATTGTTCTACATCTAAAACTTGATACTAAGATGATACATGATATTATCATGATCTAGGGTTATGATTTTGAAGTATTCTCACACGAATTACTCTTTCTCCTAAACCCTAATTCTTACATCCAAAACCCTAGTGATGGTGGATTAGTTACTTTTCACATGTATGTTCGATTGATGGTTTTATCACCATTATTATAATTTGGATTACCATATTTTGGATGAAGGTTTTGGACTCTGGTATACATGTGTTGGACATTTGTTTCCCCGTCATAGTATGGCTTCATTGTTGATCTTTGCAATGGTCCTTTTTAGGGTTTTGATGCCCATCTCTGTATGGAGTTTTCCCCCTTAATGTTGCTTATTTTCTTGATGTTTATCATATGTTTTGATTATGGTTTAGTTTTGTTTTGGAGTCAATTATGTGCTGTTTGGAGTAGCTTGACATCACAGTCGCTACACTAACCTTGGTTCTTGTGGTTGCTACATGCTGATGATGTGTTGCGAGCACAACAAACTCTAGTCCTAGATGGTTGGTCGCTATAATTGTTGAGCTTGGCTTGGTCACTACATGGGTCGCAACATGTGGTCTTCTTACGGTCGCAACACATGTTTTTGAGTTTGTTTGGTTGCAACAAAGTGCTGACCCTTTGTATGGTCACAACATGTGGTTCTCTTGTAAGCGCTACACATGGACCCTTGTTGCGGTAACAAGGGTGAGCTAACCCTAATCTTGGTGGTCACTACACCTAATCTTCTTGCATCCACAACACATGTTTTGTTTAGTTGGTCTCAACACATATCTAGTTTGGTTGCAACAAGTGTTCTCTACACTTGTGATGGTGTTGGTCGAAACAATGTGTTAACCTAGTAGGTCTCTACACATGTGTATGTAAGTGATGGTCGCTACATCTTGGTCCTTGAATGGTCATACATAGTTCTATTTGGAATGATTGATTGATCATAACAATGATGCTTAACCATAATGTGCTCCAGGAATGTGGGAGATGATGTACCTAGGGTTTTATCATAAATATTGAAATGGAAACCCTAACTGTCTATATGAGAAATCCTAATCCTAATTTCAAGAGTAAGATGTACTTGTTGAGCTTGATCGAGATATATAGCACATGTTGATATTTTCTCTCTCCTTGTTGTGTAACCCTAATGTTGCATGTTGACTACACATCATAGCTTATGAATGCTATGGTATCTCTTATGTAATATAGAGTAATGTTTATGATCCTTGATGAGGCATGTTGAGATAGTGATGATCTGGTTTGGGTCTTATGACCTGGTAGAGGCCTAATGCCTAATGTGAGGTGATATCCTCTAGTGATGTGATGAGGGACGGTTATCCCAGGATGATGTGATGATAGTGATGGCCTTGTATGGAAGTGATATCATGAGATGATGTGACAATTTTGTACCTCATACATTTTATATCTTCTGGAGTTATTTAACAATTATGCTTACTAGAAAGGATTAGGGTTTGTATCTCCACTTGTATGATGCATCTTTAATTCTCCCAATTGGCATAATTAATGATGTGAAAGCCTAATCATGTAGTTTCCCTGTGCTATAGATCCATTTTCACTAACAATACTTGTTGGATGGTGAAACGACTAGTTCTTGCAGGAAACGTGGAGCACATATTGTTGAATATGCGGGGTGAAAGTTGAGGTATCTCCTTGTATTCTTAATACACCGAGATGGATTCAATCATGCCCTGACAGGAGAACGGTCAAGGACGTATCTCAGAGGACGTGATTCAGTATATGTGATATGATTACTAGGATGGCTGCGGTCATACCCTGGCAAGAGAACGACTACAGTCATATCTCATTTGTTTCACTAGCACCGTGACCTATATACCAAGGCAGACTAGGCTGTTTTGTGGTTGAACTTTATATGTCATTGTAGAGGACTCGTACTGACCAAGGGAGTGGGAGATCATAGGAGTTTGATTCTCCTTGATCTTGTATGGTACTAATTTCAACTTAGCAATGGTTAGTTGGAGCATGAGTGGTATGCCTCATCTCCTTAGGGCATAATAAAAGATGTAATTATAGCTATTTAGCATATTTTCTTAGGGCTAAATATGATTCACATTGGATGGCCCTTTTTCTTGCTTCTATACTATTTAGTTGATAAAGGTTCAACATGTTCTTCATATTCCTTCTAAAAGTATAATGTGTTCTACTACTCAGTTGTGGATACCCTATTTCTTAAACAATGTTAACTGCCTTGTGTATATCATTAAGCTGAATTTGCTCTTCACTTATCTGCTATGTTATAACTTGATGTGCTAACAATATTTTTTGGCAGAGAGTTATATCTGTCGTGGGTTTCCACATCTTTTAGGTGGTCTTGCACGAAGAGGTTGAGGTCGTGGGGTTGTGGCTGAGTAACAAGAAGAATAATAACTGTTTGAAAGTTTATATGCTACTAGCGTTTTGTAGTGGAGTCCTATGTGTTGTCCCTGTATTCTCATGTCCTTAGGGGTGATTTTTAGATGTTGTACATCGATACGAGTTTTTGGCTATATGACATGGTTATACATATATGTCATGTATATGTGAACATGTTATATGTAATAGATTGTGGCTAGTTAGCCAGTGAATAGTGATATGCAATATCTCTTGGAACGAGATGTGTTATAAGTGACACCATTTGTGGACTCAAATGTAATATGTTTCCACTTTTGTGGTTATATAGAATCATATTTAATTTTCCCTATTTTGTAGTAATGTGATTGATTAGTGATAATTCCACATTTTTTGAGTAATCTCATTTTTGTGGCGTTGGGCGTCACAATAATATCCATGAATTATTCTATTAATATGTAGGTGACAAAAATAATATTGTAAGTTTAATTGCTAAAGTTTGTCCTTGTGCTATCCATCAAAAAAACACAACAGATCCTCACGCCTCTGCTTCTAGAATATGTTCATAGCCTCAACAGGGTCTACTAGAAGTCAATAATCTTATTCTCACTCAGAATCTGGGAGCAACACAATTGCTGGAAGTTGATTCTTTTTGTAGGGAAGGGATGAAAAATCTCACATTCACACTAGAAAAAAAACACACCCACTACTTTTGGAAATGTTAGTGTCTCCTCAAATTATCTATTAGAATGTTCAATTACTCAACCATGTGAGTCATCATAACATGAATATATTTTAAAACATTCAATTTACTTTGGAATTTAAGATGCCTTCAAATGTGTATAATCTTGTTCCACTAAGCATGGTGAACAATATATATTGGGATGCGTGACAATAGGTATGTGTGTATGTCAAAACACAATGCATAGCTTATTGTATTTGCCTTTGGTTGACTTAACTATGATGATATTAATAGATTTAAGAGCCTATTAGAATTAATATGAAATATACTTCATAAGATGATTTATGACAAGGATTTATTTAACCATATATCCAAGAAATATGTTTGGATGCAATGGTAATTGTTACCTACCTAAATAATAAAATTATTAGTGGTTAGCCAAAGTTGACTCATGTCAAAATGTATTATGAATCTTGGCCTTCTCAAAGATACCTTGTTGGAATCTTAAAGATTAATAGTGAGGGGTATTAATTTGATCAAAGTAGTGGGAATGTTATTAATTAAATGCATCCACTTACCATTACATATACACTATTATATGTATCATGCACTATAAACAATCACCATAACCAATAAAACATGATACAACATCTTGAGCAATACGAGTTGTAAAAAAAACCAAGATAGCATCATATAATATAACCCTAAATCTTCCATTATAAGGTTTTTTAGTAGATTGATGATGGAGCTTCCACTCGCGTGGAGTTAAATGCACCACTAAAAATCCTAAAGATAGTAGGTCTTTAGGTTTAGCCTTGCTTATGCTAGAATAAGAACTCCACCCACGTATGCTAGGATACGTGCAAGTCTTATCGTAGTATAGTTAAGGGTCGAATCCACATGACAACGGTATTGTAAAAGATTAACAAGATGGAAAACGTTAGAATTTTACTTAACTACTTAACAGTTGATGTTTAGATCAAAGAGTTGATTTGGTTGATTAAACTAAGTGCAAGTAAAGTGAAAGTAAGATAGTAAATTTAAGGTTGTAAACAATGTTAAGAAACCACTAGGATGTGATTGGGTTTCACCACCACTACACATGGATCAAAACATACAACATAATAACATGGCCTGCAATAAGAGTCTAAACAGTTAGTATCTTTGTAGACTTAGTTTCCTTTCAAAGAACTAACTACGAGAAGTGTGGGAATGCTGCAATGCCAGCCATACCCTAACGAATGGTCACTTACTTTGCATCATTCCCTTCGCAAAGTGTGTTCCTCGACTTATCAAGGTTGTACTTTCATACGTCAATTGATTCCATTTCATAGTATGGAAGTACAACGATGGAAGTGAGTTTACTCCACTCCTTGATAACACTCCTAGATACCGAAACAGATATATGGTGACTACATACATCAAGAACTAACATCCAATCAATATTTGAATCTAAGAGTACAAACGTAGACAATTCATACTAGTAGATAATAAGTAACACAAGTTGATGATCAAGCAACAAGTATTCATTAAACTATTGATGTCGAACTGAAAAGAAAGTATATCTCTATTGCAAACTCACGAATTACATTGCATGAAATGAAAACATGGGTAGCGGGGCTACTCCCCACACCCTAGTGTATGGGACTACTCGCTCATAGCAAGAACAAAGAAGGAGGCGAGAAGAGAGAGAAAGAACGTCATCTCCACAAAGGAGGGAGGAAGGTCGACCCCTTGGAGGAGAGAGTAGTGATCTTCACACTTCGTAGCTCTCTTGATGAAGGATCCTCCTCTTCTCACCTTCTTTTTTGATGAGAGAGAAAGCAGCTTGGTGATGGAGTATGGATCTCAGACCGACAACCTCGGGGCAGTGAATGAAAGATGGAATGGCTCTAGAATAGTAGAGGCAGCCTTTGGGCGTCTAAGACTTGATGCCTTGTGAGGACCCTTTGGGTCTTATTTATAGGCTTTAAGTGGATATTAAATGGTTTGGGTGGTTTGGAAACCGTTTGGGCTCTCCCGGTTTGAAAATCATTTGAGTCCTCATGGTTTAGAGACCGATTACCTTTGTATTACTGGAGACCGTTTGGACTCTCCCGGTTTGGAAACCGTTTGAGTCCTCACGGTTTGGAAACCATTTGCCATTACACGGTCTTGGGACCGTGTGGCTTCATACGGTCTCCGGACCAGTTGATCTCCATTCGGTCTTGGGACCATTTGGCTTCACACGATCTTGGGTCCGTTTGACTTTATTCGGTCTTGGGACCGTTTGACTTCATTTGGTCTTGGGACCGTTTGATTTCCATTCGGTCTTGGGACCGTTTTGTTACGACCCCACCTCCCGATAACCCCCAATTAAGGGAGACCAAGAGGTTGAGCCGCATCCATTAATCCCGGATCAAAGGTTCGACATATAACCATAAACAATTATCAAATTCTAACAGACTATACTGAAAATGGTAATAAAATTTTTCTTTACATACCTTTTGAAAACATGATCTCTAAACTTTTATCCACACCGATACTAACC
The DNA here is from genome assembly GCA_963693085.1 of Alisma plantago-aquatica. NCBI lineage: Eukaryota > Viridiplantae > Streptophyta > Magnoliopsida > Alismatales > Alismataceae > Alisma > Alisma plantago-aquatica. The sequence goes on along the minus strand of OY856412.1, from coordinate 1,289,447,117 downwards.
TATCTAATCCTCCTTTATACTTTAATTCCCTTTTCGTATCACATGTGCCACTTTACTGTTTGTTCTTTTCATTGTACCTAAAACGCCGACAAACAAAACGTCGGTCAGCCGAAGCTGGTATGTGGGGGAAACAGATAATCGTGCAACTATGATAATCATGTAATCATTCAATTAATCATTTAACAACCAAGATTACATTTTAAGCCAAACTACTCCATCCATCTTTTCCCAACTCTGTGTTGTCCCTTTAGGACTTACATGGTACCTCTATAAGGTGACTTGATGGACCTGCCCTCTAGGCAGCCAAAGTCATTCATGACCCTACCCTCTAGGTAGTTAAAGTCATTCATGACCCTACCCTCTAGGTAGTCAAAGTCATTCATGACCCTACCCTCTAGGTAGTTAAAGTCATTCATGACCTGATGTACCTACCCTCTAGGTAGTCTTTTATCAGGTCAACCATTACGACACAGAGGGAATCAAGGATTGAGCTAGAAGGCATATACATTATGTAATAGTCATAGTCGCTTTATACTTTGCATGAAAGAAATAAACATTCAACAGTTTAGTTTCATTCAACACGATTAAACATCCGGGAATCCATCGGAAAACCTAAAGCGGTTATTCATAATCGTAACCACATACCTGATCCATAGTAACTTGATGTCCATGCATTAACATTCAACATAATTAACAGGCAATCAACAATATCCTGAAAATAATGCATAACATTCAAGTGTCATTATTTTATTCAAACATCCACAAGATCAACTTGGATTCCACCTTATGATTTCTAAGCCAACTCTAGGGTGTTATTAGGGTTTTAGCCTTCATTATGCATTTATCACTTTTAATGCTCTTTTAGTTCACAAACCCTAATTTCTGCATCATATGCACAATTACATGTCAATTAAGTCTAATATGTTTCTTTTACACTAAAACTATTATCTTTATCCTTTTAGGTCATATCCACAACATTAAGGCTAATTATCACCTTCGGTTTCTTTCAAATTGACAAATCATATTTCATTATAGTTCAATTCACATTTATGAACCATATTTATCACTATTTCCACTTTTATACAATAGGAAGCACTAATTATCCAAATAATTCACATTAAAGATCTTTGGTACTCAAATTGGATTTTTAACAACATAACATTGCCTTATTCATGTATTTTCACAATTAAATTATTAGAAGGCATATCTTCCTAAATTAGGGTTTCTAAGCCCATTAATGCAAACTTAGATATATGAAACCCTAATTTAAGCCAATTATGTGCAATTATCATCCTTTTATTATCCACAGGTTACTATTTGTTCTAAACATTCAGAGAACATCACTATATTCAACTATCATCAATTTCAAGGGTTTTTCACTAATTAAACCAGTAAATATGATAACTTTATGTACTTTTTTCCAATTTCAAGCATATAAACTCTAAATTAAACTAATCATGTGCAAAGTTCTTCCTTTTTGAACTCAATGTTCCTTTTTAAAATCTAACAGGTTAATATCAACCCTAATGATTCATTAAACCCTATTAATCACATTAATCATATCAAAGTAGGGTTTCTTTACCATTAATACATTAAAGTTGCTAACTTTTATTACTTTTCGAATTGCAAGCATAACCAGGCTCCAATTATATTTTTATTGGATTCCTTGCATTTTTCTGATCAAAATTCATATATCACTTATCCTAATCGGAGTTACGAATCTCGAGATATGAATTTTGTATGAATTACCTGTTTGAGCCAATGGCACGATGCCACGTCACCTAGCCCATGCAACGCGGATTGCCTTCTTTGAGAACATTTCGAAAAGACTGAAATAGCCCCGGGTTAAGTGGATTGCTTTGTATCCATCGAAGGGTAGTATCGTCCATCGTGCTTCTCCTTCCTTCAACCTTGGGCAGGTCGAGGGCTGCCGCCCTAGGCGCCGTTCTGCAGTCTTTGCGGGCGCGCCTCTCCCTCTCCAGAGCTCGGGGATCACCGCCGTTGGCCGCCCTAGCTCCGCTACCATGAGGCGCACCTAGGGCGTCGCCCAGGTCGCGGCCCACGCGGACGTTTTGGGCAGAAAAAACATACGACCTGCAGCAGGTGCTGCGGGTCTATGGCTGCCGTCGTGAGTAGATCAAGGCATGGCTCTGATGATAAAGCAACCCCCAGAGTCGTGGAGCATCCGGCTACCAGCAGAAACCTCCGTTGGCTCCTATCTGCTCCCGTCCTTCCAAGGATAACTCTTCCTCTTGTAACTGGAGTTTATACGTAAGGAGACGATGGGTGATAGAGAGGAATTCTTGGGATTCTCTGGAGCTCGATCCAGGGGGTCTACCCCTCTTATAGGGGAGGAACCCTCGCCCTAGGAGGCCTATCTAAGAGGGAACAAGTTCCCTCCTATTAGGAATTCTATTCCTTTCATGATAAGCAAGCCTCTCCCTTTCTCTCTCTCTCTCTCTCTCTCCTATTTCCTTAGTCTTCTTTCTTCTTTAGACATTAGGAATTCGAAAATAACTCCTTTTATTCTTTTATTTATTTGCCCTTTATTCCAAAGGCACTAACTCTATTTTCATTTAATAGGAAGATACTTTCTTTTTATCAATATCACAAATTCACTAATAATGTATCTCATTATCTTTTTATTTTGCAAATTTGCTATTTTCTCTTTCCACTTTGCAATCATCTCGTTATTTTGGGTCCCTTGGACCTCAAAAAAACTCAAGGCACGGATTCCCACATTGGGGAATATTGGTTTGCCTTTATCTTCTTTTTAAAAGTCAATTTCTCATATTGTATTTATTTCTTATTAAAATATCTCCTTTTTGAGGATTTTCCTTTATTTCTCCTTTATTTTCCTCATTGCTATCCCTTTTATTATTAGGAATCCTTGGGATACGAAATCCCACAAAGGAAGACTCATTTATTTCTCTTTTTACTTGCTTTCCACATATTACCATTATTTTCAATTTATTTCTTAATAAAGAAATACTTAGTTACCATTTTCTTTTCTTATTGCTTCCTTTTTGTAACCTTGGACTCCTTGGTACCCAAGGAACCCAAGAGGCATGAAATCCTCTTTGGATTTGCCTTCTAGAGGTTTCCACATATTTCTTTTCTTAAAATTTTGATTATTCATTTACTAATTGAATTTCCTCGGTATTTGGGCCCAATAGCCAACAAAGCCCAAAACGCAACCAGTCAAGGCTATTGTGAAAGGAATCCCTTTAATCAAAACAAATCATATCATTATTTGTTCAATTAGCTTTAATATGAGAAATTACATTTCTCACTATTTGAACCCAAAAATTGGGGTTATAACATCCTTCCCCTCTTATAGAAATTTTGTCCTCAAAATTCAAACAAGCAAACAAACAATTCAGGATAAGACTTTTCCATGTCCATCGTTAGCCCTTATGTGGCTTTACCGTACCCATGGCGTTTCCAAAGAACCTTTATCATCACATATTCTTTTCTCTGAGTTCTTTCATCCTGGCGTCTATAAACTACACAGGTGACTCAGGCCATTTCAGCCTCCCTTGGGGCTAACTAGGTTCATTGCTCAGCACATGGTCAGGGTACCTCACATAGTGCTCTAAATTAGACACATGGAACTCATCACACATTACTCTATCCTGAGGGGTAGGGTCAAACATAACCTTCTCCACCCATCCATCTCTAATGGACACATGTATAGGGTATTCAGCTCTCTTAGTTATAACATAGAGGGGTCGGATTTTCATGTCACATTTTCCCCCAAAGTGTACTGTATGTCCGTCTACTTTGCATCTGCTCATGACTCTCATCGTCTCTAGGCTCCTTTCAGCCCTTGCACGATCAAAGTGACTTCATCTACACGCACTGGGGTCCCTTTTTCTAACCATCATGTGGTACTTTTCACCAACATCACCTTACTGAAGTGGTGACCGACACAACCTCCCTTACAGAGCTCCATATAAAACCCGATACTGGTTATGATGGTCTCTGTCACATCTTTCATAGGACAAGAACTGTATCTAGATATCACCCTGAACGAGCACACCTTCCCTCATCAGACCCTTTAGTCTGAATCATACTAACCATAGTTAGGGGTGATAACTATACTAACATTGAGTTCTTCATGTACCTACTTCCACTTTATGGAAGTGAACCTTTAGGTCAAACTCAAGAACCTTTGAAATCGCTTCATGGTGTAATTGAACCATCTTTCTCATGGGTAGTTCAACTAGATCTGTCCTTTAACAGAACTCTTTCTTTCTCGTATCATCTAGGTAAGGCGAACTACCATAACCCACATTGCATCTCGACCTTCTTTGATCCAGGGAAGACCTATCACAACATCCATAGTGTTGAGCTCTCATTCCCTCTCAGGGATTCTTTTGTCCTCTATATCGATACACTGGGTTACTGGGGTTTGTCCTTGACCTCCTGGCTTGCATGATCATGAACCACATGCAACTTCATCTTAAGCATCTAAAGTGCTATTGCCATTTTCCATGGTGTATCATGATTTCCTGTATGTCATGATACTTTCAAGATCAAATCCTCTGAAACCCTAAACTACTCTAGTCGGGGTTTTATCACCTTCTCTTCCAAAGAAGTGCACTTGAGGTTCTACCATCATCCTTCCATCATATCAAGGATTAGACTGGCTAACCAAACAACCCTTACCTTTCAACGTATCTTGTTACATCTGAGTGTTATCCAAACACCTCTCCTTTTCAATCTTAGGGTTAGCCAAACAACCTCTTCTAGCTTTAATCAAACAAGCCAGATGTATCTCAACCAGAACACCCATTACCACTTCACATCCTTAGGTATTAGGTAACATTACTTTTATAAATTTCGCTTATCATGTCACCTCATACTATATGTTTATATCCATTAAGAGCACTCTCTGATTTCATCATCATGGTGACCAAACTCAATCTGGTATAACTTGTAAGTTCCACACAGCTCATGATAAAAAAACATCCTCATAAGGTGACTACCTCATTCCTCTTAGTGTTTGCAAGCCATCCATCATTCATTCACTTTAACATGGTAAGATATCTTCTCTATCCCCATTTCTCGTGGCAACGCTCCAACCTACATCATCTCTTATCCTTGGTGTATGACCTGCATAATGTCCTATCTCTCACCCCCATAACAAGAGGAAATAAGCATTTGGCTACAATCCAAATACAGAGTTCTTCCCGTTCCAAGAGTAGAGATGGTACATCCCACCTTGTCAGTACACCTTTAAATCTAAGTTGCAACGTGCCACATATGTCTCTTCATCACAACCATCATGATATCAAACTAGTCTTGAACCTACTGAGGTTTATATCCTTGGTCATCTCCTCTAGGTCTATAGGGTACCGACTCTTTTGGGGTCATCCCTCTTCCCTCATGCATCAAGAGAGTGCCCTACTCATCTGCCCTTTGGGTCCCATGAGTTCATGAAGGTGATCAATCTCCTAACTCATGGCCTCAGACAATGATAGCTGTTACCTCCCGACCCTATGGTCATGTGCAACTGGGGAATTAGGTAGCTCCTACTTTCATCGGTCTTATCCCTACATGACCCGAGGATAGACTTAGGATTCACCATCATAGTACATGTTCACTTAGAACCTTACCCAAGTCTTCATCTCTCTTTCTGCATTTATGGGCTGACTTCCATCCTTTCATCAGGGTCATGGCAACCTGCCTACCTTGGTCAAGCCCTATCTCGGTTACCTCCATGGTAACACATCTACATGCACTTAGAGATGGATACTTATGGGTCTACAGGTTCATTCTCATACCATGTACTTTTCACTTAGCTTCTCAAGATCTTATGAGACTTCTTTAGGTTACCTTAAACCACCAAAACTGATGTACACCCTACCAAAGGGGTCCCTCTCCCAGGATGGGAGGAAAACTATCTCTGAGGTCACAAAAGCTCTTAGGTCTAGGGTTTACATCCACACGAGCCTACTTAACCCTAGCAACCCATTAAGGCATAAGCAGCCCACTCACTGTACCATGCTGGGTCATACTCATCCTTCTTTCCTCGATGTTGGATCAAGATAAAACTTTCCCTTTTATCATCAACCTAGCTGTAAGGGGGGTTTCACCAAACATACCTTAAACTTAAGGGGCTTCCCTTTTCCTTCATTCATGGGGCGTACCATGCTCGAAACTATAGCAACTTAATTCTTCTCATGAGCATTAGATATACTACTTCCCCTCTTAGGCCTAGGAACCCTAGTTTCACTTTTAGGTGTCCAATTGCACGCTCCATCTCTGAACCATGAACCACGCATGCAAAAGGCATGACATGCACTTCTTGTCATCCTTCAACTCGAGCAGCACTTAGGGTTGGGTCCTCCTTAAGGACAACCATCAAGGTACAAGGCCTCATAACCTGCTACAAAACCTTTCTAAGTCTAAGGAACTCTCCTTCCTACCTCGAAGGGTAAACCTCTCTACCATAGGCACGTAGGCACCAGATGCTTCATCTTCATGTCTAGGATTTGGTCCCTCTAAAGGCAACCAAGATATCATCAACTTTCAGGGATCGATCATGAGGCAACCAGTATCATCCATTGTTTAGGTTTTTAGGCTTCCAACCTTCTTGCTGGGTTCCCTGCCCTCTCTAGGGCTAACCCTACATTCAACCTCACCATTAGAGGTCCTTTCTTCATGAAGGATCAACCTCAAAGGCATGCTCTACATGGGTGAAGCCTAGGTTCAAACTTATGGTTGCTCAAGATCATCCCTAACCCTTTATACTCTATCATAATTCCTTATCCAGGGTTTCATCCTACCGTCAACACTATGACATGCCCTAGGTGCCAGCTATACCCTACTTGCACAAGCCCAGAGGGTTTCTAAGGTCCTTCACTAACCTCATCATCTAAGGAGTCATCCTTTACCCTAACATGCATGACCCTTCCCAGGGTTGGGTTGCCAAAGGTGCTAGGGCACCCATGGATCATATGGCATCCCAAAGGCATGTCCTTTCAAACACCTAGTCCAACCCATCTTTCTCTAACCTACACTTAGGTTTAGGATTAGCATCATCCCCAAAGGATGTGCCAGGTCTCTTCCTGCAATGGAGATCTCTATCTCCAAGACTAACTTATCCTCCTAACAAGAAGGTCTAGCCTCAGGTCTCTTCTGAGGACCTGAAAACTTATGTCATACGACCTAAGCATGTATCTATTATTTATTTTGCGCTTAACCTATTAAGCTTATGTCCATGACATCTTATTTACATGCTTTTCATTAATTTAGTGGAGGATTCCTTATACCTTATTAACCTTACCCATACCTCAAGAGGGTGAGGAGAAGAAAGGAAACCCTAATCCTTTATGTCCTTATCAGAATTTTGTGATGAGAAGGGATGAATAAGATGAGAAGTCCTAAAGGTATCTTATTTCGATTCATACCCTAAGACTTTGGCCAGGCGGTCACACGGGTCCGGGAGTCCTCGTATTCCGACTAGCGGTGCGGAGGAAAATCTTGCCAGCCCCCGGTCGTGATCCCTTTCTAGACACCTTCGTCTTTCGGATACTCCTCTAATAACTCCCTTGGGTTCTATGGAGTTTGTAAAATTTAATAATTATTAATGGTTAAATGAGGAACCTACGCTCTGATACCAAATGTTACGACCCCACCTCCCGATAACCCCCAATTAAGGGAGACCAAGAGGTTGAGCCGCATCCATTAATCCCGGATCAAAGGTTCGACATATAACCATAAACAATTATCAAATTCTAACAGACTATACTGAAAATGGTAATAAAATTTTTCTTTACATACCTTTTGAAAACATGATCTCTAAACTTTTATCCACACCGATACTAACCTATCTAATCCTCCTTTATACTTTAATTCCCTTTTCGTATCACATGTGCCACTTTACTGTTTGTTCTTTTCATTGTACCTAAAACGCCGACAAACAAAACGTCGGTCAGCCGAAGCTGGTATGTGGGGGAAACAGATAATCGTGCAACTATGATAATCATGTAATCATTCAATTAATCATTTAACAACCAAGATTACATTTTAAGCCAAACTACTCCATCCATCTTTTCCCAACTCTGTGTTGTCCCTTTAGGACTTACATGGTACCTCTATAAGGTGACTTGATGGACCTGCCCTCTAGGCAGCCAAAGTCATTCATGACCCTACCCTCTAGGTAGTTAAAGTCATTCATGACCCTACCCTCTAGGTAGTCAAAGTCATTCATGACCCTACCCTCTAGGTAGTTAAAGTCATTCATGACCTGATGTACCTACCCTCTAGGTAGTCTTTTATCAGGTCAACCATTACGACACAGAGGGAATCAAGGATTGAGCTAGAAGGCATATACATTATGTAATAGTCATAGTCGCTTTATACTTTGCATGAAAGAAATAAACATTCAACAGTTTAGTTTCATTCAACACGATTAAACATCCGGGAATCCATCGGAAAACCTAAAGCGGTTATTCATAATCGTAACCACATACCTGATCCATAGTAACTTGATGTCCATGCATTAACATTCAACATAATTAACAGGCAATCAACAATATCCTGAAAATAATGCATAACATTCAAGTGTCATTATTTTATTCAAACATCCACAAGATCAACTTGGATTCCACCTTATGATTTCTAAGCCAACTCTAGGGTGTTATTAGGGTTTTAGCCTTCATTATGCATTTATCACTTTTAATGCTCTTTTAGTTCACAAACCCTAATTTCTGCATCATATGCACAATTACATGTCAATTAAGTCTAATATGTTTCTTTTACACTAAAACTATTATCTTTATCCTTTTAGGTCATATCCACAACATTAAGGCTAATTATCACCTTCGGTTTCTTTCAAATTGACAAATCATATTTCATTATAGTTCAATTCACATTTATGAACCATATTTATCACTATTTCCACTTTTATACAATAGGAAGCACTAATTATCCAAATAATTCACATTAAAGATCTTTGGTACTCAAATTGGATTTTTAACAACATAACATTGCCTTATTCATGTATTTTCACAATTAAATTATTAGAAGGCATATCTTCCTAAATTAGGGTTTCTAAGCCCATTAATGCAAACTTAGATATATGAAACCCTAATTTAAGCCAATTATGTGCAATTATCATCCTTTTATTATCCACAGGTTACTATTTGTTCTAAACATTCAGAGAACATCACTATATTCAACTATCATCAATTTCAAGGGTTTTTCACTAATTAAACCAGTAAATATGATAACTTTATGTACTTTTTTCCAATTTCAAGCATATAAACTCTAAATTAAACTAATCATGTGCAAAGTTCTTCCTTTTTGAACTCAATGTTCCTTTTTAAAATCTAACAGGTTAATATCAACCATAATGATTCATTAAACCCTATTAATCACATTAATCATATCAAAGTAGGGTTTCTTTACCATTAATACATTAAAGTTGCTAACTTTTATTACTTTTCGAATTGCAAGCATAACCAGGCTCCAATTATATTTTTATTGGATTCCTTGCATTTTTCTGATCAAAATTCATATATCACTTATCCTAATCGGAGTTACGAATCTCGAGATATGAATTTTGTATGAATTACCTGTTTGAGCCAATGGCACGATGCCACGTCACCTAGCCCATGCAACGCGGATTGCCTTCTTTGAGAACATTTCGAAAAGACTGAAATAGCCCCGGGTTAAGTGGATTGCTTTGTATCCATCGAAGGGTAGTATCGTCCATCGTGCTTCTCCTTCCTTCAACCTTGGGCAGGTCGAGGGCTGCCGCCCTAGGCGCCGTTCTGCAGTCTTTGCGGGCGCGCCTCTCCCTCTCCAGAGCTCGGGGATCACCGCCGTTGGCCGCCCTAGCTCCGCTACCATGAGGCGCACCTAGGGCGTCGCCCAGGTCGCGGCCCACGCGGACGTTTTGGGCAGAAAAAACATACGACCTGCAGCAGGTGCTGCGGGTCTATGGCTGCCGTCGTGAGTAGATCAAGGCATGGCTCTGATGATAAAGCAACCCCCAGAGTCGTGGAGCATCCGGCTACCAGAAGAAACCTCCGTTGGCTCCTATCTGCTCCCGTCCTTCCAAGGATAACTCTTCCTCTTGTAACTGGAGTTTATACGTAAGGAGACGATGGGTGATAGAGAGGAATTCTTGGGATTCTCTGGAGCTCGATCCAGGGGGTCTACCCCTCTTATAGGGGAGGAACCCTCGCCCTAGGAGGCCTATCTAAGAGGGAACAAGTTCCCTCCTATTAGGAATTCTATTCCTTTCATGATAAGCAAGCCTCTCCCTTTCTCTCTCTCTCTCTCTCTCTCCTATTTCCTTAGTCTTCTTTCTTCTTTAGACATTAGGAATTCGAAAATAACTCCTTTTATTCTTTTATTTATTTGCCCTTTATTCCAAAGGCACTAACTCTATTTTCATTTAATAGGAAGATACTTTCTTTTTATCAATATCACAAATTCACTAATAATGTATCTCATTATCTTTTTATTTTGCAAATTTGCTATTTTCTCTTTCCACTTTGCAATCATCTCGTTATTTTGGGTCCCTTGGACCTCAAAAAAACTCAAGGCACGGATTCCCACATTGGGGAATATTGGTTTGCCTTTATCTTCTTTTTAAAAGTCAATTTCTCATATTGTATTTATTTCTTATTAAAATATCTCCTTTTTGAGGATTTTCCTTTATTTCTCCTTTATTTTCCTCATTGCTATCCCTTTTATTATTAGGAATCCTTGGGATACGAAATCCCACAAAGGAAGACTCATTTATTTCTCTTTTTACTTGCTTTCCACATATTACCATTATTTTCAATTTATTTCTTAATAAAGAAATACTTAGTTACCATTTTCTTTTCTTATTGCTTCCTTTTTGTAACCTTGGACTCCTTGGTACCCAAGGAACCCAAGAGGCATGAAATCCTCTTTGGATTTGCCTTCTAGAGGTTTCCACATATTTCTTTTCTTAAAATTTTGATTATTCATTTACTAATTGAATTTCCTCGGTATTTGGGCCCAATAGCCAACAAAGCCCAAAACGCAACCAGTCAAGGCTATTGTGAAAGGAATCCCTTTAATCAAAACAAATCATATCATTATTTGTTCAATTAGCTTTAATATGAGAAATTACATTTCTCACTATTTGAACCCAAAAATTGGGGTTATAACACGTTTGGTCTCCATTCGGTCTTGGGACCGTTTGGAGCTTTTGTAATTTTTTTGTACTTTTCTGTAAGAAGAAAAAGGAGGAAAGTTAGTCTAATAGTATATTTACAATAAAGTGGAAAGTTAAAGATTCTATCTAGATTATCTAAGAAAGAGTATGGAAAACTGAGAAAAACTAGTAAGATAACATCACAAAATGGGAGGTTATCCCCCCCCCAACTTAGAGTCTAGCTTGTCCTCAAGCTAGATAGAGCTAAGGCATGTAGTGGCAAGGTGATTTTATTTAGAGAAGATTTCCATACTCTTGCTTCAATTCTAAACTAGAGATCTCCTAGAGTTTCATCGGGGCTTCTTCTTGCACTAACTCTTTCAGGTATCGAGAGTTGTGTGGATCTCAAGTTTCTTCCGTATCGCGTAGCTCGCATTGGGACCACCTTTTCTTTGATCGTATTCTGTGCATGCCTTCGACTCTAATCAGTTGTGTACTTCTTTGAAAATCCTACCGGGAGCTAAGATAGGTATGAGGGTTGGCTAAAGGCTGATGTGTAACTCCCGCTTTTTGTGGGGGAGGGTTTATCTAAACTTTAAGGATCTCACTACCGGGCGCGACACATGTGCCTTTGTGAGGGCAGCTGAATGTACCGGCTGGGCGAGTCCTTTATCAGCCTTTTTATATATTCAGAGACCTCATGGTCTCACTACCGGACGCGACACATCTGCCTTTGTGAGGGAAGCTGAATATATCGGCTGGGTGAGACCTTTATTGGTTCTTCATATAGGTCCTTATGCATGGCACAACTCTCATGTTTTTATTCGACACTCTGGCTTTTATTTGTATACTCACATGCTTAGGAGTTGGATGTTTAGGGATTTTATTTGGGCTGCTAGGCCTCTTTTTGAAAAGAAGAAAACTTTTCTTAGAGTTTCCCGACATGCACTTATTTCAGTTTCATATTTGGTGGTCCACTTGTGAGGTTCCTTGATTTGGATTTCACCTGGTTCCCTCTCGTCCTTGAGAGTGTTTTGGCTAGTTTCAGCTGCAATGTTAACTTGTGGAGAGTCTGAAGCAGAATTGAAGCAAAAGCTTAAAAATCGAGTGTGAAGGTAATTTATTAATTCGCCATTACATGCCTAATTGCTATTTCTGAAATTTCTTTTGAGGACTACTTTGTCTCTAACTTAGCTAGGGGTGACCTTTTCCAAAAGGAATGTTATTCTTATGTACAAGAGTTATACTATCAAAGAAATTATTGGGAAGAGTAAAAAACTAAATGTGAAAAGAAAATAGAAAATTTGTACAGAAAAATAGAAAGAAAAGTAAAGAGGGGAAGGTTTGAAGATGATACCTTGCCCTTGTCCAATGTACCCCCTACTTATCACTCACTCTGTCCTCAGAGTGTTAAAGTGATAGGTTGAAAAGTACATGGATAAGGGCATTAAGGTTCTGTGAGTCCTTTGTTTGCTCCATGCGATCGGAGTAGATTTGCTGTGAATTTTCCACGTAAAGCGTGGTAATCCACGTCCGTCATGTCCTCTACTGGTTTTCCAAGAACAGTGATTGTATACATCCAATAGAGGACATGGAAACCACAGTCGTTGGATTCTCTGATCTGTTGGGTACATCTGTGGCTGAAGGCTGGACGATGAAAGTGTTCTTTATCGTACGCCCTTGTGTGTTTGCTCAAGAGATCGTGTAGTCGGTCAGCACACTCCTTCGCCACCTCCTCCATGGGCGTATTTGCTATCACATCATACTGCTTCTGGTTTGGATCTAACTGGCTATCAGAACTGTTGTAGATGATTGTTGTTCCTTCATGAAAGTTTGTCGCCAGTAGCATCTAGTGTTCTGAGTGAAAGAAGGGAAGCATAATGAACTTTGGGGTCATATGTTAGAGATAAGAGATAAGTGCCTCCGATGTTCTGAAGTTCTTTAACCCTAGAAGATTTTCCTTCATGTATGCTGACGCCATGTAAACCGTAGGTTGGTTCCGTGCCATGAGATATTGGTATGCAGTCATTAGGCTCACGGATAAAGACCCTTTAACTTGTACGGTTTCATGGAGGGTATCTGCCATAACTAGTATATCTCCGTCTAGAAAGATGAGCTTATCTTTCTTAGCATATAGCCTAGACATTATGAGTCGGAGTTCATTGTCAGAAAGATTCTTGCAAGCTGCAAGGTCGACGTTAGGAAATGTCGGTTCTATGGCATATAGGGGCACCATTTGTGTGGATGATCTGATGATGGTGCCCCCTGTTATCAGGTCGATGTCCCCTTTGTCTTCTACCATATCAAAAGTGTACGGGTCCCATTGTCTTTGTTCAGGGACCGTGGCAGTTTGTTGTTGTTTTTCCAACTCCTTTAAGGTTTGTTTGAAAGGTTGTCATTGTGGACCTTGGATGGCTGAGAAAAGATAGCAAGGTACGTCTTCGGATGCCATTGTCGGGTCCTTGAAGAACCTTCTGTCGCATATGAGCTCCATTGCATAACGTCCTCGTAAAGAGTGAAAATCCTCTCTGGCCAGCTCAGTGAAGGGGATTTGTTGATTAAGCGCTTGTATGAAACATACGGTGCAGAAAGCGCAATCCCCAGATTTTTCAGCAGTTTAGACTGTTAGAGCGATGATTTAGAACCAAGGTTGGTTCCACCCATTTCTGAGAGAAGGGCAGGCAGCCCATATTAGTTTGAGAAGCCGGAAGGGTATACATCTTGCTTCTACCGCTTCTGATCCAACGAAGTTGATGGTTCTGGCCTTCAGTTCACTGGCACAAAAGTTGTACACCTTGGCGTCGCGAGCCTCGGTGTCCACAATCATAAGCAACCAGTGTCCAGAGACCTGAAAGGGCATCGTGATGTATTGTGCCTTTCGTGTGATGCCAGCACGCAGCTGCTCAATTGACTTTGCTCGCAATTCTTTGTATAGCAAGCTTAGAGCCAGAACGGGTGAAGCGTTGAAGACTGGCTGTTGTCTTTTTGAGCTCCTATATACCTTGATAGAATTGGCAAGGAGGACACGGAAGATTCCCATCTTCACCGTCGATTGAAGTTGAAGGATGATTCGAAAATCTTCACGTGTCAACTTGTGCTTTGTTTTTGTATTAGTATAGATGACGTCCCCCCCTTCTTTGGCATCGTTGACAATAGTGTTCAAGATGAAGATGTCCTGAACATCTAGTGTAGAGATGGCCGCCATGTCTAGATCAAGAATCTTGTGAGGTAGGGGTGGCGGCGGGGGAAGATCTTATGGAGGAGGAAGATAAGTCTGCTCAAAGTCGTCCATATAATGTGGCAGATCTTCATCTTTTTCGAAATCAGAATCAGAGTTGAGTCCATCATCTGTATCTAGACTCACTCTATCTAACTCTTCCTGCTCTGGGGGAGAAGGCACATACGGCTCTGGTGCAGAGAATTGATGGACTGCTAGAGTTGGTTGGCTAATGCTGGTTCCCAATATGCATTTGTAGAATTCAACAAAAGCTGCTTCTTTAACAGCTTCCCCCAAAGATCCCATTGCAGAATAGTTAAGGAATTGGTCCCCATATGACATTGTTATATAGTTATTATTATCGGGGGACTTGGGATCTTGTCCACCTTCATAGTGATCTTTGTCATCGCCTTTTTCTTTTGGTTTTGCTCCTCAGCTGGTACCCTCCCTAGCATTTCCTGGGTCATCAGGTTGATCATCTGAGGGGGTATCGTCATCGGAGTTAGCCAAGGAATCAAAATCCTCTTCTTCTTCTTCATCTTCTTCATCATCCTTATCGGCTGCCGCCTTATCTGTTATTTTCTTTGTTGATGTTTTTTTGCACTGCCGATGAAGGGCTTGTAGCTCGTCGAAAGCCACTTGCACATACTCATGTGTTTCGAGCAGTGCGTCGTGGGTTTCTTTGAGATCAGAATATTGTGCCTCGGTAGAGAGGAGTAGTGTGGAAAGATCTGACACTTGAGCTCATAGATGAATGAGTTCATTATTTAAGGACTCCTCTTGGTTGTGATTGAGTTGTGCAAGGTTGTTGTTGATGTCGTCCAAGCGTGTGCTTAGAGCAGTTTGTTGCTGCTTAAACTCGTGAAGGGTCTCTAGTAAAGGTTGATTTTTCTTAGAGACCCAGTCGACGTGCTAAGCCAACATATCTTGCTGGGCTTTCATCTCAACTACTAGCTCAGGCAGTTGTTTGAAGCGGTCGCTGATGTGTTCGACTTGCTTGGTCGCGGCTTCCTGCCGTTGCTGGATACTTGAGAGTATGCCTGGTAAGGTGTGGTTCTGTTCGTCGATCTTGGTGACTTGTGTGGAGAGCCCTTGCATGCAATAAAAGATAGATTGTAGAATGTTGGAGGAGTCGGTGAGGAGGTTTCAGATAACGTCAAATTGACGTCTGAATTCCTCACCAACATTTGTAAAGGGGACCCCAGAGGTGGATGGATGGGGTGGATGGGGTCGAGGTGGAAAGGTGGTAGTGCCTTGCGGAAGAGACACCATTGATGGTCCCGCGAGCTATGTGGTGACTGTGGAAGGATTCACCCGTGGTGTTGGGGTGGTTGCGGGTGGGAGAGGTGGCAACATTACGGGTGAGAAAGGTGGAACCAAAAATGTCGGGGCGAAGGTGGTGGAGGTGAAGGTAAGGTCGGGCGTCGAGGTGGAGGATGGGATGCCTGAGGAGAAGATGAGGGAGGCAGACGATGTGGGTGAAGTTGTCGATGTGGAGAAAGGGATAGTGGTGGGCATCATTACGGAAAATGATGGAAAGTGGTGGGTTGTGGAGAGGTGGAAGGTGGTAGAGTGGTGGGGGTGGGTGTGGAGGTGAGCCCCGCTTCTAGATTCATGATGAAAGAATCTAGTGAGGAGGTGATTATATTTTCTTCGATGGGGGGTGCTGCCTCCGAGTTTATTTTTGATGTCGGCATCCCCGATAGTTGTTGATTCTGTATTCACACCTTGGATGGCCGTTTTACCAGAATCTTTGTTAACCTTGCTGCCGGGGCAGTAATGCTGTGTTCCATCTGCCCCACCTTTGTTTTCTTCTCTTGTTCTTTCACCGAAGCTAGAAGGTTGGCAAGCTCCTCTTCAGTGAAGAGAAGTTTTTCTTTATCATAATCAGCAAGCTCCGGAAGTGGCAGCAGAGTCCTTGAGGATTTTACAGTAGGGCAGAAGATGTAGTGATGTTTAGCATCCTTCACTTTTATGATGTAAGAGTTCTTTAAACTCTATTCATTAGTAAGGATGTCACCCTTTATCTCTGTGCACCTGGGAAGTAGTCTGTCCATTTTAAGGTATTTTAGGATGGAAGTTATGTGGCCACCCATGCATATTTCTTTTCCCAGGGCGTAAGCAGAGTGCTTTTGAATCAGATGCCATCCGATGTTGACCAACAACCCTTTTAGGATGGACCAGAGGATGAAAAGATCAGACATACTAACATTCCCACCCTCTCTCCTAGGGAAAAGTGCGCCGATGATGATCTTGTGCAGCATGCGCACTAGGCCAGAGTGAATGTTTGAGGCCTTGTAGGTCTTTGCCTCGTAGTTTAGAATCCCCGCCAGGGTCTTCTAGAAGGTGTGTTTGTTAAATTGGGAGCTTTCTAAGCCAAAGGCTTTAGCCTTCTTTAGATGCTCCTGATTGTCGATGAAAATTTCATTCAGCATGTTTTCAGTGATGACAACCTTGTGTCCAAAGAGTTTGGTGACCAGCCTGCGGTCACCACCGTCCTTCCATCTATCCATTATGTCCACGGTTTCTTTGTTGAGATATGTGAAGAATTTAGTAGTGGGTTCAACATAAGAAACCTCTGTGATGAAACAGAGTCTTGAGAGGTTGGTGTTGTCGAGCAGAGCAAGGATTCTATCATATATCCCCATCTTCTTTAGTATGCTGGAGAAGACGTACTTTGTAGGTTTCAGAGCTTTGTTAATAGATGGAAGTATGTAGATGTATAGCTCTTTTTGTGTTGGTGTTGTGGTGGTGGTGGCCGTGGGGAAGGTAGCGGCAGTGGTAGTGGCAGCGAGTGGTGGCACATATCCCACCAAGGTTTGTTCTCTTGCAGTGGTTGGATGGACTTGCTTCCTTGCCCGTTTCTTTGTTGGTTGCTCTCTCGCAGCTTCCTGGGCCTTCCTCTTCTCCTTGGATTTTGTGGATGAGGATTCGTCCTCAGAAATTGGCTCATATTCTGAGCCTTCATCATCTGAGGAGATTTCTTCAACTTCTTCTTCAGGGTCCTTAGCCAGGCGATTGTCGACCCACTCAAGGTTTTCAATGACCTTGGGCATTTTCCCTAGTGATTTCCCTTTTTTGTTGCACATGTCGATGATGTGATGGAGTTTAGCGCGGCGAGCTAGCAACTCTTCTTTGGTCCACATGCGGGATTCAACTATATTCTTAGCTGGTGAAGACATTCTGAAAAATTGGTAAGAAATCATGTATTAGAAAGATTTTGAATTTATAGAGATTATAGACTTATTAAAAGAAAAAGCAACATTTGTACATATTTTTATTGATTTTTGGGTTTTGATGGAACCAATCGGGTTGTAAGATCATTTGGGTCCAAACGGTTTGGTAGACCATTTGCGTCCCAAACGGTTTGCAAAATCGTTACGAAAATTTGATGAGCTGAAAACCATTTGGTTGCAAACGGTTTTGGGACCGTTTGGTTCCAAATGGTTTTGAGACCGTTTGGGATCAAACGGTTTTAAGACCGTTTGGAACCAAACGGTTCTGCACTCAAACGGTTTCAAGACCGTTTGGAATCAAACGGTTTTAAGACCATTTGGAACCAAACGGTTCTGCGCTCAAACAGTTTCAAGACTGTTTGGATCAAACAGTTTTAAGACTGTTTGGAACCAAATGGTTCTGCGCTCAAGCGATTTCAAGACTATTTGGGTCGAAACCGTTTGAGATGAAAACCATTAGAAAGGTGAAACGTTGGGAGCATCGGCGATAGTAGAAAAGGTAGAGTGCGGAAAGCGCCGGCGGCGCACGCGTCGGTGGCGGCACGTCATAGGAGCGCTTCATATGTAGCGGGAAAGGTTGCAATGGTGATGATAGGGATGAAGGTGACGACGATGACAGTGGTGAAAGCGACGACGAGCTACCTTGCTGCTAGAAGACGTAGTGTTGATAACGAAAAAGCAGAACGACTATCGCGGAGGCACACTGAAGTGACGGTGGTGTCGACGGTGTCGGGTTGCAAATCGAACAGGTGGTGCGAGCAAGCTTGGTGGGAGCAAGGAGCAGAGGGGATGGAACAGGGCTTGCGCGAAGGTTTAGAAAACTCGAGAGTCTAAGGAAAGAAAAAGGAAGGGGGTCAGGTGATATTTATAGGAAATGGAGGGGCGACGCTACAAATTCTCACGAGCAAACAGTATTGAAACTGTTTGGGGTCCAAACGGTTTTGAGACCGCAAGGACCTAAATGGTTTTGAGACCGTTTAGGTCCAAATGGTTTCAAGACCGAAAGGACCAAAAGGTTTTGAGACCGTTTGAGTCCAAACAGTTTTAAGACCGTGAGGACCAAACAGTTTTGAGACCGCTTGAGTCCAAACAGTTTTAAGACCGTGAGGACCAAACGGTTTCGAAACCGTTAGGATAAGATTGTTTTGGTTATTAGTTTTTATATTTTTATTTTTGTTTTGGTTATTTATGTGAATTTTTAATTTTCAGATTAACGATGATAGGTATAAAAATAAGCAATTAAAAGACTAGAACAAAGAAAGGAAAATAACAAAACTAAGAAAAATAAGATAGAAAGGTGATACTAAGATCTTGGGTTGTGTCCCAAGTAGCACCTTGGTTTTATGTCGCTCGCTCGATGAAATTCTGATTTGGTTATGGCGATGTCGTGAGATCGTGTATCTCAATGGTTTGTCTGGGGATGTTGTCAGCTGGAGTATAACATTTTTTCAATCTGTGGCCATTGACAGTCCTTTCTCCTCCGTTATCATCAAGGATGATGACAGCTCCGGTTGGGTAGATGTGTTTGATTGTGAATGACCCAGACCATTTCGTATGGAGTTTTCCAGGAAACATCTTGAGTCTGGAATTGAAGAGGAGGACCTTGTCTCCAACAATTATATCTTTTCTTTTGAGATGGCCATCATGCCACATCTTCGTTTGTTCTTTATAGATTCTGGCACTCTGGTAAGCTGTCATTCTTAGTACTTCTAGCTCTTGTAATTGAAGTTGTCTATATTCACCAACACTTTTGAGATCAAAGTTTAGTTGTTTGATAGCCCACCAAGCTTTATGTTCTAATTCAACCGGAATATGACATGACTTTCCATACACCAATCGAAACAACGTTGTTTCAATTGGTGTTTTGTAAGTTGTGTGGTATTCTCAAAGAGAATCAGAAAGCTTGGTTGACCAATATGTATGGTGTCTATTGATAGTTTTTTCCAAGATGGCTTTTAGCTATCTATTTCAGACTTCAACTTGACCACATGTTTGTGGATGATAGGGTGTGGATACTTTGTGATTAAATCCGTATTTTCTTAATAGGGTCTCGAAACTTCGTTCCAAGAAGTGAGATCCTCCATCAGATATGATTATTCTTGGAACTCCGAATCTAGGGAAAATGATATCTTTAAACATCTTGATAACTGGTTTGGAATCACAAGACACTGTTGGTATAGCTTCCACCCATTTTGAGACGTAGTCTACAACAATCAGGATGTAGGAAAATCCATGAGCTGGGGGAAATGGACCCATATAATCCACTCCCCATACGTCAAATAGTTCAATTTCCAACCACATGTTTAGTGGCATTTCATTTCTTTTATATATACCTCCTGAGTGTTGACATTTTACGCATGAGCGTACATATTCATGTACGTCTTTCGCGATGGTTGGCCAGTAGAATCCTGATTGTAGGACCTTGAGTGCAGTTTTCTTTGAACTCATATGTTGCCCAGTAGGGACAAAATGACAATGTTCTAGAACTGGGACGATCTCTTCTTCAGGAATGCAGTGGCGAAATAATCCGTCTGCACATAAATGGAAAAGATAGGGTTCATCCCAAAAGTATTGTTTGATATCATGGAGGAACTTCTTTTTATCATGGTAGGAGGCAGAAGGATGGATAATTCCTGTAGCCAAATAGTTTATAATATCGACATACCAAGGAAACCCATGGGTAACTTTCATTAATTGATCATCGGGAAGAGAATCCCAGATGGGTATTTTATCATCATCTTGAATCTCGATGCGGCTTAAATGATCGACGACGACGTTTTCTACCCCACTTTTATCTTTTATTTCCTGATCAAATTCTTGAAGCATCATTACCCAGCGAATGAGTCTGGGTTTTGCATCTTGTTTTTGGATCAGATATCTTATTGCAGAGTGATCTGTGTATACTACGACTTTTGATCCTATAAGATAGGAATGGAATTTCTCAAATGCGTAGATGACATCCAAAAACTCTTTTTCTATGGTAGTATAGTTCTTCTAGGCTTCATCAAGTGTTTTTGATGCATAGTATATCACATAAGGTTTCTTGTCTACTCTCTGTCCAAGCACTGCACCTATGGCGTAATCACTGGCGTCACACATAATCTCAAATGGTTGTGAGCAGTCAGGGGCTCTCAGTATGGGAGCAGAGACTAAGGCATTTTTCAAAGTCATGAAGCTATATAGACATTCTTGATCAAAGTTGAAATTTGCTTCTTTGGTCAGTAAGTGTGTCATTGGCTTTGCTATTTTTGAAAAATCTTTTATAAATCTTCGATAGAATCCAACGTGGCCTAGGAATGCTCACACTCCTCTGACGTCTTTAGGTGGTGTCAGTTTTGAAATGACTTCTATCTTTACTTTATCCACCTTGATTCCTCTTTCACTTATTCGATGGCCGAGGACCACACCTTCTGTCACCATGAAGTGACATTTCTCCCAGTTAAGAATCAGGTTGGTTTCCTCACATCTTTGCAAGACCTTACTAAGGTTGAGCAGACAATTGTCGAACAAGTCTCCGTAAACCGAAAAATTGTCCATGAACACTTCCATGATGGATTCTGTTAATCCCACGAAGATTGAGGTCATACACCTTTGGAAGGTTGTAGGCGCATTACATAGCCCAAAAGGCATCCTTCTAAAGGTGTATGTTCCAAAAGGACAAGTAAATGTTGTATTTTCTTGGTCTTCGAGGTGGATTGGGATTTGATAAAACCCTGAATATCCGTCGAGATAGAAGAATTTTTTTTGGTGGGATAGCCTCTCAAGGACTTCATCTAGGAAGGGTAAGGGAAATGGTCTTTCCTTGTCACCTTGTTCAGTTTTCTATAGTCAATACACATTCTCCAACCAGTGACAGTCCTTGTAGGTACTAGTTCATTTTTCTCATTTATAACAACAGTGGTCCCCCCTTTTTAGGGACCACTTAGACTGGACTAACCCATTCAGAGTCAGAAATTGGGTAGATGATACCAGCTTTCAAGAGTTTAAGGACCTCGAGGCGAACTACCTCTTTTAGGTTTGGGTTCAGTTTTCTCTGGTGTTCCCTCGAAGGTTTAAACTCTTCTTCCATGGGTAATCTATGCATGCATAGAGCTGGATTTATACCTGTTAGGTCAGTCATCTTGTACCCAATAACTTTCTTATGTTTTTTTAATTCCAGAAGGAGTCTTTCTTCCTGATCTTCTTTTAGAGTGGAGCTGATGATCACTGGACATAGTTTTTCTTAGTCTAGGAAGACATGCTTGAGTCCTATCGGTAAAGTTTTCATTTCAGGGGCTTTGTATGCATCTGTAGTTTCCAATATGGTGACAGACTTCAGTTCCTCGAATGTGGCTGCTGGGGCTTCTTCCGCTTGTTCGAAGTACTGCAGACATTGTTGTACTGATTCGCTAGCTAAGAATTCAACGTCTGGATTTGTCAAGACATTTTCCAAATCATCTGGGGGTACGGCTATTTCTAATTGGGACATTTTATATATTGCATCGAGGAGGAAAACTTCTTCTTGGATACTGGGACCTTTCATGCTATTAAGGACTCTGAATTGAATAGCTTCCTTTCCCAGTCTTAAGATAATAGTTCCGGCTTCAACGTCGATAAGTGCTCTAGACATGGAAAGGAAAGGTCTTCCAAATATTATGGGATATCTTAGGTCTTCCTTTATATCCATAATGACAAAGTCGCAAGGGACATAGGAATTCTTTCCTATCTTGACCATGATATCTTCGATGATCCCCAATGGTGCAGTAATAGTAGAATCTGCTAGTTGGATCGTCATTGCTGTAGGCAACATATCAGTGAAGTCCAGTCTTTTGCACATGGAGAAGGGCATAATGGATATGCTAGCCCCTAAATCGGCTAATCCCTTCTTGCTGGAGGCATTCCCAATAGAACATTGGATGCCAAAGGAACCAGGGTCCTTTTGTTTTTTTGGCATTTTGTTCAGAATAATATCGAAAGTAGTCTGGGCTAGTTTGACAGTCTCTTGTTCTTCAGTCATGTACTTCTTGGATAGCAAAGTCTTCAAGTATTTGCCCCAAGATGGTATTTCAGAGAGAGCATCAAGGAGCGAGATATCGATATAAAGTTTCTTCATTGCCTCCTTGAAATTTTGGAATCTAGTGTCCATTTTAGTCTCTCTTAATCTACCTGGATATGGTATCCTAGGTTTATAAGGCTGGACTTCAGGTTCTTTTGAATCTGATTCCTTTTCCTTTCCCTTTTCAGCCTCTACATGTTTCTCAATTTCTTGATTTGGGTTTCCGATTTGGGGTAAATACAACTATATCATCATCATTGTGAATGATTCTTGTGGCTTTGGGAAGGACACGACCAAACCTCGTAGTAACAATGTTCAATTGCTCTGGCCTGTTTTGATTGTGTCTTGGGTTTGTCTCCGGCTGACCTGCAAAAGTACCAGCTGGTGGTTTCAGCTGGGCTGCTATTTGTGCTAGTTGTGCTTCCACAACCTTCTGTTGAGCTTGCTGGTTGGCAAGCATGGTCTGTTGTACCTGATCAAAGACATTTCATATGTCTGCTGAGGTGGATCATTCTTTTGTTGAAACTGAGTGAGTTGTTGTTGCCCTTGAGGTGGTTGTTGCTGAGATGTCGGCAACTGAGATTGTTGTGGCTATTGCAGCTGGGGTTGTTGCAATTGCGGGTGTAGAGGAGGATGAGTATATTGATAATATGCAGATGGATTTCTTGGGTAATTGGATCTTTGGA
Source organism: Alisma plantago-aquatica (assembly GCA_963693085.1). Lineage (NCBI taxonomy): Eukaryota > Viridiplantae > Streptophyta > Magnoliopsida > Alismatales > Alismataceae > Alisma > Alisma plantago-aquatica. Next base: position 1,289,423,797 of record OY856412.1, on the reverse strand, counting down.
AACCATTTCTAAAATTCCCTTAATTTTGGTTATATTTGCTTTGAAATCCAGGTGGTAGTCTGTTGGAAGATCCCCCTTGTATTTGATGTTGTGGATCGGCAGTCCCGGTGGGATTTTCGTATTGAAACCCAGGGTGGTTTCTTGGTCTATTCGGATTGTAATACACTTGACTAGGTATGGAATGGATGGAATTGACTTGTTCTGGCATATGATCCTCAGGATGTTCAATGATCGGCTCATACTGTGGTTGCGGTGGTTGCATATCCATCATCACATTGTATACAAGACCACATGACAATGTGGGATGATCAGATGCATGACATGCCTTGCAAGTCCCAGTAGCTTCTTTAACTTGTTGGACTGGGGAGCTTTTCTTCTTATCATATTCTCCTAATGAGGTTTCAAGTGCCTGTTGTTTGCGAGCTATAGTTTTCAGGGCTTTGACAATGGCTTTCATTTCCATTGATTCTTCAGCTTTATAAACTTTGAGGACTCCCCCGGTGGATGACCTTCCCCAATTAGATTGGTTCTCAACTCCAAGAGTAACAATCTTCCAGGCATCCTCGTAGTTCTTTCTCATGAAGTTTCCTCTAGATGAGGAATCTAAAAATTTCTTGATATCATCAATTACTCCCCCTATAGAATGTCTCTATTAATTGATTTTGGGAGATTCCGTGGTGAGGGCACTTCCTTAGGAGTTCCTTGAATCTTTCCCATGATTCTGTGAGTGATTCTCCAGGTAGTTGGGCGAAATGGTTAGTCTGCCCCCTAATCTCGTAGGTCAATGAAGGAGGAAAAAACTTTTCTAGGAATTTTTCTTCCAAGGGAGCCGAGGTGGTGATGATTGGCTCTCTATCTAGTGAATTATACCCTTGGAGGAGAGAGCAACGATCTTCACAATTCGTAGCTTGCTTGATGAAGGATCCTCCTCTTCTCACATTATTTGTTGATGAGAGAGAAAGCAGCTTGGTGATGGAGTATGGATCTCAGACCGGCAGCCTCGGGGCAGTGGATGAAGGATGGAATGACTCTGGAATAGTATAGGAAGCCTTTGGGCATCTAAGACTTGATGCCTTGTGAGGACCCTTTGGGTCTTATTTATAGGCTTTAAGTGGATCTTAAACGGTTTGGGTGGTTTGGAAACCGTTTGGGCTCTCTCGATTTGAAAACTGTTTGAGTCCTCACGGTTTAGAGACTGATTGCCTTTGTATTGCTGGAGACCGTTTGGACTCTCCCGGTTTGGAAACCGTTTGAGTCCTCACGGTTTGGAAATCATTTGCCATTACACGGTATTGGGACCGTGTGTCTTCTTACGGTCTCGGGACCTGTTGATCTCCATTCGGTCTTGGGACCGTTTGGCTTCATACGGTCTCGGGACCGTTTGACTTTATTCGGTCTTGGGACCGTTTGACTTCATTAGGTCTTGGGACCATTTGATTTCATTCGGTCTTGGAACCGTTTGATATCCATTCAGTCTTGGGACCGTTTGGTTTCCATTCGGTCTTGGGACCGTTTGGAGCTTTTGTAATTTTTTTGTACTTTTCTGTAAGAAGAAAAAGGAGGAAAGTTAGTCTAATAGTATATTTACAATAAAGTGGAAAGTTAAAGATTCTATCTAGATTATCTAAGAAAGAGTATGGAAAACTGAGAAAAACTAGTAAGATAACATCACAAAATGGGAGGTTATCAATTGACTTCTTAGACCAATCGATCAATTGGAGACTCTATTTGGGAATGTCTTCAATTTGTAATTCATTTGTTTCTTCATCTTCACCACATACCGTTACATGATCTTCCTTGTTGGCATGAGCATATGATCTTGTCCTCCTCTCCATCATGGTCCACCTATGACATCATTATGTCATCCTATTCTAATTTCAAGAACTAACATTTACATGGATAATTAGAGAGGGGAATGAAACATAGGCCATATGCATGTTGCATTCTTTGATGATGCATAAAACCACACATTTACAAGTTTTAGATCACAAGCAATCTCCACAATGAACTAGTTTCCAAATCCACATCCACCAATTTTTTTTCAAAGGTATCACATTGGTTTATATAATACAAATATATCATATAATATATGTTTATTCGTGATTAGGGTGGATATATATTGTACATGTTACCAGTGACAACATTTTTTGGTTTAAATCCCAACCCAATAGACAAGGCATATATCATAGATTCATGTTTACCCAAATACCACCTCCCCTGATTAGAGAGTCAGTGGTAGTAAGACTTGAGCATATGCCCCTAGAATGACACAAATACACACTAGCATATACATATATATACAAGTATATATATATATATATATATATATATATATATATATGAAATAAGACAACAACACTCCATTCATAATTAGTGAATCAAAAGTTGGAACACTAAGCCTGTAGGGAACATAGGAAAGATACATACTCAAAAGATACAACAATTATTACATCATGAAGATAAGAGTTCCACTCCCATTACTATTACAAAAAAGGATGCCATCAATGTTGCATTTCATAGCATGAGTGTCAAAGAGATGTAGGAAGCATATCGTCACTTGTCAACATTTAGAAATATTGATAAAAATATATCAATGAAAATGCATTGAGTATACAATGCAAAAAATACGAGAACACAGTTTTGGGTATTATATTTGTTTGCTTGGAAGAAACATTATACTAAGAACTAATTAAAGTGAGAAAATTTAAACCAATATCTTTTTAGAGAAAGCATGTTTTAGATTAAATTTTCCATTATAGTGTCATCATCAATACTAGGCATTGACCAATCTTCTAAAGGAAGGGTCCATGGGGTTCAAGTGAGCCTAAAAGCCCAAAATTAACCCTATTTTTACGTGAGGGACCTCAAGACCAATGTCAATGAGCTAGCCTTGTTTCAACATATGTTGTTTCCTTGTTTTATTGAGAGAATTAGATGCATCAAGCGTTGTGCCCCAACATCAAGAAATCATGAAGGTACACAAGGGTTATATAATAATTTTCTACACAATGTTCGAGGTTTATCGATATAATATGATCAACATCAATGTGAGTATTCATAGGTAAAAGTTGCTCAAACAAGTAAGTAAGTAGCCAAGCATAAGTAGGGTTCATTTGATACAAAAAATTCAATATCATAGTAAGGTCAAGGAGGTAAAGCATACCTTGTGAAGTGATTATTATATTAAGGGACTTGATTAGATCTTCGGGTAGTGTCCACTTCAAAGAGGACCTATGATGAAAGAAGAGATAGTATGGGGTCTAAGAGAATTATAATTTTCTTTATATAAACATAACTCATTTCACATGGATGTTCCCTTAGACCTAAGTTTCAAGGAATTCCATCATAGACTAACATTTCAATCATGGATGCATTCATTCAACATAATTAAAGTGTACAATTACACCTTAGGTCTAGGTGAGACATCCACATTATAAGTGTCAAAGATGATGGTATTCTCAAGTTTAAAAAAAAGATAAGGGTATTCTTTGATTTTGATCGGAGAAATCATGAAGTTTGAACTTTATTGAGATATAATCATACAAGATCATGGCAAGTCATAATTTTGAGATGATGTATGATCTTATTCCAACATATCATAGAGAATCATAAAGTTTAGTTATTTTTTAAGTTGGATGGATGTTTGATGATTATTAGGGTCAAAGTTACAATATTGGTCAATTAACATCATGCATATACATAAAGGTGTCATTTTAGGTTAAGATGACTATAACATCCATATAAGGATGATTTATATCATCATTCAAGTTAGATAGCGGATCAAAGTGACTAATCTAGCAGTGAATAGAACATTTATTTATCAATGACCTAAGGAGAGTAGAGAAAAACATTTAGGTCATTTAGAAAGAGCATACATACATCACGTTGAGAAAAGTAGAGGAGATTTCAAGTAAATTAAGAATCAAAAGTACTATAATTAAGAAGGTGGTATTTTTCTATCAAAATGGTATGTAACATCAATACATTTTGGTATACAGTTGAGGAGTTATGATTTTTATAAGATAAAACCCTTTTCTTGCATTTTTGTTGAAAGAGGGAAGAAAAGGGGAAATACTAGAAAAACTTCACCGTTGGATGGCAGATCAAGTGTCAAGAATGTGCTGAGTGCATGTGAGAGGGAGAGTGAAGGGAGTAGGGTCAACGAGACACATGTAATCCCATTTTTAGCTTGATTTTTGCAAGGTGAGAAGTCAAATGGGTGCATGCAAGTCCTCTTAGCGTACTTAGGTTAGATACTGGCCATGTTAGTGGACCAAGGGCGTGCACTGGGCCGTTCTATGTACATGAGCAGGTATGGGTTCTAGGCATGTTGCACGTGTATGTTGGGAGAGGTGTGTGTGTGAGAGAGAGAGTGAAGATGGAGCGTTCCCATACTGGGGTGATTGGGGTCGTTTTCCCCTGGTCTAATGCCTAGCTTGTCATCTTCTTCCTTGTACTGGATTTTCTAACCCTATTGCATGCAACGACATGGGTAGGGAGTGATAGAGGAGGTTCCATTCTAAGGTGAGAGAGGGGAAAGGAAGAGTAGGGCTTCATATAATGGATGGGGGTATTTAAATGCCGTCAGAGGGTTTAGGGAGGTATATTTTACGGTTGGGTGTTTGAAGGTAGAGTATATGGAATAAAGGAGAAAATCACCCTTGTCTACCCATCCGAGGTGCTTCTCACACCCATAGGAGGTGGGTGTAGGTTAAGGGGGTGCAAGGACAAGAAGCAGAGTGGGAAGGGAGATGGAAAAGGTGGTGGCATAGGCAGAGCAAGTGGTTTTGCCGCTGTTGCTGACATGAGGTAGTAGGTGTCCACACCACTTGGATCCTCCTAGAATCTTTGGATGCATGATCCAATGGCTCATTGTGAGCCTGAGTGGATGAGGGGGAAAAACCAATGAAGCAAGATGGGAAATTAGGGTTTCTAGGTCAAGAAACATCAAGAGGGAATATCTCCCTCACCCAAGCTCAGATGTGATCAAATCTGGTCTATTGGATACATAAAAGTATCCTCTATACAACTAATACAAGATGAAGGAAGGAGGAGGTTGATAGATGGGGTCAAAAAGGTAAGAAAGAGAGTGATGTATAATACAGGTGGAACTTAGGTAAAAATGATATTAAAAATCTTTAATTCATATATAAAGACAAGATGCATTCTAATAAGACTCAAAGTGCATCAAAGCATGAAATTGAAGAAAAGAGTAAGAAATAGATCAAGGTTATGATAGGAAGTACATACATAAAGATAGAGAAAGATCCACTCCGCCCTCCCCTCCTTAAAAGGAATTTGTTCCTCAAAATTGGACATTTTGGAAAAGGTTAGGAAAGCATGATTCCATTTCAGACTTGAGCTTGTAGGTGGCATCATCACTATTTTTGTGCTTCTACAAAACCTTCACCATGCCAATCTTCTTATTTCTGATACCCTTAGTCCAACTACCTAGTTACTTCATAGGAACCTCTTGATAGACCAAAGAGTTTCCGAGCTTAATGGGTTCACGATTTAGGACATGGCTATGTTCCTTGACGTACTACTTGAGATTTATAAAAGACATTGTGCACCATACTATGCCAAGGAGGTAACACCAACCTATATGCACATTCCTCGATATGGGCTAAAATATCATATGGTCCCAAGTATATAGGGCTGAACTTTCCCTTATTCTTTGCAGTGGCCCTGATCAGCCTAATTTTCAAGAACACAAGCTCACCAACTGTTAAGAGCAAGTTTTTCCTGTGGGAATCATCATAGAATTTCTTCCTATCTTGTTCCCTCTTCAACCTCTACTTGATTAGATGTATATTGTAACAACATGACTACAACTCCTCATATTTCAAAATCCATCTTTTGCCAACTTTATCCCAATATAGAAGTGACCCACACAATCTCCCTCATAAGGCTTTGTACAGAGGCATGACATTACTGCACTTTTAGCTATTATTGTAGGCAAACTCAACCAGAGGAAGGTAGTGGCACCACAATCTACCCAGTCAAGAAGACAAGACTATAGAAGATCCTCTAAGATCTGAATTGTTCTTTCAGATTGTCCATCTATCTGAGGCTAATATTTAGTATTGAATTCAATTGAGTACCCAACTCTTGCCAAACTTGCTACCAAAGATGAAAGTAAACTTGGCAACCCTATCCATGACAATCAACACATGGATCTCTTATAGTCTTACTATCTCCCTGATATATAACTCAATAATTTAAGGAACCTTGGTAGTCATCTTGATTAGAATGAAGAGAGACAACATCATCAAGTGATCCACTATGACCCATACGACATCACTCCATGTCTTGGTCTCATGTAAACCCACCACAAATTCCATCGTGATGTTATCCCATTTCCATTTAGGGATGGGTAGAGACTATAGAAATCTTGTTTGTCTCTGGTGCACTACTTTGATCTGTAGATACATAAGGATTTTTGAGATAAATGATGTCTTATCATTCTTCTTGTGCCTCTACCAAAAGTGCCTCTATAAGTCCTTGTACATTTCCATAAATCCTAGATGGACAACGTACTTGGGCATGTGAGCTTCCTATAGAATCTATCCCTAGAGTAGAATCCTTAGGAATCCACATGCATTTCTTGTATTAAATACCACCATCAAAAACAATAAAGAGATGTGTATGAGGCTTCTCCATAAGTGTCATCATCTCTTCTAGTATGGAACTTCTTATTGCTCTTTTTTGTGGGAAAAAAGTGCACACACAATTGTCCTAGACAAAGAAATCAGACTTTGAATTTATACCCGACTAGTAGAGACGTCTGCAACTCAATACAGAGTTCTTACAGTAGTGTGGGATCGAAAGTAGGGACAAGGAGAATAATAGAATAAGAATGTGAAATCTTTACTTACTCTAGCCTAACTAAAAGCGATATTGATGGAGTTCCAATTAAGGAACAAATTTAACCTAAGTTATGAGATATGAAGAATAAATAAAGATAAATCGAGAAATCAAGATAAAAAGGGACTTGGATTGGTTTTCACCAATCAAGCCAACCACAACCATGTAAAAGCTTCACTCTTATTTTATATATATTCTCTACTCATTTTGCAAATAGTTATGAGAAAATCTCTCTCCCTTCCTTCTCTCAAGCTCCGGGTAGATTTCTATCTAATGTAATTATCTATCTCGAGGTAATAACCAAAAGATCAATGGAAACAATACGACCTTTGTTATAGCAACTCCTCACTCTCATGTATCATTACTATCCGATACTCCAGATTTCATAGAAATCATTCTCTCAAAAAATATTCATACCAAAAGTCATAAGAAGGTTGCTAATCATCAATCAACACAATTAAATAAGAGTAAATGAACAAAACTTTAAAGAACATATGCCATGAAATAGAAATATGAACGATTACATGGTTGGGAGGGTATGATGGATACTCCCAACCCAAGTAAGGGTTTTAGCCACACATGGTTGACGACACAAAAAGAGTACAACTAGAATAAGTCATGATAAAAAAAAGAGGAAGAGAAGATTGATACAAGGGTAGATCAAATGATCGATCTACCAACATCTCAGTTAATATCTTGGCGGTTGATAGTGGTGTCGATAGGCTTTCTCTCCTTTCTGATCTTGGATTGGGACAAGAAGGTCCTTCAAATCTGCGATGATGATAAGGGATCCATCAAGGAGCAAGGTCGACAGGCTAGATCAATAGATCTAAGTAGGTCGATAGGTCTCATCCTCTGGCTCTGGAACTTGAAAAGTGTTGGCAATAGCCTCTCGATGCTCTGACTCCAAAGATTCAAGATGTCCTATATGGATGCATTGGAGGCCTATTTATAGGGTTGAGGTTGTTGAGCCTTCTCCATCGATGTTGACCAAATGCTGTCAATTGATGGGTTTTGGACCTCCAGTCGTTGGGACTGTCAACCTGTGGGTTGACAATGGATCTCATCAACAACCTTTGTCGATTGACATGTATATCGATCTCTTCTCGTCGTCCACAAAGTTCTTCTTTGCAAGGGATCTGTCGAGGTGATTATATCAATCTTGGAAGTTGATAGGTCTATCGAGGTGATTCCTCGACAAATGTCTTCTGGATGTCGATAGTGTTGTTGAAGTGGATATCATTAGAATAGCCGATGGGGGCATCGAGGATCCTCTGCTTGACATGTGTGTCAAGCATTGGTTTGATAGCTTCAGATTGACAAGAGTCTATCCGTGTCAATGGAATGGATTGTTGATGTCAAATCGATAGTATTGAGATTTGTCTTCTTGTTCGACACTCCTTACCTCGACATGTGTCTGTTGAGGTTCTTCAGTTCGTCAGGTTGGTGCACGATGAGTCTGTAGAGCTTGAGTCAGTATTCTTTTTGTCGATCCTTTTAGTGAACACTTCTTATCGATCGATTGATCGACTGTTTGAAGCAAGGTCTTTTTGAACAATTACTTAAACTTCACTAATTTCACTTGAATTGCATCTGATTCCTTCAAATATCATCAATATCAAATAAGAACTTATCATTTAAGTGAACTAGAATAAAAAGGGGTAAAACTAAACATATAAAAATTAATTCTAATGATTTTTATCATGTAAAAGGCTACTAAAAGTGTACTAAAACTAATGTTATCAACTCTTCCAAACTTAGATTTTAGCTGGTCCTGAAGCTAATGGAATCATTAATTCTTTGATCAGTCAAACAAAAATCCAAAAACTACTAAAAAAACAAATTTACACAACCCTCTTATCAATACTAATCTTTATCTGAGATGTCATTATGTCAACCATTTCTTTCTTTATTTGTTTTTGAACTTTATGCTTGTCTCCAATATATATGTCACTTCTTCAAAGCAACTTTCACTCTCGTCAAGGTATTATGTGGACCAATTAGGTAGGCATACAGGCTTATGGATGTTCCTTTCTTATTTTGGGTCATTCAAGCATGAGTCCATTTTGATAGGTGAGTGATCCCTATGTTCCAAACCAGTTGATTTTAGAGCAGTGATTGCACATCCTAAGTATCATTGCCCCGAATTGCAATACCTTTAAATGAACTCCATTAGAGTGAGGTAGTGTTTGTAGAGGCTAAATAAAATTGACATATCTATGTTCATGAGAAAATCACTACACCTTTTTAATAGCTCTAATTCATGGGATATCTCTCAAACTCTTTTTCACTCCTTACTCCTATTGGGATAAAAATATTCGGGAAAAGATAGGAGGTAGATCTTGCTTTGTTGTTGTGACAACATATCGTTGACAAGATAAGACTTTATTAATTATATTCTTTTGATAAGAATCAATTGATGACATCATAAATGATAAATGACGTTTTTATAAAAGGAAAACATAAAAACTTTATCAGTAACAAAAAGATTCTTCTTTGAGATATTAATGTAAAAGGGAGTAGTTTAGGAACAAAAAAGGATCTTTGTAGAGGGAGTTTTTCCATCAACTGCAACTTCATTTCATAAGCATGTTTAAATTGGTGAATGAGAACAAAGGGATTATGAAAAGAAATGGAAAAAGAAAGAAGGCAATGGTTGTGATACACTGGATACCTAACTCACAACATTACACCCCCCAAACTTACAACACTCAGTGTCCGCGGAGTGTGAAAAATAAAGGAAAAAAGAAAGTGTAAACACATGAGTTTCTCAGCGAAGGTCCACTATAGCCCATGGGGACTCAAGCAACATCAGAGCGTAGTTTCCCCGAAGGCAATGATAATTATCATTGTGAGTTTCTTCAACAACAACACGAAGAACTCCAATGGTGTACATCCAGTGTATAGAAGCCACAATCATTGGAAAGCGGATGTTGTTGGGGATAGTGATGCCAAAATCTTGATACCTTCCATCGTTGTGGTTCCTTAGAAGAAAAACCACTTCCAAATTCTGTAATCAATGGAATAAGAGCTTTTGAACATGCATCAACAATACTTTCATGTGTAATGCTGATTAGCATAGAATATTTATGGCTTTCAGGGTCAAAAGGTGAATCAGAACTATTGTAAAGAATGACCTCTCTTTCACGAGTAGAGACAAAAATCAAGGTCCAATGTGCATCATGAAGAATAGGTATAAAGATATAGTGGGAAATAGACTCTTATAGCTGTCAAAGAAGAAGATCTTTTTCACCCGAATTAGAGTTTTTGCAGAGATCGGTGACAAGATCAGGACCGGTGATATAGAAAACATAAACATCTTGGCATATAAGAGATTGGTAAGCCACCATGAGGCTATGAGATAAACATCCTCATGGTTTAAGAGTCTCCATGAGGTCATCTTTCATGACCAAAAGGTCATCTCTATTGAAAATGACATGATTTCCAACAGGTTTGAAGTGCAACATCAACATCATCAACTAAGAGAGAGAAAGTTTGCAACATGAACTGTGATCAAAGATCTCAAAACTGGATTCTATAGTGGAGACTGAGCCATATACTGGAAATGGGTCAGGCTCATCCAGGAATTTGAGTATAGCCACAACTTCTTTAACTTTTGTAGTTGCTGTAACAGTAGAAAGAGGTTCAGTGACAATAGATGATGGTGTAATCTACCCTTCTTCTGCTTCCTCTTTCTGTAATATATCTCAAAAGGATTCTTTCTTAGGTCAAGGAATAAGTGGATAAAGATCCCTTAGATTTTCTGGCAGTTCAGGGTCCTGAAAGAAGGGCATGTTGTGGATGACTTCCATAGCATAACATCCACGTATACGTGTGTCGGTTGTATAAAAAAATGGCTTATAAAGTCACTTTTTAAGGTGTCGGTTGTATACAAAAACCGACACCTAAACTCTACAGTGTCGGTTTATAACATAAACCGACATCAAATCTACGAAGGTCGACCAGACACGAGTACCGCTTTTATTAAGTGTCGGTTAATTAATAAACAACCGACACCTAAACTCAACCGCCAAACCCAAAATTCCAGCGAAAAAATTGGCTCCAAAATTTTACATATGGCGTCGGTTCATAACTAAATAACCGACACTATAGGTTTAGTTGTCGGTTTTTTTAAATAACCGACACTTAGTATAGGTGTCGGTTCATAACTAAATAATTGACACTATAGGTTTAGTTGTCGGGTTTTTTAAATAACTGACACTTATTGTCAACTTAATAGCTCACCAGCCCGACCGATTCTTCACTTTCCCTGTTTCATTCCCGATTTCCCTAACCTCCGGCGATTTCTTTCTCCCTGCCGCCGCCGCCCCTCCCTGCCGTTCGTGCTCCAACGCCCGTCGCCGCCGCTCCTTCCTCCGTGCTTGCCCGTCGTCGCCATCGATGCGAGAAGCAGTCGCCGCCCGCCTGCCCGCCGGCCGCCCTCTCCGCCGTCGCCGGTAGCAGCTAGGTCTCCTAGCCTCGCTGCCCTCTCCGCCGCTCCTATCCTCCCCGCCGACAGCTGCTAGGACTTGCTCCGACCGCTGCTCCTCTTTCCTCAAGGTGCCCGCCCTGCCTTCTTCTTCTTCCTCTGCTCCTCTTCTCTCAAGTTGCCTGCCCTGCTGCTGGGTGTTTTTTTTTTAAATTTATTTACTTCTCTCAAGGTGCCTGCCTGCTCATACACATATTGATGTACATAAACCTGTTAGAATAAATGCTAAAAAGGTGTGATTTTAGGGTTTAGGTACTGATTTTGTACTTCTACTGAGCTGAATCCTCTATTGTCTATACAATACATGTTCTATGATAAGCCTTAGTTAATTTAATATGCATACTTTGTATGTAAAACATAGTAATCGGGTACTACTATATATCCATGTAAATTACATGTAACTAATCATGACATAGATTTTAGAATGCATACTTTGGTTAAATGTACTGCTGTAATTTTTGATCAAGTGATGATATGTAAATGTAGCAATAAGTTAGTAAGGTATCAATGATAAGTCTGTTGTAATGTGATGCAAAATAGTTATTGTATCATGCATATATACTTAATACTTTTTTGTTTTATAGTTGTATAGGGTGTTTTATGTGTGGCAAGTCTATTGTTTAATAGTTTAGCTATAATCATTGTTTAATAGTTTAGCTATATTCTTGGTGACAATCCTAATCACCCTTCTTTTGCTTAATGATGAACTGTAATGCACACATGTGACATGCTTGGAATGTAAATGATGAACTTTTCCCTAAATTGCCAATCATGCTTTTAAAGACATCAATAATCACCCTAACTTGAAGAACTAGGATTTTAGGTATAAGAATGACAACACATTATTTGTTGGCCTAGAAACCCATCCAAGATTTACTCATTAGGAGTAAATCTTGGATAGTCCCTGGTTTGGGACTGTTCTTGAACACCTAATCTCACTTAGGATGTAAGTGTATATAATGTGTGTTGGGTTTTCACAAAAATTTCCGCAGCATTTCCCCGTTTGTTCTCTAAGTACATATGTACTTGGAGAACAACGGGGAAATGCTGCCGAAATTTTCTTGAAAACCCAATACACATTATACACTTACTAGTGAGATTAGGTATTCAAGAATGGGATAGGTGGTACACATTTATTATATATAAGAATGACATCACATGTATTTGTTAACCCTAGACCCTAATCTTGTCCTAATATATACTTGTTTTCTCTTTGATCATAGAATGGATAGATCATGGATGTCCATTCATAATCGCTGCACCCCATAGTTTATTTCTGGTCTTGACCAGTTTGTTAGATTTGTCGAGGAACATAGGAAACAACCTGGAGATAGGTTCTACTGTCCATGTAGGCATTGCGGTAACCACTTGAAAGTCAACACTGGTGACGAAATCAAAACTCATGTCATGTGCAACGGGATTATACAAGGCTATACAGAATGGCACTGGCATGGAGAGATTTCAAACCCAAAACCAGTGGATGTCGATAGCAATGATTGTGTGGAAGAAGAAATTGCCTACGATGACGTAGATGTGAATGAACCATTTCTAGTAGACATCGTTGATGGGATGCTGGATAGTTGTGGGGTAGAGCACACCGATCCACCTCCCATTTTTAGAAACATTGTGCATGATGCTGAGATGCCGTTATACACAGGTTGTACTAAGTTTACGAAGCTTAGCGCTGTGTTGAGATTGTATAAGTTGAAATCTAACAATAGATGGAGCGACAAAAGCTTCACGTCATTGCTGTCTTTGTTGAAAGAAATGCTTCCTGAAGGAAACGAGCTTCCAATCTCAACATACCAGGTAAAGAAATTGTTGTGCCCAATGGGAATGGATGCCAAGAAGATACACGCATGCCCGAATGATTGTGTATTATTTCAAAAGGACTATGAGGATTTGAAAGATTGTCCAAAATGTGGTGCGTCACGGTATAAATTGATGACTTCGGGGGAGTCCAAAACTGGTTCTCCTGCCAAGGTGATGTGGTATCTACCTATAATATCACGGTTTCAACGCTTGTTTGCGAATCCGATAGATGCGAAGAATTTGAGGTGGCATGCAGATGTTAAGAAAAATAATGATGGGATCCTACGACATGCGTCTGAATCCCCACAGTGGAAGAAAATTGATCTATTGTACCCTGAATTTATTGAAGAAGTCAGGAATCTAAGACTTGGGCTTTGTACAGACGGGATGAATCCGTACGGGACATTGAGCAGCCAACATAGCACTTGGCCAGTCATGCTTGTTATATACAATCTTCCTCCCTGACTGTGTATGAAAAATAAGTATGTAATGCTGTCGTTGTTGATATCGGGCCCTAAACAACCTGGAAATGACATCGATGTTTATCTTGAACCTCTGATTGATGACTTAAAGAAACTCTGGGGTGAAGGTGTGATGACCTATGATGCTTCACGAAGAGAGACATTTCATTTGCATGCTATGTTGTTTTGCACTATTAATGACTTTCCAGCATATGGGAATTTGTCTGGATATAGTGTCAAAGGAGCTAAAGCGTGTCCTATATGTGAAGAGAACACTGATTCAACAAGACTAAAACATGGCGGTAAGAATGTATATCTCGGTCATCGAAGGTTTCTTCCAAAATTCCAGCCGTATCGTAGGAAGCGCAAAACATTCAATGGATTGAATGAGGAATGGAGTGCACCTAAACCTATACCAGGGGAGGTTGTTTATGAAAGAGTAAAAGACATTGTCAATGAATTTGGTAAGAGATCACAATGTACTACACGAAGTGACAATTCTTCATTCAAGAAGAAGTCAATATTTTGGGATCTTCCTTATTGGAGTTCTTTGACAGTCAGACATTGTATCGATGTAATGCACGTTGAGAAAAATCTATGTGATAGCATCATTGGTACTCTGTTAAATATACCAGGTAAGACTAAAGATGGGATAAAATCTAGACTGGACCTACGTGAAATGGGAATAAGGTCAGAATTAACAGAATTATGTGAAATGGGTAATAAAAGAACATACTTACCTCCCGCTTGTTACACGTTGTCTAGAAAGGAGAAGAAAGCTTTTTGTGAATGCTTGGTAAATGTTAAGGTGCCACATGGTTACTCATCCAACATCCGTAGTTTGGTATCAATGAAAGATTTGAAGTTGATAGGTCTTAAATCTCATGATTGTCACACTCTAATGCAACAAATATTGCCCGTGGCAATTCGATCTATATTGCCGAAGCATGTAAGGTTTGCAATCACCAGACTTTGTTTCTTTTTCAACAGTCTCTGCAGCAAAGTTATTGACCCTGAGACTCTCGATAATTTACAAAGAGAAGTGGTTGTTACCCTATGTCAGCTTGAGATGTATTTCCCTCCTTCGTTCTTTGATATCATGGTACATCTTGTTGTCCACTTGACTAGGGAAGTGAAAATCTTGGGACCGGTTTTCTTGCATTGGATGTATCCCTTTGAACGATACATGAGCATTTTTAAAGGTGATGTTCGAAACCGCTATCGGCCTGAAGGGAGTATAATTGAAGGTTATGTGGCGAGAGAGGTTATGTATTTCTACAATGACTTTCTCAGTGGTAATGACACTCCTGATAATGACAAGAATATTGACGAGCTATTTGGCAAAGGAATTTTGGGTTCACGTGTGAAAGTAATCAGTCGTGAGCAGTTGGAACAAGGTCATTTGTATATTTTACACCACATGGACGAAGTGAATGTTTATATCGAGGAACATACCAATTTCATCAAAAGACAATATCCTCGAGCCAATACAATGTGGCTTGCAAGAGAGCATAACAAGACTTTTATTAAGTGGTTTGAAGATAAAGTCTTACATCAACTATCTCAAACACCAAATGATATTACTGAAACTATCAAATGCCTCACCTTTAAACCAAAGTTGACTGTTATGTCTTATGAAGGGTATGAAATTAACGGATTCACATATTACACAAAGCACCAAGATGATAAGAGTGTCATCCAAAACAGTGGGGTCACCCTTGAAGCATCAACTATGTTTTTTGCAAGTGCAAAGGATAAGAGTCCACGTGAAGCTAAAATGTCATATTACGCTGTCATTGAAGACATATGGGAATTTGACTACATAGATTTCAGAATTCCGCTCTTCAAATGTAATTGGGTTGATAACACCAAAGGAGTTATAGTGGATGAATTGGGTTTCACTTTAGTGAACTTTGAAAAGATTGGCGAGAAGGCTGAACCATTCATATTGGCATCACAGGCGAAACAAGTATTTTATATCGATGATCCTGCAAATGATAAATGGTCGGTTGTTCTTCATGGTAAAAGACAGTTTGTTGAAGATCCTATAGATGAAGAACAGTACTATGATAAGTATGATGACTCCAGTCCATTCTCAGTTGGGTTGCCAACACCAACAAATATTGAAGCTAATGATGACTTGTATGTTCGCGGAGATCACAATGAAGGATTGTTAATTGATAAAAAATCGCAATATTAGAGGTATATATGTTTTGTTTTATACATTTTTATTTTTTCTGAATATGTGAACTTTACAACATGAGCTTAATTTATAATGTGAATTACTTTACAATGTGAATGTGAACTTTACAATGTGAGCTTTAGAATTTGAATTACTTTACAATGTGAACTTTACAATTTGAATTACTTTACAATGTGAGCTTTACAATTTGAATGTGAATTTGAACTTTACAATGTGAGCTTTACAATTTGAATTACTTTACAATGTGAGCTTTACAATTTGAATTACTTTACAATGTGAGCTTTACACTTTGAATTACTACTTTACAATGTGAACTTTACAATTTGAATGTGAATTTGCAGATGGCTGACCATTCTCCTGATGACCGTGCTGATGACTACCGTGAGGGTGAGGACATCAATGTGCCTCCTCACAATGTAAGTTTTAAAAATATATCATATATTTATATCTATATGTCCATTTATAGTTATATCTTGTAAATGTGAATTATTTTGTCAAATTTTAGGTTGATGATGCACAAGTACCATCTGAAGCACTTGAGGCACTTGATCAACAACACCAAAAAGTTGACAAGAAAAGGGGCATCACTATGATGAAGAAGTTAATTGCGCAAAAGGGCAATGGACCCAAACTTGTTGTGGATTTCGATAATGCAGGAAATGCATGTGGTGTGAATCGCAATTCATTTATTTCATATCTTGGGTTTGTTACTCGTAGCCATTGCGGTTGTCGCTTAGATTCTTGGCATAACGTTTCTAAGGAGAAGAAAGATTTAATATGGAGGGATTTATGCGTGAGTTATTATTAATTTGCAATTCTATTTTGTAGATTACTAAATTTTTGGATACTAGTTAATATCAATTCTATTTTGCAGAGTATATTTGAATTGGATGAAAAGTTGCATCGTAAATGCGTGATGCAACGCTGTGGGAGAGTCCTAAGGAACTATAGGACAAATCTCACCAGAGAATACATAAAAGAAACTGACAAGAGGAAGAAGACAACCACTAAACAGTGGAACTTCCTGGACAAAGAAGAATGGGACGTGTTTGTCGCTTCAAGACAAACTGATGAATTCAAGGTATTAGGCGTCAGTCTCAATCTCATTAATTAATATATGTTGTATTCACTTATTCAAGATTAACATTTAGTGTTACTAACCAAATCATTAATTTGCATACTAACTAGGCCCTCAGTGAGGCACAAAGATCAAGGCGTGCACTGAATGTGCATGACCACACAATGGGTCCAAAGGGGTATGCAGGCGTTCGCCAAAGACTACAGGATGAGGCTACTGCTGCTCAGTCTGCTGCTACTCAGGAGTCCTCTACCATAGGTATAACACCTCTGCCTCGCCATGATGTCTGGATAGCTGGGAGGCAAAATAAGAAGAGAGAATTAACTAAGGCCGCAACTACTGAGGCGGCTGCAAAAATGGTAAAATACAACTCTTACAGCAATCATTCGAATATTGATTATTTGTGTTGTTTACTTAAGTACAAATTTTTGTTTTGGCGATTAGCGGGAGCTGCACGAGCTGAGGAAACAAGGAAAGTTCATCCCTGAGGGCACAAGGGATGAATTGACAGTTGCTCTGGGTAACCCAGAGCATCCTGGACGTGTTAGGGCTATAGGCGCTGGTGTGGGCATCAAAGCTTTTTTTGGGCCATCCCAGCGCAAACATGTCCCAAAAGCGGGACTTTCACAAGAAGAGGTAACATATTTTTTCCTTGTAGATGTTACTGTAAAAGAGAATTCAAAAATTAGAATTTGACGTTTCTTTTATCCATGTATAGGTGGATAAGCTATTTGACAGGAAACTCGAAGAAGCAATGAAAAAGTGGCAGGCATCTCAGACTACCACTTACCAGACAATACCTACTGCAGGCTCTACTCCTACTCCTACTGCAGAGGTTGGGAGTAATCCTGTAGAACCACCACCTAGCACATCCACTGTAAGTATTTTTATGACATAGTAACTAGTTTTTTAATTCAAGATGATACATATATATGAAATTGTAGTCGTTTCAAAAAAAGATGATATGTATATATGTATATAACATTCTTTACACATAAATTTGTAGGGGTTGAAGCCATTTCGTCTAAAAAGTAAAGAATATGTCGTGGCAGAGGCGTCAGCTTACCCATTCCTACCAGGGGAAACGTGTCACGGGTCTCCAGTACCATCTGGTTGGATTCAGGTGAGCCCGATACATATATTCCCCCAGTGGATGGATCTTCCACTGCCATATGCCCACCCAGATTGTGAAACGCTTGGTGAGGCAGTAGGCGGAGTGATATTGTGGGAAAAAGCGTATGTCTTCTTTATTGAAAAGGTGTGGTAAATTTACATTACGTTCAATTGTTAGTGTGTGTATATGCTGGCAGTTGATCTAAAATTATTATATATATACATGTTAAAAAGAAGACACCCATAGCATCTAGGCCTCCACTTCCACCTCCTGCATTACCTAGTTGGGTTCCACAGGACCTACCTGTCCCGTTAGGTCCTAACTGTAGGGGTATGGCAGTATGGTTAGGGGAACATGATATAAACTCCCCTATAACTATTTCTTCTGATTTAGATTCTACAGGTCAGTCATACGAAACAAAACTATTTATACAAGATATTTTAGAGTTGTTTCGATATGATTGGCTAAATACATCTGTGAAAGAGATATGGATAAGGTGAGATATTCTTTATACATCCATATACCTTGTGTATGATCTGGTGATATAGTTTCTTATTTATTAATGCATGCGTAATTAATACATATTTTGCAGCTACTTAGACAACATATGTGCATGTTTTGGATTCGAACATGTAGGGTTTTTGAGTCCATCCTTGATTAGTCTAGTAGCTAAAGACCCTACATCAGTTCAACAATACTGCTGTGAGGCTTTTTCAAATTTTGCTGTAAAAAAGAAGACGGTGATAATGGCTCCATTCAATGTAGAGTAAGTTTACTTTGCTTATTATAATTTGGACTTAAGAAAATTACATTTTATTGTGGATTTTGAGTTATTAATTTTTAACTTTTTTTCCTCTAGGGGTAAGCATTGGGAGTTATTGGTTATTGCCCCCGAGACGTTCACTGTGTATTATCTAGATCCTAAGGGGGGTAAATTGAATACAAGATTTGGACACATAATGAAAATGGCAATATTTCGGTGAGAAATATTTCATTTTTCATATCCGTTAACATATGTTATTACATTACTAATTAATTGCAATGTTCTGTGTTACATTAACATGTAGGGGTTTTGAGGAGTACAAAAAGGCTGGAGGAAAGGTCCCCACGAAAAAGAACCAGCCAATAATTTGGAAGAACGTGAAAGTAAGTTCCCGACTACAATATATGTATATATTATTTATGTGAACAATGCTTAATTAGTTGTATTTTTTAATATTTTGTATGTTTGAATTTATAGTGTGCTACACAAGACAACAGATGGGCATGTGGATACTATGTCATGCGATATATGCACATGATTATCAAACATGCCGTACTAGATATCGAATGTATTGCTCAGGTATTATATAGTCTCATTAGATAATATGATCGAAATATATCAATCTTATTTATAGCTCATTAATTATATATATACATCATTCTCTTTACAGGTGTTTAAAGCTGACCCCGTTACAGGAAAGGACTTACCAAATGTTAATGCTCCCTATACGATGGGAGAATTAAATGAAGTAGTAGAAGAATGGGCAACAGCCATACAATTAGTGGGGGCTTTAAAGTATAATTGGGATCCTGATAGCGAATAATGACTAAACAATGATACTTTGTAAATGAATTTATGAATTATAATATATGTGTGAATGTTTCTACATGTCTGGATGTTTCTACATGTGTCTGAGTGAAAATGAATGAAAGTGTTGGTTGCTATATGAATGTTTCTACATGTGTGAATGTGAATGAATGGAACTACAGATTGCTAGCATGTGTGAATGTTTATAAATGTGTGAAAATAAAATGGAACTGCAGGTTGCATTGCTAAATGCATGTGCTACTTTTTTATTGTTAATTTTGCAGGTTTGCGGCCTGTTGTCGGCTGATATCAATGGATGTCGTAAAACCTACAGTTCATAACTGAACTGAATAGGTTTCTCATCCTGCGACCAGCCACAGCAGGTCTACAGAGTGACAGAAAAAAAACCAATAGGCGTCGGTTATTTGTAAATAACTGACACATAATGTTATAGTGTCAGTTTTTTACAAATAACCGGCGTCTATTTCTTGTGGCGCGAAGATATATGGTGTCGGTTATTTGTAAATAACCGACACTGATAGTGCCCAAGATGGTGCCCTTTCTGTGGCGTGAAGGGTTTGGGCGTCAGGTTCTTACATAATAACCGACGCCTATAGTCCCATGATGGCGTGTTTTCAGTGGCGCGCGAAGAGTTTGGGCGTCGATTTTGGAACCGACGCCTAATGGGTGGACTTTTAGTGTCGCCCACATAGGTGTCGCTTAGAAACCGACACTAAAGGCTTTAAATAACCGACACTAAAGGTAGGTTCTGTAGTAGTACGAAGAGGTGTGAAGCCAATGGGATCTAGACTAGAAATAGGAGTTTCACAATTGAGGGCTTCTTGAAGTGGATAATGATGAAAGCACTATAATTGTGCTCGGGATTATGCTAGAAAGTTAAGGGTGCAATCACATAACTTATCCAGTTAGGTTGATAGTATGTTACTTCACGGAAAACTCATTGAAGTCAGATCGCGATATGAGGAAGCTTTTTGGAAGCACGATCTCAAAACTGCATATCAGAACTTATCAATGTTTCAACGCATGTGTTGAATAGAGTAATTTGTCATTTGTTTAAATCAACAACACAAAGGAGCCATAATCCTTTGAAATGAAAATGTAACAAGACAACTCTCATTTTCTTAAATTCAAGATTTTCCTACAAAGTTAAAACTGCTGGAGATTTCAAACGCTTCTTGAATAAGTAGATAGATAAGGAAGGTGTTGCATTATAATATGGCCAATCCTTATCACTAGGCATGATATCTTCTAGAATAGTTGATGCAAGGACAATGAGAATTTTTCTAGTAACTTTGGTAGGATTGCAAAAGAGATTCTAGAAATCTTCTCGTGAAAGTGTGATGGAGCCATTATTATAGACAATATGGATTCGATAAGTTGATTGTCAAGAATGTCTTGTAGGACATATGTCTCCAATTGACATTTACTTCAAGCAATCTGTATCAAGTCCACACATTTTCAGAGGAAGCTGAGGTGGAAGTGGCAAAAGAGGTTCTAGAAAGATTGGTTTAAAAAGACGAGGAGGTGCAGCTGATAGAACAACAAACAGATCACCATTATCATCATCACAAGAAACCTCTTCATTGTCTGTAGGAGTTATAACATCATTGTTGAGTTCCATATGTGTTGTACATACCCCAACATATATGTCTTTTTCTGTATGTAGACTTAGCAGAGAGCATATTTGATTCTAATTGAGTAGTGCTTCATCGAGTTTCTGTTTCATGTCTCTTTCATGAATATCTTGAGACAATGGCAAAGAGGGAGGAGGAATATTTTCTGATGGATGATCTTTAGAAGTTCTTATTATAGGTGATGTATCAAAAAGAGATAGACGATCTACCAAAGGCCGTGGGATAATAGGAATGTGGTCCCATGACAAGGATCTGGCAGTGGCAAGAACATATTCAAATATATGGGACTTCGATTCCTGGTATGACCCAACAACCTGATTAGGAGAGAGGCAACAAGCATCTTCACTCATTGTATCAACAACATAAGAATTACCTTCGAAAGACTGCCAACATGGTGAAGATGAAGATTCAACACAATTGCAAAGCCACTCTTGTCTATGTTGTCATCGAAGGGCGCATTGCTCTTCTCAGTGCTGCCTGGCTTTTTTCCTAATGGGTCATATTGAGTAGAAGATGGTGTTGGGCCTTCAATATTTCATCAAGCTTACTCTAAAGGGTCACCATTTGTACAAGAATGCTACTTAGATCACTGACCTGTGTGTCTAGAGATTGCACTTTCTGTTCAATGTTTGTAGTGACATTTCAAAGTTTACAAAAGGTAGTAATAATTGCACTGGTTACCCTATGCATAGTGTTGAATTCTTGACCAAAGGCACTACCCAAGGTATCATGTTCTGAGGAAGATGAAGAATTATTCTCAAATATGGGTATTTTATGCAAAGAAGAAGGGCAATTTGAATGAGGGTGACGTCTTGGTGGGATATCGGGAACATCATGCACTATCTGCTGTGGCGAAGAGATGGGTTTGGTGATAGCAGCAGCTGGAATAGGGATGGTGGCAGGTTGTTTTGTGGTGAATTGAGGGTGCTTTCTTGTAGTAGAGGATGGAGTAATCATAGGGCATTCCTCTTTAGAAATTGGAGGGGAGTCTGGGCCACGCTTGGGTGACACCCACAGTTCTTCAAAATTATACCCAACAACTCTTCTTTGTTCACTTTCTTCTGATATCTTAGACAGAGGATGCTTAGGTTTCTTTGTAATAATAGGCTTTGGTCGGACTCTACCAACTTACATGACTAGCTGTCCTACATTTGTATTGTAGAAGTTTTGAAGCAACTCAGTAATTTCCTCCTCAGAAAATAGTAACTTGTCTTTGTCATAATATGCCAGTCTAGGTAAAGGATTAGAAATCTTGGTTCTCATGAACCTATAGTGGGTATAATTGTTATGCCTTGTCAAGATGCCTATAGACATTGGGTAGATTATGGTGGTAAAGTTGTCTCCTATTATTTCCTTAAAAGCAACGCATGGAGGGTGTCCATATGCCTGAAACATGAGTCTAATAAGACCACCCATATAATATTATTTTTGCAAAGCAGAATAGATAAAAAACCATTTATCAATTAGCAGGCGGATAATATTGACATGGCGTCCTTCCAATATCAAAGATAGCACATATAGTTCCTCAAGGTAGATGCTTCCCATTTTTTCTTCAATGAAGAGGATGTTGGCTACTATTTTGTGCATAATTCTCCAAAATCCTGAATGCACTATTGATGCTTTAGAGTGACCAGATTGATACTTCTTTTGGCCTATCAATTTCTCCCAATATTTGGATGCATTAAAGCTATAATTCTCTTTTTCTAGGAGGCCCAAAGAAGCCTGATAACCTCCCATTTTGTGATGTTATCTTATTAATTTTTCTCAATTTTCCATACTCTTTCTTAGATAAATTAGATAGAATCTTTAACTTTCCACTTTATTGCAAATATACCATTAAACTAACTTTTCTCCTTTTTATTCTTACAGAAAAATACAAAAAAAATACAAAAGTTCCAAAAGGTCCCCAGACCGTTTGGAGACTAAACAGTCCCAAGACCGAATGGACGCCAAACGGTCCCAAGACCGAATGAAGCAAAACGGTCCCAAGACCGAATGGACACCAAACGGTCCCAAGACCGAATAAAGTCAAACGGTCCCAAGACCGTGTAATGTCAAACGGTCCCGAGACCGTATTAAGCCAAATGGTCCCAAGACCGAATGGTGATCAACCGGTCCCAAGACCGCATGAAGTTACACGGTCCCAAGACCGAATAAAGGCAAACGGTTTCCAAACCGCGAGGACTCAAATGGTTTCCAAACCGGGAGAGTCCAAACGGTTTTGAAATAGAGAGAGTCCAAACAGTCTCATAACCCAAATGGTCTTCACGACCGTTTGGGCCCAAAATCACCCAAACCATTTGGACTTCACTCAAGCCTACAAATAAGACCCTAAGGGTCCTCTCCAAGCATCAAGTCTTAGGCACCCAGAGGCTGCCTCAACTGTTCCAGAGCCATTCCATCCTTCATCCACTGCCCTGAGGCTACCGGTCTGAGATCCATAGTCTATCTCCAAGCTGCTTTCTCTCTCATCAACAAAGAAGGTGAGAAGAGGAGGATCCATCATCAAGCAAGCTACGAAGTGTAAAGATTGTCTCGCTCTCCTTCAAGGGGTCGAATGTCCTCCCTCCTTCGTGGAGATGCCGTTCTTTCTCTCTCTTCTCGCCTCCTTCTTTGTTCCTGTTATGAGGGAGTAGTCCCATACACTAGGGTGTGGGGAGTAACCCCGCTACCCGTGTTTTCATTTCATGCAATGTAATTCATGAGTTTGCAATAGAGATATACTTTCTTTTCAGTTCAACATCAATCATTTAATGAATACTTGTTGTTTGATCACCAACTTGTGTTACTTATTATCTACTAGTATGAATTATCTACGTTTGTACTTTTAGATTCGAATGTTGATTGAATGTTGGTTCTTGATGTATGTAGTCACCATATATCTGTTTCGGTATCTAGGAGTGTTTTTAAGAAGTGGAGTAATCTCACTTCCATCATTGTGCTTTCATACTATGAAATGGAATGAGTTGACGTATGAAAGCACAACCTTGACAAGTCGAGGAACACACTTTGTGAAGGGAATGATGCAAAGTAAGTGACCATTCATTCGGGGATGGCTAGCATTGCAACATTCTCACACTTCTCATAGTTAGTTCTCCGAAAGTAAACTAAGTCTACAAAGATACTAACTGTTTAAGACTCTTATTGCAGGCCATTCTATTATGTTGTATGTTTTGATCCATGGTAGTGGTGGTGAAACCCGATCATATCCTAGTGGTTTCTTAACATTGTTTACAACCTTAAATTTACTTTCTTGCTTTTACTTTACTTGCATTTAGTTAATCAATCAAATCAAACTCTTGATCTAAATTTCAACTGTTAAGAAGTTAAGTAAAGTTCTACGTTTTCCATCTTGTTAATCTTTAACAAGATCGTTGTCCTATGGATTCGACCCTTAAATATACTACGACAAGACTTCCACATATATTGGCATACGTGGGTGGAGTTCTTATTCTAGCATAAGCAAGGATAAACCTAAAGTCTTACTTTCTTTAGGATTTTTAGTGGTGCACGCAACTCCACGCAAGTGGAGGCTCCATAAAAAATTAGTGTCGTTGCCGGGGACAACGGAACTTTTTAATTTTACTTGATAACTTTCTAGTTGATTAGGATTTTACACTTTACTTTGATAGCTATATCATATCTTCTTGACTTCATCATTTCTCTCCATCGTCTAAAGTGTGATTTTTCTTCTACTCAGGTAGATAACCGTGTATGCAACCTCCGCATAACATCCAATTCTCCCCTAAACCGGAGTTTGACTCTGAGGTAGAACGAAGCTTCCATAGACGCATCCGAATCAACCACCAACGAGCCAGACAAATGGCTGAAGAACAAAACCAACTGTTAGAAAGGGTCAATGTGGCTATAGCAACTCAAAGAGCACAACTCATTGCTGATACTCGTGCTCAGGTCCAAGTAGAAATTTGAGCTGAAGAACAGGCACGCATTCGAGCTAAAAATGAAATAGCCACTGAAGCTGCCCAACTAGTATTAAGGAACAAACAACTTCAGGATTATGTCGTACCCAAGAACTAGGAAGACAATCATCCAGTTCATCCACCGATCATCAATGTACCTAACTTTGAGATCTGAACACAATTGATCCAGATCATGCAGGGCATCTTGTTCTCTGGAGGTTCTGGAGATGACTACATGGATCACTTGAAGAGATTCAAGGCTCTTTGTCGACTTTTACCACAAGCTGGAATTGCTTTTGACGCAATAATGTTACACCTTTTTCACTTTACTTTGTCTGGAAGGGCATTGAGCTGGTATAATTCACCAGATAGGGAGACAATCATTACCACTTGGGCTCCCTTAGAAGAAAAGTTTCTGGAAAAGTTTTTTCCTCCTTCACTGACCTACGAGATTAGGGGGCAGATTAACCATTTCTCCCAACTACCTGGTGAATCGCTTGTAGAGTCATGGGAGAGATTTAAAGAACTTTTAAGGAAGTTCCCTCATCACGGAATATCCCAAAATCAATTAATCGAGACATTCTATAGGGGAGTAAGTGATGATGTCAAGAAATTTTTGGATTCCTCATCTGGAGGAAATTTCATGAGAAAGAACTACGAGGACGCTTGGAAAATAGTTACCCTCAGGGCCAAGAACCAATCTAATTGGGAAAGGTCGACTACCAGGGGAGTCCTCAAAGTTTATAAAGCTGAAGAGTCAATGGAACTGAAAGCCATTGCTGAAGCCCTGAAATCTATAGCTCACAAACAATAGGCACTTGAAACTTCATTCAGAGAATATGATAAGAAGAAAAGTTCCCCAGTCCAACAAGTTAAAGTAGAAACTGGGACTTGCGAGGCCTATCATGCATCTGATCATCCTACATTGTCTTGTGGTCTCTTATACAATGTGATGATGGATATGCAACCACCGCAATCACAGTACGAACTGATCATTGAACACCCTGAAGATCAGATGCTAGAACAAGTCAATTCCATCCATTCCATACCTGGTCAAGTATATTACAATCCAGATAGACCAAGAAACCATCCCGGGTTTCAATATGGAAATCCTACCGGGACTGCCAATCCACAACATCAAACACAAGGTGGATCTTCCAATAGACTACCACCTGGATTCCAAAGCAACTATAACCAAAATCAAGGGAATTTTAGAAATAATTTCCAAAGATCCAACTACCCAAGAAATCCATCCGCATATTATCAATATACTCATCCTCCTCTGCACCCGCAATTGCAACAACCCCAGCTGCAACAACCGCAACAATCTCAGTTGCCGGCACCTCAGCAACAACCACCTCAAGGGGAGCAACAACTCACTCAGTTTCAACAGAAGAATGCTCCACCTCAACAGGCAGATGAAATGTCTTTGATCAGGAAGATGTTATAATCGCAACATACCATGCTTGCCAATCAACAAGCTCAACAAAAGGCTGTGGAAGCACAACTAGCACAAATAGCAGCCCAGTTAAAACCACCAGCTGGCACTTTTGCAGGATAGCCGGAAACAAACCCAAGACACAATCAAAATAGGCCAGAACAATTGAACGTTGTTACTAAGAGGTCTGGCCGTGTCCTTCCTGAAGCCATGAGAATCATTCATGATGATGATGACGTAACCATGTTTACCCCAATCGGAAGCCCAAATCAAGAAACTAAGAAACATGTAGAGACCAAAAAGGGAAAAGAAAAGGAATCAGATTCAAAAGAACCTGAAGTCCAACCTTATAAACCTAGGATACCATATCTAGGTAGACTGAGGGAGACTAAAATGGACACCAGATTCCAAAAGTTCAAAGAGGCAATGAAGAAACTTTATATCGATATCCCGCTCCTCGATGCCCTCTCTGAAGTACCAGCCTGGGCTAAATATCTGAAGACCTTGCTATTAAGGAAATATATGACCGAAGAGCAAGAAACTGTTAAACTAGCACAGACTACTTCTGATATTATTTTGAACAAAATGCCAAAGAAAAAGAAGGACCCCGGATCTTTCGGTATTCAATGCTCTATTGGAAATGCTTCTAGTAAAAAGGGATTAGCTGACTTAGGATCTAGTATATCCATTATGCCCTACTCTATGTGCAAAAGATTGGATTTCACAGATTTATTACCCACCTCGATGACGATCCAATTAGTTGATTCCACCATTACCACACCTCTGGGGATTATCGAAGATATCCCAGTCAGAATCGGGAAAAACTCTTATGTCCCATGTGACTTTGTCATTATGGATATAAAGGAAGACTTGAGATACCCGATAATATTTGGCAGACCCTTCCTTGCCACGGCTAGAGCACTTATCGATGTCGAAGCCGACACTATCATCTTAAAATTGGGGAAGGAAGCCATTCAGTTAAGAGTCCTCAACAACATGAAGGGTCCCAGTATTCAAGAAGAAGTTTTTCTCCTAGATGCGACACATCAAATGTCTCAACTAGAAATATCTGAACCGTCCGATGATTTGGAGAATGCTTTGACAATTCTAGAAGTTGAATTCTCAGTTAACGAATTGGTACAACAATGTCTGCAGCACTTAGAAAAAGCTGAAAAAGAGCCAACGGCCACATTTGAAAAATCTATCACCGTGTTAGAGACAACAGAAATGCCCAAGGCCCCAGAAATGAAAGCTCTACCATCAGGACTCAAACATGTATTTCTGGATGAGGAAAAATTATGTCTAGTGATCATCAGTTCCACTCTGATAGACGATCAGGAAGAAAGGCTTCTCACCGAGTTAAAGAAGCATAAGAAAGCAATGGGGTACAAGATGATTGACTTAACGAGTATTAATCTAGCTCTATGCATGCATAGGCTACCAATTGTAGAGGAGTTCAAACCTTTAAGGGAACACTGGAGAAAACTGAACCCAAATCTAAAAGAGGTAGTTTGCCTCGAGGTTCTTAAACTTTTGAAAGTTGGTATTATCTACCCAATTTCTGACTCTTAGTGGGTTAACCCAGTTCAAGTGGTCCCAAAAAAAGGGGGAACCACTGTTGTTCAGAATGATAAAAATGAATTAGTGCCTACAAGGATTGTGATTGGTTGGAGAATGTGCATAGACTATAGAAAACTAAACAAAGCAACCAGGAAGGACCATTTTCCCTTACCATTCCTTGATGAAGTTCTTGAGAGGCTAGCCCACCAAAAAAATTTCTGCTATCTCGACGGATATTCAGGGTTTTATCAAATTCCTATCCACCTTGATGACCAAGAAAAAAATGACATTTACCTGTCCTTTTGGAACATACGCCTTTTGAAGGATGCCTTTTGGGCTATGTAATGCGCACGCAACCTTCCAAAGGTGTATAACCGCAATCTTCGCAGGGTTAACCGAATCCATTATGGAAGTGTTCATGGATGATTTTTTAGTTTATGGAGACTCCTTTGACAATTGTTTGCTCAACCTCAGTAAAGTCTTGCAAATATGTGAGGAAACCAACCTGATTCTCAACTGGGAAAAATGTCACTTCATGGTGACAGAAGGTGTGGTCCTCAACCATCGTGTAAGTGAAAGAGGAATCGAGGTGGATAAAGCAAAGATAGAAGTCATCTCAAAACTGACACCACCTAAAGACGTCAGAGGAGTGCGGGCATTCCTTGACCACACTGGATTCTACCGAAGATTCATAAAAGAATTTTCACAAATATCGAAGCCAATGACGCACTTATTGACTAAAGAAGTAGAATACAACTTTAATCAAGAATGCAGACATAGCTTCATGACTTTGAAAAATTCCTTAGTCTTTGCTCCAATACTAAGGGCCCCCAACTGGTCACATCCATTTGAAATTATGCGTGACGCCAGTGATTACGCCATAGGGGCAGTGCTTGGACAAAGAATAGACAAGAAACCATATGTGATATACTACGCGTCAAAAATGCTGGATGAAGCCCAGAATAACTATACAACCATAGAAAAGGAGTTCCTGTCTATCATCTTCACTTCTGAGAAATTCCGCTCCTATCTCATAGGATCAAAGGTCATAGTATACGCGGACCACTCTGCAATAAGATACCTGATCCAAAAATAAGAAGCAAAACCCAGACTTATTCGTTGGGTATTGATGCTTAAGGAATTTAATTTGGAAATAAAGGATAAAGGCGAGGTAGAAAACGTCGTCGTCGATCATTTAAGCCGCATCGAGATTCAAGATGATGATAAAATACCCATCCAGGATTCTCTTCCCGATGACCAATTAATGAAAGTCACCCTTCGGTTTCCCTGGTATGCCGATATTGTCAACTATTTGGCTATGAGAATTATCCATCCTTCTGCCTCCTACCATGATAAAAAGAAGTTCCTCCATGATGTCAAACAATACTTTTGGGATGAACCCTATCTTTTTCGTCTATGTGCAGACGGACTATTTCTCCGCTGTATTCCTGAAGAAGAGATCGTCCCAGTGCTAGAATACTATCACTCTGGCCCTACTGGGGGGCATATGAGTTCTAAGAAAACTACACTAAAAGTTCTACAATCGGTATCCTACTGGACAACCATCACGAAAGATGCACATGGATATCTACGCTCATGTGTAAAATGTCAACTCTCTAGAGGTATATCAAAAAGAAATGAGATGCCACTAAACATGTGGTTGAAAGTTGAACTTTTTGACGTATGGGGGTGGACTATATGGGTCCATTTCCTTCATCTCATGGATTTTCTTACATCTTGGTTGTTGTAGACTACGTTTCAAAATGGGTGGAGGCCATACCAACTGTGTCATTTGATTCCAAACCAGTCATCAAGATCTTTAAAGATATAATTTCCCTAGATTCGGAGTTCCAAGAACAATCATATCTGATGGAGGATCACATTTCTTGGAACGAAGTTTTGAGGCCTTATTAAGAAAATACGGAGTCAATCACAAAGTGGCCACACCCTATCATCCACAAACATGTGGTCAAGTTGAAGTTTCAAATAGACAACTAAAGCCATCTTGGAAAAGACTGTCAATAGACACCGCACAGATTGGTCAACCAAGCTTTCTAATGCCCTATGGGCATACCGCACAGCTTACAAAACACCAATCGTAACAACACCGTTTCAATTGGTGTATGGAAAGTCATGTCATCTCCCAGTTGAATTAGAACATAAAGCTTGGTGGTCTATAAAACAACTAGACTTTGATCTCAAGGGTGCTGGTGAATATAGACAACTTCAACTACAAGAACTAGAAGAACTAAGAATGACAGCTTACCAGAGTGCCAGAATATATAAAGAACAAATGAAGATGTGGCATGATGGCCATCTAAAAAGAAAGGATATAATTGTCGGAGATAAGGTCCTCCTCTTGAATTCTAGAATTAAGATGTTTCCTGGAAAACTGCGTACAAAATGGTCGGGGCCATTCACAATCAAACATATATACCCGATAGGAGCTGTCATTATCCTTGATAATAATGGAGGAGAACGGACCGTAATGGTCACAGATTGAAGAAATACTATACACCAGCAGACAAAATACCAAGACAAACTGTTGAGATCAGAGATCCTACAACATCGACATAACCAAATTAGAACTTCGTCGAGCCAGCGATGTAAAATCAAGGCGCTACTTGGGAGGCAACCCAAGACTTGAGTATCACCATTTTACTTTTATTTTTTCCTAGTTTTGTTAATTGTTCTAGTCTTTTAATTATCTACTTTAGATCTATCATCTTTAATCTGAAAATATAAAAATTCACATAAATAACCAAAAAAAAATAAAAATATAAAAATCAAAAACCTAAACCATCTTCTCTTAAATGGTTTTTAAAACTGTTTGGGCCTCACGGTCTTAAAACTGTTTGGACCCCAAACGGTCTCAAAACTGATTGGCCCTTTCGGTCTTGAAACCGATTGGACCTTTCGGTCTTGAAACCGTTTGGAGTCCAAACGGTCTCGAAACCGTTTGACCCCAAACGGTCTCAAAACTGTTTGGACCCCAAACGGTCTCAAAACCGTTTGGAGCCCAAACGGTTTTGAAACCGTTTGAAATTGGGAATTTGTAACGATACCCCCAAATCCTATAAATATAACCCCACCCCCTTCCTTTTTCTTCTTCTAGAATCTCAAGTTTTCTAACCCCGAGCACGAGCACTGTTCCATCCCTTCAGTTTCCCTGCTCCCGCGCACCCTCGCTCGCACAACCCCTGTTCGTCCCGCCATCATCACCGATGTCGCTTCCTTGATCCTTGTTCCTTTACAACTTGCTCACCGTCGTCACACGTCGTTATCGTCATTCCTCGCCTCATCGCCATCATCATCTGCTCCGTCGTTGTCTGTAGCACCATCACACATCAAGGTAAACCATGACCGTCACCAACATCTCCGACACACCTGGGCGTTTCGCATCCGCCTCATTTTCACTGTCGCCGACACCTGCGTCGCTGACGCCGCTCTCACAGTCGCTTCCGCTAACTACTCAAATCTATTTCACTGATTCCGCCGCCGTCCTTAGCTCTCCCGACGTTTCACCTTCCAAATGGTCTTGAAACCGTTTGGATGAGGGACTGTTTGGACCCAAACGGTCTTAAAATCGTTTGGTGCCAAACGGTCTCAATAACCATTTGGATGAGGGGCCGTTTGGACCCAAACTGTCTTAAAACCATTTGGTGCCAAATGGTCTTAAAATCCTTTGATGAAGGACCATTTGGACACAAGCAGTCTTAAAACCATTTGGACCCAAATGGTCTCAAAACCATTTAGACCCAAACGGTCTTCAAACCGTTTAAAAAAAATCATTATCATAAAATCGTTTGGACCCAAACAGTCTCAAAACCGTTTGGACTCAAACGGTCTCAAAACCGCCTCAAAACCATTTGGACCCAAACGATCTTCCAAACCATTTGGATCCATCAAAACCTATAAACATTAACACTTACTTAATGTAACTTTTTCTATTAGTAAACTTGTTATCTTTGCAAATTCAAACCTTTTAACACATATATTATCTTCTAATTATAGAATGGCCTCACCCACAAAAGAAGCAACAGGAACTGCTGACGCTTCCTTCTGGACAAGGAAGCAACTCATAGAAGAACACGCAAAGCTCCAGCGAATCATCGACAACTACGAAAAGACTAGAAAGATCCCACCAAAGTTTGACTTGATCAAGGTCATGAACGAACTTGACTGACTCAACATGTGCCTAACTGAAGACGCCATTGAAGAAGTGAAAGAAATCTCTTCATCTGAGGAAGTCTCAGAATACGAGCCAACTCCCAAAGCAGAATCCCCAACCAGAAAGTCCAAGGGGAAGAGAAAAGCCCAGGAAGTCACCACAGCTCAACCAATAAAGAAACAGGCAAGAAAACAGGCCCACCCCACAACTTCTAGGGAACAAACCCTGGCGGGATACATTCCATCACCCACTACCACCACCCCCACTACCACTCCTGCTACCACCACCGCTCCTGTCTTCTCTGCCATCACCACTATAGCACCACCACCAGAAAACCTATTCATCCACACCCTCCCATCTATTGACAAAACATTGAAGCCTACAAAGTACGTCTATTCCAGCGTACTGAAAAAGATGGGGATTTATGATAAAATCCTCACCCTGCTCGACAACGCTAACCTCACACGAATCTGTTTCATCGAAGAAAATTCTTATGTTGAGCCAACTACTAAATTTTTCACCTTTCTCAACAAAGAAGCAGTGGACATAATGGATAGATCAAGGGACGAAGGTGACCGTAGGCTGGTCACCAGACTCTTTAGCAACAAAGTTGTCATAACAGAAAACCTACTCAACAAAATTTTTATAGACAACCCAGAGAAGCTACAGAAGGCCAAACCTGTAGGCATAGAAAGTTCCAAATTTAATAGACACAACTTCTAGAAATCCCTGACAGGGATCCCTAACTATGAGGCGAAGACCTATAAGGCCTCGAATATTCAGTTTGGGATGGTGCGCACGCTTCATAAAATTCTCACTGGTGCACTTTTCCCAAGGACAGAGAGTGGGAATGTTCTCATTTCTGATCTTTTTATCCTCTGGTCAGTCTTACACGGGATGCCAGTCAACATTGGACGTCATATGCTACAAAAGCTTTCTACTTATGCCCTAAGCAAAGAAATCTGAATGGGTGGACACATAAAATCCATCATAAAATATCTCCAGATGGACATACTACTGCCCCGGTGTGCAGTAATCAAGGATGACATCCTTACCAATGAGCAAACTTTAAAGAACTCATACATTGTTAAGGAGAAGGATTCAAAGCTGCACTACATCTTTTGCCCTGTAGTTAAATCATCAAGGATTCTGCTGCCGCTTCCGAAGCTTGCCGATTATGACAAGGAAAAGCTACTCTTTTCTGAAGAGGATCTTGAAAATCTTCTAGCTTCAGTCAAAGAACAACAGAAGAAAACCAAGGCGGGTCAGACAGAGCACAATATCACTGCCCCGACAACCAGAATAACAAAAATCTCAGTGAAATGACCATCAAAAGGGCGTTTGCAAACACAATAGCTGTCAGGGACGCCAACATCCAAGATAAAATCGGTAGCAGAACCCCCCCTCCCAGAAGAATATATTATCACCTCATCCCTAGATTCCTTCATCATGAATCTAGAGGCTGGATTATCCTCCACACCCACCCCCAACACTCTACCCCCTTCCACTATCCCACCATCCACCTCTCTCCAACCATTCTCTACAATAATTCCACCAACAATTCCTTTCCCCACATCCACACCTCCACCCACATCTTCCACCTCAATCTTTTTCTCTTCGGGCATCCCTTTCTCCACCTCAACGCCTGAATCCACCTCCCTCGCATCCATTTCCATAGATTTTCCCTCGACATTCTCGGTCCCACCATTCTCACCGGGAATGCCACCAACCTTCCCATCCTCCACCACCCCGACACCGTTGGTGACTCCATCTATAGTCACCACGCAGTTCGCGGGACCATCAACAATGTATCTTTCGTAAGGCACTACCACCCATCCACCCCGACCCCAGCCACCCCACCCTTCCACAACTGGGGTCCCTTTTACAAATGTTGGTGAGGAATATAGACGTCAATTTGACGCAATCCGAAACTTCCTCACCGACCCTTCTAACATTATGCAATCTATTTTTTCATGTGTACAGGATCTCACTAAATAGGTCACCAAGATGGACGAGCGTAACCATGCCTTGCCAGATATCATCCAAAGTATTCAGCAATGACAGGAAGTAGTGGCCAAACAAGTCGACCACATCGACAACCGCTACAGAAACTTGCCCGAGCTGATCCTTGGAGTAAAAAGCCAGCAAGAAGCGTTGGCCAAGCAAGTCGACAGGGTCTCAACGCAAACTCAACCCTTGCCAGAGACCCTTCGCGAGCTTAAGCAACAACAAACTGCTCTAAGCACGTGCTTGGACGACATCACCAACATCCTTGTACAACTAAATTTCCGCCAAGAGGAGTCATCAAACAATGACATCAATCAACTTCGAGCTCAAGTCACAGATCTTGCTGCACGACTCCTCTTTGCTGAGGGACGATACTCTGATCTCAAGGAAACCCACGACGCACTGCTTGAGACACACGAGCATGTGCAAGTGGCACTGGATGAACTACAATCAATCCATCGGCAATGCAAAAAAACTACACAAAAGAAAATAAAAGATAAGGCGGCAAACAAGGAAGATGCTGACGAAGATGATGATGAAGACGAGGATTCCGACTCCTCCACAGATTCCAATGATGATACCTCCTCCTCGGAAGATAAACCTGATGACCCAGGACATGCTGGGGAGGGCACCAGCCGAGGAGCGGAACCTTCAAAGAAGAAGGATGACAAAGACCACCACGAAGGTGGATAAGATCCCAACTCCCTTGATCATAATGACAATGTTAACATGTCATATGGGGATCAATTCCTTAACTACTCCGCCATGGGATCATTGGGGGAGGCTGTAAAAGAAGCGGCTTTTGCTGAGTTCCATCAATGCATTTTGGGAACCAGCACTAGTCCACCAGCAACAACAACTCCACAATTCTCCGCACCAGAACAATCGGTGCCTTTACCCCCTGAACAAGAGGAGTCAGATAGAGTGAGTCTATATATAGATGACAGACTCGACTCTAAATGTGATTTAGACAAAGATGAAGATCTGCAACATTATATGGACAACTTGGAGCAGACTTCTCTTCCAACCCCACAAGAGCTTCCCCTGCCGCCACCTCTACCTCGCAAGATGCAATATCTAGACTTGGCAGCCATCTCTACACTAGATGTTCAGGACATTTTCATTCTGAACACTATTGTAGATGATGCCAAAGAAGGAGGGGACATCATTTACACAAATAAAAAGACTTTGCGCAAGATGACACATGAAGATTTCCGCATCATCCTTCAACCCCAATCAACGGTGAAGATGGCAATCTTCTGTGTCCTCCTTGACAATGCTATAGAAGTATACAGAAGCTCAAAAAGGCCGCAGCCAGTATTCAATGCTTCACTTGCCTTGTCTCTAAGTCTACTGTACAAATATTTACACTACAAAACTATCGCGCGGCTGCTTCGGGGGATCACACGGAAGGTACAATATATCACGTCACCTTTCCAAGTTTCCAGCCACTGGCTTCTCATGATCGTTGACACCAAGGCTCATGACGCCAAGGTGTACAATTTCTATGCCAGTGAGATTAAAGCCGAAGTCATCAATTTTACTGGTCTAG
This sequence comes from Alisma plantago-aquatica, assembly GCA_963693085.1. Taxonomy (NCBI): domain Eukaryota; kingdom Viridiplantae; phylum Streptophyta; class Magnoliopsida; order Alismatales; family Alismataceae; genus Alisma; species Alisma plantago-aquatica. The sequence goes on along the minus strand of OY856412.1, from coordinate 1,289,387,900 downwards.
GAGCTGGGGAGGCAAGATGCATCCCTTTCTGGCTTCTGAAATTAATTTGGGACGCATGCCCATCCTTCCGGAATGGTTGGAACCAACCTTGGTTCCAAATCATAAACCCTCAAGTCCAAACGCAAGAAGGATCTGGGGATTGCGCTTTCTGCACTATACGCCACATACAAGCACTCAATCAACAAATCCCTTTCGCTGAGTTGGCCACAGAGGATTTTCATTCTCTATGAGGACGTTACGCCATGGAGCTAATATGTGATAGAAGTTTCTTCAAGGACCCAACTATGGCGCCAGACGACATGCCTCACTATCTATTCTCAGCCATCCAACGTCCTCAAAAGCAACCATTCCGACAAACATTAAAGGAGTTGGAGAAATAACAATCTGTCACGGTCCTCGAGAAGAAACAATGGGACCCTTACTCTTTTGATTTGGCGGTTGATAAAGGGGACATCGACTTGCTAACTGGGGCCACCATCAACAGAATATCTTCAAAAAAGGTTCCCCTATCTTCCATAGAACCGAAATTCACTAATTTTGACCTTGCATCTTGAAGAGTCTCTCCGACAATGAACTATGTCTCATCATGTCTAGGCTATATGCCGAGAAAGATGATCTTTTTTTTAGCCAGAGATATTCTGGTTATGGCAGATATCCTCCGTGAAATCGTTCAATTAAATGGATCTCTATCCCTCAGCCTGATGACTGTTTATCAATATCTTCTTGGACAGAACCATCCTACGGTTTATATGGAGTTGGCATACATGAAGGAATATTTCCTAAAGATAAAGAACTTTGGAACCACGGAGGTGCTTATCTCTTGCCTCCAGTATACAACTCCGAAGTTCATTATGCTTCCTTTCCTCCATTCCGAGCACTGGATGTTACTGGAGACAGACCTTCCTAAAGGAACAACAATCATATATAATAGTTCCGATAGACAATACGATCCAGCTCAGAAACAATATACTACGACAGCAAAGACGCCCACAGAGGAGGTGGCAAAGGAGTGTGCCGACCGACTACATGATCTTTTGAGCAAGCACACAAGGGCGTACGACAACGAACACTTTCATCGCCCAACCTTCAGTCACAGATGTCCCCAACAGCTTCGAGAGTCAAACGACTGCGGCTTCCACGTCCTCTACTGGATGTACACCATCATGGTCCTTGGAAGACCAGTAGAGGACATGATAGATGTGGATTACCATGCTCTACGTGGAAAATTCACAACCAATCTTCTCCGAACGCATGGATCTAACAAAGGCCTAACAGAAGCCTAATGCCCTTGTTCATGTACTTCTCAACCTATCACTTTGACACTCTGAGGACAGAGTAAGTGATAAGTTAGGGGGGGAGTACACTGGACAAGGGTGATGTATCATTTCTAAACCCTTCTCTCTCTACCTTCTCTTTCAATTCTGTAGAATTTTTTTAGCTTTCTTTGCACATTTAGATAGTAATTTCTTTGTTAAAATAAATCCTGCACATAAGCATAACATACCTCTTGGAAAAGGTCATCCCCAGCTAAATTTAGAATCCAAGTAGTCCTCATAAGAAATAACAAGAATATCATATAGGCATGTAATGGAGAATTAATAAATTACCTTCACACTTGATTTTCTTACCTTTGCTTCAAATCTACATCAGACTCTTCACAGGTCAACATCACGGCCGAAGCAAGATAAACACTCTCAAGGACGGGAGGGAAATTAGGTGAAATCCAAATCAAGAAACCTCGCAAGCGGACCACCAAATAGAAATAAGTGCATGTCGGGAAACTCTAAGAACAATTTTCTTCTTTTCAATAAAAGAGGCTTGACCGCCCAATCAAAAACCCTAAAAACCCTAATCCTAAGCCTGTGAGTTTACGAATAAAAGCCAGAGTGTTGAATAAAAATATGAGAGTTGTGCCACACATAAGGACCTATATGAAGAGACAATAAAGGTCTTGCCCGGCCGGTACATTCAGCTGCCCTCACAAAGGCAGATGTGTCGTGCCCGATAGTGAGACCCTAAGGTCTCCAAATATATGAAAAGGCTGATAAAGGACTCGCTCGGCCGGTACATTCAGCTGCCCTCACAAAGGCAGATGTGTCGCACCCGGTAGTGAGATCCTAAAAGCATAGATAAACCCTCCCCCACTTGAAGGGGGAGTTACACAATAGCCTTTAGCCAACCCTCATACCTATTCTATCCTCCGATAGGATTTTCAAAGGAGTATAAAACTGATTAGAGTCGATGACATGCACAGAATAAGATCAGGAAAAAGGTGGTCCCAATGTGAGCTACGCGATATGGAAGAAACCTGAGATCCACGCAACTCTCGATACCTGAAAGAGTTAGCGCAAGCAGAAGCCCGATAAAACCTTAGGAGATCTCTAGTTTAGAATTGAAGCAAGAGTATGGAAATCTTCACTAACTAAAATCTCCTCGCCACTACTTGCCTTAGCTCTATCTAGCTTGAGGACAATCTAGACTCAAAGTTAGGGGGGATGATAACCTCCCATTTTGTGATGTTATCTTATTATTTTTTCTCAGATTTCCATACTATTTCCTAGATAAATTAGATAGAATATTTAACTTTCCACTTTATTGCAAATATACCATTAAACTAACTTTTCTCCTTTTTATTCTTACAGAAAAATACAAAAAAAATTACAAAAGTTCCAAATGGTCCCCAGACCGTTTGGAGACCAAACAGTCCCAAGACCGAATGGACGCCAAACGGTCCCAAGACCGAATGAAGCAAAATGGTCCCAAGACCGAATGGACACCAAACGGTCCCAAGACCGAATAAAGTCAAACGATCCCAAGACCGTGTAATGTCAAACGGTCCCGAGATCGTATGAAGCCAAACGGTCCCAAGACTGAATGGAGATCAACCGGTCCCAAGACCGCATGAAGTTACACGGTCCCAAGACCGAATAAAGGCAAACAATTTCCAAATGTGAGGACTCAAACGGTTTCCAAACCGGGAGAGTCCAAACAGTTTCGAAACTGAGAGAGTCCAAACGGTCTTCACGACTGTTTGGGCCCAAAATCACCCAAACCATTTGGACTTCACTCAAGCCTATAAATAAGACCCTAAGGGTCCTCTCAAAGCATCAAGTCTTAGACGCCCAGAGGCTACCTCTACTGTTCTAGAGCCATTCCATCCTTCATCCACTGCCCCGAGGCTGCCGGTCTGAGATCCATAGTCCATCTTCAAGTTGCTTTCTCTCTCATCAACAAAGAAGGTGAGTAGAGGAGGATCCATCATCAAGCAAGCTATGAAGTACGAAGATTGTCTCTCTCTCCTCCAAGTGGTCGACTTTCCTCCCTCCTTTGTGGAAATGACGTTCTTTCTCTCTCTTGTCGCCTCCTTCTTGGTTCCTACTATGAGGGAGTAGTCCCATACACTAGGGTGCGGAGAGTAACCCTGCTACCCATGTTTTCATTTCATGCAATGTAATTCATGAGTTTGCAATAGAGATATACTTTCTTTTCAGTTCAACATCAATCGTTTAATGAATACTTGTTGTTTGATCACCAACTTGTGTTAATTATTATCTACTAGTATGAATTGTCTACATTTGTACTTTTAGATTCGAATGTCGATTGAATGTTGGTTCTTGATGTATGTAGTCACCATATATCTATTTCGGTATCTAGGAGTGTTTTCAAGAAGTGGAGTAATCTCACTTCCATCGTTGTGCTTTCATACTATGAAATGGAATCAATTGATGTATGAAAGCACAACCTTGACAAGTCGAGGAACACACTTTGCGAAGGGAATGATGCAAAGTAAGTGACCATTCATTTGGGGATGGCTGGCATTGCAACATTCCCACACTTCTCGTAGTTAGTTCTCTAAAAGGAAACTAAGTCTACAAAGATACTAACTATTTAAGACTCTTATTGCAGGCCATTCTATTATGTTGTATGTTTTGATACATGCATAGTGGTGGTGAAACCCGATCACAACCTAGTGGTTTCTTAACATTGTTTACAACCTTAAATTTACTTTCTTGCTTTTACTTTACTTGCATTTAGTTAATCAATCAAATCAACCTCTTGATCTAAATATCAACTGTTAAGAAGTTAAGTAAAGTTCTAACATTTTCCATCTTGTTAATCTTTAACAAGACCGTTGTCATGTGGATTCAACCCTTAACTATACTACGATAAGACTTCCACGTATCTTGGCATACGTGGGTGGAGTTCTTATTCTAGCATAGGCAAGGCTAAACATAAAGTCTTACTTTCTTTAGGATTTTTAGCGGTGCACGCAACTCCACGTGAGTGGAGGCTCCATCAAATCCCTGGTGGCTTCTTCCTCTGAACCATAGAAATTTTTGTCTAGACTTTGATCAATGAGAATGTATTCAACATTGTTGATATGGACTTCCAAATATTTAGATTGCATCTCTTTAGTAGATGATACCTCCTTGATAGATGATAATAACTCTATAGTTTCTTCCACATAGGATTGTATTTTTGTGAAACAAATGGGGGTTAGATTGGATTTAGCTAATATTTCTACCACTCATGCCTGGATGCCTATTTCTTCAAGAGCGGTGGAAGAGATGAAGCGAGTGAGTTTGAAAATTACTTTTTTCATCACCTTGAATGCCTCTAGATGGTCTTTGTTTTGAGGCCTGAAGGTCCTAGAGTAGGGAAGCTACAACTGTGAGCCTTGCTGAACATTTGGTTCCAGTTCAGTAATCCTGGCTCTTTTTTCTACCTTTGTCATTGGTTTCTCAGAGAGAGGTCCCCTCTCTCCATTCTTTGATGGGGTGGTGTTTCCTTGCCTATCCATTTCTGTAAAAGAAAAGGAATGAGCACAAATTAGGTATGAATTAACTCTGTCGATTTATAGATGTAAGCGTCAACAATGTTCACGAAAGCTGATGGTGTCGATATGTAAAAGGAAAATAATGTGGATATGGCTGTCGATTGATCATAGTTAAAAGTAAGTTGAAATTCTTGTCAACCGGATGACCGACAAGAGGTAAATCAACAAGAAGATTACAGATTGGCTCAACAGCTGCATCATGTAAAAATGGTCAATAAGGTCATTGATCGAGAATTGTCGTAGCATAAGTTGAGAAGACTATCGACCGACATGAGCATCTACCTATCGATTAGTTAGGATCATAGTTGATAGTAACTCAAAGGGCATGGGTGTCGACTGGTACGTCGACAGAAGGCTTATCGATCGACAATTCTTGGGGGTCGATAGGTGAGTAAACTGGGAGGCAGAGCTTCACTATGATTAGATGATGGTAAGAATTCTTAATGTCGGCCCTGGTATTTATTTCTGCAGTTAAGGTCGATGAAAATGAAGTCGATTATTTGGATGGTGGATCTGGATACGGCAACATGCTGACGATCAATAAAAGTGTCGACCAAGAAGGTCGACAGGTCTCCACGTTGACTTGTAGGTCTTCTGCTTAAGACCTACCAATCTAGAAATTGATAGATGGAAACCAAAAGGGCTATCAACTGGCATCGATAGAAAGCGTGTTTATCGTTGGTGCTTGAAGGTTGATGACTATTTCCAAAGGTAAGGTCAGCACTAGTTGGTCGACAGTCTTGTAAACCTAGATGGGTCGACAGTCTTGTCGACCTAGTTGGGTCAACAGGATACTTCACAACCCTTCTAAGTAAAATTCGATAAGTCGGGTCAGAATTTAAGTCGACAAGTTAGGATAAAATGACTGTCTTCCAATCATCATTTTAAAAGGAAAGAAAATGGTTGTTCACCTTGATTTAAATCTATCAACCCCTAAAAAGTTTTTGTACGAGGAAAACAAAATCATAGAAAACTAATCTAAATGATAGAAAAAATAAAAGATAGGGTTGCCTTCCAAATAGAGCTTTGTTTATAGTCATGTAGCTTGACTTCTTGAACCTCTCATTATGCTCCTGAGGCATTTGGAAGCTACAAGTCTGCACTTCTGGTGATGGCTTCATCTTTGTAATACCACTCTAACTGGTGGCCATTAACTGAAAACGTCCCTAATTTCTAGCTATGAATGTCCATCATTCCAGAGGGATAGATGGTAGCCAATGTGAATGGTCTAGAACAATGGGAATGAAGTTTTCCTCGGAAGTGACGAAGAGCAGAATTGAATCGCAAGACCTTGTCCCCTTCTAAAATATCATTTTTCCTGATATGAGAGTCATGCCAAATTTTTGTGCGTTCCTTGTAGATCTTCATCTTCTCATAAGCGTGCAAACGGAGTTCCTCCTACTCCTGTAACTATACAAGGCACTTTTCTTTGGCAAGTCCAACATCCATATTTAGGATTTTAATAGCCCAATAGGCTTTGTGTTCCTTTTCCAGTGGGAGATGACAAGATTTCCCATAGATTAGATAGGGGTGGTTCCTATGAGTGTCTTGTAAGAAGTTTGATATGCCCATAGAGCATCATCAAGCTTAGACGACCAATCTTTTCTTGACTTGCTCACTATTTTATTGAGAATTTTCTTGATATGCTTGTTGAAGTCCTCTACCTATCCTGCAGTCTGAGGGTGATACAGAGTGGCTATCTTATGTTGTACTCCATATCGCTTCAAAAGTGCCTCAAATTGTTTTTTAATGAAGTGCGATCTTCTGTCACTTATTATAGTATGTGAAATTCCAAACCTAGGAAAAATTATCTTTGTGAATAGACGCATGAACATCTTGTAGTCACACATGGATAATTGTATAGCCTCCACCCACTTGGAGATGTAATCAGCAACCACCAGAATGTATTTGTTTCCAGAAGATGGTGGGAAGGGTCCCAAGAAGTCTATCCCCCATACATCAAAGATATGTACTTTGATCCATTCAATAAGGGACATCTTGTTGCATTTGCTAATATTCCTACTGCGCTGACATGCATCACATTCTTTAGTGAAAGCGTGCACATCCTTAAATATAGTCGGCCAGTAACAACCATAGCTCAAGATTTTTAAAGATGTGTTCTCAGTGCCAAGATGTCCTCCACAGGGGCCACATGAAATTTTTCTAAGATAGAACAAGTTTCATCGTGATCTATGCAAAGAAGATATACATTGTCTGTGCACTTTCGAAAAAGTAGGATATCATCCCAGAAATAATTCTTGATGTCTAAAAATAATTTCTTCTTTTGATTATAGTTCATTCCAGGCGGTAACTTTTGGCATGCCAGGTAGTTGCAAAATTTAGTGTACCATGGAGCTACTTGATCAAGAGAATGAATAAGAAGTAGCAATTTGTCTTGATAGGATTCGTTGATAGGGAGTGAATTGTTTTCTTCCACCTTTATTCAAGAGAGGTGATCATCAACGATATTCTCTGACCCCCTTTTGTCAACAATCTCATGATCAAATTCTTGCAAAAGAAGGGCCCACCTGAACATAAGTGGTTTGGTATCTTTCTTATGCATAAGATACCTAATCGCCCCATGATTAATATAAATTGTCACCTTTCCACCTAACAAATAGGATCTGAATTTATCGAAGGCTTAGACAATAGTCAACATTTCTTTTCCAGTGGTGGTGTAATTGATTTGAGCCTCATCAAGAGTTTTGTTGGCGTAGTAGATAACATGATGTTTCTTTTCCTTCTTCAGTCCTAGGACAGCCCCAACTGCATAATCAATAGCATTACACATTATTTCGAAGGGTAGGTATCAATGTAGGGCTTGTATAATGGGAGCACTGGTCAAGGCATCCTTAAGGGTATTGAAGGATTTTTGGCATTCTTCATCAAAGATAAATGGAGTGTCTTTTATCAACAATTTGGATAAGGGCTTTGCAATCTTTGAAAAGTCCTTGATAAAGCGACGATAATATCATACATGTCCCAAAAAACTATAGGGGAAAGAGATTGAAGAGGGGGTGGAAGATTAGAGATGGCCTCTATTTTACTTTTACCCACCTCTGTACCAGCTTCAAACATCTTGTATCATAGAATAATTCCTTCTCGTACCATAAAGTGGAACTTATCCCAATTAAGGACTAACTATTTTTCTTCACATCTTTTGAGGACTAGGGATAGATTCTTTAAATATTCTTTAAAAGAGGATCCATACACAAGGAAGTCTGACATGAAGACTTCCATGACTTCTTTTAGATCAGAAAATATAGCTGACATGCACCTATGAAAGGTGGCAGGGGCGTTGCATAGACCAAATGGCATACAACAAAGAGCATATGTCCCATACAAATGAGTGAATGTGGTTTTTTCCTGATCTTCTGGATGAATGGGAATCTGATAAAATCTAGAATGCTCATCTAGATAATAGAAGTGAGAACGATGTGCCAACCTATCCAGAACTTGACCAATGAAGGGGAGAGGAAAATGGTCTTAATTTGCGGGTTGCAACATTCAATAATCTGTAATCAATACACATATGCCAACCAATCACTATATGAGTGGCTAATTCCTTTCCATCACCATCTTTTACTAATATCATCCCTCCTTTATTAGGAACCACATGAACTGGACTTACCCATTTAATATCACTAATAGCATAGATAATACCTACATCTATCAATTTGATGACTTTGCATACGACTTCTTGCATTTTGTCATTCAAGTTTCTTTGACCTTGGACTCGTGGCTTCACATCACCGTCAAGGTTGATTCTATGCATGCACACCATTTGGATGAGACCTTTGATATCATCTATAGAGTACCTGAGAGCCTTCTTCTGATTTTTTAGTTCAGATAAAAGTTTTTCTTGTTGATCTGAGGGAAGTTGTGCATTAATGATCATCGGATTTCTCTTCTCTTCATCAAGGAATTCATACTTTAGACCTTCAAGAAGGGGCTTGAGCTCTGGAAGTGGTTTTGGAACTGAGGCATATTTTGGTTCATGCGGAAGAGAAGATTATCTTAATGTTCCAGTAGTTCCATAAAACTCTTCTTCTTCATATATGGTCTCTAAGTGTGCTAGGATTTCTTCAACCTCGGGATCGTCAAGCCCTGAAGTCGGGTTGTTTGAAGCTCACATCAGGGGGTCGACTATAGCATTTTTCTCCTCTATTTCTATGAATAGTTGATTGCAACAATCGACGAAATAACTTGTTTCTTTTGAAGAGGGGCCTCACATGTGATCAAGTATGTGGAAATTAATAGATTCGTTCCCAACTCTTATTGTGATTGACCCATCAACCACATCAATCAGTGCTCGTACGTTGAAAGGAAGGGCCGTCTAAATATCATTGGACACGTGGGATCTTCTACTACATTGATGATGACAACGTCACAGGGAATGAAGAAATTCCCTATCCTGATAGGTACATCCTGTACCACTCCAACTGGTTTAGTGTAGGAATTATCTACTAATTGGATTCTTATATTGGATTTGATAATGTCTGTGACGCCCAAATTTGCTGCCAAACTATATGACATGAGACTTATGCAAGCCCCTAGATCTGCAAGATCATATCTCGTTGATGAATCTCCAATGAGGCATGGAATAGTAAAGTCACTAGGATCTTCTTTTTTGTTGGCATATTTAATTGACTAAAGGCAGAAGCTATTTTGTAAGGAATATTGTCTCGACTTCTCCCCTCTTCCTCTTCTTTGTGATGAGATCCTTCAGGAACTTGGCGTATGTAGGCATCTCGTCAATGACGTCAAGGAGAGGAATATCAAGATGATTTTTTTAATGGTGTCAAGGAATTTGGTGTATCTCTTCTCGAGTTGCTCCTTGATGAAGCGATGCAGATAAGAGGCTCCAGTGGGAACTTTGGTCGCCTTCTTCGAAAAAACATGGGTTGTGTCTCCTTTTGACTTTTTACACACCAGAACTTTCTTTGGGCTGTTGATGCTTCCTTCGATGATCAGTACTTTAGGTTGTGGAACATAAGTGGAACTCCTAGAGTGAAGTGTGGCCATTCTTGCTATTTCATTCTTGGGATTTTATTCAGTGTTGGATGGGAATTGCCCTGCCGATCTTCCAACCAATGTAGCAATAGAAGCTAGTTGTTGATCGATCATCTGATTGTGGGTTTGAAGATCACTTATTTGAGTGTTCACAATGCTCATATGTGTCTGCATGTTTATCAATATGTTGTTGTTACTCATCAGGCATTCCCCCATTTTCTCTGTTAAGGACTCTAGACTGGATATAGAATTTTGATGTTGTTGAAAGAGACTCCCCCTTTGCCCATTGAAAGTTCCCTACTATTGTTGATGAGGTCTATTTTGTTGAAATTCAAGTGGGGTTCCTCTACCAATGGCTTTCCCCCTGCCCATTTCTTGAGAAGATTGACTCAATTGAAAGGAGTTTTCTGCTACAAAGGTGTTACCATAAGAGAATCCAAGATGATCGGGTTGTTTGTAATTTCACATAGGATACATTCTTGGTCTGCGTGCCTTCTATTTCATGTGTGTAAATACAATGATCAATACCATGACCCTATTATCCACAAGTGACACACTTTATGGATGCCTCGATAAAGTGTCTGGAATTGACTTCCTTCATATTCTGGACGTTGGATGCCATTTTATCAAGTTTGTTGTTTAGTTTTTCTAGTAGCTTAGAATCTAGAGATTCGCTGACGGCAGACATGGTTGCTGAAGAACCCCTATCAAAATGGCGACCTTCTTGGAGAGATGCCATGTTATTGATTATCTCTTTGGAGGTTTTGACATCATGTTTCATGAAATCACTGCTAGCTGTAGCGCTTAAGGACGTTCAGACGTTCTCTCGGTCAAAGTAAGGCTTTCATAGAAGTTAGTGATAATAAACCCATCATTATAGCCATGATGAGGACCATCTGTTAAGTATTCCTGATATCTCTCCCATGCATCATGTAAGCTTTCAGTAGCCTTCTACCTAAAACTGGTAATTTTTAGCTTACACCTAAATGTCTTCTCAACTGAATAGAACTTGTTCACAAAGGCTTCAAACAATTGTTTCCACGAAGCAATGCCCTTTTGAGATAGGTACCATTGTAAGGCTTTGTCTTTTAGAGAGAAATAGAAACCCTTCATGTAGATGACATCTTGTGGTACTATGTTCACCTTGATAGTATTACATAGGTTTTTGAAGGTGTCTATATGATGATAAGGATTTTCTTCAACATAGTTTCCTCCAAATATTTGATTTTGAATCATGCTGATAAATGCATGCTTCAACTCGACGTTTGCTGCTGGTATGCCAGGGAGAACTATAGGATCCCGATCGTCATTGACACAACCTATGACTAGTGAATGCAGAGGGATTTTATTTAGGGATATTTTTTAGGGGGACCTCATGCCACCATTGGGTCTATGAGGAGAATATATGCCTCTGGATATTTAGCAAGGAACTCCAGGATTGGTAAGAAATGATAATAGGTTACCTATAAGAGAAAATATTGAACAAATTAGAGTCTGAGACTGAAAACATAACCAATATTCTAGAAGATAGGTAGTAAATGGATTTGCTAATAAACCTTTTCCTAAATTTAGAAGTAATTACTAGTGCTAAGTAGATCACATGTTCTTAGAGATTATCTGATGCCTTGTCCCTGGAAATGACGCCAAAAGTTGATCACTCTTTTTCGTGGGACAAAAGTTATATGCAATTTTCCTAGACAAATAAATTAGACTTTGAATTTATACCCAACTAGTAGAGACGTCTTCAACTCTATACAAAGTCCTTACAGTAGTGCGGGGTCGAACACAGGGACAAGGAGAATAATTGAATAAGAATGTGAAATCTTGGCTTATTCTAGCCTAACCAAAAGCAATCTTGATGGTGTTCTGATTAAGGAACAAATTTAACCTAATTAAATTGTAAACCTAAGTTATGAATGATCGAAGAAGAAATAAAGATAAATTGAGAAATCAAGATAAAAAAGGACTTGGATTGGGTTTCACCAATCAATACAACCACAACTATATAAAACCTTCACTCTTATTTTATATATATTCTCTACTCATTTTGCAAAAAGTCAAGAGAAAATATCTATCCCTTCCTTATATCGAGCTCCAGGTAGATTTCTATCTAATGAGGTCATCTCTCGTGAGGTAATTACTGAAAGATCACAATACGACCTTTGTTATAGAAACTCCTCACTCTTGTGTATTGTTACTATCCTATCAAAATTGTTCTATCGAACAATACTCATATCGAACATCAGAATAAGGTAGCGAATTATCAATCGACGCAATTAAATATGACTAAAGGAACAAAACTTTAAAAACATACGCCATAATATAGAAAGATGAACAATTACATAGTTGGGAGGGCTTGACGTCTACTCCCAACCAAAGTTAGGGTTCTAGCCACACATGGCCGAAGACATGAAAAGAGTACAACTAGAATAAGTCATGATAAAAAAGAAAAAGAGAAGATCGATACAAGGGTAGATCGAATGATCAATCTACCAACATCTCAGTTGATATATTTGTGGCTGACAATGGTGTCGACAGGCTTTCTCCCCCTTTCTGATCTTGGTTTGGGGCAAGAAGGTCCTTTGAATCTGCAGTAATGAAAAAGGATCCATCAAGGAGCAAGTTTGACAGGCTAGATCAAAAAATCTAAGCAGGCCAACATGTCTCATCCTCCGACTCTAGAACATGAGAAGTCTTGGAAATAGTCTCTCGATGCTCTGACTCCAAAGATTCAAGATGTCTTGTATGGCTACAGTGGGGGCCTATTTATAGGGTTGAGGCTATCGAGACTTCTCCATTGATGTCGACCAATTGCTGTTGGTCGATGGATTTTGGACCTTTGATCGTTGGGACTGTCGACTCGTGGGTTGAGAATGGATCTCATCAACAACCTTTGTCGATCGACATGTATATCGATCTCTTCTCGTTGTCAACAGAGTTCTTCTTTGCAAGGGATCTATCAAGGTGATTATATTGATCTTAAAGTCGACATGTCTATTGAGGTGATTCCTCAACAATGGTCTTCTGGATGCCGATAGTGGTGTTGACGTGAATATCATCAGAACAACCGATGGGGGCATCGAGGATCCTCTGCTTGATAGGTGTTTTGAGCATTGGTTCGATAGATTCATATCAACAAGAGTCTATCATTGTCGATGGGATGGACTATCAATGTCAAAATGATAGTAGTGAGATTCATCTTCTTGTTCGACACTCCTTACCTCGACATGTGTCTATCGAGGTGCTTCAGTTTGTCAGGTTGGTGCTCAATGAGTTTGTCGAGCTTGAGTCGGTAGTTTTTTTTAAATCATTTTAGTGAATACTTTTTGTCAATCGATTGATCGACTATTTGAAGTAAGGTCTTTTTGAATAATTACTCAAACTTCATCAATTTCACTTGAAATGCATCTGATTCCTTCAAATATCAACAATACTAAATTAGAACGTATCATTTAAGTGAACTAGAATAAAAATGGGTAAAACTATAAATCTAACCATAAATTCTAATGATTTTTATCATGTAAAAGGCTATTAAAATTTTACCAAAACTAATGTTATCAACTTCCATGTTGTGATGTAAGTATGTTAGGTTAAAATCTAGGCTTCACATCAAGGCTAGGTAGTCTGATCGTGTCACCCAAGTTTCTCAAGGCTAAAGAAGAAATGAACTCCATATGTTTCCATTTGGCGGTGAAGATAGAAGCACCTGTTCCTAGAATCCTGCTTAGGGAGTCATCTACTACATTTTCCTTACCATGATGGTAATAGATAGTGAAATTGTAGTCCTTAAGATACTCCATCTGTCTCCTCTATCCCAGGTATTATTTCTTCTGAGTCAGGATGTATTTCAAGATCGTGTAATTAATGAGGATGTCAAAAGTGGCACAACAAAGATAATGGAACCAAATATTCAAATCATATATAATGGATGCAAGATCGAGGTCATGCATGGGGTAGTTGACCTCATTATATTTTAAATGTCTAGAAGCAGAGGAAACCACATTGACTTCCTATATCAATACACAATGAAGACCAAACTTAAAAGGGTTGACATAGATAGTGAACCCATAATTTCCTAAAGGAAGGGTTAAAATAGGAGCAGAAGTGCTAGATTTGAGCTCTTAGAAGCCAAACTCACATACTTCAGACTAGACAAAGAGTTTCCCTTTTTGAGTCAACTTGGTGAGGAATAAATATGTCTTACTAAAGTACATGATGAAGTGATGTAATAACCCACCATCCCGAGCAACTTACAAATCTCAAAAAGGGTCTTCAGGGATTCCCATTGAAGCACATCCACGAACTTAGAAGGGTCAACAAAAATTTTCTTGCCAGAGATGAAGTACCCCGGAAACATGACTTTGTCGATCTAGAAGTCACATTCAGACAACTTTCCATAGAATTTATGTTCTTGCCATCAATAAATGAAGATGAGAATGATCCAACTAAAGATCCTTGAAAAAGATGATGGTATCATCAATGAAGACTACTATAAAGTAATTTAGGATTTTCTATAATATTGTATTCATAAGAGTCATAAAGACATCGTGGGTATTTGCCAAGCCAAAATGCATCAACAAGACACTCATAATGCCCATAATAGGTCTGAAAGGCCATCTTGGGGATTTGATTATTCTCTGACTTTGATCCGATGATAACTAAAATGAAGATCAAAATTTGAAAACATGTGAGTGTTGAGAATCAGATCAAAGAGGGCATCAATCCTGGGGAGAAGATACTTATTTTTGACCGTGCCTTTATTAAGCATATGGTAATCAATAAACATTAACATAGATCCATCCTTTTTAGTAACAAATAAGATAGGTGCACCTCAGGTAGATGAACTCTGGAAGATGAAGCCCTTATCAAGTGGTTCTTGCATTTGTTTCTTGATCTCACACAACTCAGCAAGATCCGTCCAATAAGGGGCTTATGAGATGGGTGTGGTTCTTCGTGCAAGATTATTTGAGAACTCATTTTTTTGAGTTAGAGGAAGCCCTATAAGATCCTCACATCAAACGAGACAAGAGTAGTTGAATCATAATTTACTAGGGTCACAACAGAAAACAGGCTTTGTACCATTTAGATATCAAAGATTGAGCTTTTATAGTAGAGATAACAAGGTTTTTGGTCCAGTCCTTTCTACCAGGAAGGGTAGTGATGGTCAAGAAATGGTGATCTTTTTCAACAACAATCAATGTTGGCATGGTTTTTGTGCAACTAATCCATACCAATTATTACATAAAAATCCTCTATATCAAGCAATATTAAAACTTGACATAAGCTCATGATGTCCATAAAACACTGGGACATTTTTAGCCACATGTGTATATATTTCTTCCATCAGGAGTAGAGACATCAAGGGTGTATCCTATGTTGTTCAATTTAGTAACATCAAAAGACTTCAAGACATAAAGGTGTGAGTAGATCTACATTTAAAAATGGGAATAATGGGTTGATCATGAAGGATCAAAATATATAAATCTTAAATACAAGTGTAAGATATTTGATCATTTTCATTTATTTATTATTAACTACATAATGATTTGGAATTAAAGATACCTTAAATAAAATTATTTCCATTTTCATTAGCTTCATCATCATTAATGGAAAAACACAAGATTGTCGATGTCTAGGTTGCTTACCCTTGTTGGACCATGGCGGGAGAGGGTAGGGCCAAGATCCTCATAAGTGTCCCTTTTATGTGCGTAAGTGACTTACAACTTCTAGAACCTGCACTACACAGGGTGACATGTCTCGTAGTTGGTGCTTCTCAAGATCACATCATGCTCGTTGTTGTTTCCAAAGTTGTGTCCCTACCTGGATTTTTGGTTGTTGTTGTTGCCCCTTCCTTGACCTCTATTCTAGGCTCCATTACCCCTACGACAAACTCTCTTGATCCCAATTCTTGTTGTGTTGAGGTGGTCCTTTGGGTCATGGGACTACTAGGACTCCATTTCCCAAACCCAAGGTTCCATCCATGGATAAAGCCTAGCCATATGTTCCCTGGAAGGTGGTGGGATCCAATGCAAACATGAAGACATGTAAGATGAGGTGCATACCATTGAGGAAAGGATCCAACCTATTTTCTCCAGTTAACCCCTGGGCATGATGTTCTAGGAGTTGAAAACTCCTTCCATAATCACTGCAGATAGGTTTCCTTAGGCCAGACAGTATAACAATCCATGTTTCTTATTCCTCTTATACATGGGTATGAAACAGTTAAAGATAGGTTTAAAGGCTCCCCAATTTAGGGGGATGACTTGTTGGGAGTAAATGCAATTCCCCCACCATAACTTGGCAGCATGACACACATAGAACATGTGTGTAAAGCACAAGTGCATGTGTTGTCTAATATATGATAAACAAGCCAGAGTTGTTGAACTCTGGGAATTGTTCACCAACAACTACTACTAACTGAAACATAATCATCTTGGCCGAAAGAAAGAGTAGATTGGAGATCATTATAACTAAAGACAAGAACTAAGAAAGTTGAATTAAAGTGATTGTAAGAAAGATTTGATGGATTCCCTAGAACTTGTGGTTTCACCATGACACATACTCCAACTGAATTCTCTTCATCTATAATTGGTCACCCTTATTTTGAACCAAGACCTATTTCAAGCATCAACCTCTTCCATGCCATAATGCACTACTTAGATTAAGCCAAAACCCACTCCCATATCAGTTGGAAACTTAATTTAAGTGAATATAAAATCCCTTTGGGTTATTCTTACTTACTTGTTAGACCTCTCCCAAAGCATGTTAGTAATGGATGTGAATTTATGATTTCTCCAACTTATAATCCCTCTCTCAAAGAAATTAACAATCTGATACTTTGGTTATGTTGATCAAGCATATACAAATCATTGATGAGATCATAAATTCAAGATTCAAACAAAGGAAACTAATTTATAGAACTATCAAATTAAATTACCATGATGTTTTAAGCTACTCCCAGGATAAAGGGAAAAGGGGGGAGGGTTAACCTCACATGTGTCACATCATATCACAATAAGAAGAAAAAGAGAAAGAGAAGTAAAGCATCAAAAAACTGATAGAAAAACTCATGTAGCAGTCGACTCCACAATGCCTTCTAATGATCACCATGGTCAACAACTCTCTGAATGCAAATCCAACTTACAAAAGTGCTTGGATCTTATGGTTGGTAACAATCTCCTTCATCTTCACTCCCTCAGACCTGTGTCTAAAATGTACATGATAGTCCTCCTATGGCCGCCCACATTAGGTCATAAGTGAAACCTGACCCTCACTTAATTGGAAAAATCTAGATCTGAACTGATTTTAGATTTGTGTTAATTGCATTGGGTCGGTGCCACCACCAGCAGGGTGTCAGTTGCACCAAGTCAGTTGGCCTTTTTGACTTTTGATCTACTTCGATACTATAACAAACATCTCAGTAGCACCTAGTTGATTCTCATGGGTGTTTGGATGCACATAGGACTTCTATATACAAAACACGACAGACAGTACACTCAACCTGAGTTGTCACTGATGTCCCTACTGTTGTTGATGTTCTTCCTCTGTAATATGTTCTCCTCCTCCTCTGTACTCGTCCACCTAAAAATGTTGGTTCCCACGGGGTGAGACAATTGAAAATTCCCCAGCGAGAGATATAACTCTCTACTAGAAACATCATTATTACAGTTTAATTAATATAAAACTAAGCAGAGGATAAGCAGTTTAAATCATTCTCATATTTTAAAATATTGCAACTAGTTATGATAGAATAGTAAATCATCCATTCCCTTTATAAGGAATAGGAAGAACATGTATGTAATTTATCTATCATACTATGATGCCAGATTTAGTGACATCTTTGCTATAGAGCTACAGCAGTGGCTGCGCTCTCTTTGTAATCGAGAGATTTCATGTTTATCTCCATCGATCCGATTTTAACAACATTGGGAGATTAATGATACATCCATCCCAATTTCGGAAGATTTGTGATACATCCATCCAGACATATATGTACATAGATAATGAAGGATTGAGATATTTAATGTCTATCTTCCATCAACCCTATATTAAGACATAAGGATACTTATTATCCTGATATGCCACCCATGAGTCATTCTAGTTTCAATCTGTTAGCCTTAGCCACTCTACTAGGTAGATATTGAATTATATCTATCATGTACTCATACATCATCATTACAGGCATTGAGTTATTACCCATCCTGTGTCATCATTACATGCAATGTGCCTCTGCCAGGTATTGGACTTTTACCAAACCTGATTACACCGCCAGGCATTGGACTTTAACCAATCCTGATTACAGGCATTGAGCCTCTGCCAGGTATTGGAATTTAACCAAACCTGATTACACCGCCAGGCATTGGATGCTACCAACCCTGATTACACCGCCAGGTATTGGACTTTAACCAATCCTGATTACAGGCATTTAGACTCTGCCAGGTATTGGACTTTAACCAAACCTGATTACACCGCCAGGCATTGGATGCTACCAACCCTGATTACACTGCCAGGCATTGGATGCTACCATTAAAACATCTTAATATAATGATTTAGAGGACACTCATCATATGTTACTCATCCAAGTATGTTGTATTTAGAGATGCATCAAGGAATGTCATTCTTAAAGTGCTGGATGTGATATCTATGATATCTTGATGTATCACTTCTCTCAGCACTTTTAATTTTACTTGAATTATTACCTTACATTGTATTAAGGCATTTCCCATCTTAATACTTCCATCCACTAACCTATCACCCTCATTGTGAAGTGCATAGGTTATAAAGTACACATAAGAGTTGTCCAACTATCTTCAATGATATGGACTTATCTTATGTTAAGACATTGCTTTATTATAGGGTTGCATATAATCAACCACCTCAGGTATTTTCCTTATCAGGGCTTTAATCACCTTTCCATTATTAGTATTAGGGTCTCTCATACCATCACCCTACATTAGGGTTAGGATTTCACACACCATCACCCTCCATTAGGGTTTCACATCACACTGCCCATGATTAGGACTTCATGCACTACAACCCCAACAATTAGGGTTTCACATACATTACCCTATACTAGAGTTTCACATGGCATTACCCTTAATTAGGGTTTCTCATGGAATCTCCCTCAATTAGGGTTTCTCTTGGAATCACCCTCAACTAGGGTTTACATTCAATAACCCACAATTAGGGTTTACTATTCATCCCAAATTAGGGTTTCATATTCCATTACCCTTAATTGGGGTTTACTATTCATTCCAATTCGGGTTTCATATTCAACTACCCTTTATTAGGGTTTACTATACCATCACTCTTGGACAGAGTTACCACATTTCCCTAAATTAGGGTTACATTCAGAATTGCCCTGAATTAGGGTTTACTATTCACCCTAATTAGGGTTTCATTCAATTACCCATGAATTAGGGATTCACTATTCATCCAATTTTAGGATTTTGCATTTCATTACCCTAAATTAGAATTACCCATGTCATCACCCTTAATTAGGGTTATTCTATTACCCTAGATTGGGGTTTCACTAAGAATTGCCCTAAATTAGGGTTAGGGTTCATTAACCTTCTCGATTAGGGTTTATGCTCATGATTAGGGTTTTATGATGTCTTTGCTGAGGATCATACCCTTAATCACCACATGAAACATATTCATCTATGATTTCCTCTTAATCATTCTCTCAACTTGATTAGGTTACATCATCCCTTCAATCAAGCTCATATAACTATGTACTGAGTTATTGCTTTTATAAGAAAATAGGGCTTATCTTATTAAATGAACCAATCACCTAGATACTTAAGGGATTCAACCTATGTAGCTATCCTTGGTTATCATTACCATCAATCATTGGATCAAAGGAACAATCATCACCTTCAATTTCTAATTAATTGAATCACATTTGATCTCCATTCGATTTTGGGTTTTTCCTCATCAAACGGTTTTGAAACCGTTTGGTCCCAAATGGTTTTGAAACCGTTTGACCCTAAACGGTTTCAAGACCATTTGGGCTCAAATGGTCTCAAGACCGTTTGGGCTCAAACCAGCCTCAAAACTGCATGGGCAACTTAGGTCAATCATCAATCAAATTGAACCCAATTTGCACCATTGAAATGTCCATCAATTATGCAATTGAAAGATCCATCAATCACCATCATTAGATATTCATCTATGAATCAAGGATCAACCACCAAACCTCCAAATGGTTTCATGACCGTTTGGTCTCAAACGGTTTCAAAACTGTTTGACCCAAGTTATCTTGAAAACGTTTGGACCAATCAAGGATTCTTCAATCAACTTGATTAGGGTTTCTAACTAAAGGATTGTACCCACAATGAATCAACCAATTGGATCCATTGGATCAAAATCCAACTTGTATTAGGGTCTGACCTCAAACGGTCAACCCAATCCAAACGGTCAACACCCTCTTGCGGTTTGGGGTCCCAATCACCAAACGGTTTCAAACCGTTTGGTCTTCAAACGATTTGGTGAAACCATTTGGACCAAAAGTCCAAGACCGTTTGCCACTCAAATTTGTTGAGATGTGTGTTTGTGATGATTTCATCATCATCAATCTCAAACCCTACGAAATTTACTACCATTTCCATGGTGATTTCATCAATCAATCAAAGGAATTGCAAAAAGATCTATTGAACATAAAGGTTTGAGAAATTGAATTCAATAATAATGAAAAAAGGGTTCAAGTTATATAACCCGCCTTCAATTGATCTTACAAACTTGGAACTTCACGTCAACAATGGTGGAATGAGCTTTCTCAACTTCCTATGGCTCGTTCTCAAGCTTTTGAGTGAAAAGGAATGGCTAGAATTGAAGATGAAGTGAAGAAAAGAAGAAATCAAGCATTGTTTTATGATTTCCACCATGAAATCAAGATGAAAGAAGGTCAAGAAGCTTACCAACAGGTTGGGGTTCGTCCTCCTATTTCTCCCAAGCTCCCAAGGTCGTTTTTCAAGCAAAGGGTGGAAGTGAATTCGAAATTCCCCCTTTACTCTATGGATAAATGAGCTTATATGCAATTTTTATTAAAAATTCAATTAGGAGAGAGAAAGTAGGAATTATCCTCTCCAATTCCTTGCCACTTTCCCCCTTTCCTTCCTTATAGACGAGGATATCCTCTTTGCCTCTTATTCCTCTCAATTATCCATGTTTAAAAGAAAAGGAAATTAAGCACCTTAACCCATTTAATAATAATATCCATGTGAGTGGATATTTCTTTTTCTTATAATAAGGTGAGTGGAGCTTTCACCTCCTTAAGATATTTTCATTTCCTTTGCAAGGCACAAGGACGTCCAAACATATCTGAATTCAACCATTTTAATTTTGGTTGAAGGGAAATCCAATTAATATATTTATTTTTGCATTAAATTGAATTAGGGTTTCAATTATGCTTAAATCTTGATTATTTTAATATCAAGATTCTCCCTCCTTCAAAGAGATACAAATGAGACGCCCCTCTCATTTTATTTGCTCTACATGATGCCAAGAAACATTAGGGACTCTAAAGAAGTGATAATTTGCATATTGAACCCAAGGTTTTGGGTAAATTGCACATTTCACCAAAACTAGGTTTTAATGCACAAACATTGCTTTATCAACTCTTTCTTGGTATTCAGGCTATCACAAGCCATACCTCTGCATCATCTTCACTCTCATGATTCTTCAACACATGAGGAACATTTATCAAGTAACATTTGCAAGTTAACCCCTCATATTGGGTAATTTGCACTTTAGTCCAAAACAGGCAGAACATAATTTCAACATTGTTCAAAAAGGACTAAAATTGAAACATAAGTTCCTCTTGAGCCTTAATTACTTTTCAAAAGATAAAATTAAGGATATAATTAACTTTATTAAGCAAAATTCCCATGTTTAAGGCATAACCCAGGTGAGGGATGTTACATTGAGGGTCCAAGGATCATATATTGATGAACTTCAATGATTCAATTGATGAAGGAATTGTTGATGCAAAACCCTAATCGGTTTAGTTGAAGAAATACCCCCTCTATAATTTTGATTTCAAGGTCAGTTTGGACCAAACGGTCTTGAGACCATTTGATTACAAACGGTCTTGAAAACATTTGGGGTCAAACGGTCTTAGGACCGTTTGGACCATCAATGGTCAAGATTGTTTGGGTGATTCAATGTGACCAAGTCAATTGAAAACTTAATATGGTGAAGGATCAGTTAACCCTATGGTTGTTACTGATTTATCTCAAAGATAATCACTAGGGTTGTACCTTTAAGGTACTAAGTGATTGGTAACCTTAGATGAGTTAATCCTTGAAGCTTAAGTAAGCAATATTTCAATACATTATGTTAACCTTAATTGAATGTACTTAATTGAAGGGTTGGTTGACCTAATCTAACCAAGTTTGACATAGTCAACATCCTATAGAGGATGAGAGAGAGAGGAATCCATACATGTAAGATAATCTTATGATGGTTAAACTTCAATATCTTCAATGTGAATAAAATATGAATTTTAGGGTATGATCCATGATAAAGAGATCATGAAACCCTAATCAAGAAGATTGATGAGCCTCAACCCTAATTTATGGCAATGCTAGGTGTAACCTTAATTTAGGGTAAGGTTGTAACCCTAATCTAGGGTGATGACATGATAAACCCTAAATGTGGGTAATTGAATGGAAACCCTAATTGGGATGAATAGTAAACCCTAATTTGGGGAAAGGTTATTAAGGAACCTTAATTCAAAAATAGTGAAACCCTAATCTAGGGTGATGTAATGTGAAACCATGATGTAATGATGTGATGTGAAACTCTAATTCAGGGTGATGTTATATAATGTCATATGAACCATTAACCCTAATATAGGGTGAAGGTATGTGAAGTTCTAATTTCGGACAATGGGATGTGAATCCCTAATGGTGGAATAATGGCCAATACACTAAAGTAGAGTGTGGCTAATATATTCAAGATGAGAATGTTACACCCATGAAGGGTGAAATTAATAAACCATATGAATAGTAAGGTTGACACCTTAATAGGTAAAGGTATAAGGGATAAACTGATGCCTAGATCAATATGCATCTAACCCAATACATGTCTTCAACTTGACATACATATATCAACCCTATATACCTTATAAAGGTGAGGTCAAGACACTCTTAGGAGTAATGAGTTCAGTTTTAGTTTTTCATCTCCTATTTTATTTTGTTTTGTTTTATTTTATTTTATTTTCTTCCTTGAAACCTGTATCGGGCACGCAAAGTTGCCATGCCTGATACCGGGTTCTTTTAACCATATTGGGCACCCATATTTTCTTTGCCTCCATGACAGAACAAGTTTATGTCGGGCAAGCACGGGTTGTACGAGTCGCTTCCATAGGGCTGAGTGTCGCCCAGGAGAGTATCAGGCATGATCAAGTTGTTTACCCAACACACCTCTATCGAGCGTCAGACTTTAACTTCTGGACCCGTGTCGCGCGATACACCAAACTTGCATGTCACATATCATCGGGCGACAACGCTGTATCGGGCGGCGGTTGTTAAAGGATCAAAACCGTGTCACGTGGGATACCGATCCACGCGATACACGTTGCCGCCCTGATCCAGTCGAGGTGACAGATTAGACTGATTTTACTGCTTGCCTCGGGAATGATTTGTCTCCTCGACCGACACGTGCCTTGGTTTTACCCGTTTTACCTCTGACCTGGATTGCTATATATAGTAACTGTGGTTTAAACGTGTCGGGCATTGGCATTTACTTTCTCACCTACTCCCGTATCGTGCACTAATTTCTCCCTTCACTCTCGTATCGACCTCCTAGCATCTGCTCCTGTGTCGTGAAAGCTATCTTCAGAAAACAAAGGTATAGCCCAATATGCGTATCATTTGGCTTGCCCGACACGACCCTTGTGTCGCGCATTTCGTATCAGACTCACAACTTTTGTATCTACCCGACACACATTTCGTGTCGGCTGCATTTTCTTTCAACCATGTCGTGTGACACATTTATAACACACGCTTTCCCGATACCTTATATCGGGAAATGCCCGTGTCGGCCAGTCTTATACCGCCTCGCGTGTTTCTTATGTCGGGTGACACCTTTTTCTTTTGAAGCTGCCGTGCCGGGCAGGATATATGTTTGCGGTGACACCCAGTGTTTCATGGTCGATACCGGCCTGAACCTTGTATCACTCGACACAACCATATTAGGTAACTCTTGTATCGGGCCCATGATTTTGTCTTATCGTGTAACGACATTCCTTTCAGACCATGTCAAGCTTTTACGATTTTTGTCAGCAATATTGATTAACGCCTGCAGGTTTTGTTTAAGTTTTCACCCACCTGATATCGGGCGACACAACTCAACTGCCCGATATCGGGCAAGGTGAATCATTTAGTAGAATTAACAATTACTAACTTTTGTTTGATAAAATTATAGAAAATGGCACGCACCAAGCAAACCGTCGTCCGAGTTGACGAACACGGTCGGAGGATCGACGTCGAGTCCACAGCAGAAGCTACAACAGTCGGTCAGAAATGTCCGAACCCCGAAGCAGCTGGGCCGTCCACAGTCGAAAAGAGACCAAGGATGAAAGAAGTAACAACCCCAACAACAGCTTCAACCACAGCGGCAGAACCACTAGATCACACACCAGGCATGTTCATGCCCAGAGACAATGAGAACGGGCGTCGGTACTCAGAACTGGAAACAAAAATCTATAGGCCGAGCAGATTCTGCCACTAGTCGTCCTTCCTTCAACTAGGCATTTTTGACAGACTGGAAAATGTCCTAGCTGCAGCCGGACTGAGGAAGATCTGCTTCATCCACTCCAGTTCCTACACTGAACTCACCAGAGAGTTCATGTCATCTCTCCGCTGGGTGCAGAATAAACCTGAGGAAATCAAAGAATATGGCGGAGCAGACAGACTACAAGGGCGGCTATATAATGCCGAGTACGTCATCTCTGAGAAGCTTCTCAATGAAATTTTCTCTTCCAGCGAGGCAGAGAAAGAACTGCTTAACAACGGTGCAAGGATCACCGAAGGAGACGGGTTCAACCCGGTGGAGCTTTGGAGGAAGCTGACCGGCGAGTCATCGTTCAAGCCGGGAAGCAAGGTGGCGGCAGTGCACTCCTGCTTCTGGAGAATAGTGCACAAGTTTGTGGCGTGCCTGCTCTTCAGCAAGAACGAATCAAGCAATATCTACACTGAAGAACTCCATCTCATGTGGCACATGATGGAGGGCAACATGATCAACCTGGGACGTTTCTTGCTGAATAGGCTACACCCCATAAAGGATGCCACCAAGGAGTACTGCATGGCTGGCATCATTAATCTGATCGCGGTTGGGTTAGGATACCTAAGGGAACCGCGCAGCCTTTCAAGGACAAGAGGCGACGAGAAGATCGACCTCAAGTACCTCATGATGGCCAGTATCATCAAGAAAGAGGGGGCGAAGCTACTTCAACAAATTTGCGAGAACCAACACCCTCCTTCCGCTCCCTCACTGCGCCACCTACGACGCAGAGCTGGTCTTCACCACAGAACAGATTGAAGCTGTGGCAGTCGAAGCAGCTTACGCCGCCACCACAAGGATACAAGAGAGGGCGGTAGTAAGAGGAGGACCAATTCCTCTCGACACTCAGTAGGAAAAATCTTCCACAACTCCTGCCGAGACGCCCGTCGCCGCAGAGCAGCCAACGACAGCCATTGAAAGAGCTGTCGTCGCTCCTACCATACCAGCCACAATCACGAAAATATCTGTCGTGGCTGAAGAAATACCGACGATCATGGAGGTCGCCAAGACAGCCGGGGCTGAGACAACCACACTAGCCCCGACGGGAGCTGCCGCGGAAGAGATAGCCGCAGCTCCCAAAACTTCTGTGGTGCCCGCAGTGGCAGAAGAAGAGGTGCAGCCAGACGTCAGTAATGGGGCGTTCGTCGAGATCCTTGAGGTGGAGCTCGGAGCTGCTCAACCTACGCCGACGCCACCACTAGTGTCTCCTATGGAAATTGCAGAGGAGGTCACCGACAACAGAGAGGTGGAGTAGCAACCACCCACACCGCGACCCTCTCCACCATCACAAGCAGGCGAGGCAGAAACAGCTGCAAAAGGGCTGACGCCTCACCCAGAAGCAACTACCTCGCGAACAATCCAGATCAATACTACCCCGAGTGAGTCAGCACACTCGTCGGGTAGACCTTCACACATGAGGAGTGTCGCGAGGATGAGAGTGAGATCTGCAGGAGCCCCTCCGTCGCTCGGACAGATGTTGGGGCAAGAATTCGATCACTTGTGGGAGGTAACAGGGAGCCATACAACTACTTTTACTTCACTAACCCACAAGTTTTCTATTTTCCAGCAGCGACTAAATAACCAAGAGCGGAAAATGCTGACTCTAGTTGGCCTTCCCGACCAACTAGAGGTACTCAACGCCACACTGTAGCAGGCCCTCCAGCGCCTTGACGCGATCGAGGAAAGGCTGAACAGAGGGGACGACCATCCTCGCCTAAGGCAGCCGAGGAGGTCTCCGTCACCACTAGGCTCAGGCTCTACACCCTCCTCATCTGCACCCTCTACTTCTGGTGCATCGTCTTCTTCAAGCGGGCCTTCTACAACACCCGACAAAGAGACGTCACACAAG
This sequence comes from Alisma plantago-aquatica, assembly GCA_963693085.1. Taxonomy (NCBI): domain Eukaryota; kingdom Viridiplantae; phylum Streptophyta; class Magnoliopsida; order Alismatales; family Alismataceae; genus Alisma; species Alisma plantago-aquatica. The sequence continues at coordinate 1,289,361,414 of OY856412.1, read as the reverse complement.
TCTGTCGACGGGTCTCCAGCAGGAGAGGAGAGCCCCCGAGACGTAGATGACTTCGCTCCCTCCACCTCCCTTGATGAAGCCGAAGACAATGACGAATCAGTCAGCATCAGGGAGGATTCTTCTAATGAATCAGGGGAAGAAGGGGGGGACATCTATGTCGCCAACCAAAGACACCCCCACAGAGGAGAAAGCTCGATGGCAGACGAATTCTCTGCGCCGTCAGAGATACCTTCTTTTGAGATGGCGGACTTCAACATAAGGGCCATAGGATACCTAACGATCAGGGACCAGAAGCTACTGAATAAGGTCCTGAGGTCGCAGGCTAATGAAGAAGAACTCATCTGGAGCGACGACTTCTTTTCTGTACAACGGGGAGTGCTATGAAGCATATTCCGCTCCCCAGTCGTCGTTGGAAAGAAGTTGTTCAGGGTCCTACAAGGCACCGTAATGGAGAACGCAGGCATTAGGACAGGCTGACAGACGATCTACAACGCCACCCCAGCCTTGGTGAGAAGACTGATGAGGGGTCTGTATGAATCTACACAGGTGGCCAGCATGTTGAAGCAAATAGAAGAACACAACCCCTACCTGGTGCTGGCCCCTTACAAACACCAGAAGAACTGGGTTCTGTGCATGGCGGATCTCCGAAGTCATGACGTCCAACTTCTGAGCTGCTGCAACAAGGAGGTCCTGCGCTCAGGAAATGCTTTCGTGAACCCCTAAGACAAACACCTGAGGCTACTCCCGCTGCATCTCCACCGAGCAATCAAGAGTGGAACCCAACGCCACAGCGGCGTTTGGAATTTCTTCTCGCTCAGAAGCTTCCCAATTCAAGAAGAAGAGGGAAGTGGAAACATCACCTTCATAGTCCTACGAGCAATGGAGATGATGAATATCTTCAGATTCTTAAGGCAACTCCAGTGCCAAAACTTCTACCAGCTCAGAAGCATTTATGCACTGTTGCTGATCAAGGACAAGCGTTACTTCCAAGACGCAGGGGTACCAGAAAGGCTGCTTGATAGCGATCAAGAAGATGTGTCCTCCCAGCTCAATATCCCTACAGAGGGAGAGGCTGAGTCAGTTGTAGACATCTACAGGGTAGGCAAGAAGATGGAAATTATACAAGAATTACTTTCCAAAGAAGTCCCCACTTCTCCTGAGGCTTCAGAAGAATTGATCAGCCACTTCGACGGTTCCGCGTGCTCTACACTAACGCAGGAACAGGTGAATGAGATTCTACAGAAGTTGGCTGATTCTACCCCCACAGACGTCATCTATGAGGCAGGCGATGTCGTAGTCCCAGTTGACGACCTAAGGGATGTGGTAAAGGAAGAAGGATGTCTGGCAATATCTGTAGCAGCAACCTACATCCAAGTAATACAACGAAGATCTGAACACGCATATATAGCCCTTCCAATGCTGTTCAACGACATCTGCCTAGCCGATGAGTCAGGAGAGAAACAATCATTTCTATCAGAGATGCAGAGCAGAATGCCATGTGTAATCTTCCTGCCCATCCTGCACTACAACCATTGGACACTCCTGACGATGTACACTCACCAACGAGCAGGAGTTTTCTATAACAGCTCAGATAGCAACAAAGACCATTCAGTGCAGTGTACATCAACTCTGTTGACACCTCTAGAGCGCCTGATAAGAAAATATTACAATGAGGTGGCAACGCTGATCAGGCCAAATCTGTATAGCGCCGACAGAAGTTGGCACAAGCTTCAATTCTACCCCAACAGTCCTCAACAAACTCCACTATCCGACAACTGTGACATCTTCATGCTGGAATGGATATCTAGCCAGGTGATGCTCGACAAGCTCCACCAAATCGACTACCACAGCAAATGAGGAGATTATGTGTGGGAGATTCTATCCGGCGAAAGCGTACTCACCAGCTAACCCTCACTGAATTTATATTATCCTACCCTATCCATATCACAACTCTGGGATAGAGTGTGGAGTAAGTTGGGGGGGTATTATGTATCAGTGAGGGAGGTAACTAAAGCCCTCCAAATTTTACCTTTTGTTCTTTTTCCTTTGACATAACCTGTGTACATATACATATACATGTTTGATACAAAAATTTCAAAAATTTTACAAAAATTTTGCATGTACAAATATTTGCCTTTATACAATTGTACAAGGACACTCTATAGTAAAAACTTGATACGACTTCTTTCCATCTTGTTTTCTCTGTGTCTAAGGCAGTGCAAGTATTTGTTATGCTCTTTTTGAAAATGCAGTCTCAAAGCGACAAAAGACTACGACTTTCCAAGCTAAAAATTCAAAAAATAATCTCGCAACAGCTAAGAGATGTGTATGAAGAAGGAAAAAGCCGCCCAAATAGCAAACTTTCTTTTGTTCCCTTACCCAGAAAAATCCCAAAAAGAGAGAAAAGCCTTATGAGAGTGAATAAAAGCATGAGAGTTGTGCCAAATGAAAAGAATATATATATATATATATATATATATATATATATATACACACTTATTTTTCCAAAAGTACCATCTTTAGGCATGGTAGATCCGGGGCAGTGGTATGTAGGATGTGAAATCACTGTTCTAAAGCCAACTGGCTTGGACTGTAGGGACCACTTGCCCGTTAACGGACCTGTACCTGGATGGACTGATGGGAAACAAGAAAAACCCAAAAAGCCTTAAGCCTACCCAAAAACACAACTTTCTGCCCTAATGTTGTTTGGTGTGAAAGCTAACTTCAAAAATCATACACCAAGGTCGCGCCGGAGCTGAAGAGAAAATTTTGCTTAAATAAGGCGGGAAAAATAAAGTCTGTTGTTCATGGACAGACCTTTTTCTCCTTAAGACATCTCAATACTCGCTCAAACCCCTTGTCTGAAAACTTTATCGGGTTAATAAGAAGTATCACAAAACAAAGTTTCAAAAATTGATTGAGGACAATCAAAATGCTAAGTTTGGGGGAGTTGATAACACCAAATTTTGTGATATTTATGGCCCATATTTCGTTGTCAAAACTGCCCTTTTAAACTATTTTCCTCTCCTTTCTGTCATGTTTTTGGATAAATAGGCCACACTATGCGCTTAACCCAATTTTATCATCTTTTGCAGAGTTTTCCTCACCTTTTCACTCAAAAATCAGCAAAAGACCAGTCCCGGCCCATGAACGTGTTTTACCTGCATCGACCCTCTTACCAATCGGCCGACACGCTCACTACCCATCATAAAGTAGCCCGACACGGATGTTGCACGACATGGGTGTGCCGCGCAAGAAGACTCTGACGGACGATACACCGCTTACCCGACAGGGAGCTGTACCTGCCACGACTACTCTCCCAATGAAGCGTGTCATGCGATACAAGCCACCCACCGGCAGGCGCCCGCCCGTCACGATACCCGACAACGCTTGCTGCCTGACACCCGCTGTGCCGGGCGACACGCACGTCAAGCATCCCTGAAGTTGCGCTGATAGAGCCGATGGAGGACATGTGGTTCCTGGAGAACCACAACCCCTTCCAACCGCTGCCTATAACTAGCAACTATAGGACTCCGATGGGACGGGTCGGAATCTCGTGAAATCTAACTTTAGAAAACATCTGGAGCTAGTGTGTCACGCAACTGAGGCATGTCGGGTGATACTAGGTGAGCACCCCCTACCCGAGAGGGTGGGAGTGATTCACTTAGCTCTCGTCTCGGTAGCCACAGCAGCCCGATATTGACCAAGAAGGCCACCCGACATGCCGGGTTCCTAGATGGGCTATCGCCCGAGACGGCTCGCCCACTACACCCGATATAAGGAACCCAATAAATTAATGTCTCTCTAGCCCGAAACGATACTGAACCCGATATGGATCACTCGTCAAGGGTGTCGCCCGAGAGGGTGACACCCAATACGACCATAGCGGGCAGAGAGCTTTGACCGATACACATGTCCGTCATGACCTACCGCCCGACAGGGCTACCGCCCGACACAGGTGTATCGGGCTGAGCTTCCGCCCGGTATCGGGCTAGAGACACCTTAGGGGTCTGCTGCTGTCTATTGTCCTCCTACATCAAGGAGGCCGATATCTATCTTCCCTTTTACATCAATTTGCTTTCATTCCTTATGCATTGTAATTGAACCTTTACATATCTATGCTTATGGAATTGGAGGAGTTAATATCTGTTGTTCTGTGTTTGGCTCCTTTTTGTTGGATGAATTCTTTATAACATCTAAAACTCTAGCTTGCATGTTTGGATCATGTTTTGACTAGCTATCGAATTGTGTTTCTTGTTCGACTCCCTTGAGAGAGGGACATTGTAACTCTAGAGTTTAGTCCGATCGGGGAGTACGAGAGTACCCAGGATCGGGGCTGCTCTGGTTTTCCTTCGCTTTAACTAGTGCCCGCTACCCTTGAGAGAGGGTATTGAAACATAGTTAGAGGTACTCTCTTTGAGAGAGGAGAATACATGATGTCTTCCGCTGCCGCCTGTTATGCCTTAGTCTTCTTCCATCATGCTTTACCTTAATGGTGACTTTACCTCCCCTGATTCTGTTTCACAAAACCTTTATAAAAATCTCTTAATCCAAAACTTAATTCTTTCTTGTAACTCCAGTTGGATATAGTCTTTTAGTTCATTTTCCTCTACTACATTTTTCTTGTGACAATTTCTTTTTCTTTCTCTTTTGTTTTGAGGTGCTCATTCAGAGCTATCATTCCTTTGGGAACAATCTTTATCCTCTTTTATATCTGGAGTATAGAGTGTTGATTCTGTGTTCTAGCACTACCACCCTTGTCCCTGTGTTCGACCTCGATCGCTACATCGGACCCTGTTTATCGTTGCGGGGGCCTCAGAGTCAGGTTATCTAATCAAAAGTCTGACTACTCGAATCCGCTTCAATTAGGACGCGCGATTTAGGCCGGTCAATCATGTAGCAAGGTAGTTTGTAAAATTTGCAAACCATGGCAAAACAAGAGAGTTTACCACATACAACTTCTCAATGGGAAACTTATCATCAATAGAAAATTTGTCTTCGATACTAGTAGAAAGATGTGATAGATGGTCAGCTATACTGTTTTCGGTTCCCTTCTTGTCTTTGATTTCTAAGTCAAACTGTTGTAGTAGCAATATCCAGTGGACGAGGTGAGGTTTGGCATCTTTCTTGCTCAAAAGGTATTTTATTGCAGCATGGTCTGTATACACAAGCACCTTAGAGCCCACTAGATATTTTCAATTTATCAAATGCATAAACAATGACAAGCATCTCCTTCTTTATAGTATCATAGTTGATTTGTGGTTCATCAAGGGTCTTACATGCATAGTGTATAGCATGGAGTTTGTTGTCTTTTCTTTGTCCTAAGACGCCTCCTATGGCCTAGTCACTGGCATCACACATCACTTCAAAGGGAACACTCCAATCTGGTGGTTGGATAATAGGATCTGAAACTAGAGCGTCTTTTAACTTTCGGAAGGTAGTTTGGCAATCATCATTGAAGATAAACTCGACATCTTTTACTAACAAAGAACATAAAGGCTTTGCAATCTTTGAGAAATCCTTAATAAATCTCCTATAGAATCCTGCAGGCCCCAAAAAGTTGTGAATTTCCTTCACATTGGTTGGAGCCGACATCTTTTCAATAGCCTCCACTTTAGCTTTATCCACTTCAATTCCTTTATTCAAAATAACATGTCCTTGAACAACACCAGTATGCACCACAAACTGGCATTTCTCCCAATTGAGCACGAGGTTGACTTATTGGCATCTCTGCAAAACCATAGTTAGATTTAACAAACAATCATCAAATGAATTGTCGTAGACACTAAAATCATCCATAAATATTTCCATGATCTTTTCAATGTAATCAGAAAAAATGGCCATCATACACATTTGAAAAGTAGCAAGAGCATTACAGAGCCCAAAGAGCATCCACCTATATGCATAAGTTCCATAGGTGCAAGTAAATGTGGTCTTTTCTTGATCAGGTGGATAGATGGGAATCCGAAAGAATCTGCCATACCCATCAAGGTAGCAAAAATAGGAGTGGTAAGAAAGTCTTTCTAGCATCAAATCAATAAAAGGTAAAGGGAAATGATCTTTTCTGGTGGCTTTGTTCAATTTTCTATAATAAATGCACATTCGTCACCCAGTGACGAATCTTGTTTGTATTAATTCATCATTTTCTCCTTTAATTAAAGTTGTTCCTCCTTTGTTCACAACATGTATAGGGCTCACCCAAGGACTGTCACTTATTGGGTAGATAATTCTGTCATCTTTAAGTTTTAAGATTTCCTTTTTACCACTTCCATCATGTTTTGGTTAAGTCTCCTTGGGGGGTCTATGCATGGTTTGACGTTCTCTTCCAAAGCTATGCTATGCATACAAATGGATGGGTTAATTCCTTTGAGGCCATCAATGGAATAACCTATCACATCTTTGTAGCTTCTAAGCTCATTTAAAAGTTTTTCTTCTTGATCATTGTTCAATTTAATATTTATAATGACAGGAGAGGAAGAGTTTGGGCCTAACAAAGCATACCTTAACCCCAGTGGGAGGGGTTTTAGTTCGACCTATTTTCTTGGAGCTGTGGTGTTGATTCCTTAATTATTCTTTGAGTCTTCTTCAGTTGGTGGAATCTCTAAAGTTTCAGGATTTTCCTCATTGAGAATGTTACTCGCAACATCTTCTTCAAAATCATCTAAGGCTGTTTCAACAAATTTATTTTCCTCTTTAAGAAATGTATCGATGGTATCAATGAGACAAAGGTACTCCTTGGAGCTGGGTGCCTTCATGGCATCATAGACTAAAAATACTAGTTCCTCATCTCCCACCCTGACAGTGAGTTTTCCTTCCCTAACATCGACTAAACAACCTGCAGTGCGCAAGAAAGGTCTACCGAAAAGGACCGGATTGGTTGGATGTTCATGCATGTCGAAGACCACAAAATCACATGGAATAAAAAACTTTCCTATCTGAACAGGGACATCCTCAATCACTCCCAAATCTAGCTGAGTTAATTGTCATAGATGTAGGCTTCAAATCTCCCAAATCTAGCTTCTCCCACAAAGATACGGGGATCAGGCTGATGCTAGCTCCAAGGTCAACAAGGCCTTTATCAAAAGTAGAGTCTCCTATCTTGCAAGGGAGAGTTAAGGCACCTTGATCATATAATTTCTCTATCATACAGTTATGGATAATGGAGCTTAGCCTTTCAGAAAGCATAACAATTTCTACCTGTCCAGATCTCCTCTTCTTTGTTAGAATATCAGTTAAGAACTTGGCATAGGAGGGAATTTCAGCTATGACTTCAACTAGGGGTAGATTTACATACAACTTGTTTAGAATGTCCATAAATTTGTTGAAATTCACATCATCTTTGGTGTTAGAAACCTGTGGGGAAAGGGGTAATTGGCTTGCTAAAAGAATCACCTTGCTGTAGATTTCCAGTAGATTTCTTCCTTTGATTTTCAACAATATCTTCAACAGTAGTTTCAACAATCTCTATAGATTTCCTCTTGGATGGTGGTGCGGATCCTCCTATGACTGCTCCACTTCTCAAGGTCACAAATTTACAAGTCTCCTTGGGGTTCATAACATGCTGACTGGGTAAAGACCCTGAAGATGTTCCTTGGTTGGCTAATGCTTGTTAAGCTATCTGATTCTCCAACATTTTGGTGAGAGTAATAATTCCATCTACCTTAGAGGACAGATGTGTGATAGCTTCTTTCAATATGTTTCCATTTTCCCAGAACTCATCATTTTGTTGGATTTGTGTGGTGACAAAGGTCTCAAGGAGGCTTTCCAAGGTTGATTTTTGTGGTGGATGAGTCACTTGCTAAAATTGATTGAGGTTCTATTGCTGTTAGAATTGTACCCCGGTGGTTGTTGGCGGTTCACATTTATCGGTTGATGGTTGCTGACCTTGATCTTGGCCTTGCTATTGGTTCTGTGAATTATTGTTCCTATAAGAGAAATTAGGATGGTCTCTCCATCCTGGGTTATATGTTTCAGAAAAGGGATTGTAGGCTTGTCTATTATTGAAATTTCCTACTGCATTGACTTGTTTTGGTGCTTCAGTGGCATTCAACTCTAAAATAAGAAGTAGAGTTATGCCTGGATGTTCCACAAGCCTCACATACTTGCTCAACTGCTTGGACTGAGTGAGTAGCAAGCCTTTCAAATTTCTAGGTTAAGGCGTCAAGCTTAGCTGCAATCAAGTCTACGACATGCATCTACAATATGTTTCCCGATGGACTTCTCACTTGAACTGGAGGAAGAGAATGGTTGATTGGTCCTTTATGAACTCCATTAACTGTGATTGAGATCCATGTCTTCAATAATGGTGTAGACTTCACTATACGACTTGTTCATCAAGACTCCATTTGTAGTAGCATCAACGGTCATACAGGTATTGTAGAACAACCTGTTGTAGAAAGTTTGTAGAAGCAACCAATTTGTCAAACCATGGTGAGGGCATAGACGTTGGAGGTCCTTAAACCTCTCCCATGTCTCATAAAGCATCTCCCCCTCTTGTTGCTTGAAGTTTGTAATTTGATTCCTCAGTTGGGCCATCTTGCTAGATGGAAAATACTTAGCCATAAAAGCATTCAGCAGATCATCCCAGGTCTTGATAGAACATTTAGGCAGTGAGGAGACCCACACCTTGGCTCGATCTCACAAAGTGAATGGGAACAGGAGTAGGCGCACTCCCTCGACTAGAACACCAATAATCTTAAAAGTGTTCATGTACCGTAGAAACTCTTCTATGTGAATATTTGGATCTTCCATAGGAGTTCCCTTGAAACAGTTTTGTTGGATCATGTACATGATTGTAGGGATGATGGAGAAGTTATTGGCCTCTATTATAGGATGATCAATGACCCCACATATATTGATGTCGGTTGGCACAACAAAGTACTTGAGTGGACGGTTGTCCTCCATATATGGTTCTTGAAGAGAACCGGGTGAAGACATTGGTGAAGGTGAAGATTGCATTGATGAAGGACGTGATTCCCCCAGATTTGAAGAGTTCTCACCCCTCCTTGCTCTTCTACGACTACTGAAAGTCCGATCTATCTCAAGGTCAAAAATATGGATGTCTGTAGACCCCTCTTAGAGCTACACATGCATCCTGAAAACCAAAAATTGAGCAATATTCACAAAGGCTAAGAGATACCACAATATGAAGTGCAGAAATATTGACTTAGTCTCAATTACTAGTTAACTCATCTATTCTAACTAAAAATTAGCGTAGCTCCCTGGCAATGGTGCCAAAAACTTGTTGGGAGTTTTACAAAGAGAGATCTCAACTCACTAATTACCCTCAAGTGTACGGGGTCAATGTAGTCAAGTGTCGAACTCAAGGAGCTAGGCTAGTTAGGCACAAATTTGTTAACTTTCATTAATCCAAGTCTGGTGACAAAGTTTAGGTTGTTTACAAATATAGAAGGCTAGAAAAATCAAAATCTCAAAGTTAAAGGGTTGAATAAGCAATTAAGGGTTGTACATTAGATTTCATTACCATGCCATCATATCATATGGACTTACGAAATCAAGATTACCGTTAACATGCAGGGAGGTTGTCATCATCATGCATTTCCCAATGTCACGAGATGGTTATAAACTTGACATAACACTCCCACATCTATGCTTAGTATCGAACACAACCTTACCCTCAATATTCTCAAGCCACTCCCGTGTTCAAGAGAATATTGCCATGGATTCTACTCCTTATTTCCTCATACATTCTGTCGAAGCACAAGGTAAGCATAAAACATGTATGAAAAGTGGACAGCCAAACATACATGCAAGAAACACCATATGCATCCATGGAAAAGAGAAATTAACTAGAAATAAACATAGATTTTGAGTTCACATGAACAATGGCATGGTAGTTACTCTCCCATTCCCAAGAAAAGAGTTCTACTCGTCCATAATGTAAATGTACAGACACAATGTAGAAATTTCAAAGTTTTGCATGCTTAAGAGAAGAAAAAGATAAAAGAACCAAAGATGTAGCCAAAGGGAAGTAGAACTCTGGATATAGGACAAAATTCCACCCTTGGAACTTCTCCAACTAGGACAATCTTCTCTCCCAAAAAGCTCAAGTGAGAAGAGTAAACTCTGTTGCACCTTTGAGGAAGAAATGGAGAAGAAATGAAGTAGAACGGGGGTTCTTTGCCAAGAAACCACCTTCTTCTACTCCAAAACTGCCCTCCTTAGCTCTGGAACTTCTCTTGGATGAAAGACACTTTCAAAATGACGAGAGATAACCACCCATTGGGTTGCATTGGTCTTTAAAAATGAGGAGTGGTTGCTCTCGTTTCTGTAGAAACTGATAGTGACACGACTTGTCTATTAGAGGATACGTCATGTCCCGTTGTGCAATTTTGCTAGGTCTTGCTGCTGCTGTGAAGTACATGCCGTGTCTTAAATAAGACATGGCGTGTAATTTTTTTATGTAGTCATTTTAGGCGAAAGGCACAAAGCGTGTTCGAATTAACACATACCATGTGCATTGGCAGCAAGTTGTAGTTGGCCTTCTGGTCCCGTGGACACGTCGTATCCTAATTTAGAAACTACGTGTTTGCATTATTGTATGTTTTGGCATTGGGGTCGATGGAGACTCACACATCGTGTGTTAAATACCACACAGTGTGTTCTTCATCTTGTGAAGATTTCTGGGAAAGGACACGTCGTGTCTTAAATAAGACACGTTGTGTGCAATGCTATTTTTGCATAAATAAACTCTAAATCAACTGCAAGTCGGGGAGAAGTCCATTTTGGGTTGGATTTGAGTTGAACTATCTCCAATTTGGCACTTTAAGTGCGTATCTGCAATCAACATCATACGATAAGCAAAAATAACTAAAATGTGGCAAGATAAATATGAATAGAGGCTAAAGGAATGCAAAATGAACTGAATTTGTGTGTGAGATTGTAGAAAAAGTCGATATGAAATGCACACATCATTTACCCACCCTTGACTTGTTTCTTCAACCTTTGACTTCACCTTCACCTAGGAGAAGCTTCCACCAAAGGACTCCTTCCCTTCTTCTGCTTCACCTCTCTTAGCCATGAGAGAGAATCTTCATCTTCATGGTAGAAAGAGAGATTGGGAGGTGGAGGAAGTGAAAGCCTCATAAGATTTACATGTAGGACTAGATATCTTACAAATCTCCTTCTCACTTTAATGCGTGTAGCAAGTGATTCATCTTATGAGAGTGTATGGAGGCTCTTGGAGGAACTCAACTATAACATAGGGACCTTCATAGTGCTTGGCTAACCAAAGGATGAAGTGCAAGGGATCATATTTATGGTTGAGGTTTCCTACTAGCCAGTATAGACATGTAGGATCAAATTCTAACCATTTGAGTTCTTGTAACAAATATATTTTCAAGTTTTGCAACACACCAACGGTTGGAAACACTTTTCTGCACTTTTTTATACAGTGTTGTCGGTCGAGTTTCTATAAAGGTAATTCGACCGATGACACTATGCGACAAAACAATTTCGAGTTGTCAATAAAGTTTATCCTTGATGAAACTTGATTGATGATTACCATTATTTTGTACATTCATGGTGTTGTCGAGTTCTCATCATGACAAACTCGACCAACAATAGGATTGTTCAAGCTCCACATAGCTTGTCGGTCAAGTTGTCTCTAGGACAAACTCGGCCGACAAGGCCACCTATAATGAAATTTTATAAATGCTATAAAAGTGTTTAAACATTTGATTTAAGTGGTCTTCATTTTTTCTAAGCTTAATACAAGTCATACAATCATTACAAGTGATTTTCATCAAAGATCTATGGAGGACACTATCTATTCTTCAATCTTGATCTTTATGCACGTATGACTTAATTTCTCCAAGTTATGATGCTCAAGTTTAGGCATTTAGAGTGTGTCTGTACCTAATCTAAAATTACTCAAGTAGAAGCATTAGACACAAATGAGTGGAATGGTTAGTCATCATTAAAACAAGGTTTTAGTAAATTTAGACCTAGAGTCAACATTCTCCCCCTTTTTGAAGATGACAAACCATTCCATAATTGTATTGAAAATATTGAAGTAAAATCATACATTTGGAGAACCCTAGGGGATTTAGTATAATTGAGTTCATTTATTCCCCTTAATTTATGCTAATTGAGTTCTCATACTCCCCCTTAATTGTTGCTATTTCTCCTACATGGTTAGCTTTCATAAAATTTATGAAACTATGTCTTTTACTCATATATGTTCTACATATATGTGTTCTCCCCTTTACATAGGCATGCATTCTCCCCCTTTGTCATTTCAAAAAGTGAGGGGTTTGAAGAGCTAAAACACAACTTGTTAGAAAATGAAGCGTAGAAGAGCAAAAACTTAGGGATTGTCCAAGCAATGTATATAAAGCAAATCAAGACAAGCATTAGAACAACCTTGAATGCATTTCTAGAAAATAATGAAGACAAGGATATCCAAGCAAGTAACTCAAGATAGTAATATGCAAGGCAAGGAACAATCTTGATTATGTATGAAACAAGATACACACATAGCATATAGTTGAATACCAATTAATGTGTTAAATACCAAATAATGAACAAGACTAGAACTACATGTAGATGGACTACTGGTATATGATATCACAAGTTAGAAATACTAGTAGGATCTAGGTCATAGTAAAAGATTCACAACTTAAATAACAAGCTATGAGTAGATGTAGAGATATATCCAAACAAAGAGATATGCAATTTCAGAGGCATGAAATGATATTACTCACTAGAAAACATGCATCATTACCAAAAGATGATTACCACTAAGAAACTCAAGTTTGCACTGAAAGATATATAGCTATATACATGTAGCAAGTTAGAGCACAATAGAATCAATTTAGGTCACAACTAAGAGATTCAAAGAGATCATTAGCAAAACATGCATGACAAATCAAGATAAGTAATTGTAATAATAGAGATGACATTTTATAGAAATTATGAAGATAGAGTTGTAAGCAATATAGGCAATTTAAAGTAAGGTGGTATGCATATTCTATAAGTACCAAAGGGAGTGACATAAAATAAAGCTATTGGTTGAGAAAGTCTAGTTGAGAGGGAAATTCTCATCCAAAAAGCCATATGTATATTCTATGCTCAGTGTTTTTGGTTGAGAATCTGGGTTGAACTTCTTGTCCGACGATAGTTGATGGCACAACCTTTGGTGCTTTTCGATCAAGTTCTCTCAACACAAACTCGATCGACAATAATTTCTGTCAAAAATAGCATATATTAGAAAAACATATTTAGAGACATGATAAAAATACAAACCATATCCAAACATGTAGAAGCACCATGAAAGCATTAGGGTCATATTTTGAGAAAGAAAGTTATGAGATTCACAATATACCAAATTTGACTCAAAAACCATATGTAAAGTGCATACAAACTTGGAAAAAACATGCTATGATTGGATATGAGAAAGAATACCATTACCTCTAATGTTACCATTTCTTTTTGACTTGTTTCCAACCCATACAAATCTCATATTTCTTCTGTTAAGTGGATTGAGAAACTAATTTGCAAAGTAATAGCTCAAGTCAATCCATTTCCAAGTGACCTACAAGAAGAAATGGTCCCCAATCATATTTTTGGGTCTGGAGGTCTTAGCTTAGCAGCCCAAGTTCTATTACTTTTGGGTGCTTTCCTAAAAGGGAAATATGTATTATAATGACCAATTTAATTGCAATGGTTACATGATCCCATAGCATTAGAACTAGAGGATTATTCATTGAAAATTGAATTTGCTATGTCTTTGTTGTTCCTTTGGCTACTATCAAGTCCTATACCATCTTTACCCATTTGTTCGGTAGTATGGTGTAGGATTTGATTTAGATTCTTTTTATCATCTAAGAATCTTTGCGTAGAGGATCTCAAACTATAATTGTCATGCATAAGAGAAAGAATAGTAGAAGACAATTGATTGCTATCATCTCTATCATGTAAAAGATCAATTTGTAAGCAAAGAGAGTTTGTCACATAAGAATATTTTTCAATATTAAGAGCAAAAACATTATTCATTCTACTAGTAGAACTAGAAAATGATTCGAGAACATTGATTTTAGTAAGCAAGGAAGCATTTTTTTTCTTCAAGCAATGTAATGTTAGAAAGATAGACACTATTTTTAGATTCTATTCATTGCAAAACAAAATCCCTGTGCTCATTTTCAATTTTAAGAACATTGATGTCAATCATGAGAGAATTCAAAATTTAAGTATGCTATTAGAACTAGGCATAAGAAGTTGATCTTTTAGAATCTAATCTTATCAAGAAAGTTAGCATTTTCAAGTTTAAGAGAATCTACTTGTCTAAGATAAGCATTGTTTTCAATCTCAGTTTCAATTCTAGTTATAGATAATACTTTTAAAATTGTCAAAATAATCTTACGAGCTACTATTAACATGTTCAAGTTTAGCCTTTTCTTCATGCAAGTTTTCAACAACTCTGGCAAGATTTTTCTTTTTATTTTTAGTAGACTTAAGAGAGATACGAGTAGCATGGATAATTGCAATTAATGATTCTTTATCTAAAGAGTTTAGATTTACCTCATTTGAATCTTCATTTGTACTTGCAATGAGAGTAAACTGGCATTCTCTACCATCACTACAACTTGAGCTAGATTCATCACTAGATTCTTAACTTGAGCTTGAGTTGGAGGAGTCACTAAAGATTTTGTGCCATTTTTCTTTATTCTTGTGCTTCTCTTGTGATGATGGGTCTTTTTGCCTTGTGGGCAATCTTCCTTGAAGTGACCCTTCTTTCCACATTTGAAGCACCATTTGGAGGAGGAAGGCTTGCCTTTATGAAGTCTACGTTTAGAGTACATAGCATCTTCTTCAACTTGATATGATGGAGAAGCTTGACTTACAATACCTTCAACTTGGGCCTTGATTTCATCTTGATTCTTTCTTTTGAGCTCTTTCTCTTCTTTTCTTTCTTCTTCCTCTTACTTGTCACATTTCACTTCAAAAGCTTGTAGATTTCCTATTACCTCTTCAATAGGAATTTCTTCATGATACTTTTTTTCTTCAATTGTAGTCACCTTTCCTTTCCACCTTTTAGGAAGAAACCTAAGGATCTTTGAGTTTATCTTTCCTCGATCTATAAGATGACCTAGGATGAAAAGACCATTTATAATGGTATTGATCCCAACATACAATTCAACTACCCTTTCCTTCTTTCCCATCTTGAAGTTTTCAAGGAGACCATTGAGCATGTGGACTCTACTTTACTTTACTTTACTTGTTTCCCTCATAAGTGACTCATAGATTTCTCCATATCTCATAGGCTGTCTGACAATAAGAAATTTGGTTGAACTCAATGGGGGAAAGAGAGGCATAGAGAATGTTGATGGCTCTTTCATTCAAATTTTCTTTCTTCAAAGTAGCCTCATCCCATTCTTCTAACTTTGCCTCTGGTAGTTTTTATTGAAGATCTTCCAATCTCAATAGCTCAAGACTTGATCCTTGGATGTAGAATTGTAACCTTCTCTTCCAATAGAGAAAGTTTATCCCATCAACGATTGGAATGTTGAAGGACTATCTCCTACCTTGATAATCACCCATCTTCTCCTACTTGTGGAAGTATGTCTTGGACAAGACCTATATTGATACCAATTGTTGGATCAATGATAAGTTCTAGATGGGGGTGAATAGAACTAAGACCACTTAAAAAAAATTCATTAGACCTTTAAGATATTTCTAAGATGATGTTGCATATATGAACTTTGAGTGCAACTAATCATACATAGCAAAGGATAGAGAGACTAAGCAAGAACAAATAACACAAGCTATGTATAGTGGTTCCAAACTCCAAACTAGAAGATATACATCCACTACCTTGAGAGGTCATCATAAAGGATTTTAAAACATGTCTCACTCCTTATATTCCATTATAAGAGTTACAACATAAGACCTTCCTTTTAAAGGACAAGGATACCTAGCATTCCCTTTGAGGATAGGGAAGCCAATAACCTTACAAAGGACTTATCTATCCATGACCAAGAGTCTTCTACCTTAACAAGGACTTACCCACTTTTGCAATTAGTCTTCTGCCTTTGCCAAGGACTTACCCACTCTTCCAACAAGTCTTTCACCTTCAAGGATTTACCCACTCTTGACTCAGATCTTCAACCTTTTACTTTACATTCACCAAGGACAAGCTTTCAACAAGGGACTCCTTCCCTTATTCTCCTTCATATCTCTTAGCCAAGAGAGAGAATCTTCATCTTCATGGCATAAAGAGATATTGGGAGGTGGAGGAAGTGAGATCCTCACAAGATATATATGTAGGACTAGCTCTCCTAGAAATCTCCTACTCAATCTAATGTATGTAGCAAGTGATTACGCTTATGAGAGTGTATGGAGTCTCTTGGAGTCACTCAACTATAATATTGGGACCTTTGTAGTAATTGGCTAACCATGGGATGAAACCCAAGGGGTCCTATTTATAGTTGAGGTTTCCTACTAGCCAGTAGAGACACTTAGGGCTTCCATTTAACCAAGTATTCTATGTAGTGAGCCTCACCATCGAATAATCTGATCTGCGACTATGCAAGAAACTTCTTTATTATACATCAAAATTGAAGGAGGTAGTAGCTTTTTGACTCAGAATTGTAGCCATTTGGGGTGTTACAATATATATATTCCCGAATTTTGCAACACTCCAATGGTTGGAAACACTTTTCTGCACTTTAACATACAATGTTGTCAGTCGGGTTTCCATAAAGGTAATTCAACAATCGGCACTATGAGACAAAACAATTTTGAGTTGTCGGTCGAGTTTATCCTTGATGAAACTCGGTTGACGACTAAGACTGTTTTGTATGTGCAGGGTGTCAATTGAGTTGTCACCAGGACAAACTTGACTGATAATAGGATTTATCAAGCTCCACACAATTTGTCGGTTGAGTTGTCTCCAAGACAAACTCAGATGATAAGGAAACTTGTAATGGAATTTGATTAATGCTATAAAAGTGTTTAAACATTCAATTTAAGTTCTCTTGATTTTGTCTAAGCTTAATTACAAGTCATACAATCATTATAAGTGGTTTACATCAAAGATCCATGGAGGAAACTATCTATTCTTGAATCTTGATCTTTATGCATGTATGACTTGATTTCTCCAAGTTAGGATTCACAAGTTTAGCTATTTGGAGTGTGACTATACCTAATCTGAAATCACTCTAGTAGAAGCATTAGACACAAATGAGTGGAATGGTTAGTTATCACCAAAACAAGGGTTTAGTCAATCTAGACCTTCAGTCAACAAGAACAATAATCGTGACTTATTAGCTATTACCCATATATTGGGTGACAACTAATGCCTATCCACCCCCAGAGTTGTGGGTACTTGGCCCACACAACTGAGCGAAGGCTCTAAAAGGAACCAAATTCAATAGGAAGTCAAAACTTCAATAGATCAATCCTAGTGTTAAATTTCAATATTGAATATTAAACATTCTGTAACATTCAAGATTCAAAGTAGTTCTAGTGACCTTCAAGAGGGAATATAGGGATAAAGAAATGAATTGGGTTCACAACTAGAAAAATTCTATGAATGCAATTCAGGAGTCACAAATAGAACAATAATTGAAATAGAGAGTCCATCATATCAAGATTCCAAGTTTGTAGAAATGACAACTCGAGTGGCTCTGATAGTTGATGAAGAGACTACAAAGTGGAATGGACTTGCTACTATTTGGCTTGGAATCAAATGTAGCATGATTTGAATTATTTGGGATTTTTTTTTCATATAGGATTACGATTCATATATTTCCCCATCAATATCATTTCTAGATCTCATGTATATATATAATATATGTTATAGAATAAATTATTATATCACATTTTCTCTAAATTATATCCTAAAATGTCATTCTCTCTTATATGTAATATGATTCTATTTAGTCACTAGACTCATATATGTCCATTTATCAATATACTCTTACTATAAGTATATAGGGCTTATATCATATATGTATTCCTATGTGGATACATAAATATCTCTTGTTGTACATATGGGTTAAAATTTATATCATAATTGAAAATTTGTGTTGTCAGATGAATAAAAGTCTCTTCCACCTATGGTGTTGTAGGGGTTTGATGAGATGGATCCCACCAAGGAGATGAATCTACAACGTAGTTTCTTAGGTTCTTACAACTCTTTTGGAGATAAAACAATAAGACTTGATAGCTAATGATATTATATGGAGATTTGTTCTTCCATGTTTAGCAAGTATCTTTGTGAAGTTCAGTAAACAAAAACCGATTAGGAAGAAATTTTTAGCGAGGATGAGATGTAAGGCAGTCAATTTACTAAGTTGCAGGTTGGTGGCCATGTCTAAAAGCATGCTGGTCAGGATAATTGAGAATGAGAAGATCAAGGAGTCAATGTTGATGATGATTAGAGGTAGAGGCAATGGTGGTTATGTCAGATGGCTATGGAACCAGGGGGAAATGCGGTAGCGGAGGGTGGCACTAGGTGTTGTGTTTAAAATTTTATAGGTCAGTGTACTTGTAGTCATGGGGATAGGGTTGCATATACATAGGAAGGGAGATTCTTATAGGGCTTCAGGGTGAACCATTGAAGTATTGGAAAGGTCAGGGTATGAGTTCTATGGTTTTCGAGGACCCTTGTTGGTTATAGGGGAGCAGAGGGCAGAGGAGAGAACAGAAATCACTGGTGTCCATTTCCTTTGACAAGAGGAACGATGCACAATCATGTCCAGACTAATAAAAGTTTTGGAGAATTAATATAAACTAGGTTCATATACTCATAATAGTTGTGATACTAAACCCTAAACCTCTTTTTTTCCCCTATATTTATATCTGCCAAAGTGTAAATCAAATTTACATATATTTCTGAGCACTACTTTATATTCTAATGTTCTAAATTATAAATTATAAAAATGCTAATTTTCAATTCATGAATCTAAATTATCCTAATCTATAACGACTCACTAAATAATTAATATATAATATTATCAATATTATTTTCAATTCATTCGAAAATTATTAGTTCTAATATTGGTTCATTCCATATTTTTAGAGTGAATTATATTGAATGGTACTAAATTATGCCACAGTGACACACAAATGTAAGGTGAGTGACCTATTTGTAAATATTATTGGTAGAGGAAACTAAATACATTTAGAAAAAGGGAATCCAATTGAAGACTTATCCATATTAAAGACCATGATAATTTTGTCAAAATAACCGACTGGAAGTCTTCTTGTAATTACTTTCTTAATTAGTTCATTACTTACTTATGCTTGTTAGTCTTTTCTAGATAATTGTTTTTCTTAGAGTGATTTCCTTTGTTAGGTTTCACAGGTCAGTTGTTTAGTTGTCTTAATTTTCCTTGATTAGCTAATTGGTTATCATAGTTGATAATTAGGATTTATCTTTCCAATCTCTAGTGGTTTTCTTGGAGTGATTTCCATCTTTGCTCAGTTTGTTAGACTAACTCATGTAGGTTTATTTGTTGTTTTCCTATCTTGCATGCACCCTCATTATAATAAAAACCCAACCTAAAACCCTAAGAACCCTACACTATGATTCAGGCACCTAGTACAAACAAACTTAGCCTTACTTTCCCACTATCTTTGTGTATTAGACCCCGACTTTCCACATCCTATACTACTTCCTTAGCCTATCCATTTGTGGATTGTTTATATAAGAGTCTCTTCACTATGGTATATTTGTTGTACCAAGTGTGGTGACACATAAAACTTTCTGGTTTCATTGCTAGGGAGAGTGGCACTCGAATTAGCTAATTTTTATATTTTAAAATTTCCTATTTCCCTCAACATTTCTATTTTTATTCTTTGTGATGTTCTCACATCACAAATTTGTAACTCCTTTTGATTGTTTAACATGCAGATGAAAGTGCAGATAGTAGAAGAAGATATGGAAAATCCTAAATGAATACGACCACTCAACAATGGAGAGCACTAAAAGGATGGCCAAGGCCTTATCCTGAAGCCTCTCTAAGACTACTTCCTTTCGAGAACTTACATATCTCCCTTTGCAATAAGTATTGGTGCTATGATGGGACAAGACTTCTCTATCCCTCCAACCTATGTGTAAATTTTTCTGATCTTCTATGTGTTAGACAAATAAAATCCTAATATGCGTGTGGACTCCTTTGTAGATACTTGCTCAACCTTCCACACTCCAACCACAACCGAGAATACCATTCACTTGACTTTTTTGTCCTTATATCTAAAGGACAAAGCCATACATTGATACTAATGAAAAATAGAGATGAAGAGTTGGGAAGATATGAATAATTCCTTCTTAAAGATATTCTATTTTATTACTAAATTGAAACAATGTGGAATGCTAACGTGAACCATCCAATTGTGATGAAAAGTTACACAACATTTGGGAAAGGTATATATAGGTTTTGAGAGATTGCCCCATCATGAGGTTCCTCTATGGCAACTTGTGCAATATTTCTATTGTAGACAATCTCAAATGAGACAAATCTAGGTATATTAATCCTTTGGAGGTGATTTCATGGCCAAACCCCCAAATGAATGATGAACTCTATTTTGATCATTTATTGGGATATTAAAGGAACCAAGATCCTCATGTGATGAATGATTATGTTATAAACATTGGAGTGACACCTCTTTCAACACACACTATTTGAGCATTTAGTGGTATATTCAAGGAACCAAGCTTCTCATGTGATAAATGATTATTTTATAAACATTAGAGTGAAACCTCTTTCAGCACACTCATCCAACATTGTTGTTAATCCTCAGCTCATGAATATTCTAGATCATATGAAGAACTTTATGAAGAATTAAGAGGGATGTGCCTCAAGAACAATGATGCAATCCATTAAGTCTTTTGATGAAGAGGTGAAAACTCTTTGATCTTATAACAACCATGAATATCAATGAGAAGGGAAACCACAAAAAAACCCAAAGACATAGTTTGATATTTGAAGATGAAGTTCTCTTTATGTTGAAAGACTTTTATGAGGTCTAAAAGAATGTGACTAGGCTAGAGAAAAGACTGGACCAACTTTTTCTTGCACTTTCCCTCCATGAAGAGGGGAGATTACCTTCTCTAACCATGGTTAATCCAAGCAATATGAATGTACCGATGGTTGTTACTCAAAACACCTATTGTCCACCCTAAATGCAAGTGGAGCATGTCCTGAATACCAAGGCCCACTAAATCCTTATGAACATCCACCATCACAACATCCCCTCCTCTACCAATATGCTCATCAACCACGACAACCATCATTCCATGGATATGTAATTTAACAAGTCCAACTTCCACCACCGCATCACCCATAAAACTAAATATGACTCCACCTCCAAAATCATAACAACAACCTCTCCTTCCTCACTATGATCAAGTTAATGTCGTAATATTTCTTAGGAGTGGAAGGATTATTGTGTTGCCTACAAGCAAAGTGGACAATGATATTGTGATGAGATATTGTTTTATTAAGACACCCTCAGTTGATCATATTGTGTTTGGTGTTCCACTTTACACTCCATGTGGGTGTGCTGCTAGTTATTTTGCTAATTCTGTGATTCAAATTGTTTCACCCTTGATTAATGAGTTTCCTCAAGTTGAACCCATGGAGCCTCCTAGGGAATAAGCAAGCACACTATATTTCCCTGATACAATGGATGAGACCTCATCATCCAAGAGGAGACAAAAGACCTATGCTGTCATTTTTGAGATTTTTAGGAAAATGAAAGTAAAAATCCCATTGTTTGATGCAATGAAGAAAATTCCATCAAATGCCATGTCATTAAAGGATGAGTGTACTTTTATACATAAGACAACTAGTAAGCTGCATAAGAAAATCAAGATGACAGAGCAAGTAAGCTCCATTATATTTTTTTTGGGTGAACTGAGCTCATTGTATTACTATTTTTGTGTTGTTCTTTTGTGTTACATACAAATATAGCTATCCATAAAATAGGAAAAGCTATTTATAGAAAAAAGGAACTCCACAAAGGTAAGAGAACCCTCCATCAACAAAATCTTCAGTCACTACAAAAAATTGGGCCATTATTCACAGGAGAGTCCTGTCACAAACCCCTCTCTACATGCCCTCAGAAATAGGGACGGTTGAGGGTCTGGCCCTCACAAATGGTCCGTGAAGAGAACTCACGTGACAAATACCAGTGGCCCTCACGAATACAATTGTGAGGGACTATTTAGCCTTCATAAATACATTTTTGAGGGACTATTTAGCCTTCATAAATACATTTTTGAGGGACTATTTAGCCTTCATAAATACATTTTTATGGGACTATTTAGCCTTCATAAATACATTTTTGAGGGACTATTTAGCCTTCATGAATACATTTTTGAGGGACTTGATGGTCCTGGAGAATATATTTTTGAGGGGCTATGTGGCAGTCATGAATGCAATTTTGATGGTCAATCTGGACCTTCATCAATATATTTATGAGAGACTACTGTAAATGATTTGGTTATTGATTATTGAATGATTTATTAAATGTTAATTAATTGTTACTATAGTGAATATCAAATTTTAAAGGAAAACTTTGTATACATAACCTCAAGCAATATTTTTACACTAATTCACATGACATCATAAGAAGATTCAACACCAAAATGACACATAAAAATGTGAAATCACCTCAAACCAATTTTTGATATTGAAGCAAAATATTATCCATACATTGCGTGCTCAACGTTGATATAAATAAAGAGTACATATGGTTTTCAAATTTGAGATTGATGACAATCAACATATCATGCTAGAAACTCTTAAGATCTATAATGTCTCCATATTCCTTCAAATGGTGTTGTGTTCTTCATCAATGCCACGCCTCATACGGTTCGGTACTTGAATATTCTTCTCCTAAAAATGACAAATCATTATATTAATAGAATTTAAAGTTAATACATAAATCATAGTACAACAAACAACTTACCCTTATATTTCGGTTTTGGTCTACTCCAAGGTGAATTGTTCGTTGAAATCCATCATTAAAAGTAATTTTACCCTATCAATATAAATAAAAAAAGGAATCATAAGAAACATATAATTAGAAAAAGTAGATAGGTATACATGCAAGTTATATGAAACCATCCTCAATATAAGCAAGCCAATAGCTGGATGTGGAAGAACATCCTTAATATAAGAGATAGATATCTCTATAATGTCCAATTCCACATTGGAAAGGGGACTGATGTGAAGTGTGGAGTGTGGAAGCTCCCTGAGATCAGAGGAATTGAGCAGATTCAAAAAATCTGCAGCAGCGTTGAGCTGGGAAGTGGAGATGATATCTACATGCTCGGGAAACTAAAAACTATCTCTCTAAAAGACGCTTGGGAGGTCTGCAGGTCTAAACATGAGGTCTTGCCTTGGACCAAGTGGTTGTGGAAGAGTCGAGCACCTAAAAGAGAAATACTTTGCTGCTGGAACAGAAATGAAGTACACCTGCTAAAGAACAGAAATGAAGCTCTTCTTGCTACTCTTATCATTTATCACATATGGCCACAAACCAATTCAGACCCATATTACAGTGCAGAATAATAAGAATAACAAATATATGTTTTTGAACAATTCCCAACAATTTGGAGCAGCTTGGACAGCCAAAAGTTAAAAACAAAGTAGATAGAGTTATCCCATACAGAGAGTGGCCATTCCCAAGGTTATTAATATCAACAACCCCTTAAGAAAATGACTCAAAATAAGGGGACAAGTAGGGGACAAGGGCATCTGGAGCAGAAATAGTAGGCAATAACAATATTCATCATCACAATTACTGCCATCTTTAAAGTTCGTGGAGTGTTGGTGCACAAGCAGGTATAACCTAGAGAGTGTTGGTCCACTCAGAAGCAGGCAAAAGATTCACTCTGTTCCTAAGCAAAATCTGGAACGACCACTCTATATTAATTACTCAACTATTAGTTATTTAGATAGTCTAGAAAACAGAGGTTTGATTCAAAGTTTAGACTAAACATGTTCAACTTCTTCAACACTCACTAAAGAAAAGTCACTATAAACTTTGTATCTAAAATATTATGAATTGAGGCTTGACCAAGATATGGCTAAAATGTAGATAAGCTGAAATGAATTACTTACAAGATTTAAACGCTGATTTCTTGGTGTGAAAGACACCGATGAAGATGTGGTTGGTGTGTTCTGCATTTGAGGATAACTTTGTCGATTATTACCAGAAGAAGGGGACCAACTTTCAACTGCAGCCTTTAATAAAGTGTACATGTTAATATTCTTATGTGTATGAATATTGAAAATAATCTATATCTGTAATGAGTTACCTGTGGCGGAAAGATCCGTGGATGTCCATTGCCTTGTATGGAAAGCCTGCCTACTCCATTCTCCCTTGAATTGGCTTGTATGAAAAGTCTGCCTACTCCATTCTCCCTTGAATTGCCTTGTATGGAAAGCATGCCTACTCCAGTCTCCCTTGAATTTCTTGGTCTAGAAAGTCTTCCTAAGACATCCCCGCTTGAATTATTTTGGCTGGGAAACATGCCTACATCTGCACCATTACTTGTATTGTCTTGTATGTGAAAAGAACCCACATCCAACCTATTTGTGCCACTTTGCATGTGTAAGACACCTGTAGTATTCTGATTGGGGTATTCAGCTGCACAATCAACATTAATACCGCCATCCTATAACAAATACATCAACAATGTCAAAAAAAAATTATATATTACATTGACATAGACAACTAAATCTGAGTTACCTGTGATTGAATATACCAAGTCATTAATTGGGAGACGGAGTTCTTCAATCCATTTACTGTTTCTTCAAGTTCCTTAAGTTTATCCTGAAATATAAAACAAATTACAAACATCAATCTAATAGACTAGTTGTAACTAATAGTTCAAGTTTAGATTCTCTCCAACATACATCCTTTGCATTGCTTTCCTCAAGAAGCATTTCATATCTTATACGGGCAGCTTTTCCCCTATGTCCTATCTCTTTGTGCCCAATTCCAACACCTCAGATCCTAGCCTTTTTGGAAGGATTTAAAACTTGCAAATAAGTAGCACGTGTTAGATTATCAACACTTCTAGGATCTATTTCTTCTTGGTTTGCTACTTGGTTTTCCACGATATCAGAGATTTCAAGCTGTAATTAGAAAGCATCAAAAAAGGAAAGCTTAAATTGAGATATCTAAGCATATGTAGCTTTGTAGACATCATAGGAAAGCAAATATCCATTTTCTAACCACTTGTGGGCTTTTGTCGTAAACTTTTTCCAAAAATTTGTTAAGAGGCACAACGGGTTGATCTTCACTGACCTACACATGATAGATAACATAATAATTGTCCATGTTATATGTTCAACTCCTACTAAGAAAGATAAGTGTCCATTATTAATACCATTTCTGCCCGATAACAACTCCATGGCTTTGATCCTGTGGTATGATCCATCACTTTTTTTGCTCTGTTTGCCTTGTTGATCTCAGAAATTTTCTAAACCATAAGAAACATATAATTAGAAAAAGTAGATAGGTATACATGCAAGTTATATGAAACCATCCTCAATATAAGCAAGCCAATAGCTGGATGTGGAAGAACATCCTCAACATAAGAGATAAATATCTCTATAATGTCCAATTCCACATTGGAAAGGGGACTGATGTGAAGTGTGGAGTGTGGAAGCTCCCTGAGATCAGAGGAATTGAGCAGATTCAAAAAATCTGCAGCAGCGTTGAAGTACACCTGCTGCGGGAACAGAAATGAAGTACACCTGCTAAAGAACAGAAATGAAGCTCTTCTTGCTACTCTTATCATTTATCACATATGGATACATAGAAACAGATGTGTTTTTGAAGACAGTAGGAGCAAACCAAACAGTGTGTGGCATTGCATAAATACTGATTATAGAAGTTTGCATAGATAAATTGCATCCTTCTTTTTGACTTTTGATATCTATCTTCATAGATGTATTGAGCTTTGCTCCCCTTTGTAAATTTTGTGAGTAATGAAAGAGAAACGCGCTTATTGATAAAAAAAGTTATATGAAACCATTGTACCTTAGACTTCTCGGTTCCCCATTCTTTAACAAGATTTTTAAACTGGTCCATATCTATGGAAGCATTTTTCTCAACTTTCTTCATCATCAATTCTGGTTCAATCTTGTACTTTTCATAGTAATCTTTCTTTACACGTTCCCTCCACACTGATATCCCTTTGCTAATGTGTTCATCAATGTGATTCCATGCATTAGGGTGACTGCCTAAATCAAAGTATTTCTACAAAAACATAGAAAATATTACTTTAGATATAACAATCATACAATTTGTTGGTCTTTTTATGAAAAAGATTACCTCAATAAATGATTTTCTATCTGCAAAAGCTTTTTCTGGTTGTTCGTTCCACTTCAAGTCTAGATGCCATATGTGTGGTTTCCTTGCTAGCATATGACAATAACGATTCAATTTGGCACCATTCTCCCCAATAGCATTTCCTTCATCATCCCATTGGACCTTGTGACGTGGCTGCCCTTGCTTAGGAAGTAGGCTTTGCTCACTTGCAGGCCCACGTCCATACTTCCTATTCTCCTGTTCATCCTCAACATTTTCTTCAACTATTACATCATTTTCAATATTGTTGGACAGTAGAGTAGGTTCATCCTCACAATTTTCTTCAATTGTGGATGGAGGGACAACAATAGGTTGATTGGGTGTGTTGTTACAACTAGATCTAGTGAATCTTCTTCCTGCCATCCTTCAATTGACAAGGAAAAAAATTAGATTATTAGTGCAGAAATATCAGTAACAAAAGTAGTAGCTACATTTGAAAAACAAATAAATTGCGGAGAATATGAGACACCAACATATGAATATTCAGCATTTGAAAAACATATAACTTGTAGAGTACCTTGGTTTCATATCCCAAAAAAGAATAATGATGTCCTACTTGCTGGTATATGAAACAAGACTAAATAAATTGCAAAGAATATGCCATATAGTAACCGTTTGCCAAAAAAATGCAATACAACATATTCCCCAAGTAAATTATTCTAGACTTGCAAACAAAACAGACAGATTAATGAACTAAACATTAGCCCCATCATTCTTTTTTTTAGTTCTATCAACAAAAGATCCCCCGGTATCACTCCTCGTCCAAGACACATCACTAGTTACACCACCATCAGATTGTAAACCAGTCAAACAATTCTCAATAAGAGGTACTTTAGAATAATCTTTAGGAGGATGCTTTAGCACTGTGCACCAATCATCATCATTAGGATCCTTCACATAAAAGCATTGCAATGCTTGAGAAGCCAGGATAAACGGTTCCTCCTTTTTTTATCCTTGAAGTGTTGATTTGTGTGAACCCATACTCATCAATTCGCAACCCGTTAGAAGTGCTTTCATCATACCAAGAACATCTGAATAACGAAACTTTGATTCCTGGACCGTAAGTTAGCTCAATAACCTCCTCTAAGTAGCCATAGTACGTGACTTCAACATTTATAGGATTTTGATCTCTACCACTTGAATAACTTGAAGTGTCAGCACACAAATACACTCCACTATTTTGTGTAGTACATGTACTTTCAATGTGCTTTGAACGGAAACGATATCCATTGACCGAAAATCCTTCATAAGACATTCCCTCAGCACAAGGGCCTTGGGATAACCATCTCAAATCATCGCTAATACTGTTCGGCCTAATCTCTCGCATTTGCATTACCTTCATAAAAAAGTAAAACATTAATGTAATCTACACTAACTTGAACATTATGAGTGACAACAATATTTATGTTTGAGACTTACATGCTATTTCAACCACTTAGAGAACTCCTTTGCATGTTTTGTTTCTAGGGTCCGTGGGGCAATGTTGGGTTCCATATCTTGAAGAATACACATGTGTTCACTGCTTTATAAGAAGTGTCTAAATTAATGTACAACATATATACAAATATCAGCAAGAATTTTAGGACGTAATTAAATCTTACCTTCTGTAAACATCCAATTCCTCTTTATTGAAAAGGACATAACGATGGGCTTGTTCCAAAGTTTGGATATCGAAATTTCTTGAAACTCCAACTCTAATTGGAGATCCATCAACATTATGAGGAGTGCGGATCAGTTTTGTCTCAAAATTATGCAAGTACCTACCACAAAATGTCAAACTTTCTTCAGCTAAATAGAAACTAGCAATACAACCAGCCGGTTTAGCTTTGTTTCTTACATACTTCTTCAATTTCTTCAAGTATCTCTCTATTGGGTACATCCACCTAGTTCGGACAGATCCGGCTTGCCTGGCTTCATAAGCTAAATGAATGGGCAAATGCATCATGATGGTGAAGAAAGAAGGAGGGAAGATTCTCTCCAACTGGAAAAGAGTGATAGTAATTTCTTGTTCCAATTCTTTGAATTCCTCCACATCAATAATGTTAGAGCAAAGCTTGTTGAAAAATGAGCACAAATTAGCAATAGGCTTGTATACATCTAAGCTTATGCAATGTCTCTAGGCAACATGTAGAATTTGATGCATAAGAACATGACAATCATGACTTTTCAGCCCAACAAGTTTTCTATCAGATTTGCTAACACACCTAGATATGTTAGAAGAATAGCCATCAGGAACTTTCAACTTTTCTAACACAGATAGGAACTTATCTTTCTGCGCATTAGTCATGGTGTAAGATGCTGGAGGCAAGTAATAGCGGTCACCTGCATCTACTGGCCATAAATCTCTTCGAATGCACATTTTCTTCAAATCTTGACGAGCTTGTAAGTTGTCTTTACTTTTCTTAGAATCACCCAATAATGTGTTTAAAATATTCTCACACACATTCTTTTCTATGTGCATCACATCCAGATTGTGTCTAACAGATAAATACTTCCAATAAGGTAGCTGAAAAAAGATGCTTATCTTATTCCAACTAGGAGGTAATGGTTGAATTTGATCTCCAAGCCTCTTGTGCTTATTCATTTTTTCCAAATGTGATATTTTCATACCCATCAAATTGCCTCATTATATCTTCTCCAGATAGTGGCTTAGGTGGAAGTCAAAAATCTTTTTCACCATCAAAATTTTTCCTATCACGTCTATACGGATGATTCATTGGAAGAAAACGTCGATGGAAACCATAGCATTGCTTTTTCCCATATTGTAACCATTTTGATACAGTCTCCACATTACAACAAGGACATCCCAAATCTTTCTTACCTTTAGTGCTCCAACCAGATAAGTCACCATATGCTGGGAAATCGTTAATGGTCCATAAAATCATTGCCCGCATAGTGAAGTTCCTTTTTCTATATGCATCATAAACTTTGACTCCAAGCTCCCAAAGTAGTTGCAACTCCTCAATTAATGGCTCGAAGTATACATCAAGGTCATTGCCAACCATATGTGGACCTGGGATTAATAGGGACATCATAATAAATTGTTCTTTCATAAGAAGCCAAGGCGGAAGATTGAGAGGTGTCACCAACACAGGCCAGATGCTATGTGATGCACTCATATTGCCAAATGCATTAAATCCATCTGTTGCTAATGCCAATCTAACATTGCGTGGTTCAGCAGCAAAGTCTGGATACCTGGCATCAATAGACAACCATTCTGGTGTGTCTGAAGGATGATGAATACGACCATCCTTGCCTTTTACTTCTGATGGCCAAATCATGTCTTTAGCAATAGATGAAGACATATAGAGCCTCTCTAACCGAGGTATCAAAGGGAAGTGATACATGAACTTAGCAGCTACCTTCTTTCCCTTTGTTTTGTATTGCTTTTCATTCCATCTTGAAGCACCACAAGTATCACAATTTTCTTTTGAAGCTGCATCTTTGCGAAAAAGCATGCAATTATTTGTACATACGTCTATAGTAGAATGATCAAGTCGTAAATCCTTCACGATCGCATTTTCTTCATAGTACGTCTCCGGGAATAGACAATTTTCTTCCGGAAATCCTGAAACAATCAACTGTAACAACTTTGTGAAAGAATCGTTGGACCATCCAGATTCCTCCTTCAGAAATAGCAAGGCAACCAAATACGATAGCTTAGAATGACTTGTGCAACCTCTATAGAGTGGTTGATCTGCCTCTTTTAGTAGCTTGTAAAATCTTTGTGCATCTACATTTGCAGGTTCCTCTGTAGCTTCAGTAGAGTGGTCATTTGTTGTGTCACCCATACCAAACAAATCCTCCAACATCTGATGCATATTGTCGGTGCTAGGCATGTTTGGTGCCACAACAGGATTGCTCCTACCAATCACCTCCCCATGAAACGTCCAAACATCATAGATATGCACAAATCCTTTTTGTAATACATGTGAGAATACCTCCTCCTCTGTTTTAAGGTATCTGTTCAAACATACCTTGCAAGGACATATTAATTTCCCCTGTCTAGTTGGTCTCTGATGGATAAGAGCAAACTCAATGAACTTTCATAACCCTGCCTTGAATACATCACTTCATACTCTGTTCCCAATATACATCCAACTCCGATCTATTAGAAAATCCATCTACATGAAGGAAAATATATAATAAGTAGAGGAACAGCTGTTTGAGATGTAGTCATGTAGGAGATGTAGTCATGTAGGAGCAAGAATAAGTAAGAAAAAGTAGCAATAAGAGGGGACATAGAAGTAAAAAAAATTTAGATGCAATAGCAGGAACAGGAAATGAAGGAGAAATTGCAAAAAAAAGAAAAGAAAAGAAGCTAGAATAGGAGACACAAGAGGAAATAGAAAAAAATCAAAGAAACAGTAGTATAAAAGGACTGATTTTTTTGCAACAATTGCAGCAAAAGGGGGTCGAATATACAACATGAAAAAGGAAAAAGAGAAAAGGGGAGGGAAGGGAGAAGACATACATGAAGTCTATCAATATACAAGAAGCAAAAAAAGAGGCAGAAGAAACATCCTTCAAGAAAAATCCTTCAAGAACTGCAATAGCATAGGTACCCACCTAATCAATAATAGTTCACAGATCCATCCATTAACTTTTGCTCACATGTCTCAACATATACTCGATTACAGGGGCTACTTATAGTGTCAGACTAGCTACACTGCTTCTCTTCTCAAACTAGGCGATCTCTCTACTACAAAGGAGTATTTTGACGCATGGCTATTTAGACTCTACCAAAGGATATTCAAAGCTGTGTGTGGT
Organism: Alisma plantago-aquatica; assembly: GCA_963693085.1. Taxonomy (NCBI): domain Eukaryota; kingdom Viridiplantae; phylum Streptophyta; class Magnoliopsida; order Alismatales; family Alismataceae; genus Alisma; species Alisma plantago-aquatica. The sequence goes on along the minus strand of OY856412.1, from coordinate 1,289,330,286 downwards.
CCTGATGCTATGGGTTATGTCCAACATATCCCATAGAATCTCAATATTGTAGCAGATCTCTATGCATAAAGGCACTGACAGTCTATTTCTTCTTAGATCTGATATCAACATATTGTTATTACTTATAACAAGCATTATGAGACAAATACCTAACTGTCCCTATAAGTCAGCTGAAATACTTAAACATATAATTAAATGATATCATGTATAACATCTCATAAAATTAAGAACTGAAATACTTAAAATAAGTCAGATGCATAAGACTTAACACCAACCAAGATAGAACATATGACATGCAGACCAGGACAACAGGGACAATTTCATTGTTTGGTATCTTGTTAATAACACAACACTCAAATTATGATAGTAGGAGACTGTAAACCAGCAGAACAATAGACTAGCAGAAGAAAACAGTTCATATATACCAACCACTACAGAAGAAAAGAAGTTTCCTCCCAAGAGAAACATTGTAGAAGTGTCTATCCCATCTAAAAATTACTTTCATTGATAGCTGCTAGATATCAAAAGAGGAAAATACCCACTTCCGAAAAATGGCAATTTGGATACAGAGATGAGTAGCAATAGCCTCCAACCTGGGAGTACAATAAATACCAAGAAAGTTGACCATAGATATCAATATTTTAGATGGAATCCTTAAGAAGGTATTTCTCATGGATCAATTTGATCCATAGACTACCTTAAGAAGATGGTTACATCATCCCACTTAAGAAGATGGATATCATTCTTGCCTTCACACTATCCCCACAAGAAATTTATAATAATTATTTCCACTTCGTCACAGATAGAAGTAGGAAGTGAAAAGGAAGAGGACCATAATTTTTGATTGGCGGACATAGTAGAATTACAAAGTTCTAGTCTCCAATGGAAACTGAAATGATATGTAAATAAGTTTGGTATCTTTAAAAATCAAATGATGGGCATAGAAGCACTAAAGCATGGGCGTGAAATGAATGTAACTTCTGGTTCACTTGTATGATATGTATCATTATAAGTTAGTAGCATACCATCTTTGTGCACGCTTAGCATCAATAGAATGTCTGTCATGACCATGGAAAGCTTCAGACATGCATTCAACAAAAGGTCTGCTCTGGTTGAGAAGTCTAGCCAGAAGCCTCATGAACGAATGGGTGTTCTTAGTAATGTGGGTTCCTCCTTGATCCCTTTGTTGTTAAAACAACATTTGTATATTTGTCTTTTTTCGTTTTACCCCTCCATCTAAAATAATTCCCTTTCTTTAACATGTGGTTGTGATGCAGGCCCTAAAAGCCAATAACTATGATAATGATCCTCTGCTAAGTGCAGCTCTGTACCTGGAGATTAATTAAAGGCCGACTGCCCAGGGCTCCCATGGCACACATCCATTCCTAATATAATAGTTGGCTCTTAGGAGATCTTTGGCATGGATGGAAGATGCAGAGAAGTTCACCACAACTGAGCATCCTCCATCCATGCCAAAGATCTCCAAAGTGCCAACTATTATATTAGGAATGGATGTGTCCCATGGGAGTCCTGGGCAGTCGGCCTTTAATTAATCTCTAAGTACAGAGCTGCACTTACCAGAGGATCATTACCATAATTATTGGCTTTTAGGTCATACATCACAACCACATGTTACAGAAAGGGTATTATTTTAGATGGAGGGGGTAAAGGAAAAAATACATATAATATATCCAATTGTTGTTTTAGGAGGAACCCACATTACGAAGAACACTCATTCGTTCTTGAGGCTTCTGCCTAGACTTCTCAACCAGATCTGAGATGTTGACAATGACTTAGTGTGCCTCTGCAAAATGCAAAAACACCAGGCTATATTATACTTACAACCAAAAAAAAAATTAAGTGGTGACTAGACTCTTACATATTCTATTTGACCCATATAATTTTAATAAATCATTACACTTAGCTTACTACATGTCTATTTTTAAACATCAACCCATTCTCAGTCCATAGTAATATTACCCATTTATCAAACAACACAATGTGAGTTCCGAATGAAGGCTATAAGGTTTGAGATTTAATTTATATGGCTATTTTATGTAAAGAGGAGATACGTTATAGGAAACTCAAAATTTGGATACGCAAATGAAGAAAGAAGCAAACACTGACAATAATTAACAGATTACAGTAAACTATTGGGATACACATATGAAGAAATAAGCAAGCATTGGCAGTGAACAGTACATTACAGTGAACTCAAATCTGGGATACACATGAAGAAGGATGCACATTGGAATCGTTACCTAAAAATAAATGGCCAACACATGATTGAATCAAACAACATAACAACAAGCAAGCACAATAGTTGCAAGAGAATAATAAAACAAGTAGCACAGAAAAAAGATGCAGTTTTAGTAGCAGTACCTTTTCCCACGCTTCCGGTCAATGGACAGAAGCAACGAGATTAAAACTGAAGAAGAAGAACAATGGACGTTGCAAGAGAAGAACTGGAGTAGAGGCAGTTGGGCGTCAGATCAAGGAAAAGAGACCAGTAGCTTGAACCAAGGTTGAAGTATTCTTTAGAGCTCCTGCTGGGCGCCGCCTGAGTCGGGTGCCGCTGGTTTCGCTGGGATCCGGTACGATATGGCTACTCCTAGCCGTGGAATTGGAATTCGGCCGACGATTGGAGTTACGACCTGCTATAGTTGGGGTGGCAGGAGCAGTTGGGGTGCCGTCCGGGAGGTAGTTGGGGCGCCGTCCGGGAGGTAGGTGCGGTTGCAGCTGGGTGCGACCGATGGGATTTGGGAAATGCTAAGCGACTGGGGTCGTGGGGTTGCTGAGGCTGGGCGGCATTAAGCTGGAGCAGACCCTGGCCGTGGAGTGAGCGAGGCCTGGTCAACGGACTGAAGGCGTGGTCGATGGAATCAAGGAGGCGTCGAGGACAAGTGGTAGGTGATCAGTGCTTCCCTAGTTCGTCATTGTGCAGAGGGACAAGTGGGGAGGGTTTTTCTTTTCCTTTTTAATTTTGATATCCAAATGTTGTATTTTAGAATGTAGGGAAGGGAAATGAGATGGAGGGAAGGGATATGAGATGGAGGGAATCATTTGTCATGGTATTTTTCAAGGAATGATTAGTGACTAATGTATTTGTGAGGGATTAGTATTTGTAAAGATGTTAAAAAAACGGTTGAGGGATTTGGTCCCATATTTGAAGGATGAGCCCTAACAAATAGCCATCATTATTCACAATCTATGGTTCCTCACAAATGTTCTTCAACAAAGGCCAAATTTTTTGTAGTGAGTAACAGAACTGTTGTATCAGGAAAGCACATCAAAAGGCTGAAACTTAGCCTGATAACTCCAAAAAAGCAAGCAAAAGCTCCAGAAAACGCATCTCCAGAAAACTGCAGCAGCATATCATCTAAAGAACCAACCTGCTCAGCCTTCAAGGGATCGAACATCCTTCAAAATTAACTCCGAGATGGTAAACCAATCCCTTTCTCTATTTAAATATACTTTGTGATTCCTTTCATCCCAGAGCCAATACATAATACATAAAGCTATAAGATGATTCCTCTTGTTTGCACAGATAGCCAAGTCACTACAAGAGCTCGTCTTAACAGGAAAATCCAAGAAAATATTAGCTGTGTCCCAGATTAAATAGGAAAAACTGCACTTGAACATACAGTGAGTCGTATCTTCCTCACTCATTTTGCAAAGAAAACAATATGAAGGAGTGGTAATCCCCATTCTTCTAACATAATTAGTGGTGAGCAATTTACCATGCCCCACTTTCCAAGCATGAATTGCAAATCTACTAGGAACTTTAAAACTCCAGACCCATTTGAAGAAAATATTGGGTTCACCTTTAGAATGAACAACATCCCAGATGTCCTTCAACTTGACAGAGGTCAGACCATTAAAAGTGATAATATCAGGTCCAAGAGAAGGCTTATCAAGAGAAACCAACATGTCATTCAGATTTTTATGAAGCATGGTATTATCTAGAATCCACATACCATCATCAATCAAGCTAGAAACTTTGCAGAATGGGTCCAGGCCCAATTTAATAATGTTTTTCCTGCTTAACACATCCATCAACAAATGACCTTTTGGGAGCCAAGGATCTCCCCCAAAAAAAGTATGATTACCATCACCAATTCTGATATGCGATTTCAGTGAATCCCTTTCCTTGATAACTCTATTGATAAGCCATGACTAATTGCCATTATCATTTATAGACCAGAAGGTATTTTTATTGAAATACTTCTCATGAACCCACTTTATCCATAGAGAGTTCGCTTTCCTTGCTAACTTCAAAGCATGATGAATGAGAGAAGAATAGTTGATATCTCTGAAAGAGCGAATATTTAATCCACCTTCATCCTTGGGTTTAGTAATAGAGTAAGCTCCATTATATAACATGCACTTCCCTTAAAGAAGAAAGACCCATGAGTTCCAATAATACCTTGCAACATTGAGTGACATCACATAGACCAATCCATAATTGATTTGGGATCTAGTGTGAATTTGATGGAATATATGCTTCATTTTGTAAAGCGGTGTGATTGATGAGAAATGATCAGTGCAGCTTGTAAATGATCTTAACCACTATTACTAAATATAAGATTACTCATCACTCTGTATTTGTATTTTTTAAATGTTGAACAACTTCCACCTTGGTCATTTTTTCACCGAACAAGAATTTTGTAGTGGTCATCTCACCACACCAGAGAGTTGGCAACATCAAACGTGTTGCCAAATGCTGTAATAGTGTATATGTCGAGTTGGATCTAGGCAATCGAAAGTCATGGATTGCACTCTCCAATTGATAAATTGTTATAAAAAGTGCTAAAAGGTATAGTGGATAATGTATTGCTGATGATTGAAAAACCAATGATAGTATCATTCCTAGAATATTTTATCATCTTAGACATGGAATTGGAGGACAAGAAGATTCCTATCATTTTGGGGAGACCATTCTTGTCTACATCTGATGTCAAAATAATGTGCGTACTAGCACCGTAACCATCACTTTGTGAACATAAATCTGAAGACAAATATATAAAATACATCCATGCAACCATAAGTTAAGGAGAGTATTGAAGATTGTAGCTTTGAAGATTATGTGGACCACTTAAACTTGAAATGCCAGTGCCAAGGATGATAACTTTGGGGTACACAATCTTTGGGATAAGGAGCATATTCTAAATGCCTTTGAAAGAGCTATACACTACGTGAGAGGAACCACTAGATTTGATATAGATGATGATGAAACAACTCCACACATGGTAGAATGCACTAAAATTAATACTAATAGGGGGAAACCGACATTGGTTTATGAGATTTTAACCCATATACCTCACATTTTTCTTATATTTCTACTTTTCAAAATTTCCATGATATACAAAGATATGATACTTGATAGTTTATTTATTTTTTATTCATATCAAAACATGAACTTAGTTAAGGGAATGATCCATGGAGTGGATAAATCATTTGGTGGTCCATGATGATAAGAAGAAGAATGCTGCAATGAAACAAACATATACATGAAACCATCTAGATTATCGGTCATTGTGACATCCGAACAGAACAACCACTCAACACATAATTCCCATGGTAGTCTGGACCCACGCAACTTGTGTGGCACCCCAATCTCCCAACCTTGATGCCAAGTTGACACAACTCTAAGATCATAATCCTACTATCCTAAGCCTCTATTTCATTTTGAGGAAAACATGATCATAATCCTACTATCCTAAGCCCTTGTCAATTCTCTCCTTTCTTTTAATTTTTCCTTGATGTGTTCAATTGTTTGACTTCCCCTACACTTATCTAGAATTTTTTTCTTTCTATTATCATTTTTCTTTGCATCATTACATGCCATATAATTCATTTCTTTATTTTTTTGAGTAATTAATTTTTTTTTGCACTTTTGCCATGCAATGCCATCACATGTTGCATTGCATATAGATTTTTTTAATTTCCTTGTGTGTAATTAGATATATTTCACTTTTCATTCTCTTATGCTTTGTACTTATATCTGTATGTGGATAGAGGCAATTTGACACCATTCTGCCAACTCTGCTCAAGTTTAAAATATTTTTCCGTAAAGATGCTCTAGCTTAATCTCTTCTTGTTCAAATGGAATTGAGATACCTATCTAAGTGAACTCACACTACCACTTGATTATTTACAAATGATCTCTAGTTTTAAATTTATACATGTTTTACACTTCTCTTGTGAAATGTTGGACTGTTTCGTTGTGCAAATAAAATAGCAATAATCTCGTAGTTTATAAATGAGGTATTGGTTCTCTTATATATTGTAGTCTACATATACGTGGGTATGCTAAAGTGGTAAATGAATTCTCACTTAATTTCATACATTTCATAATAGAGACTATAAATACAGTGAGCCTAAGCCCAATTACCCATTGAACCACTTATTCTTACACTCCCCCTCAAGTTGTAGAATAGGCATTGTCTAGTCCTAGATTGACACCCTTATACTGAAATAGAGGAATTGGTTTGGTTAGGATATCATCAAGTTCATAAACAGTCCATATATGAAGAGTCACGATCTTATTAGCTTTTACTAGATCCCATACAAGATGACAATCCACCTAAACATTTTTTATATGTTCATAAGAAACTGGTTTATTGGCTCACAATATAGAGAGTTGGAATATGATTAGAAATTTTAAACTCATTCAAAATAGAATGTACCCGCTATAGATCACAACATGCATGTGCTATAGTTCAATATTCAACTTCATTGTTGGAGTGAGCAACCACAAAATACTTTTTTACTTCTCTAGGCCACTGGATTATTGCCTACATGATGCAGTTACTATAGGTGTACTTACAATATTGGGCATCTCCTGCAGAATCACATCAAAATACCCAACGCCAATAACACTTTTCTCTATAGGACATTTTTAGAATAGTCCCCTTCCTAGATCTCTCTTGAGATATAATAGGAAGTGTTTGTCTCTACACTAGTGAGCTTGAAGTGATGCACTTATGCTGAGTGACTACTCTAAATGCATAGGTGATGTCAATTTGACTCATTGTTATATAAATCAATTTCCCAACTGCTTGATGATATTTTTATAGGTTTGGAAAGAGATCTCATCATGTGAAGCCTTTGTGTGACAATTTTTTGGAGTGAACATGAGTTTAGGATTTGTTATCTAATCCTCTTAAAGTAGGTTCAAGTCATAACATATTCTGGACAAACTAATCCTTGCAGAGGAGAAAGTTAACTATATTATGAGGAAGTATCACAAATTTATCAAGTCCTTTGTATGGAAGTGGACTTGTAATGATTTCTTTAACTTAGATACACCAATTTCGTCACTATAAGTGATCACAATATCATCAACATACACAAAAAGGATAATGTTCCCTCTTGAGGACCTTTATGAGAAAAGTGAATGATCTGTAGCCAATATCTGAAATCCTAGTTTATGAAGGATAGTATTGAGTTTATTGAACCAATATCTTATGGATTGATTAAATCCATATAAGGAGAACCATAGATGACAAACTTTCTAGGAAGACTCCCCATTAGCAACCAAGACATGAGGTTTCTACATATATACTTCTTCTAAGAGGTCCTCATGAAGAAAAACAATCTTGAAATCCAACTCGAAGAGTGTCAACTCAAAATGAGCTACCGAGGAAATATAAATGTAGACAAAGACAATCCTTATTAGTAGAGAGAATTTCAACATATCCACACCAAAGGTTTGCATTTAACCCTTTTAAACTAGACACACTTGTAGTTTCTCAGTAGAGCCATTAGAGTAGTGTTTGACCAAGAAAACTCAATGTCAACCAATAATATTCTGATCTGGTGGGGGATCAACCAAGTCCCATGTATGATTCTCACATGAATCTTGCATCTCTTATAGAATTGTAGATTTCCGTCTAGGATGTCAAAAGGCATTTGTGGGTTGGTTACGGATATAGTGGTATCTAGAATGGTGGTAAGAGTAAAAGGGGGGGGGGGAGGTCGGCTAGACCACAATGTTCAAAAGTCATTTGTTTGACAGTGCAAGAACACATACTTTTCAAAGCACCAATGATAAGGACTGGACCAGAATTGATGATGATTGTTATTTTACTACTTGGGGATCAACTTCCATGGTTGGTTATGGTGTTGTGGTGGTGATGTGGGGTGGGGGGAATGGGCCAAGGAGTGAGACCATTTAATTGGTAAGATCATGGGATGATGACCATGAAGGTAAGAAAATATCATCCTCATGATTGGTGACATCAATAGAAATATAAATATGACATGATCGGAGATCAAGGAATTTCTAACATTTTTGAGAAAATGGACATCTTGGATTAAAAAAATATCGCCCTGGGGGACAGTTTGTCTACCTTAGGGTCAAAATTATGGACAAGGTGAAACGTACAAAACCCCAATCCAGTAAAGGAAATAGTTTGGTTTGTGATAAGAAATCAAACAAGGAGTTTTTTTTAGAACCAAGGATGATTGACAATGGATTAAAAAACAACCGGTGAGAACAACATCAAATATAAGATTTCTTGGATTATTTGCGTAAATGGTAAGGGTGTGTCAAATTTCAAGAATGTGGTGATTTTTATGCATAACAATATTGTTTTCCTATGAGAATAGGTGCAAGTTTGCTGATGGATTATTCCCATATGGAAAAAAGGAGGAACACGCTCTTTGGATGTACTCAAGGGCATTATCTGTACAAAGATTCTTAATAGGTATGTAAAATTGAACTAAGATCATTTTATGAAATGTGAAAATAAGGGGAAAAACCTCATCACATATTTGAATAAGATAAAGTCATCATCCTTGATAAATCATCCAAAATAGTATAGAATATTTGAAATCATTATAACTTGTTGTTTGAAACATACCACACACATCACTATGAATTAAATCAAAAGTTATTAATAATTGTTTATATTATGAGACAAGAAAGATATATGATGATTTTTTTATCAAATATCAAGTATCACATTGAATAGAAGAACAATAAGAAATAAAATTACCTAAAATAATGAATTTGTATAGATAAGGATAGCAAAAGCATATATGTAACTATATGGGAGAAGCCGTAATAAGAGCACTAGTCAGAGGATATGGAGCAGTGGAGAATTTGTACAGAACACTAGAGCACACTCCCGACACAATCCTTATAAGATTCCTCCAATCCTATAGAAGGACCTAAGGATACAAAACATCAACGATATTCAACTAACTTTGCCACTGAAATGAGATTATATGAAAATTATGACGATGTTATCAATAGAAAATTTTAATTTAGATGAGAGAGGGACAATACCACACTTGGTGACCCATTTCACCAACCCATCTTCCAGAGTGACAGTGGGCTGCAGAACACATGAGTCTGATGAGGTGAGGAGTTTTGGTGTATATGCCATAGAATTCAATCATTAGATGATGACTATATGGATATTTTGTACGTTTAATTTGATTAAATAGGAAATTACAGTTTATTGATGTATATTTAATTACTTTGTTATTAATGTAGATAATATATGTCCTTTGAATAGTTTCTTCAAATTCATGGAACTTCAAGTGCGTGACTTGAACATGAGATTCTAATGGATGCTAAGAACAATATTTGTACATGTCCTACTCAAGTATTATTAAGGATTGGACAATAGCAATACACACAAGACTAGTATGTGTGGTGACTGATGACAATGCCTCATGGGTCGTAGGTATTGGATACCAAGTCATACACATATGTACTTGTTAGAGAACAAAATTATTGTATGGAACTGCCTTGAGAGTGGTTCATGGCCTTTATATGATAGTAATAATTGACTCTCAAATGATACAATGGTGTTGTGGTCTTTTTACTTGAGGTCAGCACAATGGTAATGTGACAATCATCATGCTTTGACACTACCCAACATGATCTTGAAGAATGTTCCCAAATTGGTGGTGACTAGGTGTGATGAGAATCATATAAGGAACTTATCCATACCATATAACAGGAGGGATATCAAGGCCTCTTTATAAATGAGAATAGAGAAATGCATGGCCATGTTCATGTGAGTCAGTCTATGAAACTGATATCATATGTATCTTGCTATTCTAACTGGAAATCAAGGGACTTAGATTGAATGTAATGAGGATGATGTGTAAATTTATCTATGAAAAATGGATTATACCACATGGTAACACTGGTCGTTGTTGGATTAGTCTTGTCTGACTAATCCTGCTAGTTGGGTAGCAATGATGTATAGTTATACCCCACTCATTGCTTATAGATCATACCATTAATAGTCTGGCGAGAGTAGCCCAACTGGTTACATCTCGGTAAGTCCAGATGAAGGACTCGGGTTCGAATCACGCTGAAGGTGCTCTGTGAAAAGTAACACGGAGCTAAGTGGGGGTGCGGGAGGGGGGTGAATGGACCACTCACCCTCTCAGGCCCTCGAGAGTCTGGGGGGTCACGATTGTGGCACTTCTACGGGGGCGGTTATCTCATAAATAAAAAAACATTGTATGGTGCCTACATGGTCACACACATACATATCGCTTGAAGAAAGGATGCGTTGGACCTTATTGTAATTGTTATAATAAATCTAGGGACTTGAAAGTAAGTTTTGAGGACCCCAAAAAAATATGAACCAGACTTAGGGAATAAGTCAAGAAGCCCACAACCTAGACAAAAAGGGTTTAGGAAACCCTCTCCTCTATATAAATGATGCGAGAGGACTTTTGGGTCCCCTCAAATTCTTTCATCGGTGCCTCCAAGGTTTGAGATGCCCTAAGAGAAACTCAAATAGAGAAAGAGGGAGAGGCAAAGACTAGAAATTCCAACCATCTTCAAGCACTTGTGTAGATACTATGGAGATGAGTTTTCACAACAAAGTTATTCCAAATGTAGATCTTTACTGAAGACACACGAATCAAAGTGATGACAGAATGACACCATCCACCACTGGTGTAGACAACTAAATGACACAATCTGCTAGGAACATAAACTGAGGAGAAGGTCTCCTCGACATAATGACACAATCTACCACCTAGGGAACATAGATCGAGGCAAAAAATCTTAATGGTGAATCAGGTTGATCCACTACACACATGCATGACGGAACAATCTGATCCTATTGAAGAGATTTTAGGGTTAGATCTAGGTTAATAAATCCATATTTGTGACCTTGGAATTTATGAAATAACCGATGAATTCCCACGATCCTCCACCTACAGTCATCGACGGATATCCGTGATTGGATAGCAAAAATTTGGTTTTCTGAACACATCTCGAGGAGACTCCTTGTGTTTCGTAAACCCTGAAAAAGGGGTTCCGAGTTGCTAGTCTGGAGAGATCAAAAGTAGGCATAGACTGGAAGGTCTAGATTTACATTTAGTGTTATAAACTGGATTGTTGGAACCTCTTCCATGTTAAGGTCTAGATCCTATTCAAACAATTCTTAGGGAAATTTTGTGTTCCACTACATTTTCTGCTCCCAAAATTCCTATAGTGGTATCAGAGTTATGTCTAATGCTCTTTATTGGAATTTTCAATTATGAATTTAGTTTTGTCATTGGACTATGATAGTGAGTATATATCATATGATGAAATCGACTAATGTGTTATCTGATTGATGGGGAATGTCCCGATTAATATCACCATGATCATATTATTACCTTATATATGTTCCTCAATGGTGGTAATATCAATTGAAAGAGTTCCAAGTTAGAGGCAGTGACTAATTCTACTATATTCAATGAATATGATGTTAACTTAGATGCTACCCGACCTGTGTAGAACGAATGGTTGTGCATGGTAGGCCCTCCCTAGGGGACCCAAGTTTGAACCTCCCGCTCCACACAGTATTTACCACCCTTGCAGTCATCTGGGATCTAGCATGCTCTTTGAGGGAGGGGGAGACTAATGTCTCTTCTAACTCGAATTAGATGCTACAAAGAAAGTCATATAGATCAAGAAGTTCAATTGATGAACTTAAAGTAAATCCTAGCATTGATGATGCAATATGGCTTACCGTGACAACAATGAGCCTGTCAAGCTAGCCAAGGAACCTGAATGGAATACATATTCCAAACATATTTTTTATGCTGCCATCTCATATGAGAAATCATTTAAAGAGAAGGTGAGAAGATCCATAGGATACCGACATAGATCAAGTTTGTTGATCCCTAGACTAAGGCACTGTCAGGGCATACACGTTCTGGCCTTGCTATATCACTTGGTTTAAGATACGTGAGTGATTGGATTTAGTGCAAGTGGAATATTGTTGTTGTATATTCCCTAGAATACAACCATTAGGTAATGATTATAGGGATGTTTTGTACTTTTTATTTGAATAATAAAGACAATTCCAATTAATTGATGCACATTTAATTACAATAATAATAATGTACATAATAATTGTCCTTAGAATGATTGGTTCAAATCCATGGGACTTCTAATGCATGACTTGAACATGAGATCCTAATGGACACTAAGAAAAATATTCTTAAATGTCCCCAGTAAATTATTATTGTGTATTGAACAACAATAATAAATGCAAGACTAGTACGTGTGGTGACAGATGACGATGTCTTATGGGTCATAGATATTCGATACCAATCTAGACAAGTAGGTACTTGTTAGAGAACAAGTGTATTGGGTGTACCCGCCTTGAGAGTTATTCTTGGACTGTTATATGATAGTCATAATTGAGTTTGAAATACAATAGTGGTGTTGTGGTCCTTCTACTTGAAGTCACTACAACGGTGATATGACAAAACCCAATGTGATATTGAAGAAAGTTTCCATAAAGGTGGTGATTGGGTGTGATGAGAATCATGCTACACATTGTGAGCGATGTATAAGGAATTTGTCCCTCCCATATAACAAGAGTTATATCCAAGGCCTCTTGATAGTGAAACTAGAGAAATTCATTGCCATGCTTATGTGAGTCAATATATGATACTGTATATATCTTTATAGTCTACTTGGAAATCTCAGAAATTAGGTTGAATGTAATGAGGATGATGTGTCATGCCGATAGTCCAATCTGGTGACAAAAGGACAATACAACATGGTTACAATGGGTATTATTAGTCTAGTCTTGTCTGAGTAATAATACTACTTAGGTAGCAATGATGTGAAGATAGAAAATGTTCATTGCTTATGAATCATAGTGTTGATTAGTGAATCTATTGACAACTTACTATTGTGCCTAGATGGTCACAGGCATAAAGATCGCTTGAAGAAAGAATGAATTGGACGTTATAGGATTGTTATAATAAATCTAGGGACCTTAAAGTATGTTTCAAGGAACTTAATAAAATATGGAACCAAAATTAAGGAATAAGTTAGGGAGTCACAACCTCTCCAAACTGGGTTTCGGAAACCCTGACTCTTAACTCCTCTGTATATATGATACAGGAGAAGGCCTTAAGGTAGGCACTCATATTCTTTCATTGTTTCCTCTAAGGTTTGAGAAACATTAAGAGAAAGTTAGAGAGAAAGATATAAAGAGGGAGAGGAAGAGACTATTAACTTCGTCAGTCTTCAAGTTCTCACATGGATACTGTGGAGACAAGTTTACACAACAAAGTCGTTCCAAATGAAGATCTTCACCCATGGCATGCAAATTGAGGCAATGATAGAACGACACCATCCTCTACTAGCGTGGAGGGCGGAACAACATGATCCACCAAGAGTGCAAATTAAGGAGTAGGTATCCTTGACAAAATAACACGATTCACCACTAAGCACATGCGGATCATGGTAAAAAAGCTTTGCGATGAATTAGTGTGATCCGTGACACACATGCATGGAGGAACAATTTGATCAGCCAAAATTGATTTTAAGGTCAGATCTAGGGTGAATGGAGCCATCTCTATGAACTTGGGATCTGTACAAATATTCAGTCGATTACCACAATCCACCACCTACAGTCACTGGTGGATCACCACAATTAGATTGTGAAAAATTGGCTTTCTATATGCATTTTGGACAACTCCCTAAGTGGCAGAAACCCCTGAAAGGAGTTCTAGTTGCTGATTCATCGAGAATTGAAGGAGATGAAGAATGGAAGGTCTATATCTACATCAACCATTATAAATAGAATTGTTGGAACCTCTTCCATGACATAAACTTGTAAACCCTAATCTACTTTTGTTGCATTAGATGGATCCTTCTCAAAGGATTCTCTGGAAATGTTTTTTGTCAGCTGCATTTTCTTCTCTTGAGATTGCTACAAGGATGATTGAAAATGGATTAAAAAACAATCGAAGAACAACATCAAACAAAGGATTTGTTGGATTATTTTCATAAGTGGTAAGGGTGTGTCGAATTTCAAGAATATGGTGATTTTTATGCATAACAATACAATTTTCCTATGAGAATAAGTGCAAATGTGCTTATGGATTATTCCCATATGGAAAAAAGGAGGAAAATTCTCTTTGGATGTACTCAAGGGCATTATCGGTACACAATTTCTTAATATGTATGGAAAATTAAACTAAGATCATTTTATGAAATGTGCAAATAAGGGGAAAAACCTCATCAAATGTTTGAATAAGATAAATTCATCATCCTTGAGAAATCGTCCAAAAAGTATAGATTATTTGAAACCATTATAACTTGTTGTTTGAAACAGACCACACACATCACTATGAATGAAATCAAAATCTATTAATAATTGTTTTATAGTACAAGACAAGAAAGATATATGATGCTTTTTTATCATTTGTCAAGCGTCACATTGAATAGATGAAGAATAAGAAATAAAATTATCTAAAATCATGAATTTGTAAAGATAAGGATGGCAAAAGCATATATGTAACTATATGGGAGAAGCCATAATAAAAGCATTGGTCAGAGTATATGGAGCAGTGGAGAATTTGTATAGACCACTAGAGCACAATCCCGACACAATCCTTATTAGATTCTTCCAATCCTATACAGAAAAATTAGAAGGACCAAAGGATAAAAAACATCAACGATATTCAACTAACTTTTCCACTGAAATGAGATTATATGAAAAATTATGAACAAAGTTAGCAATAGAAAATTTTAATTTAAATGAGAGAGGGACAATACAACATTTGGTGTCAAGCCCACATCCCACAATTACCACTAATCACGAGACTAGGGCATGACAATGAGGATTACACTTAATACAAAGTCCACTCTCAAGTTTTCTTCATTTTCAAACTCTCTATTTTCTTTCATTAAATCACATAAACAAACTTTATAAGAGAATTAAACTTTTATTATTCTAATATGATCTCAACATTGATGATACACATCCATACATTCATTATATTTCTCACACTTCCATGTACATACTGTTGGCTAAATGGACATCTAAAAATCCCTTTGTTTCGATGATGACAAACATTTCATTCTTATTAATCTAACAAGCTACTTGAGTGTGCAGGACTAAGCAGGATGACAAAGTAGAAAGGGAAAATTCAAGAGCTTACTTAGTTATATTTTCATGCAATGTAATCAATGTTGTAAAACTTGTACAAATATATAATGTACAAGTACTTAGAATTGCATGTAAATCAAGCGTTAGATTTTCCCTAGCCAAACACCTTAGTTAGACATGTCATCCCATTTGAATAGAATCACCTTTTCACACTCACACATATAATTAGTGCTTAAATTGAAACCTTGAAACAGGATCATTCTCGGTCGACAAACTCCTCGACCGAGACACTCTCGGTCGACAAATCTCTCGACCGAGAAAGATCCAAAGTAGCCGTTAGACACAGCTGACAAAGTAGTTGGTAGTTGCAAATGAACGTTGTTCCAGAGAGCCTGTCGGTCGACAAAAGTTCGACCGAGTAGGTGTCTCGGTCGACCATTTGTCGACCGAGATGGTCTCTGACAGCAACTGCAGAATAAAGTAATTAGCCGTTGTTAAAGCAACAACTTTGTACCTAACGGCTAGTTAAGCACTTAGAAACCCCTAGAAGTTGTCTAGAACGTCCTTAAGCATACTTAGGCCATTCCTATAAATAGGACAAGCCATAGGACACTAGAATTCACTTGTTACACTTGAGAATACACTTGAGCAATCTTTTGCAAAGCAATTTGAGCACTGTGATCATTTGTCTACTTTCTCCTTAGCTCAATCTCGTGTCCTATAGGCTAGATTCTCCTATCCACAGCAATCACAAGTTCACATACTTGGCTAGGAGATCTTACGCTTGATCTAGGCATATCAAGCCTCGGGCTTAAAGGATAAGTTGTAATTTCCGTTTTCTTTCTTGTTCCTGTTTATCTTTTGTACTCTCCTTGCTACTCCTAGGGTTGGAGGCTGCGGATTGGAGAGGGTTGACTTCTCAGGTGGAGAAGGGGACTTCAAGCTACTTCAAGAAGGCTATCGCAAGGGAAGCTACTTCAGAAGGCTGGTGCAACGGGAGTTGGTGCATCTACTTCAAGGGAAGGCTGCTTCAAGGTTGGCGATTACTTCTAGGTGAAGGCTGCTTGAAGGGTTTAGGAAAAGAGATTGTATTTTATGTAAATTCCTTGAGAGGTAATAAAATAAATTTCTTTTCAAATCCCGGTTGGGTAAGCAACCGGGTAGTGGACTGACGGCTATAGTATTTGCTATAGTTGGAACCACTCTAAACCTTGTGTCTCCTTGTCCAATATTTTCATTGTGGTTGTTTGAGTTCAAATAATTGTTAAATTATCTATAAAACTCTATTCACCCCCCCTCTAGTAGTTTTCAATTGGTATCAGAGCAAGGCTTCAAGGAACCCTAACAAGGTCTTGAAGAAATGGGTGATGGAATGCTCAACAACCTCAACATTGAAGGAACTCTTGTTGCTAGGCCACCGGCGTTCGATGGAACAAACTACCAATACTGGAAGAGAAGGATGCAGTTTTACTTCCAAGGCGTCAACTGGGATCTATGGAGAATGGTATCTACTCCTTATCAATTCCCTCAAAATGACTTTGCGGAATGGGATGCAAACACGGTAAAACAGGCCCAAATGAACGCAAAAGCCGTAAGCATTTTATATTGTTCTATTTCTGTAGGAGAATTTAATAGAATTTCAAATTGTGATACAGCGTATGATATTTGGCATAGATTGTCTATCACTTATGAGGGTACAGCCCAAGTTAAAAATTCCAAAATTAGCCTGCTTAAAACAAAGCTTGAACATTTTCGTATGGATCCTAATGAAACTATTAGTGAAATGTATTCAAAATTCTCTACTATTGTTAATGGTTTGAGTGCCTTAGGAAAACCTATTCTTGAGGAAGATCAAGTATCAAAAATTCTTCGATCACTTCCTCCAAAGTACAAGCCAAAGGTGACAGCCATTGCAGAAGCAAACGACCTCACTCGCCTCAAAATGGAACAACTCATTGGTAATTTAGAAGCTCATGAAGCAGATCTAGAAGAGGAAGAAAGAAGAGAATGTGAACACCAAAGTGGGAAGAAGAAGGATGTGGCTCTCAAAGCCTCAAGAGTTGTCACACAAGAAAGTGAGGAGTCAAGTGAAGAAGAAGAAGAAGCCTTAATCGTCAACGGTAAGAAGTACAAAAGGTTTAAATCTAACAAAATTTCTAGTTCCTCTACTCCCATGTGCTTTGAATGTGGGAAGAAAGGGCATTTAAAAAATGAATGCCCCAAAGCAAAGAAGGGAAAGAAAAGCTCACATAAGAAGAAAGAAGAAAAAGCCTATAAAGCTGCCTGGGATGAGTCAAGTGACAGTGAAAGCGGAGAAGAGGTGGAATGTCTAATGGCAAGAGAAGAAAATGAAGATTCTCAAGAGGTAAGCCTTGTTGATCTTCCTAAAGAAGAGTTAGTTACTAGTTTACAAGAAACTCATGATAAGTATGTTGATGCCAAGAAGAAACTGAAGAAAGCTATAAAATCTAATAATGAGCTCACTGCTAAATTAGATGAACTTTCTTATGAAAAGAACAACATTGATCTTGAAAATGTATCTTTAAAAACATCTTTAGATGATTGCACTAGAAAGCTACTCAATTTGGAAACCAATGTTGATCTTCTATCAAAAGAAAAGACTGATTTGCTAGCTAAACTACAAGATTATCAAACTCAACCTATCTTATGCAACCATTCGGACTATGATAATATTGTAAAAGAAAAGGATTTATTGTTTTCTGATTTAGACCAAGCAAGAAAAGATATACATAAGAAGATGAATGACATTGCTACATTACAAAGAGAACTTTATAAGTTAAGAAGAAAAGATATTCTTGATAACATATTGAAAGTTGGTAATGTTTTTAATGGAAGAAAAGGTTTGGGATATGTTCCAAAGAAAAACCAACCCAAAAAGACCCAAACTATGTTTGTACCCAAGAACACAATAAAGAGAAATGAAATTGACTCTATTACTTGTCATTTCTGCTTACGTCTTGGACATTATTGTTTTTCATGCCCCTACAAGACTAAGGAGTCTGATTTAGTTTGGATCCCAAAACCCCAAACTTAGAAGAATGAAATGTAGTTGAGATATGACCAAATGCTTAATTTTGCTATTTATATTGTCTTATCTCAACAAAAGGTGCTATGCTTATTGTTATCATTTTTCTGCAATTTCTGAAACAGTAATTCTGTCGGTCGAAGTATTGTCGACCGAGCTCTGGGTCGGTCGAAGTATTGTCGACCGACTAGATGTCTTTAACAAATCAAAAATTTACAGCACCTATTTCGGTCGAAAATTGGTCAACCGAGAAATTTTCTGTGTTTTTGCTTGTGATACAGTAACCTGCTCGATCGACAAATTGTCGACCGAGACAAATATCGGTCGAACAATTGTCGACCGACTGGTTTTCTGTATCAGAACTTTTATATACATAAGCACTTAAAAGGTTTCTAACCATATCGGACCATCACATGGGTACCAAAATCTACACTCTAATGCAGGAATGGGTAGTTGACAGTGGCTGTTCCAAACACATGACCGGGAACAAGGACGCATTTCAAACTTTTGAAGAAAAGAAAAGTGGAACGGTCACCTTTGGAGACAATGGTAAGGGCAAAATCGTTGGAATAGGTAATGTTGGAACAAATCTTGAAATTAAAAATGTTCTACTTGTTGATGGATTGCATCATAATCTAATAAGTGTAAGTCAACTATGTGATAGTGGTTATGATGTGTTATTTAACAAAACCTGCTGCAAACTATTGATAGAAAAGACTACAAATGTCGTTTATGAAGGAAATAGAGTTGGAAATCTTTATATCCTTAAACCAAACTCTATGAAATCAGTAGTAGGTAAATGCTTGCTTGCAAATGAAAATACCTTACAACTATGGCATAAAAAGCTAGGACATGCTAGTTCACATGCTATTAAAAAGTTAGTGAAATATGATCTTGTTCGTGGATTACCTGCTTTGTCTTTTGATCAAGTTGAAAACTGTGAACCCTGCACAATGGGAAAGCAAACCAAAACCTCTTTTAAATCAAAACATGTACTTAGCACCAGTAGATCCTTAGAATTAATTCATATGGACTTATTTGGACCAATGAGGACACAATCTATTGGTGGTAAACGATACTGTTTTGTTATTGTTGATGATTATAGTAGATATACATGGGTACATTTTATTGCAACTAAGGATGATACTATTCATGTCTTTATGCAATTTTGTTCCAAGATTGAAAATCTTTTACAACATAAAATATGTACCATTAGAAGTGATCATGGTGGCGAATTTGAGAATCATACATTTGAGACCTTTTGTACATCTCAAGGGTATACTCATAATTTTTCTGCTCCACGTACCCCACAACAAAATGGTATAGTTGAACGGAAAAATCGATCTCTACAGGAAATGGCTAGGACCATGATGCTTGAACACAATACACCTAAAACCTTTTGGGCTGAAGCCGTAAACACTGCTTGTTATGTGCTTAATAGAGTAACTGTTCACTCTCATTTGAAGAAAACTCCATATGAAATATTACACTCTAAGAAACCTAGAGTTGACTACTTTCATACTTTTGGCTCCACATGTTACATTTTAAATACCAAAGATGATAGAGACAAGTTTGATTCTAAATCACACAAAGCATTCTTCTTGGGATATTCCACTTCTAGCAAAGCCTTTAGAGTATATAACACTATCTCTAGAAAAGTTGAAGAATCCATTCATGTTTCTTTTCATGAAGAATCGAAATCTGAAAATCTAGATATCATTGATCTCACTAATCAATTCGACAATATAACTATTTCCAATGATTGTGAGAAAACTCCTATATCCGATCCCCAAGTTGAAACACAACCCACACCTAGGCTTATCAAGGATCATCCCCAAGAACTAATTATAGGAGATCCAAATGATAAAGTCAAAACTCGGTCTTCCTTCAAAGATGTTGCAAACATGGCTTTCGTTTCTATCATTGAACCTAAGAAGGTATCCGAAGCTCTTAAGGATGATTACTGGATAATAGCCATGCAAGAGGAGTTAAATCAATTCACTAAAAATGATGAATGGGATTTAGTTCCTAAACCACAAGACAAAACTATCATAGGAACTAAATGGGTTTTTAGGAATAAGCTCAATGAGGCAGGAGAGGTCATAAGGAATAAAGCTCGATTAGTAGCACAAGGATATAATCAACAAGAAGGAATAGATTTTGATGAAACATATGCACCCGTAGCTAGACTTGAAGCTATTAGGATGTTACTAGCTATTGCTGCCCATAAAAACATTAAGCTATATCAAATGGATGTCAAAAGTGCATTTCTCAATGGCATCATACAAGAAGAAGTTTATGTTGCTCAACCACCTGGCTTTGAAATACCAGAAAAAGGTGACCATGTTTATAAACTTAAAAAGGAACTTTATGGTCTAAAACAAGCACCTAGGAATTGGTATGAACGGCTCAAGACATATCTTTTTGATAATGGTTTTTCTATTGGAAATTCAGATTCTACTTTATTCTTCAAAACATATGCATCTGATTTCTTAGTTGTGCAAATATATGTTGATGACATTATTTTTGGAGCTTCTAATGATTCATTATGCACACAATTCAGTGACATTATGCAAAAAGAATTTGAAATGAGCCTCATGGGTGAACTAACATTCTTTCTTGGTTTTCAAATTAAGCAAACACCTGCAGGAATTTTCATAAGCCAAGAAAAATATACTAAAGAACTTTTAAAACATTTTGGGATGGATCAATGCAAACATGCTACTACTCCTATGGCTACCTCTATCAAAATTGATAAGGATGAAAATGGGGAACCTATTGATGATTCCTTATATAGAGCCATGATTGGTAGTTTGCTATACTTAACTGCTTCTCGACCGGACATTATGTTTTCCGTTGGTCTTTGTGCTCGATTTCAATCCCAACCTATGCAATCTCATTTTCTAGCGGTTAAACGAATTCTTCGATATCTAGCTGGTACTACTTGTTTCGGTTTATGGTATCCAAAAGGACAATCTTTGGATTTTAAAGCATCTACTGATGCAGATTATGCTGGTTGTCGACTTGATCGCAAAAGCACTAGTGGTGGCTGTTTCTTATTAGGGAGAGCCTTAGTATCTTGGTTTAGCAAGAAACAAAATACGGTTGCCCTATCTACAACTGAAGCTGAATATATGGCAGCTGGGTCTTGTTGTGCTCAAGTGCTTTATATGCAACAAGTATTAAGCGATTATGGTTTTAATCTTTCATCTACACCTATTTTTTGTGACAACACGAGCGCCATAAACTTAGCACACAATCCTATTTTACACAGCCGGGCAAAACACATTTAAATCCGTCATCACTTCTTAAGGGATCACATCTCAAAGAATCATGTTTCCCTTCATCATGTTGATACGAAAAATCAATTGGCTGATATTTTTACAAAACCACTTCCACTAGATCAATTCAATAACATTAGGAAGCAATTGCTTATTACTCCTTTGGAAGATGTTTTCTTTGATATCTGCGGTTCTTAAAACAAATACGTTTACTTGGTTCATTTTGGCTTTTCAATGGACATCTTTTTCATTCGATTTGACAAGATATCTAATTAAGGGGGAGTTTTTATCAAAACGGTTATCTAATTAAGGGGGAGTTTTTATCAAAACAGGTTATCTAATTAAGGGGGAGTTTTTATTAAAACGGTTATCTTTTTGAAATGACAAAGGGGGAGAGATATATAAAACTATAACTTAGTATTTATGAAAAATTCAATCAATGAGTTTCATAAATATACTCTTGGCTTTACATGGAAAGTTGCTACATTCCCAAATGAACTGGATTTCATGTTCCATATTTCATTGGGAATAATAAGCACACATTTTATAAACAAGAGGAAAAGATACATAAGGTAATCTAAAGGTATGAAATTCATATGTTTTATATTCATTTTGGAAATGTTTGTCATCTTCAAAAAGGGGGAGATTGTTGGCTAAATGGACATCTAAAAATCCCTTTGTTTCGATGATGACAAACATTTCATTCTTATTAATCTAACAAGCTACTTGAGTGTGCAGGACTAAGCAGGATGACAAAGTAGAAAGGGAAAATTCAAGATCTTACTTAGTTATATTTTCATGCAATGTAATCAATGTTGTAAAACTTGTACAAATATATAATGTACAAGTACTTAGAATTGCATGTAAATCAAGCGTTAGATTTTCCCTAGCCAAACACCTTAGTTAGACATGTCATCCCATTTGAATAGAATCACCTTTGCACACTCACACATATAATTAGTGCTTAAATTGAAACCTTGAAACAGGATCATTCTCGGTCGACAAACTCCTCGACCGAGACACTCTCGGTCGACAAATCTCTCGACCGAGAAAGATCCAAAGTAGCTGTTAGACACAGCTGACAAAGTAGTTGGTAGTTGCAAATGAACGTTGTTCCAGAGAGCCTGTCGGTCGACAAAAGTTCGACCGAGTAGGTGTCTCGGTCGACCATTTGTCGACCGAGATGGTCTCTGACAGCAACTGCAGAATAAAGTAATTAGCCGTTGTTAAAGCAACAACTTTGTACCTAACGGCTAGTTAAGCACTTAGAAACCCCTAGAAGTTGTCTAGAACGTCCTTAAGCATACTTAGGCCATTCCTATAAATAGGACAAGCCATAGGACACTAGAATTCACTTGTTACACTTGAGAATACACTTGAGCAATCTTTTGCAAAGCAATTTGAGCACTGTGATCATTTGTCTACTTTCTCCTTAGCTCAATCTCGTGTCCTATAGGCTAGATTCTCCTATCCACAGCAATCACAAGTTCACATACTTGGCTAGGAGATCTTACGCTTGATCTAGGCATATCAAGCCTCGGGCTTAAAGGATAAGTTGTAATTTCCGTTTTCTTTCTTGTTCCTGTTTATCTTTTGTACTCTCCTTGCTACTCCTAGGGTTGGAGGCTGCGGATTGGAGAGGGTTGACTTCTCAGGTGGAGAAGGGGACTTCAAGCTACTTCAAGAAGGCTATCGCAAGGGAAGCTACTTCAGAAGGCTGGTGCAACGGGAGTTGGTGCATCTACTTCAAGGGAAGGCTGCTTCAAGGTTGGCGATTACTTCTAGGTGAAGGCTGCTTGAAGGGTTTAGGAAAAGAGATTGTATTTTATGTAAATTCCTTGAGAGGTAATAAAATAAATTTCTTTTCAAATCCCGGTTGGGTAAGCAACCGGGTAGTGGACTGACGGCTATAGTATTTGCTATAGTTGGAACCACTCTAAACCTTGTGTCTCCTTGTCCAATATTTTCATTGTGGTTGTTTGAGTTCAAATAATTGTTAAATTATCTATAAAACTCTATTCACCCCCCCCTCTAGTAGTTTTCACATACGACATGATAATCAGATACATTCTCTCTTATCAAGGAAACAAAGATACAAAACATCATTTATAACTCTCTCACATCTATACTAGGACCTAGAGTGACAGGGACCGACTGAACTTAACTAATCTCATACTCAAATCATGTGGTAGATCTACTCTGATGCTTTGACCTTCTTCAAGTCCATGTGGTTTCCCTAAAATTTTTGAGTAGAGGGATGAGCCTACTCGCTCAGTGAATGAGTACTTCAAAGAAATAGTCTAAAGCACTGATATAATTACAGATATACATTTGAGAAACTGATATCAATTATAACAACAATAATTACTACACTGAGCAGATCTAAAACAATACAGTTAAAATAACAGAGAATGTAAATATTGCATTTAAAAAACAACTTCTACGAAACTGTACTCAAATCTTTCTTAACTCTAAGAAACTCTTTAAACCTATATGATCATATTTTAGATTATGCCCTGATCATATGCAATTTACTCTACATATGAAGACTCACAATGCACTACGATCACACCGTACAAGACTTAGCCGAAACACCCAGGAATGCTAAGGTTGACTAAGTCAATGGTCTGCAATAGTGTAATAGCACTCTGGCCTCTGGACTCCTCTAACCTGAGCACACAGGCAGAGAGTCGAGCCACCTATTGACTTTTCTGTACTCTAGTGCCACCAGGATATCTGGTTGATGTTGGACACTACATGCTGTATTTTTAGGGGACTTCGACTAGGGCTTCGTCCCCCGTACCACCAATTAGTACATTCTGACCCACGTATACTGGACACTACCAGGGTTAGGTCGTTTCATCCCTAAGGTGTAGACCTCTTATAGGGATTCTATGGTGTTTAGGGCTCCTGAGTCTATTATAACTTAATTATATCTTTCTCTTAGATTGATTTCTTTTAACTCTGTATCTTACTAACTACTCAGACTACTGAACTGAATTCACTGATAATACTGAACTGAATGCTTAACATATTGTTTACCCTTTTATTAGGGTTTCTCCTTACTCATGCACATATAGAATTTCTCATGTATTCAAACATATATCATGTCTACTAAACAAGTATTCTCATTCAACATTTCACACATATATGCATGGCATCAATAACATCCCAATCTAGGGCATGTCATATCACTCCGCTTGCAATAGCATAATAACTTATCATTTCATGACAAGTATTTGAATTAGAGAATCCTAATCTCATAAATAAATCATACATGCATATAAGATTATATTCAGCTAAAAACCCACAATATCACATTAATCATCTCAATCAACCATTTAATACTAAATTAGATATGTATACTTTTAAAAGCATACTAGATTGGGTTTCCATCCTTGATTACTTGCTATTCACGGGATATGTATTATGAAAATTAGAAACTCTATTGTCTATATATCAAATCAAAGAGCTCAAACATGTAGAATTGAATGAACTAGGAACATAAGCAAGATCAATTAAGCTTAAATATGAATTTTAGCTATAATGTTGTTCAAGCACCTGAATAACTTAATAATTCAGATCTTCAGAAGATTCTCAATCAACTTATAAATTCTCTATTATTCAAGATACATGGTTATCTATATCGATGTCATCATATAAACAATTTCAGATCATAGTTAGAACATGGTTTGAGGTATACTATAAACTGAATTCAAAAACAATTCTTTTCATTTATTGTCATCTAGGCAGAAATTGAGAATATCAACTAAATCATCTAATTGAGTAAAATTGATTAAATAAAGTCTATCATATCAAGAAAATCCCTTCAAATGGATTTCACGATATCTATTCATAAATATCCAACTTTCCTCGCATCTAGGATTTCACCCTCTTTACTGAGATATCAAACAAAAACTATTCACTTTAAATGTAATCCAAGATAGTATCTGACATATATGTACTATGATTTCAGATAAAAAATCATTCATAACCAAGGGGATCCAGATAAACAAATTTCTCTATTTAATTATACAGCAATTTCAGTCATAGACAAATTCCCTATATTTCAGTTTACTCTTATAACCTTTGCGAATACTTAGGGAATTCTCATTAGGATATATTGTATAAATTTATAATGTGATTTTATCATCTAAAATTCTTCCAAATAGAGGAAGAATCCATTTCATATCATTTTGCAACAACTTAGATCAAACAAATAATTCAGGGTTTGTAGTCGCATGATAAGCAATTGAAGATTATGGACGATTTAACAAATTTTCGTGCAATATACTATTTAAAGGAAGTTCCCACTCACCCTAAGGTGTGAAAACACCTTAAAAATGCAGATCATCCCTGAAAATCTAGATCTCATATCAAATCCCTAGCAATTCACCCAATTCTTCTTCCTTTCAACTCGGAAACCCTAAAAATGAGGGATTATGAAGAAAGAGTGAGAAAAGTGGAAGTTTTGATACCATTTCAGATCAAATCAGAGGAGGGACGGAATCTTGACATGTGAGAGAAGATTAACCATGAAAGGCTATGCAAAGAATCTAAGCTTACTTGATTTCATCATATCTCGGATAGAGAAACCCTAAATAAGCAATTCCACCTCTTTCTTCTCTCAAACCCTAACTCTCTCTCTCTAGGATTTCGTTTCTCTGGTTTGAATCACGAATGATGAGAGCTCCTAGTGTGTTAGGTTGACCATATAGAGCAATTGAGCTGCTAGGGTCAATTGCACATTGACCCCTCACTATACTTTCTCTTATTTCAGCTGAATTTTCTGTCATACAAATGCTACTGTGACGTCCCCGTATTTTCTAAAACTTAATCCAATGTATGAAGTACAAATTGAAACCTCACCTCAATGAGAATCGCAATTTAAACACCATACACTAGGCTAAGAAGAAGAAAATCAAGGGAGTCAGAAGGAAACAATCAGTAGCACATGCACATGAACAATAATAAAACCATACAACATATGTTCACCATTCAACATATAACTACAACATGAATTATTACAACATTTGATATTACATATTGAACAACAAACTTTAACATATACATGTAGTACTACTAAAATACATGATCTTAAGACAACATGTCCACCTGTACATCAGATCGCCACACAACTCTCAACTATACTAGTTCTTCAAGATCACATAGACATGTACCTAAAATAAGATTACATGTGTTACACGTCAGCACAATATTCAAGAATATTGTACTAAGTATGCCTACGTGTATTTTATATACCTCTCATCATATCTTGGCAATAAGATAAAACTAATACTTCACAGTAATGTAAGAATATAAGAAAAGTGTAATTGAACAAAAATGTTTATTAACAAAAGAGAACACATGCCTTTTAGGCATATTTTCCATTATATCACCTATGCATTTACTGCCTGAGAGTTGAATGTATTAAGGCCTTTATGATATACTACCAACGAGTTGGTTTCACAATGTGATCTACTACCAAAGAGTTGGATCACTTCTGAGTACTTTACTACCAAAGAGTTGAAGTACTTCTTTTCCAACACTTTACTACCAAAGAGTTGAAGTTCTTAGATATAATGGAATAGATATATTATGTGTCATGTGCTCATATCAATAAGTATGGAAAATCAAGAAACATAGCATACAAGAACAATCATTTCAATTAATACCATATGCCAAGTTTGTACTAACATATAACACACACATATTGTGTAATAAGCCAAGTAAGAGGTAATCGCGTACCTTGATCAAGAGACATTCTAACCCATATTCCTGATGTCATATATATCCTGGTCAAACCCTGATTAAGACAAGACCACATATCACCATCAAGTTCACATCATCTTAACCCTAGTCATATCCATTTTAGGGTTTACCTTATTTCTTTAGTATATTTACTTTATTACTTGTCTTATCATCTTGTTGTTATGTTCCTGACTTGGAAATTTGCTTACTGATCTCATATTCCAGATTAGGATACATAATCTGAATATCAGGTTCTGTATCATTCTTTATACATATTAAACTTGGGTTACATGTATTATCCAAAAATAGGGTTTCATCCCATGTATTAAGGATCATCTTCATATAATATGAATTAGGTGCATCATCATGGTCTCATAATTAAAATTGAGGTTCCACATATGAATATGAGCTTACTTTGTGAATTTCATCATTTGATAAGC
Organism: Alisma plantago-aquatica; assembly: GCA_963693085.1. Lineage (NCBI taxonomy): Eukaryota > Viridiplantae > Streptophyta > Magnoliopsida > Alismatales > Alismataceae > Alisma > Alisma plantago-aquatica. Next base: position 1,289,302,382 of record OY856412.1, on the reverse strand, counting down.
ATGTATGTATTTATTGCACATTAATTAGGGTTATTAGTCCTAATTAGCTACATTAAGCAAGTTACATGATTTCGTACATCAACATGACCATAACTAACATCATATGAATTCTAAACATAATTATGGACTTACTGACATTTTTCCATAATTTTATGTCATCAATTAATATTTATTACTCAAGAACTAAGAATTTTACATCTTACATGATATCATCAATATTTATGCATAAAAATCCTGATATTATGCTTCCAACTTGTTCTACACATTTTTCTAATAATTTTGGTACATTATTTGTATTTTTCTAATAAGAGGGCTAATTTCTATGATTTATAGAAGATATAAGCATTTTCTGATTATTTAACTTTTTGGACGAATCAGGAGCTGCCACGTGGTGCTCAGGGTTGCGGCTCGCGTCTCCTATTCCCGCACTGAGCAAGTCAGATTTACTGGGTCTAGACCTGGTTTGGTTTTGGTTGGACCCGGTTCAGGCGTTAACTGGACGGTTCAGGCCCCTCTTCTCCGCGTTCTGTGTTCTTTCTCACGCGATCTCCCATCCGCAAGCTGCTCCTGCGAGCAGGCTTCCTTCTGCCCAACGCCGCTGCATCATGGATATACATAGGAGGGTCTCACCGTGGTTGACCTCCGCCTCCTCGCTCGCTTCAAATGCCGCAAGTCCGTCGTGGCTAGCTCCTCCGGTGACCAAAACCAACCGCTTCACCTTTCCTCTCATGGATTGGGTTGGCCTAAAAGCTTTGGTGCCACTCCACAACTCTCCTCGGGTGCTTGAGGTTCCACCTTTGGCTCTGAGTCCCTAGGACCTAAAGCTCTCTGCCACTCCACAACTCTCCTTGGGTGCTTGAGGTTCCACCTTCGGCTCCAAGTCTCTGGGACCTGAAGCTCACCGCTGCCTGGCCTTTATTGCGGCAGAGGAAAGAGGCACCCCACCTCTGCTTGATGGAGCTCAGGATCGGAGCAACACAAAGGATCTTCAGACCTCCAGGAACACCTCTATGCCCTTCGATTGTGGTGGGGAGGTCTGTGAATCCACTCTCAAACCCGAACATCATCTCCGGCGAACTGGAAGTCATTGGTCATGCAACAGACCACAAAACTCATGATAATCATCCGTCTCCTTCTCCTATAACCTTCCTTCTTATATTCCTTTCTTCTGCTTCCTCTATTTTCCGACGCGTCTACCTCTAGCCATGACCTGTTCTCCTGCAGTGGAGAACCGATGGGAACAGAGGGCTTGCTCTCCCTGAATACGCCGCCTCTCTACCCTTGTGAGGGGTCGAATGGGAGCTCGTCCCAGTCTGAAGCCAACTGTTCAGAGGAAAACTCGTTCACACCCATGATCCAAAAAATGGTGGAGGCAGTCATGGCCTCGTCCACCCCCATGTCTCAGCCTCAAACTACCGGAGTTTGAGGAGAACGAAACAACCCTTAATCTCCATCCAACGGCTGCAACAGCTACTCCATAAGACCAGATCTGCGGATCACACAAGTCAAGGGGCACTGCTGCTAAATCAGATTTCTAGGTCTAGGATTTGGCCACACAGACCCAGCTTGATTGGGGGGGGGGAGGGGCGTGACACTGATTAAAACCCTCACTTAGGTCTATCAAACACCAATAATGCATATTATTTTCCCAAATTTCAAACTTTAATAACTCCCTCTAGGAAGATCCAAATGCCACCAGATTTTAACCATAGCTTCCTTACCTCTCTAGCTACCTTCTACTCAAATTTGGTGACAAAAATCATCTATTTGATCATTCTATTAAATTCCTCAAGAAGGCATTAAAAAGAGATATCTTAATCATGATGTCAACCTCACATTAACACACCTACTTTGTCAAAAGCTTGGAACTCTTAATATAACTCAACCATATGATTTCACATATGTCATTGGACATTTATGATTCCAAAAGTCCACTCCATCACATCCTACACACCTTAAAAGAAATTTTGTCCTCAGAATTAAGCTAGAAATCCAGTCTTTCATAGTTACTGTAATTCATCTACTGAATAGCTAATAGATCCTCCAAAATTTATGAAAATTTTATATGTTGTTTATTATTGAGTTTCAGATCTCCAATAAAAATTCCAGATCATTTAGGATTACCAATAAATAATTAAAAATCAAATACTACACTACTATATTGCAGTCAGGAGCATGGTCGGTCAAGTTTGAAACTTGACCGACAAATAGGTCAGAACATTCTCGAAAAATTCTGATGTTTTTCAATAGTGTTCACATTTAAGACATACAAATTATATACAAATTTGAATTCAATTAGATTTACACATAAAATACTAAAAATCATTTAGTAAGACACTATACTTATCAAATTCTGTATTCATATATCATCAAAACCCTAATTTGGGCCGATTAGGGCTATATTTCCCAAACCGTAATTTATCAAAGTAATAGCACACTTAAAGTTCTTATTAGGTTTAAAACATCATAATTGAATTATCATCATTAATTAGATTTAAGAAATGATCAATCCAATAAACCATGTAATCATCCAGGTAAACCCTAGTTTACCAATTAAGCTCAGATGCGGTCATAACATTTGGTGACCCATTTCACCAACCCATCTTCAAGAGTGATAGCGGGCTACAGAACACAAGAGTCTGATGAGGTGAGGAGCATTGGTGTATAAGTCCTAGAATCCAATAATTAGATGATGACTATAGGGACATTTTGTACTTTTGATTTTATTAAAGAGGAAATTACAATTAATTGATGTACATTTAATTACTTTGATATTAATGTAGATAATATATGTCCTTAGAATGGTTTGTTCAAATCCATGGGACCTCAAGTGCATGCCTTGAACATGAGATTCTAATGGATGCTAAGAACAATATTCATAAATGTCCTAGTCAAGTATTATTGAGGACTGGACAACAGTAATACATGAAAGACTAGTATGTGTAGTGACTGATGACAATGTCTCATGGGTCATAGGTATTAGATACCAAGTCATACACATAGGTACTTGTTAGATAACAAGGTTATTGGACGGAACTGCCTTGAGAGTGGTTCATGGACCTTTATATGATAGTCATAATTGACTATCAAATGCTACAATGGTGTTTTGGTCTTTTGACTTGAGGTCAATATAATGTTAATGTGATAATCATCATGTTTTGACACTACCCAACATGATCTTGAATAATGTTTCCATAAAGGTGATGATTGGGTGTGATGAGAATCGTGCTATGCATTGTGAATGATATATAAGGAGCTTGTCTGTCCCATATAACGGGAGGGATATCAAGGCCTCTTTATAAATGATAATAGAGAAATGCATGGCCATGCTCATGTGAGTCAGTATATGAAACTGATATCATATGTATATTGCTATTCTAACTAGAAATCAAGGGCTTAGATTGAATGTAATGAGGATGATGTGTCCATTTATCTAGTATAATCTAGATATCTATAACAAACATATTTTACAACATGGTAATACTGGTCATTGTTGGTTTAGTTTTGTCTGACTAATCCTGCTAGTTGGGTAGCAATGATGTGTAGTTATACACCACACATTGCTTATAAATCATAACATTGATAGTGAATCCATTTCCAACATAGTATGGTGCCTACATGGTCACACACACAAAGATCGCTTGAAGAAAGACTGCATTGGACCTTATTGTAATTGATATAATAAATCCAGGGACCTAAAAGTAAGTTTTAAGGACCCAAAAAATATGAACCAAACTTATGCTATGTTTGGTATGTGGTGAATGAAGGGGAGGGGAAGGGAGGGGAGGGGATGGGAAGGGAGGGGAGGGGAGGGAAGGGGATGCCTATTTTGGTCTGTTTGGTTAGCATGGGGAGGGGAAGGGGAGAGAACATAAAAGACATACAAAAATATGTCATTTTTTAACAAGCCATATTATTTCAAAAGGTTACATACACCACACACATATAACTACAAAAACAATCAAGATAAATTTAACTTACATTCTCATTATCAAAATAAAATTATTCTTATAATTGTTTGTCAATGAAGAAGATACATTTTTATATACAAATGACTTTCTCTCTCTACCGTGATCGCTCTGGCATCTCTCTAACAGGCTCCTCCTCTCCACCCTATTTCTCCCCCTCGGGGGAGAAGTGCCACGCCGCACCTTTCCCTTCCCCCAACCCCAGATTCCCTCACGGCAGCAGGGCTTCCCCGGCGCCCTTCCCCACGGCACCCTGCTCCAGGCGGCACCCATCTTTGCCGGCGTCCAGTTCAAGGAAGCTTCCGACTGGAGGATCCCGCCCGACCTCCTCCACTCAGACTTTACCATGGCTCCATATTCAAGGGAGCTCGATGGGTGACGATGGAGGGCAGGCTGTGTTGGGCTCTACCGTAGGCGGAGGACGACAACTATCTCCTGCACAACCACCAACCGGAGCGGTAGCCAGCTCTGGTGGTGCAGCAGGCTTTGTGACCTTGGGAGGTAGTTCTTGGCAGGAGGCACTTGAAAAGAAAGGTGAGGATGGAACCAAATGTCTGGAGGACGTCACTGTGGGGCGTGCCTGAGCAAAAGCTGTGGAAGGACCTCCAATGCGCATCTGTGTGAGCGTTACGGATGATCCGAAGAAGCCCTTCTTCAAAGAGGGCGACAGACGGAAATGGATGACTATCATAGGAATTCAGCAATCATCCAAATCGTGGGCACCTCAGTGAATTCCGGCCAACTCAAAGGATGGATGCTTAGAAGTTGGAGACCTAAGGGGGATATGGAGTTGTTCTCCCTTGTAGACGGTCTGTTCCTCGCCAGGTTCGCCAATGAAGGAGATATCAAGGGAGAACTACTGAAAGGCCCTTGGTTCTTTGATGACCAACTGGTGTTGGTTTGTAGGTGGATGCCTGATGCCAATATCCGGAGGACGGCTCTCACAACAGTGCCAATTTGGATCTCATTACCTAAGGTGGGCAGACACTGGTCGTTCCAAGCGATAAACGTCATTGCGCACGCGATTGGGGAACCAAGAGCGATTGATAGAAAGGCCAATGGTTCGGCAATGGGATGTGCTCACGTTTGTGTTGACATCACAGCGGCGGAGGAACCTCCCTCGGAGATCATGGTGGAGCTACCGAATGGTGTCAAAGGGGAAGTCAAGCTGAAATACGAGGCTTTACCGGACCGTTGCGACACCTACAAGGTGTTCGGTCATAATACCGGTAAATGCCCTGGGGCAAGAAGCACAACACCTATGCTGGAACCTACTATTGTTGCGATGGAGACTAGAAGACCTCCCAAGAAGAGATTCCATTCTAGGCCTCCTCAGCGTGATCGTACGAGACAAGGCAGGGTACAAGAAAAAAGGACTGAAATACCAACTGACGAGAACAAGGATAAGCAGCTTGCTGATGTCCACGTTGTTGTCAACGTGGAAGAAGAAGGAACCTCGAATCAACCAAAAGAAAATAGCAGAGAGGCAAACAAAGAGACAGAGAAGGATAAAGTAGCAGAGTCCAGTAACCCCTTCTCGGTGTTAAATCATCTTGAAGGAGATGAAGCACCTGCAGGTGCTGAAGATAGAAGAAGTAGAAGCCCCCGACATACCAGGAGTGCTACTACTAAGGAGAAGAACAAGCCCAAATACAGTGGAGGATGAGGGCCTAAAAAGAGTAATTGATGTCGATACTCGCATGGAATGTGCGAGGGGCCTCTTTGCCCAAATCACAAAGTAGGCTAAGGAAGATCTTGAGTAGGGAAGATGCGGAGATAGTCTGCTGTATGGAGATGAGGATTAAGAGAGTTGTCGCTGATAGGATGACAATGCTGTTCCCCCCTCAATGGGGATTTATGTCTTATCTGGATAAAGTAGAAGGAGGTAGAATTGTCATTCATTGGGACACGAACAAATGGCAGATTGAGTTGATCAACTCTAGTGACCAAGTCATCACCGTCAGTTGTTTCAACACAGGGGGTTTCTCTTGTATCCTCTCTGCTGTCTATGGGGAAAATCTAGAAGTGGACATGGAGAGGCTCTGGAAGGAGATGGAGGCAACAACACAATAGGACATACCTTGGATTGTCCTAGGTGATTTCAATAACATTAGGAATGTGGGAGATAAATGGGGTGGCAAACGAGTGTCAGACAGAGTGATGGATAGATTCAATCAGTGTATGGATGCGGCTGAGCTTCATGAGCTTAATACAGTGGGAGGAAGTACCACTTGGTCTAATAAACAAAAGAAACGTATTTCCAGTCGGCTGGATAGAGGACTGGTCAATAGCGCCTGGTTGGATTGCATGCCTAATGTAGTGGTGAAGTTGGGATCTCATAGATTCAACGATCATGCTTGGATGTATGTGAAGCTCAAAGATACAAAAGCCAAACCCAGACCTTTTTGGTTATGTAATTTCTGGACTAAATGGGAAGGTTATAAGGAGGTTATCAAGGGATGTTGGACTGAACAGATAGATGGTAATCCTCTATACAGATTCCTCAATAAGCTACAACTTTTGAAAAGAAATCTGAAGGTCTGGAGCAAAGAAAAATTGAACATTGAAAACCTCTTGGCGAAGGCTAGGAAAGAGTATGAAGATAATGCAACTCTGCTAAGGGACCAGCCTCTTAATGAGGTGTTGCTAGAGGTGGAAAAGATGACAGAGGAGAGAGTTCACAAGATGGAACAAGCTGAAGAATAGTTCTTGTGGAAAAGAAGTAGATTGAGGTGGATTGAAGAATAGTTCTTGCTAAGGGACCGAAATTCTAGAGTATACCACACAGATATTAAGAAGAAAGAGATGAGAGACACCATTTATGAACTCATTAATGTGCAAGGTCAGACGGTTGATTCCCGAGAAGAGATTGTAGAGGTAGCAGTAAATCACTTCACCAATCTTTACAACAGCAACCACATTTCTTCTAGCATAGATGTTTTACCCAAAGATCGAATCCCAAATGCAATGAATACACATTTATGCAAGGAGACTACTGAGATGGAAGTCAAAGAAGCTTTTTTCTCTATCCACAAGGCTAAAGCCCCTGGCTCGGATGGGTTTAATAGTCACTTTTTCCAAGAAGCGTGGGACATGATCAAGGATGATCTACGTGAAGCTGTGAACTGGTTCATTAAATGGGGCAACATGGTGAGAGCGGTGAATCAAATTTTTATCAAGCTGATACCTAAGAATAAGGATGCCAGAAGCATGAATGAATTTCACCCTATCGCATGTTGCTTGGTGCTGTACAAAACTATAGATAAGGTGTTCTCTAGAAGATTTAAAGAGATCCTTCCCCACATTATATCTGAGGATCAAAATGCTTTCGTGAAATGCAGAAGAATTGGGGATTGTTCTTTGTTGGCATCCGAGTTCCTTAGGGAGTTTAGTAACAAGAACACTGCTGCCAAAGCCGTCATGAAGATCGACATTACTAAAGCTTACGACCATGTCAGTTGGTGCTTTCTTACTGACATAATGATAGCTATGGGGTTCTATAATAGATGGATTGGTCTCATGAGACAATGTGTTGAGACTTGTTTGTTCTCTGTGCTAGTTAATGGTGCCCCCGAAGGGATGTTCAGATCAACTAATGGGTTGAGGCAAGGTGACCCGCTGTCACCCTTGCTCTTTACTATTGTGATGGAAGGACTTTCACATATGACGAAAGGTGTTGTTGAAGAAGGCAGGGTTAAAATGTATGAGGTCAAAGGTGTCAAAGTGAAATCGATGCTCATTTTTGTGGATGATGTGCTTCTATTCTCTAAAGGCAACGTCAAAAGGCTGAAAGAAGTCTAGAAAATCCTAACCTCGTTTGGCAAGCTGACAGGGCTCTACATAAGTACAATCAAATCGCGTGTTTTTCTGTCCAAATCATGTGATAACAGAAGAGGCCGTTTGAAGACTGCTACATGGATGATGTTGGGGAGATTACCAACCAAGTACCTGGGCATGCCCATTAATGTAGGTAGTATAAGCTCGAAGGACTTTAGAATAGTCCTTGATGAGCTGAGGAACAAGATTGAAGGCTGGAGTGGGCTGAAAATTTTGTTTGCTGGCAGACTTGTGCTGATTAGATCTGTTGTGCAAGCAATCATCCGGTTTTGGGCCACCATGGGGGATATCCCTAACCCCGTCATCTCTATTGTGCGCTCTATGTCTACTAATTTCCTTTGGGATGGTAAAGGACATGGCATAGCATGGGAAACGATCGCTAAACCTTTTGATAAAGGCGGATTGAACTTAACTGATGTGGGTGCTATCCTAACTACTAATACAAAGAATAGAATTGACAGATTCTTCGAAAATAGCAACAATATGTGGACGAAGTGGATACATAGCAGGTATGGGGACTTACCGCAGTTAGATGAGAGATTAAACCCCTCCACAGTCTGGAGGAGAATGTGCAACGTCTTTTAGAAGGAGTACAAGGTTGATGACAATGGTATCTAGTCTTCTATAGACCAGACAACATTGATCAACAATGGTGTTGTCCGTAATCCGACTGCTGTGCATGCGAAGAAGCTTTGGGATAGGATCCAATGCCCCAAATGGTGCACCCTTGTCTATAGAATTCTTCTTAACAAACTTCCTACTAGAGATAGACTTCTCAGTTGGGGTTTGCAAATGGAGGAGATGTGCCCTTTGTGCAAAACGATGAACGAATCAAAAAACCATATCTTCTTTGAATGCAAGTTCTCCAAACAACTATGGACTATAGTTTGTATGAGAAACGGGTGGAGAAGAAGGAATATCATGAATGTTGATGACAGTTTGATCTATATGGAGAAGCTCTACGGAAACAACAAAGATCAAATGCATTTTGCAGTTCTATGCATTTCGGGCTTATGCTATGCTATCTGGATGGAGAGAAATAGAAGAATCCATGGGCTTGGGGAACTGGAGTACCTCAAGATTTTGGAGAGTTTCTCGAGGGTGTTATGCATACAGGTTAACCATAGAAAGGACCCACTAACAAAGCTGAATCAAGATACATGTATGTACTGGGGTTTTTGTTGTTACACCCCTGTATAGTTTCTATTCGTCTTGTGCCTCGCTTGTGAGGGATTGCCCCTATTTTGTAAAGTTTGATACCCTTTTGAAATATATTTACCATATTCCAAAAAAAGATACATTTTTATGTCTAACATGGCATAAAACATTGTCGATGCAAATAGGGACTACCACTTCTCTTTTTATAGCCATAGTGATTATACATGTACTTCCCTTTATATTTATAATTTTCCCTCCATTTATTTAAGTTTCCTCCATAACTTGGAGAGTTCCTTCCACTTTACTCCACAATTCCATCACTTTTTCAATTTTTCCTTATGTGATTATGTTAAAAAAATATTTATCTCAAACTTTTCATACTCTCTACCAACATTTTTTCTAGACATTCTAAGATTTTTTTTAAATTGTGCACTATATTTATTCTAATTTCTTTTTTTATTTTTCCTCTAATTTTCCCTCTAACTTCCCTCAATATTTTGTATTCCCTTCATGTGAGGTGAGAGACTACATGCTCTTTTTTCTCATTGTTTATGAGCCATACAAGTATTTCCCTCCATCTTATTTATATTTTCCCTCCACATTCTATGTTTTACTCCAAACTTTATAATAAATTTCCCGCCAAATATTTTCCTTCCCCTTGTCTCCACTCCGATTTGGTGGGGAGAAAAGTGGCTGGAAATATGCTTGATTCCTTCCACTTCATTCCCGTCCATTCCCTTCCCTTCCCCTTCACCATGTGCAACCAAACAACTTAAGCCATTTTCCCTCCCTTCCCCTCCCCTCCATTCATCGCATACCAAACAAGCCGTTAGGGAATAAGTTAGGGAGTCCACAACCTAGACAAAAGGGTTTAGGAAACCCTCTGATCTATATATATGATGTGAGAGGAGGACTTTTGGGTCTACTTACATTCTTTCATTGGCACTTCCAAGGTTTGAGATACCCTAAGAGAAACTCAAATAGAGAAAGAGGGAGAGGCGAAGACTAGTAATGTCGGACATCTTCAAGCACTTGTATGGATACTGTGGAGATGAATTTGCACAACGAAGTCATTCCAAATGTAGATCTTTACTGAATACACGTGAATCAAAGTGATGACAGAATGACACCATCCACCAGTGGTTTGGACAACTAAATGATGGAATTCACTAGGTACAAAATTGAGCAGAAGGTCTCCCCAATAGAATGACATGATTTTCCACCTAGGGCACATAGATCGAGGCAAAAAATCTCAATGGTGAATCATCTTGATCCTCTGCACAGATGCATGATGGAATAGTTTGATCCTATTGAAGAGATTTCAGACTCAGATCTGGGCTAATAGAGCCATATTTGTGACCTTAGAATTTATGAAAATAAATGACGAATTCCCACGATCCTCCTCCTATAGTCATCAATAGATATCTACGATTAGATAGCACAAAATTGATTTTTTGAACACATCTTGAGGAGACGCCTTATGTTCCATAAACCCCAAAAAGGAGTTCTGAGTTGCTAGTCTGAAGAGATCCGAAGGAGGCATAGTCTGGAAGGTCAAGATTTACATTTAGTGTTACAAACCGGATCATTGGAACCTCTTTCATGTTAAGGTATATACTTGTAGACCCTAATCTAGTTTTGTTGCATTAAATAGATCCTACTCAAACAATTCTTGAGAAAATTTTGTGTTCCACTGTATTTTCTACTCCCAAAATTCCTACAGTGGTATCATATCTATGTCTAATGCTCTTGATCAGAATTTTCAATTATGAACTGAGTTTTGTCATTAGACGATGATAGAGAGTATATTTTATATGATGAATTTGATTAAAGTTCTATCCAATTGAAGGGGAATGCCCCGATAAATATTACCACGATCATGTTATTACCTAATTATATATATATATATATATATATATATATATATTCAATTCCATAGTGACAATACAAAAGGGTTTTGCTTGTTGTGTTATGCATGTTTTTTTCTGAATCCTAAATGCAATTTCTTTTATAACATGTGGTTGATTCTTTGTAATTCTTAATACGGCTTGCATGTTGTACCTTCTTTATTTACTCCATGTGTAAAGCTTCTACTTAGACTCATTTGATTTTGAATCTCTTGAGACATTCACATCATATTATTTGGACAGTATGGAAAATATGAGTTTTATTGGAAGCAGTTAGAGGGCATCCAAACTTCTAGAACTCATACATATTGATGTATACAGTCCTTTTAGTTCAAAAAATAAAGGATGCTTCAAATAAACTATCTAATTGAGGATGCATTTAGTAGAAGTAAACTTGTATAGATGCATATTAAAAACCCGTGAAGTGTACACAAAATTCAAGAATGAAGTATAGAAATAAGTAGGAAAGAATATTAAGATTCCTTTATTAGATATATGTGTCAAGTGTTTGAGGACCTTCTTACCGAGTATGATATTGTATGACAATTGGCTCTATATATAATGCCATAAGAATAATGGTGTTTCAGAGAGAAGGAATCACACATTGTTGGACATGGTACGGTCCATGATGAGCGAATCTGGAATTCCTGATTCCTTTCAAGGACATGCTCTGGAAATCTCCATATTTACACTTGAATGCATTCCCTCTAAATTGGTTCCAAAGACACAATATGAGATAGGGATTGGGAAGCGTCCCAATATGTCTTTCATGAAGGTTTAAGGTTGTGAAGCTTATGCGACACAATCATTTCATGAGAAATTGGGACCCAAATCTAACAAGTATTATTTGTGGGGTATCCTAGGGAAACCAAAGGATAAAAATTCTATATTCCTTCCCAGAATGAAGTGCATGTTGTAGAATATGATACCTTCTTATGGAATGAGAACATACCACGAAATACTAGTTGGAGGAAAGTGGAATTCAAATAAGTTTGAGATACAAAAATGATATGAAATTGAAGAGAAACATAAGGAGTCACCACAAACTGTTATGGCACTGCCATACCCTAAACAAACACAAGAAACCTGTAAATCTAGTAGTACTCACCATGATCTAGGGAGATTTAGATTTTTTGTGACTTCAAACTTTGAGTTGTTGGTTATGTATCAAGACAAGACAACCACCTACAAGAAAGCTATAGAGGGACTAGAATATGGAAAATGACTTGGAAGCCAAGAGATATGAAATGAACTCCATGCATACCAACAAGATATGGACCTTGGTGGAACCACCTAAAGTATGGAAACCCATTGGGTGCAAGTGGGTCTTCAAGAAGAAGACAAACATGGATGGAAATGTCCTACATAGGGAAACTAGTGGCTAATAGTTCCAAACAAGTTTAGGATGTTGACTATGATTAAACTTTTGCATCAGTCACATGGTCAAGTCCATTAGGATCGTGCTTTCCATTACATCATACCATGACTAGAGATCTGGTAGATGGATGTCAAAACCACATTCCTTAATAGGAATATGGTTGAGGATGTGCATATGACACAACCTAAGGGTATTGAATCTCCAAAGGATGCTGGAAAAGTATGTGAAGCTAGAATCTTTGTTTTGATGAATTAGTTGAAGAATTTGGCTTCATCAAGAATGAAGAGGAACCTTGTCTTTACAAGAATACTAGTGGGAGAATTATAGTATTCCTCATATTGTATGTGGATGATATATTTGGAAAATGATATTCCAACTCAACTAAAGGTAAAGACGTGATTGGGAAATAGTTTCTCAACCAAAGACTTAGGAGAAGCCACATATATTCTAGGTATCAAGATTTATAGAGATATATCTAGAAGGATTCTTGGCTTAAGTCTAAGTTCATACATTGTAAAAGTGCTAAAACAATTCAACATCCAAGAGTCTAATAAAGGAAACTTCCCATGTCTCATGGGGTAAGTATTTCTAAGGAAAATTGTCCAAAAACGTTGGAAGAAAGGGGACCACATGAGTATGATTCCACATGCCTCCTCAACTGGATCTATCATGTATGAAATGTTATGTACATTTCTATATGTTTCATATTCCTTGGGCATGACAAACATGCAAGCATATTCGATTGAAGGTCACTAAATTATAGTATAGAACATCCTAAAGCACTTATGAAGAACTTGGGATGAAGAGGATAGGAAGAATTGATTGTAAAGAGTTACACAAATTCAACATTTCAAACCCACAAGGATAATTATTGATTACAATATGGTTCTATATGTTTCCTCAATGGTGGTACTATCAACTGAAAGGGTTCCAAGTTAGAGGCAGTGACTAATTCTACTATATACAATGAATATGATGTTGAATTAGATGCTACAAATGAAGTCATATAGATTAAGAAGTTCAATTGATGAACTTAAAGTTAATCCTAGAATTGATGATGCAATATGGCTTACCGTGACAATAATGGGCCTATCATGCTAGCCAAGGAACCCGAATGGCATACATATTCCAAACATATTCTTTTATGATTCCATCTCATATGAGAAATCATTTTAAGAGAAGGTGAGAAGACCCATATGATACTGATATAGATCAAGTTCGTTGATCCCTAGACCAAGCCATTGTTAGGGCATAAGTGTGATGATCTTTCTATATCATGCGGTTTAAGATACACGAGTGATTCGATTTAGTGCAAATGAAAGATTGTTGTTGTATATTCTCTAGAATACAACCATTATGTAATGATTATTGGGATGTTTTGTAATTTTGATTTGATTAATAAAGACAATTCCAATTTATGGATGCATAATTAATTACTGCAATATTAATGTTCATAATAAATGCCCTTAGAATGATTGGTTCAAAGTCATGGAATTTCAAATGTGTGACTTGAACATGAGATCCTAATGGATAGTAAGAACAATATTCTTAAATGTCCCCAGTCAATTATTATTATGGATTGAACAATAATAATAAACGCAAGAGTAGTACATGTGGTGAGAGATGCCCATGTCTCATGAGTCATAGACATTGGATACCAAGTTAGACATGTAGGTACTTGTTAGAGAAAAAGTGTATTGGACATACTGATGTACGGGTTTTTAGTAACTTATTGCAGGCCTAGTTTACATCCGTTTTGTGCATTTGTTAGTCAATTTGTTGATTATATGTGCATAAATCTTGATAATTGGATTGTATACTCTTTGTGCATCAAACTATGCTTATTTCATCATAATTATATTATTTTATATATTTCTCAGCTTAATACATGGTCCTTGTCAAATTTCAGGAGCTTCCATATATTTGAAGAGTCAGTGCCACCGGCCACACAGGTTGGTGCCACCGATATGACATCAGGGATAGCCTCAATTAGCCAAAAGAGTCGATGGCACCGACCATCCAGGTCGGTGCCACCTAGATAGCATCAGAGAGGAAAGGAGAAATTCATATCAACTCGGTGCCACCGACATTCCAGTTGATGGTACTGACTTAGTCAGAGATCGGCCAAAGCCTGATGCCGTCGGTGCCACCGACCACCAGGTCGGTGCCACTGACTCTATCGAATTTCAGCAATCTAAACTGGCCGCCCCGATCCAATGGTCTACGTTATGTGGTACCGTAAGTGACCTAGGACAAAAAGGGAGGACGGCCAGACCTAAAGGGGATCAGTTTTTGCACCGCATGATGGTCAGAGAAGAGAGAGAGAGAGAGAGAGAGCACAGAGTCGAAGGATGATGACCGGACGATTTGAGCACCTCCGACAGACGTTTTTGCTACCGAAAGACTGCAGACATGCATTTTTCGAGGAGGATCATCTGGAGCACCTTCTTTCCAGGGGTTACATGAATCTCCTTCATGTTTCCCACATTTTTCTTCTCTCATTCTATGTGTTCTCAACTGAAAAATATGTGGGGCTAAACCCCTCTTTTCCTTAGGACCCAGGAGTAGCCAGGGGAATCATTGTATTGACTATTTACATGATTTAGTATAAGTTTCTCTTTAATCCTAGATATATAAGTGTGGATTTGAACGACTTATCGCTGCTTGATCACCATCGATAGGGTATTAGACCAATAATCACTCCGGAAGGGGGATTAATGGTTAGAAAACCATAACTTGTACACTTCCCTACGCGTTCCTTGGAATAGGTGACATACGGGTAGTGGAAAGAACCCAAAGTTTTCATTAATGCACCTAAACTAAGAATAAATTACCATAGACATGGAATTGGCTTAGAGTTAGGTAGTGAATTGTATCGCGGGAGTGAACAATTCGGGCTACATGCTTTCTATCCAGGTTAGAAGTAGGAATTTATGTTAATTTGGTAGAGATAATATACAACGAGACCCCGTGGTGAAACTGGTAATCCTAAGGAATTCAACCATATTTGAAGCAACCATTTTCATTTTCTCTTAATTTTCATTTACTATGTTAAAACTCAATTCAACATTTTCAACCGACTTAGCTGATTGTATTGTAGTTAGTAGTAGTCACTGAGACTACGTCTCCCTGAGTTCGACTCGGGCCTCACAAGGCCTATATTACTCGACACGTGCACTTGTGTTTTTATGCACAATTTTGGCGTGTCAAGTTTTTGGCGCCGTTGCCGGGGAGACGACGACGTCTTAGCACTACGAGTGCTACGGCCAGCCACTCTAGGCCTTTTTTTAATTAAAAAAAGATTTATTTCATATTCATATATCAAATTTTCTCTTTAGGTACCTTGGCTAAGTATTTTCAATTTTTCAGGTACTAGTGTATGGTGACAATGAGAACCACAAACTACAGAGAAGCCACACCTGAGGTTCCAGTCACTGTTGAGGCTCCTATTCAAACAACTTCATTAGAAGGCATACCAGTGTCACCCAGGCGACGAGCAATGGGGGACGGAAATCTAGGAACAAAGAGGACCATATGGGAGAGGATAAAGGCATCCTCTTCAGCAACACAGACAGGGCCGATCAAAAAGAAATATGTGAATGTAGCTCAGTACAAGATTGATCCGGGTTTGATCGCACTCGTCATGGCACAAACGTTCTATGGGAATGCTCTGAAGATCCAGTGGCACATATTAGCAATTTTGTGGAAATCAGTGACATGGTCAAAGTCGATAGGTTTCCTCAAACCACCATCTATCTGAAGTTGTTTCCATCATCGCTGGCTGACAAGGCAAAGGAATGGCTGCACAATCTGCCAAAAGAGTCAATCGAGACATGGGATGACATGGTCAAAGCATTCTTTAAAAGATATTTTCCTCCAGAGAAAACAAATGAGTTGATTAAGAATATCCAAAAATTCAAGAAACATGCATCCAGATCTTATTCCGAGGCGTGGGAGCGCTTTCTGATAATGCTCAGGAAAATTCCACACCATGTGATAGATTTAGAAAATCAAGTGAAGATGTTCTATTTTGGGCTGTGAAAAAGTGAACGGACTACTTTGAACAGTGCAGGCTTGGGGTTCTTTCTTAATAACCCACCCTCAACATGTTAGGATATTTTGAAGAACATGGAAAAGAATCAGGCATGGGGTAATGAGAGAGACAATCCAGAGCAGATCAAGAGCATAGGGGAATCCAAAGTCATCACATCCTTGAATGAAAAGCTAGACTTGATAGCAAAGAAGCTGCTGGAGAAGGACAATAATTCATCAGATGAAGAAGGCCAGGTGAATTATATGCGATAACAAGTCTATAGGAACAATGACTATGCATGGAGAAAGGATCCTAAATTCTCTTGGAAAGATCCAAACAATTTTCTTCAGGACCCTAATCAACAACACCAACACAGGAATAACCAGCAACAATGACTTGCAACAGAGGAGACCACAAATGAGATTCTCAACCGTATAGTGAAGCAAAATGACCAACTGATAAACAATTTCCAGTGTGAACTCCAAAACTAAGGGGCCCAGATGAGGATCTTTGAGACAACTTTGTCTCAACTGGCGGCATATGTGGCGGCTTTGAAAAATCCATCTCAGTAGGGGTTTCCAAGAAATACTGACACTCCAACGGGAAATTAACAGGTCAAAGACATTCTACTGAGAAGTGAGAAGAAGATATT
This sequence comes from Alisma plantago-aquatica, assembly GCA_963693085.1. Classification (NCBI taxonomy): domain Eukaryota; kingdom Viridiplantae; phylum Streptophyta; class Magnoliopsida; order Alismatales; family Alismataceae; genus Alisma; species Alisma plantago-aquatica. Next base: position 1,289,285,449 of record OY856412.1, on the reverse strand, counting down.
GACCCCACAGACTGAGGATACTGAGGTGATCAAGCCCGTTGACAGTGATGACTCAGTGGCAGAGCAGGAGCAAGCAGAACCCGAGGCAGAAAACACAGGGGAGGAGCAAAAGCAAGAATCTGAGGTGGAAAAGAAGACGTCGTATGTGCCACCACATCATAGGACATAGATGGTACCGGTTCCATATCCTAATAGATTGAAGGTAACAAAGATGTATCAACAATTTAAGAAGTTTCTAGATAGCTTTAGGAAGCTTTCTATTAATATACCATTGATTGAGGCAATTGAAGAAATACCCTCATATGGTAAGTTTTTGAAGGATATCATTAACAAGAAGAGGAAGATCCCAGATTCTGAGGCGGTGGTACTAAGAGAGAAATTCAGTGCCTTCATCTTAGGCACGCTTCCACCAAAGAGGCAAGACCCAGGTTGCTTCAACATCACATGCTACATTGGGAAGACAAAGTTTGGTGAGACACTATGTGATTTGGGGGCAAGCATCAATTTGATGCCCCTATCCACTTTCAAGAAGCTTGGTCTCAAAACATCAAGGAAGAGCAGTATAACGATTCAGTTAGTGGACAACTCAGTAGTAACACCATATGGAATTTATGAGGATGTGCTTGTCAAGGTGGACCAGTTTGTTTTTCCTACAGATTTTGTAGTGATGGATATGAAAGCTAAACATGGCAACGAGCTTCTTCTAGGAAGGCCCTTCCAGGAAACAACCAACATGATCTTAGAGATGGGAAGAGACCGCTTCACTATGGGAATTAAAGATGACAAGTTTGAGATAATAATGCTGGATAATTCCAAGTCATCCAATGCTTAGGAGCAGCGTAATATGATTCAACACATGAATAACAATATCTCTTTGTTCTTGGGAAAACCATTTCTGGACATGGCACATGTTATGAAAAAAGTGGACAAGGGTACACTTGCTGTGGACATCATGGAAAACACTAAGGTGGTCTCACTTTCCAAGGTGGTAGGATACCCAGATGATGGAGAAGAGGAATTGAGCTTATCTACAATGGATGATGATGTAGAGGATTCCATATTATAGGTCCATCTGTAGCTTCCGCTACTGGCATGCCTAATGAACATAATGGATGATTGTGTTCAGGATCGGTCATTGGAGGAATGTGCACGGCTTCTAAAGGTGTTGCCATGTTATTATACAAGGCATTTCGAGGACTTGGTACCACTACCACTGCCATTGGTTTCTTCACTTTTAAACCCGCCCGAGTTAGAGCTCAAGCCGCTGCCACCTCATCGGAAGTATGTTTTTCTAGCCGTGGAGGAGAAGCTACCAGTCATCATATCGGCATCATTGAGTATCTCAAAAGAAGAACAATTGATCAGTGTGGTAAAGAATCACCGAGGTGCTTTTGGGTGGTCCGTGGCCGACATCAAGGGGATTTCTCCCACCCTGTTCCAACACAAGATTCGGCTAAAAGAAGGAGCAAAGTCGGTCTTTCAGCCTCAACGCCACTTAAATCCAATTATGATGGAGGTGGTGAAGAAGGAGGTAATAAAGCTATTGTTGGCAGGTATAATCTATGCTATTTTAGATTCTTTGTGGGTTAGTCCGACGCAGGTAGTTCCAAAAAAGGGGGGAATTAATATCACTACTAATTCATCTAATGAGCAAATCACCACTAGATTAGTGACAGGATGGCGAGTTTGCATTGATTAATGTCGGTTGAACATTGTGACACTTAAGGACCATTTTTCGTTACCGTTCATTGATCAGATTTTGGAACGACTCACCGGTCGCTCCCATTTTTGTTTTCTTGATGGATATTCAGGCTACAATTAGATTTCTATCGAGCATAAGGACCAGGAGAAGTCTACCTTCACCTGCCCTTATGGCACCTTTGCATATCGCCGCATGCCTTTTGGGTTGTGCAATGCACCCGTGACTTTTCAAAGGTGTATGTTGGAAATTTTCTCAGATATCATGGAGAGATGTCTCGAGGTTTTTATGGATGATTTTTCAGTTTATGGGATGTCTTTTGATGATTGCTTGAAAAATTTAGATAAGGTCTTGTAGAGATGTGAAGACACAAATTTAGTGCTTAATTGGGAAAATGTCACATGATGGTTAGCGAGGGCATAGTGTTAGGCCACAAGGTGTCTAGAAAGGGATTGGAGGTGGATTCGATTAAAATAGAAGTGATCTCAAAACTTCCTCCACCAACGTCGGTGAAGGCAGTTAGGAGTTTTCTAGGCCACACCGGGTTTTATCACCACTTTATTAAGGATTTTTCAAAAATCACTAAACCATTGTCTGAGCTTTTGGAAAAGGATGTCGAATTCAATTTTGATGAGAGGTGTTTAAATGCTTTTGAGATTTTGAAGGAAAAACTCATATCCACACCGGTTGTGCAGGCTTTAGATTAGAGCCAACCGTTTGAGCTGATGTGTGATGCATCAGACTATGTTGTGGGGGAGGTGTTGGGGCAATGCCTAGACAAGGTTCCTACGGTCATATACTATGCATTTAAAACACTTAACGACGTACAAATTCATTACACCACAACTGAAAAAGAATTACTAGCTGTTGTCTTTGCTTTTGAAAAATTTGGACAATATCTAGTGGGGGAAAAAGTGGTGGTGTGGACTGACCATGCAACCATTAAGTACTTGCTGTAGAAAAAGGATGCTAAACCAAGATTGATTAGATGGATCCTTTTATTGCAGGAGTTTGATATTGAGATCAAGGATAAAGCAGGGGTAGAGAATGTGGTGGCTGACCACCTATCTCGTTTGGAGAGGGTGGATGAGAAGGACATGAATATACCCATTATAGAAACCTTCCCCGATGAGTAGTTCTTCACCCTTAAGAAAAAAGATCATTGGTTTGCTAATATTGTGAATTATTTAGCTTGTCAGGAATTGCCTGCAGATTGGGGTTATCAAGAAAAGAAAAGATTTTTTCATTCTTTGCACTGTTACTTTTTGGGATGAAACTATTTTGATGAAACATTGTAGGGATGAAATTTTGAGAAGATGTGTACCTGAAGAGGAGTATGAGAGTGTGTTAAAGCATTGCCACACACTACCTACAGGTGGACTCCATGCTAGTTATAGTACAACCACAAAGGTGTTGGAGAGCGGATTATATTGGCCGACCCTATTTAAAGATCCTTACGACTTTATGTGTAGGTGTGATGCATGTCAGCGGTCAGGTAACATATCAAAGCGGCAAGAGATGCCCTTAAATGTGTTTCAAGAGGTAGATGTTTCCTATTTATGGGGTATTGATTTCATGGGACCCTTTGTGTCCTATAACTTCAACCTTTACATCTTGTTGGCTGTAGATTATGTGTCAAAATCAGTGGAAGCAATTCCAACCCGAACCAATGATGCAAATGTTGTATATAAATTTGTAAAGGATCACATTTTCTGTAGATTTGGAGTGCCAAGGATGATCATAAGTGATGGAGGAACTCATTTCACTAATCAAAAATTTGGGTAACTGTTGAAAAGTATGGAGTGACACACCATGTGGGTATACCATATCACCCACAAACACAAGGACAAGTAGAGGTTTCCAATCGCGAGATTAAAAAGATCCTTGAAAAGATGGTGTCATCTAGTAGGAAGAATTGGAGTGATTTGTTAGTTGATGCGCTATGGGCCTATAGGACTGCCTATAAGACACCCATGGGAACCACACCCTTTAGGTTAGTCTATGGCCGAGTGTGTCATCTTCCTGTGGCATTAGAACATAAGGCTCATTGGACGTTAAGAAGGCTCAATTTTGATCTAGATGAAGCAGGTAAGACAAGGAGGTTAGAATTGAATGAGGTTGATGAAATTCAGATGAATGCTTATGAGAACTCAAGACTGTACAAGGAAAGAACTAAGCAAATTCATGACCGGCATATAGCTAGGAGAGTCTTTTTACTGGGAGAGAGTGTTTTTCTATTTAACTCAAGATTGAAATTGCACCCCAGGAAATTGAGTTCTAGGTGGAGTGGACCGTTCATCATAGAAGAGGTGTTTCCACATGGAGCGGTTAGGATCAAAGAAGGAGAGAGGTCCTTCTTGGTCAATGGTCAAAGATTAAAGCATTATTTTGGGGAAGATTTTGTGAGGAAGGAGCATGAGGTGAAACTTATTGCTCCTAATTAATCTCAGCAATGGAGTCATCTTGCCTAGGACGTTAAAGAAGGGCGCTTGTTGGGAAGAAACCCAACCATTAGGATTTTTGTTTCTTTCATTTCCATTAAGTTGTTTTATTAGTACATAGTGTTTGAAAATTTTCTATAAACATGATACTCTGACTCGTTTGTTGAGTGTGCAGTCTGTGGATGAGTCGGTGCCACCGAATTCCAAGTCAGTGCCACCGAAACAGGGTCAGAGAGATGGGCATATCGGTTGATAATAGTCGGTGCCACTGACATACATGTCAGTGCCACCGACATTTTGAAGAAAGTGAAAAACTCAGATGTGGCTAATTGATGAGCCATCGGTACCACCGACACACAAGTCGGTGGCACCGACTCAGCATGGTGTCTCGGGCTCAGTGGGTGCGTTGATGCATCGAAAAAAAGAGAGTCGATCATCATGTCAGAACCACCGACCACAGTGTCGGCGCCACCAACCAAAGGAAACACCGATCTATGGACAACCCCGATCTATGGCTCATATGCACCCACGTGGACTATATGAATATTCGATCCTGCCAAAAACTCAGTACCACTGACCTCAACTCGGTGCCACTAACTCGTCAGCAATTCGAAAAAAGATGATCGCACACCGACAGCTGTCGATGCACTGAGGGATCATATTCAGCCACAGAAGTCGGTGCCACGGACCTCATGTTGGTGCCACCGAATCTGTTTCAGTAGGTTGGCACCGTCCCTATAAAAGGGAGGTTTTGTTTTGTTTCTTTCTCACAACTTGAAGAACCACGACTCCCACGAGCACGAGCAGCTACTCCGAGCATCCAGAGGCTTCATCAAGCTCTTCATTTCTTAATCTTCTTCTTCTCCACTCACTCCATCATCATGGCCAGACAAGGAGGACCCTATGGCACTCTTATGCCATGACCACGCCTCAGACACCCCTCGAAGGAGGTGAGGAAGGTCTATGAAGAGCATGCAAAGCGGTCGTTTGCACCTACACAATACGACGATCGTCAACTGCTGGAGGATATGGGCTTCACCGACAATATGACATATGTCCTTGAGCAACATGAGTTCACGGGAAGGTCTGTGAACCCAATCTTTGGCGGGTGGCCGGCGTACAAGGAAATTGTCATCGAGTTCATGGCATCACTAGAGATTTGCGTCACCCCCGACCAGGCGTGGCCGTCAAGTGGCGAGTGGAGAGAAGGAAGGGTGGATTTTTTCTTGTACAACACCAACTACGCCCTTACTCTCTGTGACTTCAACGACATTTACGGGTGGCCACATATGCCATGTTGTCATCCTGAGAACATCGATTTGGATGCCATCTGGAATGATTTTGTGACAGCACCGGAGGGTAAAAGGTTGAACTTCCACCATAGTTCTTTGGCGGACTTTGAGCATCCCTTTGTTTGGGTGCTTCATCGGATGCTGACCAACACACTATTCGCAAAGTCAACCCAAGCGCAAGAAAAGGTATAAGTACTGGACTTGTACTTTCTGTATCAGCTTATGGAGGGAGAGCCGGTCAATTAGGGAGCATTCTTTCTCTAACACATTATTAAAGTGAGGCGCAACATCAAGCGGGCTATGCCCATACTGTTTGGGGGACTTATCACCCCCATTTATCTTCACTTGGGCCTTGATCTCTCTACTATGGAGACGCTGAACTCCACGCTATGCATCAATCACCTTCATTTTAAGTAGTCTAGCCTCATCACTATGGAAAATGATATCATATACGCCACATGCTCGGTTGATGATACTTTCTAAAAGTGTCCACTTCCTGATCCCATCTTCGGGCACTATAAATGGCCGGCCGTGGATGACGAAGACAATGATGGACAACATGAATGTAATGCTGAGGAGGTCGAAGAGGAAAGTGACGACATGGAGGAAGTGGAGCCCACCATTCCAATGAGACATAGAGTGGATCCACGGAAGCATCTTCACCATTACGCTGCCTCATCATCTTCTACTCCGCCACCCTCTCAAGAAGGAGAGGATGAATACTTTATGGTGGGTATGTATACTATGTTGTAGGACATCCAGATGCATCGACAGCAGCAAACGCAATCCCTGGCTGGCATGCAGGATGTGCAAGGTCGGATGTATACCAACCAGCAGGTGATCTATGATAATGAATGCCTTTTCTTGGCCAACCAAGAGAATATGCATCAGCGTCTGCAACAGATGGAAAATTATCAGCAGCCTTTCTTTGATCATTACTGGAGCTAGGGGTACTTTGGAGGTTACCTGATGCTTCTAGACATGCCCCCTCTGATCCGAACTTCCAGGGGATGTTTCCTCCCCAGGAACCCACACAGCCACCGCCACCACCATTTTGAGTCAGGTATCACTATTCCACCTCTTAAGTTGGGAAGTTGACTATGAGGACATAGTCATATTCAAGCTTAGGGGGGGTGCTGGAATAACTTCTATCTTAGTTTTTGTTTTTTTTATTATTTTAGCCTTTTTGTTGTTTTATCTTGAGAAAAGTAGTTAGTTTTCTTGTTAGTTTTTCTATTATGTAGGATCCACAATCTATCTAGTGTAATCTATGGAGAAGTAAATGCATGGTTTCAATTGAGAATATCAATCTCTGGGTTGGGTGCATTATAATTTTTTTTGTACGAGCTTATCTTGCAAGTAATCGAGTCACACAACTGAGGAAGTGCTTGAGTAAGTCAGCTTAAGGACATTAGAGCATAAATGACCATCTAATTTGTCTAAGAAAGTGATTGAAAAGGATTATTGAGCCTAAATTGATCAAACACTAACGTGACCTTAAATTAAAATTCAAGAAAGAAACCCCTTGATTATCCTGTACACAGGTCATTAGAGAGGGACATATGATTTTTTCTATAGGTTCTGTCTCTTAGTCATGTGATCTCACCCATCACATACCTTTGACTCACACCCCACCATAAGAGGATTGAGCACATGCAGTCATTCTTTCTTTTGATTGCATAATAGACCTTGCATAGTAATTGTTTATTTTTGCTTGCATCAGTGCATAAAAAAATATATAGAAAAATCGTACATGCACAAAAAAACCATGGTGCATGTCATTTAGTTGCATAACACCTTTGTTCATATAGTTGCATATGCATGACATTTCTTCTTGCATAAAAATCTTGTCTAACTTCTTAAAAGGTAGTGATTGTGCCCATTCTTTAAAAAAAAGGAGAAAGCACTTACAAAAAAAATAATTAATTAAAGGTGTAGTGAAATTAGAAGCCCAAGGCAATTTTATCATGATTGAAAGGGGGCTTAAATGAAAAAGAAAAAAGAAAAAAATAATTATATATTTCTGAAAGTTCAAGGGCACAATTCTACCTAATTATAAAGAAAAGTTAGCACATGATGTAGTTTTGTAGATATTTTATCTTATATTGAGATGAAATAATAATTGCATGCATCATTCCACCCCAATGATTAGGCATTAGAAGCATTCTAAAAAAAATCACATCATCATAGATTCATCATGATTTTTGATTGTATGAATGATTTTATATGCTCATGATTCTTCCACAGCCGCTACTTCAACCACCCGTTGCTCTTATTGGTAGGCCACTCAAATGTTTTCTCCTCATTCATTATTTTATTAGGAGAACTGCTTCCATGTAGATGGTAGGTGGAGATAAGAGCAATGTAGATAGGAAATCACACGATGCATCAAGTATGAACCGAACGATTCTATCATATTAACTGCTTTAACTGATAGTGTCTCATTGATTGGGGGGTGGACATCCTGGATAGAAGTTTTTGGTCGCCTATAGGGCAGTTAGTGTTCAGTGGTCAGTAAAGGCTAGAAGGAGGACCGAAAGGTGGAGATTTTTAGGTGTACCTTATGCATGATGTCATTCAGCTGACTTATCATAATCAGATCCAAAGGTGTTGTTGCTCGAGGATGAGCAAGATTCAGCTTAGGGGAGTTTGATGTATGAGTTTTGAGTCACTTATTGCAGGCCTAATTTACATTCATTTTGTGCATTTGTTAGTCAATTTGTTGATTATATGTGCATAAATCTTAATAATTGGCTTGTATACTCTTTGTGCATCAAACTATGCTTATTCCATCATAATTATATTATTTTATATATTTCTCAACTTAATACATGGTCCTTGTCAAATTTCAGGAGTTTCCATATATTTGAAGAGTCGGTGCCACCGACCACACAGGTCGGTGCCACCGAGATGACATCAGGGACAACCTCAATTGGCCAAAAGAGTCAAAGGCACTGACCATCCAAGTCGGTGCCACCGAGATAGCATCAGAGAGGAAAGGAGAAATTCGTATCAACTCGGTGCCACTGACATTCTAATCGATGGTACTGACTCAGTCAGAGATCAGCCAAAGCCTGATGTTGTCGGTGCCACCGACCACCAAGTTAGTGCCACTGACTCGGTCAGATTTCAACAATCTAAACTGGCCGCCCCGATCCAACGATCCAAGTTATGTGGTACAATAAGTGACCAAGGACAAAAAGGGAGGACGACCAGACCTAAAGGGGATCATTTTTTGCACCGAACGACATCCAGAGAAGACAGAGAGAGAGCACATAGCCGAAGGATGATGATCAGATGATTTGAGCACCTCTGATGGACGTTTCTACTGCCGGAAGACTGCAGAACGTGCATTTCTTGAGGAGGATCATCTGGAGCACCTTCTTTCCAGGGGTTACACAAATCTCCTTCATGTTTCCCACATTTTTCTTCTCTCCTTCTATGTGTTCTCAACTAAAAAACATGCGGGGCTAAACCCCTCTTTTCCTTAGGACCCGGGAGTAGCCTGGGGAATCATTGTATTGACTATTTACATGATTTAGTATAAGTTTCTCTTTATTCCTGGATATATAAGTGTGGATTTGAATGAATAATCACTGCTTGATCACCATCGATAGGGTATTAGACCAATAATCACTCCGGAAGGGGGATTAATGGTTAGAAAACCATAACTTGTACACTTCCCTACGTGTTCCTTGGAATAAGTGACATACAGGTAGTGGAAAGAACCCAAAGTTTTCATTAGTGCACCTAAACTAAGAATAAATTACCATAGAAATGGAATTGGTTTAGATTTAGGTAGTGAATTGTATCTTAGGAGTGAGCAATTTGGGCTACAGGTTTTCTATCCAGGTTAGAAGTAGGAATTTATGTTAATTCGGTAGAGATAATATACAACGAGACCCCGTGGTGAAACTGGTAATCCTAAGGAATTCAACCATATTCGAATGAACTGTTTTCATTTTCTCTTAATTTTCTTTTGCTTTGTTAAAACTTAATTCAACATTTTCAACCGGCTTAGCTGATTGTACTGTAGTTAGTAGTAGTCACTGAGACTACGTCTCCCTGATTTCGGCTCAGGCCTCACAAGGCCTATATTACTCGACACGTGCACTTGCATTTTTACACACGGTTTTGGCATGTCACATACCCTCCTTTAGAGTGATTCATGGACTGTTATATGATAGTCATAATTGACTTTGAAATATGACAGTGGTGTTGTGGTCCTTCTACTTGAAGTTACTACAATGATGATATGACAAAACCCAATGTGATATTGAAGAAAGTTTCCATAAAGGTAGTGATTGGATGTGATGAGAATCATGCTACACATTGTGAGTGATGTATAGGGAATTTATCCCTCCCATATAACGAGAGTTATATCTAAGGCATCTTGATAGTGAGACTAGAGAAATGCATGGCCATGCTTATGTGAGTCAATATATGATATTGAGCTCATATATATCTTTATAGTCTACTTCAAAATCAAGGAAATTAGATTGAATGTAATGAGGATGATGTGTCCATGCCTATAGTCCAATCTGGTGACAAAAGGATCATACAAAATGGTTACAATGGTCATTGTTAGTGTAGTCTTGTCTGAATAATCCTACTACTTGGGTAGAATTGATATGAATCTAGACACCACTCATTTCTTATGGATCATAGTATTGATTAGTGAATCCATTGATAACTTACTATGGTGCCTACATGGTAATACACAGAGAGATCTCTTGAAGAAAGGATGCATTAGACATTATAGTAATTGTTAAAATAAATCTAGGGATTTGAAAGTGTTTTTCAAGGAATTTAATAATATATGGAACCAAACTTAAGGAATAAGTTAGGGAGTCACAGCCTGGCCAAACTGGGTTTAGGAAACCCTGACTCTTCACTCCTCTATATATATGATATAGGAGGAGGCCTAGGCACTCATATTCTTTCATTGTTGCCTCCAAGGTTTGAGAAACCTTAAGAAAAACTTAGAGAGAGAGATAAAGAGGGAGAGGAAGAGACTAGCAACTCCGTCAGTCTTCAAGCACTCACATGGATACCGTGGAGACAAGTTTGTACAACAAAGTTGTTCCGGATGAATATCTTCACCTATGGCATGAAATATGAGGAAATGATAGAACGAAGCCATCCTCTACAAGTGTGGAGGGCAGAACAACATGATCCACCAGGAGCACAAATGAAGGAGAATGTCTCCTTTATGAAATGACATGATTGACCACTTAGGACACACAGATCATGGTAAAAAATATTTTTCATGAATTAGTGTGATCTGCGACACACATGCATGGAGGAATTTGATCTGCCAAAATTGATTTCGAGGTTAGATCTAGGGTGAATGAATCCATCTCTATGAACTTGGGATCTGTACAAATATTAAGTGGATTCCAAAGATCTACGACCTACAGTCACTAGTGGATCACCACAATTAGATAATGGAAAATTAGTTTTCTATATGCATTTTGAGACGACTCCCTGAGTGGAAAAAACCCCTAAAAGGAGTTCTAGTTGCTGATCCATCGAGATTTGAAGGAGTTGTAGATTCAAAGGTATAGATCTACACCAACCGTTATAAATTGAATTGTGGGAACCTCTTCCACGGCAAGGTATCAACTTGCAAAACCTAATCTAGTTTTGTTGCATTAGATGAATCCTGATTGAAGGATTCTCAAGAAATGTTTTTGCTAACTGCATTTTCTTCTCTTGTGATTGCTACAAGGAGGTGAGGTATATCAATCTTGTGTTGAGTACCACATGAATCCACAATCCTATTAGAATTGGTGGAAAGCCTAGAAGACCATAAGTTACCTTTATGAGAGGTTAGGTGAGTCAAAGGTGTTTATTGGGTGGGTTGCTAAAGTGCCAATCATGGGAGGATTGTGGTGTTTTCATACTACTGTGTAGATGATAGTCACCAAATTTGTGTGTAGCTTGAGAAAAAAATTCATTCTCCTTGTTTTGTCAGTGAAACATGGTGGGATGTCTAGTGGAAGTAGGAGCCACATGCATTGTAAGAGGGTCTTTTATAATGGTTGGAGTGGAATTTTAAGAGACATGTATTGAGATCCTTTTGTGTACTCTACCATAGTGAACATGTCATCCATTCTCAGTGTGTAATACATCCTTAGTGTAGGCCCAGTTTGCCACAATAGGTGCATTTGGTTCGTATACCATGCTATGAGACACGACCCATCCTCTTCCTCTGGAACCTAAAACCAGTGATCCCTTAGAATCAAAAGAATAATGTGGGGGATAGTATTAGAGTCCATCTTAGATTGGGACATGTGGTGCATATTCTTGGTCCATGGATAGCAGAATTGATCCAATGAGAATAACTTGACGCACTAAAAAATATTGAGGATTAAGACCATTGAGGTAGAATTCAATAGTGAGAGTGTCTCTCTCTCCTTGGTAACTTTGAGATAGGTGAAATAATCCAGTTGATTGGGATGGGCTTTCATTGAATTGAAGTATTTTGAAAATAGACAACTGCCTTGATTTTTTGAGAAAATCTTGTCTATGGAATTGTATAGGCATAAACAATCAACTTCCTGCATGTAGAATTATTTCATTTTTCCCATCTACTTTTTTTGTTCCCAAGCCACATTTACACGACAACCACATTGAGCTCCATACTACCTCATATCTAGGAATAAACCTAGATATTTTGTGTGACCCATGCATCATTGAGCTCTTAAGGTGCATTTTCTTTTATAAATCATACTTTACCACAAGTTCCATAAATGTACGGAAAGCATTGTTCCACAATAAGCCTGATAACATTGACATGGGGAATGGAATAATAGATGATAATGGATATATGCTTGTCATCACCCATATAAAAAAGGTACAAGATTGAAAACACAAAAAAATTACTATTAGAATACATGCATGGTAGGAAAGATACAAGAAAAAGACACTACCAAAATTTAGGCACAAAGGTCATATACAAGGAAAGGAAGCACCGACAAAATTTAGGAACAATATGACACAAGCAAATCACTAGAATCTAGACACTATAATATATATCATGGAAACCCCTAATTGAAACAAAATCAATTGGCATATGAGTTACGAGAACAACCTAGAGAGGATAAAGAATAATGTAGTCCGCCTTCTCTTTTTTTTGGTGATTTATATACTGGCATGGGGTCTTTTGTTTTCTCTATCTTTTGTGTTGTTGTAGTTGAACATGGAAGTGGAAGGAAAACACATAGACTGGACTATTGCCTATGGTGGAGGCCCACTTCTACTGTAATTAGTGGCCACAATGCAACAACTACTACTATTGACAACGTGCTACCAATGCTACTTCTAGTGGTAGTCGCGTCTGTGATACCCCATGCCACACAAAGCGAGATCAGTCAAAACAAACTGTGAAATTAATAGTAAACAACTGGGTTACCAGAAAACATAGTAAATTAGAAATGTTTGCACATAAGCACATAAAAGTTGGGGCATGTCACATATGAGTCCAAAAAACCACTAATATCACATATATTTCCTGCCAAAAGATTATTACATACACCGTTCACTGGCTCAATAGCCACATCCTATTACAAGAGGTAACCTGTTCACATACATACATGTCATATCTGTAAAACATGGGCATATAGCCAAAACATCGTCTCAATATACAACATTTATAAAACTCCCCCAAGGACCTGAGTGTACATGAATGACACATAGGACTCTACTACAAAACACAAGCAACTTATATAACCTTTGTTTAGCTACTGCTCCTCTTGTTACTCAACCTCAACATCATGATCTCTACCTCTACGTGATCGACCACCTAAAATATGTGGAAACCCACGGGGTGAGACCAAACATCCCAGCGATAGATATAACTCTCTGCCAACATCTATTAAAAGAACATATAGATAAAATACTTAACAGGTTGAGAAGATTCAGTTAAGTCATATGTATCCAACATATAACTCAGATTAAACAAACTAGGCAGTTACCACTGAGAAGTAGAACAATTAATACTTCAGAAGAAATATGAAGAACATGTATAACATTTGATTTCTCTTATCACATTATAATTCAAGAAATCAGTCCAAAGATAAGGCAAAAGGGGTCATCCAAGGTGAAGCATTTTTTTGGAGAAAGCTAGAGGCTATCTATTCATCTTACCCTCCTCTTGCAAGCTAATAGGGAAAATAATTACATGGTATGAGGTATTTGTGAGAAATAAACTTGGTAGTACTACTACCATTACAGTGGTCTTCTTCAAGAACATATGTCAGCCATTCCGGAGGTCTAGGGAGGTCAAAGTTCCATGTGGCGTGCTTTTGGTGGTTTTTAGTCAACATATCTTCTGCCCGATTTCACTCTCTAGGTATGAACTTAATCTCCCAACCAGTGTTCTGCGACAATCTATGCTTCACTCTATTAATTAGCCTCACATAAATAGGAAAAAGGCTCGTATTTAATTGTATCATGTCCACAAACACCTTGCAATCAGTCTCAAAGATCAGGTTCGTGATGTTGTTCCTTTTGGCAATCTCCATAGCTATGTCCACAACTAGAATATGTGCTTTGGTAGTAGTGTTTTCTTTGACATTTCGAGTATGCCCTTCTATTCATTTTCCTTCCTGGTCCTACACAATGATGGAAATTGTAGCTTTATTACTTGTCCACACAACGTCAGTGTTAGTTTTTAGATAACTCTCACACAGTCTACTCTAGTGGTCATTTGCAATGGTTCTAGTCTGTATATTATCCTTCTTCCATGCCAACTCCACTACTTTGATGTCCCTTTGTATCTGTAAGACTTGCTGGGTCACTGGTATCTAGTTTTCTTCCATGAACAGCTTGTTTCGTGCCTTCCATATATTCTAACAGTTGACTAAGAAGCCTTATTGTTGTGGCTCGTCAGATTTTAGACTAGTGGTCAGCCACCTTGTCATGTCTTGCTGAAAAAACTCACTAGGTATATCCTCTCTGAGTACCTTCATCCATATTTCTTTGGCATAAGAACAATTCCTTAATGAATGTAGGATGGTTTCTTCTTGAGCTTTACATCTCTCACATATGCTGATGTTCGTCATGTTTCTTCTCATTCTTCTGATGTTAGTCAATAATGCATCATGCACGAGTATCCATGTGAAAATTTGAGCTTGGTCAGGACTTTAGCCTTCCACATTGTATCCCATACTCCTTCTGTGGTGATATCTCGCTCCTTCCAAAGCTTTTTGATATGATGATTTCATGGTGAACGTTCCATGTGGAGATAAAGTCCATATGCAGAGGTCTTGTTGAGTTACATCTTCTAGGGGCTCCATCTGGAGGATAAGTAGAACAAATTCACTGGGAATCCATTCGTATAGAAACTCCTTGTCCCAGTGTCTATTATCTAACACAATTCTTACAACAACAAGGTCTCTTAGACGGTCAGGTATGTTCTGTAGCACCACATGGGTGAGTTTTAAAGCTCGGTTTGACCGAAGCATCCTCCCAGAACAAGGTTTTCTTCCCATTCGTAATTAACATGACTGAGTTCTCCTCAATCAACATTTTACACTGAAGCGTAACCCATGCGAGTCTGGACATGTTTGTTGTCTTCCCCGAAGTGAAGGTGATATACTTGTTTCTCATGTAATTGCACCACACAGAGTTCCTGTTACTTGCAATGTACCATGTGTTCCTTGCAATCGGGGCAATATTCCATTCCCACATAGATTTTAGGCCAACGCCTCCTTTGTCTTTCTGACATGTTACCTTATTCCAAGCTACCAGTGATAGTGGGTGTGCCTTGTGTCCTCCCCACATAGAAACCTACAAATACAATTGTCAATACGATCGCATACACCCAGGGGAAGCGCCACAGTCTGCATCGGATAAGTGAGAATTGCCTCTGGGATAGATTTTTCAAGAAAACAATGACCCGCTAAAGATAAGCATCATGCAACCCATCCATTTATCCTTGAGTCTAATCTTTGTAGAATGTTAGAATAAGTGATTTTGGACACTCTAGTATGTATAATGGGAACACCCAAATATTTCCACAAGTTAGTTGTCTCCTGGATTCCACCAATACGACAGACTCTCCTCCTCACACCTTGTGGTACTTTTTTAGTGAAGAACACTTGTGTTTTGGCAAAGGATATAGCTTGCCCAGATGTAGATTCAAACTTTTTAAAACATTTCTTGATGATCTTCAACTGTCTGCTCAACCCCTCACCTAAGAGAATGATATCGTCTGCAAAGCACATATGAGAGATAGTTATCCCAGACCTTCCCATTTTGAATGGTTTCCAATCCCTCTTTCCCACCAGCAACTGTATCATCTGACTCAACCTTTCGATGAAAAGCACAAATAATTATGGTGATAATGGGTCACCCTATCTCAATCCCCGGCTCGGCTTAAAAGGTGCAGTGGTGGATCCATTCCAAATTATAGAACACTCCTCTATAGCCATGGAGTTCATGATATAAGAAATGATGTTTGCCACTAGCTTTATCTTCTTGAGTGTATCTACAATGAAGGTCCAGGATAGCCTATCATATGCTTAGGACCAGTCTACTTTCAATGGTATAACATTGGCGTAAGACCTACTTCCCATTAGATGGATGACCTCCTGAGCTATGGCAATGTTGTCAGTAATGTGACGTCCTGGAATGAACGCGCTCTGAGCGATAGACACCCAATGTGAAGCGTATTTTGACCCTAAGTGAATATAATACATGAGTTTATTATGTCTTTTATTTTGCCCTGCGGATTTGAGTCGTACCACTCAATACCAACTGACCACTGTGAAGTCAAAATCGGTGTCATACAAGGTCAATGGAAGAGTCGAAATCCACAAACTCTCAACACCTCTCAGTCAGTACAAGAGAAACATCTCAGAGACATATTAGTGAATTGCAACCAGTGACATATAGTCAAGATGAAGGATTGGCTTACGCATGGCCATCCACATAAAACACCTAGCCCTCCTTGGTATAGGTAACAGTGCTAGAATAACAAGATCACACATGTCCATTCTTAAAAGGAGGCATCACATGCATATGAACTAGTACCTATCACATATCACAAGGAGAACAACTCAGATATGTATGTCTCACACAACCTGTAATTGTGGACGTCAGGAGATACTCGAGCTGCACCCCCACATATTAAAAACTATGCACTCTGGGTTTCCCGTAGGAATGACTTGTTTCACCACCCAACAAGTTCTGACACTGGAATGGATCTTTGGCACAAGGCAACTACATAATTAGGGTTTTACTTGATTAATTAATTCAATTGGGTATCTTTTAGCATCAATCAAGTTACAACGTACAAACCCTAAACAAACTCTACAAAATTAAGGGCATAATACAACTCTAGAAGATATAAAACATATAAGGTGTGAACTTGTCACATCATCACATGATACTTGTAGCACTTCCATTCACAAGGGCACCACCAATGTCACACAACCATACTAGGCTATCACATGATGTCACATCAATGTGGGATATCAATCCCTTAATCACATCACTAGAGGATATCACCTCACAATAGGCATTCAGCCTTCACCAGGTCATAGGACCCATCACATCAATATGATCTCATCATGTCTCATAAAGGCTCATAGCCATCACTCTGTGTATTATGATCACCATCATATCATAGACAAGCTATGACATTCATTCAACCTACAAGGTTAGAATCACACAGGTAGAAAAAGTGAAAACATAATCACATGCTATCCATCCACATAAGATCAACAAGTATAACATACCCTAGGATTAGGGTTAGGGTTACACACCCAAATCCGATTAGGGTTTCATATCATAAATGAATCACCAAACCCTAGTTATGTCATCTCCCACTTTTTTAGAGCATACTAGGATTATAACATCATCATTAACTTGGTTAATCAACTATCTAAAAAACATTAGGTATCAATCAACATTTACATGTACATGTGTACCAACCTTAACAATGTCCCACATATGTAGAGACCATGTACCCTTGTATGTGTATCGACCAACCCTCAAGCATGTGTCTGAACCACAAGAAAACCATGTGTCTAGACCAAAAACAAACCATGCGTATCAAACACAAGCAAACCATGTGTCTCAACCATAACCAAATCATGTGTCTCAACCATAAGCAAAACATGTGTCTCAACAATGAACAAAATCATATGTCTTGACCAAAATGAAAACCATCAAAGCAAGTGTCACAACCAACACAAGAACATGTGCATCGACCCTAAGTGTTTTTTTGGTCAGAAAAAACCCCATGTTGCTTTTTTTGTATTTTTTGTAAGACTTCTATACAATGCATGAGGAATATGTACGAAGAGTACACTACCTCAGAAGAAAAGAACTATACAAGAGGTATAAAAGATTATAAAAAATGGTGTATATCCCTCCAAAACCCGAAACAAGCTTTAAAAGAACTGCATATGACTACAAAACTTGCATCAACACTTCTGAGATACTAGGATCATTGTAAATCAACCAAGAAGCAGAGCTGCAGTAGCTGAGCATTCAAAAGACATCTCACGAATTCTGGAGTATCAGAATAAGGAGCTAGGAGCAACATCACAGATCAACCCTAAGTGTTACGACCATCAACCCATTAGGGTTTCAGTCATGACCACAACAAACATGTGATATGTAGCCACCATAGAAGAAAAGGGAGTCTAGCGACCATTAAGATCAAGATACCTCTACATCACTTTACCATCTCCAAAATAGAAGGTACCTCGTTCAAAATAGAGATTAACATCAAGGAAAAATGATCATCAACAAGATGGAAAACTGCATGCAAAAAGAACATCAAAACCATAAAATTCAAACTTGAACATAATACATCAATAAACGAAACAAGGACTAAAAAACCAAGTTTCAACCTCAAGAAAAACTAATCAAAACCTCAAGAAAAACATGAGACCTAAACCATAACATGATGATACAAACAAGGATAATGATGCATGTATTAAAATCACCTCAACCATCACATAACAACTTGGGTACAAGAAATGTAGGGTTTACGAAAGAGAACAATGCACATGAGAATACTAAAAGTCCTAAACCTTAGATCATGATAACCTCATCTAGCACATTAGAATCAAATTTTGAGAGAAAAAATAGTAGCATGCAAGAACAAATAAGTTGCAAATAATAGAAAAAGGTAGAGAGTTATATAACACACCTTATGGAGAGATCAAGTTTCAAAGATCACAAGATCCAAGGAAGAAGATGAAGCTCCAACAAAGATCAACACTTTGGCCAAAAAATCACCTCCAAAGAGAAGAACACCATGGTTAAAGGATAGCTCAAGAAAGAGGGGAAAAAGTTCTAAGACGAACCAAATAAGAATAAAGGAGAAAGAGAAGAAAGCTTCCTCTCACTTGGATACCATCATGTCAAAACATAGTCTTCGACCCTAGTGAGGAGAAGTTTCTCTCAAGATGACCACCATGGATGATCCATAGTCTCATGTATGAGGAAGAAGGAAGGAAGAAAGAAGAAGATAGGTGCAAAGGAAAACAAGTTCAAGGATTCAAAACCACTTACCAAGAAGAGAGTCCACCAAGAATCACCACAAGGAAGGTGATCAAGCTCAAAAGATCCACATGCAAGGTGGATCGGCCACCAAAGCACCAAGATCAATAACTTCTAGCTCCACCAAGCTCCAAGTCAGAGAAGCAAGAAAGGAGAAGGAAATAGAGCAAAAGGATTGATTGCATGAAGGAGAGAGAGGTTATATACTCAAAGGATGAGAGAGGTAAGGTAGATGTGAAGTGTCAACACAAGAGAGCACCAAAGGAACACTTGTCCAACAAGAAAATTTCCATGCAACCACTAAACATGTGCATTAAACCTATGGTGATAAAATCTAGGTGGGTTTCGACCACATGGGTTACCACCACCCTAGGGGTCAAAAGAAACATCAAGGCACCTTGTTTCGACCACTACAAAAGGTCACCAAACCAATAGGATCGAAACACACCACAAGAAGGCCAACCATCTCGACCAAACCACACCAAGACCTCCATGGTTGAAACAAGCATCAACTAGGGAAAGTGTTGCAGTTGCAACACACCTTCAAGTGAGGTTTTGTGGTCGCAACACACTCCACATGAGCTCAAGGTCGACACACATCACCAAGTTCAAACCCTAGAAAATTCTAGCATTACCCCATGATGCGACCTTATCAGCCAAGGTCCAACAAGGCTCCCCATATCATCATTCTCTATCTCATGATGCTAAATAACTAAGGGAAGACTCTACATGTGACAAATTGCAAGATCACCCCTCAACATCGGTAAATTGCAACTTGGTCCAAAACAAGCATACAAAGCCCTAACATCACCAGAACATGACCAAACTATAAACATAATATTTCACACATTAGTAAATCATCTCAAAGGATCAGATTAAGGTTTAGCATCACATTATGAAAGGTAAAAAAGGGTTGGCTTAAAAGCTAGGTCAGGGGCCTTACATCATCTCTTTGCACCTATTATTGTTGGTGACACTGTCATCATTCACAAGAGGAGATAAAGGAAGAGGGAGGGAGGGGATCATCAGGGTTAGGGTCAATTAGGGTTCGGGTACTACTTATGATACTATGTAAATATATAGAAATAATCCCAATAGTTTTTAGTGAGGTATTGTGCCTCCTATTTACAAGACTCAAGGTACACATTGGTACATTAAAGTGAATAAATGGATCCTCACTTAAGTGTAGTTATATCATTATAGAGGATATATATACAATGGGAATAAGCCCAATTACCAATTGAACTACTTATACTAATAAATTTAAATGCAATTGAAGAAATCCATAAACATTTAGGGTTACTCAATTCTATGAAAATAATTTAGTTTATAGTATTTGCTCATTCATCATGTTTTTTTTTGGCTTGTGAAAAATGAAAGAGACCCTATATGGACATCTACACCATGTGGCCCCTCTCTTTCGATCCACCATTGTTCCATCAATTCTTACATGTTTGCCTCATAAAAAGATTTTATAAAGAACAACATACTAAGCGATCACCACCCTCCAAAATTTTGGGATGTCCGCCTCTTCTCCTAAGATTCTTCCTACCACCATACGACATACATAAATAAGGGGTATATATAAAAGAAAAATTCAACAACAAAATAGAATGTGCTCCTATTTAATAAAACCTAAATAAAAAAGTAAAAGATGAGCGATCTATGTATACCTATTGGTTTAGGAAACATACAACCTAGCCATCATGCTCCCATACCTAGACAACCTGCATCATGAGAAATGGATTGACATAAGGTTGAATGCGAGCAGCAAATCAACATTCATAGCTATAGTGACAAATTCCAAACATGAAAATGTTTACCAAAAGCTTTATGAGTACTACTTCATGAGTTTTGGTACCCTCTATGGAAATCTATGTTCTTTGCACCTTAATTGGGTTTTGTTTTCACTAGAAAAGATGAGAGGAGAGGAGAGGAGTGGATTATACCTGTGAATTCATGCTTAATATCATTTATTCAAAAACCATGTTCTTAAAGTGTGTTTATGATGTCTTAATTGATCAAATAAAAATAAAGATTTTGTTGAAGCATACTTTAGGAAGAATATGTTTTCAGAGGGGGTTGTGATGAAGACCATAATTGGGTCTTCATCTTCTATCATTTTTCTTGTTATCCAAATCAAATGTTTCACAATCCATGCATTTCCCCAATAAATGGTATTTCATGTAGAATGCACTTATGGATGCTTTTTCATGTTTTATAGGTACCTTGACCACTATTTGATGGAAGGGAGAGATGGCGGTTTGTTCTAGGACTTTCCAATATTTGAGAAGCTCAGAGTGACGCAAAGATCACCCCACTGCATACCAAGTGATCAAGGAATTCATTAAAGTAAAGAGTTACATGGATCATCAAGATCAAGACTCAAGCACACAAGAAAGATTGGTTGTGCTACATAGGCCCCAAAGGTAGGGCTTTCATAGAGTTGTAACAAAAGATCAAGTTGGCCACCACAGTCGTTCTTATCACCACAATGATGCTACCTTCATTCCACCACATCTATGGTACCCACCACACCTGTGCTACTAGCCTAAATTTCCACTTACAACATAATTTCCTCCCCATATCACCCAAATTGTTCCAAATTTCATGAACACTCTTCTCCCTTGCCACCATGACTATGGTGTCTACCACGACCATTCTGCCTTCATACCCTACTCCAACTTTCCAAATATCTTCCCGTTCCCCCCACTTATCCATAAACACCCTAGACCCGTATGAAAGTCATAATAGTGGATGGGGGTCGAGGTTTAGATTATTTGGACATTCATTTTAACCAACTACCTCCTACCTACCCCATTCTATCCATTTCATCACCTTTCACCCTAAAACTTTAGTTTGCCAAGGTGTAGGCCATTCAACTTCTACTTTCCACTTTCTTTGAGGAGGAGATCAAGTTAGTTGTTGCTAAAGATGAGAGAGGCATATCCATTTAAATTAATGGCCTTTATATATATATATTCTCCTCTTTGTTTCTTCTTTCTTTGATTATGTGTAACTAGGCTCCTTTATTGGGCTGTTTGGCAGACATGTTACCATAATATCATGTAATTGAGGAATATTCATGTAAATGTTATATATTATTTTTAGTACCATTTTATGCTTGTTATCTATTCATACCTCTTTATTTAGTTGGTTGATCTAAGAAATCACCTATGGTAGAGAGAAAATAGTGATTTTGGGCTCTTTGGGGAGATAACGCCTAAGTTCCCAAAAGGATCCTTTGCTAGTTTTCCTTCCTTCCCCTATATCCATCCGTTTGACTAGCGCTGGGTGTGAGATTCAAGTTTCTATGTGTGTATCCCCTCCCTCTTTCCAAGGAGTGTATTACAATATAGGGGATAATAAGGGGTTATATACCCTGCTCCTATATCCCGTACCACCCACATTCTATCAAGTGGGTCTAAAAAACCATGTTTGAAAACCTAGAATAGGGTTGATCTAGGTGAATGATTACCTATCTCCAAGACAATTGAGCCTCATAAGGTTGTATACGAGGTGATAGAGACTATATGCCTTACACACTCCCTATGACGCTATGTCAATCTAGTAGGGTAAGAATCCCATCCTCGATTCCTTATGCTCGTTTGGTTTGATGACAATACTGTTGGATGTGTGCATGAATGTGAACCCTAATTGAAAAGTTTATTAGTATTGTACCTCAAACAACCAACTCTTCTAGTTTCTTATCAAATCCCTAACTTGTTCTAGTGTTACTAGTCTCTCTTTCTTAGATGGTTAGTTCCTTTTGTATGCTAGTTAGTCTTTTCTAGATAATTGGTTCTTATGTAGTGATTTCCTTTTTTAGGTTTAGTTTATTAGTTGGTTAGCATTGTTAGTTTGACTTTCTTAGAGAATTTATTCCCATAGTTAATAATTAGGATTTATCTTGCTAGTGTAGTGTTAAATTGCTTATCCAATTCACATTCTTTGATAATTTTCATCTTATCTAGTTTGTTAGACTAATTTTTGTAGGGTTAATGTAGGTTTAATTCTTATTTTTCTATGTTACATGTTCCTTTAGTCTAATCAAAACCCATCCTTAAACCTTAAAAACCCTACACTCCTACTTAGCAACCTAGTACAAACAAACTAGTTCTATACTCTCCCTGTGGATTTGAACCCAACTTGCTACTTTCCAATCCTATGTGATTGTAGATCATTTACATAATAACATGTCAAATAGGTACATTTGTTAGCGCAAGTGTTGTGAATTTTGTGTGCATATTCATCATATTTTTATTTCACTATCAGCTTAGTTTTGCTTTCATATTCCCCATTCTACTTTATAATCCACTTCCATTCACTTTCTTTAGTCTTATGCTGATTTATTAGGATTTTTGTATTTTATGAACTTCTACTACATGATTGAGAATAATCTCTCCCTACCATCACAATACATGGTGTCCTTCTCCCTTTAGTGGGAAGAAGTTAAGAGGGTCCATCTCTTACGAGGATGAAGTAGTTCCGTAGTCCATTTTCTTTCATTAAGGACACATGGGAAAATTATCCAATTTTGGTACCAAATCATGCACGACAGCCCATGAAAAGTCTAAATTTCCATCACTATGTGTATTCTCAGTTTTCTCCTCAACTAGTTTGCATCCAACTTCCTTGGAATTGTTTGCATAATTTAGCAATTCCATCGGTATGAGATTTTTTTTGACATGTGAAACAATCCAACATCTCTAATCAATGACAATTTAACATCTCCAACAAAGACAACCAATGAGACTTCTAAGTTCATAAACTTGAAAGAATAAGCACATGCAAAACCAATCAAAACTCACACAACCGACAATTTGGTGAAGCATCCAAACTACCTACAAATAATAATTTTGTGTTGACTATCGATAAGAATGTAGACTCCATACACCAATGACCCATAAACTCCTTCTGACCAATGGAAAATATGACTAGGACAACCAATTAGAATGTACACTCCATCCACCAACAAAAATTAGACTCTACCAACTGATGGAAACTCCAACTGTGCCAATTGATGGGAATTATGTGAGTCATGTGGATCCTTCTTCTTCCCGCTGACTCTAAATCTCATATATAGTATGGGAGATGTAAACCCTACAACTTATCCTATAAATACACTATCAATCCTATTACAAGAGGCATCTCTTCTATTTCCACCAGACTTTCATGCTCTACACCTAATCCCCAAGAATATGATCCCCATCAGTTGTTTATATCAACCATTCTTTGGATCATCACCACTATCCACCTACCTACTGCTTCCTCATATGCGGATCATATCCAAGCAAGAAGGAAGACATAGAAGAAGGGTCACCCGACAATAGTCTTGGGTGCATTCTACTAGTGCATTATAGCAACCCCATCTTCAAGAAATAAAGTTATTGTCACACACATGAAGGTTTCATGACTTGTACCCATATAGACAATTACTATCTCTTTCTTTTGCCTTGTATTCCTAATCTCAATGTGAAGAGAAAGTAGGTTTCATGCTAGGGTGTGGGGATCATCCCCAATGCCCTCTTTAATATTTTCCTACATCTAAATTTGTATGAACCTTGTTGCATTTTAAGTCAATTTTTATATTCTGATAAGATAGTCTGATGAGCATGTTTACACCTTTGTCATGTTTTTGGTGTATATAAATTTGAACCCAAGATCTAGAATATCAATTCTTTCTTTTTTAAGCCTTAGATGAGAACCTCAGATAGGTGTTTTCAAATGTGATGGGTATGTTATATTCACTTTTATTCATTATTTGTTGTGATGCAATGAGAGAGCAAATGTAGATAGTGGCAGTGAAACCCATTCAACCTAGCATTTCCATCCATCTATAATCTTAGCTCAAATGTAGTCTCTTTGTTACATCACACAGTGTAGTAAATAATAAGGCAGTTTATCTTAAATACTTTTCTTAGTTTGGTTAAACCAACTAATTAATATTTAAAAATGTTGTCCTTTGGGTTTGATCCTAAAGAGTACTATGGTAAGAGAAACCACTTGTGGGGTGGGATTATCATACACTTGGTTTTGGTAAACATTGAGGATTCGTATGCCTACTGAATTTTCATGTGCACTAATCCAACCCATCAATAAGAAATAAAATACCCAAACCACTATGTTCTTTACTTACAGTAACTTGGTCAGACACATCCAATGATTAACACTGATGTGATTGATCTCTTCTCCAAATAAAATTATAGATCAATTGATGTATGCTACTGCACATATATACAAGAAGAGATTTATTTATGTGATGGGATATAAGCTACTACTGTCTTGGCTACACATATCCACTTATCTATGGATCAGTATTGTCTGCCCATCCATTAACTTTACTCTAAATCTTGTGTATAACAATTAAGATTATCCAACCAAGAATCACTACAATTCATAAGTAGTTTCCAAGATTACTGATCGCCTACATTCCTACCCTATATTGCATTCTTCATTACATCAAAAATGGAAGGACATAAACATTTCTTTCTTCTCCACTAAGACAAAATAACCTCAAATCCCTTTGAGACTTGAAATAACTCTCATATCATCTATACATGCATTATGTCTACTGGTAAACAACACTAATAATTAACAAAAGCCACAAAAGATATATGAAGAACTTATCCCGATACTTTTAATGCTTTCCATATCCCTTCATTGACTTTGATCTTAATTAGTTGATTTAATCTGTTAAGAACATGACAATTGATAGGGAGATAACGAGTCTCCATGTCTCATACGTGTGTTATCATGGAAACTTCATAAATTACACTATATCTCTATCCTACATCCTATGGTCGAGTTCCTAATATAATTCGTGCTTGTAGTAGATGAACCTAACTTTATTATTGTCTCTAGAATAAATTACTAAGACATATAGTCACAGGCTTTTTCTAGATCCACTTTAAGTTACATAAAGGGTGTTGAACTAGGGTGTCAATGTTGTGTATCACATTTTGTACTAGAATGATGTTATCTACAATTATTCATCTAGGATAAAAGTTTATCTATGTAGTATAAGTCCACCTGTGGTCCTATTTATAGGTACAACTCAGAGTCATATCTTCTGCTCTTTGGTCCATGTGGCAGTGAGTCATTGACATTGCTCCTCGATTATCTTTTTAAACTATTATTGCTCAATGTCTTGAGGATTGATTGGTGACTTAAGCACTTGTGACATATTAGGATTTCAATTGATTCTTATCAAGATGGATACCTAATTGGCCCTTGCATAATTTCTGGGCCAATTGGCAGAGACATCGATATCATGCTCGAATACTAGATATCATGCATATTCTCGAATGGTTGATCATATAGATGTTGTTGGTTGATAATACTTCTTGACCGTGATCCTTTGACTGGGATGTTGGAACGACATGCATTGCTTGACATCAATCAATGCAGACCTTGATCAACAAAATATTATGTATGTGGAGCATTTATTAAACTTTGATTGTCATGGCTATAAATTATTGAAGCTCGATTTATGCATCCTAATAGATGGTGTTCGAGGTAGCTCCAGGATAGTCCAATTTCTTGAATTTTCAAGGATCAATCAATTAGAAGGGTATTCAAGAACTTTTCTAAAAAAGGACAAGTATATAAGTATTGTGCCTCTAACTCATGATGATTTTAATAAAGTAAACCATAAAACATCCACAAAATTGGATGTAGTCACCTATTGAGGTTGATGTAATTCTAATAATAATCTTTGTCACCACAGAATATTTAATCTAATTTCTAGATTTTAGTGTTATTTATTAAATTATGGAAACTCACAGTCAGGTCAAGTTCTAGACCAATCTAGGATTTCCCATGATTTTATCATTCTAACGAATATTTATAACTAAGGTTTTTATATCTACATAATGCTCTATGGTTTTGTTTATGGTAAAAGGATTGATCTAACAATCTTTTTATTCAAATACTTAGTAATAGGACATTGATGCCCTCATATATTGGTAATAGCCTAACAATATCAGATGGAATCTATGTAATAGATAGGGCATTATCCACACAAAAGATAACCAAAACATAACAAGAAACAACCATAAATACCAAACTAGTGTGACAATGATATTAATAACTGATAATGTAAATAACCACAATTGGAGGTTGATTTTTGTAATTTCATTTAAAAATATATTAAAAAAACTTACTAATAGATGACAAGAAATACTTCTATACATTATTAGTAGCAATCTTTAACATGGTGTTTAGTGCCTCACCAACCACCTATTACCAGAGAGTTTACCACTCCTATACATTCTGAGCTTGAATACATGACAATCAATTTCCATGTCAAGTCCAATGACACCTGGGATAAAGGTATTCTCTACCTTCTACTACAATGAACAATGTCCTTAAAATTCACACTTTGAATCTAGGAGAGGGTAATATGTATGGGGATGTAACAAGACAATTATGAGGACATACTACATTAGTTTTTCTTGAGAGTTAGTCGAAAATGGATTATTACTCAACAATCTGGTTCTTGGGGTAGAATATGAAAAACTCAACAACCATAAATGTAAAAATTTTTTGTTCTTGACTAGTCATTGTGCATTAGTAACTAATAAAATAGGAATGATTAGAGAATGATAGTAAACAACACTTACCAATTTATAAAAAAGATGAGATGATTATTATACACACCCTTCATGATTATGAGAATGCTAAGTAAGTGTGGAAGAACCTAGACATTGAATATTAGTGGCTAGAGGTTTTCACTGGGAGTGTAACGTCCCAATATTTGAGGCCTTGGATAACATGATCTTAAAAGGAATGATTGGACTACCCATATCACCAAGGTGCATCTTCTTTTCAGGGAGCCCATCAATAAAGAACTCCATAGTTAAGTGTGCTCAGCTTGGAGTAGTACTAGAAATGGGGACCAGTTAGGAAGTTGATCATGGCTTGCGCATAAGTGAGGAAAAGGCGTGCATTTAAGTATAGTGGTGATCTATTGGGCATTGGCTTGGGTGTTACAAATTGTATTAGAGCCAATTCCCCTCCAGTAGGTGGGACCCACATGGGCCTGTGGCATGCCAATATTTGAGTCGTGTAGTCCACACATGTTGGAAAGGGCTATCTAAGTTGATGGAGCCACCCATTCACTGGTAGTATCCAGGCATGTTGGAAAGGGATATCCGAGTAGATGGAGCCATCGTTGCATTGGCATATGTGATCAGGAGTTGGGTGAACATGGACCATTGGGTCTACACTGAAATAGGGAATGATTATGAGGCCATATAGTTGAGCCATGATGGGGATGCCAAGAGTCTAAGTGGGGTAGATTGTCACATCCCAGGATTTGAGGCCTTGAATAACATGATCTTAAAAGGAATGATTGGACTACCCATATCACCAAGGTGCACCTCCTTTTTAGGGATCCCATCACTAAAGAACTCCATAGTTAAGTGTGCTCAACTTGGAGTAGTACTAGGATTGGTGACCAGTCAGGAAGTTGATCCTGGATTTCTCATGAGTGAGGACAAAACATGTAGTTAAGGCTAGCGGTGGTCTGTGAGGCTAGTCATCATTCCTGAAACTCTACTAGAGCCATGGGCATTGGCCTGGGTGTTACAAGGAGCTTGAAATAGTAGGTAAGTGTATGCTTAAGTCAAAGGATGTCATCAAGATTCTAGTGGCTATAACATCTTGGTTTATTTGGTAAAGAAAAAAATAAAGTTGTGTTACAAGTAACCAGGAATGGTTTAGCTCAAAGAACATGCTCTCTCAAAAGTCGATGTGGAAAAGGAGTATTTTAGCATGAATCATGCATTTTGTACCACCAAAGGAGCTCACCTATATGCACCTCCTACAAGGTGGATGAATATAAACATGGATGTTGATATGAAGAGTAATGCCTCAACTGTATCTAGTGTGATGAGGAATGAAAAGGAGAAATGAATTATGGGAGAATACAGTAAGGTGAAATTTAGCTCTATAATAGATGTGAAAATGATGGATGTATATTATACATTGAGCAATGCTATACGGTCAAATTCCATGAACTCCGGGATGGAATTTGATTGTAGGAATTTGATTGATATCATTAAGGTGGTTTACATTATGCCCCTTCCTTTTCTCAAAATATGAACATCATAAGAAATAAAAATAGTAGAGATTGGAAAGTGGACATTATTTTTCCTAAGAAATATTATAACCATGTTGTTGATGGCCTGATCAAATTCACCTAAAAGTAGACACAAAACCATCATAGACTATGTTTTTAGTATCATTAAATGTGATATGTGTAATGGTACTAGTAATACCACACTTAGTTTTGTAAGTAATCTGTTGGTTTTCCTAAAAGGGAGGATGGAATGTATAATTATCCAGTTGGATTCTAAGAGAAAATTAGCAAATCAATGTGATTTTATGAAGGAATAAGCGTTTAAGACACAATTATTCTATATAATGATCTCATCCATGACTTTAAAAAGAATATGGTAAAGACAAGATGTGTATCAAACTTGATCATACTAAATCATACGATACTTTCATTTGGATCTTTATTCAAGAGTCTTTATTTGGGAACATTCCTAAATGTTGGACTATGTGGTCCAAGGAAGTTTTTCACACTACTTATTATCCAATTTTGATTCTACTGAAGTACCTCCGGCTTCAAACCCTCTAATGATATTTGATAAGGAGGTACACTAGTTCCTTATCTCTTTCTGACTTTCATGCCAACTTTATCTCAATTGATCAATAAAGAAATTACATAAGGTAACCTTCAACCTTTTCATGATTCTATGGTTATGTAAGTATCTCAAATTGTTTTTGTATATGATTTCATCATTTTCATGGAGGATATTGAGAAAAAATTTACTTCTTTAAGGAATCTATTTCAAAGTCTTTCATGAACCACAAGACTCAAAGTCAATTAGGATAAAAGCTCCATTTTCATTAATTCCGATGCTAACAAGAGGATTCTTTTTTTTAAAATATGGGAATTAATCAACATTATCTACCTCAATATACTAAGGGGTCCCCCTTTTATTAGAAATCTTTGTAAGAAGCAAAACACCCCACTTATTGGTAGACATAAGAAAATGTTACATGGCTGGAAAGCCAATTAACTCTGTTTCGTAGGAAAGTTGGAACTGATATAGTCCACTCTAATTTTCGTACACTTGTATTAGTTTACTATTACCCCCTACCTTGCTTAGTTTATGAGAAGATAGACAGAATCATCAGAAATTTTCTATGGAGTTAGTTTAAAGGAAAGCACAATATGCACTTGATCAAGTGGGTAAAGTTACTAAACCTAAAGATGATGGTGGTTTCGAGACTCAAATTGTTAGAGATGTTTGAAAATCAAATATAGTATTGAATAAATGAGAGACAACAACTAAGAAAGAATGACTTTGGGTCAACTAAATACATGAAAAACACTTGTGTGTGATGTCTATATGGTTTACTAAACCATGTAATCATCATTATTGGTATTTAGCCAAATATTTAGGCATGTTAATGAATTTAGGTGACTGGTATGTCATGTCATCGAGGATGTCTAGATCATTAGATTCCACTTGAAGTTACTAAGACTAGATATCTTGTTGGAAGCAAGCTAAGTACTACTACTTCTGAAAATATGCAAAACATTGCTTCTTCAATAACTCATGAGCAACTTATTCACTTAGTAATTGGCTTTCCTGTTCCCAAAGAGGTGAAAAACCATATTCTTGTATGTGAAGAAGCATATGTCAACTCAAGAACAATTTGGTCAAATGCTACAATCGAGAAGTTGGCCGATGACATTTTATTCTAGATTTGAAAACTAAAATCATTTACAAGATTTGAACTTAGTGGATGGAATATTGGGCATGGAAGGATGTCCAATATTGGATATTCTAGGGGAAGAGGTTTTCCACTCCTTTAGTTTACTTCTTCTGTAAAAATAATTCATAACACCATCATCATATTTTGTCTGATTGTGCTTACTCAAAAATATTTGGAGTGAAACCACAAGTGATATGTGTTTACTACTCTTCACTTATGTGTAGAGGATCGATTCAAATTAAATATCAAACAAGATCATCTTTTAGAACTATCCCTATCTCACTATATGCATAAAAATAAACTCTTGTGGTCACAAGAGAAAGGACTTAGGTGTTGGATCCCTTTGAATGATTATAAATATTGAGGTTGTATGCTTATTGAATTCCTGATTGTCTTCATGGTTATTTTATTTTGTTGAATGTAGGGGTTTATGAATGATTACTTTCTATAATATCCAATGCTCCGGCTGGCTCTTTATTGGTATATCTGAATGCTACTTAGAAACTGCTACGTTCACAATTTTATTTTCTTGATGTAGTAAAGGTCACGTGTGTTAGTTTGAACTTGAGATATAAGATGCCTTCTATGTTGTCATTGATGTAAATGATAATATGAAAATGTTCTCCTCATTAATACTGCTCTGACGTAGCTAAAGTGG
The DNA here is from genome assembly GCA_963693085.1 of Alisma plantago-aquatica. Classification (NCBI taxonomy): domain Eukaryota; kingdom Viridiplantae; phylum Streptophyta; class Magnoliopsida; order Alismatales; family Alismataceae; genus Alisma; species Alisma plantago-aquatica. The sequence continues at coordinate 1,289,254,039 of OY856412.1, read as the reverse complement.
TATGAGAAGGGGATTCTTATTTTATAATTGTTTAGAATTCAATCTTGTTCTCTTGGTTTTAGAGCCTAATTTTTTTGGGTGTTTTACAATTTGTCTCAAATTTTCAAATAAAATATTTTTTTTATTATTCTTTGAGTTTATTGGACTCTAGAGTGAAGGTTGCAAGATCCTCTAGTTAATTGTGATGCTCACATTGATGCCTTTGATTGAACATTATTATTAAATGTAAATGGTTATGACCGAAGACTCTTTGCTATGTTATTTAAATCTTTTGACTCATGTTTGTGGTTTAAAACTTGGTGCCTTGTCCACAAATGTTGATCTTATTCTTAAAGTGATGCTTGTGGGAGCCTCCTGAATTTGACTAATTTTTGTGGCTTAAAACCCGGTTTGTTGTTCAAAAATACTACTACGTTGTGATCAGTGTGGATCATTTTTGAGTTTGTTAATATAATTTCTTGAGTTGTATGCCTTTTTTGTCTTTTATTTAAGCAATTATCACATTGACAATACTTGGTTTGAGATTGTTATACCAAAATGTATAGAAACTACACTGCAATTTTTTACAAAACATATGCAAACATTAGAGGAAGATCTTAAGTTACAAAAATAATATAAACCATTAAATTGTATAAATGAGGAATCCTCACCTATTGTTGGCCACAAAATTAGAATAGAATGGTGGATTGATCCAACAAGAGAGATAATGATTAAGGTTGTGAACATGCATTGGAGACCATCTTTGTTGACTTCATTGAGGTCCAATAGTCTAATATACGTGGAACACAAGCTCTACACTGAATGTAGTCATTATAATTTTAACGGGCAATGACTGATAGTGGAAGATAAACAGAGGAACCAAAAATACTAAATCAAAAATAAAATTTTCATGAAAACCAATTTACAAAGTGAAATTTGAGTTGATAGTTATGAAACCATGCATATC